>CAJGYO010000005.1:76557533-78957533 GCA_904845875.1 Miscanthus lutarioriparius
CACACATCACTTCTTTTTCTCCGACAAAAGTTGGAATGTGTGGTTCAAGGAACTATTTTCACCCAAGAAATATCTGCATAGTTGGTGAGTTTTTTTGAGTGATGTTTTTTTTAATATCTTTCTATTTGTCTTCAAAAGACCGGAACGTCATCGTTTAACCGGTGATACAAAGTTGCGACCTAAGCTCCCACACGTCCAGGGGCCGAGGTAGAAGGCGCATGCATGAAGCGACGTTGGATGGAACCCTTTCTCGATTTTCAGGTGTAGAGATAATCATTGAAGTTACAATGAGTCTTTGTTGTAAGGAGGTCCTCCAGGTCTTTGGCCTCCAGTTTCGGCTACTCTCTATCCTGGGAAAACTTAGGACCACGGCGGAGTATCATAGAGTTTCCGGTACGAAGGGGACGAGTACGTGGACCGATTTTTTTGCCCGGTATGAGGATATACCTCTTTGGAACGTGTGATTCGAGAGAGGGAACATGATCCACCATTTTTAGGATGAGTCTGTAACGTAATTCACGATCACATGACATAAATTAGAAAAGAAAAATAATTAAAATAAAAAGAGATAAAAGATGTCGCCTAGCCCAACAAAATGATCCATTTGGAAGTACTTTTTAGGTATGCTGTAGAGAATACTAAAGCCCACCAATACAGTAGCCCACGTTGCAGCCGGCGGCAGATGGATAGAACGGAACATACACGCAGGAGATAACCGAAGAAGCGCCGCCGCAGTTTCGCACGCGCGGATGGAGGCTGAGCTGCCGCCTGAATCGTCTCCGGCAAGAGACGCAAACTGCTCTCCTCACTGGTTTTCTTCTCTGATTCGTCATCTATCTTCGTCCTCCTACTTTTTTTAAGCCTCTCATCTTAGTACAGTAGAATGCATGTACACACACTCATCTGAGTACAGTTATAGAATCTGTTGATGCACAGATCCACACCACACCTACGCACGCATTGTAACACCATAAAATTTGTTTCTCTTCAAATAGAGCTAAAATGATTTAATTTTGTATTTTTATGCTCATTGAAAACGCAGAAAATAATAAATTTTCATTAGATTAAAATTTATCTTAAGGTAGAAACGAGTTTTATTGCATTCATGCGGTTGCTGCTTGTGTTTCTATTAATGCGAGAATGTGTTTTTAAATCGTTTAGAGGAGGGCGAATATCTATCAATAGGAATTTTTTAGCTTCTTTACGAAATTTAATTCCTACCCCTTCACCTTAATCTTTATGTTCTAAGTTCTCAATAATCTTTTATGAGCTTTAAATACTTTATTTGGGTTCATCATGTTCCATAATGTCTCAGGAATTTTCCCGAATTTTGAGAGCTTTCAAAGTATATTTTACAAGCAAATAATAATTCTAGACTTTTACAGAATTATTTTATCCACTTAAATTAATTAATTACGAGAAACTAATAAATCTCTCATTTTTCCCAACGCTCAAAGCCTATGTGCAATAATCCTAATAAATCTCAAAGGCCCATGTATTTATTTACTAATGAGGCTTTAATGATTATTAGGTCCATTAGTAAATGTGGAGGTGCAACATTATTGCTAGTTGATGTAGATGTGGGGAGTTTTTCTCCTGTAAATATATAACGAGCCCTTGGACAAAGCACCACGAAAACTACCGTAAGGGGGAGCCTCCCTAGTTTATGAAATCCCTAAATAGTAAATTAGATTTTCTCCTCCTCTCTCGTAGTCGCCGCCGTCGGCAAATTGCCACGTCATGTTTGCGAAATCTTTATAGACCATGCGTCTCGGCCCGCAAGAAGGCCCATGGTGAGTTCGTTGCCTTCTCCTCTTGTTTCGTGTTCTCGGCTCGTCAAACTGTGGCCTCTAGGGCCCAAACTAAGCGCTTCGGGGAGCTTCTAGCCCTCGGTAATGGAGCTCCGTTAGCTGTGGTTTTCTTCTCCGGTGACTCTCTCCTCCTCCTTTCTAACTGGGCCTTCCATTCAATTCAACAGTCCAAGATCGTTCGTACCCCTTCGTCCGGGTTTATTTGCAAAAAGAGCCCTGTAATTTCGCGTAATATAACCCACAGTCCATGGCGCACTTTCGTAATCGTTTCCTATTCCGGCGTAGTTTCTTTCTAGTAGATTCAAAATATATTTTATCTATTTACAATTTTGCCACTAGTTTTCTTTAGACCATAACTTCACCGTTTTAACTCTGCTCTCGATCCATTCAAGTTGCATTAGATTTGAAATTGAGTAATATACATGTTCATCCCTTCGTTAAATATATTTTTAACTTTTTTGAAATTTGAGGTTAGATTTAATCCATTATTTTATTAAAGAAAATCTTGTTTAATTCTATAACTTTTCGTTATAGCTCGATTAGAGTGTTTTTCGCTTACGTGTTCGTGGCGAGATGTAGATTCGATTTACAAACTTTTCATCTTGATTTTATGTTTGGTGTACTATTTTAATTTAGTTCTATTGTTTGCTTGTGTATGATTGCACGGATACTTGTGTGGTGCTTTATGATCATGTCCGGTCGGTGAGAAGTACGTTGGTGAAATAAAAGAAGTTGGTGATCTAGAAGAAGTCTTTTGGAGGTTATAATTCAATAGAAGAAGGATCTGAGTTTAAGACAAGTGTAGCATGGGATCTTCATTTTTGTCCTATACACCTTTAATCATTTAATTCATACTGCATGTGTCTACCTTGACTACTACTAAGGATTTCCTAGTACTTTGTTACCTTGTACCTTGTCACCTATGTGTTATTGCATTGGGTAGTATGATGCTAGTGCTCAATTAAAGACCATGATCTTATAACTTGACTAATGGTATATGCAATAAACATTAAAATATGCTTTTAGCAACATGGAATCGAGGGGCTAGAGCATTGGGCTATTTTTATGGTGCTCTAGATTCCTCTCTTTATGCACTTATCACGTAGCGAACATCCGGGACTTATAGTACAATTGTGAAGAAGGCTGTATGGCTCTAGCTTTAGCTCAAGATGAGGACCTTTTTTTCTAACTTGTTAGTGGTTACCTTTATATGCGCAAGGCAGGCTCCGATAGGTATGATCTCGCCTCGCCAAGAGGGTGCACTTTGGTTTCTTGGTATTTTGTTAGTCACTCCTTGGTGGGGACTTCATGCTTATTGATGGGAAAATCTAGTGGCCTTAACTTGTTAGAGCGAATATTTGAGCGGCTTCATAGTGAACCACCGCTCAACCTTCCTTAGTAGTGGGTCAAGAGATTGGTCGCCTCGGACGAAAGGGGTAAATCACGACTCACGGTGAAAGTGTACAACCTTTACAGAGTGTAAAACTAGTATATCGCCCATGCTCACTACCACGAGCGGTCTTGGACCCTTACGAAATAGATGAAGAACACGGATGATACCGATGATGAAGATGCACACTAATGATTACTTTGTTTATGTTGTTCATTATTCATGTTTACACGATCATGTGTTTATATGGGCTTGTGAATAAAATTGTTGCCACCCAATTACTAAAAGATGACTCATTAAAAGCTAATTACAGTTAAACCAATTAGTCGACATTTTGAGCCTCATGAACCCCATGTTATATTTGTTGAGTACGACATGTACTTACGCTTGCTTTACTTTTTAAATCTTTGGAAAAATCCAGATGGGTACCAGTTGCTAGAGTTTGGAGGAATTAGGCTTGTGATCAACGATCGAGTTGTCCCTGTGGAATTGGAGTCTTCACCAAAGATCGAGTTGTCTTTCCGCTATTTCTTTGTCTAAGGTTATATTCTTATACTAAGTATGTTATATATTGAGCATTGTCTATTAATATTACCCTTATCACAGTAGCTATATATGAGATTTGACTTCCTAGGCTCACATATGGTGTGTATCGATTTTGTTCTTAAAACCAGGGTGCTACACACCATACACACTACTAGACCTACACACGATAGCAACCACGTCCTTCTAGAGATCCCATATATTTTTTTAAGCCTCTCATCTGAATACAATAGTTATAAAATCTATTCATGCTCACACACACACTCACGCCACATACGCACACCACACACACTACTTGTGCACTACTAGACCTATAGCTACACACAAATAGCAACCCTGTCCTTCTAGATAGCAACCGTGTCCTTCTAGAGATCATCGGTACCATCCATGGTCCCATAGACAACTATACACAGATAACAAGCTGCATCATTCTAGAGATCACCGCGACCATCCATGGTCCAAGTGAGACAACTGAATGCGTTCTAGGCTCCATCACGAGAGACTATAGGCACTTATTATGGTGAAAATCCTCATGGAAAATCACACTTGACGAGGGCTCCAACATGCGACGGTGGTGCAGGAGAGCTCACCAACCGAAAGCTACGGCTCGGTCCCCTTCATCCTCCTACTTGATAAAGCCTATGGGGACATAGTAACGACGTCAATGAAGATGGCAAGCAGGCAAGGCCACATCGATGGAGACGAGGCACCAACGATGGTGTGGTAAGTGTTATAAAATATGTTGCCGCTGGTTAGGACCTTCCTCTCTCCGTCTCTCATTATCAACGCTTGATAGATGAAAGTAGAAGAACAAATAGACATAAGACAGGGAGACTATTCTTTATTCCTCTGAATATCGGTGATTACAACATAGAGCTCTCACATATATATAGTCCTGCCAAGGCCTAAGAGTTTAGTAAGAGCCCACATACAAACAGACTAGGATTAGGATTGCTCCTTCTCCTTTTCTTCTAGGATAGAGTCCGTATGTTTTACAGCACTCCCCCTTGGGCGATTACCACGATATGCACATACCTCATTAAAAACTTCATCCGAAAATCCAGTGGGAAAACGGTAATTGGAGAAAAAAGTACATCACATTCGTTAGTTACATTGCACATATTGTCTCATTAAAAACCTTGTGTGAGAAACCTTCAAGTAAAAACTCACATAGGGAAAAAGAGTACAACATTTAACCTTCTTGGTTATGTATTCTTCATGATATTCTATTCTTCATAAATAGATATTTATCTTCATGATAAATGCATAAACTTCAACATTTTAGCAAATATAATCTACTTGATCCTTATAATTCAAGTGGTTTTAATTACCTTCAAGGTAGATTCAATCAAATTGCTCCCCCTCATAAGCCATCCTTTGAACATCATTGTTCAAACCACACTTTTCATAAATGTGTGCTTAATAAAGGTATCTTGATTACCACAATACTATATCTTTCAACAAGTTGGCTCATAATTCTTCTATGAATTATATGGGTATAAATAAAAAGCAATATACTTCATGCATAATGACCACTTATTAGTTGTGCAAAACAAATAAATTTTATCCTTCAGGATAATAAATCCTTTCAGAGAGGATTATGGGGTAAATAAGTTCATATTCAATATATTCTAGATAGTGATCAAACTTATATTAAAGTTTGAATACTTATAGTTGTTTTTAGTGTATTTTCAAATTATATGTTCCACAAATCTTCAGGATTTTGATTGTACCACTAAATAATAAATCAAATCTTATATTTGGCATTTAGGGGATAATTCTATTGCCAAAATCACCCTTATTCTTATACCTTCTATGGTATTTAGAAGATATCATCACTTTAATGCTAGCTTTTCAATATGCATTTTCTAAGTGTTTATATGACACCTTCATGGTGTTTCGATTCTATCGGCGTGAAAA
Source organism: Miscanthus lutarioriparius (assembly GCA_904845875.1). Classification (NCBI taxonomy): domain Eukaryota; kingdom Viridiplantae; phylum Streptophyta; class Magnoliopsida; order Poales; family Poaceae; genus Miscanthus; species Miscanthus lutarioriparius. Next base: position 76,563,198 of record CAJGYO010000005.1, read on the forward strand.
CGTGGTAGACGTGCTTAGAGATCTACACTGCTTCAACGCAGGACCGATTGATCCTACTAATTCCCAAGGGCATGGTAGTCAATTTGACCTGTAATTAACAAGGAGAGAAAGTTTATGTAACACCCGGTTTTAAGGACAAAGCCAAATGCACACCATATGTGAGCCCTGGTAATCAAACCTCACATATAGCTATAAATAAAGGGGCAGTATCAATTCACAATGCTTAATATATAGTGAACTTAGCAAAAGAGATAACCTTAGAAAGCAATCAACGGATAGACAACTCTGATCTCCGGGTGCAGACTTCACTCCACTGGATCCAACTGACTGGTTAACCACAAGCCCAACTTCTCAAGTCTCTGACAGACTGTCATCCAGCCTGAGGTGTGGGGGAAATTACAAGGGTGAGTCCATATCGAACCCAGCATATATAACATGGGGTTTATGAGGCTCAAAAAGCTGACACTGGTTAAACTGCATTTAGCTTTTAAGTAGATAGTCATATTTAGTATTAATTAGTAACAAGGTAGCACAATATTCCCTAACACATGATCAATGAACATGAATAATAAATAGCTCAAAACAACTCGATTAAGCATAATTAAACAAGTGCTCATCTTTGACGAAGAAATCCCTTGGCCGCTCATGACTGTGAGCACGGCTGATATATCGGTTGATTAAACTCTGCGCAGAGGTGTACACTTTCACTGTGAGTCGTGAATTGCCCTTTCGCCTGGGTCGCGAGCCTCTTAACCCTCTACCAAGGAAGGCCGGCGGGGTTCACTATGAAGCCTTTCAAAGGTTCCGTCTAACCGGGAAGGGCCGCAGGGTCATCGGATATAGGAACCCCCCTTCCAAAAAAATAAAAGGCCGCTTCCATAGCTAGGCTCAACAGGACAGAGGTTGTCCTATACCCAACTCGCAGTATCCTCTAAGCCGGCTAGAAAAAGACCTCATACTGAGCTAAAGCCAGAGCCATATAGCCCTCACGGTTGTCTTTGTAAGTCCCTTGACGATCACTTACAAACAATGTTTTCCTAAACGGTAAATGGTCTTTACACGGTGCCGCTTCGTTTTGAATGTTTAGGTACATTTACACGTGTTTAAACGGAGTTAAATGGTCTAAACGGTTTTGTACTTTTATTAAAAAAATACATATAATTATATATGTGCATATAAAAAATCAAGTATTCTAGCATTTATACATATTTATCCTAGTAAAATAAATTATTTTAGTATGTATATATATTTATGCATGTGAAAAGAACCAAATATAGATATTTATGCATGTAACATATCAAGTGTACACATTTATAAATATAATAAACTTAAGTATACAAATTTATCCATACAAAACTGAACTAGATTTACCTCGTGTTACGCCTAAGCGGCCGTTTAAATAGCTGTTTAGCCCGTTTAATACCGTTTATCTCTGTTTACGTTTAGGCCATTTAGGCTGTTTTTTCCGATTTTTGACCGTTTAAACGATCAACCGTTTAATTTCCGTTTACCCCCTAAACAAAACAGTTTACCACCGTTTACCGTTTACTGGCCGTTTAATCCGTTTAGGCGAACACTGCTTACAAATGAGACCTTGTGGAGAGGTAATTTAACCCTCCTATTGTTGCTAACAAGTCATCTTTTATAGTTTATAGCTCAATTATTAATCAAGTATCAAGATCATGGTCAATGTTAAGCGCTAGCAAAAGTAATACCCAAATGCATATATCCCGAGGTTTCAAGGTATTCAAGAAACAATTTTAGGGAATCCTATAAAGGGTATCAAGGTGGACACATGCATATGAAATTTAGTGGTTAAAGTGAATAGGACATCAAGGATGATCCTATGCTATACTTGCCTCAAACAGAGATCCTTCTTCAAGTCTAAATCTTCAAAGAACTTCTTCCTTCCTAACCAGCAGCTTCTAGATCACAAACTTCTTCTCGAACATCACGCAAAGCTCACCGACTGGACATATGATCATAAAGCACCACACAAGCATCCGAACAAACATGCATTGCAAACATAGTAGATTAGAGCAATGCACCAATCAATAAAAGGTTTGAAAACCAACCTACGCGTTGCTATGATCACACAAACGCGAGAAACACTAATCGGAACTACGATGAACAAGAAACGACGTCCGGGAGTTTTATATTATAAAAGAAAAAAAAGGACCTCCATGCTTGATTTATTTTAGCTAAACAAAACCATGTGAAGTTTATTAATTCAGATTAGTCAAATCATGTTTAATCCAAAAGTCGAGTTAGGATTAGTCATTTTTTATTAATAAATATAGACGATAATTTAAGTCAAGTTATACTTAAATTTTCAAAGATGAAAGGACACGTGAGAACATCTGTTCTGATTATATGTAATGCATGTTTGAGCTAAGAAGAATTAAAAACATATTTTTATTAGCAATTAAGCAAATTAATATTTTGTTTATGAAATGCCATGGTGCAGAACCTATGTTTGCTCTTATTTCAGAATATTGGTAGCATGCACACTAATCAAATTAGTATTTAATTTATAAAACTTTTAAAAGCATGTGACATGAAAATGTTGACACTAACAAACCGATTCACGTCAACACTAGCGCAACAAGATTGAACTAAAATGAAAGATGTGAAAACGAAGGATTAAAGGAGGATAGATAAAGGCTTACAAGAAAGTATAAGTGTGGACAGGTATTCTCCCATTGGCCAATTGCTTTGCTTGTTTAACTTCTGAAAGCAGATGGACTGTTACAGGGCTGGACTTCGGCTGACAGCTTGACATACGGAGGCATGCAGTCAAGCGAACACTAGTGATGATCGGAGATGACATTCACAGCTATACGTACAAAAAGGGAGGAGTTTAGTAGCCTACCGTGTACACGTCCAGGCATGTCAGGCGGCAGCAATCCTGGGCGGCAGGAAGATAGTATGACACGCCGCGGCGGTGGGCATAGGATGTATGAAAATAATTAACGAAATAGGATCGTGAGAAAGCAGGGTTAACATAAAGGCAAAACAAGAAAGGATGCTGGACTTCGAATTCTCAGCAACAGAACTGATGGAATCACCAATGGCTGGACGTGGTGAAGGTCACACGATCGAGCTGGAGCATTCTTGGAGCACGGAGATCCAGCTGCGAGCAGACGACGACGAATGACTAGTACATACACTCGATCAAGCCGACGCAAGATGACAAGTGGCATTCTTTCTGGCTTCCTTGGGGCGATGGATGTACGTCGGCAGATTTCCATTGGAGCTCGATAGTCAGCAAACTTGGCTTCCTCACCTGCTCGGGCAGGGAGAGCACACAGCCAGCCATGGCGACAAGCACGTGGTAGGTGCGTGCATACTGCAGATTGGATATAAGAAGCAAGGGATGTTGCCAAACATTCAGCATATAAGTCACGTACGTGGATAAAGAGAGCTTGCATAATACATAGGCTACATGGTTAGCGTACGTGATCATAAGCAAGAGAATCAGCGACCGGACAAGCGAACAGACAAGATAAAGAGGGTTTGTGTGCAAGAGCTCACCATGTCTCAAAGACAAAGGACGTACAACGACGTCAGGCGGCAGGGCGGAACATAGAGGCGGCAACCAAAGTGCTTCGTATGGTCTTCTCCTCACGTGATGGAGACCAGCAGCATGGTTCACACCAAGATGCATGTAGATAGACGATGTGGTGATGGCAGCAACGTTGGCTCTTAAAGAGGTGGCAGCGGCTACAGAGCCAACTAAGGTGTCAGCGAACGACACGGAGGCTGCCATGGCGACATTAGGTGACCAACGTTTATTAGTTGCAAGGCGTTGGAGACGACGTAGTATAGAGAAAAGACTTTTCAGGAATTCCCAAACTAGGGGCTCTTTTTATAATGGTTATGAGGTGTTTTGTCCAAGGACTATTGGTACATATATATATATATATATATAGAGCTCTCCCCACATCTACATCAACTAGCGATATGATACTAATTGACGTTGCACCCTCCACCTTTACTAATAGGCCTAATTATTAAAGCCCATTAATAAATAAAGATATGGGCCTTTGGGCATGAGGAAATCTGAGATATTTTATTATTTTCGGAATTAATTAATTTCATGGATAAAATAATTCTATAAAAGTCCAAATTAAATTTTAAGCCACGAAAAAATACTCCAAGGCTTCAAAATTCAGGGAAAATTCTCGAGATATTTTAGAACAAGATGAACCCAAATAAAGTATTTAGAGCTCATGAAAATATATTTTAGAGCATTTAAAAATTAGATTATGCTCACAAACAAGTGGGAACAAGTTCCGGAAAAAGCCGAAGGTGATTTGGATTTCATGGAAAAAGATTTTAGGATACTTCTCAAGCAAATATTAAGTTGAAAAATAAAGAATTTGATCGGTGAGAAAGACTAAGAATTGCTGGAGAAAGAAGATCGACTTACTAAACGCATTTTTAAAATCTTTTCTCACAACATGAAATAAATCAACAACCAAGCATCACATCAAGCAATAGCCCGTCAAATTAATTAGGAAAAGTTTGAAAATTCATATTTTTCCTATAACTAAATTTACGCTAGTTACTAAGATTGGTAAATTTTATCCAAATATCAAAACATTTATTTTAATTAGTGTTTTCTATGCACAACCCAAAATTAAAATTTTGGGGTGTGACAATTATCGATAATTTAGGGTGGAACATACTGGTTTTTGCCCGAGCATAGGTTCCAAATGAGTTTGCTTTGGGAGTAGCCAAATGGCAAAATTGACTAAATAGCTGATATGAGAAGAAATCAAATGTTAAGGATTGTAACGCTCATGGGTCATAATTGATTTATAGTAACAAATACAATGCACCCAATTTTAATAGTCCTTTCCTTAGTCTATCAATATGTAACGCGTCAAAGATACATCATTGGCTAGATCAGATTTAATCAAATATATGGTGTATAGCCAATGAATTAGGTAAAATGGATATACCACGCAAAACAATTAACTGTTAAATATAAAGAGATCTCTGAACTGTCTAGATCTAATTCATTACCATCAACAATGAGTTCAATCAATTGATGCGATTGTGATGATGCCAATAATCTAAAGCCGTAAAATCCATAAAATAGACTATACATCAATGATTCATAAAAGCGTGCCATATCGTGAAAGCGTGAGACGAATCGCTAAAACAATGATGCATACATAGCAAACAAACGAGTACGTATCTCGATCACGAACAAAACCACTAATCGATAATCTCTAATCTAAAGTCTTACCGGTGAGAGGTTCGACCGGATCGATGAAGCTATGGTAGTGTCATTAGATTAGATCTCATTAACTAGCGAGCTTATCCGAGATCGAAACATGTCTTTGAATGCGTATTATGCTTGATTGGAATAGAGATAAAACAAATAGATCTAGCGAAATTAAGACGTCAATCATGAGATTCATAGTGTGACCGGACTAGAAGGCGACCAATTGTGATGATATGATGCCGATCTATCTCTATTTCAATCAAATGACTTGTTATGATTAATAGATCATTAATCATAATAAGATCGATAATCGTGAATCAACTAAAAATAGCAGGAGAACCTTACTAGTCTTAGTCGATTCGATGGCGGTGATATTATGTTAAACAACAAGTTATCTAACACAAGATCGATAACTTTGAACTATATTATGATTCATAAGAGATCAATCAGCTGATGCAGCCTTACAAATAACAATACAGGTCGATAACTAACATGGTAGACGCGTCGGGTGGACACGCAGCAAGCCGAACAATCTAGAGATCTGCCTGGCTTCAACGCAGGACCAGTCGATCCTATGAATTCCCGAGGGCATGATAGTCAATTTGACCTAATTGATAAGGAGAGAAAGTTTATCGAGTAATTTAGGTGGAACATACCGTTTTGCCCAGAAAGGTTTCAAGTGTGTCGCTTTGGGAGCGATAAACGGAAAAATCGACTAAATAGGCGATATGAGAAGAAATCGATCATTAAAGATTATAACGCTTCGTGGGTCATAATTTATTTATAATAATCTAATACAATGCACCCAATTTTAATAGTCCTTTCCCTTAGGCTATCAATATGTGTGTGTCAAAGATACATCATTGGCTAGATCAGATTTAATCAAATACATGGTGTAAAGCCAATGAATTCGGTAAAAAGGGATATACCACGCAAACAATCGACTGTTAAATATAAAGGGATCTATGAACTGTCTAGATCTAATTCATTACCACCAACAGTGAGGTTCGACCGGATCGATGCAGTTATGATAACGATAATAATCTAAAGCTAGAAAATCCATAAAACCGACTATACGTCAACAAATTCATGAAAACGTGCCATATCTGTGAAAGTGCAGACAAATCGACTAAAACAACCCATGCATACATAGCAAATAAACAGAGTACGTATCTCGATCATGAACAAAACCACTAATCGATAATCTCTAATCTAAAGTCTTACCAGTGAGGTTCAACTGGATCGATGAAGCTATGGTAGTGTCATTAGATTAGATCTCATCAACTAGCGAGTTTATCCAGGATCAAAACATGTCTTTGAATACGTACTATGCTTGATTGGAATATAGATAAAACATCCGATCTAGCAGAATTAAGTTGTCAATCATGAGATTCATAGTGTGACCGGACTAGAAGACGACCAATTGTGATGATATGATGTCGATCTATCTCTATCTCTCAATCAGATGACTTGTTATGATTAATAGAACATTAATCATAACAAGATCGATAATCGTGAATCAACTAAAAATAGGAGGAGAACCTTAGTAGTCTTAGTCGATTTGGTTGCCGGTGACATTACGTTAAACAAGTTATCTAACACAAGATCAAAAACTTTGATCTATATTATGATTCATAAGAGATCAATCAGCTGATGCGGCCTTATAAATAACAATACAGGTCAATAACTAACTTATACTAGAGCTCATAAGAGGTCGACCGGGACCGATGCAAATTATAAGCAAAAGTATAAGTCATGATGGTACTTCTACAGGACAAGCTTGAGGTTGACTAGATCGATGCAGCCCTGTTTGTTGAAGAACTTCGGCGAGATCTACAAGACTCCTACTCCTAAGGGTTGGCATAAAGTCGAAAAATTAATTGGTATTGATTGATTGGATTCTCTTTTACAATAGCCGGGGTTTAATATTTATACCCAGAACCTAAGCATGAATCCTACTCAAATATGACTCATTACAATCTTTGGAATAAAAGAAAACATTCTAACTTAAGATAACTTGGACCCTAATCTTTCTTTTTTTTTGTAGAGTTCGACATATTTTTCCCGACGCCAACCGTAGCTCATTGACGTTATCTGCCGATATCATCCGAAAAGAGCCAATCCTAGTACCGCATATGAATCAGCTAATATTGATCCTTATACAATTGATTCCTTGATGACATAATCTTGAAAGCTTCAAGTTTCCACGTTCTTCTTCCCAAATTTTGGTGTAAACAGATTCCTCGTTTGCTTTCTCTTGGGTCTATATTCACTTCAGAGATTAATGGTGTTTATTTAAGAATCAACTGGTAAATCCTTCATGGATTAATTCCTTCAAAGATATTCTCATTCTTAACGAATAACATTTCTCTTCTATGAGATATATTCTCTACTACATGGGAGATTATTATATGATGTACATAATGAAATAGTGATATTCACTACAAAGTCGTTCAATGACCATTTTGTCTTCTAGGACATGCTCTTCTTGATGCTTCAATGTTCATACAGGAATATATATTCTACCTTAGACTTTTTAATGCTTAGTATGAGATTTAATTTTCATATGTTGCAATTTATATTCTTCGGGGGCTATATATGGATCTTCATAATCTATTTATTAACTGCATATTTTATATTTGTTTATTTTATTTGCCAGAGATATAATAGAACATTTATTTCTTCTTAGTAGAAGATTCAACCTCAATTGCTTTCTTCATTGACCCGATATAATATCTACAGACGGCTTTACCATGGACTTTGTTTTCCAGATCCGGGTTCTCATAAGAGAAACATTTACAATTATAGAGGTAGCGTTGTGATATAACTATAATTGTCTCCCAATATTCTCACAATGTGAGATTATTCTATCTCTTTGTTATTTTCCAAACAAGAGATGATTTATTGTTCTGCATCCCAACACTAATGATGCGCGCGCTTAGTGTGTTGAATTTTGTCTTCATGATAATCCTCTTCATGAGGTGCTTAACCTTCTTCATAAGGTGTTGTCTCCATGAGAATAAAGGAGTTTTATTTTATTTCTATTCAACAAGTATACACTAAACTAGAATCCACAGGCATCCTCGTAAATTTTAGCTCGATAGTATACAACATTTAGTTTACTACTAGTAAACACAACTTCTGGTTTATAACTTTAAGTTACTCCTCTCATTTTTAAAAATATCTGGCATATGCTCCACTTCATGTTTTACAAGAGGATTAGTCAAACTATTGTTTGATTTAGTGCATGATACTATTCCTGCTTCAAGCTTCAAGGAATATTTTTCTCTTATGATTATTTTCCTTCCGTGGAAATAATATTTGGCATTCAAAATAGGCTTTCTCTCCCCCTAATGCCAATATTAGATCATTAATATCATACTTTAAAAGATATCCCCTATCATGGGCTTAAAATAGTTAAGATTTATGTATCTTCAGCTACAAGTGAATGCCCATTCATATATGCTATGAAGTTTTATGGAAAATATTCATGCACATATTTAAACATGGGGGTTAATATTCATTAAATGCAGCGAGCTAGAATACATAAAGTGCACTTAAGAATATTCAGCATTCCTATAAACTCAGGGACGTTCTCCCCCTGATTTGCACATATCATAGTTTAGATGACTATTTCATTGTCTAGCTTCTTTATTGTTTAGCCAAAAAAATTGATTCAATTACTTATAAAAAAAATAGACCATATACTTTAAATGTATAAAATACACAACATTCAAACTTCACATGGAATTTCTTCTCGAATTTTCTAATTGTCATTAATGCAAAATTCCCCAAATGTATTTTTCTTCATAAATCCTAAATCATCATAAATGTGTTATCCACCATCTTAATTCCATAATTATTCTTCCTATCAATTGGGTTAGTCTTCATTGAGCTAATTTTATATTAACTCACTCCGCCTAATCTTAGGCTGCTTGGCCTTAGACCAATTGTGTTGCTTATGCATGTAATGCATTTAAAAAACAATAAATTCATTACTTCGATAAAAATTATTTTGGCATAACATGCTAGCTAACCAATTTAATTATAAGGGGAAAAGAGTAGCTACAAGCTACAAATATAACTTCCATGCTAATATTCATGCAGGAGTGGAAATAGATGCAGTTCAACAGGAGCACAACATAGTGATACATATTTATCTGTAATGTAGAATGTTGGTATTCAATTCAACGTAATAGATAAGAACAAAATGTAAAGCTACAAGCTTGCTTGCAATTAGTGCAATGTAGATAAAGTTAACTAAGCTGGAAGGGACGCGGCTAGGACTTTAAGTCCTGATACATGCACTTAAAGATAGATTTAGGAAGGCTATGCCTATTAAATATATATTACCCATAATTTCTTATGCCTTTATAAAAAATTCCTCCCCCTCATGCCATAATTACTTCAAGTAGTAATATGTTTCATGCATCATCTATGGATAATTATTCTCAATGTTTCATAGAATCCAATCATACTTCTAGTATTCATTGGTTGTGGCATGAAATTCATACATTCAAATGACAAAAAATATATTCGTGGTAGGACATAAACTTCTAGTTTTGGGCTAAATTATTAAATACTTAGTTTTAGGATTATATAATTTCTTGGCTAAATTGATCCTTCTAAGATAAGTTAATATGCCAAAGATACTTCAATTGTTCATGTGCTTCTAGTAACTTCAGCCTCCTTCTACCTCCATGGTAGTAGTGCACAAAAAATATAACCTTCATGGTTAATCGAGGCTTATTTATGAATAAAATTGATGCAAAACTTATTTAGATAGGCTAAATTAGACAATTGTTTATATGTGAAACATATAAATCTAACTATTCCATGAGAAGTTAACAATATTACTTCAAGTAAGAATTGTAACTAAGAATATTAAATATTTCTTATTAGTATTCGAGTTAATAAATTAACCATTAACCACTTAATTCAATGAGAATTAAAACTTAATGCACCACCGCTACTACTAATACTTCTATATAGTAATTTTAAAGACAAAATAAGTCTGTAAGCACATGATTTAAGTTCTTCTAGAGAAAGCTTAAAAATTCTATCCATTCTTACATGTCTTAGCTTTTATGTTTGACATTTAGCAACTTCATGCATGCTTTATTTCATAGTGGTGATATGTAATCATGATCCTTCTAGGAGTGTAACATATGCAAGTCATATATCCTGTTCATAGAGCTGTCTAAAAACTATAACTCAACTTCTATTTGAGTGATATCTGATGATAAATTCAAATACTTCATGTATTACATTGCTCTTTGATATTCTATACATTTATTTAAGAATATATATTGATAAAATATTATTTACCATCTTGTCTTCTAGACATTCAATACAAAACTTCAAGCTATTGTTTATGGATCAAATTATACGTCAATCTATAGGCATACAAAGCTTAAAAATTCGACTTTCAATGCAATATGATATTCTTCTATAATCATAATTTAGGATTTTTTTCATGCAGTGAGTCCCACAATGCATTTGTTATTTCTCTCGGCCATGTACTCATTCTAGAGAGTATAATCATGAAATATTTCTGAGCTCACTACACTTCAATGGTAGCAAAATATCCTACATGGAGTTAATAATGGCCATAACAAATAATTCTATCATTCATGGTAAGTCCAGAATATTCCTTCTTCATGAAGGTATGCAATATATCATTATAACTGAAAATCATCATGTGCATATAGATTTACTACGTAAACATGTAATAAGGTGCAAAAAGATAGTGGATGGTTATACAAATATTCTTAGAAGCATCTTAGCATTTTTCAGGATTATGGTATATACAAATTTTTAGAATTAATACCTATTATTCATTCATCCTAAAAATTCATTATGCTAGGGAAAACAAATATGAACTTCTCAAAGTGATATATGTCTAAGGTCTGCAAGATTTAAAGAGTCCATATACCTTATACCATGTTTCTAGAATCATTCAAGATTTTTTCTTACAATTACATGATATATAATTCATAATGACATTGCACTAGCATTTTTCAGAACTAAATTCTAAGTGTAGAAAATTTTTAGAATTAATCTACTATTTAATTCAGAAAAAAACTAGGCAAAATAACAATTAAACTGTAGATTTATACTAACTCTTATATATTCAATTCGAAATATAAGAGGGTAATGTAAATATGCATGAACAGAGATCTAGGGTCGAAAATTCAAAACTATGGTAAAACTGAATTTCTGAGGGGTTATTTGAAAAACAACCTAATTTCATCTGTTCTAGAAAGTATAAGCACTATTCTACAAGAATAAGACATATCTCTAGAATCTGCAAGATTCACGGCTTAATAGTAAACTTTCAGATTTACTTGGCCTTTCTCATCCTTCTGGATTTTTTTTCGAATCAAATAGCAGCCTTCTCAAAATTCAGTAATATCACTTCTAACGGATATAGAATATGCTTCTCTTTTTCTTTTCAATATGGACTGAACTCGAGCCGGTCTGCAGGTCCAGCAAAAGTCCATGTGTCTAGGCTGTAGCTGCTTTTTTCTCTTTCTCCGTTTCTCGACTTGCCTTGTTCTATCCGTGCGTCGACGGCAAGGCTTCTGGCGCGTTCGAGTTGCAAGGCTTCCGTGCGCCTTGTTCTATCCGTGCGTCGATGGCAAGACTGTTCATGTGGACCAAAATGACTAAATTACCCTCAAGAGGAGGTTTGACTTGAATTGACCCTTAGAGTGCCACTGTTTGACTGAGTCAAAAGACCAACTTAGAGACTTTACATGGCTGTGCACTCTTTATCAAAGTTGTAGCTAATTTATCAAGGAATAAAAGTTGTTTTATGATCAACTCATGAAAATGGCTAGAACATGCTCAAACATGGCCCACAAGTCAGAATTCCATGCTGATTTCACACTGAAAAATTTGTCTAAGTCATTGATGCCATTTCAGTTTAATTGAGCCACCTTTGGCTTGATACAACTCAGGATATAGGGTGAATTAGCTGTAGAGTTCTAAAACAAAGTTGTAGCCCTACTATAGCTCTGCAACTTTCGATACATTATTTTTTACTAAAACGTCACGGTTTAAGAGATCTATCACGTTAAGTTCGCCATGTCACCATCGTCGTTGATCTCTCGAATCAAATTTTAGAAAACGGTCTCGGCTCGCCGTGGTCGACCGGGCGCAGGGGCTGCTCGCCAGCGTGGCGCTCATGCTCTCCCCGACGCCACCACACGTCAGCGCCATCGCTGGCTCGAAGAAGGCCGGCGCCTGACGCGACTTTTCGCCAGCTCCACTTGCTTCCCTCTCGTCTTCACCGCGTGCAGCGTCGAGCCACAGCCGTCCGCCATTGTCGGCCGAGCCTTTGCCCTCACCTAGCTCCCGCGTCTTTGCAAAAACGCGTTGCCCGGGCGCCCGAGAGCCTCATTGTGATCCCCAATACCACCTCCACCGCTCAATCGAAGTCGGTTGAGTCGTGGTAAGTGTGTATTCGCTGCTTGCTTCCACCGCCGCCATGGTCGACCTCGCCAGAGCCGGCGCTCCACACGCCCAACCACCACCGCAGCCTTTACCGCCCTTCTATCTCTTGCACTAGCTACTATGAGCGCTTCTTGAAGCTCGTAGGGGCACCATTTAGGGCTGCGACGCCAGTAGCCTCGCCGGAGCCGGCCGAGCCGCGGCCGAGCGCCACCGTGGCCGTCACCACCCCCTCTTGCCGCGCGGTGATAGCCAAAATTGATGGCACCGCTTAGATGTGCATTGATGAGACGAGCACCGATGCACCACCGACCTCGGCCGAGAGAGCCACCGACGACGAGCTACGCCGCTGCCTTCCTCCGCTTCTCGTCTTGTCTCATTGTCGCATGGGTCCCGCTTTGTCGACCACGAGGCCAAGGCAGAGAGCCAGCGTGGGCTGCGCCACGTTTTAGGGTCAAGGCCAACAAGGCACTTCATGGGCCGACCTAGAAGAAGAGAGAGTAGGGTTTCAAATTTATTTTTGGTTTATTCTTTTCACAGATTTGTGTATAGATTCAAAAATATGTATCTCCTAGTTGGTAGCTTCAAATGATGTGGTTCCAATTTTGCTAAGTTCATGATAATGTCTAGTTTATATTAAAAATATGATTTATGCCATGTTCTGTTATGAAAATGGGAGTTTCTATTTATCTCTTTTAATCATGGAAGAATTAGGGATAATTATATCTTTTTCTATGTAGCTCCAAATGGCATGAAATTTTTATGGTAGTCTATGTGAAGCATGAGATAGCTACTGTAATTTTTGTAGATTTTTCTGAATAGTTTTACTATATATTGTTTTAATCACCTAATTAACTAAAGAAATTAGAAAAGGGCATTAAATAAATTGTTTAGGAGTTGGCACTAGACTTTCTGATGTTTCTTTGGTATGCAAAACGTGTTGGTAAACTTGGTTTGGTCCAATTATGCTTTTGCATCATCATTAAATAATTAATTTAGTAACCCCTGCTATTTCTCGACATGATTCTAGGTTTACTTGGAATTCGATTTGGTTAACGTAAGAATCATGCTTTGATGTTTACAAATGATTTATAGAGAATTTCATAAGATTTCCAGAATGTCCTCATGCAAGTTATTTGAATTTGTTGAACTCTTGTTGTGATTGAATTAAGGAACTACCCGTGTGCATATGAAACTTTAACTGTTGTTTAAAGTATGCCTTTACTATTTCTAAGTTGTGGTAATGTTCCTAGGTGTTAGGCCTTTAACTGAAGATGAGCATCTTTATCTTAGGTTATGTAAGTTAGGTAAGTTGATCTTGTTCTTCAAGTTAAGTTAGATACATGTTTTAAAGTGATTTGAATAGAGCTATTCTTAATCGGTAAACGAGTATCCAGTGATGTTTTCGTTAAACACTTACTGTGATTCATTCATCAAGAGCATCATGTCATTCCTTACGCATCCATGATATTTATCTTGTGCATCGGCATGCAATAGGTGTACCGGAAGGAGTGACCTCATGGAATTCGAGGAACCGAGCGAGCAGCAAGCAAATTTAGACACCGGAGGAGGTTCGGGGAGGTGCAACCTTCAGAGAAGTGCCGACGAGGTCGCCGTTGAGTGCCCTTGATCACCGTCTGTGCAACTTTGTGAAAGGCAAGCCCTGGATTATATTAAGCCTCCTAATTTTAGAAATGCAAATATGATGATATTGTTACATATATGTATTGTTGCATTAAGTTTAGGTGTTAGATGCAAACACTTGCTATATTGGTTATCCAATCCTTGTCCGGATATTGATACCCTAAATCCTATGTAGCTCGTGCTCGTGTAGTGCTTAGCCCTCGCTAAACATGGTAAAAGTCGTGATTTCTGTCACCTGCGAGATATAGGAAGATACATATGGCACGGTTGGCTATATTTGCTATCGTGGAAAAGAATCAGTCTTAATGTGAAATGAAGACCGGACGGAGGCTTGTCGATTTGCAAAGTGACTCGTGCTCAGGTCGATTAAGGACCTAATCTTGGAGCCTTTCTTGTTCATGTTGAACGATGCCTCTCTCTTAGTTGGTCGGAACTGAGACCCGACCACCACAAAGCCGAGTAGCTCACCTCGGTCTCGGGAGTCGATAAGTATAAAGTGCGCCTCGGAAGGGAGCCGTGGGCGTGAGTCCAAGGCGGTGTGATTTAAAAGTTCGATCGTCCCGGCGGAAGGGTAGTCCTCGAGAGTCTTGGTGCTTGATCAAACCCGCGAATTTGGTTCCCGAGTTGTTCCAAAGGTGACCCATGGCTACCCTTGCTAAGTATGCTAGGTGAGAGTTAGAATACCCCCTCAGCTTGAGTTGTAATTCGATTCGAGTCGTCGTCTCTCCCTTGCTAGTGAGAACTTGACGGGCTTATCTCCAATGTAGATACACTAAATAACATAATGGTTCGTAAATGATGATATGATGATGATAGCCTTATTATACCTGCTATGGTTAATATTGTTTGCTCCTAATAAGTGAGTGCTCTAGTACAGGTGCTAATCTAGTGGACAGATAAATGATGAGAAGCTTGATGCTAAGTTTAAATTGGTCACTATATTCATAAGCTTTTTATGCAACAATGTCAAGCTAGCCCACCTCATAAGCCTTGCATGATCCTTGGTGTCTTTTATTTCTAGTTTTGATGGGTAAGTCTAGCTGAGTACCTTCTCGTACTCAGGGTTTATCTCCCACCTGTTGCAGATGACCAGTTCTACTTTGATTGCTGCAAGTATTGCCTTCTCCCGGCTGGGGATGAAGACTAGACCGTTGGACGCGGTCTCTACTAGTTCTCGTACCTGATGATGCTTTTATGGGACATGACTCAGACTTGGCAATGTATTTGAAACTATGAAGTTATGTACTAAACTATGTTGCTTCCACAAATTTGAACTTGGTTTGTAATATTTTATTTTGAACTCTGATGGATGTAATCCGAATGCTACTTGTGAAATGTTGTAACGAATGATGTGTTGTGTTAAATCACTACGGTCTTGGTTTGTATGTCGAGAGTTGGTTGAAATCCTTCATGATTTCCGGACTACCAGGATTATGGGAGCTTAAGTACAGAAATTTGATCGCTTCGGTGATTGTTTTTGTACTTACGTTCTTATGATTTGGTCAGTTCTATTACAGCTGGCATCAGAGCAAGATTTGACACTAAACATGTCATTTGTGTATTTAAAACAAAAGTATTTGTAAAAATCATAAATTAAATACTAAGTATTGCCAATGGTCATATCCCTTATGTCCAAATAAAGACTCTTAGGTGGCTTATTAAAGTACTAACTTGGGGGTTCCTGCTTGTTTCTGTTTCGTTGTCCATACGGCGTGCTATTGTATGGATGCCATCCGCTTAGGTGGTAATATATGGATCAAAATACCTCTACGCTCGGGTAAGTGGGAGTTGTGAGAGCATGATCGTCCAACCGTCGGTCTAGGGGAGAGTAGTTGTGGTTGCTCGCATACTTACATGTTCAATCATGTATCTATGAGAGTACTTAAATGTGGGTATCTCTGTCGGGTAGCTATGATACTAGAGTATGTACATCAGGGGATGTATGTATGAAAGTATTTAGTTTATTGCTTACTTTACATGCATTTTAGGAAAGTATTGGGCTGAAATGAAATTTTCTGCAGGTACACTAACAACGTATCGTTGTAGATCGACTAGCTACCGTATACGAGAGAACGTATGTATGCCAACGTATATTCGCTAGCCTTTAATTTTTTTTAGGTTTGTGAGGACGTACGGATCGTGCATGCATCATATTCAAGCATACATGGCATTTCTTGCATTACTCCCTCCTTTAAAATTGATGGTCTCGACTAATTAAATTTCGTATCCCTTAAATGATTCTCCCCTTACGTTGCAACTTTTTGCTATAGATGGCGCGCACGAAACTCACTGCTCGCAAGTCCACTGGAGGCAGGGCACCTCGTCACCGTTTAGCTCCTCGTGAGCCCCGTCCTGAGCCTACTGAGGCGGAAAGTCTAAGGGCAGAGCTAGCCCGGGTGACTGCTGAGAGGAATGCAGCTCAGCACCGTTTGGAGCAAGTAACACAAGAACGGGATCAAAAGACCCTAGAGGTTCAGAGGTTGACAGTTGCTCACCGCAACTGTGAACGTATGTTGATTCACGTAATGAACCAACAGAATGAAGCCTGGCATGAAGAGAATGTGTTGAGGGCGCGGCAGGTGGAGCTAGAGCAGCAGTTGGCAGTTGCCGAAGAGTACAATGACCATCTCCATGAGGAGGTTCACCTGTTACACAATCAACTTCACCCTCTCCTGCCACCTGTTGATGAGGATGAGATGGGTTCTGGTGTCATCATGGCTAAAGGTGATGATGGCATTAAGGTCAATGGACCTGAGGATGTTCCACCTGAAGAAGAGGAAGATGAGGAGTTAGAGCCTGCTAGTGATGAAGATGGAGGAGAGATCTTCGACACTGACTCTGAGGACGATGTGTAGTTTAGCTTACTACTTAGCTAATGTGCAAGAGCTAGTCTTTTGTTGATCCTCATGCATGAACGACTAGCTTTGTAATAAGTTAATCGTTGGGATGTAATATCGGACCCTCTGTTATTTCGGATGAAAAGTTTGGAACCACTATGGCTTGGATGTAACCTATCGAACGTATTATGCTCCGCGTATGTGAGCCTTTGATGTATTCCATCTTTGCGGTCTATAGATCTCGTTGTTGGTTAAGTTCATCGCATTTATGTGTCAATTGATGCGCATGATGAGTTGTGTGATTGTGATGAATGATTGTGCCTCTGTTGATTATATGAATGCATTCTCTCCAATGGACTCAGTTGGCATAATTATATAATTCATCTACAAAAATTTCCACATCGTCAGTGCTCATTGGCTATACATTTTGCAGATGGCTTATAACCTTCGTCGCGGTCATAGCATGGGAGATGAGGAACAACCACCTCCTCCACCGCCCACCCCAGCTGAGCTAATGCGATAAATCGTCGAAAGTCAACAACAATGTTAGTTGAGGCTATGCACCAAATGGCTAACCGCGATGATCGACATGTCCGCTTAGGACCCGAGCCAAACTAGTACAAAGAGCTTTAAGGACTTCATGGACACAAAGAATCCTATCTTTCGTGGAGGCGAAAGAACCATTACAAAGTCGATGAATGGTTGAGTACGATAGAGCAAAGGTTTGGATTGCTCCGATTGATGTAAGGTATGAAGGCCACGTGTATGCAGGACACCAGCCTCCAAGGCCCTACAGTATCCTGTGGACCCATCACAGACCACCTTCCCTACAAATGTTGACATAGTTTGGGACCCGGTTCCTGCATGACTTTCCGGGGACACTTTATCCCTCCCGGTCTCATGGCCATTAAGCATACCGAGTTTATGAAGCTAACCCAAGGCAACAAGAGTCTTAATGAATACCTCCGGGCATTCAACAACTTTGCAAGGTATGCTCCTGAAGTTTATCGACATCGACGCTAAAAGAATAGCTAGTTTCAAGAGGGACTTTCCCTAAACCGATGAAGTCTATGGGCAATCGTAAGTGTGTCACCTTCAATGAGTTTATCGGTGACACCGACTCGTGAGAATAATGATAAGATATATGCTGCTTCCAAGAACCGTAAAAAGAAACTTTGAGGCGGTGTGCTTCTCACCTAAGGCACCAAGAGTATCCAAGACCTAGTACCGTCCACCCAATGCTAATGTCCGCTACCGCCCGCCTCAGAAGAAGAATCAAGCAAAAACTGGTTTCCGCAAGGGGTACACAATTTCCTTGCCAAAGAATACCTCTAGGCAGGGTAACTCCAATGTCCCACCAGCTAACAGGCTATGTTGGAACTGTAACCAGCCTGGTCACTGGGCTAATAAGTGTCCCTATCCTCCCAAGCGTAATGCTCGGGGGAAACGCCTGCCGTCGAGGCGTGTTCACTACACTACTGTGGAGGAAATTCCTGCGGGTGAAGTGGTCACCGCTGGTAAATTTCTTGTTAATGATCGCCCTGCAGTTGTGCTCTTTGATTCAGGTGCTTCACATTCCTTTGTGAGTTCTACTTTTGCATCTAAGCATAAGATGAATGTGATTAAAATTGTCAAGGGTGGTTATTGTATTAGTGCTACTGGGAATAATATCATGACTAACCAAGTAGTTAAAGATGTAAAGATTGAGATTGGGGATCAAGAGTTCCTTGCTGATCTTGTAGTTCTACCGGGGGTAGGAATCGATGTAATCCTAGGAATGAAGTGGATGAGCGGAAATGGAGTGTTGATTGATACATCAACCCGTGTGGTAATGTTGAGGGATCCTGTGGATAAGAAGGGTTTTCTAGTACAGTTACCTCGCGATATCTCTATCCACAATACCGCCAATGCTACCCTAGCCAAAGCCATTGAGGAGATACCGGTTGTCTGTGAGTTTCCAGATGTCTTCCCTGATGACTTGCCTGGATTACCTCCGGACCGTGATGTAGAATTCAAGATAGAACTCATTCCGGGTACGGCTCCTATTTCTCGAAGGCCCTATAGAATGCCGCCCAATGAGTTGGCTGAGCTGAAGAGTTAGTTAAATGAGCTATTAAAGAAATGTTTGATTCGGCCTAGTTCTTCTCCTTGGGGTTGTCCGGCTATATTTGTGAAGAAGAAGGACGAGTCTCTACGCATGTGCGTAGATTATCGCCCCCTTAATGCTGTTACCATCAAGAACAAATACCCTCTTCCTCGCATCGATATTCTGTTTGATCAGCTCTCCAAAGCTAAGGTATTCTCCAAGATCGATTTGAGGTCTGGTTACCATCAGATCAAAATTCGTCCTGAAGATATACCTAAGATAGGTTTCTCTACTCGTTATGGCTTGTTCGAATACCTTGTCATGTCCTTTGGGTTGACAAATGCTCCGGCACACTTTATGTACCTGATGAATTCAGTATTCATGCCGAAACTAGACAAATTCATCGTCGTGTTCATTGATGATATCCTTGTATATTCCTAGAGTGAAGAAGAGCATGCTGAACATCTACGAATTGTTTTAACTCGGTTACGTGACAACCAGCTTTTTGCTAAGTTCAGCAAGTGCGAATTCTAGTTGAACAAGATACCTTTTCTAGGTCATGTGTTATCTGGAGATGGAATTTCGGTTGACCCTACTAAGGTGCAAGAAGTCCTATAGTGGAAGGCACCTACTACGGTCATAGAAGTCTGAAGTTTCCTAGGTTTGGCTGGTTACTATCGTCGCTTTATCCTAGATTTCTCTAAAATCGCTAAGCCCATGACTCGGCTACTTCAAAAGGATGAGAAGTTTGTGTGGACTCTAAAGTGTGAAGAGGCTTTCCACACTTTGTGGACCTTATTAACCTCTGCTCCTGTATTGGCACAACCTGACATCGAGAAGCCTTTTGATGTCTATTGTGATGCATGTGGCACCGGATTGGGGTGTGTTCTTATGCAAGAGGGCCGAGTCATTGCTTATGCTTCGCGCCAGCTTCGAAAGCATGAAATCAATTATCCTACCCATGACTTAGAGCTAGCCGTAGTTGTTCATGCCCTGAAGATTTGGAGACATTACTTGCTGGGTAATGTGTGTAACATCTATACTGACCATAAAAGTCTCAAGTACATCTTTACTCAACCCGAGTTGAACATGCGTCAACGACGATGGTTAGAATTGATCAAAGACTACAACCTTCAAGTGCACTACCATCCTGGTAAGGCAAATGTGGTTGCTGATGCCTTAAGCAGAAAGGCCCATTGCAATTCCTTAGTTAGTGAAGACTTTCATCTGGCACACCTCCTTCATCCTATAGTACTCCACAATATCACTGTGGATTGCTCTCTTAGAAGTCGAACTATCGAACTCCAGAAGACTGATGTGGGTGTGTTTCATATCAAGCGGAAGATGAAAGATCAGGAGACCAAGCACTTTAGGGTCAATGACAAAGGAATTCTCTGGTTTAATGATAGGCTTATAGTACCCAAAGACAAAGAACTTAGAAATCAAATTATGGCTGAAGCCCATTCTTCTAAATTGTCCATCCATCCTGGCAGCAGTAAAATGTATCAAGATCTCAAGCTGTATTATTGGTGGACCAAGATGAAGAAAGAAATCGCAGCCTACATGGCCAGGTGCGATAACTATTGTAGAGTCAAGGCTATTCACATGAGGCTCGGATTATTGCAGCCACTCTCTATTCCTGGCTGGAAGTGGGAACAAATTAGCATGGATTTTATTGTTGAATTACCCACTACCAAAAAGGGTTGTGATTCCATCTAGGTTATCGTAGATCGTCTAACTAAATCCGCTCACTTTATTCCGGTCAAGTCTATCTATCACCCTCACAATTATGCTAAGATTTACTTTCAACAAGTGGTACGTCTCCATGGGGTACCCAAATCCAATGTTTCTGATAGAGGACCGCAATTCACGGCTCGCTTTTGGGAGTGCTTACATCAGAATCTTGGCACTCATCTAATCCGCAGTTCTGCCTATCATCCGCAAACATCGGGACAGACTGAGCGTGTTAATCAAATTCATGAAGACATGCTTAGAGCTTGTCTTATCTCTTGCAAAGGCTCTTGGGAGGACTGGTTGCCTCTCGCTAAATTCTCTTATAACAACAGTTATCAAGAGAGTATCAAAATGGCTCCTTTTGAAGCTCTTTATGGCCGCAAGTGTAGAACTCCTTTGAACTGAGTGGAACCCAGAGAAAGAAGATTCTATGGTATTGATTTTGTAAAAGAAGCCGAAGAGCAAGTCCGAACTATACAGAAGAACATGACTGTCGCTCAGGCTAGACAAAAGAGCTATGCTGACAAGAGAAGAAAATCTATTGAGTTTGAAGTAGGTGATCATGTTTATCTAAAGGTATCCCCTATGAAAGGAGTAAAACGTTTTAGAATCAAAAGGAAGCTTGAGCCTCGATATGTTGGACCTTACCACATTATCGAGAAAAGTGGAAGAGTAGCCTATAAACTCGATCTACCATGTGAAATGGGAGCTATATTCCCAGTATTCCATGTGTCCCAGCTGAAGAAGTGTCTTCATATTCCCAAGGAAAAAATAGCAACAAGGAAAGTCAACTTGAAATCTGATCTTTCTTATGAGAAGCCCGTGCAGGTTCTGGATACTCAAGAAAGAGTGACTCGTAGACGAGTAGTTAAGTTATACAAGGTGGTGTGGAGTAATCATAGTGATCGGGATGCAACATGGGAGCGGGAAGATTATTTAAAGGAAAATTATCCAACTTTCTATACTAAATGGTACGCTTTCCAAATCTCGGGATGAGATTTTTCTAAGGGGGAGGGCTGTAACACCCTAGGTGTTTGGCTTCCATGAAATTGCATGTCATTTCATAAACATATGCATCATCTATCTCATCATGCCATTGTCCCTGAAACATGCATATGCAACATTTGCAATTATGTTTGTTTCATACTTGATTTCTTGTGAATGGTAGTAGTGCAACATGTGAATGCAACATGAGTTTCTTATACCTTGAAACATGGCAACATGGTAGTAATGTGACAAGTATAAAATAACAACAAAGTCATGAAACATGTGAAACATGAAATTGCAACATTTGAGTGAATTGCTTGTTTTGTTGCTTCATCACATGTGATCATTTGAAATGGGTATAGAATTTGTGTAAAGTGGTTGATTATGG
Organism: Miscanthus lutarioriparius; assembly: GCA_904845875.1. Lineage (NCBI taxonomy): Eukaryota > Viridiplantae > Streptophyta > Magnoliopsida > Poales > Poaceae > Miscanthus > Miscanthus lutarioriparius. Next base: position 76,585,565 of record CAJGYO010000005.1, read on the forward strand.
TCTAATACACCTTAACAACACTTAGGGTAATTGTTTGGACACTGTTCATGTGGACCAAAATGACTAAATTGCCCTCAAGAGGAGGTTTGACTTGAATTGACCCTTAGAGTGCCACTGTTTGACTGAGTCAAAATACCAACTTAGAGACTTTGCATGGCTGTGCACTCTTTACCAAAGTTGTAGCTAATTTATCAAGGAACAAAAGTTGTTTTATGATCAACTCATGAAAATGGCTAGAACATGCTCAAAAATGGCCCACAAGTCAGAATTCCATGCTGATTTCACACTGAAAAATTTGTCTAAGTCATTGATGCTATTTCAGTTTGATTGAGCCACCTTTGGCTTGATACAACTCAGGATACAGGGTGAATTAGCTGTAGAGTTCTAAAACAAAGTTGTAGCCCTACTATAGCTCTACAACTTTCATATACATTATTTTCACTAAATCATCACGGTTTAAGAGATCCATCATGGTTAAGTTCACCTGTCAGTCATCCTTGTTGATCTCTGAATCTAAAATTTCAGAAAACGGTCTGAGCCCGTCATGGCCGACCAACGCAGGGGCTGCTCGCCGCGTGGCGCTCATGCTCTGCCGATGCCACCACGTCATGCATCCGCGCTCCAGAAGAAGGCCAGCGCCTGCCCGACACACTCGCCAGCTCCATTTGCTTCCCTCTCATCTTCACCGCGCGCAGCGCCGAGCCACTGCCGTCCGCCATTGTCGGCCGAGCCTTTGCCCTCGCCTAGCTCTCGTGTCTTTGCAAAAACGCGTTGCCCAGTTCACCTAGAGCCTCACCGTGATCCCCTCTACCACCTCCACCGTTCAATCGAGTCAGTTGAGTCGTGGTAAGCGTGTATTCATTGTTTCTTCCACCGTCGCCATGGCTGACCTCGCTGGAGCTGGCGCTCCACGCGGCCAACCGTCACCGCAGCCTTACCATCCCTTCTATCTCTTGCACTAGCTACTGTGAGCGCTGCTGAAGCTCGTAGGGTCACCATTTAGGGCTGCAACGTCGTAGCCTTGCCGGAGCCGGCCGAGCCGTGGCCGAGTGCCGCCGTGGCCGTCACCACCCCCTCTTGCCGCGGTGATAGCCAAAATTGATGGCACCGCTAGATGCGCATTGATGAGATGAGCACCGATGCACCACTGACCACGCCGGAGGAGCCACCGGCGATGAGCTACGCCGTCGTCTTCCTCCGTTCCCCTGTCTGTCTCGCTGTCGCGTGGGTCCTATTTGTCAGCCGCTGAGTCCAAGGCGGGAGCCAGCGTGGGCTGCACCACGATTTGGGCCGTGCCAGCACGCGCTTCGCGGGCCGCCGTGTCCTTCGGGCTGGCCCAGCAGTAGAGTAGGGTTTCAAATTTATTTTTGGTTTATTCTTTTCACAGATTTGTGTATAGATTCAAAAATATGTATCTCCTAGTTGGTAGCTTCAAATGATGTGGTTCCAATTTTGCTAAGTTCATGATAATGTCTAGTTTATATTAAAAATATGATTTATGCCATGTTCTGTTATGAAAATGGGAGTTTCTATTTATCTCTTTTAATCATGGAAGAATTAGGGATAATTATATCTTTTTCTATGTAGCTCCAAATGGCATGAAATTTTTATGGTAGTCTATGTGAAGCATGAGATAGCTACTATAATTTTTGTAGATTTTTCTGAATAGTTTTACTATATATTGCTTTAATCACCTAATTAACTAAAGAAATTAGAAAAGGGCATTAAATAAATTGTTTAGGAGTTGGCACTAGACTTTCTGATGTTTCTTTGGTATGCAAAACATGTTGGTAAAATTGGCTTGGTCCAATTATGCTTTTGCATCATCATTAAATAATTAATTTAGTAACCCTGTCATTTCTGGACAGATTCTAGGTTTACTGGAATTCGATTTGGTTAACGTAAGAATCATGCTTTGATGTTTATAAATGATTTGTAGAGAATTTCATAAGATTTCCAGAATGTCCTCATGCAAGTCATTTGGATTTGTAGAACTCTTGTTGTGATTGAATTAAGGAACTACCCGTGTGCATATGAAACTTTAACTGTTGTTTAAAGTATGCCTTTACTATTTCTAAGTTGTGCTAATGTTCCTAGGTGTTAGGCCTTTAACTGAAGATGAGCATCTTTATCTTAGGTTATGCAAGTTAGGTAAGTTGATCTTGTTCTTCAAGTTAAGTTAGATACCTGTTTTAAAGTGATTTGAATAGAGCTATTCTTAATCGGTAAACGAGTGTCCAGTGATGTTTTCGTTAAACACTTACTGTGATTCATTCATCAAGAGCATCATGTCATTCCTTACGCATCCATGATATTTATCTTGTGCATCGGCATGCAATAGGTGTACCGGAAGGAGTGACCCTGCTGGAATTCGAGGAACCGAGCGAGCAGCAGCAGCCGACACCGGAGGTTCAGGAGGTGCAGCCTTCAGGAGAAGTGCCAGACGAGGTCGCCGTTGAGTGCCCGGATCACCGTCCGTGCAACTTTGTGAAAGGCAAGCCCCGGAGCATATTAAGCCTCCTAATTTTCGAAATGCAGTTACAGTATTATTGTTACATATATGTATTGTTGCATTAAGTTTAGGTGTTGGATGCAAACACTTGCTGCATTGGTTATCCAATCCTTGTCCAGATATTGATACCCTCAGATCCTATGTAGCTCGAGCTTGTGTAGTGCTTAGCCCCGCTTAAACACGCGGTAGAAGTCGGTGATTTCTGTCACCGCGAGATATAGGAAGATACATATGGCACGGTTGGCTATATTTGCTATCGTGGAAAAGAACCATTCTTAATGTGAAATGAAGACCGACGGAGGCTTGCTTAGTTTGCGGTGACTCTCTGTGTCATGTCGATTAAGGACTAAATCTTGGAGCCTTTTCTATTCATGTTGAACGCATGCCTCTCTCTTAGTTGTCCGGTCTGAGACCGACCACGGTGAGTAGCTCACCTCGGCCGGGAGTCGATAAGTATAAAGTGCGCCTCGGAAGGGAGCCGTGGCGTGAGTCCAAGGGCAGTGATTTAAAAGTCCCGATCGTCCCGGCGGAAAGGGTAGTCCCCGAGAGTCTTGTTGATCGAACCCGCAATTTGGTTCTGAATTGTTCCAAAGGTGACCCATGGCTACCCTTGCTAAGTATGTCGTGGTGAGAGTTAGGAATACCCCTCGCTTGAGTTGTAATTCGATTCGAGTCGTCGTCTCTCCCGGTTAGTGAGAACTTGACGGGCTTATCTCCAATGTAGATACACTAAATAACATAATGGTTCGAAATGATGATATGATGATGACAAATTTTATTATACCTGCTATGGTTAATATTGTTTGCTCCTAATAAGTGAGTGCTCTAGTACAAAAAGCTAATCTAGTGGATGATAAATGATGAGAAGCTTGATGCTAAGTTTAAATTGGTCACTATATTCATAAGCTTTTTATGCAATCTGTGTCAAGCTAGCCCACCTCATAAGCCTTGCATGATCCTTGGTGTCTTTTATTTCTAGTTTTGATGGGTAAGTCTAGTGAGTACCTTCTCGTACTCGTGGTTTATCTCCCACTGCTGCGTGATGACCGCCTCTACTTTGATTGTCGCAAGTATTGCCTTCTCTCTACTGGGATGAAGACTAGACCATTGGCGCCATCTCTACTAGTTCTCGCACTGATGATGCTTTTATGGGACATGACTCAGACTTGGCAATGTATTTGAAACTATGAAGTTATGTACTAAACTATGTTGCTTCCACAAATTTGAACTTGGTTTGTAATATTTTATTTTGAACTCTGATGGATGTAATCCGAATGCTACTTGTGAAATGTTGTAACGAATGATGTGTTGTGTTAAATCACTACGGTCTTGGTTTGTATGTCGAGAGTTGGTTGAAATCCTTCATGATTTCTGGACTACCAGGATTATGGGAGCTTAAGTACAGAAATTTGATCGCTTCGGTGATTGTTTTGTACTTACGTTCTTATGATTTGGTCGGTTCTGTTACAGGAAAGGCTAAAAAACTCACAAGATGATTCTGCTAATCTTGTGAAGGATAACAAAAGAAAGAACTTTAACAAGAATGCCAAACCTCTAGGGAAAGCCCCTCATAATGACCACCATTCGAAGAACAACAATGCTCAAGTTGACAAGGATCAGTGTAAATGGTGCAAGAAGCATGGACATTACCAGAGGGACTGCCCAGACTTCCTGAAGAGCCTTCTAAAGAGAGCTGAGGATTTTATTACATTCATAGATGAGTTCTTGTATTTAAGTTATGCAAAATCTACTTGGTGGGTTGATTCAGGTGCAACGATTAATGTTGCAAATTCATTACAGGGATTCCGTACGAGGAGGATCCTGCAAAGAGGAGAAAGAAAAATTAAAATAGCAAATAGAGTTGAAGCTGAAGTTGAAGCCATTGGAGATCTCTCTCTAGAATTAGATGATGGTTTTAAACTTCAGCTTTCAGATATTCTTTATGTACCCTCTTTACGTAGAAACTTGATAAGTGTCTCACGACTTGACAATGATGGTTATGATTGCCATTTTGGTAATGGTAAATGTCAAATTGTGTATAATAATAAGTGTGTTGGTCTTGCCTTCCGATAAAACAACCTTTATTTATTATCACTTTCTAAGAATGTGAATGCTGTGAGCACTGAGAATGAGAATTCTTCCTTGTCTATGAATGCAAATAATAAGTGGAAGAGAGTTCATGATACATCTTCGAAATTATGGCACTATCGTTTAGGCCATACTTCGAGAGGAAGAATAGAGCGATTGATTAAGAAATTAATTCTTTCGCCTTTAGAATTTTTAGATTTAGAACAATGCATTGATTGCATAAAAGAAAAATACATTAAGAACATAAAGAAAGATGTCAAACGAAGCGCAGGAATTTTAGAAATAATTCACACAGATATATGTGGTCCTTTTCCTATGAAAAGTGTGGATGGTTATGATTCATTTATAACATTCACAGATGATTATTCTCGTTTGGCAATATTTATCCAATTAAGGAAATATCGTAAGCGTTGGATAAATTTAAGATATTTAAGGTGAAGTAGAAAATCAAGACAACTTAAAGATTAAGGTAGTAAGATCCGACCGTGGGGAGAATACTACAATCGACACACCCATATGGCCTTCTCGGACCCTTTGCAAGGTTCTTACGGAAAAATGGCATAGTTGCCCAAGATTCTACACCCAAGCAGCCTCATCGTAATAGAGTAGCTAAAAGACACAACCGCACTTTTTAATGGATATGGTGAGAAGCATGATAAGTTACTCTACTCTGCCGATAAGTTTATGGATGGAGGCGTTAAAACCACAATTCATATTCTTAATCGAAAAGCTAAGTAAGTCGGTGCCCAAAACACCGTATGAGTTGTGGACAGGAAAGGAACCCTCACTTAACTATTTACGTGTGTGGGGTTGTCCAGCTGAAGCTAAAGTCTTTAACCCAAACATAGGCAAGCTAGACTCCAAAACAGTCAGTTGCCATTTCATTGGCTATCTAGAAAAGTCAAAAGGTTACCGCTTCTATTGTCCTAACAAACAAACGAAGTTTGTAGAAACAAGACATGTTGTGTTCTTAGAGGATGATATGATCAGGAGGAGCATGGTAGCATGAAAAATTAATTTTAAAGAGAAGCGGGTATACGTGCCCACTACGATGGTTCATGAACCATTCTTCACGCTACCTGATGTTATTGTACCAACAGTGCAAGACACTAGTAACAGCATCTATTGTTAGTTCTCCTATGACAACAATGAATGAATATGAGGAACCTGTCGTTCAGGATCCCATAGAACCCTTTGTCAGACATGAGGAAGAGCAACAACAGCCTCAAATAGAACAAGCATCATCTAACAAGGCCCCTAGAAGGTCTCAAAGAGTCAGAAGATCAGTCATTCCTGAAGATTACGAAGTTTATGAATGTGAGGAATTTCAAATGGAGAGTGATCCCACCTCATTTGAAGAAGCCATGAGAAGTGCTCACTTATCAAAGTGGCTTAGAGCCATGGAAGATGAAATGAAATCAATGAAAACCAATGGTGTTTGGGACCTAGAAACAATTTCTAAATGAGCTAAGACAGTAGGCTGTAAATGGGTCTACAAAACCAAACATGACTCCAAAGGGAATGTAGAAAGATTTAAAGCACGACTTGTGGCGAAAGGCTTCACACAAAGAGAATGTATATATTATAATGAGACATTTTCTTCAGTCTTATGTAAGGATTCTTTTAGAATCATAATAGCACTTGTAGCATATTACGATTTAGAATTACATCAGATGGATGTAAAGACGGCGTTCCTAAATGGGGATCTAAAGGAAAATATTTACATGGCACAACCGAAAGGTTTTATTGTGAAGAAAAAGAACATATGGGATGTTGCCTAAAGAAATCCATTTATGGATTAAAACAAGCTTCAAGACAATGGTATTTAAAGTTTGATAGTACAATAAGAAAGTTTGGGTTTAAAAAATATAGAGGACAATTGCATTTATGCAAAGTTTAAGAATGGGAAATACATTTTTCTAGTCTTGTATGTGGATGACATCTTGCTCGCTAGCAGTGATGTTAATCTACTACTAGAAACAAAGAAGTTATTGTCCTTAAAGTCTGATATGAAAGATCTCGGTGAAGCTTCGTTCGTCCTAGGAATAGAGATTCACCGAGATAGAGAAAAGGGGATTTAGGATTATCATAAAAGGCATACTTAGAAAAAGTTCTAAAAATACGGTATGCAAAATTGTAAGTCTTCACCTGCTCTCCTAGTCAAGGGCTATAGATATGGGGAATTTCAATGTCCCAAGAACCAATATGAGATCGATCAAATGAAAGCGATTCCATATAGTTCAGCTGTCGGAAGTTTACAGTATGCTCAAGTGTGTACTCGTCCTGACTTAGCATTTGTTACCGGGTTACTTGGCAGATATCAGAGTAATCCAGGAATAGAACACTGGAAATTAGTAAACAAAGTTTTGCATTACCTGCAAGGTATGAAGGGTCTCATGCTAACGTATAGAAGATCTTATTCCTTGTACATAGAGGGGTATACAGATTCTAATTATACGGGAGATGATAGAAAGTCCACGTCAGGATACATATTCACTCTCGCAGGAGGAGCTATATCGTGGAAAAGCTCAAAGCAAACCATCACTACATTGTCCACAATGTATGCCGAGTTTGTAGCATGTTATGAGGCCACAGGGTAGGTGAATTGACTGAAAAAATTCATGCCCGGGTTGAAAGTGGTAGACGACATACATAAGCCACTCAAGTTATACTGCGACAATAATCTAGCAGTATGTTATGCTCACAACAATAAGTCAGGTGGTGTTGCCAAACACATTGACATAAAGTATTATGTTGTGAAAGATAAAGTCTGGGATTATATAATTAGTCTTGAGCATATAAGAATAGAAAAGATGCTCGCGGATCCGCTTACAAAAAGTTTACCACCCAGCGTGTTCAGAGAACACTTAGCCAGCATGGGTTTAAGGGAAAGCCTATGATTCCTGGACAATGAGGGTCTAGTTGATAATCTGTTTCAAAATAGAGAGGTGCATTGTAGCTGTTTAATCTAATAGCAACTGACCGTGACGATGAGGCACGCTCAATGCACTGATCTGTGATGGAATGGGAACAAGATAAAGTAAGTAAGTTAAGTTTAAGTCATAAGGTGGGATCAAGGGGGAGAATGTTAGATTGATCTCCACCAATTGGCCCAACAGCCAATTGGGCCCTTAGATCCACGCCCTGATCGGGGACGCCCAACCGCTCTATGGTTGGTGGGCCCCATCGCACAGCGCCATAAAAGAGAGGTGGGGACCGGGGCACAAGGTACGAGACCTAAGCCGCCAGACACCCCACCTACATCCTAACCCTAGCCGATCTAGAGAGGGGGTGCTACCAGCGACGAAAAGCACCGCCACCGGCCACTGCCGCCTCTGCACCGCCGCCACATCAGGACTGGCTTTCACCGCCGGACTTCACCATGTCACCGACAAGCACCATCATGGCTAGCTTGTCTTCCTCGAAGACCACCCCCCCCTCTCTCTCTCTCTGTGTGTGTGTGTGTGTGTGTGTGTGTGTGTGTGTGTGTGTGTGTGTGTGTGTGTGTGTGTGTGTGTGTGTGTGTGTGTGTGTGTGTTTCTCGCTTTAGCTTATGTTCTAGGGTTTGCCATGTTCTAAATTCAAGTATACACCCACTAGATCTGCAACTAGGTGATCCTAAACTTCTATCAATCCTCCTATAGTCCTAACATACATCTTTGATCAAACGCTTCATCCTTTTATTAGTAACATTTCAGTCTCTTCTTATGTGGTGAGTGGTGACATCATGACTCTCATGTTGCAGTGATACTGAGCTTTGAACTGGCTTGACACGAGAAAAGCATCGAGGCATGGAATTTTTTGAATGAGTCAAGTAATAATTGGGAAAATAATTTGATCTTCGTGATCTTGGTTTAGCTTGATGTATAATGATTAAAAAAATAATGCTTGATCGATTTTAAAAATGAATAAATGCTAACTAGTTTGTAATGGTTTTTAGACGATCCTCCATCATATGCTTCCTACGTTGTGGATGAAATAGGACATCTGATCGCCTCGGAGGCAGGTGACCAAGTTTTGATCCCAACGAAGCACCGCCAACATGACATAATATTGGGTTGGTTGCTTCCTTGTTTCTCTTGTTTAATTTCTGCATTATTGGCTATCACCAGGAGGATGACGTAGGGCTCGCCATTGCTTAAATTATTTGTAATTATATGCTAACTGGTTTGGCATATTAATTATTCGGAACAGATTTTGTTGAATCTTTGCAACCAGGTGGTTGCTTCAGATTTGAGTTGTCGTTCATGAGGCAACAATACTACCGAGTGAAGATTGTGATTTGGCAAAAGCAACAATACTACCGGTAATCTATATGTTTCTGACCTGTGGTATGATTAAAAAAGTAATGCTTGATCTATTTCTATATTGAATAAATACTAACTAATTTCTAATGGTTTTCAGACGAGCCACTATCGTATGCTTGATATCCGTTGTGGATGGAACGGGACATCAGATCGTTGGTTAAACAAGGGGCAAGAGGTAAGTGACCGAGTTTCGATCCCCGGCAAAGCATCGCCAACATCACTTAATATTGGGTTGGTTGCTTCCTTTCTTCTCCTGTTTAATTTCTGCATTATTGGCTATCACGAGTGGATGACGTAGGGCTGGCCATTGCTTCTATTATTTGTAATTGTAACGGCATATTAATCATTCGGAGTTGATTTTATTGAATCTCTGCAACCAAGTGGTTGCTTCATATGTGAGTTGTCATTCATGAGGTTAAGAGTGAAGATTGTGATTTGGCGAAAGCAACAATACTACTGGTAATCTATATGTTTCTTGATTTTATGCAAGACACGACAGCTATTCCAAGCATGATAATTTGGACTGCGTTGAACATGCAAGGCTATGTAGAAGAATATACTCTATGTTGTGTTGTATCAATAGTTTGCATTATATTAATAAAGAAAAATTGTTCATAATTATAAGTAATGCATCTTGGAATTCTATGTGACATTGACCGTTTGTCTTAGCATGATTTGATATATATTAGACTGATAACTTTTATTAGTTTATATATTTATTTTAAGATCTAAGTCTATTATTGTTATTCTTTTATTTATACATGAATATTTCGTAGACACGTGCGTGTCGCACTGCATTTCCCCTAGTTGGAAATAAAAAACCGTGAGATGTTGCTGAGTAATATAGATACAAGAGTCCTACACAGACACAAACACCTGGTACCCTATAAATAATCCGATACTTTCTCTTCTTTTTTCCACTATTTATTATTATCACACGTAGATTAGTTTCTACCGAACCTAGGCCATCTTTTTTCACGATATACATGCTTTGAGATACCCTTTTGCTGCTTCGTCTGGTAGTGTAGTTCCTGCGCAAGCAGTGCGGGGAGTTCCTGCAATTCCAAATTGTACGTCAACACGATTTCTTCTCTTTTTTTCTTTTTATTTGTTATTTATATATATTATATGAATTGTTCATTGATTCTTTGTTTCCGGCAGCAAAGGAAGAAGAGCCTCTACGACCTACTAAATCGCTATAGAGACGATGTTGACGACAAAGACGTACACAAAATTCTTTTCGACGTTCCGCTCGTCCGCCGAACTTGTTCGTCGTTCCCTTCTTCCACCAAGAACGTTAAACCCGGCACCGGCAACCTACCCAAAAACCCTATCTGGAGCGACCCAAAATCTTGAACTCCGCTCCTCCTCCTTCCGCCCGCCCACCTGCCATTCTCCTCCCGCGGTCCCACTTCATCGCCTCCACCCCGCGAGGCTGCTGTCGGCGGCAGCCGGTGCTGCTGCTGTTTCAGATGATGGTCTCCAACTCCAAGACGGAAATAAAGTCACAAAAGGTCTCTCGGTATACTTCTGTTATATAAGTTGGTCTACTATTTGTTTTTTTTATCGTACCAGCTTTTGTGTAAAAACAGAGGGATCGGGCTTATTTTTCATAGACGATTGGTACAGGTGGTGATGGGAAGATGGTTACTGCCACAAAGAAGGGTGCTGCTGTGCTGGATCACCACATTCCTGACCACATAAAACAGGCCTATCATGTCTTGCAAGTGGTGTGTGGATTCATTCATTTTTTTACCTCTTATTTCCTTGTACCTTTGTTTACCTTGGCTGTGCATGCACTTCAATTTCAGCCATGCTCTATTTAGTTCCTACCTTTCATGCACATTAGTTACATTTAAATTTATAGCAATACATCATCCCCGCCAGAAGAAATATCAAAATATCAATTTGAACTTATGCCAAAGCCAATATTCATTAAATGCCCGCTTCATTCCCTCATGCACATTCTGATCGTCTTCAAGCGGACATTGTGGACTAGTTATGTCACAACCTGAAAGGCCATTAGAATAGAACTTGTGATGGAATCTGTAATTCCAGTGTTTTTTTTTTTCTTTGTTTCAGTTTTTTAATATTATACTTTGCATGTTTTTCTACAGGGTGATCAGATCTATGATGCCACCTTGAACCAGACTAATGTTGGTAGCAACAACAATAAGTTCTATATCATCCAGGTTTTAGGTTTGTCCTGCAAATCACTGTTTCTGCAAATGCCTTTCTTTAATCCATTTGACATTGATTTGGTATTAATCGGTGCCTCTTCATTGTAGAACCTGATGCTGGTGGACACTTCATGGTTTACAATAGATGGGGGAGAGTAGGGGCAGCAGGCAAAGATAAGCTACTTGCCTTTCCAAAACGAGGCCGAGCAATCTATGAATTTGAGAGGAAGTTTCAGGACAAAACTAGTAACCTTTGGTCTAACCGCAAAAATTTTAAACCTTATGCAAATAAATACACTTGGCTTGAAACGGACTACGGTGAAACTGAGAAGGAAACAGTAAGCTTTTATTTACAACTGGTTTTCAGTTTAGTGCCTTTTCTGGGCTTAATCATTTGTTCTTATTATTTTTCCTAGAACAAGACTGAGAAGAAAGGCTCCATGACTGATCGGATAAAAGAGACACAGCTAGAAATTCGAACTGCACAATTCATATCCCTGATTTGCGATATTAGCATGATGAAGCACCAAATGGTGGAAATAGGTAAGTTGTTGTGTAGTTGTTCTATGCACAGGTTTTAAGATCATAATTCATATTATAAGCTTTTATATCTGCAACTACTAGCTTTCTTCATATACTATGATGAACACTGCCACCCTCTTAATGAAATAACGTGTCAACGGACATGTTCTCGAAAAATGAACACAGCCACAAAATCTTTAGTGATGTGTGGACACCTTTTTTTTGTGCGACAATAAGGGAGACCCTAACTGTGGTAGCTATATTTATTATATAATACATGAAAAACTGTACAAAAACTAGCCGAAGAAAATAGAAAGCTAGGTGTTGTATAGATAGAAAGAACAATTAGGCGAGACTATCTAGCCAAGCCATGACTAAAATTTTAGAAGTATCTCCCATTCTATGGGTCTGAAGGAGCACATCATCAGAGAAGCCGTTCTTCCAAGAAAATAAAATGGACTGCTCATTATCAAATATGTAACCACTGTTTTGCTTCCAAATATCCCAAGGTGCCATGATGAAAATTTCCATGGATTGTTGGAAATTTTGTTTTGATTGATCCACCATGTCAAAGAAATGAACGGACAGATCCCCAAGTGATTTGCCAACTTGCTTTACTGAACTTGCATCCAAAGAAATGATCCAGGGCAGTTTCTTCAGTTGTGATGTGAATGCAGTTATAGTTGTTTCCTCTGATCTTATGGTTCTTCCTTTTGTGAATGTTTTTAGTATTCAATCAATCCATTATTAGAGGACCCTGACTCCCTGAGAATACCTTAGGCTTGTGGCTGCATTTTGACTTCCATATCCAGGTGATGGAAAGTTTTGAAATAGATATAGATAGTTCTTTTTCCTCAAACAAACAGGAGAGCTAGGCATCATTTCATTAAGAAAGAAAGAGTATGTGTTGGGGAAAAAGAAACCCCAACCTCACAGTCACAACACACGCCAGCGCGCGTGCGCGCACATACCAATTACAGTAACACACTAGTTACAGCCGGAGATATAAAGGCAACCAGAAAGAAACTACCCAGGGATAGGTTCAGCTGTTTGCAGCGCCCTGAACAGCAGTTCTTGGAGTCCTCTTTCTCTAGACGAGCACCATGGAGAGCACTCATTTGCAATTATTTGTAGCTCTTGGAGCCCTCTTGCTCCAGCCGAGCACCATAGAATGCACTCATTTGCATTGGCTTGTAGGACCCACCCTGACCCTCAGTCTTGCACCATTGAAGATGCAATCATTTTGGTATTTCAATCCACTAAGATAATGAGAAAATTAGGCCCTTTGTCATTGTTCTGAATAGTTATCCCTTTGTCGTTACACACTGTTACACTTAAATTTCAGGAAAAAAAAAACTGAGAGTAAAATAAGGCAGGAGAAATAGTTATCTGTCATCCGTTCAAATAATGGAGTTGAACAGGAAAAAAGAAATAATCATAAGCTCTAAAAAAACTCAACCTGTGGGAATAAAACAACCCCAGGCATTTTTCCAAGAAGGCCTTCTCACGTAGGTCGAGAAAACTTGCCTCACCCATACACAGCGGCACCATCATAGCTCATGTGAGAATGACCACGATCGGTGCCAGACCTTAGACATGTGCTTTGGCGTAGGACAAACGAGGAGATTTTTTAACCTCAGTCAAAAATGCTCCCCCACGGAAAGTCGAACCTAGGACTTAAGAAGTGCTACTAAAGTGAGCTAACCAACTCAGCTAGAGGCCTTTTCGCAATTATCATAAGCTCTATCTTGTCCAAGTTTGTATTTGATTATGTTGATGAAACTTGATAAGAATATTCATGTTGAATCAGCATTTTCTAATTCATCTTCCTTATTAATCAACTAGGTTATAATGCCGATAAACTTCCCCTTGGAAAGCTAAGCAAATCTACAATACTGAAGGTGAGTTATGTTGATGTTTTTAATCAGGACTTGTACGACTTTCACTTAACCATACAAGCTTGAATAAAGTTGTATTTTCGAAATTACATTCAAATAACCTTACATATACCATACACATCAATAGTTTTGGGAAATGAACTTTCAGCATTGTATGCAATAAAATTTTAGGCATTCTTCTAATATTTTCCCTCTGTTTTGATGATAATATTTCCTAACTTTCCACAGGGGTATGATGTCCTGAAAAGGATATCCAATGTTATTTCAATGGCAGACAAGGGACAGCTTGAGCAATTGACTGGGTATAACCTATAAGTTTCTTTTATATTTGGTAGAAGTATAAAATATGACTACAATCTAATGCCAGGTTGACATTCTATTCAACATATTTAGTTTTTTCACCATACCTTTTATTGTTTATATTGCCTGAAATTTAACATTTCATTCTTCAGATGTTGTGGAGTGCTTATTACACATTAACTTATGACATTATGGGCATTGTTTAATAGAAGTCAGTAACACTTTCAGAATATCAATGGCAAAAACTAGTGGCGGAACCAGCAATTTTGATTAAGGGGGCCGGACAAATATGATGACACCTCAAAGTGTGATAAATATATACATAAGTGTATGTCTCAATAACTTTTTAAATATTTTTACATATGTAGTTGGTATTCATAACGAAAAATCACAATATTATGATAAAAAATAGATGTGCTGTAAATTGAACTATTTATAGGGATATTAAAAAAAATCATTGCATTGGGGGGGGCATGGCCCCTGCTGGCCCCCCCTGGTTCCGTCACTGACAAAAACCAAAGAGTTTCTTTTGCACTTATGGCTTTTGGATTGTAATGATAACGATTGCCAATCTCAAGATATCAACTATTTTAATAGTTACATTCTGCTTATATTGCAGTACAAATTTATGTTCATGAAATGTTATGGCTATTGTATATTTATTGAAATTTAATTTCCTTATGTTGTCTGGTTTTAGGGAATTCTACACCGTGATTCCACATGACTTTGGTTTCAGAAAGATGAGTTAGTCTCGAACTTTCTAGCTTAGTGAAGTTACATAATGATATATCATATTTATATCCAGATCTGTTGGGTTTTCTTTTAGTTTATTAGCACTTGACCTTCCAACAAATACCATCTTACAGGTGAATTTATTATCGACACTTCTCAGAAACTAAAAGCTAAGCTGGAAATGGTAATAAACTACTGTATTCTACTTATTTCTAGCATGACACTAATTTGGGTATGAAAACGTGATTATTTTGAAGCAAGACACTCTTTGATTCATTAGTGTATCAATATCCTAAATTATGTTAAGTCATAATTTCTAGAGCCGTCTTGTGTAATGATATAAAACTACCTGTGTTTCTTATTTGTGCTCAATTAGAATGGCCGAATGAACTGAAGTTTCATATTCACATTGCTCTTTAAGAGAAATTCAGTCATGTCACCTATTTTTATGTATGCAACATATGACTGAAGTATTTCCTGCACTGTATAGTGTCGCTTATGATCCATATTTGTGCAGAATCTACTCACATTGTTATGTTACAATTTTCTAGGTTGAAGCACTAGGTGAGATTGAGATTGCAACCAAGCTTTTAGAGGATGATTCAAGTGACCAGGTATGTCACTTACATAATCGGTCAAATTTTTATGCACGAAACAGAGATACCAATCTCCCGGTAACCTTTAACTATAATAAACAGCAAGGGAGAGATAGGGAGGGAGGTGTTTTGGGTGTCTTGTAACATTTGCTTTGTTCTGCTTAATGCGACTATTGTCACTATTCTCTCCTGCATAAAGTCAACAGATGTGGAACTTATTTGAATTCAAACCAAAAAAGTTGCTTTATTCCGAGAGTTATGCCAAAATTTTGCAAAATGTACTATAATTCTGAAATGAAATTCTCACTTGTTGCTTTTAGTTGAAGGTATGTTGGAACATAATCGTAACATGCCTTGAAATGTAGGATGATCCGCTATATGCTCGATACAAGCAACTTCGTTGTGACTTCACACCTCTTGAAGCTGATTCAGAAGAATACTCTATGGTAATTTTCCGCCAACTATCATTATAAATTGTGTGGACGTTCACCGTCTGTAGTTCAGTGCATAATGATAGTAATTCATAATTGTGTTTTGTAACCTTCTGCAAAAGGGAATTACTTTTACGTTTCTAGCTAATATAAACAAATGTCAATTTTTATGAGCACCAAATTTACAAGGAATTGGTGGAATGTGTTTTATCCTTGTCATCCCGTATCTTTAGTAAATTGATTGTCTCAAAGGTTTCTGATTATTCCAAAAATATCTGCTAACCAGATAAAAACATATTTGATGAACACCCATAAAGAAACACACTCGGGCTATACTGTGGACATTGTGCAAATATTTAAGATGTCACGGCATGGTGAAACACAGCGGTTTCAAAAGGTGAGGATATTTCTAATCTATCTGCACAACCTAAAAGAACAGACTGTAGTATCAAATGACAGTTTTTCAAAACTTTTGTGCAGTTTGCTAGTACAGGAAATAGGATGCTTTTGTGGCATGGTTCTCGGTTGAGCAACTGGGCGGGGATCCTTTCTCAGGGTAATTCGTGTTATCTTCAACTACTTCTATTATTACTACTCATATAACAGATGGCTTTACTTGGATTTCTAATTCATGGGTTATTGCCTATTCTCTCAGTTCCAAATTATAAGACGTTTTGCCTTTTCTAGATACATAGTTAAAACAACGCATCTAAAAAAGCAAAAATGTCTTATAATTTGAAACCGAGGGAGTACTATTTACTTGACCCGCAGTTCTAAAAAAGTCATGTTATTATCAGTGCATTTGTAGAAATATCAATGTTATCTCTATCTGCATGAGTTTTTGTTTCATTTTCATGTGAATTTGCCTGCTGCTTTACTTCACAGTAGTAACCTATTCACATTCAATTTTTTGTTAGTGTGGTAAGTTGAGAAAGTTATAGATTCCTATAAAAAGCCAAATTCAGATGTGCTATACCTTACGCTCTTCAAAAGTTGGACACTGTATTGGTGAATGCTGATTCTGGTGGCACTACTACCCTCCAGGTCTGCGAATTGCTCCCCCTGAAGCACCTGTTAATGGTTACATGTTCGGCAAGGGTGTTCACTTTGCTGATATGTTTTCAAAGAGTGCAAACTACTGCTGCGCTTCGAAATCATCTAGATCTGGAGTCCTGCTTCTATGTGAGGTCTGATTTTTGTCATAGTTACCTCTGAGCTATATGCATGTTTATCAACCTCAGATTGTGATCTGTTGGTCTCTTCGCGCACTCCTTTGTCATATAGAGTTGTGCCCAATTATTTTGTTTGCAAAGTTCAACTGTGTTGATAATGCCTATTTAATCTCTCAGGTTGCATTGGGCGATATGAATGAGCTACTAAATGGAGATTACAATGCTAATAACCTACCCAATGGAAAGCTAAGGTCAATTACTGATACAGTATCTTTTAATTATAGCACTATTTTTTCCTAAATGGTCTAGTATTTTTGTTTCTTGATGCCAATTCCTGATGTAAATTCAATACATACATATAATAATTCAAGACTGGGACAGAATTTTGATGCTCCATTAAGTCCACAGATACAGTGTGAATTGAGACCACACTAGCCGCTCTCATCTGCTCCCTTGTAACATTGCATAATAAAATAATCATTAATCGGACACTCTTAGATGAAATTATTGCATTTACTACTCCCTCCATTTCAAAATATAGGGAGCACTAGTTAGAATTTAAAAAAGACAAATATTGTTAGTTTTTTACCATCGATCAATAGTCAATATATATATATATGACTAATGCACAAAAGACGCATCATTAATTAATTATATTTGTAATTTGCATGCGTTTTAGTAACACGTCAGTTTGTAGTGTTTCATAATATATATATATATATATATATATATATATATATATATATATATATATATATATATATATGTATGTATGTAGGCCCTGTTTGGTTTTTTTTTGGCACTCCTAAAATTCCTGTCACATCGAATGTTTAACATATGCATAGAGTATTAAATATAGACTAATTACGAAACTAATTGCACAACTCGCGACTAATTTGCGAGACGAATTTTTTAAGCCTAATTAGTCCATGATTTGACAACGTGGTGCTATAGTAAACATGTGCTAATGACAGATTAATTAGGCTTAAAAAATCATCTCGTAAATTAGCCTTCATCTATGTAATTGGTTTTATAATTAATTTATATTTAATGCTCCTTGTTAGTATCTAAACATTCGATGTGACATGAATTTTAGGAGCAACTAAAGAACCAAACACCCCCATATATTAACTCCTTCCGTCCTAAAAAAATGCAATTGTAGGTTTGGGATAAGTCAAACTTTTTTAAGTTTGATAAATTTATAATAGATAGTATCAATATTTAGTATGTCATTATGAAAATATATTTTATAATTAATAATATAATCATACTTACTTGGCATCATAAATATTAGTTTTTATTGTATAAATTTGGTCGAACTTGAATTTGTTTAATTTCTCGAAAGGTGAGAATTTTTTTTTTGAGACAGAGGGAGTGTATTAAGGTATACGCTTTCTCAAATCCTAGTAGACCCTATAAAATCAAAAGAAATGGAGGGAGTGAACAAACATCTGGTTGCGATTGTCTAAAACAACATCCAACTTAGGAAGAACTAGACGGTTTTTTATTAAGAAGAGGAAATAAAGAAAATAGGCACTCAAATTAGCCAAGAGGGGACTTGAACCTGAGCGATTGGGTCCACGACCACATCTCTCATCTGGCCTGTTGAGCTAGGCTCACTTTCTTGGTTGTGATTGTCTTTGGTGCCGCACAAAAAGAGTTGGTCAAATGACACCTGACCTAACAAAGTCTAGGACCACCGATGATGGTGTGCTTGTTCCACTTGGGAAACCTACTAAACACGAATCGTCCAAAACGGTACGTGCGCTTCTACGCAGCATCTTCACAAAATTGCATTGTTTTTCAAATGCAAGTCCCGTGTGGGGCTCAAACACTTTATTTGCTAGTACATGTGAAAAACATTGTTGTCTGGTTGCAGGCTTGCTTGCGTTACAACGACTACATAGTGTATAATGTAGATCAGATAAAAATGCGGTATGCCCTCCATGTTACCTTCAACTTCAAGAGACGCTAGATGCTGTTGCAACAAGCTGTAGACGTTGCTAAGATCCAATGGCGGAACGGAACACATGCACATTCACCCAAGGTGTCGTCCTCTTTTTTTGTGAGCATATTTGGTAGTCTTTGACATTTTGGTGTGATTCCAAGCTTGTACCTTCTCGATGGCTGTTGCTCAGTGCACAACCCCCTTCCCTTTATTGGCATATTTGTTCTGCTTAATAAGTTTAAAAACTATGTTCCGTATGCATAATAAGACACTAATGTTAGGACCCAACAAGAACTGGAACCTAATCTATTCAAATTACTGGTAAAATTGAACAATAAAATGGATAAAGTCTGCTGGCAGAAGCTGCTAGCCCTTTGTAAATGAATCGCAACAACAAGAAGACGTGATAGAGTTCAATCTCGACTTCTTCTGCGCGGGAACATAGCTTTGCTACTGCTAATTTCGGCGCGCGATTTAATCGTAGTTAAACGATATACAGGTTTTTAACGGGAATGCTCAGCCACCGCCGTCCATTTCCCAGTCCGCAGCGGACCGGCCTCTCAAAAATAAATCCCCACCATCGTGGCTTGGCTTCTCATCCATCCACCCCGCCGCGGCCCCTTCCCCAACCACGCCCTATCCCCATTCGTGTCGTGACCTTCCCCCCACCACGCCGCACCCCATGGCTGGCCACGTCACGCTCCATCCCTCGTGAGCGAACGGTGCTAGACGACTGAGCCCGAGCGAGCAGCGGCGTTGGAGTAGCAGCAACACGCCCGCCGCCCATGGGTGCGAGCCTAGGCCACGAGCAGGCTTTGGAGAATCGCAGGAGAGCCATGCCGTTGCTGCACCGGTGAGCTCCATGTGCTGCCGCCGACCTCCGCGCCGGCGTTGAGCTCCGCAACGACGAGCGTACATTCATCCAAGCAGTAAGGTGACATTGTGCTGAAAGTGCATGTTGCAAGCGTATGTTTCAAGTATTTCAGATATGTCATCTGGATGTTGCAAGTATTTCATCTGGATGTTGCATATGTTGCAAGTGTTTCAGAGGTATGTTGCAAAGCGTCTGTTCCCAATGTTTCATGATGTTACATATGTTTCACACATGTTGCGAGTATCTTCTCTGTATGTTGCGTATGTTTTGCAAGTGTCTTCAGGTGTTTTTGCAAGTATTTTAAACGCATGTTTCAAGGGCGCGGTGGGGACGGAGCGCAATGGGGGATGCCAACGCAGCGGGGACGGGCCACCGTGAGTGACGCACGCGCTCGGTTCCATTGCGCGGGGACAAACGCACTTGCTCGAATTATTTTCTGTTGCGTTCCGGTTTCATCGGAAGGGTGAAATCACAGGCTGGGAGCTACGTCCCGATTCGTCCTAGCGCCAAACATTAGGCGCTAACTATTCCCGTTTTTTAATAGTTGATGAATTCCTCACGGTTGTCACGTCTTCGGCTCCATCATCGCCTGGTCTGCCTCGCTGGCATCGCCTCCACTAGGGTGGTACGGCCGCCCCTCCTGTCGCCACTCGGGTCGTACGTCCGCCACCTGGATTGCAGCCGCCCCTCCCGTGTTCTGTTGTCACTAGGGTCGTATAACCCAAACAACTTTAATAACTTGATCATTCGATACAAAGTTAAGCATAACATCATCAGAGATAACTTTAATAACTTGATCATTCAATGCAAAATTAAGCACAACCTCACTAGATGATTGGTCAAGGCCTTGTTTAGTTGGTGAATTTTTTTGGAAAATGGTACTTGTAACAGAACCGACCAATTATACTAAACTAAGTAAGAAAATCACCCACCAGAGCAGACGATTTAGCAAACTTAAGCCCGTATAACCCGATAGTCCGTGAAATCACGAAGGATTTCAAACCAACTCACATATCAGCCAAGATCGTAATAAGTTTAGCGGTCACCATCACATATTACATAAAAGTTCGCATCACAGGTACATCAGAGTTTAAACATAGTTATTACAAAATGAGTTCAAATAGAAGTAGCGGAAGCCATTTGTTCAAAACCACACACACTCACACGGAGTTCAAATACAGTGCCAGCTAATAATCATCTCCAACAAAAGCATTAGACAAGACTTAAGGAATGACCATGCCTATGGTCCTAAGCATCACCCATCGCAGGATAAAGGCAGTTGATACAATAGCCGTAATACATTTGCCCATCTGCAATAAGTGGGAACAAAACCCTGAGTACGAGAAGGTACTCAGCTAGACTTACCCGACATAACCGAAAATAAAGTGACACAAAGGATTATGAAGGGCTTTATAGTAGGGTAGCTGACTCATTTACAAAAAGGCATTTTTAGCATTTCAAGAACCTTTCCAAAAGCATTACTGTCAAGTTAAATATTATTAACCTGTCGACTACATTTGCACCTATACTAGAGCAAGCATGTGATTAAGCAAATAATGATAACCAATGATCATTAACAACTTCCATAATGTCATATTCATTATAACTGTCCAAGTGTTCAATCAACATTACTACGATGAAGTAACTCAAGTCAAGTGTTCACTATCCAGTGAACGATGGCGATTCGAATCGATTATTAACTAGCTGGTAATTTATTCCTTACACAAACCTCACTCACCCACAAAAGTGAGGTGTCGGTCATCAAGTCAACTATCTAGGAAAAATCTCGAGTTTGCCGGGAACCACATGTACCCGGGGGCCGACCGACTGCCTTTCGGTCTTATCATCGCACCCCCGTGTCCTACCACACCTGCTCCGGTACAGTGCGCTACGGGCAATCTACTCGGCCTGAATAATCTCCCAGCTTCGCGGTCGAAAGGTACTTTATTCGGCCAGCTAAATATAAGGCATGCGTTCAACATGACCTGAGGCCCAACAACGGTCGGTCCTTAATCGACACAGACGGAAAGCACTACAGCCAAAACTCTGTAAGTCTCCGTCCGGTCTCAACTTCAAATTAACACTTAGTTATACCAAGACTACATAGTGATCCAAGCAGATCCAGGTAACCACCTATAGCTCGCAGGTGACAGAAAATCACCCGACTTCTATCGGTCTAAGCCAGCTAAGCATTGACTCGACTACGGATACCAGGGTAACAAGGATATAGTATAACAAAGGTAGACAAGGTATAATGCAGCAACGGTTGCAAACAACTCCTAAACGTAATGCATCAATTAAAGTAAAGCATTAATTAATAATCGCAAACCGGGGAGGAAAATGCTCTGGGGCTTGCCTCTCTCGAAGGAGCTCGGACGGTGATCGGGGCACTCCGGAAGTTCCTCAACATCCTCCTCGTCTGCTCCGGTCACTTCTTGCGGCTGCACCTTGAGCTGTTCCTCGGGCTCCTCGGGTACGACGACCGGGCTCTCGGTTTGCAATTCTGTATGATGCGGTGCGTAAGTGCTTATGCAAAAGGTGCATCGGATAAAATGAACACAATGAATATGCTTGCATGCAAGGTAGATGAGCATGATTCGTTTTAATGGGGAGAGTATAATACAAATCTCATACAAGGTAGTCAACATCATCCAAAAACATATACTACAAGCACATGTCATCTACTGCATTCTCTTCTACTACTAATATGCTAAGTCAACACATCTCATTGAATGCTTCAAAGATACACCAAAGCTTCACTAATTTCTTAATCATGCATAAAGCAACATTTGATTAAACCCTAATTAATAATATGTTTGAATAGCAACATCTATTTTTATAGCATAGAAAAATCTTAGAAAATTAACATAGCACAGTACTACCCTAAGTAGTCTACCATCAAATTTTTATGGCATTTGGATAAGTGGAATAGCCTACCCAAAAATGACAAGCTTGGACCTAAATATGAGCATGAAAATACTTTGTATTATGAAAAGTGTCAAACAACAGATTTAATATTTTTCCTATGTTTTAAATAGTAAATAATCACTATACAAAAATTATCACATGCATGTTTTATATAAATTTTGCTCTCTAGCAAAAATAACAAAAATCAGCCATTAAAGGCACTTGAACTACACCTCACAATTTTTCTACAGGACATGCATGGAATATATTTTTCCTAGAAAGTACATTACACAATAAGAGTAACAAACTTGAAATCATATTTTTCTGATCTTTCTATGATTTATTATACCTTTCTCAAGAAAATAGCAATTTCAATGATTAAATAAAACTCCATAGAAAAGTGTCATCAAACTGACATGCAATATTTTTAAACCCTATACCTAGTCATGAGGATCACAACAAAATTTATTTCACCATTTTTGGATCTACACAGCTCCACTTATCATTTTTTTAGTTGCACACAAAACAGGAAATAAATGAACTATCCTACAACACAATAATCAATGACAACTGGGACCCGCTGTCAGTTGACCCCATCGGTCAGTGAAACAAAAACAGGGCAGCGGCGCTGAATCGACGCTGGTCGGCCACAGCTCATCGCCGGCGAGTCCTCCGGCGAAGGCAAGTGCTCCTCCGTGATCTACAGAGCAAACCGCGTCGGGTGAACTAGGTGGTGGCGGTGAAGGCGTGGCGGAGCGTGCTCGTCGTCGGCCATGGTGGCACGGCGGCGCTGCTCTACGGTGCGTCGGCCATCACCGGCCATGGCGAAGCCAGGCGAGGCGCGCTATAGAATCACGGTGACTATGCGACTACATCTAGGCGACCTAGGCGGCTGGAGGTGCTCCGACGAAGCATGGCCACGGCAGCGGCCATGGCGGAGCTCCGGCGAAGACGTACCCGCGATGGTTCAACATGAAAAGCAGCTTACCAAAGGCGCGACTGCGGGCGCTGCAAGGTGGGAACGGTAGAGCAGAGTGAGGCGGAGCTTTGGGCTAGACGGAGGCGGTGGCAGTGCGGTGGATCTCACGCGAGGCGACGGCGGAGGTGGTGCGATGCTCGACGGCGCTGTGCTCTTCCGCGGCGAGAGGAAGGGCGAGCACGGGAGAGCGAGAGAGCAGGCGGGAGTGAGTGGAGAGGAGGCGCGGGGTGGTGCAGATAACGGGCGCCAGCTCATGGCGTCGATGGCCAGGCATCGGCCAACGGCGGCCACGCGGCGTGCGCGCTCTGACGCGGCCGAGTGCGGCGCATGGGAGCTAAGGCGCGGCGCGGAAGCAGGCTGGGCCGACCTGTGCGGCTGGGCCGAAAGCGAGGCGGCGGCCCATTAAAGGAAAAATGAGATTTTTCAAACTATTTTCAAATCCCTTTTCATTCAAACGAAATTTTGAACTATTTCAAAGCAATTTCAAAAGTGGGTGTAAAAATGAAAGTTGTTCCATTATTCAAGATCTACAACTTTTCTTTTATGACCAAAGTCAAATTCCAAATAGATTTTGAATTACAAAATAAAATCAATATTAATTTAAAACCCTAATTTTGAAGAATTATTTTTTAAGGCAAAATTTGGTAAAAATTTAAATATGAACTTTGCTCCAAATTGTATCCTAAATATTTATAAGCTATCTTAGTGATAAAAAATAATAAATCATGGCATCCAAACATGAGCATGGCATTTCACATTGTTTGAAACATAAATGAATTTCAATCACTTAAGCACCACATGAAATGATACTTCATTTCTTTCGAAATGAAATGCATGCAAGATGCTTATGCATGAGGTGATGATGATTATGCTCATGGGATGAAATGGTAATGCACGCTTAACATCGAGGTGTTACAGCCCTCCCCTCTTATAAAAATCTTGTCCCGAGATTTGGGTTACGAACCATTTGTTATAAAAATCTTCATAAGCTTTTTGTAGATATTCTCTCGTTTCCCAAGTTGCATCTCCCTCATCATGATGATTCCACTGTATCTTGTATGTTTTCACCACACTATTCTAACTAGCACGTTCTTTAGTGTCTAACACACAGACCGGTTGCTCACGATACACCAAATCTGATTTGAGTTTGATGCCCCAAGGTTCTATTTTTTCCTTCGGAATATGCAAACACTTCTTGAGTTGTGATACATGGAAAACTGGAAAGACGGTACTCATTGTCTTAGGTAACTCTATCTTATAAGCTATGGGACCTCTTTTTTACAAGATCTTGTATGGTCCTACGAATCTAGCGGCAAGCTTTCTTCGGATTCCAAACCGTTTCTTCTTCATTAGCGTGACCTTCAGATAAACATAGTCACCAACTTCAAACACAAGGGGTCTCCTTTTTCTATCTACATAACTTTTCTGACGTGATTGGGCCGCCTTCATATTTTGTTGAATAATATGAACTTTCTTCTCGGCCTCTTCTACAAAGTCAATGCCATAATACCTTCTTTCTCCTGGCTCGACCCAATTCAGTGGTGTTCTACATTTTCTGCCATACAAAGCTTCGAATGGAGCCATCTTGATGCTTTCTTAATAACTGTTATTATAAGCAAACTCATCTAATGGTAACCATGACTCCCATGAACCCCTAGAAGACAACACATAGGCTCTTAACATATCCTCTAGAACAGCATTAACTCGTTCGGTCTGACCATCTATCTGAGGATGATAAGCGGTACTACGAATCAAACTAGTTCCTAAGCCTTTGTGCAAATGTTCCCAAAAATGAGCCGTGAACTGTGGCCCTCTATCAGATACTATAGTCTTTGGTATACCATGCAACCTCACAATTTCTGCAATATACTTCTCGGCATATTGAGGTGGTCGATAATCTGTCTTGACAGGTAAGAAATGAGCGGTCTTGGTAAGACGATCCACAATCACCCAAATCGAATCATGTCCCTTTTGAGTAGTGGGCAAACCTGAGATAAAATCCATACTTATATCATCCCACTTCCAACTAGGTACGGACAAAGGTTGCAACAAACCGGCAGATTTCATATGAATAGCTTTCACTCTACAACACGTGTCACATCTGGCAACATAGGCTGTAACTTCTTTCTTCATCCTGGTCCACCAATAACGAGGTCTCAGTTCTTGATACATCTTACTACTTCCCGGATGGATAGATAGCTTAGAAAGGTAAGCTTCATCCATGAGTTTATTCCTAAGCTCTCGATCCTTGGGAACCACAAGACGGTC
The DNA here is from genome assembly GCA_904845875.1 of Miscanthus lutarioriparius. NCBI lineage: Eukaryota > Viridiplantae > Streptophyta > Magnoliopsida > Poales > Poaceae > Miscanthus > Miscanthus lutarioriparius. The sequence continues at coordinate 76,611,279 of CAJGYO010000005.1, forward strand.
GTCAAACCATAACACGCCATGTTCATCCACTCTAAAGTGCTTAGACGGCTCTTCTTTTTATTTTCTCTTTGATATAAAATATTCCCTTGTCTATTTTTTGGCCTTCTATTATCTTACTCTCCAACGAGCAACTAATCTGAATACTATGTAACACAGCAGGATGCATCAGATCGAACCCATCTTCAAGTAATGGCTGCACATTCAAGCAATGTGACTTTCTACTCAAAGCATTTGCCACTACATTGGCCTTTACGGGATGATACTGCATATTCAAGTTGTAATATTTGATCAATTCTAACCATCTTTGCTGTCTCATGTTCAGCTCTGGTTGGGTAAAGATGTACTTGAGACTCTTATGATCTGTGAAAATATTGCACACATTATCAAGTAGATAATGTCTCCAAATTTTTAGGGCATGCACAACTGCAGCAAGTTCAAGATCATGTGTCGGATAGTTGACCTCGTGCTTTCTCAACTGACGTGAGGCATAAGCAATGACTCTTCCTTCTTGCATAAGAACACGGCCCAATCCAGTTTTTAATGCGTCGTAAAACACATCAAATGGTTTCTCAATGTCCGGTTGTGCTAGAACAGGAGTAGTGGTTAATAGTTTCCATAAGGTGTGGAAAGTTGCTTCACACTCCTCTGTCCACACGAACTTGTGATCTTTCTATAGCAGACTTGTCATTGGCTTGGCAATCTTTGAGAAGTCCGGTATAAAATGACGATAGTAACCGGCTAATCCTAAGAAACTTCTAACCTCAGGAACTGTGGTCGGTGCCTTCCAATCCATAACCTCTTGCACCTTACTTGGATCGACTGAAATTCCATTTTCTGACAGAATGTGACCAAGGAAATGAACTTTCTTCAACCAGAATTCGCATTTGCTAAACTTACCATACAGTTGATGATCCCTAAGTCTGGTCAAAACAATTCTCAGATGCTCTTCATGATCCTTCTGATGAGTACAGGCCCGATCTTCCGAGAGGTAGCCGGTAAGTTCGATATGTGGAGATCTCGACGTTGGCGATCCGGCTTCAAATCAGACGCGATTCGAACCACGCAACTCAGTTACACCATCGCTCCGTTGGTTATCAACCAAGCACAACTTGATTGACCTCGCCAAGAAGGCTTTTCACGCAAGCGAATCGAAGAGCACAAGCAAGAAGGTAAAACACGCAATCTGATATTGCAAATATGAATGACGCGAATATCAATAGAGGGTTCAAGAACTCGGTTCCAAAGGACTAATCGACACGATGGAGGAGATCAAGAACGGGGCCCTGGATCATCGTAAAAGGATTTGTCACCACAGCTACAATGAACAATTCAGGTTTCTCGATGGAAAACTAAACTCTAAACAAAACCCAATTGTGTAGCAGCGGCGGCGGCTGTGTTTATAGTCTAAGACTCGACCTAGGGTTGGGGACGGCCAGGTTGGGCGCCCACAACTTGGGCTTAAGGCCCGACACGATACATGGCCAAGTTGGCCCAAATAGGTGACGCAGCACATTGCCGTGGTCACACAGAATGATCCACGGACCTTCTGGAGCTGGGACCAGATCCAAAACGACGGCGTCGTCGTCCCTTTCCAACGCATCCAAGAACGGCCCGTTTCGACGTCGTATGAGGAAGTTATGACCAAAACAAAGGACGACGTGTCTGCTGAATCCGAGGGTGACGTGGCACCGAGTTTGGGAACGAATTGCAACTTGGGGAAGACCATGACGCGTCGGTGTGTCCAGCGTGGCGGCGATGTCCTCATCATCCTCCCTTCTCGAATTGAGTCGTCCTCGACTCCATCTTGGCGATGTCCTCATCATCCCCTCCTTGTAGAATTGGAGTCGTCCTCGACTCCATTCCATCATCAATGAACTCCTCGCAAAAGATTAGTGACAAAGCAGGCAATGCACCGGACATAAAAGGTTGACAAAACATAGTATAACATGGTGCATCGAGATTATGACATAACTCAGCAAAGATGGCAGGAGTTGTAGCAAGAAAAAAGCACCTCCTTTTAACTTAATCCCATTATTTTTAGCAATGTCTGCTTGGAGGTTTATTTTTGATCTCATTAGCATGTTTAATAATATCCGTAGGAGACAAAGGCAACAATGTAATTTTCTTGTCCTTATGTATGATAGTGTATGTATTAGTTCTACCATGGTGTAAAGCATCATTATCAAATTCCCATGGTCGACCTAACAAAATGGAACAAGCTTGCATAGGGACAACATCAAAATCAGCAGATCATGATAAGAGCACGTGAAAAAAAGCTAATGCGTGCTGATTTAGTTACCTTAGTCTTACCACTATTATTGAACCATTGAAGTTTATATGGATACGAATGTTGTCGTGTGTGGTCAAGCCAAGCTTGTCAACCAAATCTGAACTCACCAAGTTGTTGCAACTCCCGCCATCAATGATAGTGAGAACACGACAACCCCGCACAATGAGATACATGTGGAACAAATTGTGGCGTTGGATCTTCATCTCTTCTTCATGTCCCACACGTACTCAACACACGCTGCACGAGAAGAAGGCTAGGATAGTCCGCGGCAGCAGTCACAGAGTCAATGATGATGGCCTCCTTGTCTTGATCGCCCTCGGTGGGATCTCGCATCAATGTTAGCGACAAGGGCTAAATCATCTTCAACATCACTAGCACTTTTACATATCCATCGTCGGTAGCAATGAAAGCGCGACGACCGGGCAATCCTTCATGACATGTCCCATGCCTTTGCATCGGTGGCAAATGATTTTAGAGTGGACGAGGAGGAGCTAGTAGAAGCACGGGAGTGGCACCTTTCTTCACCGTGTGGAAACGCACATTAGACAATTTACTTACCCCGAAGAAAATGGAGGTGTAGATGGATGTGGTGCAACAGAAGCTTGGTCGCTCTCCTGGCTCGGAACGCTGCTGAAAATTCCTCCCATTGTGAGACCAAAGGTCTGGTGTTGTTTATGTCCCCAGTATTTCTCGTTCGCCTTAATAGCAAGATGATACAATTGGGAAAAATTGCCCATTCTTTGTAATCAAGTATGTTCTCAGATATCATGGTTTAAACCACCAAAAATCTAGCACTAGCATCAAAGATCATCTTCATTTATACCACAACGTATAAACCAATAAGCAATTCTTGATAGTATGCTTCTACTCCTTTATCACCTTGTTTTAAAGTTTGTAATTTCAAACGTAAATCACGTTGGTAATAAGGAGGAACAAAACGAGATTTCATACGTTGCTTTAAAACATTCCAAGTTTGAGGCACAAAGAAGACAGATTATTAGCATTGCAAAGATCACTCCACCGAACAAAGCAAAATTAGTAAACTCACTAGTAGCAAGTCTAACTCTATGCTCGGGAGGAACATTATGAGAATCAAATTTTTGTTGAATGACAGAAGCTCCCAATCTAAATATGCCTCTGGATCAACATTACCAAAGAAAAGGAGGTAGACTAAATTTAATTTTAGCAAAAGGATCATTATTACCATGATTATTACCTCCTATGCCATGACGATTGAAGTTGAGGCGGCGACGGGCACCACCGTCAAGATACGCATCTTCATCACCAAAAACATCCTCATCTTCATCATCAAGACGATAAAGGCGGAGGGCGTTGCTCAATCTGCTCAATGCGGTTGACCAAATTGTTCACGCTATGCGCGTCACCTTTCGGTCATAAGATTGCGTTGTTCACCATGAACGCTTGCAAGCTCGCCTTTGACACGCACTCATTGAAGTCCGTCTTGAGTTCCCGCCATGGTTAGAAGATAGAAAAAGACAACACCAAAGTATTATCCCTATCAACTAAAAGGAAACAAGTGGTGGTGGTGGTGAAAGTGGAATGCAAAATCACAAGCGGCTTACCACCGTCTTGCATCAGATTCTTACCAACGCCAAACAGAGCAAAACCAAAGTGGTGAAGCAATCTGCATGTGGAGCGTGTGGTAATGATTACAAAGATGAACTGTCTTTGTGTAAAGAATATGTGGAGCTATGGGTAGGCACACAATATGACAAAGAAGGATTAGCAATTAACGAGTGCAGAGTAGCGATTGTTCAATCTGGATCCAAAGTACAAGTCACAGGTGTTTGGCTAAGACATGTCGAGACGAAGCGCAACAAGGTGAAAACAAAGGACGATCGAAAGAACTCACGTAACAAGCAATAGCCCGGATTTCTCCTTTTTTCCCGATTTTCCAAAAGGCACTAGTAGGAAACAAACTTTTTTTTTTTTTCACTAATTTTTTATACTTTTCTCTGAACAAGGATCACAAAAGATGCAACCACAAAAATTGGCACCTACAACTGAGGTGGGATGTGTCTCTCTGAAATTCAAAGACGTGCTCAAAAAGCGTGCAAAAACTTTGACAATTTTTTTTTTTATTTTCCTGAATTTTTTTGGCAATTTTGACGAAACCAAACAGGGCGAAGCCGAGTTTGGGTCGGGTCCAAATGGTGTCAAGAAGTCTGCTGAAAAATTTCAGATTTTTCGATAAACGAGCGAAAAGTTATGCCTGTTTTACCAAGGTATCTCAAGGTATGTTTTCCGGAGGCACAACACTGCAAGCGGCAGCTAGGGCAAAACGTCCCTAAACTCTAACACCGATCACAGCAGTAGGTATTCGCTTTGATGATGTAAGGAGGGCTGCAATGCAGTGCAAAATAAGAGCGGTGGCAACCTATCTAGGGCTTCATGCGGAGAGAAGTTACACAAAGGCGGCTAAGCGGGGCAAGTCGAGTAATGTGGTGGCTTCGACTTGTTGTTTGGGAACGGTGGATGGGATAGCGGCGGAAAACAAAAATCACAAAGAACGGGCGATTGAACTACGACCACGAACACAATCCTAAACCAAAGAACAAGACTCGACCACGGACACAAACTCAACAACACGAATCAAAACGAAATTGCAAAGGCACAAAGGGTGATAGGACAATGGAAATTGAAATATTTTTAGGCTTTTTGTGGACTCTAGGTAATGAACAAATATGAATCTAAGGCAAACGAGATTATACCTCGCGAAACCTGAAATATCTCGATACCAATTGATGAGTACAGGCCCGATCTTCCGAGAGGTAGCCGTAAGTTCGATATGTGGAGATCTCGACGCTGGCGATCCGGCTTCAAATCGACGCGATTCGAACCCCGCAACTGCTATTACCATCGGCTCCGTTGGTTATCAACCAAGCACAACTTGATTGACCTCGCCAAGAAGGCTTTTCACGCAAGCGAATCGAAGAGCACAAGCAAGAAGGTAAAACACGCAATCTGATATTGCAAATATGAATGACGCGAATATCAATAGAGGGTTCAAGAACTCGGTTCCAAAGGACTAATCGACACGATGGAGGAGATCAAGAACGGGGCCCCGGATCATCGTAAAAGGATTTGTCACCACAGGTTATAATGAACAATTCGGTTTCTCGATGGAAAACTAAACTCTAAACAAAACCCAATTGTGTAGCAGCGGCGACGGCTGTGTTTATAGTCTAAGACTCGACCTAGGGTTGGGGACGGCCAGGGGTTGGGCGCCCACAACTTGGGCTTAAGGCCCGACACGATACATGGCCAAGTTGGCCCAAATAGGTGACGCAGCACCTTGCCGTGGTCACACAGAATGATCCACGGACCTTCTGGAGCTGGGACCAGATCCAAAACGACGGCGTCGTCGTCCCTTTCCAACGCATCCAAGAACGGCCCGTTTCGACGTCGTATGAGGAAGTTATGACCGAAACAGTGACGACGTGTCTGCTGAATCCGAGGGTGACGTGGCAGCTGAGTTGGGAACGAATTGCAACTTGGGGAAGACCATGACGTCGGTGTGTCCAGCGTGGCGATGTCCTCATCACCTTCTCGTTCTCGGAGTACACCAGAATGTCATCAATGAACACAACCACAAACTTATCCAATTCTAGCATGAAAACTGTATTTATCAGAAACATAAGTATGCAGGAGCATTTGTCAAGCCAAAGGACATGATAAGATACTCATACAACTCGTATCTGGTGGAAAATGTGGTTTTCGGTATATCTTGTGGCCTAATCTTGATTTGATGGTAACCGGATCTCAAATCTATCTTGGAGAACACCTTAGCCTTGGCTAACTGGTCAAACAGAACATCAATATGAGGCAAGGGATACTTATTCTTGATGGTTACAGCGTTAAGTGGCATGTAATCCACGCACATTCTCAACGTGCCCTCTTTCTTCTTCTTCACAAACAAGGCGGGACATCCCCATTCAGACTTGCTTGGCCGGATAAACCCCTTTTTCGATAACTCTTCTAGTTGCTTCTTCAGCTCAACTAATTCATCCGGAGGCATCCGATAGGGTCTCCTTGAAATCGGAGCTGTTCCGGGGATTAACTCAATTCCAAACTCAATATCCCTATCTGGCGGAAGACCAGGTAACTCGTCTGGGAATATATCCGAAAACTCACACACTACCGGAATCTGATGAATGGGAATAACTTCAGTAGCACATGTCACACTTATAAGGTATGTTCTCTGAGGCAACGGTACTTGGAAAGTACCCTCACCTAGGGGATCCTTAAGGGTAAGTACCCAACTTCCTGTATCTATAACTGCTTCCCAATCCTTCATCCAATTCATCTCTATAATGACATCCAGAACTAGTTCAGGCATAACTATCATGTTCACTCGAAACTTTCTGCTACCTAATTCAAGGGTTGCCCCTCGAACCATCCGATTGGTCAAAACATCAGCCCCTGCTGAACTTATACGGTAACCATAACCCAATTTTGTGCATAGTTGTTCATGTTTCCGTGCAAATGCTTGACTCATAAAAGAATGCGATGATCCAGAATCAAATAGAACAACTGCAGGGTTTTGGTTGACAGGAAACTTACCAGTGGTTACTGGGCTCTCCCTCAGGAATCTCATCCACAGTCATACTATGCACCCGAGCAGTATAGGTCTGCTTCTTCTTCTTCGGTGGATAAGGATAGAACCTAGAGAAGTGGCCGGGTTGATCACAATTGTAGCAGGGTCCCCTTATCGCATGCAGCAGATCCCACACTCCCTTGGAACCGCCTCTGCATCAGTAGTTGCAGCTACCTTGTTGGACTGCACTGCCATCTTGTAAGGCTTCATGGTCCCCTGAAATTCGACCTCTCTGCTTGTGGTGGCTCGAACCTAGCGCCAGTGCGAGATGGACGATAGGAGGGCGACCTCCAGCAGTGCTCTTGCTTGGGACGGACCACCTTCTAGTGCTCTCTTGCGAGTCTTGGCTGCGGTACTGGCGTTGTTGTTCTTTTTCTGCTTCAGACAATCACTGATAAAGTCATTGAATCTGGCGCGGGTGTTGGTACCCACATGCTTCATCATCTTTGGATTGAGTCCTCTCTTGAAATTGGCGATTCTCTTAGCATCGGTGTCAACCATGTCGGGAGCATAACGGCACAAGTTGTTGAAAGCATGCAAATATTGTGTCACGGTTTTGGTGCCCTGATTCAACGCCAAGAACTCTCCCAACTTCATCTCGGTTAGCCCGGGTGGAATATAAACTCCACAGAAGGCCTTAGTGAACTCTCTCCACGTAATCTAAGCATTTGGAGGGAAGGTGGTGCGATGGTGCTTCCACCACGTTCCCGCTGGCCCTTGCAACTGATGTGCAGCATACTCAGTTTTCAATACCTCAGTCATCCTCAACACACAGAATTTATCTTCCATAGTGTTGATCCATTCTTCAGTATCGAGTGGTTCTATGGCTTCCTTGAATATTGGCGGCCTGGTGTTCATAAAATCTTTGAAGTTGATGTACTGATTCACCCCATTGCCACTACCCTGATTGTTACCGCGCTGAACATTGTTGGCGATGGTACACAGGAAATCCTCCATGTTCTTCTAGGATTGTTTCGTGTTGCGCTGACTCCTGAGCAACTGTGCGAAGAACACCTCTGGGGTGAGCGGGGGAGGAGGTGGCAAATGCGGTTCATGGGGGGCTCATTGTTGTTGACGTGGTTTCCGCCACCACCACCGGTCCCAGCACCATTAGCACCGGTCTCAGCGGCCTCATAAGTGGTACGGCGAGTATTTGTCATCTACATATTTCCAAAACAAATAATGATTGAGTGAAGCTGTAATAATTGTGAGTGAAGAAAAAATTATGCCGTACTGAATTTACTAGAGAGAATAAATTTATACAATAAAACAGAGACACAATAATCGCATCCCAATTAAAACAACATCACTAATTAATTACTTCAAAAGCAAACATCGCGTCCATACAATCGAATTGCCAACATACCTACACTGGACTTTTATGCGTTCAGATACCGCATTACTAGCCAAGTTCCAATCACATGCCAAGTCTCATAAGTTCGAAGCAAGATACATTAGGTTACATGCCAACAAAAGAAAGGTCATCGCGATAGGACCTAAACACTCACGCAAGGCAACTAGCCTACTCCTCGGGGCCGTTGTCAGGGTCGGAGACGTCACCATCACCCCCAGGTGAAACTACAGGCTCGTCCTCGTCCTCGTCGTCGTCGATGTCCATGCCAGCGGCGTCTGGAGGAGCATATGGGCCAACCCCATTGTAGAGCGCATAAAACTCCTCCTGTAGGTTGACGTTGTACTCCTCTAACTCATCGACCCTCTATAGCAGGAGGTCCCTCTCGTTCTAGGCTTCATTCCTTTCCTGCACCAACTGTCCAATTATGTGGTCTGCATTGTTGTTGGCCTGAGTCAATGTATGCACCCGCTGCATAGCTCTATCACCTCTTTCTACCGCCTGGTCTCGCTGTAAGCTCATATCAGCCAACTGCTCCTATAAACTAGCTATAGCACGTGCCTGCTGCTTCTTCTGCTTTCTTGCCTTGAGCTTATCATCACCACGCAAGCCAGTCAAAGTCCAGTAGGTACACTCAAGACCACGATACGCTCGATAGCGGCAAACATAGCACTCATAGCATGGTTGTCACTAGCACGTCCCTCATTGGACCTCGACCACCAAAGCACTTCCCTAAGGTCAACCCAAATAGCATCACGAGGATCATCCCTAGGAAAGGTGCCACCTAGAGCTGCAAAAGCTCACTAGGAAATCTGCTCATGATGTCCTCGATGACGCTCAAAAGCTGCTCCTCTACACCCTCACCAAGAGTGTGACCCTCAAACTCAAGTGCCAACCATCCCCCACTCTAGAGCATCACCAAGAGCAGAGAACAGTGATCTCTACCATCACTGCAAGTCCATCCTCTCGCTAATCGGCTCTCATTCCAAGAGTACACCGGCTCTTGACCCTCTGAATACCCCACATCATGGAGCACTCTCCAAAGCAAGGTCGGCATGCCAAACTCGCTCAAGAAGGTGTCCGTGGTGCGGTGCTCCCTCAGGGCCAACTGACGTCGAGGTGCTCTTCCTCCGGTGGACTTACGGGCAGTCTGCTTCGTGCGGGCCATCTGTAGCAAAATTTCTTTTATTACCCTATGGGAACATATTTTAGGTGATACAACTTTTATCAAAATGAGATAATCAATTTATAAGGGGAGGAATGCATGACATGAATGAAATGCACAAGTAATATGATGTATGTACGTGCCGTACATTCTCACAAACTTATGAAATAAATAATTTCTAGCGACGAATTCGGTGTCATACAAACGATCTCTCAAATACGTAACTAATACGTTTACACGATAACGTTGTTATGTACCTGTAGAAGATTCATTTCAGCCCAATTCCCAATGAATGCATGAAAGCAGTAAATTTATCTACATGCTCTACACGAATCCCCAGATACGCGTATAACGGTAGTAACTACTCCGAACCATCGTCCTATTGACGACATCGCCTCAACGAATGGAATACCCACACATGAGACACCTTTGTAAAACATGCGTAGAACATGTAATTACTCCAGCATCATATAAGCATTCACCCTAGATCGGTGGTGTATCCGATCATGCTCTCACAACTCACACTTACCGAGGCGTAGAGGCAAATGATCCATACACTACCACTCAAACAAGTGAAACTCATACAATAGCACGTCGTATGAGCAACGAAAGAAAAATATGATGCAAGAACCCCAAGTCAGTACTTAATTAAGCCACCTAGAGTCCTTAACTAGGCATAAAGGATATGACCACTAGCGCACTTTTTAGTTTGGAAATTACGTTTTCAAACGCCTTTTTGTTTTAAATAAACTTGTGAACAGTACACACGCTAAACCATGCTCTGATGCCAGCTGTAACAGAACCGACCAATTATACAAAATTAAGTAAGAACATCACCCACCAGAGCAGACGATTTAGCAAACTTAAGCCCGTATAACCCGGTAGTCCGTGAAATCACGAAGGATTTCAAACCAACTCACATACCATTCAAGATCGTAATAAGTTTAGCGGTCACCATCACATATTACATAAAAGTTCGCATCACAGGTACATCAGAGTTTAAACATAGTTATTACAAAATGAGTTCAAATAGAAGTAGCGGAAGCCATTTGTTCAAAACCACACACACTCACACGGAGTTCAAATACAGTGCCAGCTAATAATCATCTCCAACAAAAGCATTATACGAGACTTAAGGAATGACCATGCCCATGGTCCTAAGCATCACCCATCGTAGGATAAAGGTAGTTGATACAATAACCGTAATACATCTGCCCATCTGCAATAAGTGGGAACAAAACCCTGAGTATGAGAAGGTACTCAGCTAGACTTACCCGACATAACCGAAAATAAAGTGACACCAAGGATTATGAAGGTCTTTATAATAGGGTAGCTGACTCATTTGCAAAAAGGCATTTTTAGCATTTCAAGAACCTTTCCAAAAACATTATTATCAAGTTAAATATTATTAACCTGTCGACTACATTTGCACCTATACTAGAGCAAGCATGTGATTAAGCAAATAATGATAACCAATGATCATTAACAACTTCCATAATGTCATATTCATTATAACTGTCCAAGTGTTCCATCAACATTACTATGATGAAGTAACTCAAGTCAAGTGTTCACTATCCAGTGAACGATGGCGATTTGAATCGATTATTAACCAGCTGGTAATTTATTCCTTACACAAACCTCACTCACCCATAAAAGCGAGGTGTCGGTCACCGAGTCAACTATCCAGGAAAAATCTCGAGTTTGCTAGGAACCACATGTACCCGGAGGCCGATCGACTGCCTTTCGGTCTTATCATCGTGCCTCCGTGTCCTACCACACCTGCTCCGGTACAGTGCGCTGCGGGCAATCTACTCGGCCCGAATAATCTCCTAGCTTCGCGGTCGAAAGGTACTTTATTCGGCCAACTAAATGTAAGGCATGCGTTCAACATGACCTGAGGCCCAACAACGGTCGGTCCTTAATCGACACAGACGGAAAGCACTACAGCCAAAACTCTGTAAGTCTTCGTCCGGTCTCAACTTCAAATTAACACTTAGTTATACCATGACTACATAGTTATCCAAGCAGATCCAGGTAACCACCTATACCTCACAGGTGACAGGAAATCACCTGACTTCTACCGGTCTAAGCCAGCTAAGCATTGACTCGACTGCGGATACCAGGGTAACAAGGATATAGTATAACAAAGGTAGACAAGGTATAATGCAGCAACGGTTGCAAACAACTCCTGAACGTAATGCATTAATTAAAGTAAAACATTAATTAATAATCGCAAACCGGGGAGGAAAATGCTCCGGGGCTTGCCTCTCTCGAAGGAGCTCGGACGGTGATCGGGGCACTCCGGAAGTTCCTCAATGTCCTCCTCGTCTGCTCTGGTCACTTCTTGCGGCTGCACCTCGAGCTACTCCTCAGGCTCCTCGGGTACGACGACCGGTCTCTCGGTTTGCGATCCTGTATGATACGGTGCGTAAGTGTTTATGCAAAAGGTGCATCGGATGAAATGAACACAATGAATATGCTTGCATGCAAGGTAGATGAGCATGATTCGCTTTAATGGGGAGAGTATAATACAAATCTCATACAAGGTAGTCAACATCATCCAAGAACATATACTACAAGCACATGTCATCTACTGCATTCTCTTCTACTACTAATATGCTAAGTCAATACATCTCATTGAATGCTTCAAAGATACATCAAAGCTTCACTAATTTATTAATCTTGAATAAAGCAACATTTGATTAAACCCTAATTAATAATATGTTTGAATAGCAACATCTATTTTTATAGCATAGAAAAATCTTAGAAAATTACCATAGCACAGTACTACCCTAAGTAGTCTACCATCAAATTTTTATGGCATTTGGATAAGTGGAATAGCCTTCACAAAAATGACAAGCTTGGACCTAAATATGAGCATGAAAATACTTTGTATTATGAAAAGTGTCAAACAATAGATTTAGTATTTTTCCTAGGTTCTAAATAGTAAATAATCACAGTACAAAAATTATCACATGCATGTTTTATATAAATTTTGTTCTCTAGCAAAAATAACAAAAATCAGCCATTAAAGGCACTTGAACTACACCTCATAATTTTTCTACAGGACATGCATGGAATATATTTTTCCTAGAAAGTACATTACAAAATAAGAGTAACAAACTTGAAATCATATTTTTCTGATCTTTCTATGATTTATTATACCTTTCTCATGAAAACAACAATTTTAATGATTAAATAAAACTCCACAAAAAGTGTCACCAAACTGACATGCAATATTTTTAAACCCTAGACCTAGTCATGAGGATCACAACAAAATTTATTTCACCATTTTTGGATCTACATAGCTCTACTTATCATTTTTTTTAGTTGCGCACAAATTAGGAAATAAATGAACTATCCTACAACACAACAATCAATGACAACTGGGACCTGCTGTCAGTTGACCCCATCGGTCAGTGAAACAAAAACAGGGCAGCGGCGCTGAATCGACACTGGTCGGCCACAGCTCGTCGCCGGTGAGTCCTCCGACGAAGGCAAGTGCTCCTACATGATCTACAGAGCAAACCACGTCGGGTGAACTAGGTGGTGGCGGTGCAGGCGTGGCGGAGCGTGCTCGTCGCCGGCCATGGCGGCACGGCGGCGCTTCTCTGCAGTGCGCCGGCCATCACCGGCCACGGCGAAGCTAGGCGAGGCGCGCTACAGAATCACGGTGACTATGCGACTACATCTAGGCGACCTAAGCGGCAGGAGGTGCTCCGACGAAGCATAGCCACGGCAGCGGCCATGGCGGAGCTCCGGTGAAGACGTACCCGTGGTGGCGCAACGCGAAAAGCGGCTTACCAAAGGCGCGACTGCGAGTGCTGCAAGGTGGGAATGGCAGAGCAGAGTGAGGCGAGCTTTGGGCTAGACGGAGGCGGTGGCAGTGCGGTGGAGCTCACGCGAGGCAACGGCGGAGGTGGTGCGGTGCTCGGTGGCGCTGTGCTCTTCCACGGCGAGAGGAAGGGCGAGCACGGGAGAGCGAGAGAGCGGGCGGGAGTGAGTGGAGAGGAGGCGCGGGGTGGTGCAGATAACGGGCGCCAGCTCACGACGTCGATGGCCAGGCGTCGGCCAACGGTGGGCACACGGCGTGCGTGCTCTGACGCGGTCGGGCGCGGCACACGGGAGCAGGGGCGCGACGCGGAGGCAGGCCGGGCCGGCCTGTGCGGCTAGGCCGAAAGCGAGGCGGCGACCCATTGAAGGAAAAATGAGATTTTTCAAACTATTTTCAAATCCCTTTTCATTCAAACAAAATTTTGAACTATTTCAAAGTAGTTTCAAAAGTTGGTGTAAAAATAAAAGTTGTTCCATTTTTCAAGATCTACAACTTTGCTTTTATGACAAAGTCAAATTCCAAATAGATTTTGAATTACAAAATAAAATCAATATTAATTCAAAACCCTAATTTTGAAGAATTATTTTTAAAGCCAAAATTTGGTAAAAATTTAAATATGAACTTTGCTCCAAATTGTATCCTAAATATTTATAAGCTATCTTTGTGATAAAAAACAAGAAATCATAGCATCCAAACATGAGCATGACATTTCACATTGTTTAAAACATAAATGAATTTCAATCACTTAAGCACCACATGAAATGATACTTCATTTCTTTTGAAATGATATGCATGCATGATGCTTATGCATGAGGTGATGATGATTATGCTCATGGGATGAAATGGTAATGCACGTTTAACACCGAGGTGTTACAGTACTATAGCACTTTTCGTTATTATTTGACAATTAGTGTCCAATCATAATCTAATTAGGCTTAAAAGATTCATGTCGTGAATTTCATCTAAACTGTGTAATTAGTTTTATTTTTTATTTATATTTAATGCTTCATGCATGCGTCCAAAGATTTGATGTGATGGAAAATCTTGAAAAATTTTGCAAAATTTTGGGAACTAAACAGGCACCAAGTGCAACATAGATACATCGATTATATGATGAGCACTCAATATCATAGCCATACCATAACTAAACAATGCACAGTGCCATCCAATGATAAAAACTCAATCGTTTGATCCACCTTTGTTGCATATTTGTTTAAAAATAAGAAACTTTACATGTGAAGTTGTTTTAAAAATACATATTTGGCACTAGACAACTTCAAATCATGAAGGCTGCTAAATAAGTTATGCCAAACGGTGCCTAAGCCAAACATGTGTACCGGAGCTATCGGCTCCATTGTGAAAGACCAACTTCGGAGTGAAGTACTAGAGTTGCTTTTTGTGGTGAAGTTAGTGCTCTAAATTTGCTTTTACATAGCTAAAGCTCTCCTAAACATAACCTATACTTTTGTAATTTTTTCTAACATTAATTACCTATTAAAATGCTGCGTGCGCTACCACCATCACCCGTGAAGCAGTTGAACGGGCTGCCCGCCCCGTGCGCTTCCGTTCAGGGCTTGTTTGGTAGAGCTCTATCTCTATGGAAGCCGATTCTCTAAGAGAATTGATTCATGGTGAAGGTGATTCTCTTTGATTCTTTAGCATAAAAACTCTTAAAATTACGATGGACAATTACTTCGTAGAATCAGGAGAAACTATTTTTTTAAGCTCTCAGTCTCTTAGTTTATTTCGGAGAACCACCTTCCAAAATCAGTAGAGAATCGTTTCTCTAGAAAACAGAATCCAAGCCTCACATACGTACCCAGTGCACTAGGCACGAGTCGGGCGGTTCATTTGGAACCAGCCTCGGTTCACCGGTTTTGTCAAAAATTGGCCGGTCTGTAACTGGTTCTACCGGTGTATGGACAGTAGTGTTCGGTTCCTTTTTTTTACCGGTCCACAGCCGGTCCGGTCCGGTACGCGCCTGCTCCTTCCCCGGCACGATTCGTGGATTCCCGTCCTCCCGCCTTCCTCCGGAAGGAAACGCCATAAAAAACCCCGGCTAACCACTCCAAAACGGCAAAACCCCATCGAGAGCGAGCCATTCCCCTCCCACGACCCCACCCCACCGCCGCCACCGCCCACCTCCCGGGGCCCGAACCTTCTGGAACCCCAGGGCCGAGGAGCAGATGTCGGCGAGGCTACGGGTGGAGGAGCTCCGCGCGGCGCTGCTGAGCCGCGGCCTCGATGTCACTGGCACCAAGCATGCTCTCGTGAGTCCTCCCGCCTTTCCCCAAGTCGTCAGAAGCGTACCCCAGCAATCGCCGAGCTGCTATTCGCGTCCGATTTTTGCTGCGGCGTGCGCGGCCCAGCCGCGCGAATGAGCGCCCGCATCATGTGCTCGTGCGCAGGCTTGCTGTGCTTGTGCTAGGTTTCTACTGCGTGCGCGTATTGATGCGTTCGAGATCCTTGTTGTGACTTCACTGCTGAAATGTCCTCTGCACCAGGTGCGGAGGCTGGACGCCGCAATCTGCAAGGATGAGAAGATCGCGGCGGCTGCTGCGGCTACCGAGGTGGCAGATGGGTATGGCGTAGCCGTAGATGGTGTGCTCGTGGATGGCAAAGGGAACGGCGGGAACAACAAGAAGAGGAAAAGGTCCGGTGATGGGGATGAAGAGGGGAACGGCGATACGTCTATAGATCTGGCAAAACTAGAGGGCATGAGCTATCGCGAGCTGCAGGGATTGGCTAAGGCACGGGGACTCGCGGCAAATGGGGGCAAGAAGGATGTTATCCAGAGGTTGCTCTCGGCGACTGCTGATCGTGCTGCAGTTGCAGATGGTGGTCCTCAGGGCGAAAAGGAAGTCATAAAAGGTCTCCAATTCTGTAGATCTATTTGTTTCTTCATGTATTTTTCCCCTGGATTGGGTTGCAGTACCTATGCTCATTCATTAAAGGTGAGGGTATAATTTGTTCCTGTAATTGATTGGTACAGGTGGTGATGAGGAGGTTGAGGTGAAAAAGGAGAAGATGGTTACAGCCACGAAGAAGGGAGCTGCAGTGCTGGATCAGCACATTCCCGATCACATAAAAGTGAACTATCATGTCTTGCAAGTGGTACGATGATTTACTTTGCCTTTAATTGTCTTATACTTGATGTGTGCCTTGGGTGTGCACTTCAGTTTGCTCCACCTCATAGTCATATGCTGAACTAATGAAAAATATGATCCACTAGGATGAAAAAACAAATTATAGACCATTTGTGTCCCCTAAGCCAAATCACATTAACTGAGTGCTGCTGCAATCGTTGGGTATTCAGTTTGTCTGTTAATAGACATTGTGCGGTAGCCTAATCTAGCAGGACCAATTCTGTCTGAAATTGAAAGACTATTCCAAGGAAAACTAATAATTTTTCCCTAATTTCTTCCCTTAAGTTTTGGTATTGAAAGTAGGTGTAAAGTTTTTTAATAGACATCTTTTTAGAATGGAATGCCAAATATTTAGTACCCTTAAACTGATTTTCAATGACCTTATGCTTCTTTTGTTATCATGTTGATGGTGGACATGCTTTCTACAGGGCGATGAAATCTATGATGCCACCTTGAACCAGACTAATGTTGGAGACAACAACAATAAGTTCTATATCATTCAAGTTTTAGGTTTGTCATGCAAATCACTTTTTGCAGATGCCTTTCTTCAATTCATTTTAAATAACAACTGAGTGATATTAAATTGGTCGATGAAAATACCATGCTTTCCAAAAAATGTTGCAAGTTTCTCTTTTTTGCTCTCATGTGCATCTGTACTATTTTATTCAAATGTAATGCAGTAATGCACAAGTCAAATGTACTTGTTGCCAACATGGTTTCAATCTATGAAATATGAATGATGGTTGATATTAGATAGAGAGTTAACTTGTGCCTGTTAATTGTAGAATCTGATGCTGGTGGAAGCTTGATGGTTTACAATAGATGGGGAAGAGTAGGGGTACGAGGTCAAGATAAACTACATGGTCCCTTTTTAACACGAGACCAAGCAATATATGAATTTGAGGGGAAGTTCCATGACAAAACTAATAATCATTGGTCTGATCGCAAGAACTTCAAATGTTATGCAAAGAAATACACTTGGCTTGAAATGGATTATGGTGAAACTGATAAAGAAATAGTAAGTCTTATCAAATTGTTTCTAATTTAATATTTGTATTGGTTTTAATTCTTTGTTCTTATTTGCCCCAGGAGAAAGGTTCCATTACTGATCAGATAAAAGAGACAAAACTTGAAACTAGAATTGCGCAGTTCATATCCCTGATCTGCAATATTAGCATGATGAAGCAACAAATGGTGGAAATAGGTAAGTTGCATTGTTCCTGTTCTTCAAACAGATTCTAGTATCGTAAATTCATAATGTAAAGTCTGTGCGAAGGTAACTATTAGTTGTATTTATTTCCTAAGATGATATTGTTATCACCAAAAAATCTTTGATGATGTGTGCCACCTTCATAAGTTTCGTGGAATAATTAATGTTTTGCACATTTTAATGGACTTAATTTCAAAAAGAAAAACTGAGTTTCAAGGGAGTAAATTGATTATTAATCACCAGTTCAAATAGTAGCGCTGATTTAATTCAGGGAAAAAATGAACAATCAATTGCATGCTTTTATCTTGTCCCAGTCTATATCTGTTATGTTGAAAAATGAAAAATATATTTATGTTGCTTATACATTTAGCATTAGCATGTACTTATCATCTTGCTCAATCAAATAGGTTATAATGCTGACAAGCTTCCCCTTGGAAAGCTAAGCAAATCTACAATACTTCAGGTGAGTTATGTTGATGTTTCTAATTGGGAATTATGAATTCGTTGTGGACATAATACTACAGGGTGAAGAATGATTCACATATACAACTTGCACTTAACTATCTTACAAGCTAGGTGAAAGAATAACATAGAGTTGCATTGGCACAAACTTTACAAGTAAATAACTTAAATATAGCATACACTGAAAATGTTTCGCAAGATGTGTGTTAAAAGCTTCACTCTGTTTTAATAATGATAACATTTCCGAGCTTTCCATAGGGTTATGATGTTTTGAAAAGGATATCCAATGTTATTTCAAAGGCAGACAGGAGACAGCTTGAGCAATTGACTGGGTAAGCTCATAGTTTCTTTTTATTTGACAAAGTATATTATATGACTAAAATATGATGCTTGTTGACACCCTATTGGACATATTCAATATGCTTTCATCATGTGTTTTATATTATTTAAATTGTGGAAGTATTGACATTTTGTTGCTTCACATGTTATTGAGTGTCTTTTTACTCATTAGCTTAGCATTGAGGGCAATTGGACATCGTTTAATAGGTGTTATAGACTTTCAAAATATCAATGATAACCATCAATATGTTCCTGTTGCCATACATGGTATGGTCTTTAATATTGTAACGATTGATTATGGTTGTTTGCCAATCTCAAGGTATGAAGTAGTTTATTGGAAATATTGAACATTTCTTTATCAGAATCAATGATGGCTGTTCTATGCTTGAAATCATCCATGCCCTGTATAGAGAATAGTCAAATTCTACTGATTCTGGTTGCAGTAGAAATTTTTGTCCTTCAACCACTAACTGTTTTGTATGTTGCCTCTGGTTGTAGGGAATTCTACACCGTGATTCCTCATGACTTTGGTTTCAGAAAGATGCGTGAGTCTCAAACTTTCTAGCTTAGTGTCCTTACAGAATGAATATATTATGTTTAGCACTGTTTCAGTCGCCTCTTAAGCATTCTTTTGGTTCAGGGGACAAGTGGGGATGGGACTTGGTGATACTCTTTCCATCAGTGTTTGGTTGTGGGGCGTCTGGGCATGGGTTGAGCCTAGACGGTAATATGCTACTTAGATGTGGGGCAAGCCTATAATACCTTGGCCCATTATTAGCTTGTAGTAGTTGGCCCATGCGGTTCATGTGTAGTTGTGGTTGTCGGGTTTAGTATCATCTTCGAAGTTTAGGAGGGTGAGGGCCAGCCTATAATCTTTGTCGCTCCAAACGTACTACCCCTGAGAATGAAAGTGTAAGAGAGGTGCTATGCATATGTGGGCTCATTCCACGTGTGAGCTGGGCCATCAGCAGATTTTGCACATGGGGGTGTTATAGAGCCCATCCCTCATTGACGGTGTCGTTATCCATCTTTGACTCTAGGCACATCACCAAGGCGGGAGCTTTGGTGCCGGCCAGCTCGAGGCCGAGCCGCTTCGGTGCAGGGGCGAGGTGGTGTGTGTAACCTTGAATCTGAGCGCACTGGATGCAGGTGAGAGCGACAAGGCGAGCTCGAGCCTTTGTGGCACATGGGGATGAGGGTGGCGCGGGGACTTTGAGCTGATCCAACACTGGGGCGGCATGGTGGTGAGGCCAGCGTGGTGAGCTCCATCCGTTGTGGCTGTAGGCAACGGCGATGGGAAGTGAGCAGGGGGAGCGGCCGGATCAACTGTTACAGTCTTAGAGACGGGTACGGTGGGAGCAGGTGGATGGACCGAGGATGGATTTGTTTTTTTATATAGGAAAAAGATGCTGCACATGAATTTGACAGGTGGGTCCCATGGCTGACAGATTGGTTCCACTCAATGCCATCCCACCTACCAAACAAAAAACCGGGATTGACCTATCCTTCACAACAAAGTGGGACAGTCATGCCCCAAAAAATAGGGATGGGATCATCCTGTCCCACCTCATCTTGAAACCAAACAGATGCTAGTTTGGAAGTGATTGCCTTCTAACAAACATCATCTGACAGGTGAATTTATTATCGACACTCCTCAGAAACTAAAAGCTAAGCTGGAGATGGTAATAAGCTATTGCCTTCTACTCATTTCTATTATCTTGCTGCTTTCAATTCTTATTTGTTTACAAACAGAGTGCATTTAGTTCATTTTAAGTTCTGATATCCTAGTTTTTATATGTAATTGGGAAACATACCTGTCATTCTTATGCAAATTCAATCAGAGTAGCTGAATTGATTTAAGTTTCATATTATTGTTATTCACATCACTTATTGATGGAGATTCACAGTCATGCCCCTTATTTGTATGATGCAGCATACGACTGTACATTGTCCTCTATGGCTGATGTTTGTGGAGAATCTGCTCACCTTGTTTTCTTGCACTAGGTTGAAGCCCTTGGTGAGATTGAAATTGCAACTAAACTTTTGGAGGATGATTCAAGTGACCAGGTATTCCATTTCACTAATTGGTCGAGTTTTTTTTAGGAATAATTCCTTATATGCTACCGACTATACCTTAAATCCTTTATATGGCACTGTCAGTGACTGTGGGGGTCAGTGATGGCATATCAGGGATTGTGAGTTTTCTCAGTGGCATATAAGGAAATTGACCATGTTATGTCTCTTTGGCTTTAAAAAATTGAATCAATTATATGCCATTAACAGTCTGGCCACAAGTTCCATTTGCCTGGGCCGATGTCATCTCTTCCTTAAAAGATATGCCCTAAATATGTTTTGTTGTACCTTTTTATATACCATCTCATCCAAATTATAGTTCACTTTCGATTTGTCTCAAGTTAAACCTCTTTTGACGTAGAAAAGTTTATAGAAAAATACACTGACTCTAGAAATCAAATTAGTTTCAGAAAATTCTCCATGAATATGTTTAAATTAATCATTTGTTTGGACTTATATATGTTGATATATTTTTCTAAAAATGTCATCAAAGTTACGGAAGTTTGACTTGGGACAAAGCCAAAGTGAACTATAATTTGGAACGGAGGGAGTGTATATCACTATAAAATAAATACTTTATTTTTTTCATTGATTTTGATTATTGTTTAGTGAATCTACAAAAACATACATATATGTGAATGTGAATGTGAACTATCTTTTTTTTTCTCGAACACATCATGTGAACCATCAGAAAACTGCACGCTTCATAGAACTCAGTCTACATATTGGATCTTACTCATCAGATTCTGTTGCATTTATCATGAATCTACAGATGTGGTTTTATTGAAATCTTAGACATCGAATTGAACTAAATTGTGTAGTTTTCTGAGTTATGTGGAAAAATTGTGTAATTGTGTGAATTTAATCTAATCGCGAATATGCAATTTTCACTTGTTTCTGGAGTTGGCGGCACATTTTGATTTGTTTAATAATAGTGTCCATGCTTCATACCCTTGCACATTTTTAAACATAAGCATAACATGATTGAAAATGTAGGATGATCCGCTATATGCTCGATACAAGCAACTTCATTGTGATCTCACACCTCTTGAAGCTGATTCAGATGAGTACTCTATGGTAATTTTCCTACCAACAATATACATACATATATTGTGGACGTTCGAGTCTGTAGCTCAAAAGGATTCTTTCACATTTCAAGCTAACATATTTACATCTCAATCTTATTTATTTTCAAGCTTATAAATAAATGTGTGAAAACATTCTTATGCAACATGGAATGGTGTCTTTATTCTTGTCCGCTGTCTTTGGCAAATTGCTCATCTGAAGTTTTTAATTATTTACAAAAATATCTGCTGTCCAGATAAAAACATATTTGAGGAATGCACATGGAAAAACACACTCTAGTTATACGGTGGACATAGTGCAAATATTTAAGGTTTCAAGGCATGGTGAAACAGAGCGATTTCAGAAAGTGAGATATTTCTGTTATGTTATAATCTACACAACCCAAAAGATTGGACTGTCACATGACTAATTTTCAACATGTGCATGCAGTTTGCTAGTACAAGAAATAGGATGCTTTTGTGGCATGGTTCTCGGTTGAGCAACTGGACTGGGATCCTTTCTCAGGGTAATTCATGCTATCTAAAATTATTTACTACCACTTCTATATATGGCTTCACTCTGCTTTCTAAGTTGATGAGATACTTCCTGCTATCTACTTGTCCTGGAGCTCACAAGATCAGCATCTAGTTCGTAGTGGGACTGCTGAAATTTCAATGTTAAATTTATCAGCATGAATTGAATGCTTCATTTTTGTGAGAATTTGTTATGGTGCTTTTCTTCACGTTTTTAACACTTGTGTAGTTAGTGTCTAGCAAAGTTTGCTCATTCTGTTAGAATTAATTACCTCTTAGCTGTAATCTCTTAGTCCTATGCGCCACCTCCAGGCTGGCCAGGCCCTTTGGGCTCTCCCTGCTCTCCTATATATACGTGTAACTCCTCCTATAATCTGATTAAGTAATCCAAGCCTATTGCCCTTCCTCTATTATGGTATCATACTAACTTACGATTCCTCTGCTTCCGCTATTCCCGGCGCCCGCCTCGAGCCGCGCCCGCTCCTTCACCTCTCACACCTTGCCTCAAGCGCTTCGCGCCCAGGCCGGAGCCAGCCATGACCACGACCCTTCCTCGCCGCCCGGCGTGCGGGCCGCTGCCCCCATCGACGCTACTGGTGCCACTTCCGACCCGCGGCTTATGGCCACTTCGACCTCCGGCCCTCCGTGATCAAGCGATCAAGCCGTGATGAAGCTCGCCACCGCCGAAGATGGAGGAGGAGGCCACCCCTCCACTCCACCAACACCGAACGCAGCGACCCGGAACTTGACGGAGGCCGACCTCCTTAAGTCCGATGCTGCCGCTCAGGATCGCGTTCGTGCCGCCGGCCAGCGCGCCTCGAGAAGGCCTTGCGCAGCCGCCGCGCTCTGAACAAGAAAGCCCGTTGCCCTCCGGGACCGTCTCCGCACGGACTCCCTCCACGACGACGACTCTCAGGACGGCGACGATCATTCCATCTCCTCCGACGCCGCGGCCATCGCTCATCTGCACAGCCAGGCTGCCGCTGTCCAGAACATCAAGAACTTGATTCCGATCGTTCTGGACCTTCAGTCCTCCAACTACTCCAGGTGGCACGGCTACGTCCTCCTCATCCTCGGCCGCTTCGTGTTGAAGGACCACGTCCTCAGTGACGCCTCCCGCTTCAACGATCCAGCGTGGTCCCGCATGGACTGCGTGGTGCGTCTCTGGATCTTCAACACCATCTCCACCGACCTTACGGGCGTCATCCACGAAGCGTGGCGACATCTCCGCTTTCGAGCGGCGTGGCTCGGCATTGAAGAGCGGTTCTGAACAATCGCGAGTCACGCGCCATGCTCCTCGACGCTGAGTTCCGCACCCTCTCCCAGGGCGCCCTCTCCATCGACGACTACTGCGCCGCAAGATGAAGGGCATGGCCGATGCCCTTGCCGATCTTGGCGAGCCCGTCCCATGACCGTACTCGGTCTTTGAACATACTGCGAGGCCTCAATGAGCGCTTCCAGTTCATGTCGCAGTTCATCACGCGCCAGAAGCCGTTCCCCTCCTTTGCGGATGTCCGCGCCGACCTGCGCCTAGCCGAGCTCAACATGGCACCTCCATCGGCTCTCGTCGTCTCTTTGTCCAGCAAGCCACCTGCATCCCAGCCGGCCTCTTGGTCTGCAACCCCGTGTCCTCAACAGAACGACGGGGGGGGCCTCGTCTGGTAGTGGCCGTGGCCGGCGTCGTCGTGGCGGCCGTGGCCAAGGCGGCTCGACGATGGCTCACCGGTGGTTCCCGGTGGCCCTCCTCCTCAACTCATGGACCGGGTCCATCCACATGTGGCCCGGTCCACTCCGGCTCTAACCTCCGTCCGCAGCGATTGCGAAGACGCTTTCGGTGGCGGCATGCCTCCAGCCTACTACCCTTCGGCTCCTGGGACATACCACCAGGTGCCCACCCAGGCGTCTCATCCTGCTGGGCGCCAGCACCACCTCCGACGCCTCCTGCTTGGTCACCGTGGGATCCCTAGTCCCTCGCCAACGCCTTCAGCACCGTCACCCTCACCCCGCCACCGAACTCCTCGGACTGGGTGATCGACTCGGGTGCTTCGTCTCACATTGCCTCCAACCCTGGTATGATTACCGTATCTCCATCCTCCTCTTTTCCTTCATCCATTGTTGTGGGAAATGGCGCCACTCTCCCGGTTGTTGGCACCGGATACTGCACCCTTCTTGGCCCTTTTCGTCTCAACAATGTCCTTATAGCTCCTGACATCATTAAAAATCTTCTTTCTGTTCGCAAGTTCACTACTGATAACTTTATTTCTGTGGAGTTTGACCCTCTTGGTGTCTTTGTGAAGGATGAACACCCTCCTTCGATGTAACAGCTCAGGGCATCTCTACACCTTGCGCTCTCCCCGTCGCGCCTTGATCCTTGTGCTCTTGTGGCCTCCTCCTCCAACTACTACAGCATCGTCGTCTCGGCCACCCAGCCCAGCGGCTGCCCTTCGAGTCTCGCCCAGATCATCTTCCATTATCTGCGACAAGTCTAAAGATGACTCCATCTCGCCATGCTGTCGACTTGGGCGCCATGTTAAACTTGCCTTTTACTAGTTCCTTGTCTAGAGCACCTAAAAATTTCGATCCGATACATTGTGACCTGTGGACATCCCCTATTGTCAGTGTATCCGGATTTAAATATTATCTCGTTATTCTCGATGATTGCTCTCATTTTCTTTGGACTTTTCCTCTTCGATTAAAGTCCGACACTTTTACTGTCCTCTCCAATTTCTTCGCCTCTATGCACACTCAGTTTGGTTGTACCATCAAATCCGTGCAATGTGACAACGGTCGTGAGTTTGACAACTCTGCGTCTCGTGCTTTCTTTCTTGCCAAAGGTGTTTCTCTCCGCATGTCATGCCCCTACACCTCATGACAAAATGGCAAAGCCGAACGCATGCTTCGCACCACCAACAATGTCACCCACACTGCTCTTCCAAGCGTCCATGCCCTCTCCCCATCTTGGGCGATGCACTTGCTCTCGCCACCCACCTCATAAATCGCCTCCCCACCAAAACGTGAACATGAGCACTCCTTCTTCGCCTCTATGGCACTCACCCTTCCTATCATGACCTCCGGGCCTTGGTGCACCTGCTACCCTAATCTCACCGCTACCACTCCTCACAAACTTGCCCCGCGCTCTTCTTTATTCGTTTTCATTAGCTACTCTCCCGATCACAAGGGTTACAGGTGCCTCGACCTCGCCACAAACCGTGTCATCATCTCTCGCCACGTTGTTTTCGACGAAACAACGTTCCCTTTCTCACTTCACGGCCCTCACCGCCTACACACGAATCGGATTTTCTAGCGATGACGACCCTCCGTGGGGTCCCTTTTCTCCCAGCAGTACACTGAGTCGCCGCCACCACCACCACCGCACCGCTGCAGGCTCTCCCCCGGCCGGTGTCTTGATCACCACAGCCGGGATCTCGCCACGTTGTTTTCGGCGAAACAACGTTCCCTTTCTCACTTCCGGCCCTCACCGCCTACACCAGCCGGATCCGTAACGATGGTCGCTCCGTCGGTCCCTTTTCCACCATACCGGGTACACAAGTCGGCCACCTCCTTGTGCCCCTTCGGCACGCCAGCCCCAGCCTAGTCTCTTCCACACGGCTTCACCGCCCATGCATGCCGGCATCCAGTCGCCTCTGCAGAGCTTCACCATACCAGACCAATGGGCGCCTCAGCCCCTCCGCCATTCCTGGTCCTCCCACCCGGCTTCACCGCGCCCATGGCGCCCCCTCCACAGCGCCATTGTCTGAGCATCCACGGCGCCCCCTCCTTGACGTCCTCTACAGGCGCCCACAGCGCCCTGTCTGGCCCGGCTTCCTCCTTCAGCAAGCCGCCCGTCGTCCACGTCTACACAGCGTGCCCCGCATGCCGCCACACAGGTCCCCAGCCGGGCTCCTCGGCGCCCGGCATGATTCCCTCTCCACGCTTCGTCAAGAGTGGTCCTCCACGCCAGCAGAGCCCGTCTCCATCCCGCCAATCGCCAACTCTCATGGCATGGCGACCGGGAAAGTCCGGATCTGAGCGACCTCGCCTTCTTTGTACACATCGAGGCTCTGCCCCCCCGCCGCCCAGTCTCTGTCGTGACGCTCTTGCTAATCCGCATTGGCGTCGGGCCATGGAAGAAGAATTTGCTGCCCTCTTGGACAACCACACTTGGGATCTCGTTCCTCGGCCTGCCAAGGCAAATGTGGTCACTGGAAAATGGATCTTCAAACACAGTTTCATGCTGATGGCTCCTTGGACAGATACAAGGCTCGTTGGGTGCTCCGTGGGTTCACACAGCGCCCCGGAGTTGATTACGATGAGACTTTCAGTCCCGTCGTCAAGCCCGCTACCGTTCGCACCGTCCTCACTCTGGCTCACTCTCGGGATTGGCCCATCCATCAACTTGATGTGAAGAACGCCTTCCTCCACGGGACTTTGTCAGAAACAGTGTATTGCTCTCAACCCACTGGCTTTGCTGATCCTGCTCTTCCTGAACACGTCTGCAAGCTCAACAGATCCCTCTACGGCTTAAAGCAGGCACCGCGAGCATGGTATAGCCGGTTTGCCTCTTTTCTGCTCTCACTGGGTTTCACTGAAGCCAAGTCAGACACCTCTCTCTTCATATATCGCCGTGGCACCGCGACAGTCTACTTGCTTCTATATGTGGACGATATTGTCCTTACAGCCTCCTCTGAGCAGCTCCTACACCGTGTGATTGATGCACTGAAGAAGGAATTTGCCATGACTGATCTCGGTCTCCTGCACCACTTTCTCGGCGTGGCAGTTCAGCGACACAGGGATACTCTCTTTCTCTCACAACGTCAGTACACTCTGGACATTCTCACTCGACACGGCATGAGCGACTGTAAACCATGCTCTACCCCTGTCGACACTTGTGCCAAAGTGTCTGCTGATGTCGGCCCTTCTGTTGATGATCCTACAGCCTACCGCAGCCTTGTGGGAGCTCTTCAGTACCTGACCTTCACCCAGCCTGACATTGCATACGCCGTCCAACAAGTCTGCCTACACATGCATGATCCCCGGGAAGTTCATCTTGTTGCTGCCAAGCGGATTCTTCGCTACCTTCAGGGCACTATCGGTCATGGTCTGGTCATTCCCAGATCTGCTCCAACTCAGCTCGTCGTGTACACCGACGCCGACTGGGCCGGCTGCCCCGACACCCGCCGTTCCACCTCAGGCTACGCTGTCTTCCTCGGAGGCAGCCTTGTTTCCTGGTCGTCTAAGCGCCAACCCACCGTTTCTCGGTCAAGCGCCGAGGCCGAGTACCGTGCCGTTGCCAACGGTGTCGCTGAAGCCTCCTGGCTGCGGCAGCTTCTACAGGAGCTTCACCATCCTCTGGATTCTGCCTGCCTCGTCTACTGTGACAACGTTAGAATTAATTACCTCTTAGCTGTAATCTCTTAGTCCTATGCGCCACCTCCAGGCTGGCCAGGCCCTTTGGGCTCTCCTTGCTCTCCTATATATACGTGTAACTCCTCCTGTAATCTGATTAAGTAATCCAAGCCTATTGCCCTTCCTCTATTACATTCATATGGAAAAAGCTAAATTCAGCTTGTGTTACCTTTTGTGCTCTTTGAGACTTGGCACTTTGATAGGTGATGGTTCTTGTCTTGAATTACTATCTCCCAGGTCTGCGAATCGCTCCTCCTGAAGCACCTGTTAGTGGTTACATGTTCGGCAAGGGTGTTTACTTTGCTGACATGTTTTCAAAGAGTGCAAACTATTGCTGCGCTTCAGAAGCATGTAGATCTGGAGTGCTGCTTTTATGTGAGGTCTGCTGCCTACTGAATATTTATGCATGATTTTACTAGCTTCAGATTGTGTGGTATTTTATCTATTTGTTACACTGGTTGATCACTTGATTGTCATATGTGCATGTCCCAATTATTTTGTTTGTTACACTAGTTACTTTGTCATATAGAGACTAGAGTTCTGCCCAATTATTTTGTTGTAAGGTATTTGCTGAGTTCAGGGTAAATGCAGATTACGAGTGAGCTATTTAACTTCAATTTGCCAGGTTGCATTGGGCGATATGAATGAGCTACTAAATGCAGATTACAATGCTAATAACCTGCCCAAGGGAAAATTAAGGTCTGTTACTGATGCAATTTCTTTTGATTATAGCACCTTCTTTTCTCCCCCTAAATCATTTTCTATATGTATTCCTTTGGCCAATTTCTAATGTTAAATGATATGCAATAATGGAAGACAATATTTTTCCTAAATCATTGTTTGCTTGTGTTTTTCTTGTGGCCAATTCCTGATGTTAACTCAGTACTTATAATGGCGCAAGATTGGAAGATATTTTTTATGCTCCATTTAATATATACTACTGTAACGTCCCTCATCTATTTGCTTTTTGAATTTTAAAATTGCATGAAAATGATACAAGAGAATGGACTAATTGCTTGTTAGTGGCTGAAAATATTATGCATGCTGCTGATATGAACAAGATTTGGTTGCAATTATTTTTGTGCAGCACGAAGGGAGTTGGTCAAACAGCACCTGACATGGTCGAGTCTAAGATCACTGACGATGGTGTGGTTGTTCCCCTTGGCAAACCTAAACAGGAACCTTCCAAAAGGGTATGTACA
Organism: Miscanthus lutarioriparius; assembly: GCA_904845875.1. Taxonomy (NCBI): domain Eukaryota; kingdom Viridiplantae; phylum Streptophyta; class Magnoliopsida; order Poales; family Poaceae; genus Miscanthus; species Miscanthus lutarioriparius. Next base: position 76,639,974 of record CAJGYO010000005.1, read on the forward strand.
TTCCCGTGCTGCATTTACATGGTTATTATATATTTCCAAATGCAAATCCCATATGGGAAGCACCGTAACTGTGAAAATACTGCTCTCTGGTTGCAGGGTGACTTGCTTTACAATGAGTACATAGTGTACAACGTAGATCAGATAAGAATGCGGTATGTCCTACTTGTTAACTTCAACTTCAAGAGGCGGTAGATGCTGTTGGCCTGTTGCAAAGAGCTGAAGGTGTTGCCGAGATCTTTCTTAGCAGAACATCTGTGGAATTATAGCACCAAAGGTTTCATCTTAGGTGCCGTCGTCATCATTTTCTGAGCAGATTTGGTAGCCTTTGCATTTCGATTTGGTTTCAAGCTTCCAGCCCCGTTGATAACTAATGCTGAGTGTATATATGATCCATTGCAATCCATCTTCCATGTAGTTATATCTTCCATTTATTGGCACATTAGTTTTTTAACATGTTCCATGCATGTAAATCAAATGAAGCATATAGCCCTAACACGATTCTAACTATCCGCAAGCTAAAACTAACATGGTGGCCTTTGTAGTTTTTCAACGGATCATAAAATTGTTGACCCTTGAAAAGATATACTCTAGGCACTATGAAATCTTGCGCTCAGATACTTGAATGAATAATTCATAACGCCATTGTAATTTCAGAAATCCTTGTCTGTATGAGCCAACAACAATAAATCATGAGATAATGGGTCATGTTTCTTGCACGTCGTCTTGGTAGGTGCACTTATGCATGATACCAACGTAAGATTATACTAATACAAATGGAGGCATGGATGGGAGTTTGTCCTATTCTTTAGACTTTGCCGCAAGATAGAAGGTAAAACTAGTGCAAACTATCTAAAGACTAAGAAACAATGTATGTTGCTCATGGGTTAGATTGCAGCATAATCAACCTATCTTAAGAAAATTTACTGTAAGCAATGGACAAGACAAGTAGAATTAGGGTGCGTTTGGCAGTGAGAAACGTTTTAGATTCTCACTGGAATCACTAGTCGCTTGTAGAGAATCACCTGAAATCGATTCTCGTTTTTTTACCAATCCAGATAAATATGTAACACCTTGTATCATCTTATTCTAGTTCTAGTTTCAAGAATTTAGTGAGCCAGCCAAACGATTCTATGAAGTGATTCTAGATTTGCAGAGACATTTTGAGAGAATCTGGATAAAAAACATTTCTTGGAGAATCTAGAACCCTACCAACGCACACTAAGTAAACATATTTTCTTTTGAAAAGTCACAGGTAAGAAATTTATTGGACATGTATTAATAGAGAAGAAACAACTTAGCGCGCGTTTAGTTCCCCAAAGTTGGATTTTGGGGCTACTGTAGCACGTTCGTTTTATTTGATAAATAGTGTTCAATCATGGACTAATTAGGCTCAAAACGTTCGTCTCGCAATTTCCCACCAAACTGTGCAATTAGTTTTTTTTTTCGTCTACATTTAATGCTCCATGCACGGGCCGCAAACATTCGATGTGACAGATACTGTAGCAACTTTTTGGAATTTGGGATCCAACTAAACAAGGGCTTATAGTAACACAAAACAAGACAAAGAACACCCCCATCACAATGAGAGCAACAACAACAACAACCACAACATAATACATCGCCAACAAGCCACCAAAAGCACCGGCAAACAGGGGCCCTTCCAGGCCGTAACAAACAAGCAAAGAGCTTTGAGGATGAGGGGTGATCACCATGACATACCTCCAAGGAGGAAAGTGACACCTATAAATGCCTCCAACATTGACAAATGGACCTAAGGTTTTTCAATCTAAACTCTAGGAGTCAGGAGGCCTCACAAAAATGCTTTCAATGAGAAGCGATACGTATCGAGTGTCTCCACTACCTCAACGTTAGCTGGGTAAGGCTTTTGACCGAAAGTTTCCTACCTCCTTGATAGGATCTAGATAACCAGAGGGGGGTGAATAACCTTGTACAAAGTCATAAACACTATAGCAAAGTGGTTAGTACAATAAGAGGCCCTAAAAGCATCTACTTGCCACTACTATAGAAATCTTTTCCGAGGCGGGCAAGCAAATGCCTCTATAAATAAATAAAAATAAAAGTCCGTCGATGAGCCTGCTAAACCCATCGACGGGCCCGCCAAGCCTAATCCACCGCTGCCGCCGCCCTGCGCCTAGCGCGCCGCCTCCGATGCCACCGTCCTCGTAGCCTCTAGATCCAGCACCGGGGTAGCGCCCGCCGTGGATCCGTCGCCGTGGAGCTCGGCCGGCCAGGATCCGCCGCCAGGGCGCTCGACTGGCATGGATCTGTCGCTGGGGAGCTCGACCGGCCTGGATCCACCGCCGAGGAGCTCGACCGGCCTGGATCCGCCGCGGGGGAGCTCGGCCGCCGCCGCCACTGGATCTGGTCAAAAGGAGGAGGTGGCGCCGCCGCCGGGTAGTGGATCCGCCGCCTCTCGCTGGTTCCCGTGCGACGCCGCTGCTGGAGAAGGGGCCGTGCGCCTAGAACCCCTGTGCCGCCGCCACTGGAGGAGGGTGCCGGGCACTACGCGTCGCCTGCGCTGGAGGAGGGGGCAGGCCCGCCTCGCTGTCGCCGCTGCCGAGGCCACGCCCGCACCCGCGATGTCGGATCCGAGGCCACCGAGGGGCCTAAGAGAGGGAGGGCGTGGGGGAGGAGGTGCGTCGTCGCGGAGGAGGAGCGAGGTCGGGCCACCGCCCCGCCGCGCCATGAGGCCGCGTCGCCGAGCAACCGCGCCACCACGCCGTGAGTCCGCGGCGCCAGGCCAGGTCGGCCCTCCACCGTCGGCCTGAGGGAGGGGGAGAGAAGAGAGGGAGGGAGAGAAAGCAACGCCTGAGGGAGAAGTGAGAGAGGTAGACGGCTGAGGCTTTTGAGGGAGAAGTGAGAGACTGGGAGATGTGAAACCCTAACTCCAGTATATATATGAACCCGATATGGATTGGATTTGGGATTTTTGCTGGGCCTTGGGAAGATTAATTGAGACGGGCCTTATAAGTGGCCCGCCTCCGAAAATGGGGGCTTTTTGGTGGTGGGCCACTTATAAGGCCCGCCTTGGTTAATAGATTTTAGGAAAATGACTGCCTCGGTTAATCCAGGCATTAACTGAGGCAGTTTAAAAGCCTACCCGCCTCTGAGACCTATTTGCAAGTGCTGCACAAAAGATTTTATGTAGTAGTGTGCTCTAGTTCTAATTCACCCAATGCAAGCCTCTACACAAGCTTAGTAGCTTGGTTTTCTAGTCTATGTCACACCAGAAAGCAAGCTACCAACTAGCAAAACTAGCTACAATTAGCAAGAGCTATTAACAAAGGTAACTACAACTAGTTACACCTAATACTACCACTACTCTAGGCTAGTCAAGCAACTACCACACAAACAAGAATATGAATGTAAGTACAAGAGTGATAGTGAGCAAACCACACGGGCAAGAGATGATACAAGATATATTCTCGAGGTTCGGTTGCTTGCCACCAACCTACGTCCTCATTGTGGCGAGTCCTCAAGTGATGGTTCATGAGCTAACTAGCGTGACAAGCTAGACCCACCAAGGGTACCGCAAGAACCACTCAAATGGTGCACTCCAACTAGTCACGATTCCACTAGAGTTGCTCTTCGCGATCTTCGGCGGGGATGAGCACAAGAGCCCCTTACAATCACTTGATTGGAGCCGATAACAATCACCAAAGCCACTCAATGATCTTCCGCTGCCGCCAAGCCGTCTAGGTGGTGGTAACCACCAAGAGTAACAAAAATCCCGCAACTCAACTCGATCACTAGCGCCACTAGATGCAACAACTCAATGCAAAATGCGTTAGAATCATCCCCAATCTCAATTTGGATAAAGCAACAGGCAAAAAGATGAGTGGGAGGTGTTTGCTTAGGCTCACAAGGGTGTTCAACAGGTTAGAGTGCCGAGAGAGCCAGCCAAATGCCGACCAATGTCTATTTATAACACCCCAAGGAGCCAACTAGCCATTGTGCCTCACATCACAGAAAATGGGGTCATTGGACCGACCAACGCCCACCATCGGAACATCGGCGAAGGGTCCGACACCCTTAGAAGCTACCACGTGTTACTGGCTGTTTGAAGATAGCCGTTGTCGCCCAACGGCTAGCGTGACTCATGATCCGCTGCCCTGGGGTCCGACGCCCCTCAGACCAATGAAGCCCAGAGTCTGGTGCAACACAGAGAGTTCCAGAGCCTGTAAGTTGAACATGCGTGCCCTAACTGCGCTGTATGCTCGGTCTTAGGTAGAGATGGCAACAGGTACTAGAAACCAGATGGGTTTTTTACTCTATTATTATGGGTCAATTTCTCTAACCATGGGTTCATTATTGGACAAAAGATCAGACCCTGCGGGTTTGTGGGTGTGGGTCTGGGAGTATAGTACCCAAACCCATAAAATCCATAGGTTTTTTGAACTCGTAAATTTGTATGTACAACCCATGAACATTTGTGAAAAGGTGAGAACTAAGAAAGAGGACGAATGATCATTGGCTAACCATAGCATGCTGCCGATATTCTATGGGCTTTGATTTCACGGTGGCCCACTTAGCCAAGCAGCCTTTAGCGGAGGGCCATAGGTCCAGCGCGCAATAGTGCTTGCTCTTCCCTCAAAAAAAAATAATAATAATAATAGAGCTTGCTCTTGCCCCACCTCGTGAAGCCTAAGCAAGCACAGAGGCATAAAGCTTAGGAAAGCCACTCCAAGTCGAAGAGGATCGGCCACCTTCGCCTTCAATACATCTCCTGGCAGCAACGCCGGTAGAAAAATATTTTCCCCACCGAAAATCTTTGAAGTTAGCTAAATATAATAAACATTTTAATTTTTAAATTAGAAGATAATATAAATATATGTACGTAAATGGAAGTTAAATATTTCATATATTCAGATATAGGTTTGGATATTAGTTGGATATATCTGATTTTTAAACGTATTCATATTCAAATTATTATTTGCAAGTGTTCGATTTGATGGTCAGTTAGTGGGCATAGGAAACCCGATCGGTACTGGTGACCCGAGTGGGTATGGGTTTGGACATAAAATTGTACCGAATGGGTATGGGTTTGGACATAAAATTGTACCGAGTGGGTATGGGTTTGGACATAAAATTGTACCCTTGATTGGTTTTGGATTTTTTAGGCCAGTCTCAGTGGAATATTTTACCTCCTAGTTTCCAAGAAGTGACACGATATCTCTCAATGTATAGTTTCATTTCACGATTTCATAGGTTAATTTAGCCTTTAATTCGTATACTGTGCTGGTCCGCCGTTACCTCCACCGTCGGAGCTCGCACCATGGTAGCCTCGCCCGCGACATCCCTGCCGACCCTCACGACAGCACTTGGCAGCAAGATCTGGCCCGACGCCACGTCGCTCTGCCCGAGTACGGCATCCGCATCACGTTCCCCAGCGCCGCTCTTCCCGAGCACGACCACGACGGCGGCATCGCGTCCCCCCACCCAGCGTACCGCGCGCTCTACGACCTCCCGACGTCGCCCGAGATCCTCTTCGAGAAGCAGGCGTGCCGGAAGGGGCTAACTTGGGGCGAGGACCTCACCCTGTGCACGTGCGTCGGGTACATCACGGGCGCCGCGGCGGGGGCCGTCGTGGGGCTCCGCCGCGCGGCCGTCGAGGCGGAACGAGGGGAGCCACGGAAGCTACGCGCCAACCGCGTCCTCAATAGCTCGTTCCTCCATGCATGCGGCGGAGGAGCGCTCGACCACACCCGGTGGCCTTGCCCGCAGCGGAGGAGCGCTAGGCCACGCCCGGTGACCTCACCCGTGGAGGAGTGGAGCCCTCGCCGACGCCCGGTGGCCTCACCTGCGACGGAGGGCCCTCTGAAAGTGCAATTAAGCCCTAATTGTGAGTTTTGGTGATAATGACCACGTAATTATAGAACTAATGAGATTTATCGAGACTACAAGCAGGGAATTTATGTTCGAGGATGCTACACGAAATAGAGGAGCCCCCAATTACAAATGTAGATGGCTTCAAACTCAAAGGAGGTTTAAATTCTTTTATATTTTGAATTTGAGAATAGGAAAAGCCGTACTACAAAGGGGGACACAATGCTTAAGCTAATATGTGCTACTAAGTGCTCAAACATACACATGCATCCTCAAATTCACAGCTGTAACACCCCGGTGTTATGCTAGCATTTAGGCATTGCAAATCATGCATATTATGCATCATCAAGCATCCTAATCATACATGCCCAATCATGAAAATAATAACTGAAACACTGCTTCGAAACATACGAAACATGTTTGTGAAACCTGAATGTTGCATACAATTGTTAGAGTTATTTTGCCCTGATTATGTTTGCTAGGCTAGTAAAACATGTTTGGCTATCATTGTAAATCAGCTAGAATTATTTAGTCCAATTTTTGGAGCAAAGTTTGTATTCAAATTATTGCCAAATTTTGGTTTTAAAAATAATTCTCCAAAATTAGGGTTTTGAGTTAAAATTGACTTTAATTTTATAATTCAAAATCTATCAAGAATTGGACTTTGGTCATAAAAGCAAAGTTGTAGAGAATTAAATTCTAATCAACTTTCATTTTTGAGACATTTTCAAAATATGTCATCTTCTTGCTCAAAATGATATTTGAAAGCTGGTATTTGAAAATTTCTTGAAAATATAATTTGAAAATTTCTTTTCTCCCTTCACGGGCCGCCGCCTCGTTTCTCGGCCCACGGCCGAAGCTGACCCAGCGAGCCTCCCGTAGCACCGCGCGCTTCGCCTCGGCCCAGCCTAGCCCCGCGCGCATCTGGCCTGCCTCCGCACGCGCCGCGCCCGTTCCCGCTCGCCGTTCCGACCGCGGCAGAGCACGCCCGCCGCGTGGCGGCCATGCGCCGTTGACGCCGCCGCGCGTCGCAGCCGGCCTGCGTCCGCTCCCATGCGCCCGCCTACACCTGCCGACCGCGCTGCGCTCCTCTCCACTCCATCTCGCCCGCTCTCTCGCTCTCCCGTGCTCGTCAGCAAGCTCGCAACCGAGCGCCACCGCAGCCCGCCGAGCAAATTCGCCGCCCTTCCTCCACCACGGCCAGCAATCAAGCGCCAGCAGCTCTGCCTCGCTCTCCGGCACTTTGTGCTCATGGTTGTGCCGTCTTTTGAGCCAAGGTAGCGCATTTTCCAAGCTTCGCCGCCGTCGGCCATGGCGCCACTGTGCTCGGCCGCCGTGGAACTCCCCTTTCCTCCCCTTCTCCACCATGCCTAGCTGCCTGCTCGCATTCGCCAACTCTTTGCGAACCCCGTGCGCTCGCCCGTTTGCCCTGGCACGGTCGGTAATGGCCGCCGGCCCCGCTGGCCGAGCCGCGCCGCCATGACGTCTCGGCGCCGGCATGGCCTTCGCCTTGGCCGAGCTGGGCCAAGTGATCGTGGACTGAAGCCCCGGGCCAGGCCGCCTTTCCCCTTCGCTCGAACCGCACAGGCCGAAAGTGGCCATGGGCCAGAGGATTCCCACGGGCCGGCCCAATAGCAATAGGATGTTTCATTTTCAGTTTTTCTTTATTATTTGAAAAGAGAGATGATTAGGAAAATGTTTGGATACTCAAAATTTCTCCAAATCTGTTGAAATAAATTTTTCTAGGTTTCTTATCACCAGATCTACTTGGGAAAATTATTGCATGTCATTTTTGAGATATTTTATGTAGAACTTTATTTAATCATGGATATTGCTGATAACTTGAAAAATGTGTAGAAAAACCTATAAGCTTCAGAAAAATATGATTTCCAAGTTTGTTAATCTTCTTATGTAATGTACTTCCTAGGAAAAATATGTGTCATGCATGTGCTGTAGAAAATTTTTGAGGTGTAGTTCAAGTACCTTTAATGGCTGATTTTTGTTATTTTTGCTAGAGAGCAAAATTTGTATAAAACATGCATGTGATAATTTTTGTACAGTGATTGTGTGCTATGAAGAACATAGGAAAAATACTAACTCTGTTGTTTGACACTTTTCATAGTACAAAGTATTTTCATGTTCATAATCATGACATAGCTTGTTATTTTTGTGTAGGCTAATCCACTCATTCAAATACCATGAAAATCTGATGTTAGACTACTTAGGGTAGTACTGTGATATGGTAATTTTCTAAGATTTTTCTAAGCAATAAAAATAGATGTTACTATTCAAACCTATTATTAATTAGGGTTTAATCAAGTGTTGCTTTATGTGTGATTAAGAAATTAGTGAAGCTTTGGTGTATCTTTGAAGCATTTAATAATATGTGTTGATTTAGCATATTAGTAGTAGAAGAGAATGCTGTAGATGACATGTGCTTGTAGTATATGTTCTTGGATGATGTTGACTACCTTGCATTCAAACATATCCATTGTATTCATCTCATTCGATGCACCGATTGCATAAGCGCTTACGCACATTGCATCATACAGAATCGCAAACCGAGAACCCAGTCGTCATACCCGAGGAGCCTGAGGAGCAGCTTGAGGTGCAGCCGCAGGAAGTGCCCGAAGCCGACGAGGAGGACGTTGAGGAACTTCCAGAGTGCCCCGATCACCGCCCGAGCTCCTTCGAGAGAGGCAAGCCTCGGAGCATTTTCTCCCGGTTTGCAATTATTAATTAAATGCTTTACTTTAATTGATGCATTACGTTCAGGAGTTGTTTGCAACCGTTGCTGCATTATACCTTGTCTACCTTTGTTATACTATATCCTTGTTACCCTGGTATCCGCAGTCGAGTCAATGCTTAGCTGGCTTAGACCGGTAGAAGTCGGGTGATTTCCTGTCACCTACGAGCTATAGGTGGTTACCTGGATCTGCTTGGATGACTATGTAGTCATGGTATAACTAAGTGTTAAATAAAGTTGAGACCGGACGGAGACTTACAGAGTTTTGGCTGTAGTGCTTTCCGTCTGTGTCGATTAAGGACCGGCAGTTGTTGGGCCTCAGGTCATGTTGAACGCATGACTTACATTTAGCTGGCCGAATAAAGTACCTTTCGACCGCGAAGCTAGGAGATTATTCGGGCCGAGTAGATTACCCGCAGCGCACTGTACCGGAGCAGGTGTGGTAGGACACGGAGGCGCGATGATAAGACCGAAAGGCAGTCGGTCGGCCCCTGGGTACATGTGGTTCCTAGCAAACTTGAGATTTTTCCTGGATAGTTGACTCGGTGATCGACACCTCACTTTTATGGGTGAGTGAGGTTTGTGTAAGGAATAAATTATCAGCTGGTTAATAATCGATTCGAATCGCCATCGTTCACTGGATAGTGAACACTTGACTTGAGTTACTTCATCGTAGTAATGTTGATGGAACACTTGGACAGTTATAATGAATATGACATTATGGAAGTTGTTAATGATCATTGGTTATCATTATTTGCTTAATCACATGCTTGCTCTAGTATAGGTGCAAATGTAGTCGATAGGTTAATAATATTTAACTTGATAATAATGCTTTTGGAAAGGTTCTTGAAATGCTAAAAATGCCTTTTTGCAAATGAGTCAGCTACCCTACTATAAAGCCCTTCATAATCCTTGGTGTCACTTTATTTTCGGTTATGTCGGGTAAGTCTAGCTGAGTACCTTCTTGTACTCAGGGTTTTGTTCCCACTTATTACAGATGGGCAGATGTATTACGGCTATTGTATCAACTGCCTTTATCCTACGATGGGTGATGCTTAGGACCATGGGCATGGTCATTCCTTAAGTCTCGTATAATGCTTTTGTTGGAGATGATTATTAGCTTGCACTGTATTTGAACTCCGTGTGAGTGTGTGTGGTTTTGAACAAATGACTTCCGCTACTTCTATTTGAACTCATTTTGTAATAACTATGTTTAAACTCTGATGTACCTGTGATGCGAACTTTTATGTAATATGTGATGGTGACCGCTAAACTTATTACGATCTTGGCTGGAATGGAAGTTGGTTTGAAATCCTTCGTGATTTCATGGACTACCGGGTTATGATCAATATGAGAAAGTTGATGATGTTGCTCTCTTTATTAAGAGGTATCACAAGGGGCTAAAGAAGCAAGGCTATAAGGTAGTGAAGAGAAGCTTTCCAAATAAGAAAAAGAGGACATGCTACAATTGTGGATGCACCGAACACTTCATTGTCAAGTGTCCATATGAGATCAAGGATAACAAATACAAGAAGGACAAGAAAGAGAAGGCCGACCGTAAAAAGAGCAAGAAGTTCATGGGAGAGGCTCACATTGGGCATGAATGTGACTAAACTAAAGAGAGCACAAGTGAAGAGGATGAGAAGGTTGCAACTATTGCTATTCACAAGTCATCCTCTACACCAAGACTCTTCAACGACATGTCCGATGATGACTACTACTCCCCTCACATTTGTCTCATGGCAAAGGGTGAGAAGGTAAAATCCAAATCAAAGGCCAAATCTCCTCCACTTCCTAGTGATATCTCTAGTAGTGATATTAGTGATAGCTCTAGTGATGATGAATCTAGTGATGAAGAAATAAATATGATAACTAAAAATTTAGATGGAAAGACCAAATTATTCATCACTAAGCTAATGGAGGATTTAGAGAGTGTCCAAGCCGAGCTAGAATCTAGAGAAGAGACTCTTATCCAATAAGAGGATCTCTCTTATCTTGCAATAAGAGAAGTGATCTCTACATTTTGGCCAAAAAGAGGACCATGCTCTTACAAAGCAAATAAAGCTCTCAAAAAGTATTGTGAGAAAAGCACAAAGAACTTGAGATGTGGCAAATCCATATGCTTGATTTGAATGCCTATTCCACTAACCTTACAAACAAAGAGGCTATGTGTCGGTGTTTTGGAAGGGTCCCTTTGGCCAAATCCCGGATGGTGGAAAGGACCATGCTTTATACAAAGAAAGCAAATAAAGCTCTCAAAAAAGTATTGTGACTTGCTCGATGAAAAGCTAGGTGAAGAACTTGAGATGCAATATGGCATTTTTTCCCAGAATGGCTCCCCGTCCCTCCCTTTTATACTCTAAGATAGCAACTCACATGGTATGCCCTAATGCAAAGGAAACCTCTACTCCTTGTGCTCCACTAGTCAAGGTTAAAATATTTTAATCTTGATTTGAATGCCTATTCCACTAACCTTACAAACAAGGAGGCTATGAGAAAGGAAATTGCTAGCCTCAATGAAGTCATCATTGAAAAGGGTAGATAGGTAAGACCCAATCCAATGACAAGAAGAATGATGAATCAAAAGGGAGTCATAATTCAAGCAAGCAAGGCATCCCTCAATCAAGCATGGGCTTGAGGCAGACACACAAAAGGAGCCAAGACAAATGGAAGAAGGATAATAAATGGCTATGAGTGTGCCGAGGCCAAGCCATTTGAAAGCAAAGAAGGAAAAATTGGTATAGATCAACCTGCACGATGTGGCTCCCCATTCCTCGGTGGCGGGAGTTGGCGACATAGTGAGGCATGGGCGTCAACCCCATGTGCACGTGGGTTAGTCTGATGGCGGGTAACCCCTGCCATCCCCGCCTCCCGTCCCATCGGCCATTCTCACATGATCGTGCGGGCATGTGGTCATTGTCGAGGCGCGTTTTGCCGGAGGGGCGGGAGAAGGAAGAGGTAAGTCTTCGCTGGAGCCCGCCTTCTTGGCGAGACGAAGTCGGTGGCCTCGGCCGGCGAGGCTTTAATGGGAATCGACCGAGGCCCGTGGTGAGGGGGGCCTCGGCGAATCGGAGAATCGGTGAGGTCCAGCGGTGATGGGGCCTCTCAGGCGGAGTCGGAGAATCGGCGAGGCCAGCAGAAGGCTCTTCTGAAATCTAAGCGGATGCGTTTTGGATCTTGCTTAGGTACCCCTTCTCATGGTATCCGACACTATGAGAAAGGAAATTGCTAGGCTCAATGAAGTCATTGGGGTAGGTAGATAGGTAAGACCAATCCAATGCCAAGAAGAATGCCCAAAAATAATTCAAGCAAGCAAGGCATCCCTCAATCAAGCATGGGCTTAGACACACAAAAGGAGAAATGGAAGGTTCTCCGAAAGGAAGGAAAAAATTGGAATCAATGTGGGCCACCAAGATTAGGTATGCCTATCAACCGAAGACATGCACCTCGACAAAGCTTGACATCATCAAACTAAGCCCAAGAAGAAGGTGTACCAGAGAAATAGGTTTGATCAATCAAGACATGCACCTCGACAAAGCTTGACATCATGCTTCGTTTTGAGGAGCAACAGCAGTGGGAAAGTGGTTGAAAAATATGTTGGAAAGGAAACCAACATATGTAGGAATACTTCTATTTGGGTTCCTAAGATTCTTGTGACTAACATGCAAGGCCCCAAGTCAAATTGGGAATCTAAATCTAGCAACTAAACTTGTTTTGTAGCCATACTCCTCCGATGGCTCAAGTTGTGTGCTTGATAGTGGATGTACAAATCATATGACCGGAGAAAGGAGTATGTTCTCATCATATTCCCCGATGATGCACTCAAATGAAAATATTGTCTTTGGAGACAATTCAAAGGGGGATGTGATTGATCTCGGTAAAGTTTCTATAACCCTTGAGCATTCAATTACAAATGTATTACATGTTGATTCATTGAGTTATAATTTGTTGTCCGTTTCTCAATTGTGTGAGATGGACTATAATTGTCTCTTTTCGGATAAGGGTGTGGAAGTCTTTAGAAGGGAGGATTCCTCTATTGTCTTTACGGGTCAATTAAAGAACAAGCTTTACTTAGTTGATTTCAACAAAAGTAAAGCTAAGTTTGAGACTTGTTTAGTGGCAAAATCTAGCATGGGTTGTCTTTGGCATCGCCGACTAGCCCATGTTGGTATGAGGATCTTGGCCAAACTTCTAAAAGATGAACACATTCTTGGACTAACAATTATTCACTTTGAGAAAGATAGGATTTGTAGCGCTTGTCAAGCCGGAAAGCAAGTTGGAGCACCTCACCCACCAAAGAGCATCATGACCACCAAGCAACCATTGGAGCTAATACATATGGATCTCATTGGACCGGTCGCCTACCTAAGTATCGGGGTGAAAGCTCTAGTTTGGTTTTGGTGAATTGATGAAACTCTAAGTGCTAACCTAGTTTATTAAAGTGATTATGAGATAGGTAGCACTATTCCAAGTGATGAAGCAACAGTGAAGATCTTGTTGATGGTGATGCCATGGTGATGATCAAGTGCTAGGACTTGTAAAAGAATAAAGAGAAAAACAAAAAGCTCATAGCAAAGGTGAAATTGATAGGAGCTTTTTGGTTTAGTGATCGAGACACTTAGCGAGTGTGATCACATTTATGATCGATAGCTGTACTATTAAGAGGAATGAAACTTAGATCGAAATATGGTTATAAAAGTGCCACTAGATGCTCTAACTCACTGTATATGCATTTAGGATCTAGTGGAGTGCTAACACCCTTGAAAATGTTTGTGAAAATATTCTAACACACATGCACAAAGTGTTACACTTGGTGGTTGCCACATTTGATCAAGGGTGGTGAAGTTTGGGGTCAAAAGGAGCTATTTTGTATTGACTGAACTCTGCCTTGGGCAGTGACTGGACTCTGACCCTGCGTCCGGTTAGTGGTGTGCAGTGAAGGCCGCCCTCGGTCCTTTGATCGGACGCTAAGAAGAAATAGGACCAGACATGCTGGGGGTGCGTCCGGTCAGGCTATGACATACGCTGACATAAGCATTAGAACAAGCCAGTGAGGACCGGACCTTGTGCCGCATCCGGTCACCTGTGATCAGATGTGTCTGGTCGCAATTTTACCTCTCTAGGAGCTCTCTGGAAACGACCGTACTCTGACGCGTGGTGCGTCCGGTCAATTGAACAGGAGCGCCCGGTCGATGCTCAGTGAGCGCGCGCAAGTGAGCCATTGCACGCCAATAGATAGTTTCAAAAGGCTAGGACACGTGGTGGTCAGGCTGCGACCGAACGCATCCGGCGCAGACGATCTGCGCATCCGGTCGTCCCACAGTTAGCCCAATAATTGAGCCAACGGCTCTATTGTTTGGGGGTGTCTATAAATATCGTTTGACTGGCTCTATCTCTCTCTTGGCCATTTGCATTAACATAGCAACCTTGTGAGCTTAGCCAAAGCCCTCCCACTCGTCTCCATCGTTGATTCATCATCTTTGTGAGATTGGGAGAGAATCCAAGTGCATTGCTTGAGTGATTGCATCTAGAGGCACTTGGTGTTCGTGTTTCGCTGTGGGAATCGCTTATTACTCTTGGTGGTTGCCACCACCTAGATGGCTTGGAGCAGCGAGGATCGTCGAGCAGAGGTTGGTGATTGTCTCCGGCTCCTATCGTGGTAATTGTGAGGGGTTCTTGACCTTTCCCGATGGAGAGGCAAAAGGTACTCTAGTGGATTGCTCGTGGCTTGTATGATCCTCATCTTATGTTGGTTGTGTGGAACCCTATTGAGGGTTTGGCGTGTGATGCCAATTAGCGCGCGGACCTCCAAGTGTGTGAATCGCCACAACGAGGACTAGCTTGCTGGCAAGCAAGTAAACCTCGATAAAAAATCATTGTGTCATCATTTGATTCTGAGATGATTGGTCTTCATTGGTATTCATTCTTGTGATTGATTGGTTCATTCCTCGACTCGGTAGTATAACCATCTTGCTCTCTCTCTTTACATTACCGCAAACTAGTTGTCAAGCTCTTTAGTATAGCTAGTCGTGAGAGCTCGTTAGTTTGGTTAGTGTGGCTCTTTAGTTAGCCTTTGAAGAGCACACTAACTTAGTGTAGTGACATAGCCATTGTGTGGACAGTGACTATAGAAATTAGAATTGTGGTAGGTGGCTTGCATTTTTAGTAGGCTAGCGCAACACTCATTTCTCCTCATATTTGTCTAACCGGTTTGCTAAGTGTTGTTGTAGAAATTTTTTAATAGGCTATTCACCCCCCTCCTCTAGCCATTAGGACCTTTCTGAGACTTGTTTAGTGGCAAAATCTAGCATGGGTTGGCTTTGGTATCGCCGACTAGTCCATATTGGGATGAGGAACTTGGCCAAACTTCTAAAAGATGAACACATTTTTGGACTAACAAATATTCACTTTGAGAAAGATAGGATTTGTAGCGCTTGTCAAGCCGGAAAGCAAGTTGGAGCACCTCACCCACCAAAGAGCATCATGACCACCAAGCAACCATTGGAGCTAATACTTATGGATCTCTTTGGACCGGTTGCCTACCTAAGTATCGGGGGTAACAAATATAATCTTGTTATTGTTCATGACTATTCCCGTTTCACTTGGATATTTTTCTTGCATGATAAGTACCAAGTTCAAGAGAAGGTGAAGATATTTGTTAGAAGAGCTCAAAAGGAGTTTGGTCTTCCCATCAAGAAAGTGAGAAGCGATAATGGGACCGAATTTAAGAATACTCTAGTTGAGGAGTTTCTTGATGAAGAGGGCATCAAGCATGAGTTTTCAACTCCATACACCCCTCAATAAAATGGTATAGTAGAGAGGAAGAGCCGTACACTCATTGACATGGCAAGGACAATGCTAGATGAGTACAAGACGCCGGACATCTTTTGGTGTGACGCCGTCAACACCGCTTGCCATGCCATCAACCACCTCTACCTACACAAGAAGTTGAAGAAAACTTCATATGAGCTTCTAACCGGTAACAAGCCTAAGGTGTCTTACTTTAGAGTGTTTGGGTGCAAATGTTTCATACTAAACAAGAAACCCAAAATCTCTAAGTTTGCACCTAAAGTTGATTAAGGTTTTCTTCTTGGTTATGGATCAAATAAGCATGCCTACCTTGTCTTCAACAAAACCTCCGGGAGAGTTAAGATTGCGGTAGATGTGACATTTGATGAATCTAATGGCTCTCAAGTAGAGCAAGTTGATTCAAGTGTTGTAGGAAAGGAGGATCCATCATGTGAAGCAATCAAGCAATTAGCTATTGGTGATATTATACCACAAGAAGAAGAAGTCACTGAACTGGAGGTTCCTCAAGTTGCTGCTGCACCTATTTCCGCTGACGTACCTCATGCTACACTATAGCAAGCATCTACTGCAACTCCAGAGAACGATAGTGCTGCACTTGAGGGCGGTAGTGTCGCACCTACACAGTCAGCAGCAGCTGATTCGACTCCAGCTCGAGGACAAAACCTACAACCCATATTTGAGCAAGATGATGATGAAGATCCAGAAGATGAACAAGAGGCCATTGAGCATCCAAGACTAAGGCAAATAATTCAATGGGATCATCTCGTTGACAATATCCTTGGGAGTCTTCGAAAGGGGGTAACAACTTGTTCACATTTAGCAAACTTTTGCCAAATTTACTCGTTTGTTTCCTCTTTGGAGCCTCTTAAGGTAGAACAAGCACTTGGAGACCCAGATTGGGTGATGGCTATGCAAGAAGAGCTCAATAACTTTGAAAGAAACCAAGTGTGGACTTTGGTAGAATGACCCAATACCAATGTCATTGGCACCAAGTGAGTTTTCCGCAACAAGCAAGATGAGAATGGAGTGGTGACAAGGAACAAGGCAAGGTTGGTTGCTCAAGGTTTCACTCAAGTAGAGGGCTTGGACTTTGAAGAAACATATGCACCTGTGGCAAGACTTGAAGCAATTTGAATGCTTCTAGCCTATGCCGCTCATCACAACTTCAAGCTATATCAAATAGATGTGAAGAGTGCATTCCTCAACGGCCCCATTCAAGAACCTGTCTATGTTGAACAACCACCGGGTTTTGAAGATCCCAAGTTCCACAACCACGTCTACAAACTCCAAAAGATGCTCTATGGGATTAAGCAAGCACCAAGAGCATGGTATGAATACCTTAAGGAATTCTTGCTTGACTTCGTGTTTTGTTTTAACCACCTCAAGAAAGCTTGACTTCGTGTTTTGTTTTAACCACCTCAAGAAAGCTTGACTTCAACATCAGTGGAAAAGTGGTTGCCAAATATATTGGAAAGGAAGCCAACACATATAGGAATACTTCTATATTGGTTCCTAAATTTCTTGTGACTAACATGCAAGGCCCCAAGTTAAATTGGGGACCTAAATCAAGCAACTAAATCTGTTTTGCAGGCATACTCCTCCGGTGGATCAAGTTGGGTGCTTGTTAGTGGATGTACAAATCATATAACCGGAGAGAAAGAGTATGTTCTCATCATATTCCCCAATGATGCACTCAAATGAAAATTTTGTCTTTGGAGACAATTCAAAGGGGATGTGATTGATCTCGGTAAAGTTGCTATAACCCTTGAGCATTCAATTACAAATGTATTACATGTTAATTCGATGAGTTACAATTTATTGTCCGTTTCTCAATTGTATGAGATGAGCTACAATTGTCTCTTTTTGGATAAGGGTGTGGAAGTCTTTAGAAGGGAGGATTCATCTATTGTCTTTATGGGTCAATTAAAGAACAAGCTTTACTTAGTTAATTTTAGCAAAAGTAAAGCTAAGCTTGAAACTTGTTTAGTGGCAAAATCTAGCATGGGTTGGCTTTGGCATCGTTGACTAGCCCATGTTGGGACGAGGAACTTGGCCAAACTTCTAAAAGATGAATACATCCTTGGGCTAACAAATGTTCACTTTGAGAAAGATAGGATATGTAGCGCTTGTCAAGTTGGAAAGCAAGTTGGCATACCTCACCCACCAAAGAGCATCATGACCATGACGCAACCATTGGAGCTCATACACATGGATCTCTTTAGACCGGTTGCCTACCTAAGTATCGGGGGTAACAAATATGGTCTTGTTATTGTTGATGATTATTCCCGTTTCACTTGGGTATTTTCCTTGTTTGATAAGTGTCAAGTTAGAGACAAAGTGAAGTCTTTTGTTAGAAGAGCTCAAAAGGAGTTTGGTCTCCCCATCAAGAAAATGAGAAGCGATAATGGGATCGAATTTAAGAACACCCAAGTTGAGGAGTTTCTTGATAAAGAGGGCATCAAGCATGAGTTTTCAACTCCACACACCCCTCAACAAAATGGTGTAGTAGAGAGAAAGAATCGTACACTAATTGACACGGCAAGGACAATGCTAGATGAGTACAAGACGCCGGACCTCTTTTGGTGCGAAGCCATCAACACCGCTTGCCATGCCATCAACCGCCTCTACCTACACAAGAAGTTGAAGAAAACTTCATATGAGCTTCTAACCGGTAATAAACCAAAGGTGTCCTACTTTAGAGTGTTTGGGTGCAAGTGTTTCATACTTAATAAGAAACCCAAAACCTCTAATTTTGCACCTAAGGTTGATGAATGTTTTCTTCTTGGTTATGGATCAAATGAACATGCCTATCGTGTTTTCAACAAAACCTCTGGGAGAGTTGAAACAGGGGTAGACGTAACATTTGATGAATCTAATGGCTCTCAAATGGAGTAAGTTGATTCAAGTATTGTAGGAAAGGAGGATCCACTATGTGAAGCAATCAAGCAATTGGCTATTGGTGATATTAGACCACAAGAAGATGAAGTCACTAAAGTGGTGGTTCCTTAAGCTACTGATGAACAAAGTTCCGCTAATGTACCTGATGCTGAGGGGGAGCCGACCCCTACTGCAAATTAGCAGAGCGACAGTGTCGCACATAAGAGCGGCAATGCTGCACTCTCTCGGATAGTAGCAGCAAGTCCAACTCTGATTCAAGGACAAAACCTACAACCTATATTCGAGCAAGAAGATAATGAAGATTCAGAAGATGGACAAGAGGCCATTGATTATCCAAGGCTATGGCAAACAATACAACAGGATCATCCTATTGACAACATCCTTGGGAGTCTTCGAATGGGGGTAACAACTCATTCATATTTAGCAAATTTTTGCTAATATTACTTGTTTGTTTCCTCTTTGGAACCTCTTAACGTTGAGCAAGTACTTGGAGACCCGGATTGGGTGATGGCCATGTAAGAAGAGCTCAATAACTTTTGAAAGAAACCAAGTGTGGACCTTGGTGGAGAGACCCAACACCAATATTATTGGCACCAAGTGGGTCTTCCACAATAAGCAAGATGAGAATGGCGTGGTGACAAGAAACAAGGCAAGATTGGTTGCTCAAGGTTTCACTCAAGTAGAGGGCTTGGACTTTGAGGAAACATATGCACCGGTGGCAAGACTTGAAGCAATCCAAATGCTTCTAGCCTATGCCGCTCATCACAATTTCAAGCTATATCAAATAGATGTGAAGAGTGCATTCCTCAACGGCCCCATTCAAGAACTTGTCTATGTTGAGCAACCACCGGGTTTTGAAGATCTCAAGTTCCCCAACCACGTCTACAAACTCCAAAAGGCACTCTATGGGCTTAAGCAAGCACCAAGAGCATGGTATGAATGCTTTAAGGAATTCTTGCTTAAACAAGGCTTTAAAATAGGCAAAGCCGACCCTACCCTTTTCACTCACAAAGTTGGGAAAGATATATTTATGTGCCAAATATATGTCGATGACATAATATTTGGTAGTACTAATCATTATTTTTGTGAGGAATTTAGTAGGATCAAGACCAAGAGATTTGAGATGTCCATGTTGGGTGAATTGAAGTTCTTCCTTGGATTTCAAATCAAGAAAGTGAAGGATGGAACTTTCATTAGCCAAACGAAGTACACCCATGATATGCTCAAGAAGTTTTACATGGTGAATGCTAAGCCTATCAAAACTCCCATGTCAACCAATGGACATCTTGATCTCAACATTGAAGGAAAAGTCATGGATACCAAGGTATATTATTCCATGATCGGCTCTCTACTATATTTGTGCGCATCTAGGCCCGATATTATGCTTAGTGTGTGCATGTGTGCTAGATTTCAAGCTAACCCTAAAGAGTGTCATTTAGTGGTAGTTAAGAGAATCTTGAGATATATAGTACACACTCCTAACCTTGGCTTGTGGTATCCTAAGGGTTCTAAGTTTGATCTACTTGGGTATTCAGATTCCAATTACACCGGTTGCAAAGTGGATCGAAAAAGCACTTCGAGGACATGTCAATTCCTTGGACGATCCCTAGTGTCTTAGAGTTCTAAAAAGCAAAATTATGTATCCCTTTCCACCGCTGAGGCCGAGTATGCTATAGCCAATGCATGTTGTGCTCAACTACTTTAGATGAGGCAAACCCTTCAAGATTTCAGATGTCACTTCACAGAAATCCCACTCTTGTGTGACAACGAAAGTGCCATAAAGTTAGCCAATAATCCCGTAAGCCACTCAAGAACTAAGTGCATAGACATTCGACATCATTTCTTAAGAGACCACGAAGCCAAAGGAGATATCAAAATTCATCATATGAGCACCGAAAAGCAACTAGTCGATATCTTCACTAAGCCTCTTGATGAGTCAAGGTTTTGTGCTTTGCGTAGTGAGCTAAATATTCTTGATTCTCGTAATGTGGTTTGAACTATAGCACACCTTGATTGATGAACTAGCATGGATAGGAGAAATGAATTGCAAAAGTATAAATATTGTGCTTAAAATGTTTTATCATAAGAAACAAGTGCCTTGTGATAATTGTTTGTTTTGATTATTTGTTGCTGGTCATAATGTGCTTGTGATATGTGTCCATATCCTATATATATAGATGTATTTAGCTAGTAGCTAAATCTACTGTACTGGGGAGTGCGGCAATGCCGTGCTTGCCCTGCTGTAGTGCCACACTGAGGCAGTGCCACGTATGGCGAGCGGCAGTGCCGCACTTTGAATTTCAATTAGAAATTCGGCCCATATCAGCTATTACTGTGGGGGCCCATCTTACCTCTTATTTCTACTAGCCCCTAGGGTAACTCTCCCTCATTCACCACAGCTACCGTTGTCCCCCTCTCTTCACCGCACGCACAGGCAGCTGCCAACGCCGCCTGTCTTGCCATGCCACCGCCTATGGCACTACTGAGCCAGCTGCTGCTCTTCCCCCCTAGCTGCCAGCAGTTGGAGTAGCTCGTGGACGGAGCCAATTCATTCCTTTCCTCCTCAATCCATGTAAATGAAGGTGTAACCCTAACCTAATCCCAATCTATGCCATGGAGTTCTATATTTGTTGGAAGATGGTTTCTAGTGACTGCATGATTAGGGTAGAAACTAGTTTGATGGATGAATTGAATCAAAGCAACAATTCGTTGGGTGAGCCTCATCTGTACCCGTGGCAGTGCCACATGTTGGGTGCGGCAGTGCCACACTCAACAGATTGAACTTGTAAATATAGATGGTGTTCCATCGATGACTCTCTGTTTTGGTTGGATTTGTGCACCAGATTTGTCTCTATCTTAAACATATAGCCACTTTACCTACATTGTAGGCAACTCCTTGTATTTGTTTAGGCCTACTCATTCTAAGATTATCTAGTGGTTTAGGAGAATGTTTGAGAAATAGTCTGAATAGTTGAGAAGAATTGAATCGTGGGAGAGGTGAAGCACTAGGTGCGGCAGTGCCACACCCTATGACCTGATTAGTTCAGAGTACTTTCCTAACTCGAGATTTGAATCATCTCATCTATCCATAGTGTTTTACAAGTATTCTTTGATACCCCTTATGTACAGTTTTTTATTTAGACCTATATTTGTTTGCATAGATGTCCTCTAGAGGTGATGATGACCGGAGGGAGAAGAGGAAGATGACAGAGCCTCGGGATAAGCAGATGCCTCGTCATGGTCATGGCAGGACCATAGGGGGCAGCAACAATGTAGCAGGCAGAGATGTTGCTAGAGACAGCGGGAGGAGAGATCAGCTGATCCAGGAGGAGGAGAACCTAAAGAGGGCTAGCCGCACTATTTCTCTAGATGCTTGCCCAGATACTCCACCTCATCTTGAAGAGTTTGACAGGAGCTACATCAGAGAATATTTTGAGGATGTGATTATGAGGCGTCCTGTTGACACACGTGCTCATCCCATGCTCAACTATATGGGAAAGCTGAAGATGGTGGAGGAAGCACATGAGAACAATCCCTATGAGCAGCCAAAGGATTTAGAGATAGACAATAGGTTTTGGAATGAGTTTCATTCCAACTTCTATGCATCTGTGAACTTCAACTCCAAGAAATCTAAAGTTGTCAAGATACAGTATGTTGATTGGGAGGAGATGAAGGCAAAGAATGAGCCATAATTTAATAAGGTGATCAAGGCTTGTGTGTTGTTTGGCCTCACTGATATTATGAGCTTTAGATATAATTAGAATGAGGAAGTGCTAGCCCAGTTCCATGCCACTTTCTTCTATAGTATCTACACTGATGAGATTCACTGGATGACTGAGGGACGGCATTATAGAGTTGATTTTGTGACTTTCAGCCGGATCCTTAGTTTTGGAGAGAAGGAGCGGGGCTTCACTTACATTTATGATGAGGCTAGAGCTGAGATCCGTGACATTGCATATATGTGGATTGATAGGAGAAGTGCAGATGGGAAGGTCAATGGCCTGAAGAGCTATTATTACTTTCTAAACAATTTGATCAGTCACACTATCAATCCCAAGGATGGAGCAGCTTCTGATTTTAATGGATATATGAGGAATGTGCTTGCTAGATTTGCTACAGGAGGTGACAGGTTTAATGTCCCTCGCTTCATATGGCGTGAGCTGAGGAACGCCATGGAGAATGGGAGAAAGGGGATACCTATGCCCCATATCTTATGTTTATGATTGAGAGGGTCTCTGGCTATAGATTTGAGAAAGATGGTCTTCACACCGTCTACAAAATTAAGAAGACCCGAGGAGCAGGTGCTAGCAGGGTAGTGAGACGCTCTCCATCAGTTGAGGACGTGCCTGAGTCGTCCTGATCTAGGCCTCGCAGGGAAAAGAAGATGGAGAAGTTTGGGAGATGGATTAAGGCCAATTTCACCACTTGCACCTATGCAGCGAGGACCGCATATCAGGACCGGTTGGAGAACCGTGAAGCCAACTAGGAGGCTAGAGAGCATGCAGGGCTGCCATGTCTTTCTCTAGTTCAATCACCGTCGAGGTTTGATGACCTCCCTAGCCTATCCGACACAGATTCCGAGGACGAGGAGGAGGAGGAGCAGGAGCAGCCAGAGCTTGATCCCTACACCAGTTTGAGGACCACCTTGTAGTTCATGAGGAGGAGCACTAGGCGTGAGCGCCACACTTCGACCACTCATCACCAAGGGAGGGCGGTGGTGTCTTCTTCTTCTTCCTCCTCCTCCTCCTCCTCGATGATGGTGGTGGAGAGAGGAGGACGTTGCAGGTGCTAGTGGAGCTGCTGGTGGGGATGATGTCAATTGGGACACCATCCAAGAGGATGAGGAGTGAGTATTGGTCCTTCTTCTTTTTTTCTCTTTTTGGTGCTTTTATGCCAAAGGGGGAGAAAATTAGAGGGGTCAATAACTTTTTTGATGCCATGGAGGTTGCTGCAGCTAGAGTTATGTTCGTATCCGTTTAGAGTAGTCTTCGTTAGGTAAGAGTTTGAGAGTCCATTAGAAACTCTATTTATGTAATAATGCTACTTAAGTACTTTTTTATGTGTGGGATATGGACATATATTAATCTATGCTGTCAATTATGATACAATTGTGCTAGAATGTATATCTTTATATGTATCACATGTTGCGCAGTGTATGTTCTGATCTGTGTTGTTACAGTAAGTGCGGCAGTGCTGCACTCTAGTGCGACAGTGCCACACCCAGCTGCAACAATAAACCATGTTATGCATAAACTATCATTTGCATCACATTTTACATACCTGACATAGTATGCAGCACCCCATAGGAGCATAGATGTAGGGGGAGCCCCATCACTTTCACTAAAATATGAATCTTGGCTTCTTATGTCAATTTGAGAATTCGATTCTCTATTCACATACTTAGGGGGAGGCTCTACACCCATGGCTTGAAAATCTTAGTATTTATTTCATATCTTTTGTAAGCTCTAATTGGGTTGTCATCAATCACCAAAAAGGAGGAGATTGAATATGCAATCAAGCCCTAATTATGGGTTTTGGTGATAATGACCACGTAATTAGAGAACTAATGCGATTTATCGAGATGACAAGCAGGGAATTCATGTTCGAGGATGCTACACTAAACGGAGGAGCCCCCAATTACAAATGTAGATGACTTCAAACTCAAAGGAGGTTTAAATTCTTTTATATTTTGAATTTGAGTATAGGAAAAGCCGTACTATAAAGGGAGACATAATGCTTAAGCTAATATATGCTACCAAGTGCTCAAACATACACATGCATCCTCAGATTCGTAGCCAAGATAGTCTACACTTCACTCTTACCCTTGCTGTCTTGCGTGGTGTGGCACTGCCGCACTTGAAGAAAGGCACTACCGCAGTGCGGCACTACCGCGACTTAAGTGACCGTTGGGGGCTGGGGGTATTTATATCCTTCCCTTTCCTTCCCAACGGCACTCTGCCTCTTCTTCCTCACCTCAGCACGCCCAAAACAGAGCAGGAGCTCTCTCTCTCCCTCCATTGTTGACCTCAAGCCTCCAAACAAATTCATTGATTTTCTCATCAATCCTTGAGGAAAAGGGTTCAAAACTCGGTTAGAGAGCAGCTGCATTGATCCCTCAACTCTAAAGAGGACTTGGTTCACGTTTTGACCGGCGGTTGTGTTTGTTACTCTTGGAGCTTGGCTCTAGCCGGCTAGAGCGTCGCCTGTGGAGCTTGTCAACTTGTGTGGCAGCCCTGAGAGGTTTATAACCATCTCTTGAAGCTAGTAAACTCATCCCTCATCTCAAGAGTTAAGTCTCTTGACTTGAGAACGATGAAGGGTTGGAAAGCCCTAAGCCTTAGTGGCTAACCTCAACAACGTGGAGGTAGGCAAGCCTTGGTGGCGAGTCAAATCACGGGATAAATCATTATGCCACTTGTGCTTGATTTACATTACTTGCATGACATATTATGGCTGAGGTGATTTCTAGGGTTTCTAGTCAATCTATTTGTGTGTGGTGTTCCTACTGTTTCTAACTCTTGATCTGTGATTGTCATACCTGCAGTAAGCTAGGAAATTTCTCCGATCTAAGTTTTTGTTCACGGATTTTGAACTGTGACTCAGAGTTGTCTGTAGGTGTGGCGATGCCACTTGTTACGGCTTTGCGCGGTGCGAGATCAAGCAGTCTGCCTCTCCAGCTCTCGATGCAAAGATCAAAGATGATGAATTTGATAAAAGTTTAAGTGTTTGTTTTGATAGGCCTATTCACCCCCTCTAGGCCAACCAGAGATCCTACACTCTCGGCTGCGCCCTGCTTGTCGCCACACCGCCCGAGTCGCCTGACCCCCTTGCCTGACCTCGCCACGGACGGACAACCTCAAGATCGACGACAAAGGTGCCCTCTTGGCGGAGTTCGCAGCCAGCTTTCGGCAGAAGGCCTGCTCACCCCGCCATCCCCTCGAGTCACCAGCCCACGGAGCTCAAGGCCGAGGTCGGGCAGTGAAGCCACCCCGGTGAAGCTCATGGTGAGCTCACGCCTGCGGCTGGCGGAGCTTGCCTTGCCCTCCAGCGGCGGCCTCCCGCGCCACCATCCCCTCCGGCAGCGGCCTCCCGCGTCGCCTTCCCCTCCCGCACGCGGATGAAACGAACGAAGGCTCTCAGTGGAGGTTTTATCCGGTATCCAACGTTTTGGAAACAACGCTCACTCGTTTCGTCCCCATGAAACGTTTCTCTCCTCTCTTCTCCTCGATACATGCAAAAGCTCTATTTCTGCTGATGTGTCACCCTATTTAATGTGTATGAAATTCCTATAAAATCTACATTAAGACTGGCTTTAGTAGGTAGACTTTTTATTGACGGGATGTGTTTGGGTTAGCAAAACCCAGCGGTTCCCATTGCAATTGCCATCTCAGGCTCTCGGCAGTCTCCTTTTACCAGCTGAGACCCGCCGGCCAGCTCTCTCACAACGTGGGTCAACTGTCCAATGACGTACCAGTTACGTACCACCGTGTGCGTTCAACAATACGCAGTCACCTCCGCTTCCTCCGTCCCGTCACCGTCACGCAAGCACTTGGCTTTCCTTCCAAACACTCACCGACGTGCCGGACCCACTTCCGGCCACCCAACCCACCTTCTCCGACGGCCCCTCCTGTTCCGTTCGTTTCTGTCGACTAATCTCCAGTTTTTTTCTTTCCTCTTCACAACTCGGCAACTGCTGAGCTGCCTCCAACCAAGTTGCTTACCATCCCTACCGCCTGCCTCAGATCTCGATGCGGCGCAAGCTCCCCGGCGACGCGCCGCTGTCGGCGGCGGGGCCCGGTCATGCGTCGTCCGCATCCGCGCCGTCCGAGGCGGACCTCGCGCAGCTCTCCGCCGCCATCGCGGCCGGGGAGGACCTGGGCCCCTTCGTGCGCCGGGCCTTCGCGTGCGGCCGCCCCGAGCCGCTGCTTGCCTCGCTCCGCGGCGCGGCGCGGGACCGCGAGGCCGAGATCGAAGAGCTCTGCCGCGCGCACTTCCACGATTTCATCCGCGCCGTCGACGACCTCCGGTCCCTCCTGGCCGACGCCGACGCGCTCAAGGGCTCCCTCTCGGCGTCCCACTCCGCGCTTCTCTCCTCGGCGGCCCCGCTGCTCGCCTCGCTTGAGTCCTTCCTCGCCGCGCGCTCGCTCGCGGGGAACCTCTCCTCCGCGCTAGCCTCCTCCCGCCGGTGCGTGCGGCTGCTTGCGCTCGCGGCGCGGGCGAACGCGCACCTCCAGGCCGGCAACCATGGGCTCTACCTCGCCCTGCGCGCTGTCGACGCCATCGACCGTGATCTCGCCTCGGGACCCGAGCCGCTGCCGCTACCCACGCTCCGCCGCATGCTGCTCAGCGTCGTCCCTGCGGTGCGCGCGCATGCCGAGCGCGAGATCTCCAGGGAGTTCTCCGACTGGATGGTTAGCATCCGCGCCGCTTCGAGGCACCTCGGCCAGGTGGCCATCGGCCGCTCGGCTGCCGCCAGGCAGCGCCAGGAGGAGCTCCGCTCCAAACACCGCCCGCTGGAGGAGTGCATCACCTTGGATGACGATGGAGTTGGTGACCTTGATGATTTTGCGGCAGCCGCGGCAACAGCTGACGCAGCAGATGGTGCCGCTGCAGCCTCTTTTGACCTTACACCGCTCTATCGAGCGATGCACATACACCAGACGCTGGAGCTGGGTGAGCGGTTCAAGAAGTACTACCTGGAAAACAGGAAGCTGCAGCTGACATCGGACTTTGATGTCATTGCGGCGACACCATTCCTCGAGTCCCACCAGGTGTTTTTCTCGCAGATTGCTGGGTTCTTTATTGTTGAGGACCGGGTGTTTAGAACAGGTGGTGGGCTCACATCTCGGCCAGATGTAGATGCACTTTGGGATGCCGCTGTGGGGAAGATGGTCTCTGTGATGGAAGACAACTTCTCCAGGATGCAGACAGCAAACCACTTGCTTCTCATCACTGATTATGCTGCTTTGCTTTCTGCCACAATGCGGCGGTATGGTTATCCAGTAGGGATGCTGCTGGATGTGCTGGCTAAGCACAGAGACAAGTACCATGATTTGCTGCTTGCAGATTGCCGTAGGCAGGTGGCAGAGGCACTGGCTGCAGATAAGTTTGATCAGATGCTCATGAGAAAGGAGTATGAGTACTCAATGAATGTCCTTGCATTTGGAATTCAGAGCTCAGACATCACCCCAGCTTTCCCATATGTTGCACCGTTTTCATGCACTGTCCCAGACATTTGCCGTATTGTTCGTTCATTCGTTGAAGATTCTGTGAGCTTCATGGCACATGGGGGTGGTGGGGATACCTATGCAGCAGTGAAGAAGTACCTTGGTCGGATCCTCTCTGAGGTGGTGGATGCTTCGATTCAAAAGCTTGTGGATTCAGGCAGTGGTCTAAGTGTGTCCCAGGCAATGCAGGTTGCTGCTAACATGTCTGTGATGGAGCGGGCATGCGAGTTCTTCACACGCCATGCTGCGCAACTGTGTGGTGTGCCGCTGCGTGCTGTGGAGCGTGGTCGGCGGGACTTCCCACTTCGCAGGTCACGTGATACTGCAGAGGCACTCCTGCTGCGGCTTCTGCGTGCCAAGGCTGACGAGTTCATGCGGCAATCTGATGGTGTCAACTGGATGGCTGATGACCCTCCTCCTGGCGGCAATGAGTATGCAAACGAGGTCATCATCTACCTTGAGACGCTCACATCAACTGCACAGCAGATCCTTCCCCTTCCCGTGCTCCGCCGTGTACTTGTGGCAGTGCTTGCCCACATCTCTGAAAGGATCATCGAGCTCTTCTTGAACGATTCAGTAAAGCGGTTCAATGCCAATGCGGTCACTGGTATAGATACTGATCTCAAAATGTTTGAGACATTTGCAGAGGGCATGTCTAGCCTGTTTGTGGACTCAGGTCAAGAATCTGCAAAAAATGAAATGAAGGGTGCACTAGTGGAAGCAAGGCAGCTAGTGAATCTTCTTATGAGCAATAGTCCAGAGAATTTCCTAAATCCAGTGATCCGTGAAAAGAGCTATAACAAGCTAGATTATAGAAAGGTTGCAATCATCTCAGAGAAGTTTAGAGATACCTCAGAGAGTTATTTCTCAACGTTCGGGACAAGGGGTGCCAGGCAGAACCCAAAGAAGAAATCTCTGGATACCCTGATCAAGAGGCTCAGAGAAGCCAGTTAGATATCCTCCCTGCTGTAAGATAATATACATGCAACTGGCTTCTCACATCCTCATATTTTCGTGAAATTTGTATCTGGTTTGTGTTATGCCTGTTTCAGTCGTTAATCTTATGCTGTAATTTTGCTGTTGTTAGATTCTATGTTTCATATGTGTGGATATCTTCCTGTTGATTCTTTTGCCCATTTACTTTATGATCGAGATATAATGTCATAATGGTTAATTTTGCCTGTGAGGAGAAAGGGCTTGCTAAGCTCACTATTTTATATTTTTCTTTAGAAGATAGGGATGCTTTTATTTCCTCCCTCCAGTTCCTTACTCTTGGTAACAAGCGATTTAATGTTATATATTTGAAAGTTATAAAGGTAAACTTTGGTAAGAGATCAACAAATCCTTGTAACTTGGTACTGCTAGGAAGCAATTACTTCATAAGTAGCAACGCATTTAGGAACTGAACCTACCTGAGTTGGTGAAGGGTGTGGATGCACACCTAGACGATCTAAGTTTTAGTCCTTGTCATAGCATGTCTAGTTTTTCCGAAAGTCCGTAATATAAAGCTTCCTATCTCCTGGGTTGGTTTATTTATTTTAAAAGTAGTTATGAATTGTTTATTTTATTAGAAGACCAGATTTCCATTTGCTGCTTTGAGACAACACTACTCATATTGATTTGAATTTCAAGGTTGACTGGCAAATTATTGGACTGTGGGAACCATACAAATGACATTAAATGTCTCTTCAATCCTTTAGCTCACTGTTGGCTATCTTTTACAAATTTTGAAAGATAATTGTACAAACCTAATTTAAATGGAGTAAAATGTTCGTTTCGTTTTGAGTACAGTTGCACGTGTACATTAACTTGTCCAAACTACGCCTCACATTGAATATCTTTTTTTGGTTGCATTTAGGGGCTTTGGAGTCCAATCTACCTCGCTGTTTGGGTATATTGAAATTGGATGGTGACTAACAGGGTAGATGACTGTTTGCAGCTGCAGATCATCAGTCATTTTCTTCCCTACCAATTCAGAAATAGTGAAACTTCAAATCAATAGAGGATTTTCCTACCAATATAGAGAAACCAGATCCATAGAGAATACACTATCCACTTCTTCTCTGTGTAGAATGATGCTATGTATGCTTAAGTTTAAATTAAACACTTGAGAGGATTTTAAATTAACAAACACTTAAGAGAGTCCAGTGTGCCTGAAATTTAAATTTAAATTAAACACTTAGGAGTCAAATGTGTCTGACATTATTATTTGTTATTTAACTAACATCAATGATATATGGTTTCTCAACATGCATAAACACTTGATTTTTTTTTTTTTTTTTTTTTGTAACACTTATGCCACAGATACTACTCCCTCCGTTTTAAATTGTAAGTTATTTTAGTTTTATCCTAAGTCAAATTTCTCTAACTTTGTCCCAAGTTTATAGACAAATATATTCACATTTACAATACTGAATAAATGTATTATCAATGCATATTTCAAGGTTGATTTAATGAAACTGATTTGATGTGCTAGATGTTGATGCATTTGTATTCTCCTATAAACTTGGTCAAAGCTAGACTAATTTGACTTAGGACAAATCCCATAGCCGTCCCAAAAAGTATGCTGCTATGGGATTTGTGCAAGTCAAACTAGCTTAACTTTGATCAAGTTTATAGTGAATAATATTAACATTTATGTCTCCACCTAGGTTTACTATGATAATATATTTAATTAATTTAGCATTACTTATTTTATATCATAAATGCTAGTACTTTTTATATAACTTTGGTCAAACTTCAAATCATTTGACTCCTCGAAAAGTGACAATTGCATCCTTTTGTCAATGGAGGGAGTAATAACTAATAACTTGTTGTATATAAATTTGAAAAAATTCAAATTCCAACCAATTTTACCAAGAGCAAATGTATGGTGAACAATTTTTCATTACTTTTATTTTTTTATTAATTTGTGCACTTTTTATCCATGTATAGCAGTAAAAGTTGTATTGGCAAGCTTGAGGCATTTAATTTACCTTGTGTTTGTGCCCTATGGGCTTATGGCTTTCCACAATACTGTCATGCATCAAGTCTACTAGTCTTGCACTGTCTTTTTGTGTGCCACCAAAATAGTTCCACCAGCCATGTCAAAGCTTTGGGAGGCTAATCCAGACAGTTAGTTATGGGTTATTGGATTTTTTTTTAGATGGGGGGGGGCGGGGAAGAATCATATCTCTTTACTGCAAAGACAGCTTTGTTCCATTCTTTACTATATGTGTATGGCTACTTTGTGTAGCTTACTGGCCAGTATTACTGTCTGTGTGTGCCTACTTTGTATAGCTTACCGGCCAGTGTTCTATGGTTTATTAGGGACAATCTTTATTGATGATCAAAGCTCTGGATAAAGGTTTCTGAAAACTTTTTCAAGCCAGGTAACAGCCCATGGTTTAATTTCCCTACCTACCTGCTTAAATTTTGAGTTTAGAACTGAAATAACTTTTTCTTGCAATTACTGGTAACTAATGGTTGAATCTTGGTTGTTATGGTAGTAACTAAGGTCACTTTGCATGAGTCATTTACCTGAACCCTATATGTGTAACTAATTATAGTCATCCGAATGTCTATTGACCTATAACAGTGAAGTATGTTTTAAGTGGTTGCTCTTTAGAATTACTCTCGTTACTGTTTTGTGGTTGCCCTTCAACTCAACTGTTTTGCAATTATTATACAATGATATCAATTGATCTGCAGCTTTTGTGTAAGCAATAGCATGCATACCTCCATAAGCTTTATGAGCTGTGTTCATGTCCTAAAGGACTTGTAAAGAGAACATAGGGAGTACAAGTTGGTATTATCATTCGGTGAAATATGGTCATTGCACAAAAGCATCCCATCTGTGCACATAATTTTCAGTTGTGGTCATGGCACAAAAGGAAAATGTTCAAGCCTGTGCACATTTATTCATGTTGGAAGTGTGATGATCAGCTCATTTGTTACAGATAAGATAAAGTTGAACCATTTAGTTCCCCAATGCATCGCTTTTGTAGTGGCAAGATTTGTTGATTTTTCTTTAAATAAGAATTGTTGATTTTCATCTATATTTTCTACATTTTGAGACCTTTTTTTTTGTGCTTGGAACTGATGAAATTGATGAAAATCGTCATATTACGCAATACTACAAACCATTACTAATGTTTGGTTGTGTATTGCTTTTAACTCATCCCACAAAGGCACAAACATCAACATCAAGGTGGAAATCTCTTAGTTTTGCCACGTATTATTATTGCTAAATGCTAACTGTATACTAGTATTATAGAGTTTTAACTTTGCGATCAGTTGACTTAGTCTTACAGGGCAAAGGGATCAGTAGGTGCAGTTGTAGGTTTTAACTTTACAATCAGTTGACTCTTACAGGGCAAAGGGATCAGTAGGTGCAGTTGCTGCTAACTGCACCACAGCGACCGCACAATAATCTGAACAGTTGATTTAGAAGCAACACACCAAACGAACTGCTACAGTATTTGTGTAAATCTGTACTCTTTTGTTGATGGTATGGTGCAGCTATTGCAACTGCATAGGATCCCTGTCCTCATATGGGGATCAGTGTACATCATTAATGAGATTAAACTCTGTTGTTTGAGTACAGTATGCCGCTTGCTAGCATGCCAGTTATCTGCAACCTCGTAAGACCAGCTTGAGTTCCTCTATTATTCTGTGCAATGTGTCTTTGCATGTTTTGTAAGTTTATGAATCATTAGTGCTGGCCTGGTTTGACTTCCAGAGTTTAAAGTTCGGTCATGTCTATTTTAGCCACCACGTTCATTTATGAAATTTGGCTTATGCTGATGCTTATGCTGATTTGTTGTGAGAGGAAAACACTGTTCGTTGGTTGAAAAGTAGTTCTAGCGAACAAGGTTAAAGTTGGTAGTTTATTGCAGTTTTTGTTAACATATTACCTACCGCCTTTTATCTGGACAGATCGTTCCCCAAACATTTGGTTGTGCACTTGTGCTCACATTGGTGAAGAGGTTTGTCCAAACACTGCATGCCGGGAAAGAACAGTGTTGACACTTTCTGGCAGACCTAGATACCATGTGGTATCCATCTCTGAGGCCTTATACCTGGCTGTGTTTAAAATAAGAATTGGCACCCACCAGTTGGTATGGGTATGATTGAGGCCTTATTTAGATGTAAACTTGTCCACATGTGTAGGGAGTAAATTGTCCCTAATCCATTCTAACACATATGGACTAATGTAGATATGAGTGCATCTAAACAAGCTCTAAAGGACCAGACGTGTTGGATCTAGTGGTGTTGCTGCTTATATACCATTATATGATGAACAAATGGAGCTATGCATTGAGTATCTAGTACTTCACTCTGATATTAGCAATTCAAAATTTATTTAAGCATGCGACAACGTAATAAGCTACGTCCACAGGTATAGAAAACTTAATGGAGACGGGCATTGCAACCGCCTCCCATCAAAGATCACGGTTAATCCTGACTTTATAGAGACGGTTTTCTTGCCCGCCTCGGTTAATCTTTTCATGGAGGCGGGCGCTTTAAGGCAACCGCCTCAGTTAATGTCTATTAACGGAGGCAGGCACCCTTAACTTGCCTGCCTCCGTTAATGTTTTTCTAAGGTGACCGAGGCGGTCGCTCGGGAGGCTAGCCGGCTTGGGAATAACGGTGGCGGGCAAACAGAGTGCCCGCCTCCATTAAAAAAGGGCAACGCCACCTAAAATAAATCCTGTAGTAGTGGTCAGCACCACAAAATGTTGAAGAAATAATAATAGAGAACCTAAACCAGTGGTTGCAATGGTAAGTACTATCACAGAACTAAACTTTTGTAACCCATTCCACACATACACACACAAAAAAAACATCTTTTCATGTTATTATAGCTTACAATTTTAGCTAACATTGTTAGTTTATCAATGAACTTGAAGCACAGGCCCTCATATAAGATTCTACTAGCCCTGTTCTAAATTGTAATTTGTTTTAGTTCTGTTGTCAGTCAAATTTGTCTTTTTTACTAAGACTATAGACAAATATGTTAACATTTACAAAATCAAATAAGTTTATTATCAATGCACATTTCAAGTTTGATTTAGTGAGACTATGACCGGAAAGTCACGGGTTTGAGTCGCGGTCTCCTCGCATTGCACAGGCGAGGGTAAGGTTTGCCACTGACACCCTTCCCCAGACCCCGCACAGAGCGAGAGCTCTATACACTGGTTACACCCTTTTTTAGATATATTTTTTAAGTTAAGGAATATGAAATATTCCGGTTTTCCACATCCACCGGGGAATGAGTATAGCCCTTCGATACAAATGTCGAAATACTGAGTACTTAGACTACTTTCCACCAAAAGGCAATACAGAAGTATATAACTCGACACAATAATTACAAACTCAAGCCTCAATCCAGCCCTTGTTTCTCCATCCAAACTTGTTGAAGAACTCCATCCAACTCCACTTTCAACATTTTCCATCCGTCCTTTAATGCAGATCTTTGCTTTTTCTTTAGAATGCCGCGACCATTGACTGATCCAATATATCCCCATGAAGATGACTTGCAAAAATGAGTTAGGTATGGTTCTTTTGAATACAACATCATTTTTACTCAACCAAATTGCCAACCCAAAGTCATGGTACAAATTAAAATTGGAGAATCATTTGAAGGATAAACTTGAATTCATTGTCTTCTTATTCTGAGCACGCGTTGAGCATACCTAGTGATGATTTAGGTCAGGACTGACGGTAGTGTATTCGAGTAATCATAGTCGAGGATGTTGCCAATGGTAGTGTGACTGACTCAGGAGAGCCCATCGACGGTGTGCTCGAGTAGTCATAGATGGAGACAAGGTCATTTGTGGCAAGATCGACTCGAGGGAGCGCATCAGTGGCATGCCCGAGTTGTGGTTAATGACGTTGCCAGAGGTGGCATTATTGACTCGGGGGTGCGTCAATAGCGTGCCCGAGTAGTCATAGCTAGAGACATTGTTGATGGTAGAATGACCAACTCGGGAAAGGCCATCGACGGAGTGCCCGAGCGGTTGTAGCAGAAGACGTGGTCGAGTGGTCATAGCCAACGATGTAGCTTGTCGAAGTTCATCTTGTTAGGTGTAGCCCCCAACAATGTTCTTACCGCGAGAGATCGAGAGATGTTGCAGGGACATCAAGTGACATCACGGGAGGGAGAGATGTCATGGTGATGTCGAGTCATGCCACGCCATGGGAGAACAAGAAATGATGTAGGGGCATCGAGCCACTCCATGAGAGATTGAGGATGTCGTAGGGAGGACGAGGCATGCCATAGGAGATTGAGAGATGCCGCAGGAAACGTTGAGCCATACCGGGGAGATCAAGAGATGTCACGGGGGCATCGAGCCACACCATGGGGTACCAAGACATACTGCGAGGACGTCGAGCTACGCCACAAGTGATCGAAAGATGCCACGGGGACGTTGAGCTACACCATGGGAGATCGAAAGATGTTGTGGGGACATCAAGCCACGCCAATGGGAGATCGAGAGATGCATCTCATCGAGTACAACAACTTTAATGTTGACTTTTTCTGCATTCGAGATTGTCAACCATCTCAAATTCAATCTGAGGACTTATATTTAATGTTTGGACATATAAACCATCTCAACTTAAAAAGTTTTCACCTACAATTTTTTACATCTCTTTGGTGCCTA
Organism: Miscanthus lutarioriparius; assembly: GCA_904845875.1. Classification (NCBI taxonomy): domain Eukaryota; kingdom Viridiplantae; phylum Streptophyta; class Magnoliopsida; order Poales; family Poaceae; genus Miscanthus; species Miscanthus lutarioriparius. The sequence goes on from CAJGYO010000005.1 coordinate 76,675,148, forward strand.
TAATTTTGATATAAAGTTTGTCTTGATCCAACTTCGTATGAAAACGTTATGAATTTTTGTACAAAACAAGTGATATATTTTGCAATGAACTAGCAGCGTAGGTAAGTTTTCAATGTCGGTTTGTGGCTGTAATCAACAATGATATATCAGTGCATATCACTGTCAGTTCTATTCATATCGCTATCGGTTGTAGTTATAAATTGGGAGTGATCCAATATCACTGCTTGTCACAAAGGAACCCGTATTGATAGTCCGGTAGTGTGATTTGCTATTTTGTGGTAATAGTGAATAGAAAGGATGAAATAACCTATGTCATAGTGTACATAAAGAACTGAACAAAAAGATATACAATAATAAATCAAATTTAAAATCAAACATAGGTCATGTAAAAAGTACTAGTACGTGACACACAGTAATATATACTAGGACAGGACGCTACGATGATATATATACATATATATTGGAGACCCCATTTATTTGTATACTAAAAATACTGTATAAATCGGCGGTACATATATGAACGAGTTTAACTTGAATATATAATAATAACTAGTGGTGGTGTCCTTGGCGGCGGTGCTTCTTGACGTCTTTCTTCTGGTGGTGCTCGTGGAAGGCAAAGCCGGCGCTGCCCACGGCGACGGCGGCGGCGACCCCTTCCTTGATCTTGTGCGAGTGCGCGTGCTCCGGGTCCTTCTTCGCCTTGTGCTTCTCGTGCATGGCGTAGGCTCCTGCGGCGACGGCGCCGACCTGGCCGAGCTGCTCCATGTGCTTGTGGTGCTTCTCCTCCTTGCGCCAGTCGGTCACCTTGGACGCCTCTTCTCCATGGTGCTTGCTGCCCAGGAAGTGGTGCGCCATTGTTTCGATCGATCGAGTTGCCCTAGCTAGTCGCCGGCCGGTGCTTGCCTTGGGGTTCGATCTGCTTGATGATGATCTGCTGATGCTTGCCGGTGCGTTGATGGATGGATGTATTTGATGATACAATAAATGGATGGAACCTGCTCGTGTTTATATAGGATCGGAATTGAAGGCTCGTTGATGGATTTTGGTGAATTTCGTTCACGCGTAATCGCGTACAAGATTTTTGTTTTGCTTGTACAAGTCATTATCGTGAAATAAACGATAAAATGGATCACCACAGGCGTCGTATAGTTAGCTGCTGGTTGCTTCGTAACGAATCCTAGCCATCCTGTCCAACAGCAGGAAGGTTCCTAGGAAGGTTTGCTTGGCGTGTCCACGGCTCTGTTTGCTGTTATGTACGTACGTGTCAGTGTGCAAAGCAATCCCGCGGACGGACTGAACAAAGACTTTTATTTCTCAGTCCAACAGTGACAAAAAAAAAGTATGCAATGCGTCGGCAAGAACAACACCACCGGATTAAGTCATTGATCGACGCGGACATGATGATGTGGACGGATTAATTAACTGATGGGATTTTTTTTTCTTTTGTATAGAAAACAACTGAGTGCTCCAGCTGATGTCGATGTAAATCAGTGACGGCCGATCAGCCATCCAGGTGCTACGCCCCGTACGTGCTGGTGCCTGCCTGCCTGGTGGGGGTCGTTCGGTCGACACGGTTAAGCAACTCGACCGTACGTGTACGCGTGCTGGCATGACCTCTTCCGTCCTCAAGGTGTGGCGGCCGACTTCCACAGCTTCGCCACAAACCGGTGCCATGAAGTCTAAAGTTAGGTCTCACTAGTGCTAATAATTAGCTAGTTAATATTAAAAAACTGTTAACTGTTAGTGTTAATGCTAATTACTGTAGGTCACACGACAACAAATTAAAGAATTAGATCACTCCGTAGAGACGGGCATAAGATCAGCCTGGCCGACTTTTAAGTGAGTCATCCCCTAACACTTACTTGATGCCTCCCGTGTTGAGCACAATATGCAAATGCCAGACGCGTCAACAGAGGAGCTTTGCTAGGAGCGCGATACGCAAAACTTATCGACGACCTCTCTTGAAACCCGAAACCCCCACATGCCTAGGAGGGACCTGTCAGGACATGCGACGGCTATGGAATGTCCTAGCCAGCCTGATGACTCTAGAGCTTTGTCGTCGTTGAACCACCAGCCTTCGGCAACAACGGAGAACGAAGAACCAGCAGTACTAGATGGAAAAAAGGCAAAAAATATAGTACATTGATTTTTTGCCAATTGAATAGATGGATCTTTTAATCGGCTATGATGCTCTCAACTATCATATAAATAGAGACGATGATCTTATCTTAGTAGAAATTTTTTTCTACACGTAATTTACATGTTTACCACGAGATCGGATGAGTTTTTTAAGACTGAAACCAGATCAGGCCGGTTTCTACTAAACATTACAAGCACCTTGCCAAAACCAGCATGGGACAGTTTCCTGGACAACTCTAAATTAGCCCATATCGCTCTAAATTTGATCATTTTTGCTCTTTTTTAGTTTACATATATGCGTTTTTCAATCTATCTTCTACTTGCCAATCCTATTTTGGCTAACAGTTGGTTAGTTAAATTTGATCATTTTTGCTGATATTTAATTGGAGTATATGTATGTACGCAGCTGGAGTATATCTGTGTAGGGAAATTGCCGTACGTGGAGGGTGATCCGCGTCCCCGATGGACTAAGTCAACAAAACGCGTGGCGCTTTGGTGCAAGGGCAGAGGGCATGCAGTGATGCAGACCGGCACATACGATGGTGTATGCGTGTGAATTCCGTATGCATGCAAATCCGCGTTCGCTCCTAACAGGAGTAGTAATTCTAGATAGTTTCTGCGCCAACACTAGCTATATAAGTAGATCGATGCATGCGGGTGGCGTCTCGTATCCCAACCATCTCTCGTCTTCATACAAATCGTCACACAACGCAACACACAATTCGCAACACATACTGCTAGCGCTACATATACACATCGTCGTCGTTGTTGCACCGCTAACTAGCTACCTGCTGTAGCAATGGGTCACCACCACCATGACAAGCAGAACAAGTACGAGCATGCCGCCGGCGATTGGCGCAAGGAGGAGAAGCACCACAAGCACATGGAGCAGCTGGCCCAGCTCGGCGCCGCCGCCGCGGGAGCATACGCCGTGCACGAGAAGCACAAGGCCAAAAAGGACCCCGAGCACGCACGGTCGCACAGGATCAAGGAAGAGATCGCAGCCACCATCGCCGCCGGCAGTGCGGGGTTCGCCATCCACGAGCACCATAAGAGGAAAGAGGCCAAGAAGCACGGACACCACCACTACCATTAGTTATCGTCATTATATGACCTGCTGTGCTAGCTCTCAATATTTATTTCACATCATATATACCATAATATATATGTGATACACATGTACGTATGCCAGTTTTTTGTCGATAGTTTGACCTACTCTTATGGATGTTCGTTGTACCCTTGTACATATTATTGTATATATACTATACGAGTGCACGTATTATTTATTTGTATATTTTATATACTGAATGTATGTTGTGTTTTTATATTATTTCAGCTCCATTATTCTACTCGCTCCGTCCTAAAAAGAATGTAAATCTAGCTTCATGAGAAGTCAAAGATTCTTAACTTTGACCAAATATATATGAAAAAATATTTATGTTTATGATGCGTAATAAGTATTATTAGATCGCTCATGAAATATATTTTTATAGAGAGATCTAAATTTAGATGATATCTTGTATATATTTTCATAATAAACCTAATTGCAGAGCCCTAGTCATTTGCATGGGCCACTGTCCACGAAATACGTCCGGCAATATACCGAGGGTATGCCCACGGTAGATGAATCGATGGAGGTGCGCGTGAGGGAGCCAGATGGTGATACAGAAGGGAAGAGACAGCGATTAGACATGTTCGGGCCGTCAGTTTGACGTAATATCCTACGTCCTGTGTCTTTGTGGATTGTATTGTGTATAATCAGATGAAAACGAGGGGATCCCTACCCACCTTATATAGCTCGAGGGTAGGGTTACAGATCAGTTGTTTCTATCCTAATCGGTTTTACAAGATAAGAAGTTACAGATATTACGGGATCTGGTGTATCCGAGCAGGTCTCCTAGATCACCGGAAATCTTCATGTAGTCTTGCGAGGCACGCCGATCAGTATCGTGCCTTGTACGGCGCGGTCTCGTGGGCTGGGCCTCCACCAGTGGTGTGGCCCAGGCGCAGTCTTATGGGCTAGGCCTCCCTTGGCGGCTCGGCCCGTATACAACCCTATCAGTATGGGGGGTTATACCCCCACAACCACCATTGTACAGCCAAACAGACACACCCCATATGGTGCGTCTTTCCTAAAACTCTTGCCTCAACATCATCGGTGTTATCCTAAACACTAAATGGTAAATAGTTTGCCATCTGTCATTTAGCCCATTATTCAGGCAAAAATGGGTGTTTAAACGGATGTTTACATGGTCACAATAACCAATTAAATGGAATATGATACCAATTAATGGCTCACCTTCCATGTCTCCACTTATATGTTTAAACATTAATGCGTATTAGAATTCTGCAGGTCTAAGGCTAGCGTATATATAAATTCTAACATAAATATTGATAATTTAATATATCGTACATAATAAAGTTGATCAAACTCAAGATTGATGCTAGAATTGTCTTTTTTGGATGGACAATTTATGGGCTCCTGTTTGGCACGGCTTTGGCTTCGGCTTCGGCTCCGGCAGCGACTTCTGCGGAGGAGCTTACGAGCCATACCAAATACTTTAGGAGGAGGAGCTGTTTTATGGTGAATAGTAGAGGAGCCGGAACCGTTTTGAGATTAGGAGTATGAGCCAAAAAAGTAACTTCTCCTCAAGTGCTACACTTAAGGAGAAAACCTGCAAATGAGGCCTAAAATTGACAGGCCATAATTACTCCACAGCTAGCTGTCACATATATTGTGATGCACCACCCTTTTGGTCTTGCAGCTTCACTAGATGCCTCGGAGACATCCTCACAGTTCTCTGCCCAATCAAGATGTTGCCATGAGTTTTTTTAATCATACTCATATCTTGTTAATTTCGCAGCATCTCACATGTTTTTGCCGTGATACCATCAATCTCGATCGCTGAGACCCGAACCCGAGCACGGCCATGGCGCCCTCTCCTCCGGCAGCCCCTCCCTCGGCCACGGCGCCCTCTCCCCCGGCAGCCCCTCCCCCAGCCGCGCCGTCCTCTCCCCCGGCTGCGCCTGGGTGCGCGGGCTCGTCCATGCCTCCCCCAAGACGCGCCGCCCTCTCCCTCGGAGTCGTGTCACCTCACGCCGGACGCAGGGAAGGAATGCAGAGGTCGCGAAGGGCCTTTCCGCGGAGGATGGCGGTGGTGCAGTAGCAGAGCTCGGTGGTGGCGGCAGTGCTGGCCCTAGGGGAGGGGCACGGGGTGCGACGGCCGAGGGCGCAGGCGAGGGAGGGGCCCAAGCCCAGGTATACAATCCCCAAACCCTATAGTCCAAAATCTATTAGCAAACATCGGCCTTTCTATTTCTTGCGGCTTCCCCACGTGGCCACACGAGCAGCCGAGAAAACCGTGACGTACGTCCGCGAGACTGTGACTTGGAGAGGAAGAGTCGTGCCGCAATGGAGACATGGACACGGTGGTGGGCCGGCGGCGACCAGGCTCCACTGCTCCAGGCTCATCAACAACGACTTCTTGCGGTTTTGCGATCCTGATCAGTCGATCAGTTCATTAGAGTCCAGACCTAGGTATTTTTTCCTTGTTCGTTTTTAATCCAAATTAATTATTTTTATTGAATTTCAGCCGATTAGTTCATCAAAGTCCATGCCCTAGGTATTTTTTTTCTTGTTTGTTTTTTAATCTAAATCAATTATTTATATTGTATTTTAGACTTCTAGTACTTTGATGAGGTGTTAGAATTTTAGAATATTACCTAAGAAACAATTATCGGGGACTGAGAAAAGAAAACAAAAAAGATAAGAAAATTAATTTGTTCAATCACAAAAAAGGTGCTATACATAAGTTTTTTTTTGCTTCTAGCAGTGTTGTGCCTGTACATATCATTGGATTTGTTTTCGTTTTGTAAGTAAAATTAGCATCTATATATCTTTTAAGATAAGATTGTATACATGATGTAGAGGGGCCGTAGCGACGAGTTCGCCAGAGGACCCTCGAAATCCTAGGACCGGCTCTGGGCGGAGGCCGGTGAGGCCCGTGGCCGCGCGCCGCGCGGCACCCTGCTCCTCCCGACGCGGCACAGGCGTGCTCTGGCGCACACGACATGCGCAGCGACAAGCGGCTGACCGGGGCGGGGGCGGGGGCGGGGGCGCGGCTGTCTGGGGCTGGGGTGGGGGCACGGCTCGCTAGTGCGCGGCTGCCCTTGCCGACGTGAGCGGGCAATGGGGCCAGGGGGGGCTGGCCGGCACACGGGGAAGCGGCAAGCGCGTCCGACCACGGGGAAGCGGCGAGCACGGCCAGCGGCAGGGCCGGCGAGGCCAAGGCCAGCTCAGCCGACGGCGGCCATGGCCAGGCTAGGTGGAGGCCGAAGCCGAGGGGGCTGGGCGGCGTGTCGTGCACAGGAAGGGCAGTGGTGATGGAAACATTGGCATGGAGGAAGAGAAAAAAAGAAAGAAGGAAACATTCATTTTCCACTAATTAGTGGTACGATGGGTAATTTCTACCAACTCCACAGATCCATGAATTTTCAGAGCACCTCTTGAGGTGCTCCATAGATTTAGTGGATCTGGGAGCTAGATCCATGTTTTTTGTGGATCTAGAGTTCTTGGAGCTGATGCGTTTGGCTAGAAAAAGTGGGAGCGCAGCTGTTTTTTAAATCTGGAGCTGGTTGGTGCTCTGGCAAACACGCGCTAAGTCTTCTTGCTCGGCTCAATTTGGCACGAAAACATCCTATTCAGAGTTCGGAGAGACGTGGTTGTCGGATGGTCTCTGTGGGCCGCTTCGGTGGTGAATGGGCCGAGCCACAAGTCCAGTGAAACTAGCGTTTAGCCTGCGCGTGACCCATTGCATCACACCAGCAAGCTTGAGTTATGTGTGTTAAACCCAGAAACTAATATAATCATCATTGCTTCATACAGTACATTATTATTATGTATATACGTATGTATACCTTAATTTAGTTTTTTTAGTTAACAATAACAGAAGTCTGTAATTTGAAAGCATACGTAGACTTGTAGAGTACTTCGAGTGAAGGAGGAATGTATTATATAGAGAATTAGGGGGATTCTTTTATGTTATTTTTAATAATAATGATGGTCAATCAATTTATATAAATTTAGAGCGTTACTTTAGATTATTTTCATAATTGTTCTTATAGCTTATTTTTATAATGACAGAAATATTGGCAACTTATATGCAAATTTACTTAAGGTTATTTTCATAATAAATGATGCCGCAATTTATATACAGATTTAATGGGTACTTTAGAGCTGTTTTTTTATAATGACGGAGGCCAATCAATTAAATATAGATTTATGGGGTCACTTTATGCTGTTTTTAACATACTGGCAGAGACGAGTAATCTTTTAGAAAATAGAATATATTTATTGGCTATTATTTTCAATAATTATTAAGGCCTATTAAATTAAATTTCCATATGTTTCTAATTTCTACTAGAACTAGCAGATTAAATAGTTACTTCAACTTGAAAGATATATGTATCCATTGTTCACTACAAGAACGCGGGATAAATAAAATAAGTCGTAAAAAAATAATGCGAAACAGATAAACTAGTCTAACCTATATATCTACACCATAACTTTGTTAACCCAACATGACCAAACTTTAGTTGCATGTTGTTTTGTGGAACAATGGTCACATCACGATTTCCTGAAGCTTCCTGATCGAGTTCCTGTTGCATATTGGTGGTCACTGGTCAGAACTCTCACTCAGTAGTTGCACGCTCACTTGTAGGCCGTGGGATGCTGAATCGTTTTCTAACGTGATTGTGACGTTGAACTGATTTCTTGTCTCATTTGGTCTTCGATCTGATCCGGTGAAATGCATGGTAACCGAGGGGCAGCATTAACACCGTTCGCTTGTTAGTTTCAGACTTATTCAACTAGCTAATAGTATTTTTTTTTTCAAAAAAACCAGTACCAGCTAGCCAAACCAGCATCAGCACCCGCCAGCGAACAGGGTGGTTGATTTGGATATAGGAATCAAACCAACCAAAGACCTTTTGTTTTTTTATACTACGTAGAACAGTTCTGGTAGTCTCAGAGATAATGCACACTTGTAGAATCCACGGTCATCTAAAACGGCGAGTTTTGGACAAGCTGACCAAGCCATGTCCGGCAGCAGACCCAGACCGGATCAATTCATACCATACCCAACCAAACCCGTTGAAGAGCCCACTTCTCATGCCAAATCCAACCAACCTGCAACGAATAATCACGCCCCCAGCATCCGCACGTCCATTCCCCATCCGACGGCCGTTACCGCTCGACACGGTTTCGATGTTCCCAATCCCTTCGCCCCCACACAACCATAATTGCGTTGTGCCCACCCCCGCCACCGTCACCACCACTATTATCCATTTTCATCATTCAATCCGTCCGCGCCGGCACGCCTCCATTCCTCCCGCTTCCCTCCCTCGTCCCTCCTTCCTTCTTGGAGGACCTCCGTCGCCGAGGGATTGAGGACGGAGAGCGAAGATGATGATGACGCGGGCGTCGATGGGGGCGATGGATGCGGCGGCGGTGGACGAGGTGGTGCGTCGCCTCGTCGAGGGCGGCCGCGGGGGCCGCCAGGTGCAGCTGTCCGAGGCCGAGATCCGCCAGCTCTGCGTCGAGGCCAAACAGGTGCTGCTGTCGCAGCCCAACCTCCTGCGCATCCACGCGCCCGTCAAGATCTGCGGTGGGCCTCCTCCTTTCGTGCACCTCGCCTATGCATGTGCATGCTCCCATTTTAGGCGCCATGTTCTGTTCAAACCGGGTTGGATTTCTGATTGCTGCCGTTGGGTTGGATTTCTGGTTGCTGCGGTTCCGGTGAGTCCGTGCATGTGCCGTGTTCATTGGCGGCGGCTATGGGAAATTGCTGCTTCCTGGATTCATCATCATTAATCGATTCTCGGTCAGCAGGGATTCGTTGATGCTCGTTTAATTCCTCGTTTTTACAGCAAGCGTTTTAATTTCGGGCATTGCAAGGTGCTAAAATATGCAGTTTGTGAATGCCTCGTCATTGTTCCTGTCTCATCATCGATAAGCAGGGTTGCCACGGTATTTGCTTTTTGGGTACGCATGGCCTTATCCTTTTGTGCATTTCTGGGAGGAAGGAAACCGCACTTTTTTTTTTACCTGTTTCTGCATGCTTTGTGCCTTTTCGGTAATGCTTGGTCTGGAAGTGTAATGCCATTATCAAAGCTTGCACCCTTCCCTGATTGAAGGGAAAAATATGATGCCCAGTGCTGCTTCTTGTTGGTGTTGGAGGTTGGTTTGTCTTTATCCCTCTGAGCCTCCCAATAGTACGGATTTTGGAGTCATGACAAAAGTTGGTAGAAAAAAGCTAGGCTTGGCTTGTGCGCATTGCATGATTGTTGTATTGTCTGATAGGTTGTTTGGAATGGGTGATTAAAAAATATTGAGTTGCCTGCACTGCAGGAAAATTCTGATGATTGTTTGGATCACAACTAAAACTTTGCATGTACATATGTCTTGTGAACGGAGGAATAATAGCTGCATTACATTATCCCTATCATACGGTAGCTTCCCTGCTCCAAATGCTGCTTCACCATCGTTATGTTTCTTTTTGGTGTACAATCTCTTTCCATTGAGTAGGTTCATTCTAAAGCACACTGTCATTTTTTTTTCTAGGCTCTAGTAGGCACCCTAGTAAGCAGTGCTCTAACTGGTTTATGTGTAGTACTTATGAGTTGACGCTGTAACTTTGTTGTACCCCTAAATCACGAGCAAAAGCTTGACGTTACACTCCTCATGAGTAACTGTCACCGCTCTGTGATTGGCTATATCTTAAGCAATCCTGCATGTAGTTGGGTAGTTTGACAACATATAGGGTCATATGAGCGTCCCCTTATGTTTCAAAGCACACCATGTTCTTTCAAGTAGACATGATGTTGTGCGTCTCTCAATTTCGTCCTGACCTTTAGTTGTGATGTGTTTCGATCAATGCCTGCTTGGCTGTTTTAAATTGCTTAGAAGAAAAAAAGTTTCATCTATGTATGTTGTCTTCCTTGGTCATTTCTGCATATGTACAGAACAGAGATACATTTTATTATGTTTCAGCCTTTTTTTATGCTTCAGAACTTATCTCTAAGGAAAGCACATGCAATGTGACATGCAGGTGATATCCATGGACAATTTGTTGATCTCTTGAGGCTCTTCGATTTGGGTGGTTACCCTCCAACTTCAACTTATATTTTCCTTGGAGACTATGTGGATAGAGGCAAACAAAGCTTAGAAACCATGTGTCTTCTTCTGGCATACAAGTTGAAGTACCCTGATAATATATACCTTTTAAGGGGAAACCATGAAGATGCAAAAATTAACAGAGTTTATGGTTTCTATGATGAATGTAAAAGGAGGTTCAATGTTCGACTATGGAAGATATTCTGTGATTGCTTCAACTGCTTGCCTATGGCAGCACTTATTGATGACAAAGTATTATGCATGCATGGTGGCCTCTCACCTGAATTGAATAGTTTGGATCAAATAAAAGATATTGAGAGGCCTACCGAAATTCCTGACTATGGTCTTCTGTGCGATCTCCTTTGGTCTGATCCTAGTCATGATACAGAAGGGTGGGGGGAGAGTGATAGAGGTGTTTCTTGCACTTTTGGCGCAGATAAGCTTGTCGAATTTTTGGAGAAGAATGATCTTGACCTTGTGTGCCGAGCTCATCAGGTAAATAAAAGTATTTCAACCATTAGTCCTTATTTTCAATTTTTGTTCTAGAGTGCTGTGGGTTTTTAAGTGTGAGTGTCGTTGGGGATTTTTCCCTTGTGCTTCAATCTTCTCTTCTTAATGAAATGATACACAGCTCTCCTGCGTGTTCAAGAAAAAAAATTCTTCTTTTGAGATTCACGTGACAATTTTTTAACTTAATTGTCCCTACCTCCCTAGGTGGTAGAAGATGGCTACGAGTTCTTTGCAGAAAGAAGACTAGTGACGATCTTTTCAGCTCCAAATTACTGTGGCGAATTTGATAACGCAGGTGCTCTACTGAGCATCGATGAAAGCTTGATGTGTTCTTTTCAGATCTTGAAGCCAAATGAAACAGGTGCACCGCATTCAAGGAAACCTCTTCCAAGCAAGGTAATTATCAAGCTCCAAATGACTCCATCTTCAAAATCATTTAAATTTTCTCTTGTATTATAATTTTTTTTGGTTTGGGGGGTGTAGTATATCCCACCCTTATTTCAGGTCGAGTATTTTCCTTGTCTCACTCTCACTTTTGCATCCCATATTTATATGAGAATGTTGGGTTTGGGTCATTATATCTGATTGTATATTTTGTCCAGTGATATGCAGCTGTCCTGTGTGTTAGGGAAAGAAAATATTTTACCCAGTGGCAAAATAATCTGTTAGCAATGTAGAATACATCTTCTCTCTAAATTCGAGCGGCATTCTAGTGTACTCAGCATCATTTTAATAGTCATTTTCATAACTCACATTTCTTTTGTCTGTGCGGATCCCAAGTGCATGATGCATCTCAATGCACCTAGTTTGTTTTCCCTCTGCAAGCTATAACCTCTAAGTTCATTGTTTGAAGGGAAATAATCAGTTTTTTTTTTGTTTGCAATACTTATATCTCAAATATTCGTTTTCCCATTTGCTTAACAGGCACCAAAAGGAGAGAACGCCTAATTTGTATCCAGTTACCTACTCACAATCAATGTCAGCTCGAAGGGGGCGATCTCATTATGTCTCAGATCCACCAGGGCATGGCATTAGCATTCTACAGGCAATTTATCTTACCCTCTGGAGCGGCAGGGCTCTACATCACTTGCTGAATTTGTGTGGACTCAATCGGCAGCACTTACATTCTTCTGTACAGCTGCAGTGTTTCTAACTTGCATATCGTCCGTTCTGATAGTTACATTGCCACAGCTGCAATGTTTAGTCGGGTGGACAAGGCATTCTGTTGGGTGCAGTGCAGTAGCTGTTTTCTCGTTAGCTTTTTTTGTGATGTTTGTTTGCTTGATCGCAACAGTTTTGATTGCTTGTGTATCTACATCAGGCTCTGGGTATATACATCCTGCAATTGTGTAAATGGTTTTGTCTAACGAACGTCTGTTGACATAAAGATTGCTGTTTACAGTAACATCCACACTAGGTGGTGCAATCGTGCCTGTATACGTGTTCGTCCATGGTCAAGCGAATTGTTAAAAAGTAAAACAAAAGGCGTACAGCTTCACATGTTCAAATGATGGAAACTACGACAATTAAACATTGATCGGATACATGTTTTGCCCTTTCAAGATATACCCTATGCCTATTTTCCAATCATGCATGACCATCCCTAGGGTATGTTTACAATTTGAAACAGTGCCTCAATCTCATGAAATTCCACAAAATGGAAAAAATCTCTTAATTTTTACAGGTGACAGAAAGCACCCTTGTATTTTGAAGGGCGCCCGGGCTTGCAACTTCACGATAATTATTCTCACGATATAAAAGAAGACACCACCGTGCTACAGTTCCCTAATTTATTTCACAGTAGCATATTGCGTTCCATGACTGATAGTGGTAATCTACGGCTCTATGCATTCTCACAACAATAACACTGGTCTACTTCAGGGTATTCCGGATGCTCCATATTCCGCACATTCGCTGGAGTGTATTATTCAGTGTAACTCCGTCCACAAGGAAACCTGGTGTTTGTCTTATAGCCGAGCCTGAACTTTCTTCGCCTGTGCACTCTGCAAATGAAATTTTATTTCGAATCAGGTGCTATGGTGATAATATCATTACATTATGAATAGACCAAAAAGAATACAAAATGTTACAGATAAAATAAGAGGATGAGTGTAGATAATTTAATGCTATCACACTAGCATTTTGTAAACATGCTAATGAGCTGCAAAATTCAGAGTATTGCATGACAAGGTACCCCTGTGCAAGATTCAATGTAAGTGCTAAACTGTTATGATAGAAGTAAACTGATATGGTTTAAGACAATGATGGCAGCTGAAAGGATAATGACAAATGACTTGCTCACCAGAGGAATCCCTTTTGCAGCTCTTTCAGTGAGGTAAGAGCAAGGCTTGAAGAAGCCGCCATACCGCTTTGTCCACTCCGCCAACTTTCCATGGATGTACTTTGCACCGATGGAATCTGCCCAGTACATGACACCTCCCCTGCTTGTAGCAGCGAATAGAGTGTGAGCAGTTGAATCACAAATAAACCATCGTTCAGTTGAAAGAGGCAAATTGGACCAGGGTTCTCAAAAGCAGACCTATAAGGTGGGAACCCCATGCCGAAGATTGAAGCAATGTCTAGGTCAGAAGCCTTGACCGCGATACCCTCATCAAGGACTTGGCAGGCTTCATTTATCACCGGGAAAAACACCATCTCGACTATGTCTTTCTCACTTAGCTTCAGCAGCTGGCACAATAGCACCAAAGTTTTCAGCATTAGAAGCAACCTTATCATCAGTTCCGAAAACAATATAACACTTACTTTACCAAATGTTATATCCAAATTGCTTTGGCATTTCATGTCATCCTAACCATCACATTTAGCATAAAGAAAAATGACTTCAACAGTGTTGGGATAGTCTTACTATTTAATCGACACCATCAAACCACAGTTCCCTCAAAACCTGTTTCCAAACCAGTGAACCGGGTTTCTTTTTAATTAAGAACAAATATGCACCAAGGCCTCAAAACCTGTTTCCAAACCAGTGAACCAGGTTTCTTTTTAATTAAGAAGAAATAAGCACCAAGATTTTCCTTGATGAGGACTTAGAACTTGGGTGCTATCGCCTTCCACGCCCAAGACGAATTGAGTTAGGCACCCAAAAGGCAGCATGGTTATATGGAAAGTACATAACACCATATCTTGAGGTGTTGTATTACTATCAGCACAAATGAGACTGTACGGTAATGGCAACTTCTCAACTGACAAGAGACTAGGAACAGACTAACAAAAAGAAATTCATGAGGCCACAGCCACCAAGTCATTGTATTACTACCTAACACATGAGCTTTGGGGAAAGAAAAAAGTACATATTTCTCGAGGAATAACAGAAGGGCATGGACAGTCAAAAGGATTATGAAAGCAAACCTCAGGATCTGGTGTAACTCCTGCCATGCTCCTAGATTTTTCAATATATTTCATAATTTCAGGATCAGGAGTGGCCTTCCTCTTGCCCTCATACTTGTAAAATCCCTTTTGGGTGGCTTCACCTGATTTAATCATTTCATAATAAACAAATAAAGATATGAGCTGCATAGAGAACAAACTGATAAGGCAACATAACTGTTTGATTATGCTTACCTGCCCTATTGTCCTCCATCATCAGAGGAAGTAGCATTGATTTGTAGACCCTCTCTGGGAAGTTTTCAAGGTACTGCATACCAGTGGCCACGGCCACACCAAAACCAACCAGATCTGCCAGTCTGGATATAAGAAGCAGAAAAGGAGCAACAGTTTTGAATCCATCTGTAGTCACTCATGAAATAGAAACAAAGTTGCAGAAACTTATAGACTGAACTACAAGAATGCAAGGTTCGATATCTTACCTGAAAGGACCCATGGGCATTCCAAATTTGGTACAGGCACGATCAATCTTATAAACATCCATACCAAGATCAACATAAAAGAGTGCTGATTGAGTGTATGGAAAGAACATCCTGTTAACTGCAAAGCCAGTACAGTTCCCAACCACTATTGGTGTCTTCTTAATCTTCTTCCCAACATCCAGCAAGTCAACAACAACTTGTGGTGATGTGTGCTGAGTACGAACTATTTCCAGAAGAGGCATTACATGCGCAGGACTGCATTATACAATAAGTCAACAAAGTGATGCCAAAAATAAACATGCATCAACTTTACACTGCATTACCTAAAGAAGTGCGCACCAGCAATAAGATCTTGAGACTTTGTTTTCTCCCCAATCAGATTAAGATCAATTGTAGATGTGTTAGTAGCAAGGATGCAATGTGAAGGACAGTACTTCTCCAAGTCAGAAAATATTTGCTGCTTCAACTTCACATTCTCAATAACTGCCTGCAATTATGACAAACAAATGAACAAGGATAGAGGAGCTTACTATAATAAGTATCGTTTGGTGCACGAATGAGGGTAGGATAAAGAGTAAAGACTTGCCTCTATAACGAGGTCCACATCTTTGAAACGTTCATAATCAAGGACACCTGTGACAAGAGACATAGCCTTCTCATATCTCTCCTCGGTCATTTTTCCTTTCTTTACTCGACTCTGCAAATTGGCTGGGGGAACAAAGTAGTGAGTAAGTTTATTTAATATAATCGTACTGATTGAAATATCAAAAGATTTTCCAAACAATAAGCAGGATTTAAGATGATGCTAAACCATGTTCCACCTTTGATTCTGTCGATTCCAGCATTCAGGAATTTCTCATTTACTTCTTTAAGTACCACAGGATAGTTACTTAATATCATTGCAGTTGCAATTCCTGAACCCATTAGTCCACCACCTAAAATGGCAACTTTAGTTATTTTCCTAGGCATCAACCCCAAGTCTGTAGCACCTGGAATCTGTTCCGTGTAACAAATGATTAGTACATTGTATGATTCATATTAATACAAAAAGGCATCCTTGTACCTTAGACGTTGCCCGCTGAGAAAAGAACACATGAACTAAGCTTTTACAAGTATCTGAGAAAAGCAGTTCCTGGAAAGAAGTTGCTTCCTGCATTTTCATCAAATAAATGTGCCCAGAATTTTGTAAAAGCTATCCATCAATAAAAATTTTAAAATAAGCATAAAATAAACATAAATCATATCAAGTACCTTCCAGAGTCCAGCTCGCGGTCCTGCAACTATACCTTCTTCAACGACATCAATACAAACAAGTGGGTGATGAAGATTAGCTGCCTGCTTTTGAGCTTGAGCTCTTGCAAACTTCAGAATTTCCCTAGCCTCCCCAAGAGGTTCTAGCTTGTCAGTCTTATAAAGGCTTTTGATCCAGGGCCTCCTACACTCATATATATCCAAAGCCCACTGACGAGCAGTATTCACCAAATCATTAGGAGAAACTAAGGCATCAACCAGACCCAGTTGGTGTGCCTCACCACCCTTGATTGGCTTAGATAACTGGAAAAATTATACGTATTTTAAAATAATTGGAGCAGCTGGGCGCATTAAAAGAAGATAATCCAGAAAACAGAATCCTGAAGCTCAAAAGAGGAAGGAAAGAAGCAGCAGAGCTTACCAGAATCATTTCCAAAGATTTTGTCAGTCCAACTAGTCGTGGGAGTCGCTGTGTTCCTACAGTTAAGAAATAGGGAACCATAAGGTTGAAAGGATACTCAGAAATGAATCATTTCGTACCTAGGGCATTAAGAATTTCTTATATAAATAGTAACATGAATATACCTCCAAATCCTGGAATAATTCCTAATTGAAGTTCTGGAAGACCTAATTGAGCTGTAGGAGTTGCAATCCGTGCATGGCATGCCTAAATGAATACATAAACATTTTCATTAATGTTATCACCTCTGAAATAATGAAAATTAAATGACAGTGACAAGGATAAAACAATGAAGTACCATGGCAACTTCTAAACCCCCACCAAGAGCAAGACCATCAATTGCTGCCACTGATGGCTTTGTTGCAGCTATTTAGGGCAATACATAGGAAAATGATCAGAACAATTCTTCAACAGAAAATTAATAACCAATCAAGAAAGCTGAATGAATTAATACCTTCTACAGTATCTGTGAGAATATCTATTGCTATGTAACCAACCTTTGGTTGCAATGCTGTTAAAAAAATAATAAACCAGTTAATATTGAGAACTGTAGATAAATTAAGAAACAATTATAAGATGAGATAGTGTAGCGAGAAATGGAAAGTAGGTAAGTATAACATACTTTGGCCTCCCTGAACACCACCAAAGGAACTAATATCAAATCCTCCAGAAAACTTCCCTCCTTTCCCTGTCATAGGTTGTAAAAGAAAAATTATCGTCAGGCAAACAGGTGGAGAGGGGATTGAAGGTGCTGCAGTCTGGTCTCTGCCTTCCAAAATTGACACATGTACTGCTTAAAAAGAATGAAATGCTTTATATATACCTGTAACAACAATAGCTTTAACATCGCTTCTCCGAAGTGCTTCTTCATAGCTTTCCTTTAAGCTATATAAGACTGAAAGAAAAATAAATGCGAACTTGAAGCAACATACTTAGCAGCTAATGTAATATATCAAACACATGATGACCCTAAAATATAATACTGAATCTAACAATTTGAGAATTATTCTGATTGGCTTATATATAGATGCA
This sequence comes from Miscanthus lutarioriparius, assembly GCA_904845875.1. Classification (NCBI taxonomy): domain Eukaryota; kingdom Viridiplantae; phylum Streptophyta; class Magnoliopsida; order Poales; family Poaceae; genus Miscanthus; species Miscanthus lutarioriparius. The sequence continues at coordinate 76,692,540 of CAJGYO010000005.1, forward strand.
TTCGAGGAGCCTTACATATGTATATGTCTAAGTGCAAACAAGAAAGAAATGTTAGTTCATCAATTGTTTGTGTGCTATATGGTCAATTGTTTGTGCGCCTAAACTATATGTGTACATTGCATCGGAACTTGCAAAATGCCATAATAATCTAAGTGCAACGTCATCCTTTCTTTCTGAATGAAAGTATCATGTTTGTAGTGATTCCATGTTTCTAGAGTTTTGAAAATTGTGCATATACACCCAACACAGCAGGAAATCTTTTTGAAGTTCCATGTATTTAACAAGGGATTGCGCCATGTGTAAACCAAGGGTATTTTTCGATGGTGGGGATTTGGATGCAAATGATGGGATTTATTTAATGTTTTTAACTAAATCTTAAAAACTCCAGAAGCATCCACTCATAAAAACTGGGAGTAAGCGGATCAAAATATGCAAACTATACAAGTTACAAAGTAATCCTTTGCCTCAAATGATGTCTTCCTATTTAAATATTCTCATGTTATAAGATAAATAAACTAAACAATCTATCTATTCAGTGAAGTAATTTTCACACTAAATTCACTGGGCACAGAGTCAAGCTGTTCATCAATGCTCTGAAGTAAAACAAAGATGACTAGCATCAGTAGCATGGCTTCTTTTGTTAGTATATACACATTATAATAAGGAACAACTACACTAGAAATCCTATGAAAATTTATTATATGGGTCGGGGAACAAAAAAAGGTAGAGATAACGAGGTTTCTGGCAAGATGCAGCTAAATCACACAATTGGTACATAGCGGTATAGCAAACGCAGAAGAAACATCCTTAAAGAAAGATTTCACAGCAGATAACTTGAACTAGAGGAAGTTCGCCAGGTGCCAGCTCCAATAAAAAAATTGCATAATAATACTCTAATTCTGCAAATAAAGTAGTTAAATTGAAATTGAGAATGCCTTTACAGTTCCGCATACGCCCCCCACCCCCCAAATCTTTGGATCAGACAGATCACGAGGGGCAAAATTAAGCACATCGGTGGAAAGAATCGGCATAAAGGAGGTACTCGTACATCTCCCCACATCTAATTCGACCACCCGCGGGCCTCAAACCCCAATCTCGCATCAACCGGGCAGGCACAAGAAAAATTAGAGAAGGAAACAGATTTGGGATAACGAGGTTGAGCGGAGTACCATACCGTCGATGGAGAGCGAGTTGACGGGCGGGTTGTAGATGGTGATTACGGCCACGCCGTCGGCGCCCACGTCCAGATCCGTCCTCCCCTTGGCCGCCATCCCCGCCGCGATCTCTGCTCCGATGGTTTCAAGGTTTCTTGCTGCCGTTGCTTTCTTGCAGTTATGGGCTGCTTGGAGCCGGGAGCTGGCAAGCTACTAGTGCCAGCATTTATCGGGACCTCTCAACAACTATTTATGGCGCGTACCGCAGGCGGTTAACGCTGACGCGATGTGCCTCATCTATCTACTGCTCTGTTTCCCGAGAAGGCATGGGACTCGGCTCAGCTGCTGCGAAAATTGAGTTTGTAGATTAGGATATTGGCTGAAGATAACTTCTGGGCGTCGAAGGATCATGCAGATCTGCACTTGTGTTCGTTTTGAATTCTGTATACAAATTCTACATACCCTATGTCCCTATTCATTGTTTTACCGCGAATTCTAGAGGATGTGTCGTATGAAACGTAGACTGTATTTAACGGGAACAGACGGAACAATAAACTTGTTGGAACGTTGCGATCGTCGCAGATACTTGTTGCGTGACGCTCTAGAAGTCTAGAACCCAATATGTCCCATCCACAAAAATAAGAAAAGTTCACATATCTGCTTCGTGGCCCGCGAGCAGGCAACAGGCCATGGATATGGTTACCGGGGAGTTCCGCCACATACAACTCTCTAGATGCCAGTTTTATTTTAATTTTTTTTGTAAATCGGTATTTTAATAATAATTCGGTTGTAGAAAATTGCAGATATAACTCTTTTGATCATTCTAATGCGCTTGGCGCGACGCCATATACACTGTCATGATAGGATCTGCCACACTCGCTGCCGTCGTGACTTCCATCATGGTGGGCTAGTGAGGGCTACCTTGTCGCGACACGGCTACAAGGACTAGTTGTCGATTATATGGGCCCTAAGTATTCTCATCTTAAGAGAAATTGTCCAACTAGGAGATGATGGCCCAATCTGATTACTCGAAAGCCTAACCGAACGAAGATACATCATTTACGAGAGTCCGACATAGAGCTATGCTAAACCCTCGGATTAAGGGCATGAAAATCCGGTTAACCTCTCGATTGATTCTCCTAACCAGCTGGGGATCAGAGGCTACACTCATAGGGTGTGCTCGCGTGCACCCTCAAGGGATAACCAGGTGGGCCATAGACGGACCACTTCCGAGGAAGTCCCTGGTGTCAAAGGGGCAAGCCAATAGAGGCTAAATCCCCCATTCGGACCACCTTTGTTCGGGGACTCGACGAAGACGTAGAAAGTTCCCCGCTCGAGCAAGAGCTTCTAAGGCCGCCCCGATCTTAGCTCAGCTTGAGCGCACACCCGAGGCAACACCCGAAACAAGCCCTGGAATCTGTCATGCGCTCAAAGCCTGATAGGCGCAGAAGAGCAGAAGTGTCAGGCCACCATTCTGTTCCACAACCGCGAGGTGTTATCGGCCACTCGATCCCTCGGTAGAATCACACTCAGGGTGTGACACCTTAGACAAGAAGCCCATCCAAGATGGTGTAGTGGAGAGCTCCAAGCCCACATGGCAGCCCCCTCAAGGCAAGGGAAGAAGCTTGACATACCAAGGAAGCCATGAGAAGGCACACCCAGTGAAGGCATGGCCGCAGCAGACAACACTTGCACGGTTAGCGCCAGACTACAATAGTGGCGTCAGAAGGTGTGGGGGTATTAACCCCTATACCCTTACGGCTAAGATTGGGCCGGCCCGGATCAGTGGATCCGGTCCACCAAAAGACGACGCGCGGCCCGGCCAACCTGTTCGGAGTCCCGCGCAAGGAGTCAAGACAGATTTGGTGATCAAGCAAGATCTTAGTCAGTTAGAATAGGAATCCTTATCCGATCACCTATGGCAATTGTAACTGACTAGGATTAGTTTCCAGATCTGTAACCCTGCCCCTCGGACTATATAAGGCGGGCAGGGGACCCCTCTAAAAAACATCTCTCATTGACATACAGTAATACAATCAGACGCAGGACATAGGTATTACGCCTTCTTGGCGGCCGAACCTGGATAAAACCTCGTGTGTCTTGCGTCACCATCTTGTTTGTGGCTTACGCATCTGTCTGCCAACAATCTACTACCTTGGGCATACCCCTGGGTAGACTGCCGACCATATTTCGTCGACAGTGGCGCGTCAGGTAGGGGGTGTGCGTACTGCTCTCCAAGCGAACAAGATGGTCATCATCCCCGGCTTCATGGCTACGCCGAACGGCCTCACGTTCACCATCGGTCAGATCACCTGGACCACCGGCTCCGATGACTTCATCGCCACAATCACGGAGGAGGCGCGGATTCAATCTGCGTCGACCGCTGCTTCACTTGCATCGGCTACGGCTCCGACCACGGTGGATACGGCTTCGACCATAGAGGATCTGGCTTCGACCACGGTGGATCTGGCTCTAACCACGGTAGATCTGGCTCCGACCACGCCCGCATCGCTTTCAGCCACGCTGACAATCCGTCGTTAGCTTCCCCGCTACAAAGGGAGGCAGATCGACAACACCGACCTGCTCGACTCCATCGATCGGGTCGGCACCAAGCTCGCTGAAACCCTAGCTCTGGTAAGTTCAATTCAAAGTGGACCTAATGAGCAGGTAACCACTTCCCACAACAGATCTACCCGACCGGCTCGGGCTAGTTGTCCTGCACAACTTGGTACATATCTCGTGGTCATATCTACTCCTGAAGGGCGCTCCGCTCGTCGCCGGCCAGCCTCCGCGATGGGTCTTCAGCTCTTCGAGTACGAAGCCTTGATGGAGAACTACCAGGCCCAGCCCTACGGCCTGCGAAACGCTGCCTCCAACTACGCGTATAATATACAACGCCGCTTGGATATGTGTCGACCTCAGTCGAAGCCGCGAAATTTCGTCAACATGGTCCGGATTGAGGATTATCAAGAAGGATCCGTCCACACAGTCCAAGAGGGTGACTCTAGCTCCTCGTCTGGCATCGCATCCAATGCCTCCGACCAGACTGAGCTCCAGCGTCACGATGATGAAGGCGTCGAATACGATCTGGATATCCCAGACCACGCCCTAGGGTTCCCACAATTCCCGTCCTTCCCACCAAGACGAGGGGATTTGATCAATGTTGTCAGTAATGATGAACCACCAGCAGTCGGCGAAACAGAACAGGAAAGGATTGCACGCGAAGCACGTAATATTGACCGGTTTAATCGTCGACAAATCGAAGCTGAAGCAGAAGAGGAGGCACGACGCATAAGGGTCCAGCCACATGACCTCAACAATGCTTTCGACAGGGTGGGGGACAAACAGGTCTTCAGGACCCCAAGCGCCAACGTAGCCGTCGCTATGGCGACAATGCAACGGCTACCCAATACCCCAGAAACTTAGGCAGTTCGCGATGAAATACAAGCCTATCTGACGGCTGCTATGGCCCAGACCACAGAGATTGTAAATCAAGCCCGGGCTCCCTCCATCTCAGTCGAGTCAAGCCACAACCGCCAGTACTCAAGCCGCTCACAGCCACCCAACCTACGTGGCTCACGCAACAACGACCCATCAGACAACCGTCAAGGCGGAAACGGTGGCCATGATGGCGGTCGAGATGACAACCGTCGTCGACAGGACAATCGCCGCAACGTCCGAGACGACAACCGTCGCGACAACCACGGTCGTAGGGCTAATCTGGATGGCAACCGAGATGGCCGCGATGGCAATAACGATCTCCACCACTACCTCGGAGGACGCGATCTGCGTGATCGCATCAACCAGAGAGCCAACGATCGTGCATCCCACGAAAGTTATCGCCGTATGGAATATGATACTGCCCACGGCCCGCCGAGTTTGAAGCAGTTTACTCCGCACCTTCGCCAAGTCATATGGCCCAAGAACTTCAAGCTCAAAAAACTTTAGAAGTATGACGGCAAGGAGAACCCCGAATTATGGGTCATGCTCTACGAAACCATGTGCAGATCAGCCATGGCTGACGAGCATGTCATGTCTAACTACTTTCCAGTAGCTGTTGGTCATGCAGGTCACCAGTGGCTGGTCAGCTTGCTGGCAAACTACTTCGATTCCTGGCAAGAACTCAAGCAAGCTTTCATCGACAACTTCATTGCCACTTGCGAGCAACCCGACAACAAATATGATCTACAGCGGATTCGAGATCAGAAAGATGAGCCGCTGCGCGAGTACGTCCGGCGTTTCTCAGAGATGCGCATCAAGGTCCCGTCAATCTCTGACAGCGAGGCAATCGAGGCTTTCATCACTGGCCTCCGCTTCCACGACGCTCTAAGGGACAAGCTCCTTCGCAAGAGGCCTGAGTCGGTCACAGCGCTCCTGGCCACCGCTAAGAAATATGCGGATGTCGACGACGCTAAAAAGATAATTATCGAAGAAGCAGCAAGGGTTCCGCGCTCCGACCACCCCCCACACCGCGACGACTACCGCGGCAATCGTGGTCGGAGCGATAATTTTGACCGCCGCAACCAGCGCAACAACTCCCGCGACCACCGTGACCAACGTAATCAGCGGCGTAACCGCCGTGACAATTACAGGGGCAAGCATGCTCGGGAAGACGATGGCGAAGTCAACACCGTCAAAAAAGAGGGCAGACGTCGTAACTACGAAGAAGATTACGCCAAAGCATTGAAGGGGCCCTGCTAGCTCCATCCCAAGTCAAACCACACCATGGAGAACTGTCGCATTCTCAAGTCTATCTACACGCGTCAACAGGCTCCGGATACATCCGACAAGCCTAACGATGCAGGGGAACAGCGTAACGAGGACAACGACGATGACGACGCAGATCCCCGTCACAAGTATGTCAAGCCAACCGATCACGTACACACCATCATTGGAGGCAAAGTGTCCATCGAGACCAAGTGAGAACGCAAGCTGCTCGCCCGTGCTTGCTTGAACGTGGCCAACACCAACAACCTTATCGCCGATCCACGGCTCCCTCCTTGGTCTCACTGCGAGATCTCCTTCAGCAGAAAAGACCAATGGGCCGCCATACCCGAGCCAAGGCATTTTCCCCTGGTCCTTGATCCTTGTATCAACAAAGTTCAATTCGACAGAGTGCTAATTGATGGCGGCAGCTCCATCGATATACTGTTCAAGAATAGTCTGCCGGCCCTGAAGATAACCTAGGCGGATCTCAAGCCATACGAGGCATAGTTCTGGGGTGTTCTCCCCAGACAAAGCTCTACACCTCTCAGGCAAATCATGTTACCTGTGCAGTTCGGGACCCCAGACCACTTCCGCACCGACTATGTCAACTTCGTGGTCGCTGACTTCGACGGTACCTACAATGCTATCCTGGGTCGACCATCGCTCACCAAGTTCATGGCCATACCTCATTACAGGTATCTAGTGCTGAAGATGCCTACTAAGAAGGGAGTTCTAACTCTCAGGGGCAATGTATACGCAGCTTATACCTGCGAGGACGATAGCTTCAGAGTAGCAGAGGCTCATGACCTCTCTATTCGCATGGCCGCGACCATGCTCGACGCCAGGAAGACCTCGGCCGACCACCTAGAGATCCCAGAGCTCGAGGCTCCACGCAAGAACACTAAGTCCAAGGAGCACAAGGTGATCCAGCTGGTCGACGGCGATCCCAGCAAAACGGCCCTTATCGGGGCCAACCTGGATCCTAAATAGGAAGACGCGCTCGTTAGGTTCTTAAGGAGCAACGTGGATGTGTTCGCATGGAAACCTGCTGACATGCCTGGTGTACCTCGGAACTTGATCGAGCACTCCTTGAATGTCAACGGCAAGGCCAAACCTATCAAGCAGAAGCTACGACGGTTCGCTCGCGACAAGAAGGAGGCAATTAGAGTAGAAGTTACACAGCTTTTGGCAGCCGGATTTATCAAAGAAGTGTATCATCCGGAGTGGTTAGCCAACCCGGTTCTTGTACGCAAAAAGAGTAATGAATGGAGAATGTGCGTTGATTACACTGATCTCAACAAACACTGCCCTATGGACCCCTTCGGCTTACCTCGCATAGACGAGGTCGTAGATTCAACCGCCGGTTGCGAGATGCTTTCCTTTCTCGATTGCTACTTTGGTTATCACCAGATCGCTCTCAAAAAGGACGACCAGATCAAGACATCTTTTATCACGCCTTTCGGCGCCTACTGCTACATGACCATGTCGTTTGGGCTCAAGAACGCCGGGGCTACCTACCAACGCGCTATACAGGCCTGCCTCAAAGACGAAATAAAAGACGACCTCGTCGAGGCTTATGTTGATGATGTAGTTGTCAAAACTAAGGAAGCGCATACCCTTGTTGACAACCTGGAACGCACCTTTGCAGCCCTTAACACATTCCAATGGAAATTAAACCCAAAGAAGTGTATCTTTGGTGTTCCTTCCGGCATACTACTTGGCAACGTCGTTAGTCACGACGGCATACGCCCTAACCCAGAGAAAGTCAAAGCTGTCTTGGACATGAAGTCGCCCAAAAAGGTGAAGGATGTTCAGAAGCTTACCGGATGCATGGCCACTCTCAGCTGTTTCATACCAAGATTAGGTGAAAAGGGATTACCGTTCTTTAAACTGCTCAAAGCATCCGAGAAGTATGAGTGGTCGGAGGAAGCAGACGCTGCCTTTACACAGCTGAAACAATACCTTACGTCACCTCCGGTCCTCACTGCTCCCAGAGAAGACAAAACACTCCTGCTTTACATTGCGGCAACTAATCAAGTGGTTTCCACTGCCATGGTGGTCGAACGCGACGAGCCTAACCATGTCTACAAGGTACAGCGCCCAATCTATTTCATTAGTGAGGTGCTCAATGAATCCAAGACCAGGTACCCACAGATCCAGAAATTGATCTATGCCATACTGATAACATCCCAAAAGTTGAAACATTACTTCGACGGATATCGTGTGGTGGTCATGACTGAGTACCCTCTATGAGACATAATTAGCAACAAGGATGCGAACGAACGCATTGTCAAGTGGGCAATGGAGCTATGCCCCTTTTCCCTGTAATTCGCAAGCCGTACTACGATCAAGTCTCAGGCACTTGTCGATTTCATCGTTGAGTGGACAGACTTAAACATGCCTACCTCTCAGGGGCCCGATGAGTATTGGAAGATGTACTTCGATGGTTCCCTCAACATCGACGGCGCAGGAGCAGGAGTCCTTTTCGTGTCGCCATCCAAGGAGCAGCTCCGATACGTCCTCAGGATTCATTTCCCAGCATCTAATAATGCCGCTGAATACGAAGCATGCCTACATGGTTTGCGCATTGCGGTCGAGCTCGGTGTTAAACGTCTCTATGTCTATGGAGACTCGGCTCTGGTCATCAACCAACTCAACAAGGACTGGGGACACGACCAGTGAAAGGATGGATGCATACTGCAAGTCGATCAGAAAGCTGGAAGGCAGGTTTTATGGCATCGAGTACACACACGTGGTCCGGGACAAAAATCAAGCAGCAGATGCGCTGTCCAAGTTAGGATCATCCCAAGCCAAAGTCCCACATGGCATATTCGTCCAAGACCTGCTCACGCCTTCCATTGAGGAGGAAGATCCCACGGTCGACAAGCCTCTAGACAAGCAATTGGTGGCTACGGTTCCGGTGTCGAGCACCGCTGAGCCATCTCCGACCACGCATGAGCCCGACTGGAGAGAACCTTTCATCAAGTACCTAACAGATGGCAGCAGTTACACTGATCGGATAGAAAACGAGCGCCTGATGCGTCGCAGTAAGCAGTATCTGCTCATCGATGGCAAGTTATGGCGCAAGAACGTAAATGAGGAAATCTTGATAAAGTGTATAACCTGGGAGGACAGTGAACGTCTCCTGGACCAAATCCACTCTGGCTCCTACGGCAACCACGTAGCCTCGAGAACGCTGGTCGGTAAGGCTTTCCGAGCAGGGTTCTATTGGCCGTCAGCAGTAGCCGACGCAAAGAAGCTAGTCCGCCACTGTGAGGGTTGTCAGTTCTTCGCCAAGAGAATCCACGTACCAGCACATGAGATCCAGACAATACCAGCCTCGTGGCCCTTCGCATGCTGGGGACTGGATATGATCGGGCCCTTCAAACCGGCTCCTGGGAAATTTACATGCGTCTTTGTGCTGATCGACAAATTTTCTAAGTGGATAGAATACATGCCTCTGGTACAGGCATCCTCAGAAAAGGCTATCACATTCCTCGACCAGGTCATCCACCGCTTCGGCATACCCAACAGCATCATCACTGATTTGGGCACTCAGTTCACCGGGAATGCTTTTTGGGACTTCTACGATGAAAGGAGCATAGTAGTAAAATACGTCTCGGTGGTGCACCCTAGAGCTAATGGACAAGTTGAGCGGGCAAATGGAATGATTTTGGACGCATTGAAGAAGAGGATGTACAGAGAAAATGACAAAGCTCCCGGAAGATGGCTCAAAGAGTTACCAGCCGTGGTCTGGGGCCTCAGAACTTAGCCCAGTCGTAACACCAGCGTCTCACCGTACTTCATGGTTTACGACGCTGAGGCAGTCCTCCCAACAGATATAGCTTTCAGATCAGCACGGGTAGAGAACTTCGACGAAGGCAAGGTCAATGAAGTACGGGAGCTAGAAGTGAATAGCGCAGAAGAGAAGCGGCTCGATTCTTGTATACGTATGGCCAAATACCTTGCTGTTTTGCGTAGGTACTACAACAAGAATGTTAAAGAGCAGTTTTTCATGGTCGGGGACCTGGTCCTGAAGTGGAAGACGAACCAGGCTGGTGTCCATAAACTCGCAACCCCATGGGAGGGGCCCTTCATGATCAAGGAAGTCACACGACCAACGTCTTATAGGTTAGCTCACCTGGATGGTACAGACGTACCAAACTCGTGGCACATCGACAAGCTTAGACGTTTCTATGCTTAACCACTGAGATATGTACTCCTTTTGTACTTTCGATTTACTTCAATAAAGCTATTATGATTTCTTCGACCACTCTAATGTGTCACTTAGAATTTTATGGTTGTTCTAACTTAGCCAGTAAAAGCCGACCACCATTCCTTCTACGGTTTTCGGAGCAGGCCCTGTCTCCGATTCCTCCCAACATGTGCATGGGATCCGTTCTCTATGTTACGGGTGATCGGCAGGTCCCCCCTGGTTTAACTTGTCCACGTCTATGTGTGCATAGGTCATGCACCTCACACTACGACCACATGGCAAACTAGGGCCGTACAAACTTCTCGGGATGACGTGTCGAGCAAAATGGTACAACTAAACAGAACGTTAACATGTTCTCACTTAGTTACACCAACATGAGTATCAAGCTTAAATACGTTTTATACAAAGCAAACAAGCTTATGATGATATACAGTTACGTTATTACAAGCTTGCCCAAGAGGCTCAAGTTTACAATAACACAACTATGTCCTCCTTCTACAGCTTCTAAGCCTATTCCATTGGTGGTCGGGCGCCATGCGGCACCTATCGTCACGCTTCCGATATCCTACTCGAGTCTCGGGGACTCCTGTGCTGGCCGAGCTAAAGAGGATGGCCCCGTCGATGCATGGCTGGTCGAGACCGCAGGCTTTGTCGGTTGGCTTGCAACTGATGGCGTTTCTAGTTGACTTGTCGATGGCGCACCCTGTATAGGTGCTGTCCCACCTCCACACAGGTTAATATCGCCAATTATCTTTGACGACAGTCCAGTGGGGCCATCCGAAGCTCCTCACCTTTGTCTCTGGTCTACCTCCTTCGGGTACCCAGCCTCCAGCGCTTGAGATCGATCAGGGGTAGTGGGCACGCACCATGCTTAGCACATGTGCACCCGTACTCACCCGCCTCCTTCACGAACTCTTGAAACCAACTCCATGCCTTTCGCACCTCTCGACCAGTCCGAGCTCCAGGCGTCCTTGGCGCTTCCTCTATAAGCGCCCAGATCGATAAGGTTGAGGATGGGCAAAATGCCGCTTGCCACTTCACGCACCGGTTCTTCCATGTGTCCCGATCCTCGGTGGTCTCTAGGCATCGCGCCTTCCAAATTATCACGATCTTTAATCACATCTTCTAGATGTTTCTTGGCATTGATTTTAAAACTCAAACCGTACAAGACATCGAATGTAACGGCATGACAAGATAGGGCGGCAAATGTAATGAGCAAGGTGGTCTGGAACACTTACTTTTCAGTTCCTCCTTCATCTTAGTTGCGCGGTCTCGGAGTTGAGACTGGTCGCGCGCCAGTTTCTCGTTGTCCTCCTTCAGGCGACCACACTCTGCGGTCACACGGATATTCTCCTCTTGGAGGCGGGTTACTTCGGCTTCTAATCCTGCGCTACAGCTGTCACTACCAACAATGGAACAACGCGTGTCATGCGCTTGCTGTGATAAAACGATAGCTTACTTGTTTTTTCCTGCTCTTTGTTACTGAGCTGGACGGCCAGGTTCTGTTTTTTTACATCTTGTTCCATCCTCTCCCGGTCGGCGGCTTCAAGCTGGCGGCGCAAGCATTCCACCTCGGCCGCCAGTTCTCTATTGTTTGCCGTGATTCCCTCAATTTGGTCAAAGCATCTTTTTCGGTACCTTGCGGTCTTCATCAAGTCCTGCATATAAACAAGCTAAGTCAGACAGTTCGACTAAATGGCAGGATCAAGTGGTCAAGCCAAACATACCTGCACTTCTGTCACCAGACGTTTTGCCACTCGTTCAACTTTTAGGGTCTCTTCGACCTCTGGGATTTCCTCATGTATAACCCACTCGTCGTTCCGCCAGCGCGACACATATACATGTTGTCGTTTGTCTTGGGGATGGCCCAGGATCTCTTCTACTTTGTCCTTTTTGGCCTCTTGTTCAGGAGGCGGCGCTGGTCTGGAGTTCGTAGTCTCTACGACCACTATGGCTTTCCCACGAGCCGTAGCATCGGCAAGCGTGCTCTTTGCCACCTCCGGCTGCTGCTCCTCTGCTTGGTCTGGTCCCCTTGGCGTCGAGGTATCCCCCTCAGTAGGGGTAGTGCTCGGAGCACTAGTACTTGGCTCGGCTCTCTCCTCGACCAGCTGCTCGGGGACTGTCGTCTGGCCGCTCGTCTGCTAAGGTTCTGGTGGATTTTCTTCTACAGGTTCCTCCACATCCGGCTGCTGGGCAGTTCTTTTCGTCATTGCTGGCGAAGCCGTGCTGCACCTGGCCAGTTGGTCGGGATTTTCGGTGGACGCCGACCTAATATATCAGAGATAAGTTCAGAAAACAATAGTATTCAATACAAATTGTAAGCTTACATCAAGGTTGCAAATACTTACAGCTTGGAAGCACGGAATGACGTGGCGAAGGAGCGTCTCTTCGACCGTGCTTGCTCCACGTGCTCGGCGGGTTCCACTGGGTCTTTTTCCACGACCAGTACCGGTGCCGGGGCCTGGCGCTCGACCCCTTTGCCACTTGTCATTTGTGTTGTAGTGGTCGGTGATGCGATCCCTGCTGGCACAGAGGAGCCACCCTGCTCCATCAACTCCAGTTGTCTCCTCCTCTTTCGAGGGACGAGTCGGAAGATGTCTGCATCCTCTGTTTCATCATTCGGCAGAGGGAAGATGGCCTGACGACGTTTGTTGGCCGCCGGCCGCTTGCCAGCAGCCCTGGCCGTTGCCTCCTCTCCAACCCCAAGTACGGCCCAGTCGACGTCTTTGGCCCTGGCACTGGTCTGGGGGGTTGGGCCGACAACTTGCGGCCAATCCACACCAGGGGGTGGAGACACGAACACTGATGCTCTGTCATGACCATTACTCTGGGAAACATAAAGGCGACAACACAGTCAAATTTTGTTACAACATAACTCTATAGGTACAAGGAAGCAAAATTTACCTTTGGGGGAGGTCGAGCCAGCTTGAAGGCGTGCTCAATGTCGTTTAACCTGACATAATTGGGATCTGCTAAGTTGAATAGCTCCCCAATCCTGGCCTTGACTTCAATTTTGTCAAGTGCCTCTTTTCTGGTCCTCGTTGGATCTGCGCTTCCCTGGTATTCATAACCAGGATGTACCCTCCTCTAGCAGGGCTGGATCCTTCGGCTGATGAAGTTTCCGACCACGCTTGGACCATCCAGCTTCCCCCATGGGATCATCCCGAGCAGTTCTGCAACCTGTTCCAAGTGCTTGGGCTTCTTCGACCAGCTATTTTTCTTTTCCGGAATGAACCCCACGTCGCACAGGGTGATCGTGTTCAGCTCTTCGCGGATGTAGAACCACTTCTTGTACCATTCGTCTAGCGATGTGTTCCAAGGGCAATGCAAGTACTGGGCTTTCATCCCGTCACGCAGATTGAGATATACGCCTTCGGCTATCTTCGAGCCGCCGCTCCCTTTCTTCCGTAGACAGAACAGATGGCGAAAGAGGTCAAAATGGGGCTAGAGGCCACCATATGCTTCGCAAAGATGGATGAAGGTGGAGACAAGAAGAATCGAGTTGGGATGCAGATTGCAAATCCCAATCTCGTAGTACAAACAGAGCCCCTAGAGGAAAGGGTGCACTGGAACCCCAAAACCCCGCTTGAAGAAATCCTCGAAAACTGCAATCTCACCTGGTTGTGGATCGGGGTAGCTTTCTCCTTCCGGCGCGCGCCATCCCACGAGTGCCTTGTTGTGGAGCACTCCCATGGTGACAAGGTCTTCGATGGTCTGATCATTGCTCCTTGACTTCCACCACTCCTTCGCCATGACTCCGGCTTTCTTCTGGGCATTTTTCTTCACCATTAATCTTTCCTTGCTAAAAGGGGTGGTTACGGTGGAGGGGTGATGGGCAATGATTTCGGAGGAATAGGGTTTGGCAAGAGGAAGAAGAAGGCTGCGGCGGTGAATGATAATGGGGGTTGGTAAAAAATAACTTACCAGTTCTATATTATAAATAACCAAGAGTTCCGTCATTTCATCCGCCCGAGATTCTTGGGAGATGTGCGCGCACGCTACAGACGATTGTTTTCACAACCTCGAGATCTATGCCAATAAATGCGCCCATTCGTTACCAGTGTACGCGCCTCTTCGTTGCTAGTGTGAGAGGGCCCACACTGACGCACCTCTTTACAGGTGCCAAACGACTGTTTGCTGGAAAGGGCAAGAAGATAGTATGACGTGCTGTACCTGTCTGCTTTTTTGACCAGACGTGTACGATTGGACTTGACAGAGTAAGAAGATAAATAAATACACCAAATAATAGTACAAGCAGCATTCGTTTTTTCGCTGCATGTCTTGTGCTCAAGTATGGTCCAGACCACTGCCGTGCTTGGGGAATGCCCAGGCCACTGCCGTGCTCGGGGACTGCACAGACCACTGCCGTGCTCGTGGACTGCACAGACCACTACCGTGCTCGGGGACTGCACATACCACTACCGTGCTCGGGGACTGCTCCGACCACCAATGTGCTCGGGAACTGTCCCGACCACTGCTCGGAGATCGTTCTCCCCGGCTACATGTGATTTGTACTCACATACAGTTGAGAGACATTTATTTAGACCTTGCTACAAGGCTTATACTTTGCCTTCCAGCAAGCTCGGGGACTACATCGGTACGATGCACCTGCCGGTGCATCTCGTATCGCCTGTACGACGATTGGGTTCTCAACTTAACTGGGAATTCTTTTTAGACCCTGGCACCACATGCCTACATCACCTACTACCAGGCTCGGGGACTAAGTGGGCACACTTCACCTTGTGGTGAATGTGTTTTTTTTCGACCCTTACGCCTCTGATGATCAAGGATGCTATGCCTCAGGATCCACTTACATTTCTTTTCAGAAATACAAGTGGGCACACTTCATAGGATGGAAATCTTTTTCTTTTTTCTTAAGAGCACCATACATTCTTCGGACAGCCTACTTCTCCGGCAATAACGGTAGTCAGAAATGTCAAAAACTCAAGCTTTACTATTCGGAGAAGGTTAAAGTGGCGTGTCGCTGCAAAACACATGGTGCTCGGGGACTAGCTGTGGGGGTATTAACCTCTATACCCTTACGGTTAAGATTGGGCCGGCCCGAATCAGTGGGTCTAGTCCACCAAAAGACGATGCGCGGCCCGGCCAACCTGTTTGGAGTCCCGTGCAAGGAGTCAAGACAGATTTGGTGATCAAGCAAGATCTCGATCGGTTAGAATAGGAATCCTTATTCGGTCACCTATGTCAATTGTAACTGACTAGGATTAGTTTCCAGATCTGTAACCCTGCCCCTCGGACTATATAAGGCGGGTAGGGGACCCCTCTAAAAAACATCTCTCATTGACATACAACAATACAATCAGACGCAGGATGTAGGTATTACGCCTTCTTGGCGGCCGAACCTGGATAAAACCTCGTGTGTCTTGCATCACCATCTTGTTTGTGGCTTGCGCATCTGTCTGCCGACAATCTACTACCTTGGGCATACCCCTAGGTAGACTGCCGACCATATTTCATCGACAAAAGGTGGTTGCGACTTTGTTGGCCCCCAGCTACAAGACAAAGGAGGACTAGCAGCGTCCCAAGGAAGAAGAACAAAACATAGGGCGAGAAACCCTAGGAGAAATGTCACACCCCAAAATTTATATTTTGGGCTGCGAATAGTTTACACTGAGGGCCCTTTTGGATCCCTTCATTTTGGAGGAATTGAAATCCACTTAATGGATTAGGCTATTTGGCTTGGAATTTGACATTCCATAACTTTTCTAAGCTCACATATAAGTCTATCTCAAATTTATAGGGTGGGAGATGAAAATGGATTCTATAGATCACTATGCTCTAATTCTACTCTCCAACTTATAGCATACTATTTAACTTCCTTCCCTACAATAGAAATACAACATATAAGTATGTCCCTTGTATGCCTAACAATAAATATACAAATATATTTTATGGAGCGCCGAGGGTCAGGGCGTACGACGAACAGGGAGCTGAGGCGTCCCTCGAGGATGCCATGGACCAGCTAGATGAAGTGCACGACGTCGCCCTCCTTCGCTCGGCCAAGTACCAGCAAGCGTTGCACCCGTACCACAGCCATCGAGTGTGGGGTCGGGCCTTCAATGTCGGGGACCTAGTGCTCTGCCTCGTCCAGAGCAACAAGAACCGCCACAAGCTCTCTCTACCGTGGGAGGGACCGTACGTCGTCATGGAAGTGCTCCGACCAGGCACCTACAAGCTCAAGACCATCGACGGCAAAGTCTTCGTCATCGTCTGGAACATCGAACAGCTACACCGCTTTTACCCTTAATATACCCACACTTTCTCTTATCAGTTTAGCTATCAACTCCCCGATCTTTAGTGACACCCGATCCCAGCAACGGTAGGGGGTCGAGCCTCACTTGGGGGCTGATAAGAGCTTATCTATCCGGTAAACATTCTCTACGCCCGACCATCTCTCATGTTAAGATCTAGAAGCTAGGGTTACGGAAACGAACGCTGAGTAAAACTGGTCAGACAGCAAGAAACCTACGCCCTAGTGGCTATGGCATTTTGCTCACCAGCGTGATCAGAGTTTTTTCCGCACCCCGAGCTTTTTAGCCTTAACTACGGAAAGAGTCGATACACGCTTAAGAGTATATCCACCTAGCAAACATTCTCTGTGCTTGAGCCTCTCTCATGGTAAGATCTAGAAGCTAGGGTTGCGAAAATGAACGCTGAGTAAAACTGGTCGGACTGCAAGAAACCTACACCCCAGCGGCTAAGGCGTTTTTGCTCACCAGCATGATTAGAGTTTGTTCACCCGCACCCCGATCTTTACAGCCTTAACGATGGAAAAGGTTAGAACACATTAACCTTTTTATACAAAAAGGGGAGAAGGGCTAAAAATCTGTTTGGCCATAACAAAATTTAAGAGCTTGTTCACTTGTTACGAGTTCGCCGCCTGGCTTATCTACCTAACTAAAATTCTTGGGGAGGATGATCTCATCCTCTATCTCCGTAGGAAAGTCCTGTGCCAGTGGGTCACCCAAGTCAATCGGACGGCTCGAGCCACTGTCGAGAGATGGGTAGGGAGCAGTAGGATGCCCCACGTGGTTTAGGCCGACTCTGTCATGAACGATGGACCCAGATTTCACTCGGACATATCCGGTAAGAGCTCTCTGAACCCATCACTCGAACCATCAAGGTAAGTCTTGTGCCAGCGGGTCACCCAAGTCGATCGGACGGCTCGGGCCACTACTGAGAGACGGGTCATCTTTAAGTGACACCCGACCCTAGCAATGGCAAGGGGTCGGGCCTCACTCGGGGGCTAGCAAGAGTGTCTATTTGGTAGACATTCTCTATGCCCGACCCTTTCTCAAGCTAAAACCTAGAGGTAAGGTGTGCGGAAACAACCACTGAGTAAAACTGGAAGGACCACAAGAAACCTACGCCCCAGCGGCTACAACATTTTTGCTCACCAGCATGATCAGAGTTTTTGTCCCCACACCCTGAGCTTTAGCCTCCACCTTCCCAGGAAGGGTTTGGAGGGGCCCATCGGCGGAATCTCCATCGAGGAGAGGCCAGTAGGTCACCCAAGTTTATCGGATGGCTCGGGCCGCTGCCGAGAGACGGGTCATCTTTAAGTGACACCTGACCCTAGCAACGGCATGGGGTTGAGCCTCACTCGGGGGCTGGCAAGAGTGTCTATTCGGTAGACATTCTCTATGCCCGACCCTTTCTCACGCTAAAACCTAGAGGCAAGGTGCGCAGAAACAAATGCTGAGTAAAATTGGTCAGACCACAAGAAACCTATGCCCTAGCAGCTACAACATTTTTGCTCACTAGCATGATTAGAGTTTTTGTCCCCACACCCTAAGCTTTAGCCTCTGCCTTCCCAGGAAGGGTTTGGAGGGGCCCACCGGTGGAATCTCCATCAAGGAGAGGCCAGCAGATCGTCCAAGTCAATCGGACGGCTTGGGCCACTGCCGAGAGACGGGTGGGGAGCAGCATGATGCCCCACGCGGTTTAGGCCGACTCCGTCACAAACGATGGATCCGGATTTCATTCAAACATATCCGATAAGAGTTCCCTGAACCCGTCAATCGAGCCATCGAGGTAGCTTTACCAACCCCACTTTACTTTTCTAGTGCATGAGCATTCATTCATCCATTCTCATACATCCAAGCATCGCATATGCAATTATTGCATCACAACGCTTCGCGTCATGTCACGAAGCGGTAGTCATCTCATTCGATATCAGTGGTGATCGACCGAGGTTTGAAGGCCGACCCACGAAGGGCTCGAGGCCGCCTAGCATCGAATAGAGCCAGGGGAGAAAACACAAATGAGCCCTAGCGACCCTTGCCTGACCCGCTCAGAAGCGGACAGGGTCATCTTGACCTTCTCGTTCGATCCTAACCTCGAGCCAAGCCAATAAAATCTCCATCGAGGGGAGGCTAGCGGGCCACCTAAGTCGGTCTCCAGAATGACTCAGGCATCTACCGGGAGGCGGTTAAGGAGCAGTGGAATGCCACATGAGGGCTATGCCGACCCTGTCATGAACGATGGACCCAGATTCCACTCGGACATGCCCATTAGCGAGCTTGCCGAGCGCGACACTCGAGCCATCGAGGCAAGTGTCGTTAGCTCAACCCCTCCGGTTGCGGAAACCGCGAACAGGGTGACGCATAAAACACGGCTGACCCCTACCAAGCCCAATGGGGCTCGGGGGCTCGAGCTACCTGACCTCGACTCGGGAATCCGACCGACCGAGGTTCGAAGGCTGGCCCGTGAAGGGATCAAGGACGCCTCGTGTCAAATCGAGCCAGGGGAAAAAACGCAGATGAGCCCCAGCGGCCTTTGCCCAACCGCTCAGAAGCAGACAGGGTCATCTTGACCTTCTCGTTCGATCCTAACCTCGAGCCAAGCCCACAGAATCTCCATCGAGAGGAGGCCAGCGGGCCACCTAAGTCGATCTCTGGAATGACTTGGGCATTTGCTGGGAGGCGGGTTAAGGAGCAGTGGAATGCCACATCAGGGCTACGCTGACCCCGTCATGAATGACGGACCCAGATTCCACTTGAACACGCCCATTAGCAAGCTCACCGAGTGCGTCACTCGAGCCATCGAGGCAAGTGACGTTAGCTCAACCCCTCCGGTTGCAAAAACTACGGATGGGGTGACGATCACAAATACGAGCCAACCCTCGACTGGACTCCCGCTACACGTGGGGGCTCGACGAAAGTTGGACTCGCAAGGAGACCGAATGCGTGGTCATAGAACGATGGCTCAGATCCTAGGGAGGGGATACATATGAAAAACTAAGGATAACGTTTCTAAAAGAAGAGACGCTTTCTCCTACTAGTCTCGCTATCGTCTCTCTCGATCTTCAGTGACACCCGACCCCAGCAACGACAAGGGGTCGGGTCTCACTCGGGGGCTGATAAGGGTATATATACACCCTTTCTGAAACAATCGCTGTGCCCAACCCCTTCCTCACGTTAAAAACCTAGAGGCATGGTTTGCGGAAACGAATGACTGAGTAAGGCTAGTTGGACTACAAGAAACCTACACCCTAGTGGCTATGGCACTCTTGCTCACCAGTGTGATTAGAGTTTCCCGCCCACACCTCGAACTCTATGGTCTTAACAATAGGAAGGGTCAGAACGCATTAACCCCTTTTTACACATAAAAAGGGAGAAATATCAAATTTGTTCAACCGAAACAAAAGAACAAATTTGATCAAACGAAACAAAATGACAAGCTTGTTTAAAACACAAGGGTCGGAACTTGTCCGCTTATTACAAAAATGACCACCCAACCTATTTAACTAACTAGCCCCTCTGAGGGAGAACTATGCCTTCTATTATGTCCGCCATATAATTCGAAAGGGGAGCCACCACCGTTTCCATCTCCAGCTCATGGACTTCATAACTAGGCGCGTAGACGTGGCTCATCGCCTCTAGATCGATGCTGTCTCTATAATGAGAACGAGCAATCATGAAGGACTGATTAACCCTGGTGCGAAGGGCATTTGTCGGATATCTATACCTAGGTATCCGAGCCAAAAGATTAATGAGCATCACATCGCCTCATCCGATGGTTAAGGATGCAACTGCGGCCTCGTCCGACCCCTAGGGGCCGGGCGGGGCCTCACCCAACTCCAAGGATGAGGTTTCTGCCTCATCCAACCCCTAGGGGATAGGCCACACCTCGTCCAACTCCGAGGACAAGGATTCTGCCTAGTCTGACCCTAGGGGCCAGGCCACACCTTGTCCAACTCTGAGGACAAGGTTTTCGCCTCGTCCGACCCCCGGGGCTGGGCCACGCCTTGTCTAACTCTAACGACAAGGTTTTTGTCTCGTTCGACCCCAAGGCGTGGGCTCCAACTCCAAGGACAAGGTTTCCACCTCGTCTGACCCCAAGGGCTGGGGCACGCCTCATCTGACCCCAAGGCATGGGCTCCAACTCCAAGGACAAGGTTTTTGCCTCGTCCGACCCCCAAGGGCCAGGCCATGCCTCGTCCAACTCCGAGGATGAGGTTTCCGCCTCGTCCGACCCCAAGGCGTGGGTTCCGACTCGTCCGGTCCCACAGGAAGGGCTTTGCCTCGTTTGACCCCTGAGGGTTGGATTCCATCTCGCCTGGCCCCTAGGGCGAGATTTCTACCTTGCCCGTTCCCTAGGAGTCAGATTTGCTATCGGACAAAAGTAGTGGCCCCAGGGTAGGACGCAAACCGCTTCAACCACTATGGTATGGAGGCGCACGCCCAGGAGCACATCTCGAACGCTACCTGATGCGACTGGAGGTCGCATCTGGCCATGCTGGGAGACTCATGTTGCCCACCCCATCAACAGGCCAGCGCTGTGCTGCCAACTCCCTGCCTGACCACCGTCCAACGTCAGTCAACCGGTGTTAGTTGACTGGCACTGTACCGCTAGTCCCCCGTATGGCCTCTATCTGGGGACCCTTTGACCATTCCGTTTGCTCGGATGGGATGGAAGACAAGAATGATGCATGATGCCCACATGTATGCTGCAGCGGACAACAGGACCCCGGTACGACGCCGCTGCTACCACAATCTATAGGGTCAGCAGGACCCACGCGAAGAGGAGGATGACATATCTCCAGGAGCCTTATTTCTCTTTCTTTTTTCCTCTTCCCTTCGGCTGTAACCCCTGCCTTCCCTTGGCCTATAAAAGGGAATGCAGGGCATCCCACTAAGGGGCATCGATTCATCAAACGAACGATCGTAGATCACACCGCATCGCACATTGAACCATAGAGACTTGGGAGCTCCTCCATCTCTCGCTAGTTTGTAATCCCCTAGTACAAACTCAGTGCTGGTAACACGAGCAGCCCAAAACTGGATGTAGGGACATTTGTTCCAAACCAGTATAAACCTTGTGTCCTCTTAGCACACCATCCGAGCTAGATGCACAATATACAAATTTACTCGTTGGTGTTTACTTGAAACACCGACAGTTGGCGCGCCAGGTAGGGGCCTTTTTACGCGTCTCGACAGCAACACCAGGCCTCGGATGGCTAGTCATGACATCAGCTGGGTCTCGAGCGCACATGTGTGTTTCGGGGACCTGGACTTCATCATCATGGCAGAGCAAGAGCTGGCATGAGCGCCCGTCCTCGTTCAACCCCTCCACTCCGCTAGCCTCGATGCGATCACTGAGGCGCTCGAGGAGCTATGGCTACGTGCGCTAGAGGCCTGCGCCCCCGGGAGCGGCCAGCTCCTCGTCTTTGACTATGGGAGGTTGGAGCATCAGCTCGATGTCTTCCTAGGACCCCAACCATCCTAGGAGGGGCTGCGCCACCTCACCTTCTTGTTCGCCAATGTCATGGCACAGCTTGCCGGGGGAGAGCCGCTCTCCCTGAAATACCTCATCCGGAGCACCCCGACAGTGCTCCCGTTCGGTCTTCGCAACGCCGCAGAGACCGTTGTCCACCTTGTGGCACAATGCATGATTCCATCATCCGCGAACGATGAGTTCGTGGCGGTGATCGAACACGTCATGGAGTGTTTCCATGACCTCCTTGTAGAGGAGCTGGAGTCACTCTTTGGCTTTGACTCCAGCAGGGGGAGCCATCACCCCTCTAGTGAATGCTTCATGACAAGTACCCCCAAGGGACACGTCGAAAGCATCCACGAGGAGGAGGCTACCCCGACGAATGACCTTGACTACGAGGTCGAGGGGGATGCAGGAGCCCCACCCCGCCTGTGGGTGGAGCAGCTGAAGGCCCAGCACCTAGAGCTTGAGGAAGCGTGACTCCAGCTCGAGCAGGAATGCGTGGAGCTCGATCACTAGATCGAGCATCATGGAGACAGGGGATGCACACATGCCATGGCCCGTGACATGAACTGAAGGATCGTCGAGGACGATCAAGCGCTTCCGTACTTGGCCCGGGCAAGCCAGAACATCACTGCTACTGCAACCTTGCTCAGAAGGCTTCTAGAGCCTACGACGCCCGAGGATCGACGGGCCCACCATGAGGTTTGCACGCTGCTCGAGCGTGTGGCTGTGCAGCAGGCTGAGTGCTCACTGTCTCAGCAACGAGAGGTCGATGCCAGCTAGCGCACGCCCTTAGTATGGCCCGACAAGGACACATTAGTCCACCAAGCACCGCATGGCGGCACGCCGTGCATCATGGTTCTGGTGTAGGAGCGCCTCAGCCGCAACCATGATGCGTGTGACACCCTGGACGCCCACCGATGTACCCACAACGATGCGGGGGAGGGGGCTAGCCACGGTTACCACCCTCGATGGGGCGGATGCTATGAATGTGAGGAGGACCGGAGCCATAGCCTCAAGCCAATGGGGCCCTAGGCTTTCGGTTGGCATATCCTCAAGGCAGCACTCCTGCCCCGATACTGCCCACCGACTAACGTCCTAAAATACTCCAGGGAAACGAACCCTAGCTTATGGCTCAAGGACTACCGGCTCGCCTGCCAAGCCGATGGTGTGGTCAGTTATGACTTCATCATTCGCAATCTCCCCCTGTTCCTAGCTGACTCGGCGCAAACATGGCTAGAGCACCTTCCACCCAACTACGTTCAGATTTGGGCGAACCTAAAACAAATCTTTGTTGGGAACTTCCAGGGCACTTACACGTGCCTTGGGAACCCCTGTGACTTGAAGAACTACCGAAAGAAGTCGGGAGATACTCTCCGTGAGTACATCCGACGCTTCTCCCGGCAGTGCAATGAGCTCCCCAATGTCGCTGATGCCGACGTCATCGGAGCCTTCCTATCAGGGACCACCTGCGAGTCCTTGGTCCATAAGTTGGGATGCAAGGGTCCATGGACTACCAAGGAACTCCTTGACATCACAACCAGCCATGCTTTTGGCGAGGAGGCGGTTGGAGCAATTTTTGATCGCTCCAAAGGCAAGGCGAAGCGGGATGAGGACACCGACGAAGGCTCCTTCGACCGTTCAAATAAGAAGAAGAACTAGAAAGGGCACAGGGGCTCACTCGTGGCCGCCTCCGAGCAAAAAGCCGGTCGGGTGATGACCGAGGGCACCCCCGATCACTTCAACAAGCTGCTCGAGAGGCCATGCCCAAACTATGCCTTCCCCGTCAAACACATGTACAAGGACTGCTCCCTCATGAAGCATTTCTTCACCAGCGGCTCCAAGAAATGGGAGTAGAAGAAGAAGCCCGAGGCAGAAGCCGGCGACACCGGAGAGAAGGACGATGGCTTTCCATCACCGGATGGCTGCCTCATGATCTTCGGTGGGCCAGAGGCATACGACTCCAAGCGCCGATAGAAGCTCGCACGCTGAGAGGGCTACAAAGCCGAGCCCACCACGCTCGCTTTCCTCAAATGGTCAGGGTCTCCCATAACCTTCGACTAATCCGACCACCCGGATAGCGTCACGCACCTAGGTAGGTACCCACTCATGGTTGACCCTATCATCGGCACAAAGCGGCTCACCAAGGTACTGATGGATGGGGGCATCGTCCTCAACATCATGTACGCTGAGACACTTGATGCCATGGGCGTCGACCGATCACGCATCCGGCCGACCAGGGTGCCTTTCCGCGGCATCGTGCTAGGAAAGCAGGCCATACCGATCGGGCAAATCGACCTACCCGTCACCTTCAGGAATCCATCCAACTGTAGGATAGAGAACCTCACCTTCGAGGTAGTCGGGTTCCCCCCGATCTACCATGCCATTTTAGGGCGACCGTGTTACGTGAAGTTCATGGCCATCCCCAACTACACCTACCTCAAGCTCAAGATGTTGGGCCCGCACGGGGTTATCACCATCGGCACTTCTTTCTAGAGGGCCTATGATTACGAGGTCGAGAGTTGCGAGCTCGCTTCGGCAACCCTCGCTTCCGAGAAGCTCGTAGCCATAGGGAAGGACATCGTAGAAGGAGTGCCCGATGCAAAGTGGGTGGCCAGATCCTTTGAACCTATGAAGAACATCAAGGAGGTCCTCGTCGACCCCGACAACTCCACTGATAAGACGGTGCGCATCGGCACCACCCTCTCCCCCAAGTAGGAAGGCGTGCTCATCGACTTCCTATGCGCCAATAGAGACATCTTTGCGTGGAAATCTTCAGACATGCCTAGAATTCCGAGGGAAGTTGCTGAGCATGCCTTGAAGATCAAGCCAGGTTCTAGGCCAGTCAAACAACGCTTGTGTCGCTTCAACGAGGAGAAGCGGAGGTTCATCGGTGAGGAAATCGCTAAACTCTTGGTGGCCGGTTTCATCAAGGAAGTATACCACCTAAAGTGGTTGTCCAATCCCGTTCTTGTAAAAAAGAAAAGTGGGAAATGGAGAATGTGTGTTGACTACACCAGCCTCAATAAGGTGTGCTCGAAGGATTCATTTCCTTTGCCACGCATAGATTAGGTAGTTGACTCGACTTCAGAGTGCAAAACCCTATGCTTCCTTGATGCATACTCTGGGTACCATCAGATCATGATGAAAGAGTCTGACCAGCTTAGGACCTCTTTCATCACCCCGTTCAGATCGTTCTGCTATGTTACGATTCCATTCGGACTCAAGAACGCTAGGGCTATGTACCAGTGTTGCATGACCAAATGCTTTGGGGACCTCATTGGGCGGACCATTGAGTGTTACTTGGATGACATCATAGTCAAGTCCAAGCAGATCGACCAGCTCATGGCTGACCTAGAGCAGACCTTTAGGAAGCTCTAGGAGAATGACATCAAGCTCAACCCCGAGAAATGCATCTTTGGGGTCCCAAGGGGCATGTTGCTCGGATTCATCATCTCCGAGCGTGGCATCGAAGCCAACCCGGTAAAAATCTCGGCCATCATGAAGATGGGCCTGATTCTGAACCTAAAGGGAGTTCAGAAGGTTACTAGGTGCCTTGTAGTGCTTAGTCGCTTCATTTCGCGTCTTGGCGAATGGGGGATCCCCCTTTACCGGCTCCTAAAGAAAACCGACCGATTCGCGTGGACGCCTGAGGCTCAGGAGGCGCTTGACAAACTCAAAGTGCTCCTGACGAAGGCCCTGATTTTGGTCCTACTAGCTGAGGTAGAGCCGCTCCTACTCTACGTTGCAGCTATGACCCAGGTGGTCAGCGCCGCCTTTGTTGTAGAATGGGGAGAAGTGGGAGATGCCCTCAAGGTACAGCGCCCCATGTACTTCGTTAGAGAAGTCTTGTTCGACTCCAAAACACGCTACCCCCAGATCCAGAAGCTCCTATACGCCATCCTCATCACCAAGAGGAAGCTGCTCCACTACTTTGACTCATAGCAGGTGACTGTCATGTCGTCTTTCCCCCTTGGTGAGGTTATCTAGAACTGGGAGGCCACGGGGAGAATCGCAAAATGGGCGCTTGAGCTGATGGATCAGGGCGTCACGTACGCCCCATGAATGGCCATCAAGTCTCAGGTACTAGCTGACTTTGTGGCCGAATGGACCGAGATCTAGATGCCGCCGACGGCCGTCGATCAGGAGTGTTGGATGATGTACTTCGATGGATCGCTGATGAAGAAGGGCGCCAGGGTTGGGCTAGTTTTCATTTCCCCCCTCAGGGTGTGCATGAGGTACACAATTCGCATCCACTTCCAAGTTTCAAATAATGTGAGTGAGTACGAGGCACTCGTCAGTGGCCTACGCATCGCCATTGAGTTGGGCATCTGACAGCTTGACATCCGAGGCGACTCGCAACTGGTCATCGACCAGGTCATGAAGGAGTCAAGCTGCCACAATGCCAAGCTAGCTGCATATTGTCATGAGGTTCGATAGTTGGAGAACAAGTTCAATGACCTCGAGCTCAACCATATCCTGAGGTGGCTCAACGAAGTAGCTGACACATTAGCGAAGATGGCATCGAGCCGAGAGTCGGTCCCCACTGGCATCTTTGCTAGCGACCTACATAAGCCCTCAATCTGATGCGAGGAACCAGAATAGGCTAGCAACGAGCCACCAGTCCTAGGCTTGGGGGCTGACCGACCCTCAGCTCCATCCGACCCTGAGGTCATGGAACTCATCAAAGATCCAGTGGCAGAGCCCGACCCTCCGACCGACTGGAGAACACCTTATCTTGATTGCCTCCTCCACGAGGTGCTCCCTACCGACAAGATGGAGGCCCGACTACTTGCGCGTCACGCCAAGTCCTTCGTTGTCATCAAAAGGGAGCTCTACAAGCGTAGCCACACCAGAATCCTACAGCGTTGCATCCCCACCGAGCAGGGGAAGGACCTGCTGGAAGACATCCATGGAGGGGTCTACGGGCATCATGCCGCACCTAGAACCTTGGTTGGAAATGCATTCCGGCAAGGTTTCTACTGGCCAACCACGGTGATCGATGCCAAGTAGGTCGTACGCACCTACAAAGGATGCCAGTACTACGCTCGACAAACTCACCTGCCAGCCCAAGCGCTCTAGACGATCCCTATCACGTGGCCGTTCATGGTCTGGGGGCTCGACCTGGTAGGTCCCCTCAAGAGGGCGCCCGAGGGCTTTACGCACTTACTTGTCGCCGTGGACAAGTTCATGAAGTGGATAGAGGCTCAGCCAATCACCGTGATCAAATCCGAGCAGGCCGTGTTGTTCTTCACGGACATCATCCATTGATTTGGAGCCCCGAACTCCATCATCACGCACAATGGCACACAGTTCACTAGGAAGAAGTTCCTCCAATTCTATGATGAATATCACATCCGCGTCAATTGGGCCGCCGTAGCGCACCTCCGTACAAACGGATAGGTCGAGCACACAAACGGCATGGTCCTATAGGGCCTCAAGCCTAGGATCTTCAACCGGTTGAACAAGTTTGGCAAACAATGGGTCGCCGAGCTTCCCACGGTACTCTAGAGCCTATGGACGTCCAGCGGCTGGGCAACCGGTTACACGCCATTTTTCCGACTGACCTCAACTACAGAGCGCCGAAGGTCAAGGCCTACAACGGGTAGGGAAATGAGGCATCTTTGGAAGATGCCGTGGACCTGCTTGATGAAGCACATGACATCGCCTTGCTCCGTTTGGCCAAATACCAACAGGTGCTATGATGGTACCATAGCCGACGTGTGCCAGGTCGCGCCTTCGGCATAGGTGATTTAGTCCTTCATCGCATCCAGAGCAACAAAAATCGCCACAAGCTTTCGGCACCGTGGGAAGGACCGTACATCATCGCAGAAGTACTCTAACCCAGCACCTACATGCTCAAGATCGATGATGGCAAAGCCATCGTCAACGCCTGGAACATCGAACAGCTATGTCGCTTTTACCCTTAGTTTTCCTGTTCCAAAGCTTTTAATATGCTTATCAAACTAAGTAATGTTTCTGCAAAAACCAAAAAATGTTACCTCCTATCGGGGTCGCTTCTGATCTGATCGGTCTTCAGTAACACCCGACCTCGGCTATTTCGTGGGGTCGGGTTTTACTCAGGTGCTGATTGGAGTACATTTACTCAGGAACATTTTCCCCATCCGACCCTTCTGTTTTTTATGACAAGACATGGAAATAAGAGTTGCCGAAAACTAACGATGAGTAAAACTAGTCAGAATGCAAAAAACCTATGCCCCAACGGCTACGGCATCGCTTGCTCACCAACGTGATCATTACTTAGTCGCTCGTAACTTAAGTTTCTAAATGCCTTAGCATAAAACAAGGGTCGGATCGTAACAAACTTTATATATATATATGTATATATATATATATGGCCAAATAACGTTTTGGGTCATAATAAAAATCTTTACAAAAAAATCGAACGATGGACTCAGCTATCTAACTAGACACTCTTGGGTAGGATGTCTTCTCTAATCTTCCCCGCCAGATCCTGCACCGGGGGAGCCGCTTCCTTCTCAATTTTGTCCAGCTCAACGTTAGTGTAGCCAGGCGTGAAGCCCTCACTAATCACCGACAGGTCAATGTTAGCGTAGTGGGAGCAGGCGATGGCGAACGCACGATGCATGCTGTTGTACAGGGCCTCCTTTGCGAGTGCGTGTGCTTGGTCCGGGATCTGGGTAACCCAAACTACAAGCGAGCTCGTCCCCATGGCCGGGGTGACCTCTAGGTCATCGAAGACCACCCCAATGGTAGCACGCAAGGCGTCGTGGTCGTCGCTCTCCGACTAGAGTTGACCCTGCACCTCGGAGAGTTGCCTCGGTAAGGCTGCCCAAGCTGAACATCAAAGAGTGTAAGAAAACCGACTGCAAACATCAAGCAAAAAGGTAACTAGAGCCTCACCTTTCACTTGCTCCTCAAGGACCGTCTTCTCCCTCTGGAGCACGCCAACATCCCTGACCAAGGCGGCGACCAGGCCCTTAGCTTCTTCCTTGGACTTCTGCTCGCTTTCGAGCGTACGACGAGCAAGGTCGAGGGATAGGAGGAGTAATCCAAGCTCTGTGGCATCTTCCCCGGCCTTGGCGGCCATAGCCTTGAGCTTGTCCTCGGCCTTATCGGCATGTTGATGGGCTTCCCGTTCCTTGGTTTGGAGGCTTGCCACTTCCTCCTGCAGCTGCAGCACTTCGATAGCAAGCCCCCATACCTCCCTCTCATTATGGAGGAATAGGGACTTCTCCCGGCTGTGCATCGCAAGGGACTACGAAAAAATCAGGTTTGAATTATATAAACAGGGATCAAAAGTAGAAAACATGAAGACACAACAAACCTTGCCAGCCGGGGCGATGTCATCCTTCAACACCCCCAATGCGTCGGTCAGAGAGTGGACTTCGGACTTAAGTACCGAGCGCACGCTCGTCCAGTCCTTCTCCTCTGCCGAGTCGTTGAGGGTGAACACCGAGTCGCTCGGGTCTAGCCACCTAGCCCAGCGGAGCTGGCTTCCTCCCCACATGAGGGATTGTCGCCCGGCCGAACAAGGGACCTGGAGAGCCTAGGCCCAACCTAGGGGTTAGCCGTCGCGACTGTTGGCATCGAACCGATGGGGGCCGACGGT
The DNA here is from genome assembly GCA_904845875.1 of Miscanthus lutarioriparius. NCBI lineage: Eukaryota > Viridiplantae > Streptophyta > Magnoliopsida > Poales > Poaceae > Miscanthus > Miscanthus lutarioriparius. The sequence continues at coordinate 76,721,953 of CAJGYO010000005.1, forward strand.
ACCTCCTCCGTCAGCGACGCTCCCTCAGGAGCAGATCCTCCGATGGTAGAGGAGGCTGGTAGCTCAGGCTCTGAAGTCCAAGCCATCGCTGTATCTGCAAGGGACGCCTTGGTCACACCTCCTCCTGCCTGCCCCACCTCAGGCGCGTCGATCGGCGCGGGCACCGATTCCACGAGCGCCTCCCCCGGCGCAATTGGCGCCTCCGCCTCCCCTGCTTCCTCAGGCAGCGCCGTGCCCGCCTTGGCGCCGTCATGGCGTGCCCTTGGCACCATGCCAGTTGGTTCCCAGGGGATGGGCTAATGCACCAGGATCTTCTATGGTGCCAATGCTAGGAAGTTGCTAGAGATGGTCCTGTGGAAAGCACCAACGTCACACGACGAAATCCAGGAACGCAATGAAAGGATGAAGAAGTCGTTAACCCACCTCGACACTATTATCCGAGAACATTTTGGGGGCTAGGCACTCGACTCCAACTCCGCCATGTCAGCAATTGGCCGCTTCGATCCCCCAAAGGGGTCAGATGGAGTAGGGCGGACTTGCTCCTCTGACCTCGGGGGGCGCGTCCTCCACCGCTGATCTTGGAGGCACAACCTCTTCGGTTCGCGCTGGGGCATGCTGGGGAATCAGGGTCAAGTTGACTTGCCCTACATTGGCCTGCTCATCCTTGAGCACAAGCATGCCCCATGGGATGTTGGGGTTAGACTCGTCCTCCTCTTCCTCCTCGTTGCCGTCACTCTCCTCCAAGCCTTGCCAGTGCTTTCCATGCTAGAGCTTTGCTCGCTCCTTCTTCACCTTCCTCCGCTCCTTCTTCGCCTTCACCTTCGCCGCCTCAGCCGCGATGTGGTTTGCCACCCTCCGTGCCACGTCCTCTGGCAGTGGTGGGTCACTCTTGGGCAATGAGGCCGAGCTACAAATCTTGGCACTTAGAATCTAAGAACAGAGGTGGGTTGGCCAAGGAGAGAAACTCAAAGAAGGCTCACCAGTTCGACGAAACCCGCATCTGCCCGCATCGAGGGATGCCCCAGGACCAGGTACACCAGGGCAAGATCCACCGACAGATCCGTCGGGCACTCCATCGCTTCCTTGATGAGCTATGCCATTTTGTCGATGCTGAGGGCCTCACTGGCGAACATCACTGTCCATTCGGGCACAGAATCCAGTGTCATTTGGTACATCAGAAGAGCACGCACCATCAGCAGCACTAGCCTCCTATGTGGTACACTCTGATGATGCCAGTCCCACGAAGACCGTGGCACTTTAGAATCATGAGGGCCTTGAGAAGGTCGCCGAGCCTCTTTTGCTCCTTCCCGATGGGCCCATACCTCCACACGTCTGGTGCCTCCTCGATTAGGCGGTCGGTGAAGATCGGCAGGGGGACAGCGGCGTCGTTCTTCAGGTAGAACCAGAGCTTATGCCACCCCTTGTTGGACTTCGATAAGGGGATGGAAATGTACTCCGACGCCTAGCTTCCCCATAGATGGATGCTCAGGCATCTCATCGGCACTGCTAAGTCTGACCTCTTCTTCTCCTTCTTCTGCAGCTCTACGGCGAAGAAGGTTCTCCATAGCTCAAAGTGGGGCTCAATCCCCAAATACCCCTCACACAGCATGACGAAGGCTGAGATGTACTGAATCCCATTAGGATTTAGATGCTGCAGCTCAATCCCGTAGTAGTGCAGCAGCTATCGGAGGAATCGATGGGGAGGAGTCGTGAGCCCACGCTCATGGAAGGGGATGAAGGAGACAACGTAGCCGTCGGGCGGCGACAGCACATCCTCGCCACCAGGTACGATCCACTCCATCGCCACGGTCCTTGCATGAAGAAGGATTTTCTTAACCAGACCCTCCATGGGCACGTGGAGAACGTCAGAGCGAGGCCACGGCTCCATCAAGGAAAGGGGATGGCAATGCAGAAGTTTTGGTGGTGGCATAGGACTGGAGAGCGAGAACTTCACCGGTGGTGGAGCAGAAACAGGGGAATGAAGGCGGAACTCAAGAGCAAAAGGCAGGAAGGCTAGAACGGCAAGGGTGCGGTTGCACATATAGAGGCTAGGGAGAAATAGCTCCGTATATAAGGTAAGGGCGGAACGGGCGAGGGGCGAACTGTCCGCCTAAATCAACGTGCCCCACGCCTCGCCAGATCTATTTCTTTTGGGACTCATGCCCTCATTATTCCTCACGGCATTAGTCGCATCGCCGCCTCGAGAGACGAGCGCATGCCTATCTGAAATCTTCCCCGCAAAGGATCCATCAGGTGGTGGTTCATCTTCAAAGGCTACGGGCTGGCACAGGTAAGTGGGATATGGAGCTGAAAATGCTCCTACGGCCCATTAACGCCCAGGAGTTTGAAGGCTGGCCCACAAGTGGGTTCACGGCCGCTCTAGGGCACCCTAGAGTGAGGGGAGGTTAAGGATGGGCCTGCTAGCGGCCAATACCCAAAGCACGCGAAGCACCACGGGTGTCCTAACCCTCGTTTCGAGTCTTGTATCATGTAAGGTCCATGGTTTTCCCCCGAAAGAGAGGCATCGAGCCCTTGGACCGGTCGAATGGATCTAGGAACTATATGGACCGGGCACCAAGAATCTAGAGTCAGTCACCAGCTAACCTCGAACTGGGCCCCCACGAAGGGGATGCCGGGGCTCCACTCGAACAAGCCCTTTAACAACTCATCGAGCATCGTGCTCCGTCCAGCGAGGAAAGCACGGCACGGCTCAGCCCCTCCGTTCTAGCGAATGAACGCATAAGGGACGACGATCACAAGACAAACCAACCCATCGACCAGGCCCCTGCTATGCGCAGGGGCTCAAGGGCTTTGCATCGCAAAGAGACCAAACATGCGGTCACAAACAAATGACGAGTGTCATACGCGGCTCGCCATCCTACAAAACGATGATAACGAATAGTACTCCCGGCGCCCACAAGCGACGGATCGCAAAAAAGCCTCTGCAGGATTGTCTCACTCCTCCAAAGGCTCAGGGGCTACACCCACTAGGTGCGCTCACGCACACCCGGTGGAAAACAGATTATCAGGGTGTCTCTTCCTCAGGGGCTAGGTGCCTATGTCTGCACGGCACAACATCCACAGGAGCAACAAATTGCAAAAAGCCTTTGCAGGAGTGTCTCACTCCTCTAAAGGCCTGGGGGCTACTGTTAGATATCTATACCCAGGTATCGGAGCCAGAAGATTAATGAGCATCACATCGCCTCATCCGATGGTTAAGGATGCAACTGCGGCCTCGTCCGACCCCCTAGGGGTCGGGTGGGGCCTCGTCCAACTATGAGGACGAGGTTTTTGCCTCGTCTGACCCCCCGGGGTCGGGCCACGCCTCGTCCAACTCCAAGGACGAGGTTTTCGCCTCGTCCGATCCCAGGTGCCGGGCCACGCATCGTCCAACTTAGAGGACGAGGTTTCTGCCTCATCGGACCCCAAGGCGTGGGTTCCAACTCCAAGGACAAGGTTTTTGCCTCGTCCGATCCCCAAGGGCCAGGCCATGCCTCGTCCGACTCCGAGGACGAGGTTTCCACCTCATTCGACCCTAAGGCATGGGCTCCAAGTCTAAGGACAAGGTTTTTGCCTTGTGTGACCCCTAAGGGTCGGGCCATGCCTCGTCCAACTCCGAGGATGAGATTTCCGCCTCGTCTAACCGCAAGGCGTGGGTTCCAACTCGTCCGGTCCCATAGGAAGGGATCCACCTCATCCAACCCCCGAGGGTCAGATTCCATCTCGCCTGGCCCCTAGGGTGAGATTTTCGCCTTGCCCGTTCCCTAGGAGTCGAATTTGCTACCGAACAAAAGTAGTGGCCCCAGGGTAGGACCCGAACCGCTTCGACCACTATAGTATGGAAGCACATGCCTAGGAGCATGTCTCGGACATGACCTAATGCGACTGGCAATCGCATTAGGCCATGCTGGGAGACTCACATCGCCCACCCTGTCAACAGGCCAGCAATGTGCTGCCAACTCCCTGCCTGACCATCGTCCAACGTTAGTCAACTAGCATCAATTGACTGGCACTGTATCGCTAGCCCCTCGTATGGCCTATGTTAGGGGACCCTTTGACCATTTCATCTGCTTGGATGGGATGGAAGACAAGAACAATGCATGATGCCCGCACGTATGCTGCAGCAGCCAACAGGACCCTAGTACGACGCCGCTGCTACCATGATCTACATGGTTAGCATGACCCATGTGAAGAGGAGTATGGCATACCTCCGGGAGCCTTATTTCTCTTTCTTTTTTCCTCTTCCCTTCGGTTGTAACCCCTGCCTTTCCTTGGCCTATAAAAGGGAAAGTAGGGCATCCCACTAAGGGGCATTGATTCATCAAACGAACGATTGTAGATCACACCGCATCGCATATCGAACTACAGAGACTTGGGAGCTCATCCCTCTGTCGCCAGTTTGTAATCCCCTACTACAAACTCAGTGCTGGTAACACGAGCAGCCCGAAACTAGACATAGGGACATTCGGCCCGAACCAGTATAAACCTTGTGTCCTCTTAGCACACCATCCGAGCCAGACGTGCAATATACAAATTTACTCGTTGGTGGTTACTTGAAACACCGACAACATTCCTCTCGAGCTGGCGTACCCAAGCTGTGATCTCGATGGCATGAGCCATGAGAGAGCTGGTCCCCTCTGACCGCACCACCTCAAGGTCATCGCAAACCACTCTAAGGGGGTGCTCAGGATACAGAGCTCATCACTCTCCGCCTGAAGATTTCTCCTCACCTCGGTGAGATCCATAGCTAGCCCGGTGGAATTGCTCTTGGCCTCTAGTTTCTGAGTCATTGCGCTTTCGAGCTTGGCCTGGAGGGAGACAACCTTCTACTATGCGTCGTTGTGCTCTTGGTAGGCCTAGTCAAGCTCTCGGAAAGCCTGGTCGCGCTCCTCGTGAGCCACGCCACATTTCGAGTGGAGCTTCTCCACGGTTTGGATCAGCTCATCCCGCTCCTTACATAGCCGAGCGACCACCGTGGCATCCAGGCTTGCCCTTTTCTCGAGGGCCATGAGTTTCTCCTCAGCCCCCAACATTAGATCCCTTTCTTTCTCAACCTTGCCCAGAAGGTCAAGTATCCACTGGTGGGTCTCGGCGTCCTTCTGGAGCAACTCATCCTGCTCCTTCTTGACCCTAGCAGCTTCTTTGTCATCCTTCCATGACCTCACCGATAGGGCCTCAAATGCCTTCTCGGCCTTGTCAGCATCCAAACGGGCCTTGGCCACTCGCGACTGAAGATTGGCCACCTCCTCGGTGAGGGGAGTCAGCTTGACCACCCTCTGCTGGGCGGCAACGAGCTGAGCTATCACCTCCCCGTGTAGCCACACCTCCTCGATGAGGCGGTCCCAGGCTTCCTTCTGTTGATGAAGGAACCACGATTTCCCCCGGCTGTGAGCTATAAGGGACTGCAGGGATACGATGGTCAGGATACAAAAAGTATATAAAGGAAGAAAAGGGCAAGAAGCAGGACCAAACAATACCCAACCAGAGGGAATAACAACATCGAGCAATGCGCCCATGGCGTGGTCTAGGGCCTCGAGCACGGACGCGATCCCTACGTCGAGGCTCTCCCGCTCCTTGCTCTCTGCGGCGTTGCCATGGGTAAAAAACGTCAATGCCAGATCCTATGGATTCATCCACTAGAGCAGGGGCTTGCCCCGCGTAGGTGAGACGCTGCCCACTGACGTTAGGGTCAGGGACGACTCCCTACCGGCTCCAAGCGCCACCGACCCGTCTCGCTGTGACATCCCCACCAGGACGCCGCCTCCGATGACAGAAGGGGTCAGCGGTGCAGACGCCAACCTCTCTCCCAGCACCACAACTCCTGGGGACCCCTCAGCCGCGCCCCCTCCATCCGGCCCGCACCAGGTGCCATTGCTTGGGCCACCGATGGCACGGATCACGCCGGTGCCTCAGGTGACGCTGTAGTTGCGCTCGGCTATGACCCATCTGTCATGGCCGCCGCCACCTCCACCTGTGTTGGCGGGGTCATGACTGGCTGTGTCGCACCCGCCACAGTCGGCACCACAAGCGTGATCGGGAGCCCCATCCGCCCCGCCATCGGCAGCGTTATCACGGCCATCACCAGCTGCTCCGCGACCTCCGAAGGCGCCCCTTGAACACCTGCGTCTGCCCGTCCTGCCGAGGGCACAGGCACCACTGTGGGCGGCGCCCGACCGGCCAGCGACGCGGTCACACTGGCGTAGCTCCCACCTGAAATGGGTGCGACACCAGCCGATGGCTGCCGCCCTGATTGGAGGGCGGTGCTCTTCTTCGGCGCCAACGCTAAAGGATTCTGATGCCTACCGACGCTGCAAGGGACAAAAACATAAGTCATGGTGAAATCCAACTAAAATAGGAAAAACAGTAGAATTGATAACTCACCTTAGCACCGTCGGGCGGCAGATGCATTTGGGGGACGACCCCCCCGACCCTTGCTCTGCCTCGTTGGAACGAGGCTGTTTCGAGCCTGCCCCCAGCTCCTGGGCAGAGAGGCTCGTCCCTAGTAGCTCCTACGGCGTATTGGCAGAACGCCATGCTCTCCATGGCTCTTGGGGCACGACGGCAGAGCCGCCCACCTGCACTGGCAACTCAGGCACGACGGTAGAGCCGTCCTCCTCTATTGGCTCTTGGGGTAGGCCGACGGTACGTCCTACCTCTATCGGCTCCCTAGACGTCCCCTCCCCTCCATGGTACGGGAAGGGTCCCGACACCTGCAAGGATGAACCGATGCCTGTCAGCGCATCCTCGTTCTCTAGGTTATCCCACTCCATATCGTTGACTACCATTTCTTCTTCCTCCATCACCTCGTCGTCGTCACCATCGTCATCGTCATCATCGTCGTCAGTGTCCTCCCCTCATTCCCACACCTGCAGCTTCCATTGCTTCTTCCTCTTCTTGTCCTCCTTCGCCTTCCTCAGCCGCTCGCCCTCGACATGATTCGCTGTCCTCATAGCCGAATCCCTTGGCAGCGGTGCTGGGTGATCCATGAGGATGAGGTCCCTTGGCTGGTCCCACCCCTCTTAAAGTTAGTCTCATGGGGTCAAGAAATCAATTGAAGAGAAGGCAAGAGAAAGGGAAACTTATGAAGACAACGTAGCCTGGCTCCAGCCGCATCGGAGGATGCCCCGGCACCGGGTAGACGAAGTCGAGGGTGGCACCCGTGTTGTCCCGTAAAGGCTCCATCACCTCCTTGATGCGTTGCACGATCTCGGAGTTGGGGAGCATTCCCTCAGTGAGCGCCGTTCCGTCGAACGATGCCTCGGGCGCCATCGCATATAGAGGAAGTGCGCGCGTCATCAATGGTGCCACCCTCCTCGCGTGGTAAGCTCCAATGATGCCCGACCCTTTTAGGCAGTTCTCCATTAGGATGTGGATGGCGGCGATGTGGTCTCGGATCTTGTTTTTGTCCTTCTCTAGGATGCTCCACTTCCTCCACTGCTCTAGGGCCTCCTCGATCATGCGCCCGGTGAACTCCGACAGAGGGGCGGCGGCGTCATTCTTGAGGTAGAACTACTGTGAGTGCCACCCCTTGTTGGACGTCGAGAGCCACATGGACAGGTGCTCGTCGACTCGATTGTTCCAAAGTTGGATGCCGGTGCACCCCATCGGCATGTGCAGCTCCTGCCTGCCGCCCTTCTCCCTCTTCTTCTAGAGGTTGACGGCGAAGAAATACCTCCACAAGTCGAAGTGGGGGCTCATCCCTAGGAATCCTTCACACAGTGCGACGAACACCGCCATGTGCTAGATCCTGTTGGGATTGAGATGCTATAGCTCGATCTTGTAGAAGTGTAGTAGCCTCTAGAGGAATTTGTGGACAGGGGTCGCAAGCCCACGCTTGTGGAAGTGGGCGAACGACACCACGTAGCCATCGGGCGGTGACGGCGAATCCTCGTCGCCGGGCAGCAACCACTCCTCGGCCAAGGTCCGCGTGCAGAGAAGACCGCAATGGATGAGGCCCTCCATGCACTGGAAGGTGATGTCAGAACGGCACCACAGATCCATTAGAGGTGGGGGCGGATGGATGCGAGCTCAACGGCGGTGGAGATGTAGAGGCAGGAAACCTAAGCGTTGGCGGCTGTGGCGTGGCTGCGGAGGTAAGGATGCAGGCGTGCAGATGAAACATGGAGGGCCAACCCTTTGGTTTTACAGGGCCAACGGGTGCAAGGAAACCAACCACCCGCCTAGATCTCTGCGCCTACCATGACCTGTCAAGATGTCTCGTCGTGGGGCGTGCGCATGCAACCTATGGCCGTCCCCTCGGAAAGCACGCTGGATGTTTTGCCTCCCGAACGGGCCATGACCCGTCATAGGTAAGAGGGATAAGGAGTTGAAGATGCTCCTACGGCCCGTCTAGGCCTAGGAGTTTGAGGGTTGGCCCACCGACGGGTTTGACAACCGCTCCAGGCAACTTTAGAGTGAGGGGTGGAAAGGGATGGGCCCGCTAGCGGCCAGTACTAGGGCGCACAAGCGCCACGGGCATCCCAGCCCATGTTTGATTCTCGGCTGGATACGATCCATGGGTTTTCCTTGAAGAAAGGCAGAGAGCCCTCGGGACCGGTCGGACGGACCCGAGAACTATATAGATTGACCGCCGAGAATCTGGAGTCAGTCACTAGCTGACCCAAGCCTGACCCCCGAGGATGGGATGCCGAGGCCCCACTTGGACTAGCCTGTTAATGGCAAATCGAGCACCACGATTCATCCATAGGGGAAAATCATGGCACGGCTCAGTCCCTCCATTTTTTTCAGAAAAAAAGTTTGAGGGAAGACGATCACGAAGACGAGCCGACCCTCGACCGAACCCTTGCTACGGGTGGGGGCTCAAGGAAAGTTGGACTCGCAAGGAGACCGGATGCGTGGTCGTAGAATGATAGACCCCCGTAGGGGTTGGAATCAGGAAAGACCTTTTTCGACCCACCAAATCTCACGGCTATACCCCCGAGGGGTCTGATCACGACGAAAGGGAATCGCCGTCCCCAGGACACGCCGTGGGCGACAAAAGAAGGCCAAGGCCCTCAGAATCCTCCCATTTAGAAAAGCCTCCGAAGGAGTATTCTACTCCTCCACAGGCTCGGGGGCTACTATCGGGGACCAATACTAGGGTATCCAAAGAGGAGGAGCTAATGGTCATCAACATTGATTCATCCGAACAGTCAAGAGCGCGACTACAGCTCCAACTGACCCCCTAGTGCACGGGCTCCGCCTCGCCTGACCTCTGGGGGTAGACTCCGCCTCGCCCGACCCCGAGGCCATGGGCTCCGCCTCTCTCAACCTTTGGGGGCAGGCTCCACCTTGCCCGACCCCGAGGCCACGGGCTCCGCCTCACCCGACCTCTAGGGGCGGGCTCTGCCTTGGCTCTGCCTTGCCCGACCCTTGGGTTTGTGCTTCGCCTCGCCTGACCCTGAGGCCATGAGCTCCGCCTCGCCTGACGGGGACCCATACCACTACCAACCACTCCAGGTCCAAGCGTATGGGCCTGGGTTAAAACTCTGACACCAGGGAAGTGACTGGCACGCCTCGATGTAACCCAGGGCCATAATGGGCCATACCTGAGGGTTCACATCAAGAACTACGTCGGGCGTGGCAGTGCTGTTCTTCCTAACCCTCGTACGAACGATGACAGGCGTATCAGTTCACCACGACGTCTGCCGGGACAGGATGCAACGCCATGATCGGCAGAAGACGCCTACGCATGGCGCCAGTAATGGATAGGGCCACAACGTGGAGCTGTCTCTGTTGACATCTACAGGATCGGCAGGACCTGTATGAAGGAGAAGAAGGACCCGACGATACTGAAGGCCTTCTTCTCTCTCTCGTTCTTCTCTTTTCCTCCGCTGTAACCCGTGCTTTCCCTTGACCTATAAAAGGGAAAGCAGGGCATCCCATGAGGGGGGGGAGCTGAACCGATCGACTCATTGAGATCCGATCCAGATCTGCACAAGAGCACGACATGAACACACGGCTGAGCAGCGATCGAGCTCTCAGCACCCGTTCACTCCTTCCACCAGAGACATGGGACCCTTTCCCTCTCTCCCCTATTTGTAACCCCTACTACAAACTTTCAGTGCTAATAACACGAGCAGCAACGACGAACTGGACGTAGTGACTTTCTTCCCGAACAAGTATAAACCTCGTGTCCTCTAAGCACACCATCTGAGCCAGACGCGCAATACTAGAAATTTAATCATCGGTGGTAACTCGAAAGTTGAGAGGAAGAAGAAGGACCTTTTCACGATTATGTATTTTCTAAAATCGCAGATAGGTCTCTGGTCAGTTTAATTTCCATCATTTTTCATCCATTATTCATACAAATCTATTCCTAATTCAATTCTTTTTGTTCCCATTCTACAATCAGTGGCGGACCTAGAAATTTTTTAGAGCCTGGACAAACATAACAAGATATCATATCAATTCTCATGTTATATGACACTAAAATTGACTGTGTTACTATTTTTCAACAAAAGTCTTCAAAGGAGGTAATGTCTTCAAAAGTCTTATGGTGCGCACCAACCGTATTTTTTTATTCTTAATAAACCGTCGAAAAAATGACTACTTCATCAAGTGATTTGAATACTTGCTGGTCAATTTGGTACTCACATAGGATTTCATTTGAGCTAAACTCAGTTACAACATTACCCGTATTGTTGTTTCTCAATAATCTGGTGCTTTCCCTTGCTTATCTTCATTTGAGTTTCTTTGTCCCGTACGTGACTTCCATTACCAGTTTAATTTCCTATATTGTTCACCAAGAAACACCTCGTTCCATAAAGAACCGAAAAATAATTAGTACATAGGGCATTAATGAAGTGATGATAGATATAGCTACTGACTGCAAGAGCAAAGATCAATTACTCGTGAGTGGCACGCTCCGGCACAAGCCACCGGCCACTTGCACGCCTGACATGCATGTACTGCACTTGCATGGCTCGACATCTCTTGCTTTTTATACGTTTCTTTCACAGCCTTACTGCCTTACATGCATGCACTGCTCCACAGCAACTCGCGAAGGAGCCCGGGCAGTCGCCGGGCCCTGGGTCCGCCCATGTCTACAATATATATTTCTATCTTTATTTAATCATGCCATTTCACATATATTCTGTCAATGTTATCACATTTCAAGTGAAATACCTGAAATGCCCCTCCTCCTGATATTGCAACGTCTATATCTTCTTTGTCCGATCTCCGTTGTCAGCAGTTTTTGCGCAGTGGAAACAAGCCCTATGCGTAAGTAACATTTTCATAAGTTGTTTATCATGTTTAGTGTACTACTTTTATTTATTAGTATATGTTTGCTTGTATGTCTGTGCGCCTGAAGTTTACCATGAGTGGAAAAGAAGTCATCGGTGGATCCCGAAGACCTAGAGTTAAGTTGTTTGAACAGTGTTCCGAGGCAAGTGTCCTTGACCATCTTGCACCCATATTTATTTTACTTTGAGTTAGAGTAGTTAGACCATTAGTTGCATGCAGAGTCATAATTGAATCCCATGTTAGGGTTTACTAGAACTTGTTATATCATCCTTGAAACCCGGTTTGGTTGGGTAGGTGTCATGCTTAGCTTGCAGTCTTGGGGTGGGCTGGGTTAAATGTTAATTTTGACTAATTGATTATGCAACATGTGGGATGGTAATCTTTTTAGCAACTTGGTGATTAGGGAATCCGATAGGATGGTTAGTCTTGTTGGTGGTATGTGCCAGATTTTTGGGTAAATGTTTTCTGGTGGAAAGTTAGAAATGGTGGAATGGGTTTGTGCTAGTTCCTGCCTGGATTCTAAGGACCGGTTCTCGGAGCATGTAACCCAGCTCAACAGTGCAACCTTGAGGTCTGGATGGGCTAGCCCTGGCTAATTCATTAGTTCTCGGAGCATGCTACATCGGGTCGGTTTTAGTGGCACAAGAGGCGGCATCTGCAGTGGTGTTGGTACCCACTGTTAGCGGTGAATCCTTAGTGAAGGTGTAAAACAGACTTGGAGGAGCTTTGTAAAGGCCTTGTAGTGTGACCTCGCTGAGCACCTAGGTAGTGTGAAGCGTGATGGAGAAAACATGACTCGTGGTGAAAGTGTGCAACCTCTGCAGAGTATAAAACTGGTATATCAGCCATGCTCACAGTCAAGAGCGGGCTTGAACTTCTTCATGATTAGATGGCCCTAGTTTGGATGGGTGGTTTCCTTGGTAAGGGAATGGTTGGTTGGTGTTGACGGTAGTTACCATCCAACATGAACCGTCAATATAACTTGAAATCATACATGAAAATGATCACCAACATAGACTTAGGGGTTCAAACTGACAATTTCCATGAGTTTTGGTGAATTTATGTTTTCAGCAGGGTTTATCTAGAAAACCGTCAAGGTGGATCAAATTGTCAAAGTAAATCACGCTTATCCGCAGCAAAAACTACCCCAGAAGGTTCCAGAAGACTCGAGAAGACACCACGCCGAAGCGGAGGCCGAGGCGCACCTACAGGCCGGCCGGCCTCTAGGGTCCACCTGCCAGCCCCCCGTTCTTATGTCGGTTCTCCACCGCCTCCTAGATTGCATCTATGCCATTTATTCAAGTCGGTTTGATCTAAGGGCTTAGAATTGATGCTTCGGCCTATATATACCAGCCCCTTCCCGCTCCCTCAAGGGATCTGCCATAAGTCAAGATCAACTCAGAAATTAGGGTTTCCAGAGAGAAGAGAATAGAGCTCCAATTCTTCAACATCTAGTATAGGCTAGTTAGCAAGATTCAAGTAGAGTTTCGATTATTGCTTAGGATTCCGGATTCGCCGTCTAGAGGCCGGTATATCCATTGTATCCCTTTTATTTATGATTTTGTGTTACTTTAATATTATGTTGCTATTTATTATGTTCCTAGTTTGCTCTAGTTATATGCTTGATATAGTCATGATTGATGATGAATTTATACATATGTTCGCAAAGTGCTTAGTTCAATACTCGAGTGAGTTAAGTGGTCGACATTATGTAAGCGTGGTGCTTAAATATTGTTTACCTGCGGATGCATTCCACACTCTGGGTTATGTGGTAGATCATGGATGTGACACTCCTATTGAGTCCTTTGCAGTCCACTCCCCGTTTGTAGAACAAGTAGAACCCGGTTGCGAAGGGAGACAAGTTCTGTTTTTGATCTTCCTTAGTAATGTTCCTTATGCATAGATACAGAGTTAATTATGCTATAGATGAGAGTGTATATATTTGGGTGTACAAAAGACTTAGTAAATAAGGAATGACTTAGGAATCTTTTGCTCTTAACTAATCTCCTGCCTAGCCATACTACATTTATGAGTATCTATTTCTATCTCTGGATTACTATCAATGCCTTACACTTATCATTTATTTATCATTTAACTTACCCCTGCTATAGCATGAGAGTTAATGATCTTGTTATAGGTATGCATATTTGTCAATATCTCTTGCCACCCCATCGCTCCTCCCTGTGGGAAAATATAAATAACGATACCTGGTATATTCCCAGGTGAAATGCTACAATGGTATATTATTTGTGCGCTTGTGGATTACTTCAACATATATAATCTTTCCTAAATCTACAAGTGTCATTAATAATTACCAACAACGCATTTCTAGCATCATTGTTAGGGATGACAACTTAGTAAAGAGTGATGCTAAGAAATATCAACAAGCATTTCTGGTGCCGTTGCCGGGGAGGGGCACAAGGCTAAGAGAATTGATCAAATAAATACTTATTGATGAAATCATAACTAAGCATTGGTTGTGATTCACCAACAATTTCCATCAATCAGAATCAAATCAATCAAGAGGAAGCTCAACACCAGTTTCTGAAGCTATGGCTAACAAGACACTGCGAGAATTCTCTGCTCCAAGCACTGAGAACATTCACACCGGACCAACACTCAAAACCAACAACCTTGAGTTCGAACTCAAGCCAAGCCTCATCAACATTGTGCAAGCTACTCCATTCAGCTGAAAGGCACATGAAGATGCTAGTGCTCATCTTTAGAATTTCCTAGAGATTAGCAGCATAATCACCATCAAGGACGTTACTCAAGATATCATACTACTCTGCCTATTTCCATTCTTACTAGTGGGAAGGACGAAGCAGTGGTTCTACACCAACAAAGATGACATCAATACATGGGCAAAGTGTTTGAAGGCCTTCCTAGCAAAGCTTTTCCCTATAGGCAAGACCAATGCCTTAAGAGGAAAGATTTTTAAATTTTCAACAGCAGAAATGAGAGACCATTCTAGAGGCATAGGAATGTTTCCAAGAATACATTTTAGATTGTCCTCATCATGGAATGGAAGATTAGTTGCTCATGCAAACCTTTTACCATGGATTAGCTCAGAAAGCTCATGAACAACTCGATGCTACTGCTGGAGGATCATTTATGTCACTCACCCTTGGAAAAGCTGAAACCCTTATGGAAAATATAGCCTCTAACCAAGGCTGGTCTCAATGCAATATTCAAGCATGCAATAAGAGCGAAGAAGTATCAGAGGAGGTGTGTGCACTATCAACCAAGATGGACATACTATTGAATTGGCTTGAATAGCGAGCCAATTACAAGAAAGATCCTCAGGCCATACAAAATACTTTTAATTCCCAGAACATATGTGGAGAATATTTGGGGGTTGATTTCCCCGAATATCAAGAAGACGCAAATATTGTCATCAATAATTTTACTCCACAACAACAGCGGCAAGGATGGAATCAACAACAACAATGGTCAACTTACCAAGGTAAGTACCCAGGTAATTATCCCTCTAGTCCCAAACAACCATCCTTGAGAGATTTGATCTTAGAACAAGCTAAGATTAATTAAAGTATTTCTAAAAAGCTTGCTTGTAATGATAACCACCACCCATCGCCTCCATCACCATCTGCACTCTCCACCAGCCATTTCTGAGTGCATCTACACCAAAGGGGCACTGTGCTCGCTTAAGCACGAAGCAAAGAAGTGTCTGGAGGAGGATGAGGCCAAGTGGGCCCCATGTGGGGCCGGCTGGCCCCACCACTTGGCCGGCCGGCCTGCTGCTGCGCTGCCTATAAAAGGCCACCTCTCCTAGTTGTTTATTCACCCACACACATTCACAATCCAGCCTCCCAAGTTCAAAATTCCAAATTCCAAGTTTGTAGTTTAAAAATCCACTTAGTAGAATTACTGCTGGAATTACAAAGAGGGAGAAAGATTAAGAATAGAAGTGCTGCCAAAATTAGGAAGAAAAATTAAAGAGATTGAGGGTTGAAGTTCTATCAAAATTCTGATTAGAAAATTCATTAGGCAATCAAGAACGACTGACCCTTGGACGACTGACTTTTCGGACGGCTAACCGCTGACATTTTATTTTCTAATCTGTTCTATGAGTTTTGTCGTTTGTTGATTTTTTAGGAAGATGAGCAAACTATTGGGCAAGCTCAAGCGTGTGGGATTGTCCCATTCTATGAGAAGCACTTCTTCGAGGGCGAACGCCGTTCCATCCCCCTCTGCCAGAGCGCCGCCTCGATCGTCATCAGTTGAAAGGAACATCCTATTGGAGGAGAAGCATCTCAAGTTGAGGAACAAGACAAAGAAAGATGCCTTCAAGCAGTTGAAAATCCAAAGGTCTGTTCTTACTTCTACCTATGATCCAGCCATTCTGCGTGCCATAGGTATGGATATTGAATTTGACTTCATATTTAGAGCTATTGGATGGAAAAATATTTGGAATATTCATGAGCAAGGGTCTAAACTCTTAACATCAGAATTTCTATGCACTTTACAAACTACTGGTACTAAAGTTAAATTTTGACTCTTTGGAAAAGAATTTTCTATCCCCTGGAAGGAGTTTAGTTTGCTTCTAGATTTTAATGTACAGTGCGTAGTTGACGTAGACTCTGCTCTGCAAGATTTTGATAAGGTGAAATTCTGGAGAGAAATTTCTAGAAAACCTCACATGTACCATCCTCGTACTAATGATATCCATCACCCTACACTGCGATTCATGCATAAGTGGATAGGATTTTCTTTATTCCCAAGACCTGACTTTCTTACCGTAAGGGTAGATGATCTTATGTTATTTTATGCTATGGTGAAGAGGAGGAAAGTTTCACCTGTTAAATTCATGATGGAAGGAAGTTTTGGAGCTCAAGGGTGATGTTGAGTGTACCTCTTTGGTCACTCGCATTGCCCAAAATTTGGGTCTTTTGAAAAATGCTTTTGTTGTTTACATCGATGACATTCCCCGTTGGTATATCGACTATGAATATTTTGTTCAAGCACACATGTTAAAAAAGAATAAGGATGAGAAACTTGTCATGATGTACATGGATTATACAACCAAGATTCTGTTACCAGACCGAAACCTTGGTTTGTATGCGGTGAATTCTTTTGTCTTTGATTTATAGGTCAAGGAGGCAGTACCTCGCAGAAGTGCTTCTACGAGAATCACTCGCAACCCGCAGCCCCGGTATCGTGGTGATGATCCAATTTTGGAGGGACCAGCTTTCACCAGCTATGCAGGTTGGGATCAGCCGGGATTCTCCCGCATGTATCAACCCGAGCATGCTGGTTGGGAGCAGCCCGCTCCTCAGCACGCTGAGAGCTCCTGGCAGCAAGGATTAAGTGAGCAATGGTAATATGGTAACTTCGACTACTATCAACAGCAGCCCTATAAAGAAGTTTCAAGCGGCCACCAGGGAGGACGTATGTCCTTCTCTGCCCGTGGCTATCATGATCAGCCAATGGGCTATCATGACTAGCAGATGGAGCATTCCCGCCTCGATGCCAGATTGACAAACATAGAAGAGACACAACAAGACAT
This sequence comes from Miscanthus lutarioriparius, assembly GCA_904845875.1. Taxonomy (NCBI): domain Eukaryota; kingdom Viridiplantae; phylum Streptophyta; class Magnoliopsida; order Poales; family Poaceae; genus Miscanthus; species Miscanthus lutarioriparius. The sequence continues at coordinate 76,738,727 of CAJGYO010000005.1, forward strand.
TCAGAACGCACTTCACCAGCACTCCCAGTGGCAAGCATAAGTGGGAGACCGTGTCACCAGCATCCAGCAGCACCAGGAGCGAGAGAACGGGAATTGGCACTACTTATTCCAGGGTCTCAACATCGACCCGCCATTCTGATCGACCGACCACAGCAACACCTAGCTTGTGGGAGGATCCCCTGATGTCTCCAGATATCAGCCACCACGGCTGGACAGCTGGCCTCCTGGTCCTTCGGTCCAAGCCTCACGTCCGTCCTTCACTGCTCCAGTCCATCGGTATGGCACGTTCCTACTTGACCTTCACTTCGCCGTTGACCACCACTTTCGAGCTCCACACCTACGCACCACAAGCCAAGAGATATGTTGCACAACCCTAGTCACGTCATAGTTAGTTCACAAACTCAACCCAAGACGCAAATTACGTTAACAATCACGAGAGCACGTATCAACCTCAACCTTGTGTTCAAAAGCTCCGGTAAAAGCTCGGACACGATTCTTCAGTTTTCCTGTACACGATGATAGATGCATAGTCAATGACTCAATCATATGAGGGCCTTCAATTCATGCACGGCAAATATACAATATACTCATGTCTCGTAAAATCACTAATAAACAGTGACAGAAAAGTGTCTCTTCAAAGATAAAATCACTCGTAGAGCTGACAATGGATTAGAATCCAAATTCATATGGATAAATCCAATTAACATCCAACCAAAAAAAGTCACGTCCAAACGTATCATGGTACAAAATAATTAATGTCCAATCCAATTGCTTTTAAATCCAAATCCATGCACTATGATCCAATAATTGCGAAACTATTGTAACTACATGTTAATTCTATGTCAAAATTTGGACCCCAGCTATTAAAAATCGCATTCATATCATAAATTTTAGTAAAATTGATTAAAATTTGTTAGAGATAAGTCAGTATGATTGTCCGCTACTTTTGGATAGATTGGTGTTACTAGATACATATGTGGTTAGATACATATGTGGGCCCCAAGTCAAAACAAAGATCCCAAAAATTGAAAGCTCACGTTCACTAATTCAATGGAGATGATTCAGCACGATTGCCCGCTACTTTGTACAAATAGGTGTAACTATGTATATAAGTGGGCCCCATGTTGAAAGACCCCCAAATTACAAATCTCGTGTTCACACCTTAAAATTCTAGTGAAATCGACTGTAATTTTTTAAGATGATTTAATATGATTGTCCGCTACTTTGTAGGGAGTACTGTTACTACATATAAACGTGGATCCCATGTCAGATTCAGACCTTAAAATTATAAATCTCATGTTCACACTTTAAAATTTTAACAAACTTAACTGAAATTTATTACAGATGACTCGTACGATCGCTTGCCACTTTATGTAGATCGGTGCGACTAGATATACATGTGGGTACCACATCATAAACTTGAAACTTGGTAAGGGTCCCTTGCCCAACAACCAAGTTTGCTATGTGGCATTTGAAAGAAATATGGTCAACAGATTCTACACAAAAGCACAGAAGACAGTCAGTTTTCCCTTTCCACCCTTTTTTCACCAGGTTTTGGGCAACTTGAAGTTTATTGTTGAACACTTGCCAAAAAAAATTATCTTAAGAGGAATCTTACTTTTCCATATAAAACCACCTACCCTACTAGTAACACCCCTGTCAGTTACGAATCTGATCCTGTTTGGTTGGGCTGTGGCTTTTGAAAAAACTGCTGTGAGCTGTGGGCTATGAAAAAGCAGCTGTGGGAAAGCAGTTGTGGGAAAAACATAAAGTCGTTTGGTTGAGCAGTTGTGGCTTTCGTAACAGCTGTAGTAAGGTTCTCTCACTTACGGGATCACAATAAATATTTATCTGCCTATATGCAATCATAAAACACTGAGTTTTCACTGATTTACATGTAAATGAATTATTTTTGAGAAAAATTTACCTTTTTTAGAACAATAAATTTTATTATATGGTTCATGTAATTTCACTCAAAAATAGGCAATTTGTATGTATACTCTCCCTACTCCACCATCTACTTCCTTCTGCAGTAGAAAAACTCATCTCAGTTTCAAAAAAAAAATCTAATCTCCACCATCTTCTATATGTATACTCTCCCTTCTCCACCATCTACGGTAAGGTAGGCAATCACGTGCAGCATCTCAGTGTCCTTGTACTCATTGGCAGATGGAGCACATGGCATTGTCCTCGGCGGCCCTGCTAGATTCTCTTCTCTAAAACCCAAATCACAGAATCTGCTTTGTGTTGACGCTTAATTTGGTCACACACTCGATAAGGAGCTAGATAGTTCGATGTAGGGCCTAGCTGATTTTGGGATCGGTCGGCGCCTAGGTGATGTCCACACCTGGACCTTGTGCCTCCAGCGATGAGCGTGATACGCAAGACACATTGTCGGAGGAGCCTCACCAGGAGCGCGATACGCAAGACACGCCGGCGAGGTCTCTTGAGACCCGAAACCCCACACACCCGGGAGGGACCCCGTCGGGGCGTGCGGCGGCTATGGGCTGCCCTAGCCGGCCTGACCGCTCTAGAGCGTCGTCGTCATTGATCCTCCAGCCATGTAGCACCGACGAAGAACGAAGAGAAGAGGTAGAGGGGAAGAGAAGGTAAAAAGAGGTAGTAGATTGATTTGTTGTCTTTATATGTCGATTGGATATATGGAAACTCAATCGGCCATGATCCTCTCATATATATAGAGGGGGGTCTTATCGCAGTCGGAAACCTCTCCAAGACTTATTTTCCAAGTTTCCCATGAGTTTAGAATAGTTGAGATCGAGTTTGGACTCTCCCTGATTCGGACTGCGAAAATCAGAATTCTGACAGGGGGTCAGAAGTTCTGATTTTCGCGCAAAGCTAGCACCTCCAGGCGAGCATTAGAAGTTCTTATAGGGGGTTAGAAGTCCTGAGTTTCACGCAAAGCCAGAACTCCCATGCGAAAGTCAGAAGTTCTGGTAGAGGGTCAGAAGTTCTGATTTCCGCATAAAGCCATAATTCCTATGCGAATGTCAGAAGTTCTGGTAGGGGGTCAGAAGTTCTAATCTTCGCACAATGGACAATTTTGGTTGTCAACATATGCCCCCCTGTTTTCAGGTGAATGATGCATAAACCTGAAAACACCTGTCAAAACAAAACCAAACAGTGACGTTACCCATCTCATCGGCTGCTCAGTGGCGAAGGGCGATGTATACATCGGCCATTTTTGTTCTAAGGGCGATACATGTATCGGCCATTGTTTGGAGAGCACTTAGGCTTCTTGTCAAACACTTGGAAAATACTTTTTCAAGTATCTTCCATTGAATGCTCTGTTGAGACGTTCACCTTTCAATGTCTCTAGCAAATATGAATTACCGATATAACTTTGATCACTCTGTAAGGACCTTCTCAATTTGGTGATCACTTGCCGAACTTGTTGCTCTTCGATCCAATTGGTAATCTGGTTTTCCACACTAATTCTCCCACTTGGAACGATTTGCTCATGACTTTCTTGTTGTATTCCTTGGCAACTCGAGCTTTGTCTTTCTCTATGTCCTTGAGAGCTTTTAATCTTACATCAACCACCTCATCGATATTATCCATCATCAGATCATGATACATAACAGCAGATAGATCATTTTGTTTAGCAAGCCTATATGCATCCAAATTCACCTCGACAGGTAACATGACCTCTTGACCACATACCAACTCAAAAGGAGTAACTTTTGTAGTACCATGCCTTGAAATACGATGTGCCCAAAGATCTTCAGCCAAAACTTCATGCCACCTTCTTAGATTCTCTTCAATCTTCTTTTTAATAAGCTTGATCAAAGTCTTATTACTAGACTCAGCTTGGCCATTGGCTTGAGCATAGTACGGAGATGAATTGAGCAACTTGATTTTATATAATTCGGCAAATTCCCTCACCTCCTTAGACACAAATAATGTCCCTTGATCTATAGTTAATGTTTGAGGGATGCTAAATCTATGAATAATATGCTCAGCGATGAACTCAATTACCTCCTTATGTGTCATATTCTTCAAAGGAACTGTTTCGGTCCACTTTGTAAAGTAATCCATAACAACCAACATAAAATGGTGTCCCTTTGAAGATGGGGGATGAATTTGGCCAATGAAGTCTAGCCCCAACCACGAAAAAGCCATGGTTTGATGATAGGATGAAGCATAGCAGCAGGCACAAGCTGAATATTTTCAAACTCCTGGCACTCTTCGCAACCTTTGTAATAATGAAAGTAATCGGCCATCATAGTAGGCCAATAGAAAACAGCTCTACGCAATAACCACTTCATCTTCGGGGCCGATTGATGCATACCGCAGATACCTTCATGGACTTTTCCCATAGCCACTCTCGCTTGATCAGATCCCAAGCATTTAAGCAACAAATCTTTGGCGGTTCTCCGATAGAGCTCATCATTATGCAACACATATTTAAAAGCGCTCCACCGAATATTCTTATCAATTTTGGCATTAGGATCACGTAAATATCTCAACAAGAGAATCCTCCAATCTCCTAAATCGGCTCCAACATCACTGGAAATTACATCGGGCATATTTGGTAGCTTCTCGGGCGAATTGACTAGGCCGGTCAAAAAGGAGTCGGTTGAGCCGACTGGGTTAGTCGGCCTAGCCGACTTGGCTGCTGCAGGGGTGGAGTTGGCTAAGCCGACTTTATCAGTCGACTGAGCCAACTAGTCTGCATCTGCACGGGAAAAATTTAAATTTTATGCATCGGCTTTTCTTTCATGCGAAATTTAAGCCCACCGATGCCAAAGCCAGATGCTTGTTGAGTTAACATGTTGGCCTTATAATTCTCATGCCTTGGAATATACTGAATTTGGAATTTGACAAATGTATTAATAATGCCAAGGCACATATCACTACTACAAATTGACTTTTCACCGTCGCCACATTCACTGCCGTAGCGATAGCAGCGACGGTGTGGTACCTCCACCGTTGGTTGACCGATAGCGAGGCCTCCTAGGGAAGGAAACCGGTAGTGAAAACTGCTACCACCGATGGGTTAACGGTAGATGCGGCAGCGGTATTGGGGTCGCATTTCCTCTATCGCATGAAAAGCCGGGTTGACTGGGATACGCGTTTTGGCCGGCGGTCCGAAACTAGCGTTTGGTCAACTAGCGGTAAAAATTCAGCGTGAGTGTTGAATGTCCTCAATTTCCAAGGCTGTCAAATCACCTTTACTTCTGTTGCCAGAAGCCAAAGAGCCGTACCCACTGTTCTACATATTCTTCAAGCCCGGTGCCCTCTGAAACCACCCCTCTTCTTTATCCATCATCCCCTTCTCTTCCAGTCTGCAAAGAAAATATCAGGCAACCCCTTCAAGTTTCCAAGCAGCCCATCGTCCAACGAGGACGACTTGCCATCCCACCAGTCCTCTGAGAAAGTTGTCTCCTCCGACGACTGGATGCCTTATGATTGTAGTCCTCTGTGGAGGTCCAAGAAGGAGGACCCAGAGGAGGAGGACGAGGATGAGGACGAGGAGGACGACGCCGACGCCGATGACGATGACTCTGACTCCGACTTCGACTCGCCTCCTCCCAAGCGAGCGATTAAGTAGTTTATAGTTAGTATAAGTAGTTTTAATAGTTTAGGTTAGTTATTATGTTTCTGGATGAGTACAATTATATACTCGTCCAAATTGTATGTATCTGTATATGCAATGAATCAATGAAAAAAGGGCGTGATTGGTTTGCGGCGAAAATTTGCCACGACAAGGATTTGGCAAGCTAAAATTAGGTAAAAATTTTGCCATGGATTTGGCAAGTCGAATGTGAGAGGTTGGCAAGTTTTGGTAGCAAACCAATCAGGCCTAAAGTTCTTTGAAATATTAGCTTTCCTACTGCTATTCTTGCTACCTATCTTTGAACCTTGCTATTCCAGGAGATATTGCTACGTGACGAATGTTTTTTCTTTTTCTGTATATATATGAATGAAAAGTAAAAACTATCATGTACGGTTCCGGTTGTTTCTAGGAGAATCTAATAGCATTTCAACTGCTGACAATTGCCGTATTATAGCATTGGATTAGGGTGGCAATGGTCGGCTTAATACGGATATTGTTTATCTTATCCCATGCCGTCCGTTCTCGCTGTCGATCAATCTGGGCCGTTCGTTTGGAAAAGAAACCTAGAACTGCATGGGCCATTTCCCAACTCCCCTCGGCCCTATCGGCGCATTGGCGGCTATTGGACCCACTAAAAACCCCAATACAAAGCCATTAGGTCTCCCTACCCATTGCTTCATCTTCATTATCTCCACCAGTTGCTTAATCTTAATTCTCCCCAACCGCCTGTGCTTGCCCTGCCTCGAGCACCTTGCATTATCATCATGGACAACGCCCTGTGAAGGTTAGATGGATTCGGTCACCCCCTCCCCCCTGTTTGCATTTGGTTCCAATTGGTTTTGGGTTCGGTATCAGTTTTATTCATATTAGGAATTTCTTTATTGCAACAGATGTCATACTATGGAAGAAGCCATTTCAATGTGAGCAACCTTGCCTTTTGGCGGCTAGGGTTGGCACCAGGACCCCAGATGATGTTGTTTGCTACTTGGGAATAGAGCATTCACTTGGACCGATGGTTGATTATTGAAGCCGCTGTTCGTCACCTTCTCGGTCCATAAAATTTGACAAGAATCGTTGAAGACCCTGTTTGTGGAGAGATTTTTGTGCTTTGCAGGACTAGACAAGAAGTAGACACACTTTATGGATACAAGTCCGTGGATGGAGATGCTGTCATCTTCGCTACGGTTCACTACCTCTGGCTTTTAGGACCGCATCAACCAATTAAGTACCTTAGCAACTGCCTACCCCTCCGACATTAAGTCTTAGAATTTGTGAAACTTTTATGTTAATGAAGTTTATATATACTGATGAAGCCTGTGGATTAGTATGTATGAGTACTGCATAATCGTTGAACTATTACTTCGGTTGAACTTTTAATTGAATTAGTTGGTCTTGATTGTGGTCCACGTGTACACCTCTATGTAAGCACAGAGGATCCAAAATAGGCCTTCTTCTACAGGCAGATAGTACCCTGAACTGCCGGTGATACAACATTTCATCTTGGAAGGAGTGCGAGGGTTTTCAAGGACGTTTTGGTGCCTTGGCAGGAGGCAAAAGCGTAGACAATAAAAGACCTACGCCGACCTCTTCACTCAGAGCGTGCAACACTTTGAACCCTGACTGTTCCATGGCTACATCTAGCTCCAACTCCTCCCAGTGGTTAGCACCATCCCAGGGCGCCGTAGCGAGAAGAACACCGGCTTCCAGCGGAGGAGGCTACAACAGGAGGGGGCCACCGATCCCATGCCATGTCGACAACCACCCCTATGCATACCAGCCACCACTTTTGTGTTGTTGCGGCTTGAAGATGTCTCGGTGGATTTTGTGGAGTGATGGAAACCCAGGACATCAGTACCACAGATGTTGTAGGGCAAATAATGTAACTCAATTTCTTTCTTGTTCATTCTGTTTTCACAATGCAAGTGCTGAAATCCTACTGTACTTATGGTAATTTGGTTTTTCGTAGCCCAACTTAGATTGCAGGTTCTTTAGGTGGCACAATCCCCCATATGGAAAATTTCAAAGGACTTTGATTTTGAATTTACGTAACAAGATTTGGGAGCTGAAGGCGGAAGCCAATGTTACAACAAATAAAGAACATCTACAGGAGGAGGAAGAGATTATGCCACAGATTGAAGAAATGGCCAGGGTTCCAACGAAGATGATGGAAGATTTTGTACCGCTGAGAAAGAAATGTGCTTCATGTTCTTCTTTCACCTATTTTATACTTACCTTAGTTCTTGTTATGTTCATTGGCAAGATGCTTAGTTCACCGCAGTAGATTCAAGTATCAATTTATGATGTATCGGACTAAAATCTATCACTTTTGTACAACTATTGTTAAACTAAATACAAGGTGATTTTCCAGGTGTTCAATTTATTAAAATGTAAATGCTAGTACATCCAAGTATCAGTTGATGTGTCGGACTGAAATCTATCACTATTGTACAACTATTGTTGAACTAAATGTAAGGTGATTAACCAGGTGTTCAATTTATTGAACTGTAAATGATAGTTGATCCAAGTATCAATTGATGTGTTGGAGGCATCCTACTTCCCTGGACACTGGGCCCTGGAACAGGGGCAAATAATTTATTGAACTATATATACACTCCTACGGTCCTACCACACCTTCCACCCATCCATTCCCCACTCTGCTCCCTTGCTTTGCTTCACCCTGCTAGCGTCGGATGAAAAGCAGCCTCTCACTTGCTCACTGCCCCTTCACCTCCTACCTCACCGGCGCACAAATCTTCAGCACGCTGTCCTTGCTTGTCTCCTCCATCCGGATCTAAGGTAACTACACTGGATTTGCTCATTTACCGGATTCTATATTCCTTTGTAGTGTTCAGTCGTCCTCTCTCCTCCTTCAGCCTAGCTACAGTAATTTTCTTGGATCTGCAGATGAAAATGCCTCTTCTCGTTCTAGAGTTTGTGGCCTTTTACCTCCGTGGAGTGCAGCTTGTGAGCCTTATTATCCTCAGTATTGGTTCACCAAATTAGTACTTTGTGAACAAAGTCGATGAGCTAAATGAAAAGTGTACCAATGGACGTGGACAGGGTTGTAGTGGTCAAGGCTCAGGATGACATGGAGATTGATAATGATCCCGTGGATGTCAATAATGATCTGCAGGATCTTATCAAGATTGACAATGATTCCATGGAGGTCAACTAGGATCTGCATGGAGAGTGATTAATTATGTAACCAATGATGTACATATGAAGGCCTTTTAACTTTTGCATAGTATTGGCCTAATTAGTATCAACATTTTAGCTTTCAGCATGCTTGTTAGCTTGGTAGTGTCGACCTATTTATTCGGTATGAATGTATGGAACTCAAGTTGGATACCTTTCAATCCGATGGTACAGGCATTGTGCTTTCCTTATGTTTTGTAAGTGCACAGTTTGGCTTTCTTTTAATGTAAATCTGTGTGCCTTATTATTCACCATCGAGCTCAAGTTGGCTTCCTTTCAATCTGAGTACTAGAATTATGCTTTTCTTAGTTTTCTAAGTGCGTAGTTTCGCTTTGTTTCAGTGCCAAACGTTAAGATTGTGTGCCTTAGTGTTCATCACCGTATCATACGGAGGTCTTCGGGTGGTAATAGGACCCAGCCATCGGTGATGATACTGTGCATTCACCACCGCTTAGTTGCAAAATTTCCAATCCCGCGTTTGAACCCTCCCATGCAGAACTGATGAAAGTTCGATTCCTGCTTGCATAAAACTTACGCAGAGAACCCCTACCCCAACATCCCCCTAACCCCTCCCCACCCTGCTACCCCCTCCCTCTCCCACACACACATAGCTTTTCTTGTCCTCATTGTTGTTGTTCATCATCGCCGCTTGTGCTCATCACTACTACACAGCTCTTGCTCCGCGACGGTGCACATCGCCAGCTTGCCCGCACAGATCCACCAGCATATGAGCTACTGTTGTCACCGGTTTTCCCACTTGTGCTCACCACCGCTAGATCCAAAAGCAAGTGTAATAAGGCCTTACTTGCATCGCCGTCCCTTCTCCTCAAAACTCATCTCCTTACTAATGTTTATTGATGCAATTCCACGGCAGGGCGGCCTCATCTCTTTGGCTAGTGGTGTCCTTCCAGATGAAGGAGGCCCACAACATGAGGAATGCAGTGGACAGCCTCTCAGACGATGTGCTTGCCGACATCTTCAGCTACCTCCCCGCCCAGTCCTTGTACTGCTGCAAGTGTGTCTGTTGCCCCTGGAGCGTGTCATCTTTGACTCATATCAATGTAAGAAGCTTTCACAAACTATCGTCGGCTTCTTCTATGGTAGCTGGTGGAAGGGACACTCGCTAGATCCGGGCTGGGTCGGAGATGACCGGTGCCCGCGCGCGACGCTAGAGGAGAAGACTAGGCCACATTGGAGGAGGAGATCCGGGCGTGGCATCACCTCCACCGGGCCCTGCAAGCCACACCTCCACCAGGTCCCGCAGCCACCGGATCCAGCGCGGAGAAGCAGATCCTGTGCCACCATTGCCAGATCCCCACGTGCCGCGCCTCCACCGAGTCCCATAGCCATCGGATCCATCGCCGGAGAAGGAGATCCTAAGACAGCCCCACCCGTGAAGGCAGCGGCCACCCTAGCTGGGTCACGGCCCATTATCGCTGTGAGCGCGTCAACCCGAGCCGAGGCGTGGCCTGCCGTCGCCGCGAGCGCGGACCCCGCACCGGGGGCTCGGCCCCTTCCCCGCACGCCGTGAGGAGTAACGAGCGTGGCCCCTGGCTCGAGAGAGAGAGGAGTACCAAGAGGGAGCATGGACTAGGTAGAGAGAGCGCACCAGCGGATCTGAGAGAGAGAGAGGGGAGAGGACTGAGAGAGAGTGGTGCTCAGTGGGGAGGGAGAGAAATGGGAGGGGAGGGGCGGGCTGGGGGACAGTGGCGCGTGTTCGAGCGGCTTTGGGAGAGCGTAACCCTAAGTGCCACTTACATATGAGCCCGAGGGAGGATAGATGTGGGCTTTCACTTGGGTTGGGAACTGGGCCACTATTTGTGGAGGCGGGCTTTATAGTGTGCCCACTTCCGAAAATGAATTTTTGGAGGCGGTTGCTTTAAGATGACCGCCTCCAAAAATAGATGATTTTTGGACACGGTTGTCTTAATACGCCCGCCTCCATAAATCAATTTTTGGAGTAGGTCAAAAGTGCCCGCCTTGGTAAATAAAAAATGCCCACCTCCGTTAATCGCAGGCATTAATCAAGGCGGTTGAATTTTTTGACCGCCTCCATTAATAAAAGTGCACCATCTTGCAAAATCATTTGTGTAGCAGTGAGTGCTAACCCCTCCTGAATTGGTCTTATCGGTTTCAGGCGCCAAAGAGACAAATTCGGGTTGCTTCCTAAAAATAATCTTGCCATTTGGATCAATATAACAGTAAGACAACCTCTTACTAGGAGGTATAGTGCTAGCCCCTCCTAAATTGGCCCTATCGGTTTCAGGCGTCGAAGAGGCCAATTTGGATTGACTCTTTAAAATCACCATACCATGTTGATCAAAATAATACGGCCTCTTAGCAGGAAGTTTAGTGCTAACCCCTTCGAAATTGGACCTATTGGTTTCAGGTGTCGAAGAGGCAAATTTGGACTGATTATTAGAAACAAACATGCTATGTTGATCAAGATAGTAGTGAAACGACCTCTCATATTGAGGTTGACTAAAAGACGAGGCTGATTCGCTAGTATGTGCAGCATGAGGTAAAGTAACAATAGGAGCACCTAACATCCTTTCCTCTAATTCATCAAATTTAGACATAATCCTATTCATAGCATGAAAAAGAAGAGAATCTTCGGTAGACCCATGTGCTTTTACCTCAGCTATGATTATATACTTGATGATGCTCTCCTAACCCATTGGACCGGTGAACTCACTGTTGCGACCGTTGTTCCACATCTTGATAAAAGGGGATCAAGACCAAATGCTATTGGCCTTTTGGACCAGATGCAACGGTAATGATAAACACAAGAAGGATAGATTAGAACCAACGAATAGGCTAGGTCAGAAAGATTGGCTATAGGAGATAGCCAAACCAATCGTTCCCCATTGAAGTCGCCAAAAAGTGTGTTGACACTAAATTAGGTCACACACTACATAAGGAGCTAGATCACTCGATGTAGGGCCTAGCTGATTTTGGGATCAGTCGGCGCCTAGGGGATGTCCACACCTGGACCTTGTGCCTCCAGCGATGAGCGCGATACGCAAGACACGTCGCCGGAGGAGCCTTGTCAGGAGCGCGATACGCAAGACAAGCCGGTGAGGTCTCTTGAGACCCGAAACCCCACACGCCCCGGAGGGACCCCGTTGGGGCATGTGGCGGCTATGGGCTGCCCTAGCCGGCCTGACCACTCTAGAGCGTCGTCGTCGTTGATGGTATGAACCCGCTAGGGTTGAATCCCGAACTTTCGATGAGAGGGCGTGGGATATCTCGATTGGTGGATGGAGACGATGTTCACGGCTCGACTACAGCCATCCAAGCTACGCCTTAGCAACTGATACACCACCTCCAATGGCTACTGCGATCTTGTGAAGCGCATCACCCGGCCACTAGGGCACTCATCCTGCAAGCAATTGAAGAACTAGCAAGAACAAGTATAACAAGTACTAAATTTACTAGATGAAGACGAAGGTTTTCAAACTCAATCTCAAATAAGGTGGGGTTCCGGAGACAAGAAGACGGGCGGTTGATCCAGCACGCGCGCTTACAAGCAAGTAGCGAGAGCTAAACTTGATCTAAACAAAACCCAACTATTCTTGGTGGTGGCTAAGGGGTATATGAAGGTGGAAGGATGACCACTATGGTGTTGGGGTCGTGCTCCAACCCTAGGACACGTCCCTAATGGACCCGACTTGATACACGGCCCATTGGGCCAAACTAAGGCGACGTGGCACCTTTGGACAGAAAACCTCTCTGTAGTAATTCAGTCATTGCGGCCTCTTTAGAACAGATATGGACTTGATTCCAGATTCATGTGAAAATAGACTTCATAAGGATTCCATGAAGTACTTGAACACCCCAATCCGAGTCCGTGTGCAACCATGGTGAATATCACAAGTTGGAGCTATCCTGGAGTCTCAATCCAGCCTGCGCGAATCCTTTTCCCTTTCGGTCCTCTCCCTGGTTCCTAACCAAAACAAGAGTGCACATGTCTCCATGGTCTAAATATGATGGATAGGAACTCAAGAGTGAACTTACTTGATGATTAAGTTGACGAGCACGGGCGTGAGTAATAGGACCAGAAACTGGAACTTGTGTCGGTGTGGATGTATCGTTGGTGTTGATGTGCTCATCATCCTCACCTTCTTGCATTTGAGTCATCCTTGACTCAAGCTCTTCTTCTTCTCCCAAATATGGCTTTAAATTTGCAATGTTAAATGTGGGACTAACCCTAAAATCTGCTGGCAGATCGAGCTTATATGCATTATCATTAATTTTCTCTAACACTTTAAATGGTCCAGCAGCCCTAGGCATCAATTTAGACTTTCTCAATTTAGGAAACCTATCCCTTCTCAAGTGCAACCAAACTAAATCTCCTGGTTCAAATATTAGTTCCTTTCTACCTTTATCACCAGCAAACTTATATTTAGCATTCATACGCTCTATGTTTTCTTTAGTTGTTTCATGTAGTTTTAACATCAATTCAGCACGCTTAGTAGCATCAAAATTTAGTTTTTCAGAAGATGGCAAAGGCATCAAATAAATGGGAGCACGAGGCAAGAAACCATATACAATCTGAAATGGGCACATCTTTGTAGTAGAATGCAGCGAACGATTATAAGCAAATTCAATATGAGGCAAACAATCTTCCCACATCTTAATGTTCCTCTTTAAAACAACCCTTAACATAGTAGACAATGTTCTATTGACAACTTTAGTTTGACCATTGGTTTGGGGATGACATGTAGTAGAAAATAAAAGCTTAGTCCCCAGTTTTTCCCATAAAGTCTTCCAAAAATGACTAAGAAATTTAGCATCATGATCAAACACAATTGTGTTGGGCACACCATGCAAACAAACAATTTCTCGAAAGAACAAATCAGCAATATGAGTAGCATCATCTGTTTTATGACAGGGTATGAAATGTGCCATCTTAGAAAATCTATAAACAACCACAAACACACTATCACGTCCCTTCCTAATCCTTGGCAAACCCAACACAAAATCCATAGAAATATCTTCCCAAGGAGCACTAGGAACAGGTTGAGGCAAAAACAAATCGTGTGGATTTAACCGTGATTTAGCATTTTGACATGTCGTACAATGAGCAACAAACCTCTCCACATCTCTTCTCATCTTTGGCCAAAAGAAATGACCAGCAAGTATGTCCTCCATTTTCTTAGCTCCAAAATGCCCCATCAAGCCACCTCCATGCGCTTCCTGCAGCAACAACAAACGAACAGAGCTAGCTGGAATGCATAGCTTGTTAGCTCTAAACACAAACCCATCACTAAAGATGAATTTGTTCCAACCCTTCCCATCTTTATAATGCAGCAACACATCTTTAAAATCAGCATCATTAACATATTGGTCTTTAATTGTTTCTAATCCAAAAATTTTGTAATCAAGTTAATTCAGCAAGGTATATCTCCTAGACAAAGCATCAGCAATAATATTCTCTTTCCCTTTCTTGTGCTTAATAACATAAGGAAAAGATTTAATAAATTCAACCCACTTAGCATGTCTACAGTTCAATTTCTCTTGACTATGAATATGCTTCAAAGATTCATGATCAGAATAAATAACAAACTCTTTGGGCCACAAGTAATGCTGCCATGTTTCTAATGTGCGAACAAAAACATACAATTCCTTATCATAAGTAGAATAATTCAGAATAGGCCCGCTCAATTTTTCACTAAAATACGCAACAGGTTTGCCTTCTTGTAACAAAACACCACCCAGTCCAATTCCACTAGCATCACATTCAAGCTCAAAAGTCTTATTAAAATCAGGAAGTTGGAGGAGAGGTGCATATGTCAACTTATCTTTCAGCATGTTGAAGGAGTTCTCTTGTACTCTGCCCCAACTAAAAGGCACTCCCTTCTTTGTAAGCTCATTCAAAGGTGCAGCAATGGTGTCGAAGTCCTTCACAAAATGGCGATAGAAACCAGCAAGTCCTAGGAAATTCTGCACTTGTGTAATAGTCTTTGGTACAGGCCATCCATGTATAGCTTCTACCTTGGCTTGAGCAACCTCAATTCCCTATGGAGTCACAACATAGCCAAGAAAAGACACTCGATCGGTGCAAAAGGTGCACTTCTCAAGGTTACCAAATAAATGTGTATCTCGTAAAGCATTAAAAATAGCACGTAAGTGACCAAGATGTTCATCCATAGATTTGTTGTAAATCAATATATCATCAAAGTAGACTACAACAAATTTTCCAATGAAAGCACGTAGAACCTCGATCATTAATCTCATAAAAGTACTAGGTGCATTAGTTAACCCAAATGGCATGACTAACCACTCATATAAACCAAATTTAGTTTTGAAAGTAGTTTTCCATTCATCTCCTAATTTCATACGAATATGGTGGTACCCACTACGCAAATCAACTTTGGAAAACACAACAACACCACTCAGTTCATCAAGCATATCATCCAAACGTGGAATAGGGTGTCGATATCGAATGATGATATTATTAATAGCTCTACAATCAACACACATACGCCATGTTCCATCTTTCTTAGGCACTAAAATAATAGGAATAGCACAAGGACTAAGGGATTCACGCACATAACTTTGTCGAGTAGTTCTTGCACTTGTCGTTGAATTTCCTTCGTTTCTTCTGGATTTGTCATGTATGGCGCATGGTTTGGCAAAGATGCACTAGGAATAAGATCAATTTGGTGCTCAATCTCTCGTATTGGTGGCAGTCCTGCTGGTATCTCACTTGGAAAAACATCCGAATACTTCTGCAAAATGTTAGCAACAGCAGGGGCAAAGAATGCTGCATATCATGAACTGAAATCAAAGCATCCTTGCATACCAAAGCATAGGCAACAGAAGTGGAAGTAGCCAATTCATTAATATCAGATTTAGTAGCAAGCAAGCAATGTCCTTTCATTCTTATCTCATCTTTCTTACTACTAACAGATTTGACATTTTTATCGATCTCAGTTTTAGTTTTCTTAGCTTTGGCAACATCATCACGCACAATAGCTTTAGGAGACATAGGAAGCAAAACAATTTTCTTATCATGGTGTATGAGAGAATACATATTTGATCTACCATGATGCATACAATTTGTATCAAATTGCCATGGTCTACCTAGTAGAATATGACAAGCTTCTATAGGCACAACATCACACTCAACAACATCATGATATGATCCAATAGCAAAATTAATTCGGACCAGTTTTGTCACCTTAACCTTACCACTATTGTTGAGCCATCGAATGTGATATGGATGTGGGTGTGATTTGGTTGTAAATGCAAGCTTCTCTACCATATCGCTGCTAGCCAAGTTGTTGCAGCTACCTCCATCAATTATCAAACGACACGAACGCTCTTTAATGACACACTTTGTTTGGAATAGTGTATGCCGCTGATTTTGCTCCACCTTCTCCATTTGTGTGCTAAGCACACGCTGCACAATGAGGCTCTCATAATGATCTGAATCCTCTGCACCAATCTGCTCTTCTGGTTGTTCCTCACTACCTGCATGGTTAGCAGCAAGCAAAGCAAGTGTATCTTCATCAAAATCACTAGCAGAGAAATACTCACCGTCATCTTTGACGACCATAACACGCTTGCTTGGACGGTCATGCATCAAATGTCCATATCCCTTGCACCGGTGACACTGAACGTCTCTTGTTCTACCTGTAGATGCCACGGATGAAGCACTCGCAGCAGGCTTCTGGTTCGTCTTCGCCACTGAATTTGTGGGAGTAGCACGAGGCTTGTCGCTGGATGATGGCATAGGAGTATGTGTAGTCAGAGTAGTAGTCGTGCAGGGCTGCCATGAATTAGTCTTCCCTGCAGAAATATTATTCTTGGCACTAGCACGTCGTCCCTGCACTTCCCTTTTAGCTTTACAAGCAAGATGAAACAAATGGGTTACGTTAGTGTATTCTTTATACGCAAGGATGTCCTGAATTTCACGATTTAACCCACCCAAAAATCTTGCCATAACAGGTTCCTCATCCTCATCTAAATTACAACGCAACATACCCATTTGCAATTCTTGATAATATTCTTCTACACTTTTAGCACCCTGTCTCAGTTGTTGCAATTTATTTAACAAATCACATGCATAGTAAGAAGGAACAAATCTGGCCCTCATGATTCGTTTCAAAGCATTCCAAGTTTGTGGTATGTTATTAGGATTTTTCTTGCCATGTTCCATCCACCAAACAGTAGCAAAGTTAGTAAACTCACTAGTAGCAGCTCTAACACGTGTATTCTCAAGAAATTCATGACATGCAAACTTTTGGTCAACATCAATTTCCCAAGAAATGCATGCATCAGGATCATACTTACCATCAAAAGGAGGTATTTTAAATTTAATTTTACTGAAAGCATGATTATTATTGGGTACCTCGCGGCGGCGGTGACCACCCATACCTCTACGATTATGGCGTAGACGACGCCGATCACGAGTGTCATGAGCATCATATTCAGTATCAGCAGTATAATCATCATCATAATTATCTTTGAGTCGCTCTTCGTCCTTGTTGTCTTCATTATGTTGCTCATTATCTTTCGTGTGGAAGTCATCAAAACGCTTTAGAAGAGCAGCAAGGCTTCTGTCCATACGACCAATAGATGCCTCCAATCCTGTAAGCTTGGTGGTGGTGGCAAGTTGGGTGGCCTCCAATTGCCCAATCTTGTCATTGGTCACCTGCAAATCTTGATCAACTCCTTCTGTATGCAGCTGCACTTGCCTTGTAAAATGTTGAATGATGCCCTTGGTGCGAGGAGATTGTGGCATCTTGTTAACATCCTCTGACCCTGACATGGTGTAAAAGACAAGGACAACAAGAAAGCAGGTGAAGAAATAAAAGCCCTACAGCTATTAGGATATAGCTACAGCAAGACGCTCACTCTCAACCCGTTACACAAGCTCTTACCAATTCTTACCTTGCTCAATAGGAGGGGACGGCAACCAACAAGTCTGCAACCGTGGAATGAAGTGTATCGGTGCCGCAACAACACCTGTTCCTTTTCTTGTCTTTTTTTCTTTTTTTTCTTTTTTTTTGCAGAGCCCTAAATATTTTGTTTGGTACTATGACAACCCAAACAATAAGGTTATTGCACACAGCCCCTTCTAATTCAGATTTAATAACTCTTGTTATTACAGCAGATGTGGAAATCTCTAGGAAGATTGTGGAGCACTCAGAACGAATTTTTCTTAAAGGTCAGATGCATTGAAAAGAAGACAATTTTATCTTTCCAGATTGTATTTAAACTCTCAAATCGGACATCATATGGATCCGTGGTGGCAAAAACGAAGCAAAGATGTATATGGTGATGGTGGATCTCGTGGTGACCAAAACATGATAGAACTCAAAACTCTAAAGGAATAGACACTAAGACCAGCAACTCAACACAACCGATGCAACCAAAAACTCAACAAGCCCTAACTAAGCAGTGCTAGCAAAGGCTCAAAGGGTTTATAGGATTGTGGGTTAACTAATCTACTTTTTTGGCTTTTCTGGACTATAGGAAAAATAAAAACAGCGAATGATTCGAAGTCTCTTTCCGATAAACCTTGCTCTGATTAGCAACTGGCATGAACCCGCTAGGGTTTAATCCTGAACTTTCGATGAGAGGGCGTGGGATATCTCGATTGGTGGATGGAGACGACGTTCACGGCCCAACTACAGCCTTCTAAGCTGCGCCTTAGCAACCGATACACCACCTCCAATGGCAACCGCGATCTTGTGGAGCACGTCACCCAGCCACTAGGGCACTCATCCTGCAAGCAATCGAAGAACTAGCAAGAACAAGTATAACAAGTACTGAATTTACTATATGAAGACGAAGGTTTTCAAACTCAATCTCAAATAAGGTGGGGTTCTGGAGACAAGAAGACAGGCGGCTGATCCAGCACGCGTGCTTACAAGCAAGTAGCGAGAGCTAAACTTGATCTAAACAAAACCCAACTGTTCTTGGTGGTGGCTAAGGGGTATATAAAGGTGGAAGGACGACCACCAGGGTGTTGGGGTCGTGCTCCAACCCTATGACGCGTCCCTAATGGACCCGACTTGATACACGGCCCGTTGGGCCAAACTAAGGCGACGCAACACATTTAGACAGAAAACCTCTCGGTAGTAATTCGGTCAATGCGGCAGAACAGATATGGACTTGATTCCAGATCCATGTGAAAATAGACTTCATAAGGATTCCATGAAGTACTTGAACGCCCCAATCCGAGTCCGTATGCGACCGTGGTGAGCATCACAAGTTGGAGCTGTCCTGGAGTCCGAATCCAGCCTGCGCGAATCCTTTTCCCTTTCGGTCCTCTCTCTGGTTCCTAACAAAAACAAGAGTGCACGCGTCTCCATAGTCTAAATATGATGGACAGGAACTCAAGAGTGAACTTACTTGATGATTAAGTTGACGAGCACGGGCGCGAGTAATAGGACCAGAAACTGGTACTTGTGTCGGTGTGGATGTATCGTTGGTGTTGATGTCCTCATCAGTTGATCCTCCAGCCATGTAGCACCAACGAAGAACGAGGAGAACAGGTAGAGGGGAAGAGAGGGTAAAAAGAGATAGTAGATTGATTTGTTGTGTTTTTGTGTCGATTGGATAGATGGGAACTCAATCGCCCATGATTCTCTCATATATATAGAGGGGGTTGGTCTTATTTCAGTAGGAAACCTCTCCAAGACTTATTTTTCAAGTTTCCCATGAGTTTGGAATAGTTGAGATCGAGTTTGGACTCTCCCTGATTCGGACTGCGAAAATTAGAAGTTCTGACAGGGGTCAGAAGTTCTGATTTTCGTGCAAAGCTAGCACCTCCAGGCGAGAATCAGAAGTTCTTATAGGGGGTCAGAAGTTCTAAGTTTCGCACAAAGACAGAACTCCCATGTGAAAGTCAGAAGTTCTGGTAGAGGGTCAGAAGTTCTGATTTCAGCATAAAGCCAAAACTCCTATGCGAAAGTCAGAAGATAGGGGGTCAGAAGTTCTGATCTTCGCACAATGAACAATTTTGGTTGTCAACACTTTGTTACCTGTTAAAGATATGTCCTTAAGACTATCTAATAGGTCCAGCCAGCTGTCAAACTCCTGCCTAGAGAGGCTCCTTTCAAAATCCATCACCCAGGATCCCTCCTCCGAGCAATCTGCCACTGAACAGGAAGGCAACCATCTTGAAGACATTCTCATATGAAATATTCAGAGGAACCTACTGAAACCAGCGGTCTTCCCAAAACATGCAATATTTGCCATTTCCCACTCTGTACACAGCTCCTCATTTGAACAGGTGCCTGACCTTGTGTATCCCTTTCCAGAACTAGAAACCCCCCCCCCCCCCACACACACACACACACAAAAAGCCTCCTTCATCCAGATATTTAGCTTCAAGAATTTTGAACCATAGCTCATCAGGTTCTTGAATTTTTTTCCAAATCCACTTAACTAGTAGGCATTCATTCATTATCTTTGTGTTTATAATTCCCAAGCCACCCTGGTCTTTGGGTCCGCTAACCATTTCCCACCTAGCCATGTGGTATCTAAATTTTTCTTCAGCACCTTGCCAAAGGAATTTAGCTCTAATGCTGTCAATTTTCTTGTGGATCCCATCCTGAAGAAGATAGAAGCTCATACAATATAAAGGTATACTACTTAAGCACGAGTTGGTCAAAATCTGTCTCCCACCAGAAGTTAGGAATTTGCCCTTCCAAGCATCAAGTCTCTTGACCATTTTCTGAGTCACAGGAGCAAAGGCCCCCATGGCTAGGTGATGTCACTAATTGGGATCCCCAAATACTTCATGGAAGGACCCACAAAGAGCAGTTAAGCATATATGCCAGATTCTCCTTTTCTTCCCGTGACACTCCAAAAACTGGCCAGCGCCTCACTTTTATGGTAATTGAATTTTAAGGCCAGTTAGTCACTCAAAGCATTGCAAGATCAATTTTAGATTTCTAACAGATTGCTCAGAAGTATCAACCATACATTGATAGATTTAGATTTAGGAGCAACTAAAAGAATTCACCATACATTGCTGTAGGAATTAACGATGGCTTTCAAATTAGTATTATGGAGGATGGAGTATTTACAATTTTATTATAATTTGAGATGCGTATTGGACAACTCAGAAATTACAGTAAGCACTCTTCTCGTGCAAAAGACCAGAAGTATTAAAATGTAAGATCCAAAATTTCTAAGACTATGCACCACTTTTTTAAAGTAAAACTAATAAACATGGAAAAGTGGAAATCAAACTAATTAAAACAAATCAGTACATCATCCATGCGACCCATTGATAAAGACAACTAATAATGATATTACGTGAAACTATCGATACAAACTCATAGTTCACGTCTTCTCATCAGGGTTGGGGAACCAGAGCATCTGTGTTGGATATTTCCAGTTGTATCTTGTGTGTGTGTGGTGAGCTTGTAAGGAAGATTTCCAGTGAGATATGATGGTATTGCCAAAAACGATGTACAGATGTAACGCCTATCAAACGAGGACAACCGGTAGCTCTTCGCTTGTTATTTCAGTTTATTGTTTGCATTCTTTGCACTTTTCTTCACCCTGTAAATATTCAGACTTTGTTCTCTACTGAATGAAAAGGCAGCGCACCTGCCAGTTCCATTAAAAAATGGTATTGCCAAAGGAGGTGATTAATCACAGAACCCATATTATAATATAGGTTCTTTATTTATTTTTAGAATGAAATTAGGAATGATTATGAAATAGGAAATTCATAATTTTTTTTAGAATTATTATGAATCTATTCCAATCGAACATTGAGTAATCAAATCCTTCAATTCATTGTTTTCGAGATATTTTAGAAAGTGGATTAATCAGATAAGGATAAAGAGAGAGTCCCATTCTACATGTCAATGCTGACAACAATGGAATTTCTAGTAAAAGGAAAACCTGTCGACATTCTAAGTCATGAGGGTTCAAGTCCCTATCCCCAAACCCTCTTTTATTCCGTAATCATAGTTGTTGTCCTTTTTGTTCTTTCATCAATGGGTTTAAGATTAACTAGCTTTCTTATTCTACTCTTTCACAAACGAGTGTGACAAGAACTCAATGAATCTTACACTTTATTAAATGCATGTGACAGTGGACGGCATGACAAACTAATGCCGTGTCAATACTGCTAGTAGATGGCGTGACAAAGGAACAGTCCACTAATCTAAAAAAAAGGAGCAGTCCACTGGCGTGTCACGTCTATCACAAAGGAGCAGTTCACTAACAGTATGAATTATTAGAAGCAGACAAAAGTTTGAGTCACTTGATAGGAAGACCACCAAATTCTTCATCATAATTAATTAGTAAAGAAATAAAAACTAGCTTTCGCTGAGTATATATACGAGTGAATGACCCTGCGGCCTTGCAAGTATTCGCTCCTAGCACCAAACTCAAAACAATGGGAAGTTCTCGCTTCTTTCTCACCCTTCAACTCCTCCTTTTAAGCTCCTTTTGCTCAGTTCGTCTTTCCAAACCATTTACCACAGCCAAAACTGATTTTTTGGCACTTCTATCCTTCAAGTCCCTCATATCAAGCGACCCACTTGGAATATTGTCGTCATGGAATGGTTCAGTGCACCACTGTCTCTGGCCTGGGATCAAGTGTGGCGGCCGCCATTCTGATAGGGTCACTGCTCTTGTCCTAAGCTCCAGCCGTCTTTCAGGTCAGATATCCCCATCTCTCTCGAACCTCTCCTTTCTTCAGGAGTTGAGGCTCTCTGACAACCACTTTACGGGAATCATCCCAGAGGAGCTAGGGCAATTGAGCAGATTGCGCAACATGAATCTGTCTGTGAATTCCCTTGGTGGTAATATACCATCAACTCTCGGAAACTGCACCAGGCTACAGGACCTAAATTTGAGGCGAAATAATCTCCAAGGCACCATCCCTAACAGCCTTGGCTTGTGCAAAGAACTTGTTTACCTATTACTGAACTCTAATAACCTCATGGGTAACATCCCACCAAGCCTTGGTAATCTAACTAGGCTCCTACTGTTTCGTCTAGATGTCAATAATTTAACTGGCACTATCCCAGATTCTCTCGGCCAGCTCGAAGTCCTCGAAACCATTTGCCTTAATGAAAATCGTATTTCAGGTGAGATACCAAGTTCCTTGTACAATATTTCATCCATGCAGGTCTTCCAATTAGCTTACAACCAGTTCAGTGGAAATCTTCCTTCGGATATCGGCGCTAATTTCCCAAACTTGTTGGCACTTGTAGTATTTGCAAATCAACTACAAGGACCAATCCCGAATTCCTTATCCAATTGTTCGGAGTTATATATGATTGCAGTTGCGTATAACAAGTTCACAGGTCCAATGCCTTCCAGCATAGGAAATTTACAAAACCTTGAGACTTTTGCGTCTGCATCAAATTTACTAGAGGCCACTGCGCCTAGGCAATGGAATAATTTTATGGATGCATTAACAAATTGTACTGGTTTACAAGTATTGGACCTTGGAGATAATCAACTCCAAGGATTTATACCCAGTTCCGTAGGCAATCTTTCAAGCGATCTTTTCTTTTTCAGTTTGCAAACTAATCCTATCTCTGGTAACATCCCTGCTGATATTGGGAAACTAACTGGCCTGACAAGAATTCAGCTGTCCAACATGCAACTTAGAGGCACTATCCCACAAGAAATTGGCAGACTTTGGAGACTTGAAATGATAGATCTAGCAAATAACACCATTTCAGGAGAAATTCCACCGACTTTTGGCAACCTTACCAAGATGACCCGTCTCTTCCTCCAAAACAATGAACTTGTAGGGAGTATACCACAGGAGCTAAGTTCGATGCAAGCCTTAGAATCAATCAACCTGTCAACTAACAATTTTTTAGGAAATATTCCAAAGGAAATTATGCTTCCCTCCCTTTCTCTAGCCATGGACTTGTCACACAACCATCTTAGTGGTCCACTGCCGCTAGAAATAGGCAAGATGAACAATGTACAAAAGATTATCTTATCAAATAACAAATTATTCGGTGACATTCCAAGCACCATCGATGGGTGCCAGATATTACAGACACTCTATCTTGACAGAAACATGTTTCAGGGTTCTTTCCCTTCATCCTTCAGCAACATGAAAGCACTGCTGGACCTTAATCTGTCCCATAACAATTTTTCTGGTCCAGTGCCACAATTCATCGATCAGATGGAGCTCCAACATCTGGATATTTCTTTTAACAATTTCGAGGGGAAACTACCCATAGGAGGAGTGTTCAAAAACATTACTGCAGTGGATGTAAGAGGTAATCCCAATATTTGTGGTGGACCACCACAAATGCATCTACCTGGATGTGTTGCACATATCCAAACACAAAAACAACATCCCAGGAGAATCATTGCAATAATCTGTATAGCTGCTGCATTAGCATGCCTATGCACAGCCATATTGTTCTTTGCTATTCGATACCGTAGAAGGCCAAATAAGAATCCAGCCTCCATTATGAACTTGAAATTTGAGCATAAGAAGGTGTCGTACAATGACATATTCAAGGCAACCGAGGGTTTCTCCTCGGTTAACCTGATTGGAAAAGGCACATTCGGAACTGTGTACAAAGCCACCATGACCTTTGAGAATCAGCCAATAATTGTTGCCACAAAGGTAATAGATCTAGAACAACATGGTGCTACTGAATCATTCTTCAGAGAATGTGAAGCATTGAGAAATATTCGCCACCGTAACCTTGTTAAAGTCCTCAGTTCATGCTCTAGTACAGATCACAATGGTAACGATTTCAAGGCTCTAATTTTCGAGTTCATGCCAAATGGTAGTTTGGAGACATGGTTACATACTAGAGCATGTACTGATAATAGATCATTGGAAGCTCTGAGGCTAATCAAGAGGATGGACATAGCTATTGAAGTTGCCACAGCACTAGACTACCTCCACCACCACGGAACTGTGCCAATTGTCCACTGTGATTTGAAGCCTAGTAATGTCCTTTTGGATGAGGAAATGACTGCACATGTTGGTGATTTTGGATTAGCAAAATTTTTGGTTCAAGAAGGTATGATGTCTTCTCAGTCAGCAACAAGCATGGGCATCAACGGTACCATTGGCTACATTCCTCCAGGTACAGCCTTCTCTACTAATATACGTTGTTTCCTCAGTATCATCCTTTCTCAGTTGTTCTTAAGAAAAATAGATCAACTTATTTACCCTTTACAATTTTATCCGGTCCTTATTTATTCTGGAATGTCTGTAGTTTATGAGTTCTTTTTCATTTCCAGGAAAGTGGACAACATAGTATACCTTTCATTCCCTTTCTATCTTTTATTCGGTCCACCTTTTCCCTGAAAACTGAATTAGATTATATTTATGTTAAATTATGTGATCATTTGAAGCTATAACTCTGCCATTGATATCTTGCGATCTCTGACTAATTATTTTCGTTGTCAGAGTATGGCATGGGGGGTCAAGCATCAACACAAGGAGACGTGTATAGCTATGGCATTCTGCTGCTTGAAATGTTTACCGGAGTGAGTCCCACTGATGAAAGATTCACAGACGGATTGAACCTACTCAGGCTAGTTGAGATGTCTTTTCCCGATAAAATAATGGAAATAGTTGATCACAAACTGATTCTGACAAATGGAGAAATAGAGACTGAAGACAATGCCTATGCGCCAGGAAAAATTTATGAATGCTTACTTTTGGTGACACAATGTGCACTCATGTGCTGCAAAGAGTCACCAAATGAACGCATCAGTATAACAGAAGTTGCCAAAGAGTTAAACTCAGCACGAGAGAAGCTATTGGCATGAGAGAAAAATTAACTGATTAGCGGGTGCAATATTGATAAGTTTCTCTATTTGGAGAATCATTGTGTGTGTATATATATATATATATATATATATATATATATATATATATATATATATATATATATATATATATATATATATATATATATATATATATATTTATATTCTGGTAGTATATATATAATTGAAAACTGTTTTTTCTGGTAGTTAGGATTTGACCTTCTTTTTACATTAGGTTTCATACATTCATACTATTCATATCTTGTGTTTTTGTTATAAAAAGTTTTCAAAATGTGTTCGCTTATAATGTTATAGAAAATTTTCAGGTTTTCTGGCCTATTTTTCAAACTAAATCCATCTTTGGAAGCTTCTGCAGATGTTTTTTGAGCTTTACATATTTTTATTGAGATTTACCGTGTTCCAATCTATCTCTAAGACTTTTATTGAAATTTTTAAAAATTAAGAGGTATTTTTTGTAGTTTTAAAATTCTTATCACTACTTAAAAAACATTTGTAGGGACGCCTCTTTTTTTATGGACAGCTCGACCTAAAATCGCTTCTAAAAATGGTTCCCAAAACAAGCCATCTTTAGATATACATTTATAGGGGCAGCTCTATATCCTTCCACCCTTAAAAGTTGATTTCAAGAGACATCTGGATCTACAATCACGTCTAAAAATAGGCGCCGAATAGTAAAATTATGTATTGAAATTAGAATTTTTAAACGATCTTTGATCGAGAACGACCAAAACAAATGTCGTAGTTCTCGAAAAGTTATATAACTTGTAGTTGATAACTTTTTCATTTAAATTTATCTATTCAAGGAAAATTACGTTTGAACTTCTCATATTTGAAATTCAAATTCTTCAAATGACTTTGAATAGAGAAATGACCAAAATGAAAGTTGTAGATCTCAAAAAGATACAAACCTTTGCAACTGACAACTTTTTTTATTTGAAATCATCTATCCAAGGAAAATTACGTTTGAATTTCTCCCTTTTGAAATTCAAATTCTTCAAATGACCTAGGATATAGAAATGACCAAAACCAAAGTTGTAAATCTCCGAAAGTTCTAAAATTTTGTAGTTGACAACTTTATCATTTGAATTAGTTTAGGACTCCAAACACTCATTTTAAAACCCGATGAAGAAAAAATGAGAAAGACGAATGTCCCGATTGGACACGTGTCTTATGGATGGAGTAGTCAAAAGAGAGGAGCACGCAAGGGCTAAGATGACGAGGTTGAGTCCCGCAGCCATGCCATGTGTTTTTCACGTGAAAAATCACACGACTTATGACGACACGTGCATGTGGCTGCTCTGTAGGGGTGTCTTCAGAATAAAAACTTTTTTTTATTGTTTAAAGCCTAGATTTGTGATTTCGGAGAAAAACGTTTTGCAGGAGCAACTCGTTTTTGAGCCACCACTAAAATACCCAGCTGTCTTGTAGCCGTCCTAAAGATCCTGTACTAGTGTATCCTATGTTTAGTGGATATATTAAATAAAAAAGGATGAGGCACTTGTCGGGATTTTGTACCACCGACTAGTGATCTTGGTGAGACACAAAGTTCAGACAGGGTGTCCTACTAGTCAAGTGATGAATAAGGAGTCTGTACTACTTATGCCCCGAGTGCTTGTTTGATGTCAAGTATGGGGTGAAATGTGAATTTGAGATTTATGTACGGTCTAGTGCTGTGTCATGTCATTTGGTGATGGGCCCTCGCATGGTGGGAGAGCTTGTGCATATTTTTGTTGAGAAAGCACGGTTGCATGTGTCGATTATGATATCCTCATAGCCCTTGATACTTGAGCAACCAAAGGAGAGTTTCATCGAGTTCTTGATCGAGTATGACCTGACCTAAATATTAGTATTTGTTAATGCAAAAAGATCCGCAAGCGCATGGAATATCATTGTAGATTTCACCTGGGAGTATTCTAAGATATTGACTTTTTAGAGAACGAGGAGTGTACTAATCAAGTATCAAGTTTGTCAATAAAGATAGAAGAATCAATAAATGTTTTTGTGGGTAGGGTAGATTTTCCTAAGATTTTTGTGGGTTTACTCAAATTTACTTTCTTCCAAGCAGCGATATGTTTTCGACCCTCAGTGGGGTGAGAAAACAAGGTCAAAGGAAGGTTGATAAAAAGCTCTACGTTACATCAATCCAAACGTGGTGCATTACATCAACCTAATAGGACTATCACCCCTAGGACTAGCTACCACAACTATATCCTGGTGTTGGGCGCAACCTCAGGTATAGTCTAGACACCACATCGACACCAATGATAGCTACTCTAATTCAACGTTAAAACTAGAGCACTTAATGTGAGCAGATATCCCATAAGTAAAGTAAAGCTAGTAAGGAGTAAATTAAATAAATAAATCAAAGTTATAAATAAATAAATCAAAGTTATCAGAGTAGTACCTTTTTAGATAAAATCATAGTTAGATATTACTAAAGGAGTAGTTGCATCTGTCGAGATACTAACTAGAGGAGGCATTGACAGGTCAGCTTCTCCTCAGCTCTCACCTCACCTCTCTCTTGAGTATGGATGGTATAGGACCCGATAGGCATGGGTACAGGTAGGAAATAATCTCGCGCGCGGGTACATGTGGGGCAGGTACCCGCAAATATGCTGGTAGGGTACGGGTACATGTCTTCGCCCGTGGGTATCTATCGGGTACACACAATTTTTAAAAAAAATATACACATCATGCCTCAGACAGCATATAAAGAGGCCCATTTAATTAGCCTGGCCCATAGAAAACCCTAATATTCCACTTTCCACATGACCATATCCACCCACCCGGCCACCCCAGTCGCCTAGGGTGTGTTTGATTTCCTTCATCTGACCAGCTTGGCCGGCTGGCCTGGCTATGACCAGCCAGAGTCTGGTCCAAATGGTACAGGTGACTATGTTTGATCGCATGTTCCTTTGTAGAGCCGAGCTCAAGTGAGAATGTGTTTGTTTGCCTGTACAGAAATAGTATGGCTACCTTGCACAAGAATATGGTAGCCTTACCACCAGAGCTCCTCTGAATGCTCCTCATTAGCATTTCATCGAGCAGTTGGTGGGCATGAGCTGCTAATAAGGGCAGGCTTCTCCATCTCGTTTGTTTCCCTCATGGAGCTGCTGCCATTGGCGATGTCCGACGGTGGCGTAGGGGCCCCGGGCCTAGGCTCGGGTACCACGAGACCCAAATCGTGGTCATGGACCGGCACGTGTCGCTCGCCAACATCCAAGCGCACCTCTTGTGGTCGCTGCTGGCGGCCGCCCGTTCACGCTCAAGTATGAGTTACCCAACAAGGACCTCGACTCCCTCATCTCCGATGAGGACCTCGACAACCTCATTGACAAGCTTCACTATATCGCTGCGACCTCCTCCGGCGAGGGATCCTCATGCACCTCCCAGATCTGCCTCTTCCCCGCCTGGCCTGACTCCTTGTCCTCGCTCGCCATGGCGGCGGTGGCACCATGCCCGCACGTGGTTGGCTCGGCGCGGCGGCGGTGGCCAGAGTGGTAACGGCGGCACGCGACAACAGAGAAGAAGGGAGGGTGGGTGAGAGACACGGGGGCGATGAGAGGTGACGTGAAATTGTGCTTCAATGCTTCACCCTGCCTGTGAAAAAATGGAGATGGATTGCGTTTCCCGGAGCCAGGAGAGAGAGCGTGTTTTGCATCAAGCTGGCCAAGCTCGTAGGTGGCCCGAGGAAATCAAACAGCCGGTGTTGTACCTCACGGGTTTGGCCGGGACGACGGGCCAGCAGTCAAACATGCCCCTACTCCCCGCCTCCCCCGCAGGCCATAGTCGACACTCGGTGCTCGTCCTAGTCCTTCTGTTGCAATGCTAATGATAAGGTATTTGTGATTCCTAATATAGTCAACATGAGATGCAAATAGAAGACAAAGTCAAAAGACTGGAAGTATCGTAGAAGGTTTGATGCTTGATCTCTAATTTTCCAATCCTTATTATCTTTTTCCACAATTTCTAGTACCTTGACTATTGTAGGAAACATGTCAACCAAACTTTTAAGAGATTTATAATGGGAACTCCAACGAGTATCTCCAGGTCTTTGAAGACTTTGCTCTTGATTTAACCCTGTCCCAGTCTGAAGTTGCCCGCAACCTAATGCTTTACTCATTTCTTCAAGATTAATATCTCTAATCATGTCCCTTCTCTTAGATGATCCACCCACCACATTCAATAACATAGAAATCATAGTAAAAAATTCACTAACCCCTTTATGCTTTTCTCGCAATGGCCACAAGGACTAATTGAAGTTGGTGAGCAAAACAGTGAACATAATAAGCTGAACTATTTTCTTTCATGATCAATGATTGCAAGCCGTTGAACTCACCTCACATATTGCTAGCACCATCATATCCTTGGCCTCTAACTTGCTTTAGGCTTAACTTAAGATCAGCAAATAATGCATCAATAGCAGACTTGAGACTTGCAGAATTTGTTTCTTTCACATGAACAAGACCAACAAATCTCTCTTTAACAATTCCACATTTATCTACATATCTTAAGACCACTGCCATTTGTTCTTTCCAAGAAACATCTCTTAACTCATCAACTAGCAAGCAAAAAACATCATCCCCAATTTCTTCTAGAATAGAGTGTAGCACTTCCTTTGCAAAACAATGCACAATATCCTTTTGTATTTCAGGAGCAATCAAAAGGCTGTTATCTGAATTCTTTTTATCTACTGCCTTTCTTAAGGTCGGATTTTGCTCCTCTACAAAATTACGAAATTCCCTGAAGTTCCCTTTATTTAAGGACTTCTTTGACTCGTCATGGCCCCAAAACGACAATCCTTGCTTCACCAATATTCTAGCAACATCAATAGACCCATTCAAACGAGTAAAATAGTCCTTCTTAGCAGATTCACTCACATCACGGAAAGCAACATCAATGTGCTGTTTTGTTTGTAAGAGATCATCACATTTCTTCATTGCCAGATAGTGTGAGCCACCGACATTACCAACATGATTTTGTAGCCTTTCCTTTCTATGATAGCCATCCAACCGTTTTTAACAAATGCTTCATATCCACCATCCATTTTTTCTCTAAACAAGAAACAATAAAAGCAATATGCTCTGTCTTTGGACTCACTATATTCAAGCCAACCTCCAAACTCATCGAACCATTCTGGAACAAACCTTCTTGGAATTCCTCCAATATTTGTCACAGGAAAATGAACTGTGCGAGGTTGGCAAGGCCCATTCTCCAAGTACTTTCTTCTCACCCTCTCTCTAACATTAGGATGATAATCATCAATTTGTTTCCTTAATCCTGGATCAAACTTAATCTCCCCCTCCCAGTTGATATCATCCAAACGTGAATTTCTAGTATTATTGCCACTATCTGGCTCTGGTGCTTTCCTTTTGTAAAATCGTTCCATTAATTGACCTGTCATTAGTAACCTAATATGTAAGTATGTACTAATTCGCTGGTTGCATAGTTTAGGAATCAAGAACAGAACCTATGGGAAATTTGAAATAGGATGACTTGCCAAATGTTTAAGTCGCACCTTTAATAATTCAAGACTAAATTCTCCTGTGCGATCATTCCAATTCCCAAATTGAAACCCGGCTGTACCAATAAACCCTACAATATGAAAAAGAATACCCAAATCATTAGGGCTTTCCGATTATATATATAACAAATCAGATTATTTGAGAAAGAAATAATACCTAATCAGATATCAGAAAGGGGAGGGGAGGGTGACAGGGCGTCGTGGGCGTGGCGCTGATTTTTCCTGGGCCGCTGCCCGCTGGGCGCACGCGCACTGGCGCTACGGAGCACGGTGGCACTGGCAGGGGCGCAGGGCCGCAGGGCGCCGTTTTTTACCTTGACGGCGGCGAGGCGCCGAGGCCGCGAGGTGCATCGGCGAAGGCAATTGGCACGGGCGGCGGTGCAGGCGATCCACGATCGTCAATTCGTCAGAATCGCGTGGCGCTGGGCTGCTGGCGGGTGAGGGAGGGGAATTGGAAACGGCGTGCTGCTGCCTGCTGGCGTGGACGCCTATCGCCTGGTACCGGGGATCGTGGGGCTGATTACTGATGCATTTGGGCTGCTGGTTTGGGAAGTTGGGCCGTGGGGGGTGCAGCTTGTTGGCCCAAGGGGGGTGCATAAAGGGCCAAGATGTGGGGGTAAGCACTGTTTTTTTGGGGGGGGGGTTCATCTGCACCCACTGGGCCTTACTGGGCTTCGCCCCTGACGTGTCTCCACCAGGCCCCGCCACCGCGCCAACCGTTCCCTGGCCCCACCCAGCCCTAGGGCCCATGCCCTTGCGAGCTCCATTCGGCGCTCTAGGTGGCGAGTAGGGATGAAAACGGTACGGATATTTTCCGACCGTATTTGAGACCGAATCCGTTTAAAGGGGTTCAGATTTATTCGTATCCGAGTCCGGATATTCAACATCCGATACCGTATCCGTATCCGAATACTCAAATTGCATATTTATGATGTCGATATCCAATCGTATCCTATCCGATATGGTTGACACTATCCGTATTCGAATCCGAATCCGGACAGAAATATGAAAACAAATGTAATATCAGTGATATCCGTTCGTATCCGATCCGTTTTCATCCCTAGTGGCGAGGCCTGACCACCCAAAGCTAGTGGAGCTCGCTAGCTCGCCTGCTTGAGGAAGGCCATGGCAGGATGCCTTCCTTCATGTTCACGTGGACCTGTGATGTTGTGACTTGTGTGATTGACTTCAAGTTCGAGATGGCTTGTTGGCTTCCTGCATGTGTACGTGTGATATGTTGCGAGGCTAAGACATCAAGTCATTAACTGATTGTGTGATCTAGCTACTACTGTAGTTCTTATGTAGTTATGTTGTGATATTAGCATGAACTATGAATGTTTTGTGGCTTGTGATAATGTTATAGACTTTCAGTCACTAGTGTAGGACCGAGCATCAGTCCCGATTGGAAAACCCCCTTTAGTCCCGGTTTCCCAATCGGGATTGCGAATCTAGGACCAAAGGCTCCCCTTTAGTCCTGATTCTGAAAACCGGGACCGAAAGTGGACCTTTAATACCGGTTGCTATTACCAACCGGGACTAAATGGCCCCCCAGGCATTGCACTGGGGCTGGCACGTTTAGTCCCGGTTGGTGCAACAAGTACTAAAGGTTTCTTTTCCATTTCATTCCTTTTTATTTTGTGGTTTCTTTTAAATTCAATTTTTTTTGTTTCGATTAGCTTTTCGTATATAAATTCTACGCTGCTAAATACGTCCATATACACGTACGTAAAAGGTTTCGTTCGAGCATTATACATAAATAACACACTAAAATGTATGAAACTATATATATACAAATATGCATGCATGAAATATGTACATATATAATAAAGTCAGCAATGTACTCATGTCCTTGGGATTTCTTGAAACCCTAATCTTCCTCCATCGTTTGGCTACTAGGTATGAATTCTTTAGGGTCATAGTAGTACGCGCCCTTGGGATCTATGACCTGCTCCAAAATAAATCCTAACAATGCCTCTTGAATTGCTTTGATCTGGTCACATCGCAGGACCTTTTGCTTCCTCCATTCAATCTTCAATTCGAATGAAAGCAAAAGTATGAATATATATATAATTATATATATCAACACATTGGTAATAAATAAATTGTGTATATTTTTTACGTATTTCGAGGATCTCTTCACTTGTTCTCCTTGAGTACTCCATGAGGAACTCGCAGACGTAGTATCCACATAAGTTGTTCTCCGATCCCTCCTGCAGACACCACTTTACAAGAAAAAGATTCATCATCAACCAATGAAGCATGGTAATAATGAATTGAACTAAATAAAGATGCGGTGACCTAGATAGTACTTACTGGGTATTGGACTATATGCAGAGGCACTTCCCAATTACCATAATGGTATTTCTCGGCAAACGTTTTCCGAGCACTGCTCAACAAAATAAATAAATAGAGTTATATCATTAAAATGGCATAAGAGAGTATAAAGTGTGCGCGAGACCAAAATTTCCACTGAAGTATATCGAGGATTTCTTGGTAATCTGCTTGGGATTTTGTCGCTGAGTCAAAGATTTTTACACGACTCCTGGTCATATCGATGACCAATAGTATCCAGTGAAAGCTACATGTTTATATGCTAGCATAATTCATTAACTAAAGTCAACATGTAGTAAGCAAAATAAAATGTGCACAAGACATTCACACTCACTTTGAATCCATATGGGAAGAGTATCAGTGTCTTTTAGCGTTCTTATCTAAGAACCTGAACAGAAGCTTCTCCACT
This sequence comes from Miscanthus lutarioriparius, assembly GCA_904845875.1. NCBI lineage: Eukaryota > Viridiplantae > Streptophyta > Magnoliopsida > Poales > Poaceae > Miscanthus > Miscanthus lutarioriparius. The sequence continues at coordinate 76,772,537 of CAJGYO010000005.1, forward strand.
TGAGGTTGCCATTTATCATATGGAGTAACCCTGTCCTTGAATACGCGATTCGGATCAATGAAACCAACCTCAGTCATCACTTTTTTCTTTAATTTCAGTATCTCATATCTGCATATATATAGTACAATATATATAGTGTGAAGATAACTATATATGAAAAATGAACTAACATGCAAGTTACTTCAATTCGATTGTAGAAAGAATCACTTACAGACAGCAATAGCTAACGAGAGATTTGTCGAGAGCGTCCTAGTGTAATAGTTGGTGTAATTCATTGAACTCAATATGTACAACTTCATAGCCCAAGTAATGCTCTGGTCTCACTCTGGCAACAAGCCATGCTGCTTCGTCATTCTCGGTCACTTTTAAGCACCACTTGTTCAACAAAAACATTTGCATACCCAGTGATGAGTAGTACTTAGGGTTCACAAGACTCTGGCCATACACATAGGTCCGGTAAATATCATTGTCGCCTTTTGGTATTGATGCTCCCCCTATGAGTTGTTCAGCTCTGAGACCTGTGGTGGCCATGAAGTCTTCCAGTGCCTCCTTATTTATTGGACCGCCTTGTGCGTTTGTGAAATCACCCTCGACAACTAGCGGGTCGATAGATTGCTTAGATTGTTGCCCGAGTTGTGCAACATGTTTCCCTGCTCTCTTCGCTTTCAGCGATGCCTTGTATGATTTGTCGAGAGAGCGTTCATAGTCCGATAATGTCGAGGGCTTACATGCATCACGCTGCTTTTTCTCGCGCTCATTGATTTTTTTCCTTAGTTCTCATTGAGCTATGTAGTGCAGCTTTGGTGGGGTTTTCTCATGTTCCAACCTACTTGCTCTTGATTCTGCTAAACCTTGCTTCTAGTTAACCAAATCTTTTTGTGCCGCCGCTTTTGATTCCTCTTCAGACTGCTTGTAAGATAGCTTCTCTGGAGGGGGCTTTGTTTTATGATGGCTGGCTTTCTTCTTCACCGGGGACTTCATCGGGAGCGGGGGCCTCTTCTGGCTCTATGGCCCGAGAGGCGGAGGAGGGGGAGACCGTCTTGGAAGAGATGGAGATGGAGATGGAGATGTAGCCATGCCATGGAACGTATCATCATCGTCTAGAGCACTCTGATGATCATCATGGGATGGAAGTGGACTCATCTTGGGAGACCTGTGAGTACAAAAATGATTGGGAGTAAATAGTTATTACGCGAGAAGCCAATAATTGAGAATGATTAATTATTGAAAAATTGTTTCATTCACTTTCATCCGCACCTATCATGAGGTATTTGAGGAGGAGGCGACAGTACCCTAGCCGCCACACTGGGAATAATGATGTAGCGCTTGCGCCATAAAATGACTGAATGCTCTGCTTGTCCTAGGGTCTTGTCCCCATCACCTCCAGGAAAGTCAAGAGGCACTTCCCTATAGTCTTTGATAACTCTATCCACCGAGACGCTATAATAGCCAGGTGGAATTGTATTCCCATGGATTGTTGGAGTCTTGTCAGGGACCATAGGAGAAACAATACCTTGCGCCACCAAGACTGTGGCACTAGTATTCCCCAAGGGAATGTGCAACTCACATGGCGTCAAAGGCACGGTGATGTCATCCACGGGGAAGTGCTGCAATGCTTCATCTTGATTTGGGAGCTCAGTGGAAGTGCAACTGCTTCTTAGCTGAGGGGGGCTAATGTTAACTACATGCTCTGATGTTGATGACTATCTTTGGCTACTCAACTGTAGTGCCACTTGCCATTTGATTTCCTCTTGCATTCTCGCCTCCATGCTTAGTTCTTGTGTACCTCGATATATGGATCCACCAAGGAGGAGTTTTGCAGAACTGTGTAGTGTGCTTTGCGGAAATAATCATCCTCCATGCCAATATATGTTTTCTTCCCTAGTGTTTCCTTTCCATTTAGTCTCCCCTCATGTCGTGATTCAGGAACACCAATCGGGTCGAGGCCAGGAATAAAATCAACGCATAACTCAATGACCTCCTCTATTATGTAGCCCTTGGTGATGCTTCCTTCTAGCCGAGCATGGTTGTGAACATATTTCTTTAGGACTCCCATGAACCTCTCAAAGGGGAACATGTTGTGTAGGAACACAGTACCGAGAATATTAATCTCTTTGATCAAGTGAACTAGGAGGTGCGTCATAATATTAAAGAAGGATGGCGGGAACACCAACTCAAAGCTGACAAGACATTGGACCATGTCATTCTATAGCTTTGCTAGATGCGCTAGATTGATCACCTTCTGAGAAATTGCATTGAGGAATGCACATAGTTTCATGGTAGCTAATCATACATTTGGAGGTAGAATCCCTCTCAATGCAACTGGAAGCAATTGTGTTATAAGCACGTGGCAGTCATGAGACATTAAGGTTAAGAAATTCTTCTTTGCCACATTTATTATCCCCTTTACATTCAAGGAGAAGCCAGATGGGACCTTGATGTTGTTTAGGCATTCAAACATGCTTTCCTTCTCTTCTTTGCTAAGAGTGTAGCTGACGGGACTTAAGTACTGGTGTCCATCATCTACCTTCTCTAGATGTAGGTTCTCTCCTTCTTTCATACACTGTACGTCCTATCTTGCTTCCAGTGTGTCCTTAGACTTCCCATACACACCCATGAAGCCTAGCAAGTTCAAACAAAGATTCTTTGTCAAGTGCATCACGTCGATCACGCTATGGACCTCTAGGACTTGCCAGTAGGGTAGCTCCCAAAATATGGACTTCTTCCACATGGGTGCGTGTCCGTTAGCATCATTCGGAACAGGTTGGCGGCTAGGTCCCTTCCCAAAGACTACTTGTACATCCTTGACCATATTGAATACATCCTCACCACTATGGTTGTCGGGCTTTGTTTGGTGCTCTACCTTACCTTTAAAATGCTTGACTCTCTTTCCTAGGGCGTGATTCAATGGAAGAAATCAACGATGGCCCATGTACATGACCTTTCAATATTTTTTCAAAAATATACCTTCCATGTCATGAAAACAGTGTGTGCATGCATTATATCCCTTATTTGACTGTCCTGAAAGATTACTAAGAGCAGGCCAATCATTGATTGTTATGAACAACAATGAGCGTAGGTCAAAGTGTTCCTGTTTGTACTCATCCCACACACGTATGCCTATGCTGCTCCACAAAAGTAGAAGTTCCTCGACTAATGGCCTCAGGTACACATCAATATCGTTTCCAGGTTGCTTCGAGCCTTGGATGGGCACTAGCATCATAATAAACTTCCGCTTCATGCACAGCCATGGAGGAAGGTTCTAGATATATAGAGTAATAGGCCAAGTGCTATGACTGCTGCTCTGCTCCCCGAAAGGATTCATGCCATCTGTACTTAAAGCAAACCTTAAGTTTCTTGCGTCATCTGCAAACTTCAGGAATTCTCTGTCGATTGCTCTCCACTGGGACCCATCTACGGGGTGTCTCAACATATCGTCTACCTTACGATCTTCTTTGTGCCATCACAACAACTTTGCATGCTCTTTGTTTCTGAACAAACGTTTCAAGCGTGGTATTATAGGAGCATACCGCATCACCTTGGCAGGGATTCTCTTCCTGGGATGTTCAGCGTCGCCCTCAACATCACCAGGGTCATCTTGCCTGATCTTATACCACGATGCATGGCATATCGGGCATGCATCCAAATTCTCGTACTCCTTGCTGCGGTAGAGGATGCAGTCATTAGGATATGCATGTATATTCTAGATTTCTAATCCCAGAGGGCGAACGACCTATTTTGCTGCGTATGTAGTGGCGGGCAATTTGTTTGCCTTCGGAAGCATCTTCTTTACGATAGTCAGTAACTTCCCAAATCCCTTGTTGGATACACAATTCTTTGCCTTACATTGCAGCAGTTATAGTGTGGTACCCAACTTTTTTTGCCCCTCTTCGGTAGTAGAGTATAGCAATTTCTTGTAATCCTCTAGCATGCGCTTGAACTTGATCTTCTCCTTACCACTTTCTCATTCTCTCTATGCATCACGGATGGCCTGACCAAGATCATCATCGGGCTCATCTTTTGCCTCTACCTCTTCTTCAGTAGCTACCTCTTCTTCAACTTCCCCCATTGTAGTATCATCAAAGGCACTGTATTCAGCAAAACTATGAATAATCATGTTGTCATCATCCCCTTCTACTTCTTCATCTTCTTCCATTATAACACCTCTTTCTCCGTGCTTAGTCCAACAAATATAGTTTGGCATGAAACCCGACGTAAGCAAGTGTTCATGAATTTTCCTTGAGCAAGAATAATCCTTCTCATTCTTACATAGAACACATGGGTAGCACATGAAACCATTCCATGTGTTTGCCTTGGCCACATTTAAGAAATCATGCACGCTCCTCATGAACTCTGGGGAGCGACGGTCAGCATTGTACATCCATTGTCAGTTCATCTAGATCACATGACATACACCATATCAAAAACTTGTAATAACCCATATTATATAACATGCATGGTTAGTAGTTAATTAAAAGATCCAAAATATCCATCAATCAACATGATTAATTAATATCCTATACCACACATCTGTTTCATGTACTCTCGAACATTAATTTATTAAAGCCTTGATACAATGTAGACAATACCAAATAGCACTAAACAAACTAAACCTACAATGCACTTCAGCAGAATACGGATTTCGCGACCAGTCCCAACTAAAACATACGGATCATTCTTCTACTGGTTCACTGCCTCATCATACACAGGTGCACTTTCATCAGCCGCCAAAGTCTCCTTTGCAAGAGATTTTTGGACGTGCTCAACATACTCTTCCTTCCAGTACCAACCGTCATATGATCCAGTGCCATCCCACTAAAATTACAATAACAAATCAAGAACTTTAATCAAAATCATCATGAAAAATGGCTACAAACCATAGCAAAACATGACAAAAAATTACTCACTTCACGATCCGGACACGTGTAGAAGATGCGCCCTTGGTTGGGACCCTTCTTCTTCACCCTATACTCCCTCACAATCTTTTGCCCACACTGGCCGCACGTAATGAGAGGGAGGTCTAGCCTCAGTCGCTTAGGGACCCCATGCGAGGCCGAGGACCCGAAAGTAGTCGCCATCTACGACTCTCTATACTCATTTTCATTAACTACTATAAGTTTCTCATTTTGTGAACCATGAAATTAAATGAGCTATATACTAAAAAAAACCTTTTATTTCTCAATTTCTAAACCATGCATGAAATGAGGCAATGAAAGGTGCATACTAGTTTTGATGAGCTACTATAAGATTCCTTCATCTACATATGCAAACTATCAAGTGATTTTGAGCTCAAATGGCATATAAATAAAAAATATCCACCATTATTCCCAATCTAGAAAACCAAAAATTTCTCTATTTCTAGACCATGAAATGAGGCAATGAAAGGTGCATACTAGTTTTGATGAACTACTATAAGCTTTCTTCATCTTCATATTCAAACTATCAAGTGATTTCGAGCTCAAATGGTATATAAATAAAAAAATTCACCATCATTTCCAATCAAAAAACCACAAATTTCTCTATTTCTAGACCAAGAAATGAGCCATGCTAGTGATGAAACATGGGAGGATGAAGTTGTTAACCTTTAGAACCGAAGAATGGATGGTGGAATGAAGTCTTCACCAATCCCGCAAGCATGAACTCCTTCCACGAACTAGAACAGAGAGCAAGCAGAGAGTTTGAAATGGCTCGGACTAGGGGAGAAAGAAGGAGAAAGTATATAGCCCGGGACATATAGTCCCAGTTTGTGGTATAAACACCCGGACTACAGGTAGAGTTCTAGTCCCGATTAGAGCCACCAACAGGGATTAAAGGTTTAGTCACAACTGGTAGCTCCAACCAGAACTAGAGGGTGACATTTAGTCCCGGTTTGAACCACAAACTGGGACTAAAGGTCCCCTCCTGCAAAAACTACACCTCTAGCCGTTGGGCAGGGGACTTCTGTCACGGTTGGTTGCTCCAACCGGGACTAATCATGTCTTTAGTCCTGGGCCCAAAAATGGCTGGGACTAATGCCTAGAACCGAAAGTCTGTTCTCTACTAGTGAGTATATGTATGTGACACTGTTATTTGCTTTAACTAGTTGCTACATAAGTCTTCCCTTATTGGTATGGTGGAAATAAATATGTGCTAGATTTGAATTATTCTTACTACTGTGATCACTATGATATATTATTGATATGTACCCGACGGATACCTAATACCCGACGGGTGCTGGACCACCTAGTTTTCTTAAGAAAACCAAGCACTCGCTATATGTGTGCCTAGGAAGTCCAAACATACAACAAAAATAGAGATTATAAAAAACAATGTTATATAGCGAAAACAATCTTATATTAACACTTACATCCAATCAGAGTATAGCAGATTGGTTGCTAATCTTTTCTTTAGGCTCCAACTTCATAGGGACTGCTGACTGGGGTAACATATGCCTAGCACTCTGGGTACTTCTTAAAGAACTCACTAAAATCCAACATTTGGTACCCATCTGGGACTTTGCCAAACTATTGAAAGTAAAGCAAGCATAAGCACATGAAGTACTCAACAAATATAGCATGGGGCATATGAGGGCTCAAAAGGCTGAGACGGTTGAACTGCGTTAAGCACTTCTAGTAGGTCAATTTTTATCATTAAAATCTAAGTTGCTAAGTTATGCTTAAGCTCCAATTCCCACATGGTAATAAATAATGGCAATATGAAATGAATATGCATAAATAACATCATATAACCACATTAAACATCTATTCATAAAGACACTCTGCAGAGGTTGTACAACTTTACCATGAGTCATGATTCCCATATGCCCAAGGGGATCAACCACTTGACTCACTTGCAAGGTAAGCTCCAAATCACATCCATCATTTCTCGAAAGACATAATATATAACAAGATCAAATTCATAGTAAATATGAAATATAAAGGGATACAATGGCTATACCAATTCTCCAAAGACAGATCCGAAATCTTGAGTAATAGTCCAACTCTACTTAATCTCACTTGACTACCTTATACTTTAACAATCTAATTCCTAAGAGCTTCTTCTCTTCTCTAGATCAATTTCTCTCTTGGATAGAATGATGATGGAATGATGCCTTTCTGGAGGGGTCTTGGGGTCCTTTTATAGGGGCACCCGCACCCTGTGGGCCCATGAATCCATGGCAATGATCCATCTCGTCCCTCGATACGAACCGACCTTCAATCACTGTGGAGATTGATCCTCAAAGGCGGTGGAGAATCCACGTCGAAGGGGAGACTGATAGGCCAGGCCCACAGGTCAACTGACCAGCGGGTGGGGTCGGCCGACCCCACCTCTCCTCCATCTCTGTTGATCTTTGGTGGTTTGTCTTTGCCGGTGGATTAGAGGTCCTTGGAGTCGGTTTCGTCACGGATAGTTTTGTATTACTGACATATATAGCATGGCCCACATATCTATTTTCTGGATAAAATAACATGCATACAAATATTCACCAAAACTTGTGGTATTCATTAGTTTGAAACCTCTAACCTATGTTTTGTGATTAATTTTAAGAATAAGTGCAGGTGAAATTGACGGTTTATTCTTGCAGTTAAGACTGTCAACAGGGGACAATGGTGTGTAATTTAATTTGTAAAACTACCTTGGGCATGACACTGACGCTTGCTCTAAAATCACGCTATGCATGATCGAATTCTTGTGTCCCAAATGAGAATGAAATTGTGGGGATTCCCGGATCCTTCTTTTCTGGCACTTGAGTAAGTATAGCTTCTGTTAATTTTACCACATCCATGCTTTGCATCGGTCTCTTTTTGTTCAGGATGTCCTTGAGGTATCTGGCATAAGTTGGTACCTGCATAGTATCAAGTAACGGTATATGCACATAAAACTTTTGAATTACCTCAATGAACTTTTTGAATTATTGCTCATCCACAGATGGCTTGTGGTTACGAGTGGGGAATGGCAACACCCCCGTGTCAGTAGAATCCGCGTGGTGTTGTCTTCATTGTGTCTCTTGAAATTGTTTGTCTCCTCTGCTTCATCATTGCTTATCGCCTTCTTCTTTCCTATTGGGTTAGGACGTGGTGGATCACGAGTGCCGCTTTGCAGGAAGCAGTCCACCTTCTCAACTTTTGGGCAAACCTTTTTGCTGGCAGCGGTGGTTATGCTGCTAGTATTTAGAGTACATCTCTAGCTTCTGTCCAGCTAGCTAGTTCTGTTGCAAGAACCAGTGGCCTCTGCATCAGCTGGCCAAATTCTTCAACGACTATGTCAAAAATTCCTCCAGTTCATAATTTAACTGTGAAATGAACATTCTCCTAATTTGTTCTGATGTTAGGCATTTGGTTTATCTGGGGTTAACCTTGCAAACGAATAGTCGTATCAATGTACACTGCGAAACTAATAAGATTGGATCATTTGAGTCCCTAAGAACAAATTTTTTCTTCCTCCACAATAAATGATAATGAGTCCTTTTTGGGCCCGTTCGGCTGGTGCAAAAAGCGCACTGTTCACAGCTGAAAATTACTGTTTACGGCTGATTTTCTCTCACAAATTTCTCCAGATTCTTTCAAATTCTCCAAATTTTTCTAAATTTCTCCCAGCGAACGGAGCCTTTATGTGAGTTCCCTATTGAACAGTTTTGAGTTATTTTTTATTTGATGCACATCTCACAATTTTGTATGGGGTCATCAGGGTGTCGGCGTGTCGTGCATGATAATTGTGAGTATAGATTTTTTTTTTCGAAAATGAATGTATTCCAAAATTGTATGTCGTGTGTTCTCCTGACAAAATTTAGAATATCTGAATGTATCCTTGCAACATATAGTCCACGAGATTGTTGATTACTAATCAATCCATAATAATCAGAAAAAATGTACAGAAAATACAAATAATTAAAGAATTCCCACTCAATTGGGAGGCTGTTCGACATTTCCATTACATGAACTAAAAAAAGGCGTACAACAGATCGTTAAGATGAGGTCAAACTGTAAAAAACGTCACGTCACTTAGGGTCATTAATGAACAGCCAAGGCAGCCATGACCCAGAATGCAATCCCGGCCAAGAAAATGGACATATGCGCGGAGAAGGAAGCATGGTTGGCAGCTTTGAGCACATACGAGGGTGGTTCAGCCTCGTGCGTGAGGAGCCTCCATAAGAGGCCCAGGTGAACGGTTGCTGCACTAAACAACACAAAAAATATGGACGGGACGCACACAGCAGCACTGGTCACGCTGGGTACTGCCACGGCCAAGAAGCCCGTAAATGCCACCTTGGTCAATTCCAACGAGGCCGGCTTAGGCTTATTTTCATCTGATGATGAATCGGATGATGTGCTGCTGCCTGTTGCTGATCCCTGTTGCCCTGCTGATGAACTGGATGATGTACTGCCTGCTGCTGGTCCTTGTTGCCCTGCTGCTGCTGGCCCCTGCCGCTTCATCACGTCCCTGTGGTAACGCGCTAGCAACACCAGAAGCACTATGACAGGAGGGAAGAGCGGCAGGAACACCGCCAATTTCCATGGGTGTGGAAGCACATCCAACGTGATCAAGACCACCACGGCCGTGATCGGCAGAGCCTGCATGACGAAATTCAGGCCCCTCATAAACTCGGCGGTCAAGACAACGCAGCCGCTGATGACATGGGGGGTCGTCCACACGTTCATGAGGGAGACGCCCAGCGCGCTGGCCACGAAACTGATGAGCAAGGCGGCACCAAGGAACGTCTCCTGCCCTTTGACTGGGCCAGGAGCCTGCCCCTGACGAGTGTTTCTCAGCAGGCCTTCCAGTGCCACGAATTCTAGCACCAGGAACATCATGACGGTTTTTCCGGCCGACAGCTCAAGCAGGTGCTCCAGCTTACTGTGGTACTCCGCCTCCGCGTCGCCTTGGGTGGCATCGTCCCCGGCATCATCGACGACGCAGCAGCAGATGTACCAGATGTGCACGGCAACGACACCGACCGCCATGACGGAGCAGAACGTGAGTACTAGCAGGGCGTTCTTGTGGAAGAGAAGTAGGATCCCGCAGCCCAGGGCCATGAGCAAGAAGTTGGAGAGGAACACCAGCACCTTGGACGCAGCGACCAGCCTTGGGGCGACGTAACTGAGGGGCGGCCAGCTGGCGCATGCTTCTGAGATCATCACGCACAGGAAGGGCATTATGCCCATCTGTAGAGTGACGGCTGCGAGGTGGGCGAACCTTCGTTGAAGGAGATCGATGAATGCTCCCAGCGCTCGTATCCTCCCCTGGTACTTCCCGGCGCCAGTTAAGTTGACTTTCTTGAGCACGATGGCAAGGAGCACAGGGGAAATCATGACCACGAAAGCTCCGGTGAAAGCTCGGACACGATTCTTCAGTTTTTCCTGTACACGATGATAGATGGTCAATGTATGATCAAATAATTGCGAAACTATTGTAACTACATGTTAATTCTATGTCAAAATCTATACCCCGGAAATTAAAAACCCGTGTTCCTATTATGAATTTCAGCGAAAATGATTAAAATGTGTTAGAGATAAGTCAGTATGATTGTCCGCTACTTTATATACATTGTGTGACTAGATATATATAATATGTGTGTGGACACCACGTCAAAACAAAAGGTCCCAAAATTTGAAGCTTGCATTCACACATTAAAATTTTAGCAAAACTGATTAAAATTCGATGGAGATTATTCAGTATGATTCCCCGCTACTCTGTACAAATTGGTGTAACTATGTATATAAGTCGGCCCCATGTTGAAATACCCTAAAATTACAAACCTCGTGTTCACCCTTAAAATTTTAGCAAAATCAAATGAATTTTTTAGATGATTTAATATGATTGTCCACTACTTTGTACAAGCTAGTGTTACTAAATATATATACATGGGTCCCATGTTAGGGTCAGGCCTTAAAATTATATATAGATCTCATGTCACACTTTAAATTTTTGACAAAAATAACTAGAATTTATTTCAGATGAGTGAGTATGATTGCTCGCTACTTTGTGCATATCGGTGTGCTAGATATATACTTGGGTCCCACGTCATAAACTTAAAACTTTATATTAAAGTGTACCTCTCAAGTAGTTAGGTTCAATTGACTTTTTGAGTTATGTCCAATGTATTTCAAATTTTGTTGGATTAAATGATTATATGGACATTCAAATCCAAATAGATCCTATCCAAATGCATCCAATGCAAAGAGTACAAACAAATCCACCACCACCTTTGATCACTCATATGTTGTACTAGTAGTTATTTCTTTTTTGAGAGGAAAGTGCTCACTATTTCATCTTGCAATAATGCTTGTCGCTGCGTCTTCTTCTCAGTGCTTTTCTTTGCATTTGTATCTTGTGAACCCCCATTGATCTCCAATGTTACATGTTTTGCATCAGATTGACGAGTCATAGTATTTCCTCTTTATTTCTTACTCCCGCGCAACTGCATAATCAAAAATAAACTATTCGTAATATGTTATGAATATATATGTCATGGATGCATAAACAAAAATAAACCACACATATTAAGAGCTTGTCTGTATAAATTCAGCCTGTTCGTTTGTTGGTTTCAGCCATGGTTCACAACAAACTAGCATCAGCCGAACTTATCAGCTCAAAAACCAACCAGCGAACAGGCAGACTGGGTCCTTCCTAAGTCTTATTACATGAGCATCTGAGAGTAAGCATCGTTTTAGTCTAAAAAAAATATCAATTGATGAAGACACGAAATGGGCCAGGACCATTTTCAATACCAAAAGAAGTTTAGATTCGCTCGTTATTAACCTCTCAACATATGTTAAATTTAATTCAAATAAGTTGAGAAAAGGAGGGGCGGGGGTGATATTTGTGCTTATAGAGATGTTTTGGAAATAAATATAAAACCATATCGGATATTCAGGGATGGAAGAGGCTTACGGAGTGATGAATCCTGATGATGCGACACAACGAGCTTGTTTGTAGGTAGAAACAGAATCAACACGAAGAAGGTCGTCGAAGCTGTTGCCGCCCGGCGCGAGGTGTGTAGCTAGGTACAAGGCTCGAAGCACGACAGCATTGGGAATTTGGGATGACGGCAATCCTCTCTATTTCTCTCTCTCTGCGACAGAGAGAAGCTTGTGATCAGTCTCAGCTCGTGTCGTCAGCTTTAAGAAGAAGAGGGTGCGGGGGAGAAGAGAAGCTTCGTTGGACGAGCGAGCTTCGATCCAGTGCCCCTAGGACTAAGAGCAGACCATCTAAGGGCGGAGCGAACGACGAATCAAGAAGAAAAGGCACGCCCGACTGCTTGGTTCAGATTCAATCACGCGCAGACGGAAAATCACTCGGAAAGACGACCTTAAGCTCAAGTCAATGGGGCCAAGCCGCGGACTGGCTACTGGGAGAGCGAAAAAAAAAATCAAAACGCGCTACGCACGCGTGGTGTACGTCCACAGGCTCAGAGCACACCTAACCAACGATAGATTACATGGAACATAAGCGGAGCTATGTAATATACGGTACAGGAACGCCATATATTCATCAAGTGCTAAAATATGGCACTCGCGCGCGCAACGCATGTTAGGGGCCGGCCGGTGTTATAGTTGGCCAACCGGGCCGCCGGGCCCGGCATGGGCCCGGGCCCGGTCAGGCACGGCACTAAGCGGCACGGTGGCCCGCTGTGCCGTGCCTGACGTGCCACCGTGCTGAGACAGCAGCCCAGGCACGGCCCTATCAGGGCTGAAGCGTGCTGTGTCGTGCCAGCCCAGGCACTATTAACATTTTCTGTTACAAGCAATTTGGCAGCATCATATTTAACTTCACAAGCACATTTTCAAATCAACAACTCCAGAAATTGAATTGGAGAAGCAAAATCATATCAAACACACAGAGAGTTCTGCGCCAGCTCGAGCTCCACGGCCGAAGAGCTCTTCTAGGTCGTCTTCGCCCATGTCGTCGTCTTCGTCATCACCAGGGAGGCTCCGCAGCCTCTCATCTTCGTCTTCATCTTCCATGGCTGTGGCACTAGCCTCCACCGTGTCTTCAGAGACAGCGGGGGGCCAGGCCACGGCCAGCATTCTCACTGGCGCTGGCCTAAAACGGCTGCCAAAACACAAAAGAGAAGAAGAAGTTAGATCGGGAACGGAGAAGAAGAAGAAGTGAGACCAGATCTAGGGTTAGGGCTTCTTACCTCCCAGTCGCTGGCGACGTAGAAGGAGCTCCGACTCCTCCGAGCAGCAGCGGATCAGCGGATCTGTAGAACAAAACACACAAGTTAGAGAAGAACTAAAGACGAAGAAGCAAGATGAACGGGGAGCTGCGGGATGGCGAGAAGTAGAGGTGGGTATCCTACCTGGATCTTCGTAGCTCCGGCTCAGGAGCCGCCGGAGGGCGAGACGTAGAGGAGGGGACGACGGCGAGCCGCCGTCGCCCTCGCCCCTGGGAGTCGCCGTTCGCCACGGCTGACGGAGCGCAAGCGAGGAGACCGGCGAGGGGGAGGGGGAAATGAAGTAGGGTTTCGGTCTTTCGCCTTTCGGGTGGGAGAGGGGAGTGAGGCCGGCGCGGCTTATATACACCGTGTTCCAACGGTCGGATTCAACGGTTAGAATCATTTAGGGTTCCTGATCCAACGGCTGGCGTTCATCAGGCCGTGCCGATGCCGGGCCAGGCCGCTTTTCCGTGCCGTGCCCGTGCTGGCCCATGGGCTGAACTCAAGGCCCAGGCACGGGCACGGGTGCAGGCCGTGCCAGGCACGGGAACGGGGCCGTGCTTGGGCCATGCTTTATTGGGCCGTGCCCGTGTCAGCCCAGCGGGCCTGGCCCATCTGGAAAACTTTAGCCGGTGTCCTGATCTCGGAATGGACAGAGGAAGAAAACGCTGATGCGGGGTCGTCCTCTCCAGTCTCGTCTCTCCTCTACGGCTCCAACCCCCGGCCGGCCGGGCCCCCGGCGGCCCGGCAGAAGACGACGACGACTTGACCCAGCGTATGCTATGCAATAGCAATAGCCTGACAGGCGACAGCTGACCAACTCACGAGGACCGATGGAGTAGTGCCAGCAAGTCGCACACACGACATCGTCCTCTCTACACCGCGTCCGCGGCTCTCAGTCTCTCACCCCCGGCCGCGTGAGGCTACCACGTCCACCAGCCTACCATTAATTATCACCGCGTAGGTATTAATTAAGGTCCTCTCCCCTTGTTTCTATCTCCGTCACTTATTGATTTATACTGTCGCCTCAAGCTGTGTCCGCCCGTCTTCCCCGGTTCTTCCTCCTCTGCCAAGTTCAGTTCCGTTCCAATTCCAACCGCGCGCATTCAATCAGCAAGTCTGAGCTCGCGGCACTGTTGGTGTTGGCCAACAACACCGCCTGCCTGTATCTATTACTAACTCCTCAGTGCCGGCCCTTTCGAGTTTCGACGGATCTCGGGTCGGCCGGGGCCTTTGTTCCCCAACTATACTACACGGGCATTGTCGCCGCCGTCCGTGATTCTTCAGAACTCCGGTGAGCCACCGTACCCAACCCAACGTCCCAGCTCCCAATCATATCCAGGCCTGCCGGGACCTACACCTAACCAGCTTGCACTTCTTTGCAGCAGCAAGCCCCACCGCCGCGCCACGGAGCTACTAGCTCTGGAAACTCCGACACCCTTCTGCAGCTAGCAATTCGATCTGGTGCCGCGTACTGCCTCGCCACCTCCCTGAACCACCCGGTGAGCTTCTCTGCAGCCCACAATGCCCTCCCTTCATAACCATGCCCTCCCTTCATAAATCATAACCATGCTACGGTGGTGGATTCAACAAAAATATATAGGAGGCTGAAGAAAAAGCTCTAGACCAACATAAGAGTAAGTTCATTATGTCCAACAAAAGACTGATATATGGTACAGTAGTTTAAAGCAGTTTTAATATTTAATGGAAACATACAACAATTTGAGAGGAGAATGTTATTTTTTTTTTAGTTTTCAACATTTTAAGTTCATCACAAATGATAATCTCAATTGGAAATTTCAGTGCCACTCGAGCTAACATGAACTAGATTTCGCAAAAAAAAATTGCATGAAAACACTCTCATGTATGGACATATATGGACTAAGATACAAAAAGTTTAGTTAAAATTTTTCAGCAACCCAGTCACTAATTTCCACATAGCTGATGAAATCGATAGCTTTTATTTTAGACTCAAACTGCAAGCACATATTAACTAAGACATCTCTCAAATCTACACAATCAAATAAGGCACAAGCAACAAGCAGATGTAGGGATATATGGAACTTCTGGTCAGTTTGTGCCAGGAGCCGGGTTCTCAATGTTTGTGTTCTTCACTGTTGAAGTGTTGTATTATACCGGGTATAGTCTCAGGTAGTTAGCATTAGCTTTGACCGTGAGGTGGCCATGACGTCGCCCACGCTCCTCCCGTGCGCACAGCGCCGGTTCCTATAACCTGTATATGTATACTCCAGAGAGCAACACGATAACTTGTTGGCTCAATCTCTCTTCGTAGTATCAGTAAGCGCAGGTTAATCCTTCCCCTGCTGTTCTTCGTCCTCCACCTCCGCGGCTGCCAACCGCTGCTCCCGATCTCCATTGCTCCGCCGTCGATCGATCTGCGGCCATGGCGGACCTGGAAGACAACCCCCTCTTCGGTGTTCACCTGTCCAGTCTTCACGCCGATTCCTCTGATGCGTCCTCCGTCAAGGACGATGCTCCTCACGTCGCTCCTCCATCCACTGCCGTCCTCCAAACAGTAAACACCAAATCCCATGTTCCTGTTGTTCTTGATCTTGTCGAGCCGAATTACGATGAATGGCGTTGTTTCTTTGATGCATTCATCGGGAAATTTGGTCTTGAATCCCACCTCTCCTCCCCACCCACTCCGGCGCAACGCCGTGATCCGGACTGGCGCCTCCATGACCAGTGCATCTTGAGCTGGCTTTACAATTCTGTTTCCAAGGACGTGCTTGCCATCGTGCGCGTTCCACAACCCACCGCACACCTCATCTGGACCGGCATCCATTCCTAGTTCCGTGACAATGAACTCCATCGCGCCGTGTACCTTGAAGCTGAGTTTCGCAATCTTGTCCAAGGCGACATGGACATTACTCAGTACACCGGCCGCCTGAAACACCTTGCCGACGCCCTCCGTGATGTTGGCCAGCCCGTGCGCGACACAAGCCAAGTCCTCAATATGCTGCGTAGCCTGAGCTGGAAGTATCGCCACGCCATCCCGGCGATCACGGCGAAGCAGCCCCCCCATACGTTCCTCTCGGTGCGTTCTTATCTGCTCCTTGAGGAACACTATGACAAGGAACAAACAAAGACTGCTGCACATCAGGCTCTTGTCGCCACCGGCGGTCGTTCATCTGCTCCTCCAGAGATTCCGGCCGAGGGCGGTTCCAGCTCTGCCACCGCCCAGCCTCCTGCGCGTCCTTCAATGGCGAGCCACGGTGCGCCCCCGCACCACCACAACAAAAAGGGTCGTGGGCGTGGCCGTGTTCGTGGCGGTTTCCAGCACCCCCATAGCTCCAGCTCGTCCGCGCCGCGTCCCTCCACAGCCTGGACACCGGGCGTCAATCCATGGACTGGGATGGTCCAAGCCTGGCCAATGCCATTCCGAGTGCCAGGCGCCGGCGTGCTTGGTTCCCGTCCTGGTGCTCCACCCCAGCAGGCGTACTTCGCAGGAGCGCCTGTTCCTCCCCCACCAGGCACGTTCCAGCCAACGTCTTCACCCGGCGACGTTTGGAACCATTAGGCCCTTCTCGCCACGCTTGCTACATCCGGCGTTCCACCCGGCGGCCCCAGCCCCCTGAGTGGTTCTTGGACATTGGTGCGACATCGCACATGGCATCCAATCCTGGTAACTTCCACTAGTGCAGGACTGGGTTGCAATCCCGGTTGGGAAACCCCTTTTAGTCCCGGTTGCTCAACCGGGATTGCGAATCCGGGACTAAAGGCCCCCCCTTTAGTCCCGGTTATGGGAACCGGAACTGAAAGTGTACCTTTAGTCCCGGTTGCTATTACCAACCGGGACTAAATGGCCCCCAAGACATTGCACCGGGGTGGCACGTTTAGTCCTGGTTGGTGTTTCCAACCGGTACTAAAAAATTCCTTTTTTTCATTTCATTACTTTTTATTTTATGATTTCTTTTCAATTCAATTCTTTTTGGTTTCGATTAGGTTTTCGTATACGAATTTTACGCTGCTAATATACGTCTATATATACATACGTATAAGGTTCTGTTCGAGCATTATACATAAATAACACACTAAAATGTATGAAACTATATATATATACAAATATGCATGCATGAAATATGTACATATATAATAAGGTCACAAATGTACTCATGTCCTTGGGATTTTTTGCAACCCTAATCTTCCTCCGTCGTTTGGCTACTAGGTATGAATTCTTTAGGATCATAGTAGTATGCGCCATTGGGATCTATGACCTGCTCCAAAAGAAATCCTAACAATGCCTCTTGAATTGCTTTGATCTAGTCACATCGCAGGAACTTTCGCTTCCTTCATTCAATCTTCAATTCGAATGAAAGCAAAAGTATGAATATATATATGATTATATATATCAACACAATGGTAACAAATAAATTGTGTATATTTTTTACGTACTTCGAGGATCTCTTCACTTGTTCTCCTTGAGTACTCAATGAGGAACTCGCAGACGTAGTATCCACATAAGTTGTTTTTCGATCCCTGCGACAAACACCACTTTACAAGAAAAAGATTCATCATCAACCAATGAAGCATGATAATAATTAATTAAACTAAATAAAGATGCGGTGACCTAGATAGTACTTACTAGGTATTGGACTATATGCAGATGCACTTCCCAATTACCATAATGGTGTTTCTCGGCGAACGTTTTTAAAGCACAGCTCAACAAAATAAATAAATAGAGTTATATCATTAAAATGGCATAAGAGAGTATACAGTGTGTGCGAGACTGAAATTACCACTGGAGTATATCGAGGATTTCCTGGTAATCTGCTCAGGGTTTTGTCGCTGAGTCAAAGATTTTTACACGACTCCTGGTCATATCGATGACCAGCAGTATCATGTGAAAGCTACATGTTTATACGCAGGCATAACTCATTAACTAAAGTCAACATGGAGTAGGCAAAATAAAATGGGCACAAGACATTCACACTCACTTGAAGCCGTATGGGAAGAGTATCAGTGTCTTGTTAGTGTTCTTATCTAAGAACCTGAACAGAAGCTTCTCCACTTGAGGTCGCCATTTATCATATGGAGTAACCCTGTCCTTGAATACGTGATTCAGATCAATGAAACCAACCTCAGTCATCGCTTTTTTCTTTAGTTTCAGCATCTCATATCTGCATATATATAGTACAATATATATAGTGTGAGGATAACTATATATAAACAACGAAATAACGTGCAAGTTACTTCAATTAAATTGTAGAAAGAATCACTTACAGACACCAGCAGCTGACAAGAGATTTGTCGAGGGTGTCCTGGTGTAATAGTTGGTGTAATTCATTGAACTCAATATGTACAACGTCATAACCTAAGTAATGCTCTGGTCTCACTTTGGCAACAAGCCATAATGCTTCGTCATTCTCGATCACTTTTAAGTACCACTTGTTCAACAAGAACATCTACGTACCCAGTGATGAGTAGTACTTAGGGTTCACAAGACTCTGGCCATACACATAGGTCCGGTAAATATCATAGTCGCCTGTTGGTATCGATGCTCCCCCCATGAGTTGTTTAGCTGTGAGACCTGTGGTGGCCATGAAGTCTTCCAGTGCCTCCTTATTTATTGGACCGCCTTGTGTGTTTGTGAAATCACCCTCAACAACTAGCGGATGGATAGATTGCTTATATTGCTGCACGAGTTGTGCAACATCTTTCCCTGCTATCTTCGCTTTCAGCGATGCCTTATATGACTTATCGAGAGAGCGTTCATAGTCCGATAATGGCGAGGGCTTATGTGCATCACACTGCTTTTTCTTGCGCTCATAGATTTTTTCCTTAGTTCTCGTTGAGCTATGTAGTGCGGATTTGGCGGGTTTTTCTCAAGTTCCAACTTCCTTGCTCTCGATTCTGCTAAACCTTGCTTCCAATTAACCAAATCTTTTTGTGCCGCCGCATTTGATTCCTCTTCAGACTGCTCGTATCATCAAAGGCACCGTATTCAGTAAAACCACGAATAATCATGTTGTCATCATCCCCTTCTTCTTCCATTATAACACCTCTTTCTCCGTGTTTAGTCCAACAAATATAGTTTAACATGAAACCCGACGTACACAGGTGTTCATGAATTTTCCTTGAGCAAGAATAATTCTTCTCATTCTTACATAAAACACATGGGCAGGACTTGAAACCATTCCGTGTGTTTACCTTGGCCACATTTAAGAAATCATGCACGCTCCTCATGAACTCTGGGGAGCGGCGGTCAGCGTTGTACATCCATTGTCGGTTCATCTGCGTTACGTACATGATGTACACCATATCAAAAACTTATAATAACCCATATTATACAACATGCATGGTTAGTAGTTAATTAAAAGATCCAAAATATCCATCAATCAATATGATTAATTAATATCCTATACCACACAGCTGTTTCACGTACTCTCGAACATTAATTTATTAAAGCCTTGATACAATGTAGATAATCCCAAATAGCATTAAACAAACTAAACCTACAATGCACTTCAGCAGAATAAGGATTTCGCGACCAATTCCAACTAAAACAGACAGATCATTCTTCTGTTGGTTCAATGCCTCATCATACACAGGTGCACTCTCATCAGCCACCTTAGTCTCTTTTGCAAGAGATTTTTGGACGTGCTCAACATACTATTCTTTCCAGTACCAACCGTCACATGATCCAGTGCCATCCCACTGAAATTACAATAACAAATCAAGAACTTTAATTAAAATCATCACGAAAAATGGCTACAAACCATAGCAAAACATGACAAAAAAATTGTTCACTTCGCGATTCGGACACATGTAGAAGATGCGCCCTTGGTTGGGACC
Source organism: Miscanthus lutarioriparius (assembly GCA_904845875.1). Lineage (NCBI taxonomy): Eukaryota > Viridiplantae > Streptophyta > Magnoliopsida > Poales > Poaceae > Miscanthus > Miscanthus lutarioriparius. The sequence continues at coordinate 76,792,491 of CAJGYO010000005.1, forward strand.
TTTCTTCTTCACCCTGTATTCCGTCACAATCTTCTGCCCACACTTGCCGCATGCAATGAGAGGGAGGTCCGGCCTCAGCTGCTTAGGGTCCCATGTGAGGCCGAGGACCCGGAAGCAGTCGCCATCTACGACTATCTATACTCATTTTCATCAACTACTATAAGTTTCTCGTTTTGTGAACCATGGAATTAAATGAGCTATATACTAAAAAAACCTTTTATTTCTCAATTTACTAAACCATGCATGAAATGAGGCAATGAAATGTGCATACTAGTTTTGATGAGCTACTATAAGATTCCTTCATCTACATATGCAAACTATCAAGCGATTTTGAGCTCAAATGCCATATAAATGAAAAATATCCACCATTATTCCTAATCTAGAAAACCAAAAATTTCTCTATTTCTAGACCATGAAATGAGACAATGAAAGGTGAATACTAGTTTTGATGAACTACTATAAGATTCCTTTATCTTCATATTCAAACTATCAAGTGATTTCGAACTCAAATGGTATATAAATAAAAAAGAATCCACCATCATTCCCAATCTAAAAAACCACAAATTTCTTTATTTCTAGACCAAGAAATGAGCCATGCTAGTGATGAAACATGGGAGTATGAAGTTGGTAACCTTTAGAACCGATGAATGGATGGAGGAATGAAGTCTTCACCAACCCCGCAAGCATGAACTCCTTACACAAGCAAGAACAGAGAGTAGGCAGAGAGCTTGAAATGGCTCGGGCTGGGGGAGGAAGAAGGAGAAAGTATATAGCCTGGGACATGTAGTCCCGGTTTGTGGTATAAACCCGGACTACATGTAGCGTTCTACTCCCGGTTGGAGCCACCAACCGGGATTAAAGGTTTAGTCATGGCTGGTAGCTCCAACCGGGACTGGAGGATGACCTTTAGTCCCGGTTTGAACCACGAACCGGGACTAAAGGCCCCCTCCTGCAAAAGCTGCACCTCTAGCTGTTGGGCAGGGGGATTTTAGTCCCGGTTGGTTGCTCCAACCGGGATTAATCCTGTCTTTAGTCCCAGGCCCAAAAATGGCTAGGACTAAAGCCTAGAACCGAAAGTTTGTTCTCTACTAGTGTTCCCCACCTCTCAACCTCTTTCTCATTCGGCTCCCATTACCATGGGCAACGGCGATCTCTTGCCGGTCACCCACCGTGGCTCCACCGCTATTGCTACTCACCACTCTCCTCTTCTTCTCAAAAACATTCTTATTTCTCCATCTCTAGTCAAGAACCTTGTTTCAGTTCGTTCCCTCACACGTGACAATAATGTGACTGTTGAATTTGATTGTTTTGGTTTTTCCATCAAGGACATCCCGACCCAAGCGGTACGTTGCCCACGCTCCTCCCATGCGCGCACAACGCCGGTTCCTGTAACCTGTATATGTATACTCCAGAGAGCAACACGATAACTTGTTGGCTCAATCTCTCTTCATTCACAAACTTGCGGTGGAGCACCCCCAATTACAAAGTTATTTTGAACATTTTCAAATTCACAATAATGATCTCAATCTATTATTTAGCCATTCAATCAACATAGGAGTACATCTAAAGAAGATTTCAAGCGAATCTCGTATCATAGTATAAAATTGTGCAACATAGAAGTACTCCTTATTCAAAATTTGAGCATTTTAAAATAGTGTAAAAACAGACAAATAAAAAAAAACCCTGTCTATTGGCTGATGGTGCCAGCGGATGGCCCCTTGGTTGTCTGGTCGGCTACGGCCTATGGCTACCTCGAAAAGCGGAATAAAAATACTATTATTTTTTATATACTTGACTAAAGTTGAGTTTCGTTGACTTCTCAAAAAGCGAGAACAATATTCTTTTTTTGGATGGAGTGATTATTATATAAGAAAAAGTGGATCATTCTTCTCTTTTCTCAATCAAATAGAGAACTTTTACAATTTTCTCTTTTCATGTGATTTTATTGTTCTTTTTAATTATTGTGGCACATTGACTCTAGTAACTTCATTTTTTTATTAGGAACAGGAGGAACATATATATTGCATTGGCTGTGCAGTAATTGGCTACTTCCCCTTTGCGAGGATATATGCCAAGGTGGTTAACTTTGGTGAGGAGACTTGTTTCAACAACCTTACAATCTACGACCTACGTCCCAAAATATAGCTACTTCCAGGTTTGTCCTAATTCATATCATTTTAACATGACCAAGTTTTAGAAATGTTAATTAACATCTACACACCACCAACTAAGTATGTAAATAATTGTTCTTCTTTTATGTCTTTAGAAAGATTTAGTAGAGTGGAATGCAGAGGTACTTGTCCAAATATAAAATAGAGAGAATTCCTTATTTGACACTGGAAAAATGAGTCGTTCCTTTTTTGACCCTAAAATTTTCTTCGTTCCCTATTTGACACTCACTTTAACTTTCATCCCTAATTTGACACTAACGTCAACTCCGTTAGCTAACGGTGTTAACTGGCTGTTAAAAAGACGTTTTTGCCTCTAGAAAAAAAGCGGCGAAGCAAATTTGAGAGGAAAAAAAATCTGCGCCCGCCTATGATGCATGCGCCCAGCTGCAAAAAAAGGCGTAGGTTTTTTTTTCCTCTCAAATTTGCTTCACCGCTTTTTTTTGTAGGGACAAAAACGTCTTTTTAACAGCCAGTTAACACCGTTAGCTAACGGATTTGACGGTAGTGTCAAATTAGGGATGAAAGTTGAAGTGAGTGTCAAATAGGGAACGAAGAAAATTTCAGGGCCAAGAAAGAAACGACTCATTTTCCCAGTGTCAAATAACTCTATAAAATATTGTTGTGCTCACAATTAAACTGATCATAGCTTTGGACAAATACATATTTATACCGCGGGTCTCAACAAAATAAGTAGTGAATGTGTTTCTCTCGTCTCTCATAATCTCATTAGTGAGTGTTTGTTTAGGAATTTTCTTTCTCACGATTTTTATGTTTCCCATACTGTTAGTGTAACTGAACAAACTGTTTTCAACTTATATAGAAAAGAATCAAGCAATACGACTAAATCGTAGCATCATTTCCGTACAATTCTTATGCCTATTATTCGTATTATAGTTGCATATGTTAGATCTTCGTCATTATAATGTAGCCACATCAAATGTCGTGTAGATGTTTCGTATATATGTTTATGAGATATTTTGCTAGAATATTATTTACTCTGTTTCCGTCGACATTCGCTGAATTATTGCTTCTGTTTTCTAAAACATGCATGAAGCTTGTGGCGTCAATATAATGGAGCTAAAGAGCAACAGTGAAAATTTATGTGACAGCTTGACATTACATACGGTATCTGTCATGATAACGGTTAGCTTGTTCAGAGGACCGGAGGGGGAGGACGTGTTTGTTGGATTTTCATTTATGCTTGGCTTCTTTGTTCGGAAGTATTTGTGGATGCTGCGTTCCGAGAGGTCCCGATTCATCGGTCTGGATATTTACACGAACACGGTTGCTGTAGTGGTCACTGCATATGCACTGTTACTCGCAAACAGTTTGCAGTACATCATCCTTGTTCCCTTCCCAATCAGTGTGGCTGCCTTCATCACTTATCTGTACAAGGAAAGATTGGAGCACCATGGCACTACTGGAGCTGAGGATAGTAGTAAGGATAGAAAGAAACCTCACAAACCTGGGGGAGCACCAACTCACCTGAGTACTAGATCAAAGGACGACGACGATGGCTTGTTGGAGAAAGATGGCAAGAAAACCGGGGAACTTGAAATGGTGATAATACCATATTTTATGCTACTAATCAGTGCAATAGTAATCCCATACAAAGACAGCCCTGTTCTGTCTCACTTCCTGCTCTTCTCATGTTGCGCGCTAGGGACACTGGCACTGCTCTATTCCAGACTGGCTGAAGCAAGTCCGGCCTTGAAACCGGCACTGGAATGTATCCAGATGGCCTACATGGTGATGCTGTTCATAACAGTGCACACGGTGGCTGCAGAATGGCTGGGAGAGATCACGGCATTGGTCACCATGCCTGAGCTGATTGCAGGGCTTGTATGGTTCTATACTACTCTTCTCCACGGCGACACTTCTAATAGTAGAGTCAGATCAGATAAAGATAGTAGAGTTGGTTCCAGTAGTAGTTCGGATGCAACTCAAATCCCAAGTTCGGAAACAAAACAGGTTTCTGCTAGTATCTTTGTTAAAGGCTTCATCTTCGATGGATCCATGTTCATTCCCCTCGGAGCTGTTTTGGCAGGCTTAATAACATCCACTTTCGCATATGACGGGGAACTCCTGGCCACATGGAACACCATGGCGACTGTCGCCTGTAGCATTGCAGGGTGCTTGCCATATCTCAGCATATGGATGGTATCGAGGTGGCCTGGCCGCATACCTAGCTCAGATAAGGCGATTCGGCTGCTAAAGTTTGCTGCAAATATGTGCTTGACTGGAGCTTGTCTGATGCTGTTTGCCTTGCTTGCTGAGAAGACACTGGCTTATCGTTTGTTTGGTTTGGATGAGATTATTGATCCTAGTCTACTCAAACATCTTCCGGCTGTTTACTTCAGTACAGCGGTAGCCCTGTGTTTCTTTGGGAAGCATCTTGCTCGTGCATTGGCAGATCTAGGGGAGGGGCTAAGGGGACTCCAGTCCTCCCCTGCTGCTCGTGCTTCAATGGAGACGAAGGGCAGGAGGAGGAGGAGGAAGAAGAAAATATAGATGAGAAGAAGATGGGGACGTCGACAATGAAGAGCTAGAGATGACCTTCGTTCTAACATGAGTCCGCCTCTGCTTTACCTGTTGTTCGTTTTGCTGCTGAGTGTAAAGCACTCCGACCAAGCGACCTTGCAAAAAAAAGTAAAATGGGACAAACAAGATTTGTAATCCCCATCCAATTGTATGTTTATTTGTCTGCAAAGTGAAGCTGTGTACTTTGTTTGTCATGTATAAATTGTACCATATGTTATTATAGGTGTAATGAGAATAATCATCAACAATGACAAAATTGCATCTGTTACCAGGTTGGAGATTTCAGGCCAATATCTCTACTGAGCTGCTCTATCAAGCTGATCACAAAGCTCCTAGCAAACAGGTTACAAGCTGTAATTCTTCAGCTATAGTGCATCAAAATCAATATGGTTTCATTAGATCAAGAACCATCCAAGATTGTCTTGCTTGGTCTTTTGAATACCTTCATCCGTGTCATCACTCAAAAAAGGAAATTGTGGTTCTAAAATTAGATTTTGAAAAGGCCTTCGATAGAATAGAGCATAAGATAATTTTGGATGTCTTGGCACATAAGGGCTTTGGTATGAAATGGATTTCCTGGATTGAAGCAATTCTTAAGTCTGGTACTTCTGTTGTGTTGTTAAATGGAGTATCTGGCAAAACCTTTCACTGCAAAAGAGGTGTGAGGCAAGGGGACCGTCTCTCCCCTCTGCTCTTTGTTTTGGCTGCTGATTTGCTACAATCCATCTTAAATAAAGCAGCACAGCTTGGTCTTCTTAAGTTGCCAATTCTTGCTCCAAGTCTAGATTTTCCCATCATTCAATATGTAGATGACACACTAATTGTGCTTGAAGCCTCAGCAACCCAGCTCTTTTTCCTTAAAGGTGTTCTCCAATCTTTCAGTGACTCAACAGGGCAGAAAATTAATTTCTCCAAATCAACGATGGTCCCTGTCAACCTGAGCAATGATAAGCTAAGTCATTTAGCTAGAACCTTTGGCTGCCAACCGGTTCTTTCCCATTTACCTACTTGGGGCTCCCTATTGTGACAGAACCACCCTAATTATATGGCCCACGTGCATCTATCATTCTCTTTAAGACCTCTGACTGCTGTACACGAGAGCTAGATAACTCAGGTAGTCTGTCAATGTCCTCGGGGAACCCCCAATCATCAACATTTTATAACTCATATAGGATCAACAATGGAGTTGCCACAACATTACAACATTTAGGACAAAAATAGTATACACCGGAGTGTGGAAGACTTATAACATTAGTTTACAAAACATGTTTAAGTATAACTTAACTTTAGATCCAAAGGGTGAATAGGACAGCAGAAGCAAATTAGAAGAAGCACCTAAGGTAGAAGAGACATCCAGATCATGTTGACCCACCGACATGACCTTGATTAGCAGCACAAGCAAAACCTGCAACAGGGGTTAACAAACCCTGAGTACTTGATGGTACTCAACAAGACTTACCCGACTAAAAGAAAAGACTCCAAGGGTATGAAAGCTTAAAGGAAGGTCTGAAGCAAGAGTAACTTTTGCAAAAAGCTTACTACGAGTGAATCCTTACTTTCAATGTTTTAACGGTGTATTAAGTCCATATCAATATCTAGTTTGCACCTAATCTAAATCAATCACTTCTTTAAACATCTCAACCTATTTCTTCTCATATCCATAAGTCACCATGTTTCATTGATTAACTACGATGATGGTGTGAGAATCAATTCTTCTGTTACCATAGAGCAAACCCAGCCGGGGATTTGTCGACCCCTCAATTTGAGAGTCCTCCGTGCTTCCGTATTTGCGCCAAGATCACGCATAAATATGCACTAATCACATGGATAGTACACAGATATATTATAAAATGTTTCGAGATTTATTGATATCTAAAATAAGGTCTACAATAGTGGCCCAAAGGGCATTGTCATAGGCTAGAGAGTTGGCGGAAAGCTACGGCCGTGAAACAACATTATTGGTGGTCTCTAAAGCGGGATTATTATACAGTGAAACGACATCCTATTCCACAGGCAACTAGAGTGCGGATGAAACCCTAGCCTCGATGTCACATTCCTACGATCGAATCTCCTAACGGGAATCCTATTCCTCGCGGTACGCTTCATCTTCGAAGTCATAGTCTTCTTCTGGGTCGAGGTATGTGAGTTGATAACGGGTGAGTACATACGTACTCGGCAAGTCCCAACCATGGGTGGTAATAGAAGTGTAGTGGTGATTATAATTTAAGGGTGGGTCCTAGCGGAGTATTACCATTCCCACTAGTGCTCGGGTTAATCATCAATTAATTACTAGTTTCATTGCACATAAAAGTAAAGCTAATCATAGTATCCCATCATAGAATTTGCCCAATCCAAGGACGTGGCTATTCGAATAGATTTAATAAAACTCTGCAGAGGTGTATAAATTTCCCCACACGATAGGTGCAACCTCATCCATGATCAGTGGACAGAATAGACCTAACGAGATCCTGTACCTGCTTGGAAACTAACCTAGATTTCTATATAATCTCTACCATGGTTTCACAGGGGTTGGAACACAAAACCAGGAAGATATCAAATCCCCCAAACGTGATGATACCAAATCATCACAAAAGAAAAACATGGCTCGAACATGGCCAAGAAAATAGTGGCTCGAACGTGGCCTAAAAACTTAACGCTTAACATGGAAGATCATATAGCATCCACGCCAACCAGACACGGAAGAAAACCTATCCCCCGTGCCGGCTCCTGATCTTCCGTTGCCTACACCTGCCTCCTAGTAGAAACTATACTTCTATCTAACGGGGTGTGGGATCAAGCCTACCCATATAGACATGTGGCTGTATGAAAAGACTCACTAGGCGAGAGGGACTACGAACTGGTCCTTATGTGACCGAGGCAAGTATCTCCCACAGGAACCCTATCCAGGCATTCCTGCCATGATAAACTACGTCCATAGTCTACCACCACTCGCCCCATGTCGGGGTTTAGTTCAGGTTTAGCAAATTTTAAGTTCAATTATTATCCCTAATTCTAATCATGATGTGGAGCTCATAGAATAACAAGATAACCATTTATCTTAACTATATCGCATCAACCGAGCTCATTTTCTAGGGTGATAGTCTTATAGTCAAGTTTTAGCATTTTAGGGTTTTAAAGCAAGATGGTAGGGAGGGGAGCTAGGACTTGCCTTCATTGTTGTCACCTTCTGGCACGTCTACGTAACGGGTCTTCATCCTCCTGACAATTATTGTCGTCTATCGGACGTATCGGTCGTATAAGACTACCGCTATCCACAAAAGAAAAAGGACCCAAGCAAACATAGAACTATATGGTGCCACTAAGTGCATATGATAGGGTTTGATTTTAGATGATTTTTAGAAGTGGTTTAATGCAAATCGGAGTTATGGTTTAAAAGTCATGAATTTTAGAAGTTTATCCTATAGCTGATTAATCTAGGTGGAATTTTATATGTTTTTATAGTGCATAAAAATGGGTGCAAACTACATAATTAATTTCCTTATTTCATCTAGTTTATTTACAAATTTTCTAGGAATTTTTCTAAGCTTGGAAAATGTATTTATAAAACTCTGTGTACACTAGCCGGGTGTACCTAGCGTTTTCTTAAGCGTACCCCGCGTTGTGTGTGTGTTGTGTGTGTGTGTGTGATAGGTGGGTCCCGTGCTGGCATCAGCAACAATGGTGGCATCGGCGTTAAGGCCGTGGGCCTGTGTGTCAGTGAGAGAAGGAGGGAGAGGGAGAAGACGGACGGGGACGGAGGGGGATGGTGACGTCGTTCCCTTCCGGTTCCACCTGGCGGGGACAGAGAAGAGGGGGAGAGGGGGACAACGACGGTCGGCGGTGACCGTGCCAGCGATGAAACAGGGGAGGGGGAGCAGGGCTCGCCAGAGCGACTTATGCCAGCGGCGTTGGCCCTCGGGGGAGGTGGTTGAGGGGTGGACATGGTCTGCTAGGGCAAGCCACAGCCGATGGCGGGGTTGCCGTCGGCAGCGGGCTCCTGTGGCGGCGGTGGTGGCTCGCCAGGGCGGTTGCGGCGGTGCCGTGCTCTAAACTCGGTCCTAGTGTCCCAATGCTAACTATCTATCTACGTGTATGTGAAAAGGGACGAGAGGGGGAGTGGAGTGGGGGTGACGGGGTGCTTTGGGGTGGCTTCGCTGACGATGGCCGACGGCCATGGCGGCTCGGTGGAGTGAGCTCACGCGAGCAGTGCTACATAGAGGCCTACACTACCTAATACCTAATACAAAAGAAAAGGGGAGAGCTCAGGGACTCACCGGTCACTCCAATCAGCCAGAGACGTAGCGGAGAGGAAGGAAGGAGCAGGCGGTGCAAATGGTGCCGGTGAACTCCCAAAAGGGGAAAATGAGAAAGGAGGGGAAGGAGGAGGGAAAAGGGGAAGAATAGGGGGAGATGGGGTGTTCCCGTCCACGGCGAAGCTAATGGTGGAGAGGGCGAGGCGAGAGCATCGCCGGCCGGGCCTATTTATAGGCCGGCTAGGCCGGTGCCCCAGCAGCGAGATATTTCGCGCGGCCATCCTTATCCATCACGTGGCCACGTCGTTGACCTTGTCTGGTCACATCGCCCTGGCTAGCGCTTGCCCGTGCGCACGCCAAAGTTGCCTTGGCAGCTACTCCGGTGGCTCTGCACGGCGGCGACCATGGCGCTGTCGTTGACGCGTTCACAGTGCGGGGGAAGAGGGAGGAGAGGAGAAGAGAGGGGCGCCATGGGGTCCCGATGTCGCCGTGACTCCACTGACCTTCGCAGGCACCGGGGTGGCGCTAGCGAGCATTGACGACGCGGCGGGGCTGCGTACGGCTTGTCGGCTAGGGGTGGACGACGAAGCTGACAGGCGGGCCCGGGGAGTCTGTGGGAGAGAAGGGGAGGCTTGCTGGACTGGCTCGCGCGCGGGAGAGAGGAGGGGGAAGAGGAAGGGCTGGGCTGCAGTTGCGGGCCGAATAGGAGGGAGGGGAGGGAATGATCCCAATTGCCAAACATAGCTTTGTGAAACCATTTTTCAGTCTTAGAAATTTAACTAAGTCTTGATCGGATTCACGTCAAATTCGATTTCCAAGCTATTAGACCAGTTAACTAGTGAATTCATTTTTCGACCGCAGGTATTTCATTGTCATCTACAAAGTTTGTACTTCTAACTTTATGAAAGTATCACATATATGTTCTATAGCATTTTCGCTTAATAAAAATTGGTTTTAAACTCTCAGTGATAATACGTGACAATGGAATGTAACTTTCGTTTCGCGTTTCCGTTGATCGTTTCGAGTTACGGAATTTGATATACACTCTATATTACATGCATTAACGTATAAACATGATGCTCATGACATGTTTTAGCAGATGATTTATAGTGTAACACTGAGGGTGTTACAACTGATTACGCACTATAAATATTAGTAATCTTTTGTATATATTGTATCAAAGTTAAGTACGTTTGATTCCTCAATATATATGCGAGAACAACCATTAAAAAGAGGACGGAGGGAGTAATACATATTAAAACACGGAGAGACGTGATACAAAGGACAAAAACACAAATAGTACAATGGATACATTGATTAGAGCCCGTTAGAGACTATTGAAATAATATCTAAATGGTATTATTTTAGTAAACAAATAGAGGTAAAGATAATCAATTTTAATTAGTTTGTACGTACCAAATCTATCCACAAACTTTATATAAAATTGTAGCTCGGAGCACAGGCAGAGCATCTCCAAGAGTACGCAAAATAATCTCCCAATCTAGGAATTTTGGTAAAGTTGGAAAAAAAACTCAACTTCAATAACTCCCAAACCCACACCTAATCTTTTGGCACTTGAAAAAAGCCACCTCCATGTGCGTAAAGTTACACGCGCGTATCGTCATGCCAATATGGAGGTGGAAGGACGTGGGGAAGAAAAAAAGTAGAACAGGGTTGCTGATGCAAATGTATAAGAGAAAAATAAAGTATAATTTTGGTTAGTGTGATTAAGAAATAGTTTATGATTCCTGTTGTAAAATTACCTTCTATTTTTTAGACGTAAGATTTTGTAACGGTTGGAGTTGTAACTTTTTTATGTCTTCTGATATATTTTTGCAAAGGTTGAACAACCTGATTTTGCGGAGTATTTTTTTTAGACACGGTTAGAGATGCTCTTAGCTAGCACGACAAATAGGAAACGACCGTTCTCAACTTCTAATGGCCCCAACTACAATCCATCTATTTCAAGTCGATGCTCCATTAGATTTCCCAGCAATAGTAAAGTTACTTGGGAAAATCAACTGGGCATAAAGAAGTACATTCCTACTGTTATTTGTTCGTTCTCTACAGCATTTTCAATGTAGGGACAAAACCCATGACCAATCATTGTCTTATTAGATTTTTTTTTTAAGGCCAGTTGTTGTTCACGTGTAATGGAATCTGACTAGCTAGGTCAGGTCAAGTACCAATCAGCAAGTACCAATCAGTTGTTGTTCACGTGTAATGGAATCTGGCCAGTTGTTGTTGTTCACGTGTAAGGGATAGCAGACAAGTAGTTGAGGGCAATCGTACATGAAGACATCACACACAAGAAGTCTAGCAGACAGCTATTAGTAATATATATATATATATCGAGAGGTTGTTAGTAATTAATCTGGCGTCTCGCCTGTGTTCTTCAGGTCTTGGATTCAAAGATGGTGTATGTTTACTCCCTCCCTTTGACGCCAGCGGTCATCCTCAGCTTTGTCAGTTCCCAAGTGGCGTTGCTGATGCAGGCGTATAAAGAGCACGAGCTGTATGTCACCGGTATGATTCGGGTAATTATTTGGTATATGAACGCGCGCTCATACGTCGAACTGGAATTGCCACAGCCTCCTTTCAACTTGTTTCCTGCTAAGAATGTCAGGATCTACATCGAGACGGCAATTGTCGTGGTGATATCTTACGTGGCACTACTCATAGTCAACTGGAGCCACATCTGGCTCGTCATCTTCCCTGTCATCGCCATCGGCTTCATCGTTGCGCTGTGCAGTCAGCTCAGTCATCAGGATCAGGCCGGTGGATCAAAGAAGCAGAGCAACGATGGTGAAGGTGAAGCTACTGCGCCTTCAGGGAAAAAGGCAGAGGGGCTGGAGGCAGTAGCACTGGTGCCGTTCTGGGCGCTCTGCGTGATGGGCCACTTCCACGCTGACAAATTCGCCGTCTCCCAGTTCCTTCTCTTCTTCAATTTCATGCTCGGGGCACTCACCATGATGATAACTCGGCTGGTGGGGCTGGCCACGGTGCATCGCGCCGGCGTCTGAGCTGCTCCGGAAGGCCTCGCTCGTGGTGCTGCTGGTGGCGGTGCACGCGGTGGCCGCGGAGCTGCTGGGAGAGAACGCGCTGCTCTACTGCCTGCCGGAGATCGTGCCGGTGCTGCTGTGGCTCAGCGTTCGCCTCGACTGCGACGACCGCGCCATCATCACTGCCACTGCTGCCGACAGGATCAAGCAGCTGGACTTGGGCAGGAGAGTGCTCATTCTGCTCAACGCAGCGCCAGCTAAAGTCTTGTCGGCCATGCTAGCGGCGGGCAACATGGAGGAGCCCGTGCTCTACTGGTGCAGCAAGGCACTGGTGTCTTGTGCTGTTTCGGCGCTTCTAACCTTGTACACTGTTTTCATGGTGTGCCAGTGGCCAGGAGGACAACGCGATGGCACGCTAGTCACAGTCACAGCTGCCTCTTTGCAGGAGGCAGTCGAGCTTCTCAAGTATTGGGCAAACGTTTTGCTGGCAGCGGTGGCTACGCTGCTAGTATTTACATCTCTAGCTTCTTTCCAACTAGTTCTACTGCAAGAACCGGCGGCCTCTGCATCAGCCGACAAAATTCTGCAACGACTATGTCAAAAATTCCTCCAGTTCATAATTTAATTGTGAAATGAAAAAAATACTAATTTGTTCAGTTAGGCATATGATTTATCCTGGGGTAACCTTCTTGATGGATTGTATCAATGCACCCTTTTTTTCAAAGCGTGCATTAGCACGTGCTTCATTAAGTGAAAGTGGGAAGTTTTATAAGCTCCAAGGATAGTCACGGCGAGTAGCCGTTCACATTTTAGAGGAACACATAACACAAATCACCAACTAGTGGTGGGGAAGTAAGGTTGTACTAACTAAATAACTGATGACGCGACAAGGTGGAGGTGGTGCACAGCAAGGTATTAAGTAGCCATAGCTGTGAGCAACGCTAGACATCCGTAGCCCGCACCGATCTAGGCGTCACTACTACAGAATGGACTTGTTGTCCCGGGCGGTAACGGCCTTTAGTCCCGGTTACCGCGTCGGGACAACGATCCCGGGACTAAAGGTGCCACCTTTAGTCCCGGGTCATCGAGCCGGGATTAAAGAGGGACCTTTAGTCCTGATTGGTGTTACCAACCGGGACTAAAGGCCCTCCAGCCGAGCAAACGTGGCCGCACCCTTTAGTCCCGGTTGGTAACCGGTTCCTTTTCTTTTTCTTTTTTTTGTTTAATTTGTTTTCAGTTCAGTTACATGTATTTGTTTAATATATAATATGTTTTTATGTACGTATTATACGCTGCTAATATAAATACACGCACGCATATAATTACATCTAATTCTCATCTCGAGCATTATTATATTCGAATAAAGTATGAACCTATATATATTATAGATATATATATGTATATATACAACACTTTCATAATCTTGTTCTCTAAAATAACGATATCAATAAACATTTAATTTACATCATTTATTCCTTAGGATCAAAGTAGAACTCGCCGTTGGGATTTAACACTTTTTCTAGAAGAAATACTGCTATTGACTCTTGAACTGCTTTCAGATGGTCTTTTTGCATGACCCTTCGTTTCAACCATTCAGTCTTGCATTTGAAATAAAAGGTAAAGTATTAATACATATATATATATATATATTCATTTAAAAATAAATAAAAAATTGATATATACGTACTCTGAGGACATCTTTAGGAGTTCTTCTTATGTGCGCAGTGATAAATTCACAAACGTAGTATCCACACAAGTTATTACCTGGTTGCTGCCGCAAACACCACTGTACGAGAAGAAGATTATTCTCATCATCTCACACGTAAATTAAAGTACGATATAGTAATTAAACACGTAGAGAAGTGTATATAGTACAACTTACTGGTATTTCAACTACATTAAGTGGTGCCTTGCAATCCTTGCGATGTTGCCGAATAAACTCTTTCCAAACCCTGTGCGACCAATAATGTACGATCGTTAATAAATTATGACAAAGTCTATTCAATAATAGTTGTGCGCGAGAGATCGAAATTACCCCTGGATAATGTCTATCATATCTTGGTATAGTGCCCGCTCTTTTCTCAATGAGTCAAAGATTACTAACCGACTTAAGTTTAACTCAATGACAATGAGTATCCAGTGAAACCTGCATTAGTTTATACACACACGTATATGCATATAAGTTGTATTGATATTACATAAAATGTGTAGACTACATTATTATTAAACTTACTCAAAGTTGTACGGGAAAAGTATTGTTGTCTTGTCGTGCTGCTTCACGAAGAACATCATGATATTCTCCTGTGCTTCAGATACCCACCGCTCCTTGACAATAATACCGATGTTGAATACGATATAAGGATCAATGAAGCCAACACTGGTGTCTTGTATTCTTTGGAGCTCTGACATCTGAAATCTGTATATAAATATAAGTTACATGTGAGGATAATTATATACACGTACGCATGAAAGTGAGTTTATTAAATAAAAGTAAGAATCACTTACAAACAAAAGGAGCTAATGATTGATTTGTCCAGAGCATCCATGTGGTATAGTTGATGCAATTCTTCGAAACTAATATGTAGAAAAAGATGTCATCGCCACGGAAGTAATGATGGTCTCTAAATCTGACAAAGATCCACTGCTCACCCCTGCCACACGCCTGCATGTACCACTTGTTGAGCAAGTAATTTTGCGTACCCATTTTATTCAAAGCCGCAGGGTTGTACAGACTTTTGCCATATTTATAAGTCTTCCAGGTTCTGGATTGGAGCTTTGCCCATCAATTGATCCAAGGTTAAACCAGTATCTTCAAAAAAAGCATTAAGGGCTTGAACCGACACTTCTCCAGAGTTGTCTGGTCGATAGACTTCTATGTTGGAACCATATTCATTAGCAACAACAAGATTTTGCATTCATTAGCAACAACAAGATTTCGGCAGAGAAAATGCTCGCCGAGATGATCACGGTCCGCAAGTTCAACTAGTACGGATTTTCTATAATTTTCTAACTATTTTCTAAGTTTTTCATTTCATGGAAAAATTAATTCTAAGATCACGTAAGCCGCCGGGGACAAGGATGGCGCGTGCTCCAGCGAGGACGAGCGAGGCGTGATTTTGATGAACTAATTTAACTTTTGTTTATCCAAACATATATGTAAATCATCATGTGATTTTGAGTAAAAAATGACATATAAAATCATAATAAAGTCCAACATATAAAGTTATACATGCATCTACATCGCAAAATGAGATAAGCTACTGATAAAACATAAGAGGATTAAGTTTGTTACCTCCAAAATCGAAGAGCAACACCAATGGAGGGAGAGAGATCAAGAACAACAGCAAGCTGAAGAACAGATGCAGTGAGTTTGAATGGAATGGCTCGGGCTCGGGGAGGAAGAAATGAGCCGGTGTATAGGCCGGCATAATTAGTCCCGGTTAGGTGGCCAAACCGGGACTAAAGATTAATATTTATTCCCGGGGTATCACCCAAACCAGGACTAAAACCTTTAGTCCCGGTTGGTAATACCAGCCGGGACTAAAGATCCCTGCCACGCGGACGACCGTTGGGCAGGGACCTTTAGTCCCGGTTGGTATTACGAACCGGGACTAAAGGGTCCTTTAGTCTCGGCGGCAAAAAATGTCGAGGCTAATGCCAAATTGGGACATCGTTCTAAAGTCTGTTCTCTAGTAGTGCGTTCGCCTCGTCTCGGATGCAGCAGAGCAGCTCGGGCGGCGTCAAGGACCTACGGTCGAAGGTGCGATGGTTCCTTTCCTTCCACAGACACCACGACACAAGCAACACTAGCGAGTTGAAACTTTGCCGGAGGGCCTGCGGCAGTGTAGCCCAACCCAGCAGCCACCAGTCGAGCAGGGAAGAATCTTGCTGAGGTGCTGCGGTGAGGGAGCCCAAGGAATGCAGCAAACGAGACCATACCTCGCGGGCGTAGACACAATAGCAAAGGAGGTGGTCTGTTGTTTTGTCAAGCCAATCGCATAAGGCGCATGCCGCGTCCAACTGGAGTCCATGCCGTTTCCTCCGCTCCGCTGTCCACAGTCACCTTCGGTGGAACTGCCGCACGCCAAAGTTCCTTGGCCCCCGCCATGCTCGTCAAGCCCACAAAGTAAGCCCTGTACGCCGAACGTACGGAATACTGACCATCAGCTGACCAGCGCCAGATGAAGCGATCTGATTCCAAAGGCCGCAGTTGTACGTCTTGAAGCCTCGCCCATAGCTGAACGTACTCGTAAAGAGCTGTGGCAGTATGGGCACCGGTGATGTCGCGCACCCAATGGCGATCAGTGAGGGCGTCCTTAACCGAACGCCCGAGTCTCCTACCTCCGACTGCCTTGAAAAGGTTGGGGGCGAAAGTGGGAATGGCCCCAACAGGCAGCATGCATCAGTCCAGAACCGTGTGGAGGTGCCGTCGCCAATCTCGACAGTGACCGATGAGCTAAACATGGAGGATATCTTTCTTTCCGGAGTAGACGGCAGCAGTGTGCAAGTGGAGTCTGTTAATCCCTAGCTGTCCTGCATAGGTAAGCAACTAGCTTACCAGCACACATAATCACTCACTATGGCTAGAGGTAGAAGAAGAGATTGAGAACAGCGCGCACATACACAGCACAAGCACCAGCGTTGGCCGAAGCCCTGCCCTTTGGTTTGTGGCAACTGAACTGAGTATTCCATTAATCTTTGGATGGAATATATACAATTCTAGCTGTACCTTTACCATGTACATAGTTGTTGGCCAACTACATACTCCTGAGTACAAGAGTATACCAACTACCTACTCCTAAGGTACAGGGTACACTAACTACCTACTCCTAAAGTACAGAGTATACCAACTACTCCTAGCAGTACAAAGCTTACCTCAGCCCACTACCAAGTCATGGCTGATGCAATAGCTACCAACTAATGTACTAGAGGTGGCCTATTGTAATACTGTTACAACTATAGGAACTGGTTGGCAGAGCCGATCAGTCCCCAACTCCCAACAGGGAGTGGTCAACCAAGCCGACCAGTCTCCAACCAAGGAGAGAATGGAGAGCAACAGATTATGTTTAATAATTCTTCCCTTAATGATGCTGCTAGCCCAAGGCCTTAACCTCATCTATGCCAATCATCTTTCTCAGCTCCATGAACCACAGGCGTCCGAGTGACTTGGCGAGGATGTCAGCGAGCTGTCTGCCGGTCTCGACAAACTCAATGACGATCTGCCCTCCATCGATGCAGTCCTAGAGAAAGTGGAACTTGATGTCGATGTGCTTGCTCTGGTCGTGGAGGATAGGGTTCTTGGCAAGGGCGATGGCGGGTGAGCTTCCTCGCCGGTCAGCTCGCCCAGCAGCCAACGTAGCCAGAGTGCCTGGCACGCCACCGTGGCCGCTGCGACGTACTCCGCCTCACACGTCGATAGCGCCACGATCTTTTGCTTCAGCGACTGCCAAGCAATGGGGGCCGCTCCAAAGAAGACGAGCACGCCGGAGGTGCTCCATAGCCCATCAATGTCGCCCGCCATGTCCATATCGCTGAAAACAGTGAGCTTCAGCTCACCTTCCTTTGCCTTGGGGATGCCTCACTGAACATCATGATCCACAACCCTCCCTTGCCGCCACTCTTGGGGAAGATGATCGCTTGATCGAGCGTCCCCTTGACGTAGCGCAGCAACCTTTTCAATGCCGACCAGTGATCTTCGCGTGGGTCCTCCATGAAACGGCTAACGTACCCAACCGCGAACACAATGTCCGGTCGGGTATGAGTGAGGTAGCGCAGCCCACCGACAATACTTCGGTAGCGCGTCACATCCACCTTCGCAGCAGTGCTGTGCTTGCTCAGCTTCAGCCACTCCTCCATCGGAGTCGCGAACGGCTTGCACTCTGCCATGCCGCCGCGCTCTAGCAGCTTCTCCACATAGGCGCGCTGACCTAGGGAGATGCTCTTCTTCCTCTGCCTCACCTCGATGCCGAGGTAGTAGGAGAGCTCGCCGAGATCGCTCATCTTAAAATGAGCCGCCATCTCACACTTGAAACCATCGATGTCCTCTGCTCGCACTCTAGTGATGATTAAGTCATCCACGTACACACCGATGATGAGCTCCTCCTTCCGCGTCACCGCGTGTAGAGTGTGTGCTCTGTAGCGCAGCGAGTGAACCCAAGCTCACCTAAGGTGGTGTCGAACTTGGCGT
Source organism: Miscanthus lutarioriparius (assembly GCA_904845875.1). Taxonomy (NCBI): domain Eukaryota; kingdom Viridiplantae; phylum Streptophyta; class Magnoliopsida; order Poales; family Poaceae; genus Miscanthus; species Miscanthus lutarioriparius. The sequence continues at coordinate 76,810,645 of CAJGYO010000005.1, forward strand.
TCAATGCCCGAGGGGCTTGCCACAGCCCGTAGAGCGCCTTGCGTAGCTTGAGCACCATGTGCTCAGCGCCCTTGACGGTGAAGCCCGGAGCTTGCTTGATGAAGACCGTCTCTGCGAGCTCGCCGTTGAGGAACGCAGACTTGATATCGAGGTGGTGGACACGCCAATCCTTCGCTGCTACCATGGTTAATAGCAAGCGAACGGACTCCATTCGCGCCACCGGAGCAAAGACTTCCTCGAAGTTGATGCCCTTACACTACATGAAGCCGCGGGCGACGAGCCAAGCCTTGTACTTGACAATGGCCCCGCACTCGTCCCGCTTCACCTTGTAGACCCACTTCAAGCCGATCAGCCTATAGCCCACCGATGGATCTACCAGCTCCTATGTGCCATTGTCCTCGATGGCCTTCATCTCTTCTAACATCTCCCATCACCAATTGGCGTCGCATTCAGCCACTGCGAACATCGGTGGCTCCTCGGCACTAACAAGGAGCAGCTCTGGATCGTTGAGCAGCCGACCCACCAGGCCTGTGGCCCCTGCATTGTCGATGATGTTGTCCAGCCTACGGAACCGGACCTCCTTGCCATCGTGGAAGGCATCCACGAACTCGCTGATGTCGCTCGAAGGGGAGGTAAACTCGATTGGTGGTCCCCGACTTCCCTGTTCTGTCGAAGTGGTCGGCATTGCTGCTGAACCGCTCGGCACCACTGCTGGAGTGGTCGGCATCGCTGCTGGACCGCTCGGCACCATTGCCGGAGTGGTCGGATCCACTGCTGGAGCGGTCGGCACCACTCCTAGAGTGGTTGACTCTACTGCTGGAGCGCTCTGCACTGCTACTGAAGTGTTCAGCACCTCCTCTACAGTGCTCGACACTTCTCCCGGAGTGCTCGGCACGGCCCCAAGAGTGCTCGGCTCTATTGCTGGAGTGGTTGGCATCTCCTCTCTGGTGTCTCCACCACCATGGATGACCATGTGCTCGACGATGAAGGTGCTGGTGAAGCCGCTAGCTTCCCCCGTGCCCGTATTGTCCTAGTCCTAGGCCGCCTTCTCATCGAACACCACATCCCTAGAGATCACCATCTTGCCTCTCTTGGGATCATAAAGCCGATAGGCCTTGCTGCCCTCCTTGTAGCCTAGGAGCACCATCGGCGTGCTCCTGTCTTCCAGCTTGCTGAGGTGAGGCTTGGTGTTCTTCACATGGCCAATGCAGCCAAATGTCCTGAGGAAGGACACATTCGGTTTGCGTCCATGCCAAGCCTTGAACGACGTCTTGCCCATTAGGGCCTTGGTGGGTGCACGGTTGAGGATAAACACCACCGTGTTCACCGCCTCTCCCCAGAACTCCACCGGCATCTTCTTAGCCTTCATCATGGATCAGGCCATGCCGACCATCATCTGGTTCCACCGCTCCACCACACCATTTTGATGTGGCGAGTATGGTGCGGTGTAGTGTCGCACCTTGCCCTGATCCGCGCAGTACGTAGGGAATTCCACCGAAGTGAATTCACCGCCGCGATCAGTCCACAGTACGTGCATCTTCTTGCCGCTCTCCGCCTCCGCACGCACCTTGAACTTCTTGACCGCTTCTGCCACCTCAGTCTTGCTGGTTAGAAGCTACAGCCACATGTACCGACTGCAGTCATCCACCAGCAAGATGAAGTATTTGCGCCCGTCGGGCGTCGGCGGCGTGATCGGCCCGTAGAGGTCACCATGGACCAGCTCGAGGGTCTCTGCCGTGCGGTACTTCACCATTTTCAGGAACGACAGCCTTCTTTGCTTCCTGACTAGGTAGCTGTCACACAGCTCGCCTACGTGCTCGATGTGAGGTAGCCCAGCCACCATCTTCTCCAGCCGACCAAGAGCATCGAAGCTAAGATGTCCATACCTGGCCTACCACAGCCACGGCTCCTCCGTGTGCCATGCAGCCAAGTAGATGGGCCACTCCACCTTAAGGTCGAGTAGGTACAACTGATTCTGGGACCTATTCACCTTGGCAAGAAGCCACTGCTCCCGGTCCCTAATCTTGAGGACGCCGTCCTTGATCAACACCTCGCTGCCGCGCTCATCCAGCTGGCCAATGCTGATGATGCTTGAACGCAGCTGCGGGATGTAATATACATCCGTTAGTGCGCGGTGCTCGTCGTTCTGGCACCTGAAGATGTTGGTGTCGCGCCCTCGGATCACCACCCTTGAGCCATCACTGAACTTGACCGTACCAGTCACGTCGTCGTCGAGCTCAAAGAAGGCTGCCTTGGAGCCCGTCATGTGGTTGCTGGTGTCGGAGTCTAGGTACCACTGCTGCTCCTGCTCGCCACCCACACGTCCAAGGTGGACTTGGGCGCATGGTTCATCGAGGTTGACAGCCTTCAGAGCCTTCTCAGGCCCTTCCACGTACATCCCCTCTCCCTTCTCCTTGGCCTCAACGTCGTGCAGTGCACAGAACGTCACCATCAGGAGAGTGGCCTCATCATCATCATCAACCTGCACCAGATGAGCCTCAGCCTTCTTCTCCTGCTTGTGATTTGAGCACTCCTTTGCCCAATGGCCCGTCTTTCCGCAGCGCCAGTAGGCGTTGGGGTCGACCTTCTTCTTCTTCTCCGAAGAAGTCTTGCCACGGCGCTTGCCATCGCCACCGTGGCTGGAGGAGGCTTCCCCGGACTTCTTCTCCTTCATCCGGGCAACCCACTCCTCCTCTGTCAGCAGTAGCTTGCCGCTGTCTGTCATTGCTGTGGCCTGCTCCACGCGCTCATCCACCGCCCGCAGACAGCCTGTCACATCCTCAATGGTGAGGGTGGATAAGTCCAGCATCGTCTCTATGGAGAGAGCAATCTGGATGTACTTCGCCGGCACGGAGTGGAGGTACTTGGAGACCGCCTCTTCTTCGTCGATGGTGATGCCGTGGCTCCTCAGCTTGCTGATGAGCGTCTGCAGACGGAGGGAGAAGTCCTCCACCGATTCACCATCCTTGAACTTGAGGTTGGCGTACTCCTTCTTCAGCAGCTAGGCCGTCGCCTCCTTTGCGCGGTCAGAACCGACGCGCATCACTACAATGGACTCTCACGCCTCCTTAACAGAGCTCTTCGCCCCCAACGGCTCCCTGTACTCCGCTGGCACAGCAGCGAGGATGGCTTACAATGCTGACATGTCGTCTTCTTCGTTGTCGGTGCCCTTGTCAATGGCATTCTAGAGCCGTCGGGCTCTGAGCTTGACCTTCATGGTCACCATCCATTCATCATAGTTGGTGCGAGTCAGTGTCGGCCAACTGGTGCCACTGACCTTCAGCACCATGCGCACAACGACCTCCTATCGTGGCTGGGCAGCCACAACAGTGCCACTGCTGTCGCCCATCTCCAAACCGTTCATCATCGCTAGCAGTTAGTCCGGCGACAGCGTTTGTACGGCTCCAATACCACTTGTTGATCCCTGGCTGCCCTGCACAGGTAAGCAACTAGCTTACCAGCACACACAATCACTCGCTATGACTAGAGGTAGAAGAAGATATTGAGAACAGCGCGCACGCACATAGCACAAGCACCAGCGTTTGCTAAAGCCTGCTCTTTGGTTTGTGGCAACTGAACTGAGTATTCCATTGCCCTTTGGATGGAATATATATAACTCTAGATGTACATTTACCAGGTATATAGTTGTTGGCCAACTATCTACTCCTGAGTACAAGAGTACACCAACTACCTACTCCTAAGATATATGGTACACCAACTACCTACTCCTAAGGTACAGAGTATACCAACTACTCCTAGTAGTACAAAGCTTTCTTCAGCCCACTACCAAGTCATGGCTGATGTAATAGCTACCAACTAATGTACTAGAGGTGACCTATTGTAATACTGCTACAGCTACAGGAACTGATCGGCTGCCGATCAGTTCCTAACTCCCAACAGGGAGTGGTCGGCCAAGCCGACCAGTCTCCAACCAATGAGAGAATGGGAAACAACAGATTATGTCTAACAGTCAGGCTTGGTCCGGCGTAGCCATTCCCATCGTAAGCGTAGCGCATACCCGAGGATTCTAAGGTCGGGAATCCCTAGGCCTCCATTGTCTTTGGGTGCGCACACTATCGGCCAGGCGATCTTGCAGCGTCCACCGGAGACCGACTCAGAGCCAGCCCAGAGGAAAAGCGCGACGTCGTCGGTCAATCTTGCCAATGGCCCACGCCGATAGGCAGCAGCAGATGGAGATGTGCACTGGAATGGCGGATAGGGTCATCTGGTCAGGGTCGCGCGCCCTGCGTCAGTTAGGAGGCTGCCCTCCCAAGTCGGTATGCGGGCCGCTACCGCGTCGACGAGCCGCTTCTCTTCGCAGCGGTTAATCCTGGAGAGCGACAGCGGCGCGCCCAGATATCTGGTGGGGAAGTTCTGGACCTTGCAAGGGAACACCTGGCGCACAGCGGATCGGCGTGATGATGCACTTGTCGACGTTGGTGACGAGTCCCGACGCGCCCGCGAAGAGGTCCAGGATGCACCGCATGTTGTTGAAGTCATTCACATTTGGGGAGAGGAAGATGACGAGGTCGTCGGCATAGACGAACGCGCGGTGCATGATCTTGTCCGGCAAAGGACTGAATATTGCCCGTCGATCCGCCTCGTGAATGAGCGCGTTCAGCAGCTCCATGACGATCACAAATAGGAGGGGAGACAGGGGGTCGCCTTGTCTCAAGCCGCGGGCCTCGGGCGTGGCAGATGCGGTTGCCGGGACGTCCATTGACCAGCACCTTTGTGCTAGCAGTGCGCAACATGGCGGAGATCCAGTCCCGCCATCTGAGTGGGAAACCGGCGTGCTCCAGAACCTCAAGCAGTAACGGCCAGGCCACAGAGTCGAAGGCCTTGGCGAGGTCGATTTTGAGCAGCACCGAGGGGCAACGGCGGGCGTGCAGCCATATGCACTTAAGCTGCACCGTCTTGAAATTCTCGTGTATCTGCCGACCTCGGATGAAAGCCGATTGGTTGAGCCTGACCAACTCATGCATTCTTGGTGCTAGACACAAGGCCAGGCACTAGGAGAAAAGCTTCCCCACCGAGTGAATCAAGCTGATGGGTCTGTAGTCCTTGAGCCCGGCCGGCGTTTGCTCAAGCCAATCCACTGTGGCGAATACGTGGTCCAGGCGCTCCAGTGTGGGGGAGTCCCTGGGGCTGGACCAGGTGTACAACCTCCCCGAGAGGTGTAGCTCGTCAAGGTGAAGGTCGTCCAGCACGCTCCTGAAGCTGCGCATGAGACCGGGGTGCAATCTACCGTTGTTCTTATCTATCGCTTGGTAGATCATGTTGAAGTCGCCACATAGGAGCCAAGGTCCCTGAATGACCGAGCGCGCGTCCCTCAGCTCTTGGAGAAAGTCGCCCTTCTCGGCGTGGTTCGTGGGGCCATACACGTTGGTAAGCCACCACGGCTCACCCAGCCCATTCAGCGGCGTTAGGCGCATGGTGATCGAGAAGCGACGGATGGTTGCGGGGGAGGCGCCCCAGAGATCCCGGCGCCACGCGACGAGCGCTCCACAGGCAATGCCAATGGCCGGGAGGCAAACATAGTCGAAGTCAATCCCTGTTATGTCGATGTTCATGGATACAGAGAGGCGTTCGACCTTGGACTCTTGCAGACAGACTACGGAGATGCGTTGCTGCTCGACGATGTCACGTACTGCACTGCGTCGCGCGCGGCTGTTGAGGCCACGGGCGTTCCAGCCTAGGATGTGGTTTGCACTCATTAAAACAATTGTGCGATGACAGGTACCCAGTGCTCAGCACGTGGACTCAACAGCAGCGTTCTGCTGTGCGCTGTGCAAGGGGAACAGCAGCTCGCGCATCGCTTCCCTCGTTGGACACGGGATCGGATCGGCGAACGTCTCATGGAACTTCACGGCAATCCTGTCATCCGGAGTGTTAGTGATGGCGTCGTCAGGCTTGCTTCTCCGGATTGGGGTCACGGAAGGCCCATTTGGCCGCGAGCCTGTCGCTGCGACGGGGGACCAGGCTAGCCGGATCCCGGCGTGCGGTGCGCGGACGCGGAGCTGTGCGCACGAGGTTCTCCTGTAAAGGCAGCAGCAGGGAGTTGATGAAGAGCGCCCCGGAGTCTTCCTCGCCCACGGCCAGTGCCTCGTCACTCACGGCGGGGCAGGCGTGCGCGGCTATGGGCATGGTCGGTGCGATAGTGTAGCAGATAAACGACCTTTGATCCAGCTCGAAATTTGGTTTTAGTCCTGGTATTTTTCGCGTCCGGGACTAGAGAGACCTTAAGTCCCGGTTTATAGCTCCAATCGGGACTAAAGGTCCCTACCCAACGGCTACTGCTACAGGCTTTTGCTGCAGGGGACCTTTAGTCCCGGTTGGAGCTACCAACCGGGACTAAAGATTAACTTTTACTCCCGGTTGTTCCCTCCAACTGAGAGTAAAAGTCTACTCCCGGCTAGAGCCTCCGTCCGGGACTAGAAAGAGACCTTTAGTCCTGGTTTCTGTCTTCAACCGGGACTAAAGGTCCCCTCCTATATAGCCCTTCTTCTTCCTTGAGCCCGAGCCACTTCGAGCTCAGTGTTCTTGCTTCATCGCCGGCCTCTCTTCTTCGTCATCGCCGGCCTCTCTTCTTCGTCATCGCCGGTAATCACAAGATTTCTTCGATTCCTCCATCGATTCTTCGGTTCTAAAGGTTACCAACTTTATACTCTCATGTTTCATCAGTAGCATATCTCATTTTGTGGACTAGATATATGTAGTTTTTTATGATGGATTTTTTTATTTGTAAGCCATTTAAGCTCAAAATCACTTTAAAGTTTGCATATTTGGATGAAGGAAGGTTAAAGTAGTTATTCAAAACTAGTATTCAGCTTTCATTTCTAGCATGCATAGCACACTACATAGTTTATAGATATAGAGAATTTTAGAGTTTTTTTAATTTTATTTGTTTATAAAATGAGAAATTTATATTATATTAAAAATGAATATAGAGAGTAGATGTCAACTGCTTCCGGGTCCTCGGCCTCTCATCGAGTTCCAAAGCGACTGAGGCCGGATCTCCCTCTCATTACATGCGGCAAGTGTGAGGAGAAGATTGTGATGGAGTACCGGGTGAGGAAGAAATGTTCCAACAAGAGACGTATCTTCTATAAGTGTCCGGATCGCAATGTGAGTTATTTTGTCGCATTTGATGATTATGGTTAATTTATACTTATTTTCATGATAATTGTGAGTAAAGTCCTAATTTTTTGTTTTAATTTCAGTGGGACTGCACTGGATGTTCAGGCTGGTACTGGGAGGAAGAGTATGTTGAACACGTGCAAAACTCTCTTGCACAGGCGGCTACGACGGCTGATGAGGCAGTGATCCTGCGGAAGAAGCCCATAGATGTTGAACAAACGCATGATCTGTCTGTTTTAGTTGGGATTGATCGTGAAATCCTTATACTGCTGAAGTGCATTTTAGCTTTAGGTTTTTTAGTGGTAGTTGGAATTGTCTACATTGTAGCGAGACTTTCATAAATTAATACCTTGTGTGGTGGCATGCATGTCGTATAATTAACTAATTATGTTCTAAGTTTTAATATGGTATGTATGTCATGTAATGCAGATGAGCCGGCATTGGATGTACAATGCTGATCGCCGCTCCCAAGAGTTCATTGAGGGCGTGCATTCTTTCTTACGTGTGGCCGAGGCAAACAAACGCGATGATTTCATATGCTGCCCATGTGCCATATGTAAGAATTTGAAGGAATATGCTAGCTCAAGGAGTCTTCATTCACACTTGTTGAAGTTGGGTTTCATGCCAAACTATAATTGTTGGACGAAGCACGGAGAAACCGGGGTTGTAATGGAAGAAGGTGAAGAAGAATAATAGGACGATGATGACATTATTGCTGAATATGGTGCTTTCAATGATACTGCAATGGGGGAAACTGAAGAAGAGGTAGTGGCAGAAGATGAGCCCGCTGATGATCTTGGTCAGGCCATTCGTGACGCACAAAAAGAATGCGAAAGTGAAAAGGAGAAGATCAAGTTCGAGCGCATGCTAGAGGATAACAAGAAATTGCTATACCCAACTTGTGATACGAGACAGAAAAAGTTGGGTACCACACTGGAATTGCTACAATGGAAGGCAAAGAATGGTGTATCTGACAAGAGATTTGGGGAGTTACTGAAAATCCAAAAGAAGATGCTTCCGAAGGGTAACGAATTGCCCGTCACTACGTACGAAGCAAAACAGGTAGTCTGCCATTTGGGATTAGAAATCCAGAAGATACATACATGTTCTAATGACTGCATCCTCTACCGTGGCGAGGAGTACGAGAAGTTAGATGCATGCCCGGTATGTCATGCATCGCGGTATAAGATCAGGCGAGATGACCCTGGTGATGTTGAGGGCGAACGTCCCACGAAGAAAATCCCTGCCAAGATTATGTGGTATGCTCCTATAATACCACGCTTGAAACGTCTGTTTAGAAACAAAGACCATGTAAAGTTATTGCGATGGCACAAACAAGACCGTAAGGTAGACAATATGTTGAGACACCCTGCTGTTGGGTCCCAGTGGAGAGCAATCGATAGAGAATTCCCGGAGTTTGCAAATGACGCAAGAAACTTAAGGTTTGCTTTAAGTACGGATTGTATGAATCCTTTCGGGGAGTAGAGCAGTAGTCATAGCACTTGGCCTGTTACTCTATGTATCTACAACCTTTATCCCTGGTTATGCATGAAGCGTAAGTTTATTATGATGCCAGTGCTCATCCAAGGCCCAAGGCAACCTGGTAATGACATCGATGTGTACCTGAGGCCACTAGTTGAAGAACTTCTACTTTTGTGGAACAGACCAAGTGTACGTGTGTGGGATGAGCACAAACAGGAGCACTTTGACCTGCGAGCATTGTTGTTCATAACAATCAACGATTGGCCTGCTCTAAGTAATCTTTCAGGACAATCAAACAAGGGATATAATGCATGCACGCACTGTTTCAATGACATTAAAGGTATATTCTTGAAAAAATGTCGAAAGGTCGTGTACCTTGGCCATCGTCGATTTCTTCCAGCGAATCACCCCCTAAGAAAGAAAGGCAAGCATTTTAAAGGTAAGGCAGACCACAAGACCAAGCCGGACAACCGAACTGGTGAGGATGTACTCAATATGGTCAAGGATGTGAAAGTAGTATTTGGAAAGGCACATGACAGCGAACCTGTTCCGAACGACGCCGACGGTCACGCACCCATGTGGAAGAAGTCCATATTTTGGGAGCTACCCTATTGGCAAGTCCTAGCGGTCCGTAGCGCGATCAACGTGATGCACCTGACGAAGAATATTTGTGTGAACCTGCTAGGCTTTATGGGTGTGTATGGGAAGCCTAAGGACACACTTGAAGCATGACAGGACTTGCGATGTTTGAAAGAACGAGACAACGTACATCCGGAGAAGATAGATGATGGACGCCATTACTTAAGTCCTGCCAGCTACACTCTTAGCAAAGAAGAGAAGGAAAGCATGTTTGAATGCCTAGCAAGCATCAAGGTACCATTTGGATTCTCCTCGAATATAAAGGGTATAATAAATGTGCCAGAGAAGAAATTCCTAAACTTAAAGTCCCATGACTGGCACGTGCTCATGACGCAATTGCTTCCAGTTGCATTAAGAGGAATTCTACCTCCAAATGTATGTCTAGCCACCGTGAAGCTATGTGCATTCCTCAATGCAATTTCTCAGAAGGCAATCGATCCAATGGATCTAGCTAAACTATAGAATGATGTGGTTCAATGTCTTGTCAGCTTTGAATTGGTGTTCCCTCCTTCCTTCTTTAATATCATGACACACCTCCTAGTTCACTTGGTCAAGGAGATTAGCATTCTCGGTCCTGTGTTCCTACACAACATGTTCTCCTTTGAGAGGTCCATGCGAGTCCTAAAGAAATATGTTCACAACCGTGCTCGGCCAGAAGGAAGCATCGCCAAGGGCTATAGAACAGAGGAGGTCATTGAGTTTTGTGTTGACTTTATTCCCGACCTTGACCCGATTGGTGTTCCTGAATCGCGACACGAGGGGAGACTAAGTGGAAAGAGGACACTAGGGAAGAAAACATATATTGGTATGCAGGACAATTATTTTAATAAAGCACACTACACAGTTCTGCAAAAATCCTCCTTGGTGGATCCGTATATCGAGACACATAAAGAGTTGTTCCGATCTGAGTTTCTAGGGAAGTCTGAGCTTGGATTATGTGTTAGCACATGGAAACTTTCAGTGACTGGTTGCGAAAAGAATGTTAGGGTGATAAGAGTATTGTTGAGCAACTGTATTTGTTGGCTAGGCAGCCATCGTGGCATATCCTCACATACAAATGGTACGAGATAAATGGGAATACATTTTACACAGTAGCCCAAGATAAAAGAAGCACCAACCAAAATAGTGGTGTCCGCATAGATGCCACCGACCCTAATGGAAATAAGCAAACATATTATGGCCACATAGAGGAGATATGGAAACTAAACTATGCACCTACTTTTAAGGTACCTTTGTTCAAGTGCCAATGGGTAAAGGCGACTAGAGGTGGGGTAGCAGTCGACAACCAGTATGGAATGACAACCGTGGACCTCAACAATATTGGGTACAAAGATGAACCGTTCGTCCTTGCCAAGGATGTGAATCAGGTGTTCTATGTCAAGGACATGTCTACAAAACTGAAGAGAGGGAAAAACAATAATGACCCAATCAATGAGCCAAAGCGCCACATAGTTCTTTCAGGGAAAAGAAACATTGTCGGAATTGAAGACAAGTCAGACATATCAGAAGATTATGAAAAGGATGACCAAATTCCACTCTTCACAGTGAACAAAGACCCAAGCATCCAGCTAAATGATGAAGACACTCTATGGTTACGGCGCGATCATAACCAAGGGATATACGTTAAGAAGAAGTTCACTACTGTGCCCGCTTGATATATATAGTGTATTCATATTTCTATCGTGTATTCATATTTTCTATGATTTAAATGAATTTTCTGCTTGACGGTGGATTTCCTGTGGAGAATGTGTGATGAAAAAACAAATGATCAATGTCAATAAGATGTGAAAACTAATTTCCTGTCGAAAAGCAATAGTTTTAATGATTTTAATTAAGTAGTACATTTTTGCATGGTGAAAATTATGATTATTATTTACACTATGTTAAATATTTATACGGTAAAACAAAAGAGTTTAGTTTACAGATTTTTGTTATGTACAATAATGCAAAACTAGGTCCCGGAATTCTTTTTGTAATTGTTTTGCTAATATTTTATTTACTAGGCAATTAACAACTCTCTGCATATTTATATAAAAGAAATATATAAAAAAGAAAAAACTTCTACAAATCAAGGAAGCCAAACTGTGGCCCACCTTTACTCCCGGGTGGACCAACCACCCGGGACTAAAGGTCAGACCTTTAGTCCCGGTTCTAACCATCACCCGGGACTAAAGAACCTTTAGTCCCAATTCTAACCATCACTCGGGACTACTAAAGATGGGCTACGTTTTCGCGGCCCGCCAAAATCCCCTTTACTCCCAGGCCGTGGCTACACTCGGGACTAAAGGTCAGGCCTTTAGTCCCAGTTTTAACCATCACCCGGGACTAAAGAACGTTTAGTCCCGGTTCTAACCATCACCTGGGACTACAGGTCCCCCTTTATAAACCACGCCCTTCTCCCTTAGTTCTCTTCCTCTCTGTCTCCGCCGCCTTCTTCTCCAACCGGATCCAGTAGCCGCTAAGCCTTCTTCTCTGTCACCTCATCTTCTCCACCAGATCGATCCGATCCAGCAGCGCTGCCGCCCTAGGCGACCACCCTAGCCTTGCCTTGTCACGCGCGCACACTGTCACTGGCCCCACGCGCACGCGCGCTTCTTCTCTGCCCGGCCAGCGCACGCCTCGCGTCGTCCTCGTCCCCGGCCCACCTCGCCCCCAAGTGGTTCAAGGTTCTTCGAGGTGTCTATCTCCTCCAATTCATCCCCTTCTTCATCCTCCTCTCCGTGCTATGTTTGAACTTTGAAGCCCTCGTTCTTGTGTTAGATCCGCGAGACGTAGTCTTGTCCAAGATCCGCAGCAGGCCAGAGCATCTCTATTACGGCACGTCTTCTCCAGGTTTGGCCCGGTCTCCCTCTTCCTCTGCACTCTCTTGCTGCTGTATGGCCAACTCATTCAGTGCCATTGCTCAATGAATGTATCGCTTCGATTTGGTGCTAGCTAGTAGCCTTTGCAATTGGTGCATACTTCTATTTATATGTTAGGCTCCTTGGTGCTAGAATGTGGGCGACTGAGGCCATGAATTCATACTGATATTGATGCTTGTGTCTGGCCCTATGTAATATGTATTTGCATGTGCGTGTCGATGATCAAATTAAATGGTAAAGACGTGTACCACTGTTATTACCGGTCAATCACCCATGCCACTTAAGGTTGAGGGTAACAATTTAGCTAGTTTGCTACTTTTGCATGGTGATATTTGATTTCACCTAACCATACTTACTGCTCTTAAGAGGCAAAATATTCTTTCTGATTGTAGGAATAGTGATAGCCTTCCTAGTCCTGTAATGAAATAGATTATTACTGTTTTTTAGTAAAGTCTAAGTCTCTAACATGTTTTTTGGCTGCAGGAGCTGGACCTCGCGTTTGACACCTTGGATGTCAGCCACCGCCGCTGCCACCATATATAATCTGTTTATGATGGATTAATTGCTCCAACCTTTTGTAATCGGATGGATGCGTGTGTCGAGCCCTCGTGCCGGCAATCTTGTAATGCGATTTTGCGCTGAGCCATCGAGCTCAGTGGAGCACGGGCATGGCCCGGTGTCTCATCATTTCCTCCTTTTTGCGCGGTAGCTTATGACGACGCCGGCCCCCATATCCGAGACGTTCGACGGCGTCTGTGACATTGTAGTAGCAGGGCACATAGTTCTCATACTCGGGCGGGTATACCTCCGCCTCCTTGGCGCGGACTAGTTAGAAAATTGTAGAAAATCCGTACTAGTTGAACTTGCAGACCGTGTTCATCTCGGCTAGCATATTCTCTGCCGAGCGGTAACGGACATCAAGGAGGAGCTTTGATTCTACGAGGGAGAGCGGCAACGGTCATGGTAGACCGTGTTCCTTTCCTCGTAGAATCGGAGCTCTTCCGTGGCCAAGTATGGTGCCATCCGGTGGAGAAATGCCCGCCGAGATGATCACGTAAGCAAGGTCAACTAGTACGGAAGCTTATGTGATCTTAGAAGATGTGTGAGGTCATGAGAGCGTGTGTTTTTTCTCAATTTTGTCGAGCAGGTCACTTAGAATTAATTTTTCCATGAAACGCCCGTGAGCTCGCCGATGTCGAGCAAGTCACTTAGAATTAATTTTTCCATGAAATGAAATACTTAGAAATCATGCCTTTTATTTTTTAAAATTAATTTTTCCATGAAATGAAAAACTTAGAAAATAGTTAGAAAATTGTAGAAAATCCATACTAGTTGAACTTGCAGACCGTGTTCATCTCGGCTTGCATGTTCTCTGCCGAGCGGTAACGGACGTCAAGGAGGAGCTTTGATTCTACGAGGGAGAGCGGCAACGGTCATGGGAGACCGTGTTCCCATCCTCATAGAATCGGAGCTCTTCCGTGGCCAAGTACGGTGCCGTCCGATGGAGAAATGCTCGTTGAGATGATCACGTAAGCAATATCAACTAGTATGGATGGTTATTTATTTAAACATGTTTTTGAGCTAGAATTTGATGGATATTTGATAACTTCAGACATACAAATGTCATCTACAAATGTTACTATCCTCGAGGTGGCACGTCCTGTAGGAGTTCATTTTATAGATATAGTTTTTATTTTTTATAGATATATCTAGTGGTGTCACCGACACTCAATTTGCCGATGGTGACCAGCAGGATGTAGATGACGGGAGTCAATTTGCCGATGATGACCAGCAGGATGAAGATAACCAAGAAAATATTGTGCAAGAAAATACTGGCGAGGTATATATATTTATATATATTTGAGTATTATATATATATATTTGAATATCTATCATCTATTATGTGTACACATGATATTGATTTATTCTTTTTTATACGTAGCCCTCTGGATCGACAACCACAACGGCGAAAAGCAAAAATATTCGAGGCCCAAAAAAGCCATTGGAGGGGCGCTACATAATATCGGAATTCAATATCGAGACAGGCAAACCACTTGGTCCACATGCAAGGAAATTCGTGCAACACTGTGGGTGCCTTGTAAGGGACAAACTTCCGATCAGTGCTCGTGAATGGAAGCAAAAGATCAATGAGTCTCATGTTAGTTTTGTCTCTGATCTTGATAAGAATTTAATTTGGGATGATATCCTTCAACATTTCACGTTGCAAGCGGATGACTATGATGCTATCAACGATGATGAATTGAAGGAACTAGTTCGAAAGTGGGCTATGAAGAAGATGGCCACACAATTTTAGACTTGGAAGAAATCCCTATACACGAAATACGTCAAGAAGAACCTAACGCCCAATTTCAATACTAGTGGCCCGCTCGCGAAGTTAAGGCCCTACTGGAATGATTTTGTACAGTACAAGATATCAGAAGAGGGTGAGGAACGGGTGAGAAGGAACCAAGAGAATGCTCGACATAAGGTATACCACCATGGCATGGGATCAGATGGCTACGCGACTACCATTCCCAAGTGGGAAAAAATGAAAGCGGACATTCTTGTCAAGGGTATCACACCAGAATCACTCAATTGGCCCAAACACGCGAAAAATTGGTTTTTCGCTCATGGGGGAAGACTGGACCTAGAGACCAGAAAGCTAGTTCATGGCCCAAAACTCGAAAGAGCAACACAAAGATTTTCTTATGCTCTACAAGCTAAAGCTATTGGTGCGTTCAGGCCAAATAGAGAGAAGGATGAACTGACATATGCCATCGGGACTGCTGAACACAATGGTCGAACAAGAGGTTTAGGACAGAACATTTCTTGGGAGCATGGTTTCCCTAACGACAGAGATACCTACAGAAGCCGACAGATAAGGAAGGATGAGGATGCAGCGTGGATCAGCAGATTGGAGGAATATGTTCGTGAGTCACGGGAGGCGTTGCTTCAAGCACAGGAGCGCGAAAAAGACATGCAAGCTAGAATGCAGGACGAAATCATAAAGCAAGTGCAAATAGCAATGAGTGCCCAAAGGCAGGTATCAGATCTAGGAATCAACATTAATATTAGCCCCCCTGATCAGTTGAAAAGCAGCTGCGCTTCCATGGAGTTGCCAAATCAAGTTGACGCAATGCTACATTTCCCCGTGGATGACATCACTGCACCATTTACATCATGTGAGCTACATATTCCAAAAGAGAATGCCACAATCATGGTGGCTCTCGGTATTTTTTCTCCTCTAGATCCTACCAAGACACTAAGAATCCATGGGGTAATAATACCACCTGGATATGTTAGCGTCTCAGTGGATAGAGTTAACAAAGGTTTTAGTGATCTGGCTCTTAACATTCCAGGAGGTGATGGGGAGAAGACTCTAGGAGAAGCAGAGAAGACATTCATACTATGGCGCAAGCGCTACATCATTATTCCCAGGGTCTCTAGTCCACCGTCGCTTCCTCAACTTCTAGACAATAGGTGCGGACAAAAGTGAATGAAACAATTTTTTCACTAATTTTCTATTGACATGCATGATTAATAATAACAATATTTCTTATACCTAATTATTCTTTTTTGTACTCACATAGCAGGGCCTCTGCCAACCTAAGTCCAATTATTCAATCTCCAGATCATCATAGTGCTCTGGGCAATGATTATGCAACGCCGCCATCTCCAAGGAGGTCTCCAACGCCTCCAAGGAGGTCTCCACCGCCGCCACCTCCAAGGAGGTCTCCAACGGCTGCCCCACCTCCCTTGATGATCAAGAAGCAGCCAGCTCATAAGAGGTCCGCCCCGCAAATGAAGCCGTTGGCCCACCAGCCGGCAAAGAAGAAAGCCTCCTCTAATCCAGTTATTCCCCAAAAACTGTCTTACGAGAAAAGTGAAAAGGAATTAAAGGATGCAGTACAAAAAGATATGAAAAGTTTCTTCGAAAAAGTAAGAAAGCAACGAGAAGCGAGGGAGAACCTGGAGAAACCGTACTTCTACCTAGCTCCAGATCTTCTAAGAAAGAAGGTGGACCAGAAAAAGCGGGAATCTCAAAAGACCTGGCCAAAATCGGACTACGACCGCTCTCTCACCAAGTCATTTGAGGCAGCGTAGAAAAAGACTAGAGCAGGGAAAGGTGTTGCACAACTCGGACAACAATCGTAACAATCAGTCCCTCCTCTTATCATTCGTAATGAATATGATTCAAACTTAGACTTATCAGACATTGATTTTGAGGACCTGGTTCGGTTTTACGAGAATACTGGTTTGGACCTTGCCCAAGTGCTCGCTGAAGGACCATCTGCTCCGAAAGTGGATCCTTGAAAGAAATTTGAACATGGAAAGAGTCTATACAACCCTGAGGCCTTAGGTGAACTGGGTAATCAAATGTACCTGCTAAACAAGTGGTACATGGCGGCGTGTGAATGGAGAGAGAACTTTGTGTCTGTCAGAGTTAGAAACCAATATTACTTCCATGGCGATGACGTTATATATGTCGAGTTTTTAGAATTACACCAACGATGCCACCTGGACTCTCTCGACAAAAGTCTCATTAGCTGCTATTGTCTGTAAGTGTGATTATTTTCTACTATTAAAGTGTATATATATAAAGCTACATGTATATATATAAATTATATATCCTCACACTATATTTTTATATATGCAGATATGAGATGATAGAACTCAGAAAGAGAAAGGATAATGATGTTGGTTTTGTTGATCCAAATGTCGTATTCAAACACCCTGATCCCCCGCCTCAATGGAAAGCTGAACTCGAGAAAAATCTCATGAGGTTCTTAGTGAACCAATAAAACAAGGACATACTCTTCCCCTACAACTTCAAGTGAGTGTTAAATAATTAATGTCAATCATATGGATATTTGTTCAATTATTTGCTTACTAGCTAAGCTATCTCCCATATATATATATATGTTGACTCTAGTTAATGTCGATCATATTTGTGTATAAAAACATATGCAGCAATCACTGGATATTGATGGTCCTCGATATGGCCAATAGTCGATTGAACATCTTAGACTCATTAAGAAAAGAGCAAACAGAATACCAAGACATGATAGATATTATCCAAGGGTAATTTGGTCTCTCTAGCAACTATATATACCCCGATCTCTTAACTGCAACAATTATTAAAGGCCAAATTAATTTTTTATTTTATTGGGCATAGTGTTTGGAAAAGTTTCATTGAGGAACACCACATGAAACATTGCAAAACATCACTGGATGTAATCGCACACAAAGTAAGTACTAGATACATTTATATATATATAATTCAATTAACACCATGCTTGCTTTCAATTCATCGAATCTTTTTTCTCGTAAAAGTGGGTTCTGAGGCAAGAACAGGGGAACAACTACTGCGGATACTATGTTTGCGAGTTCATCATGGCGTACTCAAAAAGAACTCCTGAAGAGAACCTCAAAGTACGTTATATAAATATATTCATATATTCACAATTTTTTTTATTGCTCATATATATATAAGTAATCACGTGACCAACACACACATATATATATTAATACTTTTCCTTTAACTTTTATTGAAGACTCTATGGTTGAAGGAAAAAGTCATACGACGTAACCAACTGAAAGCAATTCAAGAGACCATAAAAGGGTTTCTTAATGACCAGGTCCTAAACCCCGTCGGCGAGTTCTACAATGACGTGAACGAAACATGAAAGCCAAACCAGATGGAGTGAATTTGTTATCTCAAGGATATGACAGAATATACAATGCAAGCTTTATTTATAATATATATATACATATTATATGTACATAAAATAATGTACAATATATATATGCATATAATATATACGTTAGTTTCATACTTTAGTTTGTACAAAATGTTGGAACATTATAAACATGTAGAATACGTATATTATTAGCAGCGTAGAATGCGTATTCGAAAACCTATTCGAAAACCAAAATGAATCATCAATTGAAAATAGAAACAAAAAAAGAAAAAAAAGAAAACCTTTAGTCCTGGTTGGTAATACCAACCGAGACTAAAGGGCCGGCCCACGTGGCCAGTCCGGGAGGCCTCTTTAGCCCCGGTTGTGTAACAACCCAAAAATCCACACACCAAAAATACCAACTACAAAAATTTTTTCTTAGAACTTCCATGTGATGATGAGTGTCATGTATAGAAACCCAACCTATGAGATGCATTAGGTCTAACCCCAACCCAAGTCAACACCTAAGCATGGCATGTCATTAGTTAACTGTGTTTAATTAAATTCTAACAAATAAAGTATTGCATACAGTGTTAACTCTCATGGTGATTTGGATCTTCAGTTGCTTTATGTAATGCCTGAAAATTCCTTTAAAGTAATTATTAAACAGATCAAAAGAATAAATGCTTAAGGAGAAAACTAACCCTATTTTTGTACAACAAAACCACATCTATTTTTGTTATACAAAATAGCTAAACAAAATTCTCTAAACTCCAATGAATAAGTTACATCAGTTTTGAATTCAAATTCTAAACCAAATTTGAATTCAAACAATAGAAAAGAAATGAAAAATAGAAAAATGAAAAGAAGAAGTAGGCCTCCCAGCCAGCAGCTCGGCCCCCGTCAGCCAACCAGCCCAATCGGCCTGCCAACCCTTCCTGTCTTCCCAGCGCGAGCGCGCGGCCCACGAGCCGGCCCAGCGCGTCGCCCACGCCCGCGCACCCGTCTGCCTCGCTCACTGCCACTGCCTGCTGGACCCCGCATGTCAGCCGCACACCCGTCTACAGTGTCGTCTTCCTCACCCACGCCTCAACCGCCTACGTGATTCGCCCGACAGCGGTGGCAGGGCGGGACAGGGGTCATGCCCGGGGCATGGCCCTGTCTTTTCCTTGCACCGCGCCCACGCAACCTCACACAAGCCACTGGATGCCACTAAACACGCCTCCACCGCTCGATCGCCGTCCGCCATAGGAGCATCGAGCTCGGCTATAAAGCTCAGCCCTCGGTTGCCCTAGCGCCCCTCCATCGCCCCGCCGCCACTTGTGGCCATCCACCAGACCACCCAGCACGAGGGCTGAGGGGAGGAGAAGAACAAAGAAGGCAGAGCCACTGCCGGGAGGAAGACCGGGAGATCACCGGAGCCGGAGCAGGCGACACTGCACGACACGGCTTTCGGAGCTACACGGCCTCGACTCTTCACTACACCGCTATCCTCTCGCCCTCAACACCGACGGTGAGCCGTATGCCGCTGAGACCCCTCTTAAGCCCCATGGCCGTGGCGAAGCCACCGCGGCCGCATCACTGAAATAGAAGTGACGCCACCGCCTTGGCTGGCTCCTTCTCGCCGCGGAAGACGCCCCGCTCACGATCAGTGAAGATGTAGGTGACTGGTGGACCCCGAAGGCCACACCGTGCCACGGTCGGAGCACCGCCGCCACCACATCGACTCCGTCGTGGCCAAGTCCGCTGGGGGCGCCTGGCGTCTCCTTGACTCGCCCGTCCTGTTCGCTGAAGCCACGAGTAACTCACGCGCACACCGTGACCACCCCGCTAGAGCCCCGTAGTGACCCACGCGCCTCGCCGTCGTCACCATGTCACCGTGGCCACCGGAAGTCCCTACCGGCCACCTGGAAACCAGAAGTCCCACCATGAGCTCTGGACGCCCTCGCCGTGACCACACGGATCCGTAGGAGCCTACACACCCCATTGTGGCGCCCCTCCAAGGCCATGGCCCCACATCGACGCCGCCGACGTGATCGGAAGGCCGTCGCCGTGGCCAAAGCCACCGGAGGCCCTGGAGGACCCCTCGACCTGCCCAACATGCCCGCTGGAGCATTGTGACACCCACGCGCACCACAGAACCGGCCAATGCCGCTGCACCCATGCCATTCTTGCACGCCGATTGTGCTCGAGCCGCCGTTCACCGTGGCCAGTGACTTAGGAAGCACCATCTATCACCCTGACCCCACCATTGTAGTCGCCATGGCGCGGGGAGGCTTTTCCCCACCTCAATTGGATGCCTGAGCCATTGTGGGAGCTCGCCGGTGAGCACGTCGCCGGTGGGAGCGCGCCGTGGAAGAAACAGAGGAGATGGGGCGAGTTGAGCAGCGCAGCCCTGCACCTGGTGCACATGAGCCGAGCTGAGGGGAAATGACGATGGACTCGGTCCACCAAGGACCCTGCCAGGAAACGAAGCCCAGTAAGAGCCCAACTGCGCCACGTGGCAGCGCCATAGCACGCCACGTGTCTGGGTCAGCCCGGCCCAGACCGGCCCAAATCCAGACCTGTCCAGGCCCAGTTTGGACCCAGCCCATGTTGGCCGTTGACCGATCAACGCTGACCGTTGACCTGGCCCCACATGTCAGTGGCACAGACGCACTGGACCCACATGGCAGATGCTGACGTCATGCTGACGATGTGATGATGTCACGCGGGACCCACCTGTCAGTAGCAGCACGGCCGAGGTGACGTCATGCTGACGTCACGCTGACATCAGCTGCTGACGTCAGCAACCCTGGCCCCACACGTCAGTGACCCTGACCGTTGACCGTTGACTCGCCGTTGACTGATGTTGACCTTGACTGGACCCACATGTCAGTGACCCAAGAGCCCCTAGACCCACCTGTCGGAACTGACGACGTTGATGACGTCATACTGACGTCAGCTAGACCCCACCTGTCAGCTCGGAACCGAGACGATGACATCATGCTGATGTCATGCTGACGTCAGCATGCCACTTAGACCAGTCACAGTGTGACATGTGTCAGCCTAGGATTAATTCAGCCTTTTTCATTTTTAGAAATGGATTTAATCTTCGGAAATTCATAACTAATTTATATGACCTCAGAAAAATACGAAACCAGGACCAAAATTCATCTAAAATCAAGCTCTACGCAATGAACCCATGTTTGAGTGCATTTGGCTCTTTTGAATTTTCATTGCTTCTTTGTGCCATTCTATAGACGTCGCTAACGCGACTATAATGCGATCGTTTGCAAACTCGGAGGAGAACCGAACGGACAAGGATCATGAGTACCGTGAGGAGTATGGAGACGACTACACTGAAGGTGCCACATCCCAACCAACCTCGTAGCACCTATTACGCATGGCTAAAATAGAAATGCTAGTGCTATACTTTATTATTCTAATCACACTATGATAGGACTTGCATGGTAGAATGCTTTCTTGATGGCATTTACCTTAACGCAACCTTACCCCTGCTCACCCTGTTGTTAGGCTAGTCACACGCTTGCTATTATATTCCATTGCTTATCACTTCTACTACGCTTGCACTACATTGATGTGTGGTGGAAACTGATGATTGGGGAGAGTGCTGCGTGTGTGACTTGGGTGCGTGGAGGGTGAGGGTTGTGTCGACCAAGTTGGAGTATACGACAAGCCTGGGGCAAGTCTTGCCGTGGGGTGCTACCTGGGCACCCCTGGAATGGATACCTGTGGTGGGTAAATGGTATATGAGGTGGCCCTGGGTGTGATCCTATGATGGGAGGAGCCCAGGGTGGAGGTGCTGTGGTGGCACGGTAATGGAAACCCTAATGAAGACATTCTGGCTTGGTCATCCCTAAGGACTTACTAGTACTCAGATTCACCAGGAAGCCTTACGTACCACTCTCCCTATATGGTACGGGACGGCCGGACTACTTGGTAGGATATTGCCACTACTGCTAGGTTGATAGCGGACAGTGTGAGGGAGGTACAGGGTGTGGAGGATTTCCCCCACACCCTTCCGAGACTTCATGGAGACCTTGTGGACCCGGTTCATGACTCACAGTTTCAGCCACCCCAGACTGGACTTGGGGTGTACTAGGGCTGAATGGTAGAGTGGCATTATCCTAGGCTAGCAAGCGGCCAGAATCAGCCCAGTTGACGATGGTCAGCGAGGAAGGCGGATCTTGTGGTTATGTAAAACTTCTGCAGAGTGTATGGTTGATCGATCGATACATATGCCGACTTGTCGGCTATGGACCTTTCCTGGGTTTCGCTTAAACTAGATAGTGAGATGAGTCCTTCTCTTCTCCCCCAAGGAGTGAGTGTTCAGACATAGCCAGGGGCTACGGGCCGTGAGACAGTGCCGAGAGGGAGTTGGCCTGTCGACTGAGCGATGGTATGGGTATGGTATGGAGATGGTGTGGAGATGGTGGTATATCGATCCCTAGATCGAAATCTGGCTCTGGTATGGGAATGGGGTGGAATGGGTGTGTGAATGGTGTTAAAACTTGACCAACTGTTAATAAATACTTGATATGCTAATACATAGGAAAACCCAGCCTTATAGGTTCCTTTTTGATTAAAATATCCAACTTGCATCCAATTTCCACAAAGCAATGCTCATAGGGTTGGGAGTGGCGAGTACAAATCATACTGATAAATTTTGGCACAATGGTTCTGCTGAGGAGTATAGCTCTGAGGAGTTTGACGGTTGAGGGGTTCGTTCCTACGCTCGAGTTTGGCGATCTTATCTTCAAGCTGTTCTGAATGGATGCTACTTTTGATTCCGCCAATGCGGAGATGTAATAATTTATGTAATTCCGCACTATTTATACTATGATATTATCGTTGTATGGATGTGATATTCGACTAGAATTTTGGTAATATGATCTACAACGGTCCTATTACACTTCGACTCAGTGGATTTCCCTTCGCGAAAATCGGAGTTGTTTCAGTTGGTATCAGAGCCATACTTGACCATAGGACGAAACCCTTAGAAATGGACGGTAGAATAGGACGTGAACAACCCTTCTTTCGGTTATATACCGACCCTGCATTTACTTCTATGCAAGGCTTATCTATAATTGACCTGCTAACACCTTTTTCCTTAAAACATGCAGATGGCAACGAACGCCGACTGGCCGCCTCTAGGACCGCTACCTCTGGACCACGCCAAGCTTACCTTCGACCTACGTGAGCTCGAGGGTTTTGCACAGACCCTCTGCCAAGTTCTCGTCACGTTAGGAGTCCCAGACGAGCTTGTCAAGGTCACCTGCACTAGGAAGTCAGCTCAGGATGGAGGAATCGAAGGACCGGTTGTCACCTCAGTCGAGCTCCCAGCTAGCACCACCTTACCATCTGTCCCAGCTTTCACCGAGTTGACTATAGAGGACACAGTTGAGGAGGGACTGCGAGCTGTCTCACACAAGGCACTTCGTAGAGTGATGAGGGACCACTACGAGCACCTAAAGATGACAGAGTTCTGACTACTTCCCTAGGCCCTCGACCTCAGCCTTACCCCTAGTGAGCAGAGTTTTGCAGCCGGCAGAGTTATCCTTGCAGAGGAGGACAGATGCCTTCGTGTCTCAGCTATCCACCTACTAGAGCAGGATAGGTACGTGACCCAACTTGACCAAAAGAGACATCAGGACCGGGCTCTTCTGTGGGAGTGCCAGGAGCGAGACTCGTAGGGAGCACAGGAGCGAGCTAGTCTGCTCGAGACAATTGCCAAGCTACAGGATGAGTTCAACCGTCGTGAAAAAGTCCACAGAGCCAAGGTCGCTGACTTACAGGACAAAGCAGCCGACCTAGGCAACAGGAACTGCTACCTCAACAGCAAGGTCTTGGAGTTGTAGAGAGAGTTGGACGACAAGAAGGCCGAGTTCCACCGCAGAGGAGACAGAGAGAGGTCCAAGGGGATCGATATGCTGAAAATCAAATCTCGGAACAAGACCATGACCCAGGAGCTGGAGGAGTTCAGGAAGAAGGCCATTCGCAACCAGGGTCACCTGATCGAGGCACTCAGGCAGACCGAGTACCTATAGGACAAGTGTGAGAGGACTTGGCAGGCTTGGCAGAAGTCTGACAAGAAGCGCCTCAGGGAGATGAAGGGTATGTGGGATCAGCTACCCAAGGAGATTCGCAGCAAGACGAAGCCTAGGATAGAGGAGTTCGAGTTAGCACCGACTCGCCTCAACCTAGATGCCTACCCTACCCTACCTGGAGCCAAGCCTACTGAGGAGCTCGCCGAGGCCTTGAAGTACGTGTCCCGACTTCACTAGTCTGACGAGGAGATCGAGATCGAGAACAGTCGTATTCCAGCTGCGGTGTACGAGTTAGAGTAGATGACCCTGCGTGGTCATGAGTTATGTCAGTAGCTTCCATGAGTTGTACCCCATGATGTACCCCTTATGAGATGTATTATGAGACACTATGCGTAGTATGGTTCTCGCACGTCTTCAAGTGTAGCTACTGGAGATGATGCTATGTAATAAAACCCATGTAATGAATGTTTTGGATCTTATTGCATCTTATGGATCTTATTGCTTCTTTGTAATGAGTGTTGGATAGTATAAATGTTTTTATTTAAAATCGTTAAAATTATGTAATCATATTGAATTATAAGCACTTTTAGCACAAGCACTAAAATTCCTATGATCCGTGTTGCAGATGCCGAACCGCCGATCTAATCGCCTAATGAACCGTGGACGTGCGCCCATCCCCGAACTAGCCGAACCCAACGGGAGCCGTGGTGGCAACAATCGTGGCCGTGGTCGTGGCCATGGACGTGGAGGGATACCCTTCAATCTGGAGAATACCCCGCCGCCTGTCGAGGAGAACATTCCGCCACGACCACCTAACCTGGCAGAAGTGATGGCGTAGCAGACCCAGCTTCTTGCAGCTCTTGTGGAAGGAGCAAACTGTCGGCAGGGAGGTCAGCAGAATGATTTCCAAAGGAAGCTGGAAGGATTCCTGAAGCTAAGGCCACCCACCTATGATGGCACCGACCCTAACCCGCTTGTAGCCGATGACTGGCTCAAGGAAATGGAGAAGAAGCTTGACCTCACTACTTTCACCGACGATGAGTGTGTTGGAGCTGCCGCACACCAGCTCACAGGTGTAGCACATGCCTAGTGGGATAGTTTCAGTGATTCCCATGAGGACCCTACCAACATCTCGTGGGATGAGTTTGCCGAAGCATTCATTGAGTATCACATTCCCAAGGGTATCATGGAGGCCAAAGCCGAGGAGTTCCGCAACATCAAGATGGGAAAGGACAAGGTGACTGACTACACTACTCGTTTCACCAACCTTCTGCGCTATGCACCTTCCTATGTTGTGAACTCTGAGAAGGAGAAACTGTACTATTACCGCAAGGGACTTAACCCGCACATCAAACTGAAGTTTGGCGGTATTGAGAGTAACACGTTGCGTGCTCTGGTGGATCGCTGCATCCAGATTGAGAAGGACCGTGCTGAAGCTGAAGAAGAGTACAGGGAGAGGAAGCATAAGCCGAAGGAGTCTTTCCGTGGCCGTGATCGCAAGAGGTTCAGCAGAGATGCACCATCCAAGGAATGCTCACGCCACAACAGGGATGACAACCCTGGATCAAGTAGGGGAAGTGGAGGCTACACCACCAAATACTCCCGCCCTACTCAGGATCGTTACACCCAGGACCGTTATGCTCAGGACCGCAACACTCAGGACTGTTTCAACCGTCCCCGCTCTGTGAATGAACGCCCAGCATAGAACCACTCCGCACCAGGCACTGGAAACTGGAAGGCACCTGCGCCAACCCCTACAGGCAGTGCGCCTTTCACTTGCTTCGCTTGTGGCCAACCAGGTCACAAAGCCACAGAGTGCCCTCAGAACTTAGCTGCTCAGAAGTCTCAGTTCAAGGGATCTGCTACCCATGGATGTCTCAACCATCTGGACGCCGAGGAAGCACAGGCTGCTCCTGACGTTGTGTATGGTATGTTTTTAGTTAATGGCAATACTGCATCAGTTCTATTTGACTCTGGAGCAACTTGTTCATACATATCATCCAAGTTTGCACGACAGCATGACTTGCATGTAACCCCACGTGAAAAGCCTATCATCACCAGCTCACCTTTAGGAGACCTAAAGTGCACCCACATCTGTAAGGGAGTGAGTCTTACCATTGAGGGTCTTACCTTTAGAGCCGACCTAACCCTGTTACCTTCCACTAACCTAGATGTCATCTTAGGCATGGATTGGTTAACCATTCACCGAGGTATCATATCATGTTCACCTAGATACGTCCAAGTGACCCATCCATCAGGCCAAATTATTAGATGTGAACCCCAGTCCAGAAAGTCCACCTCTATCCTATGTGCCCTTAAAGCGAGTTCAGAATCACCAGAAGAGGAAAAGACAGTTCATGATGTGCCTGTGGTTAGAGACTATCCCGATGTATTCCCTAAAGAATTACCGGGTATGCCACCAGACCGTGATGTAGAGTTCATCATTGATCTTTTGCCGGGAACAGGACCCATTGCCAAGAGACCCTATCGCATGTCAGTTGATGAACTGGCCGAGCTCAAGAAACAGCTTGATGAGCTCATCTCGAAGGGATATATTAGACCCAGTGCTTCACCTTGGGGATCCCCTGTTCTGTTTGTTAAGAAGAAGGATGGCTCAATGAGAATGTGCATTGATTATCGGAACTTGAACGCAGTCACCATCAAGAACAAGTACCCCCTACCAAGGATTGATGACTTGCTTGATCAGCTTAGAGGTGCCAAGTATTTCTCCAAGATGGATCTCAGATCAAGCTATCATCAGATGAAGATTCGAGAGAGTGACATCCCGAAGACAGCTTTCGTGACTAGGTATGGGCAGTTTGAATTCACTGTGGTATCCTTTGGACTCACGAATGCACCCGCATACTTCATGAACATGATGAATAAGGGTTTCATAGATGATCTGGATAAGTTCGTGGTAGTATTCATTGATGACATCCTTGTCTATTCATCCACCGCTGAAGAACACGAACATCATCTGAGAACTGTACTTGAGAAACTAGCCCAACATCAGCTATACGCAAAGTTCAGCAAATGTGAGTTTTGGCTATAGGAAGTTGCCTTCCTAGGCCATGTACTATCAGCTGAAGGTGTTGTAGTTGACCCGGCTAAGATTGAGGCTATGAAAGAATGGGAACAACCCTGTAATGTGATAGAAGTCAGAAGTTTCTTGGGATTAGCTGGATATTATCGCCGATTCATTGAGAACTTCTCTAAGATAGCTCGTCCGATGACCAACCTTCTGAAGAAGACTAAGGAGTTTGAATGGACGCCCGAGTGCGAACAAAGCTTCCAGGAATTGAAACAGAAACTTGCCACAACTCCTATGTTAGCATTGCCTGATATCAGCAAGGATTTCGTGGTCTATTGTGATGCATCCCCTCAAGGACTTGGTGGTGTATTGATGCAAGATGGAAGAGTGATAGCTTATGCCTCTCGACAGTTGAAAGAACATGAGAATCGTTACCCTACTCATGATCTTGAGTTAGCAATAGTTGTGCATGCCTTGAAGATCTAGAGGCACTACTTGATAGGTAATAAGTGTGATATCTACACCGATCACAAGAGCTTGAAGTCCTTTTTCACTCAAGAAGATCTGAATATGAGGCAACGCCGATGGCTAGAGTTGATCAAGGACTACGACCTGGAAATTCACTATCATCCGGGAAAAGCTAATGTAGTCGTAGATGCCCTCAGCCGTAAGAGTTACTGTCACACTTTGATCACTGAATCCGTACCACCGAAGCTCAAGGAAGAGATTGATGATTTCCAACTTGAGATACTACCGCATGGCTTGCTGAATGAGCTCCACATACAGTATGATCTCACAGATCGCATCCGTCAAGCTTAGAAAAATTGTGAGGAGATTGAATATCTCCGTGGTCTGATGAAACTAGGCTACAAGACCAACCACCATGAAGATGAACAAGGAACCATCTGGTTCAAGGATAGAATCTGTGTACCTTCTGATCCAGCCCTATGAGAGGAAATTATGTCAGAAGCTCATGATTCTAAGTACTGTATTCACCCTGGAGGTTCAAAGATGTATCAAGACTTGAAGAAACACTTTTGGTGGAAAGGTATGAAGACAGACATTGTAGGACATGTGGCACGATGTGACACCTGTAATAGAGTCAAGGCTGAACATCAAAGGCCTGTAGGATTGCTAAAGCCTCTTGACGTTCCTAAGTGGAAATGGGAGAGTATATCCATGGATTTCATAGTTGGATTGCCCCGTTCATAGAAAGGCAATGATTCCATCTGGGTGATTGTTGATCGTTTGACCAAGATTGCTCACTTTGTACCAGTGAAGACCAAGACCAATGCAAAAAAATTAGCAGATCTATATATTGAGCATATTCTCAGACTGCATGGAGCTCCCTCTAGTATTGTATCTGATCGTGGTCCTCAGTTTGTGTCCCGATTCTGGGAAGCCCTACACAAGTCCATTAGAACCAAACTTGATTTCAGTACCGCTTACCACCCACAGATAGATGGACAGACAGAACGAGTAAATCAGATCTTAGAAGACATGCTTCGCGCTAGTGTACTGAATTATGGCTCTGATTGAGAGAAATGCTTACCCTATGCAGAGTTCTCTTACAACAACAGCTACCAAGCCAGTATCAAGATGTCGCCGTTTGAAGCTCTGTATGGCAGACCTTGTAAGACACCTTTGATGTGGTCTCAACCGGGTGAAAGATCGTTCTTTGATTCCGCTAAGATTCAAGATGCAGAAGAAGGAGTTGCTCAAGTAAAGGAGAATTTGAGAATTGCTCAAAATCGATACAAGAGCTAGCTGACAAAAGGAGAAGAGAACTTGAGTTCAATGTGGGGGACTTCGTCTATCTCAAGGTATCCCCGCTACGTGGGACTGTCAGATTCCATGTGAAAGGCAAGCTACCCCTAGATTTGTTGGCCCATACAAGATTTGCAAGAGGATTGTAAAGCTTGCTTACAAACTTGAGCTACCTGAGGAATTGGCTGGTGTACATCTCGTATTCCATGTCTCACATCTACGCAAGTGTTTGAGAGTGCCCGATGAAGTAGTTCCAACTGAGACACTTGACATACAAGATACACTTGAGTATAAAGAACATCCTATCAGAATTCTGGGCAGAGATACCAAAGAGACCCGAAGCAAGACTATTCCTATGTGCAAGATCCAATGGAGTAATCACACTGAGAGAGAAGCAACATGGGAGAAAGAGTCTGACCTCCGGCTATGATATCCTTACCTCTTCGAAGAGTACGTTATGCTTTAATCTCGGGGACGAGATTCTGTTAAGGGGGTAGGACTGTAACAACCCAAAAATCCACACACCAAAAATACCAACTACAAAAAAAATTTCTTAGAACTTCCATGTGATGATGAGTGTCATGTATAGAAACCCAACCTAAGAGATGCATTAGGTCTAACCCCAACCCAAGTCAACACCTAAGCATGGCATGTCATTAGTTAACTATGTTTAATTAAATTCTAACAAATAAAGTATTGCATACAGTGTTAACTCTCATGGTGATTTGGATCTTCAGTTGCTTTATGTAATGCCTGAAAATTCCTTTAAAGTAATTATTAAACAGATCAAAAGAATAAATGCTTAAGGAGAAAACTAACCCTATTTTTGTACAACAAAACCACATCTATTTTTGTTATACAAAATAGCTAAACAAAATTCCCTAAACTCCAATGAATAAGTTACATCAGTTTTGAATTCAAATTCTAAACCAAATTTGAATTCAAACAATGGAAAAGAAATGAAAAACAGAAAAAGGAAAAGAAGAAGTAGGCTTCCCAGCCAGCAGCTCGGCCCGCGTCAGCCAGCCAGCCCAACCGGCCTGCCAACCCTTCCCGTCTTCCCAGCGCGAGCGCGCGGCCCACGAGCCGGCCCAGCGCGTCGCCCACGCCCGCGCACCTGTCTACCTCGCTCGCTGCAACTGCCCGCTGGACCCCGCATGTCAGCCGCACACCCGTCTATAGTGTCGTCTTCCTCACCCACGCCTCAACCGCCTACGCGACCGGCGCCCAACAGCGGTGGCAGGGCGGGACAGGGGTCACGCCCGGGGCATGGCCCTATCTTTTCCTTGCGCCGCGCCCATGCAACCTCACGCGAGCCACTGGATGCCATTGAACACACCTCCACCACTCGATCGCCGTCCGCCATAGGAGAATGGAGCTCGGCTATAAAGCTCGGCCCTCGGTTGCCCTAGCGCCCCTCCATCGCCCCACCACCACTTGTGGCCATCCACCAGACCACCCAGCACGAGGGCCGAGGGGAGGAGAAGAACAAAGAAGACAGAGCCGATGCTGGGAGGAAGACCGAGAGATCACCGGAGCCAGAGCGGGCGACACTGCACGGCATGGCTTCCGGAGCTACATGGCCTCGACTCTTCACTACACCGCTATCCTCTTGCCCTCAACATCGACAGTGAGCCGTATGCCGCTGAGACCCCTCCTAAGCCCCATGGACACGAGCACGCACGGGCGCACACCGTAGACACACGCACGGCTGTGGCGAAGCCACCGCGGCCGCATCACTACAATAGAAGTGATGCCACCGCCTTGGCTGGCTCCTTCTCACCGTGGAAGATGCCCCGCTCACGATCAGTGAATATGTAGGTCACTGGAGGACCCCGGAGGCCACACCATGCCACGGTTGGAGCACCGCCGCCACCGCGTTGACTCCACCATGGCCAAGTCCGCTGGGGGTGCCTGGCGTCTCCTTGACTCGCCCGTCCTGTTTGCTGAAGCCACGGGTAACTCACACGCACACCGTGACCACCCCGCTGGAGCCCTGTAGTGACCCGCGCGCCTCGCTGTCATCACCATGTCGCCGTGGCCGCCGAGAAGTCCCTACCAGCCACCTGGAAACTGAAAGTCCCGCCATGAGCTCTAGACACCCTTGCCGCGACCACACGGATCCGTAGGAGCCTACACACCCCACTGTGGCGCCCCTCCGAGGCCATAGCCCCACATCGACGCCGCCGACGTGATCGGAAGGCCGCCGCCGTGGCCAAAGCCACCGGAGGCCCTGGAGGACCCCTCAACCTACCCAACATGCCCGCTGGAGCATTGTGATACCCACGCGCACCACAGAACCGGCCAATGCCGCTGCACTCACGCCATTCCCGCACGCCGGTTGTGCTTGAGCCGCCGTTCGCTGTGGCTAGTGACTTAGGAAGCACCATCTGTCGCCCTGACCCCACCGTTGCAGTCGCCATGGCGCGGGGAGGCTTTTCCCCACCTCAATTGGATGCCTGAGCCGTTGCGGGAGCTCGCCGGTGAGCATGTCGCCGGCGAGAGCGCGCCGTGGAAGAAACAGAGGAGAAGGGGCGAGTTGAGCAGCGCAGCCCTGCACCTGGTGCACATGAGCCAAGTCAAGGGGAAATGACGATGGACTCGGTCCACCAAGGACCCTGCCTTAGGTCCATGGACGGTGAACTTGGGTCCACCATGAGCCGCGCTCACGCCCACAGCTAGGAAACGAAGCCCAATAAGAGCCCAACTGTGCCACGTGGCAGCGCCACAGCACGCCACGTGTCCGGGTCAGCCCGGCCCAGACCGGCCCAAATCTAGCCCTGTCCAGGCCTAGTTTGGACCCGGCCCATGTTGGCCGTTGACTGGTCAACGCTGACCGTAGACCTGGCCCCACATGTCAGTGGCACAGACGCACTGGACCCACACGGCAGATGCTGACGTCATGCTGACGACGTGATGATGTCACGCGGGACCCACCTGTTAGTAGCAGCACGGCCGAGGTGACGTCATGCTGACATCACGCTGACATCAGCTGCTGACGTCAGCAACCCTGGCCCCACACGTTAGTGACCCTGACCGTTGACCGTAGACCGTTGACTCGCCGTTGACTGACGTTGACCTTGACTGGACCCACATGTCAGTGACCCAAGAGCCCCTGGACCCACCTGTCGGAACTGACGACGTTGATGACGTCATGCTGACGTCAGCTAGACCGCACCTGTTAGCTCGGAACCAAGACGATGATGTAATGCTGACATCAGCATGCCACGTAGACCAGTCACAGTGTGACACGTGTCAGCCCAGGATTAATTCAGCCTTTTTCATTTTGAAAAATGGATTCAATCTTCGGAAATTCATAACTAATTCATATGACCTCAGAAAAATACGAAACCAGGACCAAAATTCATCTAAAATCAAGCTCTACGCAATGAACCCATGTTTGAGTGCATTTGGCACTTTTGAATTTTCATTGCTTCTTTGTGCCATTCTATAGACGTCGCTAACGTGATTATAATGCGATCGTTTGCAGACTCGGAGGAGAACCGGACGGACGAGGATCGTGAGTACCGTGAGGAGTACGGAGATGACTACACTAAAGGTGCCACATCCCACCCAACCTCGTAGCACCTATTACGCATGGCTAAAATAGAAATGCTAGTGCTATACTTTATTATTGTAATCACACTATGATAGGACTTGCATGGTAGAATGCTTTCTTGATGGCCTTTACCTTGACGCAACCTTACCCCTGCTCACCCTGTTGTTAGGCTAGTCACACGCTTGCTATTATATTCCATTGCTTATCACTTCTACTACGCTTGCACTACATTGATGCGTGGTGGAAACTGATGATTGGGGAGAGTGTTGTGTGTGTGACTTGGGTGCGTGGAGGGTGAGGGTTGTGTCGACCAAGTTGGAGTATACGATGAGCCTGGGGCAAGTCTTGCCGTGGGGTGCTACCTGGGCACCCCTAAAATGGATACATGTGGTGGGTAAATGGTATATGAAGTGGCCCTGGGTGTGATCATGTGATGGGAGGAGCCCAGGGTGGAGGTGCTGTGGTGGCACGGTAATGGAAACCCTGATGAAGACATTCTGGCTTGTCATCCCTAAGGACTTACTAGTACTCAGATTCACAGGGAAGCCTTACGTACCACTCGCCCTATATGGTGCGGGACGGCCAGACTACTTGCTAGGATATTGCCACTACTGCTAGGTTGATAGCGGACAGTGTGAGGGAGGTACGGGGTGCGGAGGATTTCCCACACACCCTTCCAAGACTTCATGGAGACCTTGTGGACCAGGTTCATGACTCACAGTTTCAGCCACCCCAGACTGGACTTGGGGTGTACCAGGGCTGAATGGTAGAGTGGCATTATTCTAGGCTAGCAAGCGGCCGGAATCAGCCCAGTTGACGACGGTCAGCGAGGAAGGTGGATCTTGTGGTTACGTAAAACCTCTGTAGAGTGTATGGTTGATCGATCGATACATATGCCGACTTGTCGGCTATGGACCTTTCCTGGGTTTCGCTTAAACTAGATAGTGAGATGAGTCCTTCTCTTCTCCCCCTGGGAGTGAGTGTTTGGACGTAGCCAGGGGCTACGGGCCATGAGACAGTGCCGAGAGGGAGTTGGCCTGTCGACTGAGCGATGGTATGGGTATGGTATG
Source organism: Miscanthus lutarioriparius (assembly GCA_904845875.1). Taxonomy (NCBI): domain Eukaryota; kingdom Viridiplantae; phylum Streptophyta; class Magnoliopsida; order Poales; family Poaceae; genus Miscanthus; species Miscanthus lutarioriparius. The sequence goes on from CAJGYO010000005.1 coordinate 76,843,925, forward strand.
GAGATGGTGTGGAGATGGTGGTATATCGATCCCTGGATCGAAACCTGGCTCTGGTATGGGAATGGGGTGGAATGGGTGTGTGAATGGTGTTAAAACTTGACCAACTGTTAATAAATACTTGATATGCTAATACATAGGAAAACCCAGCCTTATTGGTTCCTTTTTTATTAAAATATCCAACTTGCATCCAATTTCCACAAAGCAATGCTCATAGGGTTGGGAGTGGCCAGTACAAATCGTACTGATAAATTTTGGCACACAGGTTCTGCTGAGGAGTATAGCTCCGAGGAGTTTGACGGTTGAGGGGTTCGTTCCTACGCTCGAGTTTGGCGATCTTATCTTCAAGCTGTTCTGAATGGATGCTACTTTTGATTCCGCCAATGCGGCGATGTAATAATTTATGTAATTCCGCACTATTTGTACTCTGATATTATCGTTGTATGGATGTGATATTCGACTGGAATTTGGGTAATATGATCTACAACGGTCCTATTACACTTCGACTCAGTGGATTTCCCTTTGCGGAAATCGGAGTTGTTTCAGGTTGGTATTACCAACCGGGGCGCGTGAAACCGGGACTAAAGGAGGGGCCCTTTAGTCCCAGATTCGTGCTCCCAGTTCCAAAACTGGGATTGAAGGGGGTTGAGAACCAGGAATACAACTAGTTTCTCTACTAGTGCATGTCTCCGGCGTTGGGTGGCGTGGCCATCAGCTCAGGCTCTCCAGGGACGGTCTCTTCGTCCACGACAGGCGCCATAACGCTCATAGTAGAGCAGGAGGTAGGCGCGGCAACGGGCGTGACGGTGACCGGCATCGTCGGCGCAGGGGGTGGCGTGGCCGTCACAGCCGTGGCGACAGGAGCAGACGACGGGCAGCAAGCCGGTGGTGAAGTAGGTCACGCAGGTTGCCAATTGTCCCATAAGTTGCATAGGTCGAGGCTGGGCCGATCAGGTGGGACGTCACACACAGGGGCCTCCACCTCGCAGTATGCAGGCAGGGGAGCAGGGTCTGGCACAGCAGCCCAGTCCAATTGGTGGGGACATGGCGCCCCCTCTAGAAGCGATAGGTCTGGGCCCATCGCGGAGCTAATGAAGCCCAGCGGCTCGATGTCCGCGGCGCGTCGACCAAGATTTTTTTTTAATTTTAACACTTTTTGGAAATTAATTTTAAATCTAACACGGTCGGTTTTTTTAAACTAACACTTTTGGCCACGCATATTGCCCTGGCGCGGTCAAATGCCTATGCCATGCCATGCATGGTGGCACGGCAGAGGGCTGACGTGGCGGCGATCGGAATCGCTGACCACTGACGGGGCAGGGCCTATCGCGCCACCGATCTTGGCGCGGCAGTGCCGTGCTCTGATCTGTGGCGTGGCGACGTGTTTCAATCGAGACATCCGGACACAGCGGCTCTTTACTTCTACACGTGCAGTCGTTTTAATGTAAGTAATTATTTCTGTATATTTTTTTCCATTTGTATTACTAGGTTACTAATATTTTATTGAATTTTTGTTGTGTAGAACCATGAGAGGTGTTTTTTCTTTCAGTGGATCGACGGTGTAGACAAGTTTGACCCCAGGTACCTCCTTTTCGACGATTGGTGGAGAGGGCGACATCCATGGGAGCACTTCGAGCGGTGGGTTCCACCTCTCCCTAACCCCCCTCCAATGACGGCTAAGGAGAAGCACTTAGCCACAGTTAGACGACGCGAGGAACCTCCTCTGTGCGATTGCAGAGATCGAGCCGTGATAAACCCTGAGAATACGTTGGAGTTTGTGTGTCTAAACAAGCATGAAGTAAGTGCAAAGTGTATGTGTTGAAATGTTGAGCTATATATGTTCATGTACTAATGTCATGTTATTTAGGTGTATTCAATGGCGAAGTGTCGTTTCAAGGAGTGGTTGTATGGTCCTAAGAACCAATGGCCCGAAGAACCTCCAAAAGCAAAACAAAAGAAGAAAGAAAGGTTAATTTACAAAGCACCGCCAGTCAAGTGCGAATGTGGTGTTAAATCCAACTGCGGTCTAGTCCCTTCGGAGTTTGGAATAGGTCATTATTGCGGCCATATGATTGACTATGATGAGGTTGGTTATTTTTGTGGTAACCATGGGATCGTATTTTATTTCTTTGGCTAAGACATATATGATATAATTTATCGTTTCAACAGAGCACTAGGAAATGCAGGTTGAAATGTTATGATGGTCAAGCTAAGTTCTTGGATGAACTAAAGAGGAAGCAAGTAATTACATGAAAGAGGGGATATGGACCTGACTACGTCAACCTTTTCGTTAAACATCATAAAGATAAGATGCGTGAGTTTGCTAGGCAGCACAGTATTTGTAACCCGATCGACGTTGGGCTTGTCAAATGGGGATTGGAGAGACAGATGACATTAGAGGAGGAGAGGGCAAGGAAGGAGGCAAGGGAGGAGACAAGAGTACAGATGCAGGTCTTGAACGAGCATGTTGTTTCATTATGTGCCAGTGAGTGCTTGGAAGCCTTTTTTCGTTGCCTGATTTTAAATGGAATATAATCACGTTGCTAACTGATTGCATTTTATACATGAAGGGATTGGATATAGCGAGGACCATGCTACAGAGGTGGCTCATGCAAGGTATGAGGAAAAGAAGTTAGATGAGCACAGAAAGCGAGCTGGTCATACCGTTGAATCACCGATTATGTTGTCTGATGAGGGGGACGAGGATGAGGATGACACAGCCAGACTCAGCGAGCTCATCGCTCTAGCAGAGGCAGGCTTGCAGGCAGAGGAGGCTGAAGACAACACTGGTAGACTGAGCGAGCTCATCGCTCTAGCAGAGGCGGGCTTGCAGGTGGAGGAGGCTGAGGACGACACTACCAGACTGAGCGAGCTCATCGCTCTAGCAGAGGCGGGCTTGCAGGCGGAGGAGGATGACGACGCGTTCTTCACTCAGGCCATAGAGGCCGCAGATGAAGCGGAGGCCGCTTACTATAGGCGAAAGGCAGATCATGGCAATGCATGTGAGGCTAGCCACAGCAACAGGGTTGTGGTTGAGGATTGGTACTCGGACAACGAGTTGCTTACTCAGTATGTTTCTGACTGAGGGTTTTTTATTACGCCGTCTATTAGTTCCATGCTTTATTAATGATCAATATAGCTATGTAGTAGAAATTACATTGTGGTGTCTTATATTCCATTTGAACTATTGATGTATTGTACCCATGTATCATGTACTCAGATTACCCATGATCGATCTTAAGTGATCACATCAGTTTGTATCATGCGTTCAAAATTTCTAAATCGAACGTAATCTTGTGAAAGCAAACGTATCATGCGTTAGTGCCGCGCCATGGTACACGGCGTGTCAATGCCACGCCATAGACAACGGCGCGGTAGTGACGCAGATAGGCAATGTCCAGTTTCCATTGAGATGTTGTCGGTGCTGTGCAAAACTACAAATAAATGGACATGAAGCAAATAAATGGATGACAAGTTGCCACATAACAATTTCATTGGTTTATGAGTCTGCAAGTTTTTGACAACAATATTCGTTCGACATAAGTTCGACGTAATGAACTAAGTCATAGGAATGTAAGGATCCCTCGAACACCTCTTGGAAACCTTGTCGTCCGGTGGAAGAAGGGGGTCGTCGTACTCCACCTCAAGGAGGGGGTACAGCTGGTGCGGCATGGGAGGGGCCATCCTGTTATAAATTGATAAACAAAGGGTTAGAGCATTCAAATTAACAATATTCAGATTAACATTATGTAGCATTGCAAAATTTGAACTACTTGTTATGCAATACAAACACAATATGAAATCACCTGCTGCCCTTGTCTTCTATGCCGGCTAGCTTTGTGACCAGATTGTTTGCAAACGGAGCAAAGATTCCTGCCACGGGTCTCGTTGAAGTCTCCCCCGCCGTACATGTCTTCGCCGTACCCTCTCATAGCGTCCATGTCCCCCTTGAGTCGCTTCTTCTTCCTCCTACCCTTCCCTACCTTCATTAGATCCGGATGCGGCACGTAGTCATAACCATTATAAGGTGGCCACTGTGTCAGATAAAGGTATGGCTCGAAGCTCATCTCCCAAATCCTAACGATGTTCGAACAGAGATACAAGGGTGACATATATGGCAGATCCTCATTGTTGTACCCGCGAACCCTGTAGGCCGTGATCATATGAGAACAAGGGGCATGCATGATCTTAGGGACGTTGCAACTGCACTCTACCTTTTCAAGATCAACTCGGTAGTTTTGCCCACCATAACGTTCGCCACCCAAGCTTGTGCCACCCTTGCCCCGTACACTAAAGATATGGCGGCGAGGTCCATATGGCTCGGCGGTGTGCTGCTTGGCCAATTCCTCGGCCTCCTTCAAATGTTTAGCTCGAGCCTTTCCAAAATGCCCCTACTCAGCTATATTCCTCTGCGCAAGTTCCCACCTCTTCACAAAATATTCGTTGCACTTATGAAAGGAGAACTCAACAATTCCAGACACAGGCAACGATCGAACTCCGGTGAATACACGGTTGAAGGACTCGGAGGAGTTAGTGGTCATGATGCCATACCTAAAACCCCCCTCGTCATATGCTAACACCCACTGAGCCTTCTGTTCCATCTGCGCCTGTAACCAGGCCTTTCCCGCTGCATTTACCATCTTGTCTAGTTCTCTCTTTGTCTCCTTGAACTGTTGCTCGATACGTACACAACACAGAGCCTTTACCTTGTCACATACCTCCTGCTTCCGCTGACGCCGCCAGAAATTAGCGGCAAAGTGTCTCATGCACCATCTATGTACTAGAGGCGGGAACCCATCTATATGCTCAGCTGCAGCATTAAGAAGCCCTGTGTGATAGTCCGAGATCAAACATATAGTGCGAGTTGGGCCAAGCACTTGCACATGTAGAAGCCGCATGAACCATGACCACGATTCATTGTTCTCTCCCTCTGCCCAAGCAAAAGCCATGGGTAGTATCTGGTCCTCAGGATCAATAGCAGCAGCCATCATCAAGGTGCCCCTGTACTTTCCTGTCAGGAAAGTGCCATCAACAAGTACGACTAGCCGACAAAACTAGAATGCATGTTCTGTTTACGCGAATGACTAGAACACACGATAGAGGACATGCCTCAATGGGTCCTCAAAAAACATCCCTCCGGTGTCCACAAACCATTTCAAGCCAGGGTTGTAGTAATGCATTGCACATAAGATGCAGGGCACCCTATTGTACGCTTCCTCCCAAGTACCCCATCGAATTGTCAGAGCAATTTGCTTAGCATGCCAAGCCTTTCCATACGTCACATCGTAATTAACGAATCCAGATAGGGACTGTTGTAAAGAAGACACCGAGATGTCGTTATTGTCATCAACGAGCCCCAATATACGACGGGCAAGGTAACGTGCAGTGAGCTGCTGATGATTTTCCTTCCCCCTATTGTCTAGACAAGTGTGGGGTTCGACAACTTTAGTTATCCTCCAGTTGCCATCACTCTGTCTCTTTCGTGCATTTAACCAACACATACAACCGTTTTTGCATATCACGTGGTACCTCAACTCCTGGTCCGAATGAGTGATGGTGTACGGCCTATGGTGGTACACAACATAGTCCTGAAGGAAGAGTTTCATCTCTGACATTGTGTTGAATATCATCCCCTTCCTAAGGGTTTCTTTCTCATGGTTATACAATGAATTCCTACACATCTGGAGACTGGTGTCACAAACTGCCATATCCGTCATGCTGACATCCTTATAGTTTGGAACACCCCTAAAAGGTACGTTCTTAGACCTTAGTTGCTCAAGCTCAGTCGCTGTGTAAAGTGGTGGTGGAACATACTGCTGCGCTTCGCTAATTATGGCCCATGAATCATAGGGGTATCATCTGCAGCCAAATCTATGACTAGTCTACCCTGAGCCTGGACACCATGCAAAACCTCATTTGGTACTGGTAATGGCATAGTATAAACCAATATTGGCATGGCATCAGCCGGTATTGGCATAGCATCTGTACCTCCTAGGTCATTATCAGAATCGTCTGAATCACTGCTAACTACATCACCGATCCTGTCCTCCTCTTCCCGTTCGAACTCATTCACATCGAAGTTATTGCTTATAAAACCTACTGTAGTTGAATGAAACTGCTCTTGCATCAACTGACCGTCCAAATCCATGTTATCCTGAGTTGCTTCCCCTTCGACCCCTAATTCTTTGTCATTGCCTCAAAAACCATCAATGGACGGGCCATCCTAAACACCCTGCATCCTGTACCCATTCTCCACCACCACTTCAGCCATAGGCACATTGGAACCTTGGAGAACCCTAGTGCAGCGGGACCAGTGAGCAAGGTCGCGCAAGGGCATGAGGACATATTGTGCCCTAGTCTTCCCAGTATCAAACCTCCCCTTCAGTGTGAAATCACCGCTAAACTTTGCATTTAAATGGACACAAAGGTCGTTGAAGCTAGGAGGTTCATCAAACCATTCCAATTATTCTTCCATATCTTCAAACATACCATCTTATCTCCTAACACTTCCTCCATACAAAACTCTAACAGAACAATCCATCTGAAAAGCATTTCAAGAAACTTCATCAAGTCGTTTAAATCGTCGTACGTAATGTCCATAGTAATATTAATACATATTCTAATTATAACTATACTAACTAATCTAATATTAACATCTATACAAGGCTAACTATAACAACTAATTAGACTAAATCCAATGCATAACTAGACTCAATAACTGTACTAACTAAACTACCTATACTAACTTACTATATTACCTATACTAACTAAACTAACTAACTTTACTGACTATACTTTAATAATTTTACTAACTTTATTAACTATACTAACTATATTAGGGGAGTACCTCGCTGCAGCGTGCTAGACCGGGCCGGGAGGCGCGGGCGCAGGCCTCGGCGGGCAGCCGCCATGCGTGGCCGGAGGGGGTGGCGTGCCGGCGTGCGGGAGCGGCGGCCGCACCGGGCGGCCGACGGCCGTGCCGTGCTCGGCGGCGGGCTAGCTGGCGTGGGCGGACGCGGCCGCAGCGGCCGGCGTGCTCGGCGGCGGGCTGGCGCGGTCGGACACGGGCGCGGCGGCCAGGTGGCCTTGGTGCGCTGCTCGAAATACGGCGGCTGCTCGGCCACTGGCGGACGCGGGAGGCGGCGGGGGTTTTATTCGGCCCTGCTGCGCCACGGATCAGGGCGTGGCACTGCTGCGCCAAGATTCCGGTCAGCGGTTAGCGATTCCGGTCGCCGCCACGTTAGCCCTCTGTCGTGCCACCATGCATGGCGCGACATAGGCATTTGGCCGCGCTAGGGCAATAGACGCGGCCAAAAGTGTTAGTTATAAAAAAAACCCGACCGTGTTAGATTTAAAATTAATTTTCAAAAAGTGTTAAAATTAAAAAAAATTCTCGACCAACGAGGGAAACGTCATCAATGCACACTGTGAAGCTAATAAGATTGTGTAACAACTCTTGGGATTGCTACTATCACTTTAGTGTTTAGAAAGATTCAGATACATGGAATTGGATCGTCGCAGGCAACTTTAGCCGCATCTCGCCTCGAACTCCGACATGAACCAACCAAATCAAATTCCAGTTTGCTTCCCCCCTTTCTTAATAGCTCTCCATTACACCTATGGACACAGCGTCCGCCAGATGCAACTGGGTTAGACTATCTTCTTAGGCTTCTAGTCTAGGCCAACGAACTGTGGGTTTGGCTTCATGGGCTGCTTGCTCTTGAGGCCTTCTCCTGGAGCCTTGGCCCGTACTGTGACATCTCCCCCTCTATTAGCAACGGCTTGACCCCAAGCTGTGAACCTTGAAAAGAGGCGAAGTACTTCATCCTCATCCTCCCATGTAACCAGCTCAGGTGGCCAGCCAGACCACTTGATTAGCAACTGATAGCAGGTCCGATTGGACTTGTTGCGAACCCGCCGATCCAACACCAGCTCTAGCGTCTGCGCAGAGGAAGTGTCCAAAGGCAAAGGTGAAACAAAAGACATGGAACACCGGATGAACGCTTGAGTGAGGAGGCATTTTTAGTTTGTAAGCCACAATTCCAATTCTTGATTTGACTTCATAAGGACCAAAGTAACGGTATGAAAGCTTATGGCAGGCTCGAGAAGCCACTGAAGCCTAGGCATAAGGTTGTAGCTTTAGCCAAACTTTGTCACCCACCTTAAATTAAAATGATGTTCTGTGCGATGTTTGTCAGCTTGACTGTTGATACGCTGTTGTGCGCGTAGTAACTATTGGTGGAGCAGATCATTGATGGTTGATCTTTGATGAAGCTAGTTATCCAATTCAGGAACTACACAATCTTGCTCGGATCAATACCAAAATGTCTGGGAGAGTGACCATTTGTAGTGAGGAATGATAGCAAGTATTGTACCAACATTCAGTCAGATGTAACCACTAGGACCACTGCCTAGTGCAAGAATGAGTGAAACACCGATGATAAGCTTCAATACACTGATTAACTCTCTCGGTTGCCCCATCACTTTGGGGATGATATGTTGAACTCATGCTTAAGTCAGTTCCAAACAAGGTGAATAACTCTCCATACGAGACTGGAGAATATTTTGTCTCTATATGAAACAATGGCCAAAGGCATACCATGCAGTCAATAGACATTCTCCATATATAGTTTGGCCACTTGAAGTGCTGAGAAGGGATGCTCCAACTTGAGGAAATGAGCATATTTAGAATACATGTAAACTACCACCAAGATGCAGTTATATATGCTAAGCATAATTAGGAAGGCCTTCTATGAAGTCCACACAACCATCCAAGCCTGTTCTGGAACAGGAAGGGGTTGTAGTAGGCCAGGATAAGGCACACACTCAGATTTGGCTTGTTGACAGACAAAGCAAGCAGTAACAAAGCATTTGATGGTATCTTCCATATGAGGCTAGTAGAACAACTTTTTAACCCTATGGTAAGTGACCATGAAACATGAATGTCCACTAATGGGGTCAGAATGGAGTTGTCCAGTGATTTTTTCCTAAAACTAAGCAGAGTGGTCTAACCAGATAGCTTGCTTATACTTGATTATACCTTGATCCCCAGAGTATATTGACCATGAGGGTTATGTGATGCTAGAGAAGACAGTAGTTGTTGATCCTGAAGATTATCAGTATGGCTATGCTGCAAAGTCTGCAACCAAGTAGGCAAAGCAACTAATTTAGTAGCCAAGGTGGCAGAAGAGTGAGTAGCTCGAGAGAGAGCATCAGTAGGACAATTGGTGTTCCGCCTATGGAGGAGATGCCTTCACCCGCTAGGTGTTCCGCCTACTCTGATGTTGTTTTGGATGCTGTGTGACTCTGATGATTCCGCCAAGTGGCGATGTAATTAATAAATATTAAACCTTTATATTTGTACTTCTAAGATAGGTATTCGATGTATGACTTTGTGGTATCAACTGTTACTTGATAATGTGATGGCATGATCGCCTGGGACTAACACACTATAATTTGTATATGTGGATTTCCCTTCGAGGAAATTGTGGATCGTTATAGGGACCCTCCGCCAACCGACGAAGAGCAGCAATGCAAAAATGTCGGGATCGATTCTGGATGCATCCGGACTCCGAATCGAGTGCAGTTTGTTTCTATAGCTTTCCAGTGACGTGGGGAAGCTATTCCAAGTGTTGGAGGGGGCATGCATGGTGTGTGTGAAGCTCGAGCTCATCCATATGATGGTGGTGGCGATGGATGGCTTTTAAGCTTCAATGGGGTGAGAGATTGAGAGGGGGATGATGATGATGGATGGGGAGCCTCACCATGCCTTGGGGAACCTTCATCTACAGTAGCTCAGCTTGGGGTGGCTTGAGGATAGAGATCGACACTTGGGGCTCCTCCATGGCTTGAGGTTGAAGAAGTTGACTTGGGGCCTTCTCGTCCATCTCCGGCGAGGTGAGGGTGACAGCAGGTGGGCGTCCTCCTCTTCTTCCTCTCCTTCCCCTTCCTCTCTTCTGCTTCCTTCTTCTCTCTTCTCTTTTCTGTTTCCTGTTTTCTGAAGAAGAACGTGAATGCGAAGGGAGGGTGGAGGGGCTGGTGTGTTTGTGTGGGTGATAGGGCTGACGAGTGGGTCCAGGTGAGGTGAGGGATGGACAGTACAAGTCGACGGGTGGACACTCCGCTGCAGCCAGCGGACACTCTGATAGAACTCGAAGTGTACGTTCTGACAGAGCCCGAATCCTGTCAGTCAGTGTAGTTGGCCTGACAGGACATTCCATCAAATATGACAGACACTCCGTCAAAACCGACAGTGAGCAGCTTTGATTCAGTTTTTGCACAAGTTGATTTCTAATTTGAATTGAAAATGCATATGATGCCCAGAAAGTTTAGAATTAATTATCAAGTTTTTTTAATAATGTGAATTTTTAGATGCATAATATACTCATGATGCTTGTGAAAAAAAATGATACGACATTTAGGTCATGACAGTAATGTTTTTGGATTTCCTTAATTGGAGTGTGCGTGCGGGGCCTTATTAATGCATGCACGACCGTGCATTAGGCAACTCCATTCCATATATATTATAGCGTGGCAGATTTTTTTATGACATTTCTGTGATAGGTGAAATAGTAATGACAATCGTTTTTGCACCATTCCATATAAAACCGAGATTCCAGTTTTACCGGCCGTATGGCGACAATCCTCTAAGATGAGTGCCACTTGGATGCTTTGCTAGGTAAGGCCTTGTTTAGATGTACCACCTTAATCCATGTGTGTTGGGACGTCCAACGATAACACTCGGTATATTTGTATACTTTATTTAGGTGTAAAGAAAGACTTAGGAACCGGTAGTTCCTCCAATGAAAGTAACATATTCCTACCAGATTCCTTATTTCAGTAGTGTTAGTTTGACCGTACCACTATAAGAAATTAAAGTGGGTCTTATTAGACCCATGTGTGTGTGTATGTTGCACGGGATGATAATATATTTCATAGGACTTGCAGCGGTGGTAGTTGTCTGTGCAGCAGCTGCGACTGCGAGAGCCTGCGAGTGTGAGAGAACACCGACCATGGAAATTTTCCCAAGCAGCTCATCGTACTGCTTGTTCCCATTACTTCTTTCCCCCTTGCTATTGTCCCTCAAGTTATTGTACTACTCTAGGATGGCTAGGAAGAAGGAGAGGACCAAATAAGTTTGCCTCCAGGGTCATGGCAACTACCAATCACTACTGGATTCAGGCGCTTTGCCGGGTGCTGCCCGGCAAAGGCTACTTTGCACAAGGCAAAGCCTTTGCCGGGTGCAGCACTCGGCAAAGAGCCTCCGATAAAAAGTTAGTCGGCAAAGATTTCTTTGCCGGGTGTATTTTATTGGGCACCCGGCAAAGACTTTGCCGAGTGCAAACCCGGCACCCGGCAAAGAAAAGTGGTCGTTACGGCGCCGGCTCCGTCATCCCTTGCTTTGCCGGGTGCCATGTCAGAGGCACCCGGCAAAGATTTTTTTTAACTTTTTTCAAATTTTTTTTGCGGGTGCCGTCTTGGGAGGCACCAGCAAAGATTTTTTATTTTTTTATATTTCTTTGCCGGGTGTCGCACCCTGGGGCACCCGACAAAGAGTTTTTATTTTTTTCGTAATTTCTTTGCCGGAGCCAGTCATGGGGCACCCGCAAAAGAAAAGAATTTTTTGTGGGAAAAAAACTTTGCGGGTGCCTGTTTCTGGCACTCTCGGCAAAGCTGGGAATTCTGAAAGGAATTCCCAGCTTTGCCGAAAAGCCGTGGCTGTGGCACCCGCAAAGCCTTAAAAAATATTTTTTTATTTTGTTTTTTTTATTGTATAATCACGCATACACTGACATATAAAAGATATATATCACATCTGAAGCATCACAAAGACAATATAGCACATATATATCACATCCATCTCATCACAAACTCAATCCCACACATATATATCACATCGCAAATACAATACCTCATATACACGACATCACAAACATAATAGGTCCAATTACCATCGAAACAAGTCGATAGTGGATCACAAAGGCATCACATGTCCATCAAGCGGTGAAAAGAGATACAAACTAAAGGTGGGGAGGAAACCGAGTGCACAGTGAAGGAAACTTCGGCACCGCCGCTTGCTACCGAGATGGGTTATTCGAACCCCACCGACGGAGGCTGCATAAAGGACAAGAGATTCAGGCGCTTAGAGTGGGTCATCTAATGAAAGCACTAGTCGAAGCAATATGGATTCATACTCACTGGACTAGCTACAACTGGTGGCGGTGCTGGAGCGAACATCGGCACAGGTACACACCGCTTCACTTGCCCAAAGTTCTGCAGGAACATCGTAATCTCCGCCAGCTGCTTGGCCTGTCTCTCCTGCTCGGCCCGCTCGGCTTGTCTTTCCCGCTCGGCCACCTCGGTCCTCGCCGCCAGGTCCCATAGCTCCTGAGCCATCCTCTCGTTCTTGGCCTACAACATTTCAATCGAATGTTTTAGTAATGTAAAGGTAACTAAGTTATGTAAAGATCAATGTACGAAGAGTTAAACTCGACTAACCTGGAGTGCGTCGACCCGCTGCTGTGAAGGGGACGGCCGTTGGCGTATGGCCGGGCCTCCGCTCGGGGTACTTGCTCGGATCTGGGAGAGGGAGGGAACAGAGCCGGACTCGAGGGTGCCATCGCCAAGCCAGTACCGCCCATGCTTCTTGCCCTGTCCGATCCTCATGACAGTCGTGCCATCAATGTCATCGGTGCTCGGATCCCAGTCTGGCCCCTGGACCGACCTTGCCTCCGACGCGTAGGAGCTTATGCAGGTGTGGGCGCTCGGGTTGCTGTACGACTCGGGTGGGTCATCCGGACTGAAGGTGACAGCGGAAGTCGCCTTTCCCTTGTGGGCCAGTCCATACGCCATGAACGTGGACAAAGACTGGCCACCATGCGACGCCGATCATGAGAAAAGACAACAAGATGATTAGAAGAAACATGCGAGAATGGAGCGTCGAATACTAAAATGAATTCACATACCCAAGCTTGCTTGTGCACGCCCGAGGTCAAGGGCCGCCTTGGTGGTGTGTGGGGGCTGTCGCACAAAAGCCCGCTCCCCGGTGGGCTTCGTGTTCCTGGATATAACCCTCTGTGAACCACCTATCCACGATCATCTCCCAACAGTCGGCAAAGGACTCGCACCACCATGGAGTCATCTACATGTCATAAAGAATTTGAGATGTAAGACGACCAAATGAAAGCTACTTAATCTCAAAATGAATCAAGATTATTGTTCTTCATTTACCTCAAGGAACTGCTTCCTGGTCGAGGCATCTGTCTTGCCTGTGTCTTGCTTGACTTTCGACCAAGTCGCGTGGCGTAGTACTTGATGATGCAAGTGAGGCGCCCTCATAGTGCATGTCGCTGATGCGCTTCCGGCACTTTTCACCAAGTTCTTCTCCGCCTCTCCTCCTCCTCCCTCTTCACACTGAAAAAAGTCTGCAGACAGACACAATGTATCAATTCATTATGTCAAAAAGTGTCAAATGAATGCGATGTATTGATCAAAGTTGAGCGAACGAGACATACCCAGAACTCTCTCCTAACCCGCTCCTACTTGTCTTCATAATCTGCGTCGGGGGCAGATTTGTAGTGGCCCACGATTTGGCCGGCCCCACAGTCCCCTTGTGCGTGACAATGCCAGGGTAATAGTGCCTGCACAGAAGCCCCAAGATGTGGTTGGGGTTGCGTGAGTCACCAGGCGACACAACCTCCCAGTGCCTGCACAAGTCATTAACAAACATTATTACTTTCTCTGACAATTTTCAACAGGTTATATGAAGTAGCTGTGATTAAATCTAAAGTTAGTTACCTGTCCCCCTAGGGGCGGATCACTGGGCATAGGGGAGGAAGCGGAGGCCCAGGGAGTTTTGAGGGACCTCGCAAGTAGGGGCTAGCCGCAACAGAGGCAGTGGAACTACTTCTGGCCTCGCCACCCTCCTGTGCCTCTCCCTCGCTGTCCGTCGCCTGAACCTCGTCCGTCGCTAGAACCTGCTCGTCCTCCGAGGAGTCCGTGGTACGGCGCTCCTCCGGCACGTCACGCGGCCTGACTAGAGGAGGCCGGCCCCTCCTGCTGTCGCTCCCGCTACCGCTGCTAAGTAAATAGATGCTAAGTAAATAAACAAAACACGATTACAAAATAACATAGTATTACATGTATTAGAAGTAATCATCATTATTGGGATTATCTGGATCATATGTCTCGTCATCACTATCAAAATTGTCCAAATAAACAAGACTGTCCGAAGGTTCAATGTTGCCTTCATCGTCATCATCTAAATGTAATCGCTCAAGCATTTCTATGTCCTTGGCATTTTGCACCTCATCTCCTTCTTCCTCGTCATCAACCCTTTCATTATCTACTTCCATTCCAATCGCCTCGGTTAAGTCTATCACCAACCTCCCTTGTAGCCCATCTTCTTGATGGAACTCTCCATCATATGTGTTTGGGTTGAAGTTGTAATCTTCATCGTTTTGGACAGCTAGTCTACCATGTGGCGATACCTGGTGCACAATAGACCAACCCTAAAGAGCCTTGTTGCCTTGGCATGCGTATGACAAATAATAAACCTACACGGCTTGATCCGCCACAATAAAGATATCTTTTCCTTAATAGATGGAATCGTGTCGAATCTCGACTTGACCAATATCAGGGCTCCGTTTCGTTAGTCGAGGATTGAACCAGTGGCATTTGAACATGACGAGACGAAGAGGTTTCGAACCATAAAATTCAAGTTCATAGATATCTTCAATTATGCCATGATACTCAAGGCCATCAGTGCCGGGAGTACAAACTCCGCTGTTTGTGGTTTTTCGATGGGGCCGAGCTCGCTCATAGCTTTTTGTGTGAAAGCGATATCCATTCACATCATAACCTGAATAAGCTTTCACCTTACTGTCGAAGCCATTTGCAACCTGTCTCAACTCCTTACTCATAGTTGCATCGGTTTGGGCCTACAAGCGCAAGAAGGAAAGATTGCCGAACTAAGTACGCGAAACTCGGAATCTCGAACTACGTACGAGGTAAATTGGACAATACCTTTGTTTTGAACCAAGAAATGAAATCGGGCCTCCCTGCTCCCGGACCCCGTGAAAGAAGGGTGTCGGTTTGCCATGGGGTAGGATCCCTTGGTTGATGCCAGGATACATGAATAAATTCCCTGTGCAGACGAGAAATAATCAGTTGGATGCAGAATAGTGACAGCATATTTAAACAAGTTCTTTGAGAACTTACTCAATGAACGACTTCACCTCGGGTAGGTTGTGGAACACATATAGCATGATCATGCGCCACTCTTCATTTTCCAACCTCTTATTGGTCGATCCACTTGACCTGCCAAGTTGCCCTTGGAAAAGGCTAAGGTTGGATTCATTCTCGTCAACATTGTAGCGAGGTAGTGGATTATGCACGCTAGGAAGGTTCTCCGTGTAGTATAGCTGTGTGAAGTTTGTCACCTCCTCCAGAATGGAAGCCTCTGCAATGGAAGCCTTAATTTTGGCTTTATTTCTACATTTTTTGCGAACGGCCTTCAGACATCTCTCGATTGGGTAGCACCAACGGGCCTGCATGGCCCCCCCATACGTGCCTCATACGGGAGGTGCACAATCAAATGCTGCATCAACAAGAAGCCATGTGGAAAGATCTTCTCCAACTTACAAAGCAACTCAGGTGCCACTTTCTCCAAGTTTGCAACCACGGTCCGAGATAGCTCCTTGGCACAAAGCTGGCGGAAGAAATAGCTCAACTCTGCCAGCACTAGCCAGAGATGCTCAGGAACGTAGCCTCGTACCATCGCCGGAAGAAGCCGCTCAATCCATACGTGGTAGTCATGACTCTTCATGCCGTTGACTCGCATAGTGCCTAAGTTCACTCCCCTGCTCAGGTTCGATGCATACCCATCAGGGAACATTAACGCCTTGATCCATCGTAGTACTTCCCTCTTTTGTTTGGGTTTCAAGACGAAATCGGCCTTAGGCCTTTTCCAGTTCTTGCCGTTTGCAGGAGGCCGCATCACTTGCTGTGGTCTATCGCACAACATCGCCAGGTCCACTCTAGCCTTAGGGTTGTCCTTAGACTTGTCAGTGTCCATGAGTGTTGCCCAAAGTGCCTCGGCGATATTCTTTTCAGTGTGCATTACATCAATGTTATGGGGCAGTAGGAGGTCATCGAAATAGGGGAGCCTCGTCAAGCCAGACTTATGAGTCCACATGTGTTGCTCACCATATCCCACAAAACCACCTTCTTCATTGGGCAAGAGAGCATCTATTTGAGCATGAACCTCGGCATCACCCTGACTTGTCCGGCCCGTGTACATCCACTGACGGTCCTCCATCCTCTAGCATATATAACATCACCACAGGTGACCATCAGTTGCATCTACGTGGTGTCCCTACTCTCTAATAGGTGAGGATAGGTCCTAATTCCACCCGCGGATGCGTAGATGAGGTTAGTTTCCATGCTCCGCTCCTATCCGAGATGGAATTTCAGCAGCACCTCCCCGCCGTTCTCCCGATACACGTCCTGCAAGGGAGAGTGTGTATCCAGAGAACAACGGAGAGGTGATGCCGAAACACCGTCTCAAACCGGAGCGGAGCATGAAAACTAACCTCAACTACGCATCCGCGGGCTGTCCAAAAAGCGTGGCCAATCCGAAATAGATACGGTCGCAGATATCCAAAGGTCCGCATATCTCCGACCGTATCTCTTTCGAACGGGAGACACCTAACTAGGTTACGTGACCAAAGACCACATACGGATAGAGGGGTTATACCTAGGGTGGCGGTGAGGTCCGGGTAGCGGGGCGGTGGAGAGTCGGTGAAGTGGCGAGTCGACGCGGTACAGGAAGACCCGCAGCGCCGACGAAGACGATCGGGGTCGCCGAGTCCCTCCCACAGGTCCTCCTCCTGCAAAAAAGGGCAAAAATGGTTAGTGTCGACTCAAAATTTCAGCAGTACCTCCCCTGCACGGGAAGGTTCCCAAAACCTACAAAAACATGGCACGAAGGCCAACAACCACATATATACCAAACATGGCACGAAGGCCAACAACCACATATATATCGAACATGGACACGAAGGCCAACAACCACCAATATATCAAGAGAAGCCATGTACTTTAGTTCTCTTTCCATGCACATGAAAGTATTGAAGTACTACAACAACAATTACTACTAACCCTACAACTACTACTAACACTACTACTAACAACTACTTAACTACTAACAATGCTAATAGTAAGAACTACTTAACTATTAACAACTACTACTACTAACCACTACTACTTACTAACTACTACTATTTACTAACCCTACAACTAACACTACTAACTACTACAACTAACACTACAACTAAAACTACTAACTACTACTACTAACACTACAACTAACTACTACTAACACTACTAACTACTACTACTACTAACACTACAAGGGTAGGGCTTACCTTGGAGGCAAGAACGGCAAGAGCGAGGGCCGGCGACGACGGCGGAGATGACCGCAGCAGCGCGAGGATCAACGGCCGATCGGAACAGCGCGGGGATCGACGGGCGGTCGGGTCGGCACCTTCCTCTTCTTCCTCCTCCCCCTTCTCTTTCTTCCTCTTCTACCTCCTCCCCTTCTCTTTTTTCCTCTTCCTCCTCCCCCTTCTTTTTCTTCTTCTTCCTTCCTCCTCCCTTCTTCCACCTACCTCCTCTACTGCTGGCTGGCGGCGGGAGGAGCCCGGCGGCCGGACCACGGGCAGCCAGCCTCGTCGGGGACGGCCGGCGAGGTGGGGCCGCGTGGCCGCCGCGGCCGGCGAGGCGGGGCCACCGGATCCGGGCGGGAGCGCCGGCCGGCCGCCGGGGCGAGCGCCGCCAGGCGTGGGTGCGGCTCGCGCGGGCGCTGGGCAGCCGGTGCCGGCGCCGCGGGGTCGGCGGGACTGGGCGGCAGAGCAAGGCGCGGGCGCGGCGGACCGACGAGGCGTGGGCGCGGCGGAGAGCGAGGGCGGCGGCGGCAGAGCGCAGGCGCGGGGTCGAACCGTCTGCTAGAATAGGTTAGGGTTGGGACGTGGGCCGGCCTTTTTAGTCATGGGCCTTTGCCCAGTGCTAGGTGACGACGGCACCCGGCAAAGAATTTTTTTATTTTTTTTAAATTTCTTTGCTGGGTGCCTCATGACCTGGCACCTGGCAAATTATTATTTTTTTGTTTTTTTGACCCCATTTTTTTTGTGGGGACTTGCTACAATAAATATATCCCTATTTTAAAATTTAGGACAATTATGAGTTTTTTAACTATATTTCCTTAATTTTTTCTGTTTTATTGAATTTTTCCGAGTATTCCAAATTTGAACTGCAGGTACATGAAATAATGGAATTTGGTCATTCAAAAAATAGTATTCATGATTACCCAGACATCTCCACAAAAAAGCCTAAATATCATGAATACTATTTTTTGAATGACCAAATTCCATTATTTCATGTACCTGCAGTTCAAATTTGGAATAGTCGGAAAAATTCAATGAAACGGAAAAAATTAAGAAAATATAGTTAAAAAACTCATAATTGTCCCAAATTTTGCAATAGGGATATATTTGCTGTAGCAAGTCCCCACAAAAAAATGGGGTCAAAAAAACAAAAAATAATAATAATTTGCCGGGAGCCACCCCGGGCACCCGGCAAAGAAGCCTTTGCCGGATGCCAGGTCACGGGGCACCCGGCAAAGAAATTAAAAAAAAATAAAAAAATTCTTTGCCGGGTGCTTAACGGCGTGGCACCCAACAAAGGCTGACGGCAGCTAGCCGCCGTCAAGCAAGCCACCTTTGTCGACGGCCATATTTTGCCGTGTGGCCAGCAGACCAATTTTTGCCGACGGCTAGAATTTGCCAAGTGTCCGGCACCCGACAAAGGCTGCTTTGCCGGAGGCCTTTATTTGCCGGGTGCCGCTAGGCCTGGCACCCGGCAAAGAATTCATTTACCGGGTGCCCGATAAAAAGCACCCGATAAATTTTTTTTTTCTCCCGGCAAATCAGCTGTTTCCTGTTGTGAATAATCGGTAGCCTCCACCACGTCCTCATGAAACGAGGACAGCCCGTCCACCGCATCATGGTCGATCTAGCACAGCAGTGCAACGCCCCCGTCATGCATCTGCGTCTTGGGGAGTTGAGCCTTGTTGTCATCTCCTCTGCAGAGGCCGCGAGGGAGGTCCTCAAGACGCACGATGTCACCTTTGCTACACGGGCGATGAGCCTAACCTAGAAAGCAACGATCGGTGATAAGCTGGGGCTCTTCTTCCTGCCCTACGGCGCCGTATGGCGTGAGTTCCGTAAGATCTGCACTGTTGAGCTTCTCAGCACGAATCGTGTGCGCTCTTTCCGCCCGATACGCGAGGATGAGGCTGCACGTCTGGTCAGCGACATCGTTGCCAGATCACAGCAGTCACAGCCGCTGCTGCCTGGCGGCGGCGGCGGGCAAGTGGACCTCAGTGAGTGTGTAGCTAGGCTCGTCAGCGACTCTGCTCTGCGAGCCATCATGGGAGACCAGTTCCGGTGGCGGGCTGAGTTCTTGGACACCGTAGCCATGACATATAAGAAAGCAACGGGGTTTAGGATCGCAGACCTTTTCCCGTCTTCTCGCGTGATGCGTGCCCTCAGTGGTACCGTGGCTGAGGCAAAGCAGTACAATGCTAAGCTGTTTGATCTTGTCGACCGAGCTATCCACCAACATGAGGAGCGAAAGATGGAGGCCGCAGTTGCTGACAGTGACACCACCAAGCAGACTCCTGATTTGCTAGATGTGCTTCTCAATATTCACAAGGAAGACGACCCAGCCAGCTCTCTCACCACTGCCTTCATCAAAGCCGTTATTCTTGTGAGTACCTCCCAGGCAGTCCCATGCACTCTAAAATCAAAGCCGTTATTCTTGTGAGTATCTCCCAGGCTTGCTTGGATCTCGCTGGAACGGGGGAGAGGGCAACCGGATCCGCGGCGCGTTGAACGCTCCCAGTGGGTGAGGATGCTGGGGTGGGGGAGGAGGACGCCGGGTGGGGAAGGAGCCGCCGGGTGGAGGAAGGAGGACGCCGGGGGTGGAGGAAGGAGCCGGGGAAGCAGCGATGGCCACATCATCGTGTGTGGGCGCGGGACACGGAGGGGCGCGAGCGCTGCAGGAGTGAGCGGTGGAAGCGTCCGTCCGTCCGGGCGTCTTAATCATATCATTATCGACTATCTATTTTATCTATTTCTCTAACTTCTTGTGTGGCTATGTCATCCTTTAGTGCACCATATTCGCGTACAACCACTCAAAGCCAGGCATCCTGAAGCGTCAAATCAATCCATTATTCACTATTCAACCCTGTTCATTTCGCTGAAATTTAGCTTATGCTGATTTGTTGTGAGAGAAAAGCGTTGTTCATTCGCTGAAAAATACTGCTGAAGTAGCGTTGGCAGGGCCAATCTCTCTTGCTTCCCCCCACCCATAAAATGCATCACTTTATATACGCTTGCAACTTGCGGCAGCGGTCAGCCTACGCAACGCTGCTTGCTTTTGCGGAGAAGATTCAATTCTCCTGTACTTCCACGGCAGCGACTTCTGCCTCCACAATCCACATCGCCTTCAACTTCATCTTCCACGCCCCTCGCCGTGCGGACCAGCGCCATCGTCGTCTACGTCGAGCAAAGACTTGCGCCTGAGCACCCGCTGCATACTACAAATCTGTTCAACGGTTCAAAAACCATGATGGCAAGAGCGGCGCAACACTACTACCACCCTGGCCACTGCTACGGCAGCGTCGTCGTCCAATTGGATTGCTTGGCGGCAGATATGCAGCAAGACCAGCGCAAGCCATCAAGATCCCCTCGGCTGGCCATGACCTTTGGCACATGATGATCTGACCGTGGAAGATGGCACAAGATCAAATGGCGGTGCCTACGTCCGGACTCTGGACTTACGGATCAACAATGAAACCAGATCATTACCGGTTCAAGCACGACAGGTAGTAATGGGCCAGCTGTAGACCTGGACGCAGAGAAAAATAAACCGCGTTCAGTCGGTATCACTGTGATGGTTACCTCTCCGGACGGAGCTACTGATCTTTTTTCTTCGCCGAAACCGACGTGACACTAACGGAGAGCGAACGTACCGCTTACGCCGCGGCCCACAGTGCGAGCGGATAGACAAAGATGCATGTTGAATTGGACATTCTTGCTGTGGGGTGCAGACGACCTGCAGTCTTGAGAGGAGCACGCAGACGAACGGCAACTCGCCGACGACCGACCCTCTTGCTCGGCGCGCGTGCGTCCTATGGACAGTGGCATGCTCGGGAACGTTTTTAGCGTGTGGATCATCAGGCATGCGCGCGTAACGTACGCAGTTAGATCTTGTTTGACGTAGTCGGATTCGCATCTGTTGGGATGTATTGGAGTGAAACTTAAACTAAATTTTACCCTAAACCACTCTAACCCAAGTGGATTGCGGTAAATTCAACAATATACAAACAAGACCTTAGTGTGCTAGCACGTGTAACAATTAGTGGACTAGGCATCCGATCCAACTAGTAGTACAGGCTACGCAGCAAGCCGTCTCTTTTATTTCAATATGTATCTTTTTCTTCCTCACAGACCATCAGTTAATTAGTTAAATTTAAAATTTTTGTTAGCCAATTTAAAACTTTATTTTTCTACTATAAATTTTGTATAGCTAATTTTAAAACTTACTATTAACCTTAAACTTTGTACTACTATATATATTATAAACTTTGTACTACTATATTATGAAATTTGTATTTTGACCCTACAACTTTGTTTTCAAACTTTGTATTGTAATTCAGAAACTTTGTATTCGCACATTTAAAACATTGTACTACATCATCCAAAACTTTTTAATTCTTAACTTCACACCTTAAATTTAATATCCTTCTACTAGTACACTGTAATATTTTACTAGCATGCTATAAATTTTGTACGTCTAACCCCAAAACTTTATAATTAAAAGGTTGCACTTTAAATTTTGAACTAAAACATTACAAATTTTGTACTGGTAGGTTCGAAACTTTACACTCATAATTTATAAACTTTTAACTAACACATTACAAACTTTGTAATGCTAGGTCAAATCCTTGAACTATCACATGTACTGCTAGGTTCAAAACTTTGGGATTTTAAAACTCTACACCTAAATTCAGGAACTTTATACTAGCTTATTTCAAACTTTGCACTGCTTGCTATAAATTTCGTACACCTAAAATGGAACTTTGTAATCGAAACTTTGCACTCCCAAGTTTTGGAACTTTGTACTACCACATTTTAAAGTTTATACTCCTAGGCGCAAAACTTTATAATCATGTAAATTTGTTTCAAAACATATCTAACATGGTCTACTTTTATAGATCTACGTAATGGTGCAAACACTACTAGAAATCCTTTCATCTTTGACGATTTCGGAATGACGATAATAGTTTTGGTCATGGAATAAGGTTCATTACGTAGATGGTCATAGATGATTGGTTTGGCCGTCAACCCCTTTGTTTAACTGTGACAAATTTGAAAGAATCATCATACAAGTGTTCTATGATTCGTCATAGAAGTGAAAGAGAATAGTTTCACCGTTCAGGTCCCACCTGTCAGATAATTATTTCGTCATAAAAGTAGAATTTATAAAAAAAATTGGTGGTGCCTTAGAATCGAACCCACCACCTCTTCTCTCAGAGCCAAGTTGGCTTACCATCAGAACAAGACTTCGGTCATGTTTAGAGATTGGAAGTTTTTTTCTTATTCGATTATTGAATCAATCATAAACCCAACCCAACCGAACCCAATCCAATCCAATCCACCCAGATCTAAATCGAATCGGGCAGGGGGCGGGAGGAGGTGCTCCGGCGGCGGGTAGCTGCTGCGGCGCGGTGCGCTTCTCCGGCGGCGGGTAGCTGCTGCGGAACGGCGCGCTTCTCCGGCGAGCAGCTCTGGCGGCGGGTAGCTGCTGTGGCGCGGCGCGCTTCTCCGGTGGGCAGCTCCGGCGGCGGGTAGCTGCTGCGGCTTCTCTGCTCCGGCGGCGGGCAGCTCTGGTGGCAGGCAGCTCCGGCGGCGGGCTTCTAACGGCAGGCAGCTGCTGCAGCGCGCTTCTCCGGTGGGCAGCTCCGGCGGTGGGCAGCTACTGCGGCTTCTCTGCTCCGGCGACGTGCTTCTCCGGCAGGAAGCTCCAGCGGCGGGTAGCTGCTGCGGCTTCTCTGCTCCGTGTTCAACCTGCTGCTACTTCAGCTACTTAGAGGTACTGTCATCTTTCATTGCCTGCAATTCATAGCATTTCATAGCTGTTTAGACATGGCTTATTAGAGGTAATTGTTGTTACATTGATTAGATGGACAGGACATGGATTCGTGCTACTTCGGTTCAGTGATAAGTTCACATACGGCGTTGATCAATTTATGTCATATGTTCGGGATAGATTCAATGCAGATGATGTTATACTTTGCCCCTGTCGCCATTGTCTGAATCAGTCTTCGCTGAGTCAGAAAGATGTGCATAACCATGTGTACCTCTATGGATGGTCAGCTACATATACTCGGTGGGTACACCATGGAGAAGCTTTTGATGCTGAGATTATTGAAATTGCAGAGGATGCAGATGAGCCTGATCATCTAGGTGATGTGGTCAATGAGGATGAGGCTGACAATGAAGATGATCTGGGTACTGTAGAGATGCTTGCAGACTTGTACACAGCTGTAGAAGAAGATGGAGAACAGCCTATGTTTGTGAAAGTTCTTGAAGATGCAAAACGTGCTCTTTGCCCAGGTTCTGTTCATTCTAGGTTCTCTTTTCTAGTTAGATTGCTACACATCAAGTCCTTCTATAGGATTAGCAACACAGCAATCAGTGTTATATTGAAGTTATTGGCAAGGTCATTCCCTAATAGTTGTCTTCCAGATTCATATGACAAAGCAAAGACATATCTCAAAGAATTGGGCCTTGGATATGAGTTAATCCATGTTTGTGACAACAATTGTGTGTTGTTTTGGAAGAATCTTGCCAAAGCGGACATTTGCCCAAAATGCAAGGAATCTAGGTGGGTAGATGCTGATGGTGCCAAACGGGTTCCAAAAAAGGTTTTGAGATACTTTCCTCTTATACCTAGGCTAAAGAGGATGTTTGCAAACAAAGCAACATCTGAGGAGACCCGGTGGCACAAGGAGAAGAGGGTGGCTGTGGAAAATGAAATGACCCATCCAGCCGATGGTGAAGCCTGGAAAGACTTTGATGATATGTATCCTAGCTTCGCTGAAGATGCAAGAAACCTAAGGCTTAGTTTAGCTATAGATGGCTTCAATCCATTCGGGAACATGAACACAAGTTATAGCATGTGGCCTATACTTGTAAAGGTGTACAATCTACCTCCATGGTCATGCACTGATGCATCCAACTGCATCATGGCATTACTCATCCCAGGACCAAAGTCTCCAGGCAAGGACTTTGACGTATTCTTAGAACCTCTCATTGAGGATTTGTTAAAACTCTGGGAAGGTGTCAGGACTTATGATGCATTAACTGGTTTGAAGTTTGACCTTCGTGCTGCAGTACTATGGTGCATACATGATTATCCAGCTTTGGGTGTATTGTCAGGGCGAATTACTAAAGGTTACTATGCATGTATTTATTGCAATAGAGATCCATTGTCAAGGAGTCTTAGGAAAAAGATATGCTACATTGGACACCGTCGCTACCTCCCAAAAACTCACAAATGGAGAAGAAGCTTGGCCTTTGATGGACACCAAGAAAACCGGATAGAGCCAGCAAAGTTGACTGTGGATGAAACTTTGGAGGCTCTAGAGAAGGTAAAAGATGTTAGTCCTGGTAAGCCTGAGGGTAGCAAGAAAAGGAAGCGTGGACAGAAGGATCAGGAGCCAAAATTGTTCAGTCGAAAGTCGGCCCTATGGAAACTACCTCATTGGAAACACTTGAAGCTGCCACATAATCTTGATGTGATGCATATAGAGAAGAATATATGTGATGCCCTTCTCGGCATAATTCTCCGTCTTGATGGCAAGAATAAGGATACAGTTAATGCGAGACTTGATTTGCAGGATATGGGCATACGACCTGAGTTGCATTTAGAACAAGAAGATGGTGATTCAGTTTGAATGCCAGCAGCATGGTATGCCATGGAGAAAGAAGAAAGGACTGCATTTTGTGGATTTATGAAAAGTATTCGATTTCCATATGGGTATGCTTCCAACCTGACAAGATGCATTAGTGCAGATGGTTAGAAGGTGCAGGGCCTCAAAACCCATGATTGCCACATCCTACTCCAAAGAATTTTACCAACCGGTCTCCGGGGATTAGTGCACAAGGACATATATGAAGCAGTTGTTGAGTTGGGTAAATTTTTCCGGGAGCTTTGCAGTAGGAAACTAAAGGTTGATGTTGTGAAACGTCTAAAAGCAGAAATCCCTATGATACTGTGCAAGCTTGAAAAAATATTTCCTCCTGCTTTTTTTGATGTGATGGTCCACTTGGCTGTCCACCTTCCTGATGAAGCACTGTTAAGAGGCCCTGTCCAATATGGATGGATGTACCCGATCGAACGCCAATTGGGCACTTTGAAGGGGTACGTGAGGAATAGAGCTAGACCTGAAGGATCCATCGCTGAGGCGTACATAGCTAATGAGGCATTGACCTTTTGTTCAAGGTACATGGAAGATGTTGTCACTAGATTTAATCGTGATGATGACAAATGGGATCCACCAAATGGTGACCTCTCTGTCTTCCAGCATGGTGTTAAACTCTTGGGAGCCAACAGGGAAACATATCTTGAAAACAAAGAATTTGACAAGCTTTGTTGGTATCTGCTAAACAACTGTGATGAGGTGGAGCCATATTTGAGGTGAGTGTTTTTTCTAAATTTTGTGTGCTACTAAAAACTATGCTAAACCTGCATGACCAATACTCATATTGTGAACTGTCTGTGCAGCAAGTTTAGAGAAGAGTTAGAGAAAGAGGGTGGCCATGATATTGAGAGTAGGTTAGAAAAGGAATTTCCTGCTTGGTTTAGGAGTCATGTAAGTGGTTCCATAATTTATGCAATATATCATGTTGTCTTCTTAATCTGAGTTCCACATTTTTCACTTAATCTGTTGTCTTTTTAGATCAAGATGCTGTGGAAGGATAATCGTGAAGAGGTCAGTGAAGGGCTTTATGCAATATCATGTCGACCTGACCTTAGGGTCAGATTATGGTCATCATGTAGTGTGAATGGTGTTCGATACAACACTATTGACCGTGAAAGACAAAGGCAGACACAAAACAATGGTGTGCTGGCAGAAGGAACACACAATGGAGTGTCGACTGAATTTTATGGTCAGCTCAAGGAGATAGTTCAGTTGAGCTACAACTCCAATTTACAAATGATTCGAACTGTGGTACTTTTTCGGTGTGAGTGGTTCAGTCAAGATGGCAAAGCTAGAAACATTAGAGATGATGGCCATTTTAGATCCATCAATATAGAGAGGTTTTGGTACAAGTCAGACCCATTTATATTAGCAAGTCAATCAACAAAGGTCTTCTATGTGCAGGACACACAATTTGGCGACAATTGGCGTGTTGTCCAAAAATTTGAGCATAGGAGCATGTATGATGTCAATGAAATGTAAGTCAAAGACTGCTCACCAAGATGAAACTGGTCTCGATAATGAGCTTGAGGTGCAAGATGATCAAGATGATGGCACCGATGAACCTACACCAAAGGCAAATGACGTGTAGATGGACAAAATCTTCTGTTGTTGGTAACTTACAAGCTCTTATCAATAGAAGAGAAGAAGACATGGTGAGAAACGTTGATGAGGATGATGACTATGTAGATGACACCATCTTAGAGTATTATAGTGACAATGATAGGGATCCCATGGAATGTAATGATGATGATTAGCTGTCATTTTTTAGATGTTGATTAGCTGCCATTTTTGGAGCACAAATATTGTAACAAATTCTGTCATTTTTGGGATGTATACTTACTGGGATGTTGATGGAGCACAAATATTTGAACAAAGGGGCTTTTTTGGGATTGTAACAAATTCTATCATTTCGGGATATGTTGATTAGTCATTTTTGGGATGTTGTTGTCTCTAGATTCTAGCAAAATCTATCTATACAACAAATTCACTCATACAGTTAAGTTAACTCAAACAATTTTTCATTCATACAATAACTCATTCATACATTAACTCATTCAATAACTGTGACAATTCAGACATCAACATACATTTAGTAACTCATACATTCAGTTAACTGATACATTCAGTTAACTCATACATTCAGTTAACTCATACATTCAGTTAACTCATACATTCAGTTAACATTCAGACATTCATAGTAGGTAGTTGTAGCTTCATGGGCTGAGCACCTTTACTAAACATTGCCACCAGCAGTGCCAAAAAAATAGCAAGAAAGATCAGTGAACCACAACACACTGCCTTCAGCTTCTTCTGTGGCTTGGCAAGTGCCTTGGCCTCAAGCTCCTTCACAAGTGCCATGGCCTCCTCCTTTTCCTTCACTAGTTTGGCCTCAAGCTCCTTCACAAGTGCCATGGCCTCCTCCTTTTCCTTCACCAGTTTGGCCATCTCCAAATGTGCTTCATCTAGCAGAAAACTGAGTTCGTTCTTCTCTAGCTCTAGAGTTTCATTCTTGCTACGCAAGACCCTAACTGCATCTCGCAAATCAACAAGAATTTCGACCTGATGCTCTGTTGGCTTGGGATCAAACCACTCCCAGAAAGGGCATCCACCAGCCTAGCACCCACAGACATTCAGATTGTCAGGTAGACTATTACCTAGATTGAAATCAACACATCACAATGCAAATTGAACTCACCTTGTATTTGGTGCATGCATTGTACCTCCTTCCAGGATTTGCATTGCTCCATGAGATCCACCTGGGAGTCTTCTAACCATAGTAGCACTCCAGAGCCGGTGTGTAGGAGTAGGGGGGGTGGCGGTATGGAATTGGAGAGGAGTACGGGGACCGCGCCCTGGACTGCTCCATGGAGCTCCGTGACGAGCTTGAGCCAGCAGAGGTTGCCATTGAGGTGTAACCCTAGTCGGCCGGCAACAAGCAAGGCGCAAGTTGTTGTAGTAGTGAAAGACGGTGGCGGCACTGTAGCGGTCCCGACAGCGAGGCGTCTAAGGAACTTCGGCTGTGGCGATTTGGGGAATTTGGGGATTTGGGGACGGATTGGGGGGGTATCAGACCGTTGGGGTAAGAGGCTGACAGGGTTGGTCCACTGGAGTGAGCCTTCCATATGGCTGGACTCGGTTCACCATGGGATGAGGATGACTGGTGGGTCCATTATGGTCAAACAGTGGTCAAATCAATGATTCAAGCTCATTTTGAATCGAATTTGAACTGGATTTTCAATGTACTATTCAAGACCTTCATCAATGTACACTAATTGTCCAACTCGCACTCTAATGGTCATTGTATGGTCCATGTTAAGTGTATAAGTACACCAAGCATGTATAGCTATATGATCTCACACATCATATACCTATGTGTATTGATATAACCAAGCATGTGTATGATCTTTTCAACTCAAGTGCATAATTATATGTGTTGATATAAGCAAGCATGTAGACCTTACCTTATCAAGTGCTTAGTTATATGTGAAGTGCATATTATAGCATATATGTGTGTATGTATGTTATATAGTAACAAAGCACACCTTGCATGTATATGATCTTATGAAGTGCTAATCAAGTCATTCTCATATGCTCACATAGTATGTCATCTTATGAAGTGCTAATCAACTTACTAAATGTTTAAATTCATTGAAGCACACACATTATAGTTAAGTAGAATGTATGTTACATGTGTATATATATACAAAAAAGGGATCATGTATGTCTCCCTATAATTTGAGACCTAAAATATTATCATACTTTGAAAATTTTATGCGTACATCGATATTATAAATACTAAAAAACAAAACATTGGAATCATGTCCTTCATCTTACTAAATAGGTTACAAATACTAAAAACAACATTGTAAAGCATTATAATAACATGGTAATATCATTATATACAAACTTACTTTTTATCCCAATCATGTAGAAATTGTTGTCACATTTTTTTTGAAGCAAATATCAATTTACAATTCAATAAAATAAATGACATAAAAAGAAAAAAACCATTTAATTTTATTCTAAAAAAAAAAAAAATGCTTTCCAGCTCCCGCCTAGGGGTTCTCAGCGCTTTGCTTCTTCTCCCGCCCAATTTTGGTGCCTCCGAAACCCCCCTCACCGCCTCCTCCCAAGATCCGCTCCATTGAAAGTACACAGGGACAACATAGTAATTTCACCGAGGACTATATATTGGTCAATCCCCTCCCGCATCTCTTCTGGCCTCATTTCGTTTCACTCCGCCGCACCCACTCCGCATCCACTCCACCGCCGCCGCCGCCCTAGATCCACTCCGCCGTCCTCTCATACAGCCACTTCGCCGCCCAGATCCACTCCGCCACCCAGATCCACTCCGCCGCCCTCTCATATAGCCACTCCGCCCCCCAGATCCACTCCGCCGCAACACAGACGGAGACGGAGGAGCCGTGACCTGCGATGTCCACCCCACCAGAGATGGAGAAGTAGGACGTCGGCCACTTCATCGAGCCGCACCTCGACGTCGGCCACTTCATCGAGCCGCACCTCGACGTCAGCCACTTCATCGAGCCACGCAACGACGATGCCTAAACGGGCCACAAAAGTGCTCTGCCCCCCGAGCCCAGGTTCCTCTCCGCTGTGCTCCTCATTTTAGGGTTTTGTTCTTGGTATTTGGTTCCCTTGTGTAGCGCCGTCTTCTAGTTGTAGGGCAATTCCACAAGATAGGGTTTAGGGTTTAGGGTTTAGCAATCAATTCCACTAAAATTTGTTTACAAATAGGGTACTATGAACGGCTTCGGGACTTGCAAGTCGCGGAGAACCTCAAGAAGATGGAATCCTTGGGTCTTCGTACCTTGGCTTCGGGACTTGTTAGTTCTCAGAATCCGAACAAGCAAAAACACAACAATGTAACTGATGAGCGGTCAGATTCATCCGAATATCTTCCTGGAGCTGAAGAGGGCCAGGAAGAAGATGATGATTTTGATAATACTAGCGTAGAAAAGGTCTCTTCTCAATCTTGGTTGGGGGTTCTGGCATCACGCTGTCCGATATATATTATAATAACATATTTTCCATTATGTGTTAGGAAATTGACAACAAGAACAAGCAGACCAAGCGGGGTCGACCAAAGAAGAACACCAGGATGCCTCCAGGTGGAATGAAAAGGGTTAGGGCAACTAGACAGGGCGATTCAGTTCTTGGAGTTGCCACAAGGTCTGGGAAAAAGTACAGCACCACCTTCCCAGAGTCTGAGAACACTGACACAGACCCTATGAAGCAAGTTGAAGAACAAGATCCTGTTCTGGACTGGTCTGTTTTTTATGAGCAAACGAATGCAGATGAACATGCTGTCTCTGAGCAAACCAATGCAGATGTCTCTGAACAGTTAGAGACTGTTCCTGAAGGCAAGTAACAGATCATGCATTCTCACGTTCTTTGATTTAACGGTGGACTAGTCTAACACTCTCAGCGGATACTTTGTAGGTCGACAACGTGCTCCAAGGCAACCAAGACCACCAACAAAGGGCAAATTGCTAGACAACATGACAAAGGCGATGGGAAGAAGGTTGCCAATTGAAATTGCTCCAGGGAAGAAAAGGCCTGAGAAGCCATTACAAGCTGCTAAGCTAGCTTCAGAGGCTGGACTTGTCATTAGGTCCAGCATGCCTGTCCTAACTCACTAGAAAGAATACAAGAAGGATGAAGACAACTATATGAAAGAATTCGTTGGCCACTTATCTGTAAGTAAATACCTTCAATATCTATTTGGTACTTTCCATAAGTCATTGTATCAAATGCTAATAGCTAAATCTCATGACTTATTGACTTCCACAGAATAGGTTGGCAGTTGATGAAAATGATGACCCAACAAAGCAAGCCTGCACCAATCTACTCCAATCTGGGGTACGACAGACTAGATATTTATTGAAGAAGAAGTACTTCATCGGTGTCCCAGCTGATCAAATTAGAACAACTTCCCCTATTCCAACTATAACTGATGAACAGTGGCTGGCCCTTGTGGCAAAGTGGTCTAGTCCAAAAGGGAGGGTATGATGTGCCATAAGACAACAACTTCTCTATTTTGTCTACTTTATCTGCAACTTACTTGTTTTCATTTCAGGAAGTAGCTGAGAAGAACAAGACCAACCGTACTAAGGTCAAACACCATCAGTCGACGGGATCTCGCAGCTACATCTCGCACTTGTACACATATGTAAGTGCTAAAAATCTAGTACAATACGTTTTCTATTTGTGTGTAGATACAGAAGCTAATTTTTCTGCATTTCTTTCTCAAACTACATACAGATGGAGAAAAACAAGGATCATGATGTCAATGCCGTGGAGATGTTCAAGGAATGCCATACCAGTAAGAAGAATGGTATGACAGATCAAGTCAAAGAGACACTTGTAAGTCCCTACACCTCATTGATGGATGGGTTGTGTACATATGTCAGTTTATATTCAGAATTGGTTGCTGGGTGCGATTATCATATGCCACAATTTGTATGATGTGTCTGGATGGTCCTATCTTTACTTGTGAAATTGCTTGAAGGGACTAAAATTGATTGCTGGCTGGGATTAAAATACATAAAAAAAATGGTCATACATGCTTACACCTATATATCCAGTTATATGCTTGCTGAAATGGAAAGTGCTTGCATACACATATATGCAGCTATATATGCAGTTTATATTCTCATATGTAACATGGTTGTGTACACATACATTCTTGTAACATGGATTATCTGATGTTCTCTAATGATTGTCTTATCTTGTAACATGGATTATCTGATGTTTTCC
Source organism: Miscanthus lutarioriparius (assembly GCA_904845875.1). Classification (NCBI taxonomy): domain Eukaryota; kingdom Viridiplantae; phylum Streptophyta; class Magnoliopsida; order Poales; family Poaceae; genus Miscanthus; species Miscanthus lutarioriparius. Next base: position 76,875,813 of record CAJGYO010000005.1, read on the forward strand.
ATTTCTTTTCTTGAAACATGGTTTCTGTATAAGTAACTTATCAAATTTGCATCTCTCTGATGTAGAGTGCCATGGAAAATATGTTGGCCCAACCTGCTGAAGGTTTAGAGACACCAAGATCCAGTACTGAAATTGTTTCCAAGGTCCTCTCACAAACTAGTGCTGCTTCTACATTCCTGAAGAATGCTGGTCTTCAAACACCAGGGTCAAAATCTGCTGGATCAGTTGCAAGAGAAGCACAACTTCAGGAATAGCTACAGGCAGAGAAGACGCGGGCTGATCTACTTCAACAAGAACTAGACACCTTGAAGAAGAAAGGTGAAGAAACAGAAGATGCATTGGCCAAGACCCAAGAAGTAGTGCTCAGGACCCAGCAGGAGATGGAGGAGTTCAAGAAGAAACAAGAAGCCAATGATCTACTGCTTCAGCGCATCTTGAACATCAACGCAGGTAACAGAGCTACTTAGCTTGTTCCTGCGCTTGCTAGGTACCTCTGTAGTTGCCTGTAGTTCCCTGGTGCTGAGCAGGTTGGTTATGTCACTTGTGAACGAATTTGTGTGTGAAGTGGTGGTTCCAATGATGTGTGTGAACTTGTGGTTCCCCTGTGTTTGGGAACTTTGGTTGTATGAACAATAAGTCTGACTGTGATGTATGAACCTGTGTTCTATGTTTGCTGAGGCTGGCCATGTATGGTACCTATGCATTATTTCAAATTCGTCAAATGCCTATGCAAATTTCTATGACGAAAAAAAAACGTCATTATGTCACGTGCTGCCACGTCAACGCCCACGTGCTGCCACGTCAACGCCCACAGAACGCCTACTAGCCCAACACGTGTCAACCTACGAGCCCAACACGTGTCAACCTACGAGCCCAACACGTTTCAATCAAAGAGCCCAACACGTGTCAATCTACCAGCCGTACACGTGTCAACCTTGTGACCATACACGTGTACGCTGCAAGCCGGCTGAAACAGTTCAGTGACGGGGGAAAAATCGTCATGGATGTAACGATATCTATGACAAAATACACAAAATCATCAAGGTGCAACAGCTATGACGCTACAAAGATGACGAAGACGATTTCATCATAGCATCGTCACAAATATATGTCCATGACGTTTTTGGCCTTTACTATGACAAAAGTGGATTGTCTTGGATGTGGACTTTTTTAGTAGTGAAATAGAATTAAAAATAGATCTTTTCTAGAAAGTTATCATATTTTAAAGTTTGTATACAACTTGCATAGCCGCAACACAGCACACGCGCCCGATGCCCTCTCGCGCGTCCTCCCTCCACGCTCGCTCTCACGGAAAAGGAAACGGCCTCAAAAATAGAAAGTGCATACATAATGGTTCTGAATGAAAAAGGAAACGGTGCCGGAAACAGAATGCGCACGTCGCTAGCGACTAGCACACGTGCTGAAATAGAAAGTGCGTGGTCGCATAGGCCACGTTTGGATGGCTTGGCGTGCTTTTAGGCTCATAAATTGCTAACACTAGAGGTGGCAACAAATTTGGATAATCCAAAATCCAATTGAACTCTAGTTGCTTTTGATACATGTCACATCTGATTTTAAGGACAAAATCGAATGCTAACTATATGTATGCGAGGATCAATTTCATACATATAGTGATCGACTTCATCAGTGTACATCAAAACAATGTTTATTACATAACTCAAAATATTATTACATAGAAGACACGAAGGTCTTACAAAAGAGCACAAATGGAAACTCTAAACTTGTAGCTGAACTCCACTCCACACAGAAAGGCTGACTAGGGACTCCGTATGCCAAGCACTTCTGACGGTCTTCTAGAAAACTACATGGCACCTTTATCAATCTTCTGAGCAGGTGCTACTATAGTCTAGGGTGTGGGTGGTACTGAGCAAGTATGGGTGAAAATAAATGACATGCAAGGCTTTGAACAAAGGATATGCTGACTTGGTTTAACTGCGGTAAGCATTTTAGTTGGTCAAATTTTATTAGCACCTGATTACTACATATTAGTATAAGATCCCAAACCATTAATTAAGAGTGACATCATTAAAATAAACATCATCCGAGGTAGCCACCTCCATCTAAAAAACCATCTTCTGTCCAACTGGCCCATTTCTAATCATGTGAGGGTCAAGGTCGCTCATAACCATGAGCATGACTCATATATCAATTTGATACTCCGCAAAGGTTACACACTTTACCCATCGAGATGTGATTCCCGTATGCCTGGGGTCGCGAACCCCATAACACTTCCAAGGTGAGCAGGCAGGGTTTCACAACGAGGCCTTTACAAAGATTCATCTAGCGAGCGATAATCTCCTAAGGTTTCACTAGAGCAGAAGAAACCATAGGACCCCTAGGACCATGCCACATCTTGTGGCATCCCTCAGTGGAGTAGCCCACGATTAACACTGCACTAGAAAACTCTAATTAATTAGCCAAGGCTAGAGCCATGTAGCTCTCGAGGTTGTGCTGTTATCCTGGGTGGTCGCTCCACGAACTGGTCCTTAAAAGACCTAGGCAAGAAAGACAAACCACCAACCAAGCTTACCATAAGAATCATCACCTGCATAACCACCGGGACATACCATGTGACAACATTTTATCATAGTTCCATATCCATTAAGACATCATTAACATTTCATCATCACCTGCATAATCACCGGGACATAAAGTGTGATTAAAGGTCAATAGGTAAAGAACACGGTCAAAGGAGCCTACACTTGCAACACGTTACGGGGTTACTCGGAATGATGATTGGTGGGCTTTGACATACGTTGAACTCGATGGTCAATGCAGAGACAATATTTTATACTGGTTTAGGCCGCTAAAATAGCATAATACCCTACGTCTAGTTAGGTGTGTTGCCTTGCGTTGAATTGTCGTGTATGAGATGTGTACAAGGAGGTTGTTCCTGCCTCTCTTTATATAGTCCACAGGGCAGAGGCATTGATCTAGTTCTAGTCGGTTATGACAGAAGAGTTCTAATCTAATTACAGAGTTGGACTTTCCATGAATCCGACTAGGTTAGTCCTTGTAGCCATGGAGAACACGCCACCTTGTTCCGCGCCATTTAGGCAGACCTTGGACCGGCCCATCTCCTTGCCGGGTAGTGAGCCCTATTGGGAACCCTTAGGATCTTCGTTCGTCAGCGTCACAAAGTAATGACCAGAATTGAATGCATGTGATAGTGGACCGCTTAGGTGGACTGCTTGCATGTCGAGATAGAATGGTTAGTGGGGTTTAAGATTATCATATATATAGATATAGATATAGATATAGATATAGATATAGATATAGATATAGATATAGATATAGATATAGATATAGATATAGATTGGACATCAATCATTTTGTATTAGCATACATTTGGACTTAGATTTTTAATTAGATTTATTCATATAGATTTGGATGCTAATTCATTGCCACCTCTATAGCACCTAACACGTTTTCAGGGGAATTAGAAAAACAATTGAATTTTGCTGGTGTGAAACTAAAAGAATGATTTCAAGTGTTTTGCAATTATCCTTTTTTTTCTTTTGCCAAAGTGATATATGGAACAGAGTGTTGCCATGTCCACGGCTTAAACAAAATAAATAATGATAAATATTCCCATATTTCAAATATTTAACAACACCATAAAAAATATGGTGGTTCATCCGGGCACAACTAGTTCAGGTATACACAGGAATGGATGAATTTAATTTTAATGTTGGCATGGTCAAGGTCAATGATACTACTTGCAGTATGAATTATTAGCAGCAGACAAAAGTTTGAATGACTTGATAGGAAGACTTGATGTGGTGACTAAAAGCAGTATTTGACCAACAAGTTTTTCATCATAATTAGCAAAGAAATAAAAACTAGCTTTCACCGAGTATATATAGTCTTATGAGGGCCCATTTGGTACAGCTCCACCGCTGAAAAACTAAATCTGGTTTTGGTATTCACCGTGCAGCAACTCCACTAGTGGATCAAAGATCCAACATGGTTCTACCAGGAATAACTGTTTGGCTACACAGCAGTTCCAGATCCACACAAGGCCATTTTCATTGGAATGGCCAGATTTGCCCTTGGGTTCTAGTGTTTATGTCTATCTCACTAACACCTAGACCCACGCTTCAGGAGAAAAAAAAAGCACGGGCTTCTTCTACAAGCTTGCGCATAGGGGTCTACAGGGGCAGGCTTGTAGCCGGAGCAGGGCCGGCCGGCGCGGGAGGGGTGTGTGTGGCCGGCATGAGATGCGGGAGAGGCCTGCCCGTGGCGGGCGCGGAGTTTGTAGGGCGGCGGGCGCAGAGTTCGCATGAAGAAGAAGAAGACGAAGAAGAAAGAAGAAGAAGAAGAAATTGCGATGGAGGAAGAAGAAGAAACAAAACGAACCGGTACATGTGTAATCAGTAGTAGTGATGAGTAATTTTTGCCAACTCCAACAACTAATGTTTGATGGAGCACATCTTTAGGAGCTCCATCAAAATGGTGAATCTAGCCCTGAATCCATTGTTTTGGAAAATCTAGGTTTGATGGAGCTAGACCGTTTAGGTAACTTTTCGTGCAGCTAAGCTATTTTTGGTAAATTTGGAGCTTGTGAAGCAGTCCCAAATAGGCCTAAACCATTTACCACAGCAAAAACTGTTTTTTTTGGCACTTCTCTCTTTGAAGTGCCTCATTTCAAGAGATCCATTTGGAATATTGTCGTCCACTACGGGATACAGTAGCTTTGCCGAGTGTCAGTGCCAGGGGCACTCGGCAAAGGCCCAAAAGCACTCGGCAAATGATTTGCCAAGTGTAACACTCGGCATTCAGCACACAACATTGATTTATCGGCAAACAGTAGTTTGCCGAGTGTTTTTTATCGCGCACTCGACAACTAGTTTGCCGAGTGTCAATAAACACTCGGCAAAAATAAACTCTTGACAAAAAAAATGTTAACGAGATGGCACGGTGACGTCGATTTTGCCGAGTGCACGACGGAAAAACACTCGGCAAAACACTCGGTCAAACCGAAAACACTCGGCAAAGTTCTAGTACCTCCCTCCTTTGGGCCCTCGTTAGGACGAAATCGGCCTTAGGCTTTCTCCATGACTTGCCGGCTCTGGGAGGTGCCATGTCCAGCTTTGGTCTGTGGCATAACCTCGCTTGATCCACTCTAGCCTTAACATTATCCTTTGTCTTATCAGGAATGTCCATGATTGTAACAAAAATTGCCTCGGCAATATTCTTTTCAGTGTGCATTACATCAATGTTATATGGAAGAAGAAGATCATCAAAACAGGGGAGGTTCCACAAGCACGACTTCTGAGTCCAGGCATGTTGCTCGCCATATCCCACAAAACCACCTTCTTGTTTATTGACCTCGAGAGCGTCTAACTGAGCACGAACCATGGCTTCTGTCATCATCTGCGGTGTAGGGTCTTTAACTATGACATCTTTCGTAAAGTTCTTGATGTCTAGTCTGAATGGATGGTCAGGAGGGAGGAATTGTCGATGTTTGTCGAACGAAGAATACTTGCCACCCTTCGTCAACCAAATGAACTTCAGAGAAGCCTTGCATACTGGGCATGGGAACCTCCCGTGAACACACCAGCAGCAGAAAATCCCATATGCCGGCAAGACATGCAGGGAGTACTAGTACCAAACATGCATTTTGAAGTTTGTCTTTGTAGCTCGGTCGTATGTTCATACCCCTTCCTCCCAAGCACGGACCAAATCATCAATCAGAGGCTCCATGTACATACTCATATTATTCCCCGGGTGTTTTGGAATTATCAACGACAAGAATATGTTCTGTCGTTGAAAGAGGACGCCAGGGGGGAGATTGAGGGGGATAACAAACATGGGCCAACAGGTGTACGGGGCAGCCGCCATTCCATAAGGATTGAACCCATCTGTTGCCAGCGCAACACGTACATTACGAGCCTCTAGAGCTTTCTCACGATGAATCTCATCAAACCTTGTCTAGGCTTCACCATCGGATGGGTGTACCATCTTCTCAGGATTGTATCGACGTCCGTTTTTGTGCCATGTCATCTGTTTCGTGGATTCCTCAGTCATGTAAAGCCGTTGGATCTTCACGGGGATTGCGAGCTGCCTCTTCTGACCATCACCAGAGTCTACCTTTAGGAACCTAGACGATTCGCACTTCACACAGTACTTTTCTTCCGCATACTATTTTTTAAATAAGATGCATCCCTTCGGACAAGCATGTATTTGCTCGTATGGCATCTTAAGTGCACGAAGGAGTTTCTGTGCCTCATACATGCTCTTTGGCAAGATGTGACCATCCAGGAGCAGGCTACCAATAACTATGAGCATAACATCGAAGGCGTCTCGACTCAAGCTAAACTGGGGCTTCACGGCCATTAGGCGTGCAATGGCATCCAGTTGAGAAACCTTGGAATGCCCGTGAAGGGGTTGCTGTGCCGCAGACAACATGTCGTAATACGCCTTTGCGGTAGCCTCTGGCTCCTCCTCCCTACGTCCTTCATCGAAGTGTGCTTCATGATAGTCATTTAACATGTCTCCTACCCCGGCATCCCCATCATATTCCTCGATGCATTGTCTCGTGACCTCGTCTCTCCCACGATCGACTTCACCATGGTAGATCCACCTGGTATAGTCTGCCATAAATCCATTCTAGCAAAGATGTTTACCCATGACCAACTTGGTTTGCCGACGCATGTTTGCACATTTGCTGCAGGGACACCAAGTGACACTAGCTCCTTTAACCCTTGCAAATGTCCGTTCCAAGAAAGCATCAGTCTTGTCAATCCATTCTTCGATCAATGAAGTCTCACTAGAGTGGCCCGTGTACATCCACTCACGGTCATCCATCCTCTAGCATATAAGCGAGTAATATAAAAAATCACGTTGCATCTACACGTTCCTATACTATCTAATAGGTAAAGATAGGTCCTAATCCCACCCGAGGATGTATAGATGGGGTTAGTTTCTATGCTCTACTCCTATCTGAGACAGAATTTCGGCAACACCTCCCCGTTGTTCTCCAAATACAAGTCCTGGAATGGAGATTGTGTATCCGGAGAACAACAGGGAGATGCTGCCGAAACTCTATCACGGATCGGAGTAGAGCATGGAAACTAACCGCATCTACATATCCTCGGGCTGTCCAAAAAACGTGGACAATTCGAAACAGATACGGTTATAGATATGCAAAGATCTGCATATTTCCAACCGTATCTCTTTCGAACGGGAGACGCCTAGCTAGGTTACGTGATATACGAACATGATACGGAAAGAAGGGTCTTTTATGCCTCACCTTGCTGTCCTGCAAAGTGACGAGCCGAGGACGTTGCAGGCGGTAGGGCGGGGCAGGGAGCGGCGGCAAAAACCTGCAAGTTGATATGTGGTTGTAAGATTCAAGCAAGAAGTGTTTAGTCTGCCATAAATTCATTCTAGCAAAGATGTTTACCCATGACCAACTTGGTTTGCCGACGCATGTTTGCACATTTGCTGCAGGGACACCAAGTGACACTAGCTCCTTTAACCCTTGCAAATGTCCGTTCCAAGAAAGCATCAGTCTTGTCAATCCATTCTTCGATCAACGAAGTCTCACTAGAGCGGCCCGTGTACATCCACTCACGGTCATCCATCCTCTAGCATATAAGCGAGTAATATAAAAAATCACGTTGCATCTACACGTTCCTATACTATCTAATAGGTAAATATAGGTCCTAATCCCACCCGAGGATGTATAGATGGGGTTAGTTTCTATGCTCTACTCCTATCTGAGACAGAATTTCGACAGCACCTCCCCGTTGTTCTCCAAATACAAGTCCTGGAATGGAGATTGTGTATCCGGAGAACAACAGGGAGATGCTGCCGAAACTCTATCACGGATCGGAATAGAGCATGGAAACTAACCGCATCCAATACAAGTTCGTCAGATAGGCACCATTAAAATGGAAATCATACATAAAAACAACAGCATACAACACTTGAATCCAGTTCAAATTGACAGTAGCGATTCGTTTAGTGCTTAAGCTAAGCTACCTAATCATTCATCTATTCAAAGGCTAGTACATATCTATACTGCTGTATAAATTGAACCACATAAATTTAGTGCCCTCACGAACTACAGATGCCACTCTTCCTACAAAATAATCTTGGTTTGGCACACTTCTCCTACAAAAGAATTGTTCTGTTGCTGCCATTACAGAATCACTAGACACTGCTCGAGCAGAAGGCCTGTACCATGCCTTTGTTACTGTTACAATCTCTGATTTTAGATGGGAGATATTATGTTACTGAATCTAAACAATTTTGCTGGACTCACTATATATGACATAGAAAGGAGACAGTGAAGACAAACAGTCCAGCAAAGACACCAGCAAGCACACCCACTATATATGAACAGAAAATGACATGTTCAAAAAATTCAGAATAATATATACTCCACCTCTTGCTCGTACAGCCAACTCAGAATTTTTCTATGTACTCCACTTGGTTAGCCTACACCAAGCTCATGTCTGCTCCAATCTCAAAAAAAATTCCATCACCTCATTCTAGAACTACAGAAGCACTGGCCTCAATAAAGAATTGTCTAACTGACAGACTTGATACAGCAGCACTTATTTTCATTTTCATTCTATGCAAATCCCTGAACATGCTAAGCCTGATGGCATGAAGGTCCTCAAATAACCTCTCAGCAATAGTTGGTTTTCTTGAGGAAAGAATATTATAACAGGGTCTTCTTAAAGATTGCAGAATACAACCCCAATATCCAATAACCCATTGGACTTACCAGGATGCTCATGCAACCAAAAACATGCAACAATATGGCTAGCTATCAGAGAGACCTCATGCTGAAGAAATTTAGTGAGTAAAGCAGACATATGATAGGACAAATACAAATGATACTGGTGCTCATTTTTCACAATAGATATAGGACAACACTATGGAATCTGAATGGAACTAAGAATAATATCAACATGTTTAAATTCAGAATAAAGCAGAAATCATTGAAAATGTGGAGACACTATCTAGCAGAGAGAGGGAGACAGAGCTGCTGTCGCCGCATCATGCTTCTCTTTATTATGCATCAGCAATTAGACACATACACATCGAGTTCAGGCTAAGGCTAACACAGTAGCGATTCGTTTCCAGGAAAAAGGTGCCAACAGTGCATTCAAGTTCAGACAACAATGGCAGAAATTGCAGAACTAGACACAAATCCTACAAGTGTGCAGCCACAAACAATCTACATAGACACATCAAGTAAAAGATTTACTACCAATACAAGTTCGTCAGATAGGCACCATTGAAATGGAAATCATACATAAAAACAACGGCATACAACACTTGAATCCAGTTCAAATTGACAGTCGCCGATGGATCCATTCCAGCGGAGAGATCAAATTGACAGCCGCCGGACCCAATCGGAGCGGACCAAATGGACCCAAGGCGCGAGAAGCGATCAGCATGGACCAAATCGGAGAGGAAGGGCTCACCGGTTGCTAGGAGGCAGGGGCGCTGGGTGGCCAGGCCGCCGTGCGGCGGCGGGAGGGGCTTCGCGCCGGGGCCCGGGCCGAGAGTCGCGCCGGGGGACGGGAATCGCGCCGAGAAGGTGGGGGCCACAGCCGGCGGCACGGGAAGCCGGGGCCCGGCAGCAGGGGGCGGCCGTCCGGCGGCGGAGGGTGGCGGCCCGGCTGCGGGGGGGTGGCGGCCCGGCGGCGCGGAGGGTGGTCCGGTGTGCGGGTGAGTGTGTGTGTGTGAGTAAGTGTGCAGCCGGATCGGGTAAAAACCAAAGGGCTTCGCCGAGTGCCTGCGATTTGGCACTCGGCAAAGTAAAGGTATGCCGAGTGCCAGATCCAAAACACTCGGCATTGTTTTTTTCAATTTCTCAACCGGTACGGTACTGGTAAGTGGGGCCGGCTTGGGTATTTTGCCGAGTGTCCACTGTATGACACTCGGCAACTATATTGTTTGCCGAGTGTCGTACAGTTAACATTCGGCAAAATAAATTGATATTTCATGCCCACCCATCCTCCTTCTTCATAACGTGTTTTACTAAATTTGTTACGATGTAATTTAAAAATACCTTGTTAAATTCACTCAACAATGCATATTTGATTTTTCTACGAATATTAATCCATTATTTCATGGAGTTATAGCTCAAATTCAATATATATCAATTAAAATTCTATAATTGTTGTTAATAAATTAAAATTATCAAATGGATTCGAAAAATTACCAAAATTTGACGTGACCCAATCTATGTTGTCTATTGCCTATACAAAAAGTTTTGAAGTCAAACCCCAATTCGACCGTCACTTTGACTCCAAATCTTACCGAATCCTTCTCAACGCTATGATTCTTCCTCAGAGATGCTTCGGTTTGTAAAGATCGTACGTGATAAATTATGCGAAACCTTCTCAATTTTTTCCATAGTCTCCACATATGATATCATGAGATTTTGACAAATCTCGTCATTTTTAGACTTCGTTTGTTTTTTTTAGAATTTAAAAACCATTCGGCCACAAGTTCGTGGTCGTGTTTCCTAAACAAAATGTTCGAAAATTCTTTTCATTTCCTGAGTAAGGCCCCAAAATGGACTCAATAACATGAATATGATTTCTCCACTCAATTTATTCCATTATTTGAATCACTTGCAGTTCAAATTTGACTTAAACTAAAAAATTCCTCTAAGTGCAATAAATTAATTAAATATAGCAAATAGATCGAGAAATATGCCAAATTTTAACATGTAGTACCACATGTTGTATGTGGAGAGTAGAAAAAGTTTGGAGGGTAGGAGAGGAAAAAAATATTATTTTGTGGAGTGCCCATAAAAAACATTCGACAAAAACATCATTTTGCTGAGTGTAAAAAAAACACTCGGCAAAAATATCAGTTTGCCGAGTGTCAATAAAAAACACTCGGCAAACCTTGGCTTTGCCGAGTGTCTCTAACGGACACTCGGTAAAGTTATAACGGCAGGGCGGCGCAGCCAACGGCCGTCACATGGCCGCCGCACGCCCAACGCACGTGCATCTACTTTACCGAGTGTCCGCGTTTATCGAGTGTTTCGTTGTAGTTTACCGAGTGTTTTTTATTAGACACTCGGTAAAGTTGGGTTTTACCCAGTGCCCGATAAAATACACTCGACAAACACTCAGGCACTCGGCAATTCTACCGTTTCCGGTAGTGGTCATGGAATGGTTCAGTGCACCACTGTCTCTGGCCTGGGATCAAGCGTGGCGGCCGCCATTCTGATAGGGTCACTGCTCTTGTTCTAAGCTCCAGCCGTCTTTCAGGTGAGATACCCCCATCTCTCTCGAACCCCTCCTTTCTTCAGGAGCTGAGGCTCTCTGACAACCACTTTACGGGGATCATCCCAGAGGAGCTAGGGCAATTGAGCAGATTGCGCAACATGAATGTGTCTCGGAATTCCCTTGGTGGTAATATACCATCAACTTTCGGAAACTGCAACAGGCTACAAAACCTAAATTTGAGGCGAAATAATCTCCAAGGTCCAATCCCTAACAGTCTTGGCTTGTGCAAAGAACTTGTTTACCTGTTACTGACCTCAAATAACCTCACGGGTAACACCGAGCCTTGGTAATCTAACTAGGCTCCTACTGTTTCGTCTAGATGTCAATTATTTAACTGGCACCATCCCTGTTTCTCTCGGTCAGTTCCAAGTCCTCGAAACCATTTGCCTTAATGAAAATAATTTTTCAGGTGAGATACCAAGTTCCTTGTACAATATTTCATCCATGCAGGTCTTCCAATTAGCTTACAACCAGTTCAGTGGAAATCTTCCTTCAGATGTCGGCACTACTTTCCCAAACTTGTTGGCACTTTTAGTATTTGCAAATCAACTACAAGGACCAATCCCGAATTCCTTATCCAATTGTTCAGAGTTATATATGATTGAAGTTGCTTATAACAAATTCACAGGTCCAATACCTTCCGGCATAGGAAATTTGCAATACCTTGAGATCTTTGCGGCTGAAGCAAATTTACTAGAGGCCACTATACCTAGGCAATGGAATTTTATGGATGCATAAATAAATTGTACTGGTTTACAAGTATTGGACCTTGGAAATAATCAACTCCAAGGATTTATACCCAGTTCCATAGGAAATCTTTCAAGCGATCTTTACTTTTTCAGTTTGCATACTAATCCTACCTCTGGTAGCATCCCTGCTGATATTCGGAAACTAATTGGCCTGACAAGAATTCAGCTGTCCGACATGCAACTTAGAGGCACTATCCCTCAAGAAATTGGCATACATTGGAGACTTGAAATGATAGATCTAGCAAATAACACCAGGAGAAATTCCACTGACTTTTGGCAACCTTACCAAGATGAGCCGTCTCTTCCTCCAAAATAATGAACTTGTAGGTAGTATACCACAGGAGCTAAGTTCGATGCAGGCCTTAGAAACAATAAACCTGTCAACTAACAAATTGGTAGGAAATATTCCAAAGGAAATTATGTGTCCCTCCCTTTCTCTAGCCATGGACTTGTCACACAACTATCTTAGTGGTCCACTGCCGCTAGAAATAGGCAAGATGAACAATGTACAAAAGATTATCTTATCAAATAACAAATTATTCGGTGACATTCCAAGCACCATCGATGGGTGCCAGATATTACAGACACTTTATCTACAGAAACATGTTTCAGGGTTCTTTCCCTTCATCCTTCAGCAACATGAAAGCACTGCTAGACCTTAATCTGTCCCATAACAAATTTTCTGGTCAAGTACCACAATTCATCTATGAGATGGATCTCCAACATCTGGATATTTCTTTTAACAATTTCGACGGGAAACTACCAATAGGAGGAGTATTCGAAAACATTACTGCAGTGGATGTAAGAGGTAATCCCAATATTTGCGGTGGACCACCACAAATGCATCTACCTGCATTTGGACCTATCCAAACACAAAAACAACATCGCAGGAGAATCATTGCAATAATCTGTATAGCTGCCGCATCAGCATGCCTATGCACAGCCATATTGTTCTTTGCTATTCGATACCGCAGAAAGCCAAGAAAGAATCCAGACTCCATTATTAACTTGAAATTTGAGCATAAGAAGGTGTCGTACAATGACATATTCAAGGCAACTGATGGTTTCTCCTCGGTTAACCTGATTGGAAAAGGCACATTCGGAGCTGTGTACAAAGCCACCATGACCTTTGAGAATCAGCCAATAATTGTTGCCACAAAGGTAATAGATCTAGAACAACATGGTGCTACTGAATCATTCTTTAGAGAATGTGAAGCATTGAGAAATATTCGCCATCATAACCTTGTTAAAGTCCTCAGTTCATGCTCTAGTACAGATCACAATGGTAACGATTTCAAGGCTCTGATTTTCGAGTTCATGCCAAATGGTATTTTGGAGACATGGTTACATACTAGAGCATGTACTGATAGTAGATCATTGGAGGCTCTGAGGCTTAATCCAGAGGATGGACATAGCTATTGAAGTTGCCACAGCACTAGACTACCTCCACCACCGCGGAACTGTGCCAATTGTCCATTGTGATTTGAAGCCTAGTAATGTCCTTTTGGATGAGGAAATGACTGTACATGTTGGTGATTTTGGATTAGCAAAATTTTTGGTTCAAGAAGGTATGATGCCTTCTCAGTCAGCAACAAGTATGGGCATCAAGGGTACCATTGGCTACATTACTCCAGGTACAGCCTTCTCTACTAATATACGTAATTTCCTCAGTATCAATTGTTCTTAAGAAAAATAGATCAACTTATTTACCCTTTACAATTTTATCCGGTCCTTATTTATTCTGGAAGGTATGTAGTTTATGAGTTCTTTTTTCATTTCTTTGAAAGTGGACCAAACAGTATACCTTTCATTACCCTTCCTTTCTTTATTCGGTCCACCTTTTTCCCTGAGAACTGATCAACTGAATTAGATTATATATTTATATCAAATTACGTGATCATCTGAAACTATAACTCTACCATTGATATCTGGCGATCTCTGACTAATTATTTTCGTTGTCAGACTATGGCATGGGGGGTCAAGCATCAACACAAGACGTGTATAGCTATGGCAGAGATATTTACCGGAGTGAGTCCCACTGATGAAAGATTCACAGACTGATTGAACCTACTCTGCCTAGTTGAGATGTCTTTTCCTGATAAAATAATGGAAATAGTTGATCACAAACTGATTCTGACAAATGGAGAAAAAGAGACTGAAGACAATGCCTATGAGCCAGGAAAGATTTATGAATGCTTACTTTTGGTGACGCAATGTGCACTCGTGTGCTGCAAAGAGTCACCAAATGAACGCATCAGTATAAAAGAAGTTGCCAAAGAGTTAAACTCAGCACGAGAGAAGCTACTGGCATGAGAGAAAAAATAACTGATTAGCGGGTGCAATATTCATAAGTTTCTCTATTTGGAGAATCATTGTGCTATATATATAGAAAATTATTGCAAAAACTGTTTTCTTCAGGTAGTAAAGGATAACTGACCTTCTTTTGGAGTTAGGTTTCCTTTACGCTTCATTTTTAGGATTTCCGTTCCCAAGTTATATGATCCATGTTGATTAGGTAATTGTATTTCCATCTATTTTTTTCTTGAGGTGGACTAATTCCTTGTAAGCAGTGTGAATGTGTGATAGTAATATTATGTATAAAACATCCACCACTGATCTGAGCGTAGCTCAGCTGGTTGGGTTCCTGGTGGTAGAACCTACCCACCTGGGTTCAATTCCTGACTTGACACGGCTGCTCAGCGAGGCATCTATGGTGACTTCGTCAATCTAGAGATTTGCCGGTCCAACTCGGTTCTTCGGAGGCGTGTGACAGAACCGCCCAATTTATATAAGATCAAGTACGGCTGCCCTCGCTAACCCATTGGCACGCACATACTTTCACTTATATAAACCCGATAGTCCGCCGAGTGTCACGAAGGACCTCGGTAAATCCACATCACGACCAAGATCGTAATAGATTAAGCAAATACACATCACATACACGGAGTTTGCAGCGGAAATTATATTACAATTGAATTCACAAATAAATAATACGTACTGAGTTCAAATCTGATTAGAAGAAACAACATACTCTGAAATAATTATGATAACATAACTTAAAATACACTGCTAGCTTAAATGACATCCTCCAACAAAAACATGTAGATGAGAAATAAATACGGAGCCACTGAGCCCACCGGCGATTAGCCACCATCTTTCGTAGGCTAAGAACTTCACCTGCAACATGGTGGGATGAACCCTGAGTACTCGAATATCTCCAGCTAGACTTACTCGACAGGAGAGAACTAAAAAGACTCTCAAGGATATGCAAGGCTTATTTGGTGGAGCTGGTTGGATAGCATAACTTTGCAAAGAGCATTACTACCATAAGTCCTTACTTTCAATATTTTAGTCAATATTTTAGCATCAAGTTTAGTGAACCTTATTATAGCTAAATTTGCACCTATTCTAGATCAATCACTTGATTAACATTAATAAGCATCACAATAATAACCATATCCATTTTATCATAATAACCAACATAACCATCATCTTTCATCAGCTTACTACGATGCTGAAGCGAGTCGAGTTTCTCACTATCTAGGAGAGACGGCAATTCAAATCGATTGCACCAGCTGGGTAGAAATCCATAACATAAACCTAGGCCCACCAGCCAAGGTAGCCTTATGTCACATTTGGTACAATTCAGGATACCGTAGGTAGGTTTGAGCTGATCCACACACTTAGGGGCAGTCAGATGCCAGGTAGCTCAGGCCAAGCCTGCCCACGGTCAATCCCTGTCCCGCCGCACATCCTTACTTCCTCTAGTATGCTCGTCATACATCTCAAATTTCTAGCCCAAATTGAGTAACTCCGGTCGGAACGACTTATCTGGCCAGCTAAGTAAAAGACAGTGTTCAATCTCGGCAGAAGGTTCAACAACGGTACGGTTCTTAAACAACACAAATGGAATCAACATAGCCAACCATCACTATTTGCATATAAGATCCTGCTCGGTCTTCATTTATATAATTATCACATGGTTATTTTCCACGATAGCAAATATAGTCAACCGTGACCAAGTATCCACCTATGTCTCGCAGGTGGCAGGAAATCATCCGACTTCTACCGGTCTAAGTATGGCTAAGCATAGAACGACATACTCATACTAGTAAGGGTACATGTATTTATATATAGTGGACAAGGCAGGGATTATGCATTAATGGTTTCATCCAACTCCTATCAACCTAATGCATCATATAAAAAGTTATACTCAAGTGCATTTATAAAAAGAGAGGGTAGGAGGCCTATAATGCTCTGGGGCTTGCCTGAGATCCGACACAAAGCCAGTTCAGTTAGCTCGCACCATCTAGTGGAACCTCTCCACTCCAGACATGCACTCTATGGGTTCTTCCATCTTCGGGATAGGTCCACCAAACACCGTCTTTGGATCCAGTTCCAACATCACATGCTTCAGTTCCTTGTGTCGGGCATCTAGCGCACCTAGATGAGATGCAACAATACAAGTGCATGAATGCGATGAATGGCAACATGAGATGCATCACATAAAAGCATTCAAGACAAGCACATGGTTACACGATAAGGCATAAACACCTAGGGTTGTTTTACTAAACATCACACAATCTATTATAGAGAGATATCAAGCACATCAAGCATGGCACATGAGTTAACTTAAGTTTCAGCTATTGCAAGCATTCATCAATCAAGAATTAACTAAACATGTTTAACCAAAATAAGAGCAAGTTATAGCAATCACTGAAGCACATGCCTAGAATCTGGACAGCAGCACAGTGGCTGCTTCTTTTACTCATAACTAGAGTTCTAGATATCCAACAAGGGTGATCTTAGACTTTCTAGAAATCTTAAGAAATTTTCTACAACTTTGTTATTTACACCCAGAGCTGATTCATTAGTTAGCTAGGTCAAAAATCACAAGGAATAGAACTGCACAGCAAGAATAGAAAACTGATATGAACTTCAGAAATGTATATCTAAATGAAGTTATATACATCCAATAAACATGATTCTTAACTTTCTGGAGAGCTTGTTCAAAGTAACACAACTCTTTTATTGTCACCAGTAGGTGATTCTACAGCTATCATGGTCAAAAAGACATAATATTGCAGCACTGTCCAGAACATAAGCTAATCCTAATAGGGAACTAGTAAAATCTATAACTCTCATATCTGTTGTCCTAAAATCATGAAATTTTAGGACAAGCAAGACGACAAAGTTATCTACAACTTTGGTATTAAATACATTCATAGAAAACATAATTATCACCATGAAATCATCCTCACAACATAAACTTCGTATGCAACCACTTCAGCACATATGTAACCAAGTTCTTCACTTGGTTCAACAACAAGATCACATATCTATAACTAATTTCATGGCTCACAAACTACTACAAACACAAACTAGCCATGGCTAACATGAAAAGCATATTAACTAATCTTCAAAACAGGGAGGTTACATAGTGATGTTCATTTCTCATCTTTATTCTATCGACACTTGTTTACTAATTAGCAAACATGATATCATATAAAGGAGAGCGACCCGCCCCAAGGTGATTTAGGGGCTGATCTTATTAACATACAAACATTCACTAACATTTATATAGCACACATTCAAATAAGGGTTAAAGAAAAGACTAGAAACTTGCATAAGCTACATATTTCTTAGTTGTCATATTAACAAGGGAGCATACACATATGTATCTAAAAGATCAAACCAAAATCAATACAATTCAACAACATACTATTCAACACAACTATTAGAAACATCACAAGAGACATTCAAAAGCTTATTCACTATTAAGCATTCACTAATCCTTTATATATAAAAACCTATATATTAAATATAGGTGATGTTGCAAACATAGAGTTTAGAGCTAAGATTTTTATGCATGAGAGATGTTATCAAAACATGACTACTGTATAAAGATTACATGCTCAGGTTTTTATAATTTAATTATTACAAACAAATCAAGTTTTAATTGCAATAAAGCATGTGAGAGCAAGATAAATCTAAAACTCAACAATTTCTGTAAATATATAGCCATATTAAGGTTTCATACGAAACAACAACATCATAAAACGGTAGTGGAACCATATTATTTATAGACTATTTACCAAGCACTAGCAAAGTTAAATCAATAACTCGGGCATACATGTACCAATGAAGCTAAAATTTTTATCACAGATCAATCATCACATGAATAGCATACCACAAAAATTTGACATCAAAAGAAGCAATATAACTACATATATGAATTTAACACTAAAAAGAATAGATGTACATCTATAGCAAAAACTTTGCACTAACACATGCCATGTTATGCTTCTACTACATAGATCTACTCGCAAGGATTCCAAAACATCTTTATTTGCTATTTTATGATTTTTCTACAATTTACTATGTATTTTCAAACTTTCAGCCACATTATGCATAAAAGAAAAAAAGATTAACAGATAAAGGAAAATGTATTTTCATAAAAGACCCTGCACTTTCACCTAATCAACTAAGCCCAGATCTGTAAAACAACTCTCTCTAGACATCTTGCATCAGGAACCCTATAAAGAGTTTCTAATTCGTTTTCTTCCCTTTCTTCGTCCTCTCGAGCAGAGCACGGCAGGGGATGGTTCGGAGCCGTTGGTTCCTGCGAGGTGGTCGAGGCGGTGGAGGAAAAGTGGCGGCATAGCCAAGGGGTGTAGCCCAGTCGGTGACGGCCTACAGGCTACCGGCCATGGAGGCGAGCGGTCTGCAACGGCAGCTGCTCCGGCGCTAGCGACCACGGTGACGAATGCGGCCGGCGAGGGGCACGGCAGGAGCGGTGAGGCATGGGGAGGATAAGGGAGGGGCCAGCTGGCATGGAGGAGGAAGGAGGAGGAGACAACACTAGGGGCTTCGGCCGGTGGCCATGGCTGCAGAGCGACTGAGCGAGGCAGGGAGCGACAGCGACGATGAGAGCGAGCGGGAGAGCGAGAGAAGGCTAGCGCAAGAGGCAGAGAGAAGCTGGGGCTCGGCGTCCACACCAACGCGAGGAGAAGGCAGGGGTCAGTGGCATCCATGGTGGGGACGTGGTTGGTGCATGGTCGCCACGGAGGCATTCCCTCGAACAGGTGGCGGGCGTCGGTGTGCCTGGCTTCAGCTTCAAAAATGGTATATTTGGCTTGGATTCGGATCCTGACGCCTGAAACAAAGTTGTTGCTCTCTGAATGCTCTCCAACTTTCGTTAAGGTAACACGCCATTAGAGTTCTGGTTTAGTGGCTAATTAAGCTCCAAGATGGCATTGCTAATGCATTGACAGCAATTATAAAAGCTCCAAACTTGATGGTCAAAACAGGGTCAAACGGATTCCAACTTTTTCTCAGACCTTTTTCATAGACTTAACTCCAACTTTTATTTTTGGGTCAACTCAGGTTGCTTCACGAAAACACGAGAACGTGATGTGTCAACTGTCTTGTCCTTGTCGGTCAAAGCTCCCAGACTTAGAATTATTAGAGACCAGAAAACAACAGTTGATTCAATCTTTGAGCCTCTGTTTGACTTGTTTCCAAGCTAATTTGGCTCATAGTCCGAAAACAAAGTTTGTAGCATATAAACTAAACTACCAGTTTCTTTTAAAGTCAAACATCATTAGAGCAGTCTAAGTCACAGATCAACTAAGGTCAAACTAGCATCATGAAAAAGGTAATTTCTAGATTATTAACACTTAGAAGCATTTTTAGGCTAAAAGATCAATATAAACCCTAGCTCAATTTTGATCCTAGGTTATTTAGGTGATCAAAAAACACTTGGTTATATTACGAAACATCACAAAAAAGGTTGCATAGAAATTAAAGCATTATATGATCAAACAAATGCATACACTCAATATTATGCTCATGCTATGTGATGCACATGAAAGAGACGTGATTAACACTACGCAAGCACTTGTTTGAAAAGAGTTACATCAAGCAAGAGTTTTATATTTGTCTCTCAAAAAGCTTAAGCATTTTTAGAGTCACCTCAACACCTCTGTACAGCTTTGAACTGAAGCTCCTAATCATCACTTGACATCTCATGTTTAGGTCCGAACTCACTACTTAGCTTGTGACTAACACTTAGGGTGTTACAATGCGCATGTGGTGACTTCGTCAATCTCGAGATTTTCTGGTCCAACTTGGTTCTTCAGAGGCGCTTGTGGTGACTTCGTCAGTCTCGAGATTTGCCAGTCTAACTCGCTTCTTCGGAGGTGCTCATAGGGGTAGTGTGTGCGTGCGTGCATTCATAAGGGTGAGTGTGCGCTCGTGTATGTGAGTGTCGTCAATCTCGCTGTTGCCTATGGTAACTTCGTCAATCTCGAGATATACCAGTCCAACTCGGTTCTTCGGAGGTGCTCATAGGAGTGGGGTGTGCGTGCGTGCGTTCATAGGGGTGAGTGTGTGCTCATGTATGTGAGTGTCATCAATCTCGCTGTCGCATGTGGTGACTTCATCAATCTCGAGATTTGTCGGTCCAACTCGGTTCTTCGAAGGTGCTCATAGGGGTAGAATGTGCGTGCGTGCATTCATAGGGGTGAGTGTGCGCTCATGTATGTGAGTGTCGTCAATCTTGAGATTTGCCTAACTGGGTCTCATAAAAAAGGATGATTTCAGCAATGTCATCCACAGCATAAATAATAAATGATTAATACATTCATACTAGTCATATCTCATGTTTTTGTTATAAAAAGCTTTCAAAATACGCTGGCTTATAATATTATAAAAAAATTTCAAATTTTCTGGCCTATTTTTCTTAAACTAAATCCATCTTTGGAAGCTTCTGCATATATTTCTTTTGAGCTCTAAGACTTTTATTCAATTTTTGAAATGTTAAGAGATATTTTTTGTGGTTTTAAAATTCTTATCACTACTCGAAAAAACATTAGTAGACACGCCTCTTTTCTTTCAAGGACGGCTCAACCTAAAACCGCCTTTAAAAATGGTTCCCAAAATGAGTCATCTCTATATATGCATTTGTAGGGGTGGCTCAAGATCCATCCGCCCCTCGATTTCTAGAGACGGCTGGATCTACAACTGCCTCTTAAAATAGGCGCTAGACAGTAAAATTAGGTATTGAAATTTGCATTTTTTAACGATCTTGGATCGAGAACGACCAAAACAAACGTCGTAGATTTTGAAAAGTTATACACCTTGTAGTTGACAGCTTTTTTGTTTAAATTCATCTATACAAGGAAAATAACATTTGAATTTCTCATATTTCAAATTCAAATTCTTCAAACGATGGATGGAGAAATGACCAAAACCAAAGTTGTAGATCTCATAAAGTTATAAACCTTTGTAGTTGACTTGAATTAATCTATCCAAGAAAAATTATGTTTGAATTTCTCACATTTGAAATTCAAATTCTTCAAACGACATCGGATAGAGAAAAGACCAAAACCAAAGTTGTACATCTCGAAATGTCATAAAATTTTATAGTTGCCGACTTTTTCATTTGAATTAGTTTAGGGTTCCAAATACTACTGTAACACCCTAAATTTTAACCTTTGCAATTTTCTAAAATTTGTTAGAATTTAATTTTGATTTAAGACCAAATAATAGTTGGAGGAAAAATAATAATTTATAAATGAAACTTAACTTGACATAGGTTTTTAAAACTTTGTTGCATACATGTTGCTTGCATTAATTTTATTGAGTGAAAATGATTTATTAAAAGCCGGATTAGATGCGAGTAAATTTTTATTCTTTTTCCAAAAGTAATATATTATAGTTTTATTTAAAAACTAGTCAAAGTTCTATTTCCAAAAGGTTAGAGTTAATTTCCAAAACTTAGAAATGATTGAAAAGAGTTTTAAAATTTATTTGAAGTGAAAAAGATTTGAATTTTTAACTCTAAAAGTATATTTACAAAATGGAAAAGATCAAAAACGTCTCTCTCTCTCGTCTCGGGCTCAATCTGGTCAGCCCAGCTTCCCCTCCCGCACTCTTTCTCTCCTTCCTGGGCTGCGCAGCCCATCTCTGCACGTCAGGCAAGCCCAGCAAGCCAGCCCACCGCCTCTCCTTTCTTTGTCTCACCGCCATCTGGGGCCCACCTGTCAGGCGTCTTCTACCTCCAGGCAGCGCCCTCCCTCTCTCTCTGTACTCCATTAATGGAGAAACCGACCTCCATTGAAGCCTCCTCGGTCAATACTGCAGTAAACCAATTCCATTAATGCACTCCATCACTCTCCCTATTCACTCTCCATTCTTCACTCGGCGGTTTTGAGGCCATTATAGCCTTAACCGACGGCCGCTATTGATGTCCGTGAACCAAGCTCGGAATCCCGTCCAAATTCGTCGTCTCTCTCCCTATATAAACCCTGCTCGAGCTCCTCCTTTCCCTTCCGCCACTGGAACGCTCCTCTCTGCTCGCTGCACGTCCCTCTTTTGTCCTTGCAAAGCTCCGCGACGCCATTGCCGAGCTCCGATCCGCCGTCGTCGAACTCCGCGGTTTGGCCGTCTCTGACTCTACCCTTGCTTCTGTTGGATTCGCCTCGTCCAGGAGATTCATGCCTTTCCTTTCTTCTCCAGGGAATCACGACGAGCTGAGTAATTCCAGTGCTCGGTGGAGTTCCTCGGTCGCTGCCTCCTCGGTGCCACTCCCGGTCGCTGAGATCACCTTCATCAGACGTGCGGTGAGCTCCTCCTCCGCTTGTGTCTCTCCCTGACGTCCTCCGTGCCCTCTAGCTCGCAGCCGAGCTGCGCCGGCGAACTCCGGCCATGGCACCGCCGTGAGCTCTTTCCTGCACGGCGAGCCGGAGACGAAGCTAGCAGCCCGGCCGTGCGTGTCTTTCCTTTCTCTTATTAGCTTGTTGACGTCATATCCTACGTCATGCTCTTTTATGGCCGTTTTCCTTTAGGAAAATAAATACAGAAATACACTCCAAATACACCATTGTGGACATGGTCAGCATAGTGCACGCGAACTTACAATTTAGCCCATTTACTTCTGTCAAACTAAACCATAGTTTCATGAGTCATGATATTTTCCGTTTCAGCCCCTGTATTCTCTAGTTTTCATACCCGCAGTCCTTGGCCCTTTCTCTTTTCAGTTTTATAAAGGACTCCGACATGAAAACGAAAAAAACGTAAATGGTAACCGACTCGATGTCTAAGTTGGACGAAAGATTTTGTGGCAGAAATTTTGCCTGTTTATTATTAGGTATATATTTTTATTTTAAAATATGAAATCGAGTTTCATTTAATTACAGTTTTGCCATCTAACTTCAAAAGCCCATAATTTTCAAACCGTAGCTCCGCTTTAGGTGGTTCTTTCGTTCACGAGTTCGTATCGAAAAGTACTTCGCGTTAGTAAAGCTTATATCATATTTTATACTGTTTGGTGTACTGTTTCTTATTATATTTTGTGGGCCATGCTTGTTGTATTGTTTGCAGAAGGTGCTGAGTTTGAGAATTTCCAAGAGCAAGAGCTTGATATATCTGAACCCGCCCAGTTTGAAGGCAAGTGTCCTCGACCATACTTCTCCTACATTTTGTTTTATTTTGAGTTAGTTTAGATAGACCATTAGTTTGCATGTTGAGTCTAAATTTGAATCCCATGATAGGGTTTACTAGAACTTGATATATCATCCTTTGTAACCTATGTTTTAGAAGGGTAGTGTCATGCTTAGTTTGCAGTCATGGGTTGGGCTGGGAAGGCTATAATTTAATATTGATTTATAATCTATGCAACATGTGGGTTGGTAATCTTTTTAGCAACATGGTGACTAGGAATCTGGCAGGATGAAAAGTTTGGCTGAGGTTGGTTTGTGCTATGGTATGGTGCATAATGGTGGATGTGTTATGACCGGTGGTTGGTGGTTTTGGGTTGTGCTCGTTCCTGTTGGATTTTAAGGACCGGTTCATGGACAAGTAACCCAGCTTAACAGCACAGCCATGAGGTTGTAACACCCTCGGTGTTACACTGTATAGTCTTTTGCTAAAACACTGCATGAGCATCATTCTTGTGTGTAAATGTGTGTAATATAGGGTGTAAAGCAATACACGTAACTTGAAACGTTCATCGAAAACGTGAAACGAATGTTATATTTCATGTCGCGTTTTATCGCTTAGAGTTCTAAACGAATTTTTATTGAACGAAAATACTATAGAACACATATCTGTCACTTTAATAAAATTTGTAGTGTAAGCTTCGTAGGTGATGAAATACTTGCGGTCGAGAACAGGATTCACTAGCTAGCTTGGTTGGTAGCTTGGAAATCGAAGTTGACGCAAATCCGAGCGAGTCGTAATCAAATTTCTTAAGTTAGAAAACGGTGTGACGAGGCTACATTTGGGAATTTTTATAGGGGAGTCGGGTTAAGTAGTGGCATGGTCTTAGGGTTTGTTTTAGTAGTTTGATATACCATCTCGAGCGTAAAATAGTTGGTTTAACAATTGAAGCATTGAGGTGGGTTTTGGAGATGCTTTAAAAAGTGTGCAAGACACATTCCCGAGCGAGTGCAGCGTCTGGCCGCGGTCACCAGGCTTTGGTTCGGCTTAGCGCGTGGCACTGGTCTGCACTTGGTGCGCACACGCGCACTACCATGTGGGCCGCACCACCACTGCCGTGCTCACGCACGCAAGCAACCGCACACGCACGAGCACGCTACGCCTGGCGCCCTGTCCGCTCGGCCACCACCGCCGTCGTCGCGGGCCCGCTGCTCTGGCATGCCCACTGCCGCCGCTTCACCGTGTCGCTGACCCCGTGCGTCGTGTCACTGCGTTGCTGCTAGCCACGGTCGCTTGTGCGAAGTCGCCCGCGTGCGCTTTGCCACCGCCGTCGCGTCTGCCTGCCGCTCTGCCGCCTTACGCTCGCCTGTACGGCGCCGTGAGCGCATGGCCTCACTTGGCCCTGCCCGCACGTCGCCTTGCCCACCTACCTTGCCGTCACATTGGCGCTCGATGGCGCTGTGCTGCTGCCTCATCAGACCAACGCCATCCACTACGACGCGTAGGGCCGAGCCGCCGTCGTCGGTTTGCGGTTTATGGCCGTGCGGCCCACCATCCGGAGTGCATTGGCCGTTTCCCCATCGCCCTGTAGCTGCACGTGATTGTGCACCGAAGTGATAGCCACGTCCCGCCACGGCAGAGACGAGCCAAGCCACGCCTGTCTCCCCTGTTCCTCTGTCGCCGTGGTCGTCGGACCCGCTCATCTCAATTCGGGTCAATGGAGGCACCTCAGTCCAGTTAACCCCGTCCACAACTTTGTCGTGTAGTCAGCCAACCGCCTGACCCCACCTTGTAGCGAGCCTCGCCTTGCCATGCTCCAATTTGGAGTTTTCCTCTCACTGGGTCATTAAGACCGTTGTGGCACGCGTCGAAGGCAAGCTACCTATCCAGTGCAGCTTGTGTCAATTCATCGCACCGCCAACTTTGCCTCCACCTGCTCATCACCCTGCGCACCTTTGCCTTATCGCTACCAGTGCCTAGCCACCCTTGACGCAGCCTTACCACCGTCGTGCGCCACCATACTATCCGCGCGCACGTGGCCAGCTTGGCTCGGACCACCTCCGGTTGAACCACCACCTCTTCTGGTTCCGTGGTGAGTGCCTAGAGCTCACTCGCTATCCTATTTGCCTCGACGTTGTTGTAGCTCACCGGAACATCGCTGTTTTTAGTGCAGGAGGTCCGCCACCGTGGTCCGGCCTCCCTGCAGCATCCTAGCTCGCACTTCCTTCGCTTAGTGCTTTGTGTTCAAGCCTAGTAAGGTATCGGCTCCGTAGATAGGGTGAGGAAGGGCTGGTCTTGTCGGCATAACCACCGGTGTCAGTGCCGCCGCGCCGGTGTGCACGCGGGAGGGCCCGAGGGTATGGGTGTGGTAAATATGGGAAGAGGGAGGGGCGTAGGTGTAAGATAGCAGACTGGTGAAATAGTGCTATTTGTGTTCGCACGATTACCGCGTAGGCCGGGGGTGTTTTTGCATGATGACCGGCGTGCCCGGGTCCTCCCTGTCGTGGGCCGTCGTCGCGCGGACTGGGCCGCGCCCACGTGGGCAGTGCCGTGCGTCGCGCGCACGCATTGCGCTGAACTGGGCCAAGCCGCTCGCGTTTTGGGCCACGCGGTAGAATTAGGTTTTCCAATTTTCAGTAAAGTTATGAATGTTTATTCAATTTAGTTTTGAGCTGAAATTTGAAAAATGATAGTAAATTCTATAGATGTCCAAAAATAACGAAACAAAATTTGTTTGGTTCACAAAAATGCTATCTATCTATTGGTGTACTTAGTTTACAGTTATCTATGATAATGATAGGTTCATAAATTCAATTTAGAATGCTTAGTATTATTTAGCTTAATAGTAGTAGGAATTTTTGTGGCAAATTGATGATAGCTTTAGCCATGAAATTTTTATTGTAAGATCATTAGATTATTATATACTCACTGTAATTTTTTAGCCGTAGAGTAGGTTGATAAATAGAGTAGCTAGTACCCCTTGTTTTATCATATATAGAGTAAATCGGTATTAAGAGTAAGAATACCTTTAGCTGCTAAGATAATATATGTCATGCTTCATACTTGTTAGTGGTAACAGTAGGTAACTTAGCACCTTAGTCAGTAGGACTAGCTTAGTAACTTGATGGATGCATTTTGATTTTAAGAGTTGTTGCCGTCTTACTAAGTGTTGCATCATCATTTCATGCATGTAGATCACGAGTTGGTAGAGTTCATACCCATAGAGGAATAGGACTACGAGGAGGTCATTGAGGAGTACAAGGAGGAGATCCTCATGTAGGAGGGAGCCCCGGAGCCTTTTGGTGTTGACTTTGTTGACGCACCGTCTGCCCAAGGCAAGCCCCGGTGCATAACCCATATTTTTTATGATCATTGAATATATATATGATGTGCATTTACATTACAGACATTTTATAGAAGCTACATGCATAAATATATCTATCTATGAGTCCTACTAGTACAGGTCAAGTAGCTGCTACGCTCAGGATTTTGGTAGCATGAGTAACCTGCCGTTACTCACAATAGGTGATAATTATGATCACTCATGATAAGATGGTGGAAAGGAAAAATAGTGACCGAGCAGGGATATGGTTTGAGTATTGGTGAGTGTAAGAGGTTGTGTCCTGCGGCCAATAGGGCATATCTTGGTTACACTTTTTCCCTGTCTGTGTCGGTTAAGGACTGGCCGTTGCATAAGTCTCGAGGCAAGTCATAGATTTATTATCCTGAGCACATACTTGGGTATGGGCGCAGGGAAGACTTGTTGCTCTCTTGCCGTGGGTTTCGGCTCTTTCCGGACCGACTGATTGGAGGCGGGGATGGTGGAGGTCCTTGCACCGCACTGAGTCTGGGACTCAGGAGCGGGGGCTTGGAGTCTAAGTTTGGACGGGGACCTAGACCCCGTGACAAGAGGTTGATGGGTTGGTCCTGCTTGTGCCTAGGGTACAAGCGGGGCGTGTGTTTTTGGGGTACCCAACGAGGGGCATTGATTCGCGAATCGTCGGACGATCTAGTACGGCTTGTTTTGGGTCTAGCACCGCAATAAGAACTGAAAGATGAAAGGTAAAGAAACAGAACTAATTGCTCAACTCTTGCTTGAACGTAGAACATGTGCTTACATAGAATGGCTAGATAATCAATTAATCTTGGCTATTAATAATTACATAAATAAGGACTCACTATTAGTATTGCTTTCTGCAAAAAGGAAACCCGCAAACCATAAATCTTTGCATATCCCTTGGAGTCGGGAAAATATTCCCACTAGTTGGATAAGTCTTGCCAGTACATTATGTACTCAGGGTTTATTTACCCCCGTTGCAGGTAACGCTTGAGGAGTACCATTGTGTGAAGGATTCTTCTAGTGGGCACAGATGGATCCTTGTTCTTTATCGATAGATGTTTATTATCATTCCGCTGTTTAATCTTCCGCACTCTGAATTTGGCAATGTAATAATAAATTTCTAAGAACTCTGGATGTAAGAAATGTACTAAGTATTGTAACTCGTTCTTATTATTGGATCCTTAGGAAAGAATGTGGATCTTTCGAGCTCTCCCTTGGAGTGTGCTCGATGGATACCGCACTATAGCTTGCTTACGGGGTGCTTAGTGTCTGGTGGAAGACGAGCGCCTCTGTAAGTGCATTATTTCGGGTGGTTCTGCCACAGTTGGTATCAGAGCCAATAATGAGTTTACGAGTTCGTCACTCTTTTCCAAAACTTAAAAAATTGACCAACAAAAGTTTTGTGAAAAGTAGGATGCGATAAAATTATGTAAATAAGTATAAGCCCTAGCAATATGGTCTATCTAGGATAGCGGCACTGGTTTTATCTAATCAGTTTCTATAGGTACAATGACTTACGTTTTGTAAGAAATCGCTTAGTATACGGAAAGTGAGTGTGCGATGTGCCAAAAGTTTTACAAATGCCGCTATATTCTTGCTTGAGTGAACGGATAAGCCGATATATGCATCATGATAATAACATCTTGCTTAAACTAAAGTCCCCCCCTACATGTATAATTTGGATTAGTAAATTGATAGAACAACTAAAAGAATGCTTTAATAAATATCTCGTCATTTCTCTAATCCTTTATTTCTAATCTAGAAGGTTGCCCTAAGAGGTTGGTTCCTATCTCTTATAGATGAATCTGAGGTCCAGACGCGGGAACACTAGTGCCGGGGTGGGCCACGGTCTTGGCGAAGGCCAAGGTGAAAGTGGCCAGGCCAATGAGCACGGCAATGGGGAGAGCCATGAGGCTCCACTTCTGGCTCCTCCTCTACCACCGCCTTTGCCGATGACTCACGCGGAGATGATGGTGGAAATGTTGGTTGCTCGCCGCGAGTCAGCCCGTGCCATGGAGTTGTTGGCACATGCTGTCGGTGGCTTCGCCCGTGGAGGCCACGGGGGCAATGGTGGGAACGGGGGTAGTGCCCGTGGTCCTGAGGGACCCTGCTCTTACTAGGATTTCCTCAAGAGGCACCTACCCACGTTCACACCGACGACTGAGCCCTTGGATGCGGAGCATTGGCTTTAGATTCTGGAGCAAAAGTTTCTGTTGCTCAACGTGACTGATGAGCAAAAAGTGCGCTGTGTAGCACAACAGTTGTTGGGGTCCGTGAGTGCATGGTGGGATACCTTCAATGCCATGCAGCAGCTAGATCACCGGGTGACCTAGCAGGAGTTCACCACATCATTCAGAGAATTTTATATTCCTGCTGTGTCCTCAACAGGAAGCTGACTGAGTTCCTAGACCTATGGCAAGGGAGTATGTTAGTGATGGACTACGTCAATAAGTTCAATCACTTGTCATAGTATGCTGGAACCCATGTTGACATAGACGAGAAGAAGAGGGACCGCTTCTACCGTGGCCTCTCTTGCAGCCTTCAGGAGACATTGTATACTGGGAACTATCAGACCTTTGGGGCAGTCATGAATGCTGCCATCGCCATGGAGGGCTTGCAGTGGGATTCCTAGGCAGAATGGAAGTGAAAGTGGGTGGCTACGGGGTCTTCTAGCCACCCCCATACTTAGAAAGTATAGGTTGTCTGACGGGTGCCCCATCAATCATCAGGCGGGCATTCGTTTCGACAGCCCCAGCATACTTCTTAGGCTTCTTCCACACAGTACCGTGCACCTACTCAATAGGTGCCACATCAGCTGCCCCAAGGACAGCAGGCCCCACCTCGTCTAGGACACGGAAACAAGTCGGGTGCTTGTTTCAAATGTGGCAAAGATGGCCACTATGCCCGAGAGTGTTCTCAAAACCAGCCAGCCTAGTCTGCCCAGCCATCCGCTAACTCCAGGCTAGTCAGACAGACAGTGATCAAGAA
This sequence comes from Miscanthus lutarioriparius, assembly GCA_904845875.1. Taxonomy (NCBI): domain Eukaryota; kingdom Viridiplantae; phylum Streptophyta; class Magnoliopsida; order Poales; family Poaceae; genus Miscanthus; species Miscanthus lutarioriparius. The sequence goes on from CAJGYO010000005.1 coordinate 76,905,623, forward strand.
GAAAGTGCCAGCCAGCTGATCTGGATAGGTGAATTTCACGGATGCTAAGCAGATATTGCAACAGGAACCGGTGATGGCTGGTATGTTACCATTGATTCTCATCCAGCTATGTGTTGTTTGATTCTGGTGCATCACATTCACAGTTGAAGAAATGTTTGCGGGTACCTAAGGAAGCTGTAGAAATTGAAGGACTTCCACTCTAGCCTGATTTGACTTATATTGAGCACCCTATCAACATCCTGGATGAAAAGGAAAGAGTAACAAGGAACAATGTGGTGAAGTTCTACAAGGTACAATGGCAAAACCACTCAGAGGATGAAGCCATGTGGGAACAAGAGAGCTACATATTCAAGCATTACCCCCACCTTCTCTCTGGTTCTGATGAGTAGTGGTTACATTGAAATGTATTTCCTATCACCTTCCCACACTAGGCACATGAAATATCAGGTCGAGATTTTGTTTTGGGGGGGGGGTAGATTTGTAACACCCTCGATGTTACACTGTACAGTCTTTTGCTAAAACACTGCATGAGCATCATACTTGTGTGTAAATGTGTGTAATATAGGGTGTAAAGCAATACACGTAACTTGAAACGTTCATCAAAAACGTGAAACGAATGTTATATTTCATGTCGCGTTTTATCGCTTAGAGTTCTAAACAAAATTTTATTGAACAAAAATACTATAGAACACATATCCGTCACTCTAATAAAATTTGTAGTGTAAGCTTGATAGGTGACAATGAAATACTTACGGTCGAGAATGGGATTCACTAGCTAGCTTGGTTGGTAGCTTGGAAATCGATGTTGACGCAAATCCGAGCTAGTCGTAATCAAATTTCTTAAGTTAGAAAATGGTGTGACAAGGCTACGTTTGGGAATTTTTATAGGGGGATCGGGTTAAGTAGTGGCATGGTCTTAGGGTTTGTTTTAGTAGTTTGATATACCATCTGGAGCGTAAAATAGTTGGTTTAGCAATTGAAGCAATGAGGTGGGTTTTGGGGAGCTTTAAATGGCGTGTAAGACACATTCCCAAGCGGGTGCAGCGTCTGGCCACGGTCACCAGGCTTTGGTTTGGCTTGGCGCTAGGCACTGGCCTGCCGCTGGTGCGCATGCGTGCACCGCCGCGTAGGCCCACACCACCACTGCCGCGCTCACGCACGCAAGCAACCATGCACGCATGAGGAAGCCACGCCCGGCGCCCTGGCCGCTCGACCACCACCGCTGTCATCGTGGGCCCGCTGCTCTAGCCTACCCACTACCGCTGCTTCACCGTGTCACTGACCCTGTGCATCGCGTCACTACGCTGCTGCTAGCCATGGTCGCTTGTGCAAAGTCGCCCGCGTGCGCTCTGCCACCGCCGTCGCGTCCGCCTGCCGCTCTGCTGCCTCGCGCTCGCTTGTGCGGTGCCATGAGCGCGTGGCCACACTTGGCCCTACCCGCACATCGCCTTGCCCACCTACCTTGCTGTCTCATCAGTGCTCGATGATGCTGCGCTGCTGCCTCCTCAGACCGGTGCCATCCACTGCGGCGCGCAGGGCCAAGCACCATTGTCGGTTTGTGGTATATGGCCATGCGGCCCACCGTCCGGAGCGCGTTGGCTGTTTCCCCATTGTCCTATAGCCATACATGATTGTGCATCGAAGTGACAGCCACGTCCTGCCACGACAGCGATGAGCCAAGCCACGCCTGTCTCCCCTATTCCTCTATCGTCGTGGTCGCCGGACCCGCTCATCTCAATTCGGGTCAAAGGAGGCACCTCAATCCAATTAACCCCATCCGTAACTTTGTCGTGTAGTCAGCCAACCGCTAGACCCCACCTTGTAGTGAGCCTCACCGTGCCATGCTCCAATTCAGAGTTTTCCTCTCACCGGGTCGTTAAGACCGCCGTGGCATGCGTCGAAGGCAAGCTCCCTATCCAGTGCAGCTCGTGTCAATTCATCGCACTGCGAACTTCGCCTCCACCTGCTCATCACCCTGCGCACATTTGCTTAATCGCAACCACCACCTAACCACCCCTAATGTAGCCTTGCCACCATCATGCGCCATCATACCATCCATGCGCACGTGGCCAGCTTGGCTCGAGCCACCTTCGATTGAACCGCCACCTCTTCTGGGTCCATAGTGAGTGCCTAGAGCTCACCCGCTGTCCTATTTGCCTCGGCGTTGTTGTAGCTCATCGGAACGTCGCCGTTTTTAGTGCAGGATCTCCGCCACCATGGTCCGGCCTCGCTGCGGCGTCCCAGCTCGTGCTTCCTTCACTCAGTGCTTCGCATTCAAGCCTAGTAAGGTATCGGCTCCGTAGATAGGGTGGGGAAGGGCTGGTCTCGCCGGCGTAACCACCGGTGTAAGCGCCACCGCATCGGTGCACGCGTGGGAGGGCCTGAGGGTATGGGCGTGGTAAAGATGGGAAGAGGGAGGGGTGTAGGTGTAAGATAGCAGACTAGTGAAATTGTGCTATTAGTGTTTGTGCGATTATCGGGTAGGCTGGGGGTGTTTTTGCATGATGACCGATGCACACGGGTCCTCCCCGTCGTGGGTCGTCGTCACGTGAACTGGGCCGTGCCTGGGTAGGCCGCACCGTGCATCGCACGTGCGCGCGTTCTGCCGAACTAGGCCGAGCTGCTCGTGTTTTGGGCCACGCGGTAGAATTAGGTTTTCCAATTTCCAGTAAAGTTATGAATGTTTATTCAATTTAGTTTTGAGCTGAATTTTGAAAAATGATAGTAAATTCTGTAGATGTCCAAAAATAGTGAAACAAAATTTGTTAGGTTCACAAAAATACTATCTATCTGTTGGTGTACTTAATTTATGGTTAGCTATGATAATGATAGGTTCATAAATTCAATTTAGAAAGCTTAGTATTATTTAGCTTAATAGTTGTAGGAATTTTTGTGGTAAATTGATGATAGCTTTAGCCATGAAATTTTTATAGTAACATCATTAGATTACTATGTACTCACTGTAATTTTTGTAGCCCTAGAGTAGGTTGATAAATAGAGTAGCTAGTACCCCTTGTTTTATCATATATAGAGTAAATCGGTATTAAGAGTAAGAATACCTTTAGTTGCTAAGATAATATATGTCATGCTTCATACTTGTTAGTGGTAACAATAGGAAACTTAGCACCTTAGTTGGTAGGACTAGCTTAGTAGCTTGATGGATGCATTTTGATTTTAATAGTTGCTGTTGCCGTATTACTAAGTGTTGCATCATCATTTCATGCATGTAGATCACGAGTTGGTAGAGTTCGTGCCCGTGGATGAACAGGACTACGAGGAGGTCATTGAGGAGTATGAGGAGGAGATCCTCTTAGAAGAGGGAGCCCCAGAGCCTTTTGGTGCTGACTTTGTTGACCCACCGCTTGCCCAAGGCAAGCCCCGGTGCATAACCCATATTTTTGATGATCACTGAATATATATATGATGTGCATTTATGTTATAGACATTTTATGGAAACTACATGCATAAATATATCTACCTATGAGTCCTACTGGTATAGGTCGAGTAGCTGCTACGCTCAGGATTTTGGTAGCGTGAGTAACCTGCCCTTACTCACAATAGGTGATAATTATGATCACTCTTGATAAGATGGTGGAAAGGAAAAATGGTGACTGGGCAGGGATATGGTTTGGGTATTGGTGGGTGTAAGAGGTTGTGTCCTACAGCCAACAGGGCATAGCTTGGTTACACTTTTTCCCTGTCTATGTCAGTTAAGGACCGGCCATTGCATAAGTCTCGAGGCAAGTCATAGATTTATTATCCTGAGCACATACTTGGGTATGGGCATAGGGAAGACTTGTTGCTCTCTTGTCATGGGTTTCAGCTCTTTCTAGACTGACTGATTGGAGGCGGGGATGGTGGAGGTACTTGCACCACACTGAGTCCGGGACTCAGGAGCAGGGGCTTAGAGTCCAAGTTTGGATGGGGACCTGGACCCCATGATAGGAGGGTGATGGGTTGGTCCTGCTTGTGCCTAGGGTACAAGTGGGGCATGTGTTTTCAGGGTACCCAGCTAGGGGCATTGATTCACGAATTGCGGGGTGATCTGGTATGGCTTGTTTTGGGTCTAGCACCATAGTAAGAACTGAAAGATGAAAGGTGAAGAAATGAAACTGATTGCTCAACTCTTGCTTGAACGTAGAATAGGTGCTTACATAGAATGGCTAGATAATCAATTAATCATGGCTATTAATAATTTCATAAATAAGGACTCACTATTAGTATTGCTTTCTGCAAAAAGAAAACCCGCAAACCATAAGGCTTTGCATATCCCTTGGAGTCAGGAAAATATTCCCACTAGTCGGATAAGTCTTATGAGTACATTGTGTACTCAGGGTTTATTTACCCCTGTTGTAGGTAACGCTTGAGGAGTACCATTGTGTGAAGGATTCTTCTAGTGGGCACAGACGGATCCTTGTTCTTTATCGATAGATGTTTATTATCATTCCGCTGTTTAATCTTCCGCACTCTGAATTTGGCAATGTAATAATGAATTTCTAAGAACTCTGGATGTATGAAATGTACTAAGTATTGTAACTCGTTCTCATTATTGGATCCTTGGGAAAAAATGTGGATCTTTCGGGCTCTCCCTTGGGGTGTGTCCGATGGATATCGCCCGCTGTAGCTTGCTTATGGGGTGCTTAGTGTCTGGAGGAAGACGAGCACCTCTGTAAGTGCGTTATTTCAGGCGGTTCTGCCATAGAGGTCTATATGGTATGACCTAGCTAACTAATTAGCTACCCATTTCTATGCATTGTGGAGAGTTTGGTGGCACAAGAGGGGGCCTAAATTGGTGAATCCTTAGTGAATGCACAGGGGTGGGAACCATAGCTTTGTAAAGGCATTGTAGTGTGTGGGGGGGTATGACCCCAGATACCCACGACAGACCACATGGGCTGCACCCTCAGGGGTGGCCCAGCCCACAAGATGAAGCCTTGTGGGGCACGACTTTGCTCGGTGCCTCCCGCAAGACATCTGGAAGATATCCTGAAGATACTACGAGATCTGTTAGGATATGTATGATCCTAAGATTCTTGTAATCAGTTATTACTTTCCAGTTATCTCTCAGATCTAACCGACTTGTAACCCTGCTCCTTGGACTATATAAGGCGGGCAGGGACCCCCTCCAAACTCATGCAATATCATATGATAGTTAATACAAACCACAGGAGTAGGGTATTACGTCATACTGACGGCATAAACCTGTCTAACTCATGTGTCTCTGTTGCCTTCTTGTTCTTGATCTCATGCTCCACTGCCGATCAATCTACCTTCATGGGATACCCCTCGGAGGACTACTGACGATATTCTGTCAACAGTTGGCGCGCCAGGTAGGGGACTGCGTGCTATTTCCTTGTCAAACAAGATGGCTTTTTTCGCAGGCTCTTCATCCCTCCCGTAGCCCGGCTAGATCTTCAAAGTCGGATCGATCTCCTAGATCATCAACGCTGACAGAGTCGGAGAGCTCCTCGAGCCAGCGTAGATCGATTCTGTGCTGATCATCCCCGCACCCGCCTTCATCAGCAACTCACCGCCCACTTCCTCGCTACTAGAGGAGGCAGATCAACAATGACGACCTGATCGAATCCATCGATTGGGTTGGTCTGAAGCTCGCCGATTGCCTCTCCATCGCCGAATTGGCTCTAGACACTCTGGTTTAGCGCCGACCACCCTCCAATCCAAATCTATCGGAGACTACTCAGAAAACACTAGGAGTTGCGGCTCTGCCCTTTAGGCTCACCAACGCCGCCACCACCTTCCAAGACGCCCTAAGGGGCAAATTTGCCGACCAGGTGGGAGACATCCATCCTCTCGTCGACTAGATCGCCGACCAACCTCCACCAGCCGTCAACATGCTCCACGTCGGTCGACGCTCTGGAGCGTCCCTCCAGACCATCTCGGAGGAGAATCCAGGCTCTGAGTCCTAGGGCTCTATGAAGACCCTCGCCGAAACCTTCACCGAGCAACTTTGTCTCCCTCTGTTCCGTGGTGGCGCAATCTTCAATGTCAGCGTCGATAGCCCCCCTCGGAACGGCGAAACTAAGGAGGAACGCGTCGCTCGTGAGAATCGGAACATCAACTGCGCACAACACCGAGCAAACGAGAATGCCCTTGCAATGGCTGAGCAGCAGCTCGACTCGCAAGGACGGCCACTCCTACGGAACCTCGACGAAGAGTTTCTCCACGTTGACGGCCACGACGTCTTTAAGACTCCAAGCGCCAATCTGGCAGTGGCCGCCAATGAACTCGTCTGCCTCTCGCAGATGCCGGAGCTCACCAAGGTCACCGCCATGCTTAAAGCGGCACACTGCCATGTCAATGAGATTCGCCAGGATCAGAGACCTTCATACTCCACCTCTTTGATTCGCCGATCAGTCGCCACAAGAACCATTCGCCGCCAAAGTCGCTTCACCGACCAGCACCGCGATGACAGGCAACCCCTCCAGGGCGGACCTAGGGGCAACCATGCCGAACCTCACCGCCAACACGACCAGGAGGTCGACTAGGACATACGGGTGCACCTCAACAATCTCCGAGATGCATGATGGCGTATCGACGAACGCCGCTTCGGTCGCCATGAAGACAAAGTACGCCGCCGCTAGGAGTATGAGCAAGAGTACGGCAACCCAGACTCAGCCCTCGAGCCAATCACTGGTGGCAACACTGCAGATGATGGCGCCGACAACCCTGAGGGGCCCCCGGCATTCACAAGGGTGCTCCGAACACTTCAGTGGCCCCGTGGTTTCAAAATCACTGGGGTCGAGCCCAATGAGGGGAGGATGAATCCAACATAGTGGTTATAGGCTTACGCCACTGCTGTTCACGCCGCTGGAGGAGACACCAGTGTCATGGCAAACTATCTTCTTGTCATGCTCGCGCCAACCGTCATGAACTAGTTTACTAGCCTTGCCCCGGACTCCATTGGATCCTGGGAAGAGCTAAAAAAAGTCTTCATCGACAATTATATGGCTACGTGTACGTGATCGGGAACCAAGCATGATCTCAACCGCATCAACCAGAAGCCATCCGAGCTCCTCCACAGCTACATTCGATGCTTTTCCGAGATGAGGAATTCTATTCCAAACATCACAGAAGCCGAGGTCATCATAGCCTTCATCCGATGACTCCATCACCGCGAGCTTCGCTCCAAGTTCAACCGCAAGCCACCCATGGGGATCAGCGAGATGATCACAACCGCCAACTAGTACACCGATGTCAAGGAAGCCGAGGTGCGCTTCAATGAGGATGTGGGCACTCATCGCCCAACATGCCGCTACGACGACCGCCCCGACGATCGCCGCCACAACGACCGCCGCCACGACGACCGCAGTTATCATCGTGACAGCGGCCGTGATCTTCCAGAAGGACCCAAGACTGATCAAAATCGCCACCGTCGGCCAGACCACATCATCACTGCCATCAATGAACCTCGTGCCAAGCGCAACTATGATGAATAGTACAAGAAGATCCTCGATGGCTCGTGCCCTCTCCATAAGAACGCCAAGCATAAGATGAAGAACTACCTTGGTTTGGCTAAGGAGTTCCAAGACAAAAAGCTAGACGACGATGCCAACGACAGAGCCGGAGGTCGCCAACCACCTAGGGGCAATGACAATACCGTCTAGGACCATGACAAGGTGGTTGCCACCATCTTTGGGGGCCTTGCCTCCACCGAGAGCAGAAGAGAATAGAAGCTCGCCGCACGGCGGGTGCTCGCCGTCACTACGGAGGACGCCGTCGCCAACCCCAGCTATCGCCCATGGTCCAAGGTCCCTATCACCTTTAGCAGGGCCGACCAGTGGGTGGACATTCCCTACACAGGGTGTTTCCCACTCATCCTTGATGCAACCATCCAGATGGTGCTCTTTAGAAAAGTGCTGATCGACGGTGGGAGCGCTCTGAATCTCCTCTTCGTCGGAGCCCGAAAGGAGCTGGGCCTCAGATTAGCAGATCTCACACCCTCTGACTCCTCCTTTTGGGGTGTGGTACCTGGTAGGGCCTCCAAACCACTTGGAGAGATCACCCTACTAGTATAGTTTGGCACGGCAAGTAACTACCGCGTCGAGCACATCAACTTCTATGTCGCCGATTTCAATACTGCCTACCACGCCATACTTGGTCGGCCAGCTTTGGCCAAGTTCATGGTTGTACCACACTATGCGTATCTGGTGCTGAAGATGCCTTTGCCTGCAGGAGTTTTGGCCCTACGGGCCAACCTCTCCATCGCCTACGCTTACGAGATAGAGAGTCTCGCCCCCGCCGAAGCCACCGACATCTCCATCCAGATGGCCAGCGTGGTCACCGAAGCCAAGACGTTGCCCGCTGATGACATGGAGATCCCAGAGCTAGAGCCTCCTCGTGCCTCTGCCAAGTCCAAGGAAATAAAGGAGGTCGGCCTCAGCCTCGATGACCCCTCCAAGACTGTGAAGATTAGGTCTCACCTTGACCCAAATAGGAAAGTGCGCTCATCTCCTTCCTACGTGCCAACGCCAACGTGTTTGCTTGGAAGCCTACAGACATGCTGGGGGTACCATGGGAGAAGATCGAGCACTCTTTGAATGTCTCACCGACTGCCAAACCGATCAAGCAGAAACTCCACCGATTCGCGCTAGACAAGAAGGAGGCTATTAGGGTAGAAATAAAATGGCTCTTAGCTGTCGGATTTATAAAAGAAGTGTATCATCCTGAGTGGTTAGCAAACCCCGTTCTCGTTCGAAAAAAGAATAAAGAATGGAGAATGTGCGTTGATTACACTGATCTTAACAAACACTGCCCTAAAGACCCCTTCGGTTTGCCTCGAATAGACAAGGTTGTAAACTCCACCGTCGGCTACGAACTGCTCTCTTTCCTTGACTGTTACTCCGGCTATCACCAGATCTCCCTCAAGGAAGAAGATCATATCAAGACATCATTCATCACGCCCTTCAGTGCGTATTGCTACACCACCATGTCCTTTGGACTCAAGAACGCTGGGGCGACTTATCAAAGGGCTATCCGGATGTGCCTCGATCAATAGATTGGCTGCAACGTCGAACCATACATCAACGATGTGGTAGTCAAGTACAAGACCACCGATGATCTTATTGTCGACCTTGAAGAAACGTTCGCCAACCTAAAAAGGTACCGATGGAAGCTGAACCCTTCAAAGTGCATCTTTGGAGTTCCATCCGGTATACTCCTAGGCTACATTGTCAGCGCATGAGGCATCGAGCCCAATCCTGACAAGGTCTCTGCCATCACCAACATGAAACAGCCAACATGCGTCAAGGATATATAGAAGCTTACAGGTTGTATGGCTGCCTTAAGCCGCTTCATATCGTGCCTCGGCGAAAAAGGGCTACCTTTCTTCAAACTCCTCAAGGCCTCCAAGCGCTTTTCCTGGTCGGAAGAGGCAGACACAGCTTTCGAGCAGCTTAAGTTGTTCCTAACAAAGCCTCCGATCATGACGGCGCCATGGCCAGACGAAACCCTCCTGCTCTACATCGCCGCTACTTCTCGTGTCGTCAGCACAGCCATTGTGTTCGAATGTGAGGAGGCCGGGCACGCCTATAAGGTGCAACATCTAGTATATTTCATCAGCGAGGTTCTTAACGAGCCCAAGACTCACTATCCTCAGGTCCAGAAGCTGCTATACGCCGTTTTGATTACGTCATGCAAGCTCTGCCACTACTTCGAATATTACAAGATCACCATGGTTACCGAGTTCCCTCTAGGGGACATTCTCTGCAACAAAGAGGCCAACGGCTGCATCATCAAGTGGGTGGTTGAGCTCGGCAGTTACTCCATTGAATTCAGAAGCAGGCCTACCATCAAGTCGTAGGCGCTCGCTAGTTTTGTCGCTGAGTGGACTGAGATCCAAGAGCCCATCGCCGCTGCTTGCCCCGAGCACTGGGTGATGTACTTTGACAGTGCCCTCAACATCAACGGTGCTGGTGCAGGCATTCTGCTCATTCCGCCGACCAAGGATAAGCTCCGATACATTCTCCAGATATACTTTCCGGCCTCCAACAATGCTGTCGAATATGAAGCATGTCTCCACGGACTCCGTATAGCTGTCGAGCTCAGCGTCAAATGCCTCATGGTGTACCGGGATTCCGTGCTGGTCATCAACCAGCTTAACAAAGACTGGTCTTGCTCCAGTGAGAAGATGGATGCATACTGTGCCGAAATCAGGAAGCTTCAAGGAAAATTCTATGGTATCAAGTACCACCACGTGGTACGTGACTAGAATCAGCTCGCTGACCATTTATCCAAGTTGGGCTCTTCTCGCGCCGCGATCCCACCGAGGGTCTTCATTCAAGATCTCCTGGCGCCATCCATTAACCCCGCCGTGCAGCTGGTACTGGCAGTACCTTCGCTGGCTACCAATTGAAGGGAACAATTCATCAAGTACCTTACCAACATCGAAGTACCCGCCGATAAGACTGAAACTAAATGCCTAATTCGTTGAAGCAAGCATTACATGCTGGTGGAAGGCAACTTGATGAGGAAAAGTGCCAAGGAAGGGATACTGCAAAAATGCATCACCCAAGAAAACGGAGTGAAGCTACTTCTCAAAATTCACTCTGGTTCCTGTAGCAACTACGCGGCCTCGAGAACACTGGTCGGCAAGGCTTTCCGAGCTGGTTTTTACTGGCCCATGGCCATCTCCGATGCAGAAGACCTCATCCGACGTTGTGAAGGATGCCAATTTTTTACCAAGAAAATACACATGCCGGCACAAGAGCTGTAGACCATCCCAGCATCCTGGCCCTTCGCATGCTGGAGACTAGATATGATTGGGCCTTTCAAGTTAGCGCCAGGTGGTTTTCGGTACATATACGTCGCCATTGACAAGTTCTCCGACTAGATCGAGTATAAACCGCTTGTCTCGGCTACTGCAAAGAAAGCAGTCGAGCTCTTCGAAGACATCATCCACATATTCGATCACCCAAACAGCATCATCACCGACCTCGGAACTATATTTACTAGCCATCAGTTTTGGGACTTCTGCAAAGATCGATGCATCTCCATCAAGTATGTCTTCGTTGCCCATCCTAGAGCCAATGGCCAGGTCAAATGTGCGAACGGCATGATCCTTGATGCCCTCAAAAAGAGGCTATATCAGAAAGAAGAAAAGCATCCGAGCAGATGGCTCAAGGAGCTACCAGCTATAGTCTGGGGAGTGCGCACTCAAGCTAGTCGCAGCACTAGTGTGTCTCCATATTTCTTGGTCTATGGCTCAGAAGCCATACTACCAGTGGATATTGCCTTCCGAGCACCTAGGGTGGAAAATTATGATGAAGAGCGAGCCATAGCTGTTCGGACAGAGGACATCGACAGGGCTGAGGAAGAACGCCTAATCACTTGTATCCACATAGCCAAATATCTAGAAGGCCAGCGAAGGTACTACAACCGCAACATCAAAGGTCGTTCATTTGCTGTCGGCGACCTCATTCTCCGTAGAAAACAAAAAACCAAAGGGATGCACAAGCTCTCCTCCCCCTAGGAAGGGCCTTACATCATCAAAGAGGTTACCCGACCAGGTTCTTATTGCCTATGTGACTTAGACGGAATCGATGTCCCCAACTCATGGCACATCGAACACCTCATACGTTTCTATCCTTGAAACGCCCCAGATATGTACTCTCCACTTTATGATGAATAAAGTTTTGGTCTTCGCAATTTGTCTCCATTATTTCTCCATTATGGTTTAATCTCCACTTACAGTTGCCAAGCTTTGAGCTACTCCATAATGAACTCCAATATGAAATCTCCATAACTGCGCCGACCACTTTTCTCCAAATCTCCAACGTTTTTGCCGAACGATTTTCTCCGAATCACCGAAAACGTTTTCTCCAAATCGTCGAGCATGTTTTCTCCGAATCGTTGAACAGGTTTTCTCTGAATCGCCGAACATGTTTTCTTCAAATCGCCGAACACGTTTTCTCCAAATCTCCGACAATGTTTTCTCCAAATTGCCGACCATGTTTTCTCCAAATCACCAACGTATTTCACCACGTGTTTCTCCAAATCTCCAAGATATTTTGCCGATCAGCGAGCAGCATACGTTCAGTTCCGTTCTCTATGGAAAAGACCCAGTCTCCGATCTCTCCCTACACGTGCTATGGGCTCCGCGCTCTACGTTATGGGTGGTCGACTGTGGTTCCTTGGTCATGCCTATTCCTCCTACACGTGCATGGGCTCCGCGCTCGACGTTATGGACTATGGGCTAGCCAAGGCCAAGAGCTCAGTAAAGAACTAACTGCTCGGACGCCAGTTATACTACGCCTATTTCCAAGTTATTTCGCCAGCCGCCGAGCAGCACACGTTTCGCTCTGCGCTCTATGGCGAAGACCCAGTCTCTGATCTCTCCCTACATGTGCTACGGGCTCTGCGCTCTACGTTATGGGTGGTCGGCTACAGTTTCTTGGTCACGTCTATTCCTCCTATACGTCCACGGGCTCCGCGCTCGATGTTATGGACTATGGGCTAGCCAAGGACATATGGCTTAGTAATGAACTAACTACTCGGATGCTACTTATACTACGTATAATTGCATTAGGGCTATTACTACAACGATTTTTCGACACAAATGCAGTCAAGCTGCATCACATGCACTTTATAACATTTATACACATACATAAATGTTTATTGCGCTCTCGCGCGTCCTAACTACCCTCTAAAGATGTTACAGACAATACCCTCCGCGTAGATCATTGTGCTCCACCGTCTCCGTCTGTCTTGCTGAAGAAGTCTATATCGCCGGCCAGCTTCTTCACTGCGTCCTCCACCTCATCCTCTAGCTGCTGGGTTTCCGCCTCGCTCAACCCTTTGGCAAACCCGCCCCCTATCGCTTGAAGGACGATGGCTAGGTAGTGGGACCAAATCACCGCAAGGGCGTGAGTAGTGACAGTCGCAATGGCATCACGGTTGAAGATCTTGAAGTTTTCCCACGCTGCTTTGCACCTCTGGATGATGGTGTCTGAATGTTGCCGCCTGTCGATGGGCTGAGGAGCCGGTTCTAGGTCGACGCTGTCGAGCACCGGTTTAATTACGGCGACTACAGCATCGAAGTTATCCCTTTGGGTCCTGGCCTCTTGCACCAGCACATCAAACTGTGCCTTGGCTTTATGACGGTAGCCTGCAAACGTTACAATATTCCATCAAACAAGGAAATTACTTCAACAGTAACTCCAACCAGGAGGTATTCACCTTTTAGCTCCTCGGCCAGTTTGTCTGCTCGGTCTAACTCCTTCGCTTTCTCCTGTCAGAGTTATTCGACGGCTTGACGCAATTGGCCGAGCTCCACATCTTGCTCTACAAGCACAACAATTATCACCAAAAACATGGCTGTTCAGCAATACAAAGTACATTCGCTGATATACCGTACCTGTTTTCTACTCAGATACACTTCTGAGCTGTTTGGATTTCTGTTCCAGCTGTTCAGAGGCATCCCACAATTGTTTGGAAATAGTGGCCAGCTGTTCGGACTTGCTCCGTAGCAGCTCGGACGTAGCCGCCAGCTGCTCGGACAGGACCCCCCCTCTGATATTCCAGGTCCCGCGCATTGGACTTTACAAGGTCTCGCTAACGTTGGGCCCTCTAGATGTTTCTCTCCGAGAGGTTCATCGCCTCCCTGAGTTTCTTGTTCTCCTCGGCGAGGGTTTCCATCCTCTTTAACAGCTGGTGCCGCTGCTCGGCAGTCCGAGTTATCCCCTGCAAATGTATAATGCTAATGACGAACTCTGATCTCCAACAACATAGTCAAGCATTCCAAAAGCAGTATTGACCTTGATTTGTTTCATTACTCCGACGACGGCGGATTTCAGTCTCTTCATCTCCTTAGTAGTGTCTTCCTCCTCGATAACCACCACCTCGTCGCCGCGCTTGTGGAGGATTTGGACGGATTGGAGTCGAGGTTCAGCATGCTCGATCTCTTCCACCTCGTCCTCTTCCGCTGTAGCTCGAGGCACCATTGGGGGGCTCCATGGCCGGACAGCGGGTCCGACCATCCCCGGCGACGCCTCAGGGGGCGCCGTTTGCTCCTCGGTCGCCACCGGTTTCGTAGCCCCAGACTCCGATGCATCGCCGGCAACTCCAGCTTCTGCTCTCGAAGACCCGATGGTTCCCGCCGTTGCCTTGGGTCCGCCAGCGGCGGCAGTCGCCAATTGATCGCCGCTGCTGGCGCCAATTGATCGCCGCCGCCAAGTCCGCCAACGGCGGCGGTCGACTCCTCCGTCGGTGTTGTTTCCACCCCAGGTTCAGCCCTCAGCTATTCGATAGTTTGGACTGGCGGGGTCAGATCCTCCATATGCTTTGCACTACATCAGATTGGCTCGTTAGTTGCTAGAAAAATTAAGAAACTACAGCAAAGTAACTCCAAGACAAGGGTACTTACGTTTTGGTCTGTCGGTTCAACTCCTTGAACTGGCGGTGCCTGCCCGAGCACCCAGGCGCAGCCATGGGGTTGACTCCCATGCTCTAGGGGAGGTCCTACCTCCTCCATAGTCGACCTCTGTTCTGCCTGCCGCTCTGGGACCCTCTCCGCCTACCACTCCGAGTTTACCTCTACCTGTTGCTCAGGGACTCCTATGGCTTGCCCCGTAGGGACTCTCGTCGTTTCCTATGTGGGGGCTTCCCTCGCCCGCTACTCAGGGACTTCTTCGCCCCCCTTGATTGATCCTCCACACGTGTGCTGCGCGGAGGCTCCTTTGTGCTCGGTGGAGGAGCCATCAGAACTTTGTCGTCATCAGACCAATCGAACACCGTGGTCCTTCGCGTTCGAGTGGTCTGATCATCGCCAAGCGAGATGCCGCCTGGTTTGAGGGGAGCAGCAGCCGTTGTCTTCCTCTTCTTCTGTGCTGGCTCGTCTGCCGCTGCCCTCTTCCCCTGGGCTTTCTCTGACATCGGGCGAGGACTCTCCGTCTAACCAGCATCCATACCTCCGGACTCTGAAGAAACACCGACGGAACTTTCTTCAGGTTGAGCCGATGGTCGTGCATCCACCGCTGGCGGCCAATCGCCCCTTCGCACACTGAAAAAGCACACCACCCTATCCTGCGAGTGGATCTTCGCATAAGTGAATCAGTCCGCTGCTCGGCAATGACAAAGGATAAAACGCATCAGGAATACACAACTGAGATATTTACCTAAGGAGGCATATTTTTATAGTTAAAGGGTTTCGTATACCCTAACATGTTGAATGAGGCAAATAGAGCGAATAGCTCTGCAGCCCACTCTTCAACAACGTCCCTCGATAGCATCTCCGGCCTCTCCCGGGTACCATCGGTCTCTCCCTTGAACTCAAAGGCTGGGTGCGCCCTCTCCTTATAGGGCTGCATGCGGCGTACTATAAAGCTCGCCGTTACCAATCTACCATTGGTCCTCATGCCCTTTATTAAGGCAAGGAGCTCCCTCACTTGCTCCATGTCATCACTGCTCGGCGTCTCCAACCAGCTCCTCTAGCTCTCCAGGATGTGGTCGGCGTCGTAGCGGACGGCTGGGTGGCTCTGTATCATGTAGAACCACCTGGCGTTCCACCCCTTCACTAATGTGTTCAGCAGCATAGTAAGATACTCGCCTACCATCCCATCACGCAGCTGAAGGTACACCCCGCCGACCACCTTGGAACCACCGCTGCCTCTCTTCTTCAGCCAGAACAAGTGACGGAAGAGGTTGAAGTGGGGGAGGATTCTGAGATATGCCTCACAGAAATGGATGAAGATCGTGATGTGCAGAATGGTATTGGGATGGAGGTTGCACAGACTAACCACCCAGAGCTCCAACAGATCCCTCAGGAATGGATGAAGAGGAAATCCCAACCCGCTCCAGAAATAATCCTCGAATACCACCACTTCGTCGGTATGAGGCGTTGGGAAGGACTCACCGAGGGCCGGCCGCCATCCGGCAGTAACACGGTCAGGAAGAACGCTAGCCTCCACCAATCTATTAAGCTTTGCCTCTCCCACTCTTTGTCACGTCGGGCGCTGGCACTCGCCTTCTTGGGGCCTGTTTTCTTCGATTTGGGAGCTCCCTTCTTCGGTGCCATCTCTCAGATGTGATTGGGGTTTGGCGGCGGAAGCAAATGTGGATGTGAATCTAGAAACACGAGGACTGAGGATGAAAACGGAATGACAAAGTGACAAAGGTGGGAACGGAGGATGCGGCGGTGCAGTTATAAATCACTTTCCCCACCCTTTCGCATTCGAGGGTTTTTGGGGAACCGTTCCCATGATTTGCGCCCCTCCGAATTCTCCGACGTGGCTTAATGGGCCGTAACTTGGGCTTTCACGCAACCGCAACCCATGTCACTCTTTTATCGCTGCTGTTGGTTATCACTCGCCGAATAATCATTGACTTCTCTACAATTTATTGAGGCTCAGTAATAGTTACTGTACAACCATTACTCAGGTTTTTTCTCCACGGTTGGGTTTTTTAGATATCTCCGTAAACGGCTCGGGGACTGGCTGCCTGCTTGGCTGGTCTTTTTACTATTTTTCTGTTTTTGACCCTAGCACCATGTGACTGCATCACCTACTATCAGGCTTAGGGACTAAGTGGGCACACTTCACCTTTCGGTGAATGTGCTCTCTCTCATTTCAGGGCTACGTTCGAGGACTGGCTGCCTGCTCGGCTGGTCTTTTACTATTCTTCTACTTTGGACCCTAGCATCACATGACTACGTCATCTACTATCAGGCTCGGGGACTAAGTGGGCACACTTCACCTTGCAGTGAATGTGCTTGCTTTATTTCGGAAGACTCCATGCCTCTTGAAGTTGAAGAAGACTATCACCTTTTCTCATGGTCGGACTCTAAGTTGGCACACTTGGTCCACTGCGAAGAAATTTTCGATTCTGAACTTGAGCTCCATACACCCTTGTGGCAAGCCATGCTTGGGTTATGCTGCTTGGCTATGGTTTGTGCTGCTCGGTGATAGTACACGCTGCTCGGCAACTGCTCACAACTGCTTGGCAACTCATCACGGTGGTCGAACCATGAGTTTGACTGTTCGGCTTCATTCGCACCTGCTCAGACAAGCTCAAGACGGCGTTGCACTACAGGTACAAGGTGCTCGGGGACTAGTTATGGTGGGTATGACCCCGGATACCCATGGCAGACCACATGGGCTACGCCCTCAGGGGTGGTCCAGCCCATAAGACAAAGCCTTGCGGGGCACGACTCTGCTCGGTGCCTCCAGCAAGACATCTGGAAGATATCCTAAAGATACTATGAGATCTGTTAGGATATGTATGATCCCAAGATTCCTGTAATCAATTATTACTTTCCGGTTATCTCTCATATCTAACCGACTTATAACCCTGCTCCCCGGACTATATAAGGCGGGCAGGGACCCCCTCCAAACTCACGTAATATCATATGATAGCTAATACAAACCAATAGACCACAGGAGTAGGGTATTACGTCATACTGACGGCCTAAACCTGTCTAACTCGTGTGTCACTGTTGCCTTCTTGTTCTTGATCTCACGCTCCACTGCCGATTAATCTACCTTCGTGGGATACCCCTTGGAGGACTACCGATGATATTCTGTTGACATAGTGTGACTCCGCTAAGAACCTAGGTAGTGTGAAGCGTGATCGGGAAAGCATGACTCGTTGTGAAAGTGTGCAACCTCTGCAGAGTGTAAAACTGATATATCAGTCGTGCTCATGGTCAAGAGCGGCTTAGAGTTCTTCTTGATTAGATGGTTCTGGTTCGGATGGGTGGTTCCCTTGGTAAGGGAATGGTTGGTTAGCTTGGATGGGATCCAAGTGTTGGTTCAGATGGTTCTTGAAGAGAAGGCATACTTCACCTAGTAATTAGGTGCTAAGGATTTAAGGAAGATTAGGATATGTCGCTTAGGCGCGTTTGTCAAACCTTGTAAGCCTTTCCTTATGTTGGCCCTCATGTCATGCTTTCCTACACTTACGGAGTATATTTCGATGTACTCACCCTTCCTCTTTGTCCCCCTGCTACCCCACCCAAATGCTGGTGACGACGAGGAGTACATTGAAGATGGTGCCTTGGACCCCGACGACATGTTCTAGGCTGGTGCTGCCCCTGGTCGACTTCCTGTGAAGATGGTGTCCTTTTCCGCTGGAGTTAAATAAAGTCTATGCAATTTTCTTTTGGACCTATGGGTCATTTTGTAATGATGTTATCGCTAAAGTAAGAACATTTCTATGATACTATAATGAAGTCGACATATGTATGAATAAATTGATCTTGGCATACATATGTTGTGCATTCAATTTTGTCCTTAAAATTGGGTGTGACAACTACCCTACAAACCATCTTTAGTCGTCCCTAAAAATCATGTATCAGTGTATCCTATGTTTATTGGATATTTTAATTAAAAAATGGATGAAGCACTTGTTGGGATTTTGTATCACCGACTAGTGATCTTGGTGAGACACATAGTTTAGACAGGGTGTCCTACTAGTCTTGTGAATGAGGAGTTGTACTACTTATGCCCTGAGTGCCTGTTTGATGTCAAGTAGGGGGATGAAATGTGAATTTGAGATTTATGTATGGTCTAGTGCTATGTCATGTCATTCTGGTGTTGGTGATGGGCCCTCCCATGGTGGGAGAGCTTGTGCATATTTTTGTTGGATTGGACTCTCCATAAAACCAAATCATTGGCGTTGAAAGCATGGTTGCATATGTGTTGATTGTGATATCGTCATAGCCCTTGATGGTACTTGAGCAACCAAAGGAAGGCGACTTCTTAAGTTTCATCGAGTTGATCGAGTATGACCTGACATAAATATTGGTATTTGTTAATGCAAAAAGATCTGCAAGCGCAAGGAATATCATTATAGATTTCACCTAGGAGTATTCCAAGATATTGATTTTTTAGAGGAAGGGGAGGGTACTAATCATGTATCAAGTTTGTTGATAAAGATGGAAGAATCAATAAATGTTTTTTATGGGTAGAGAAGAGTTTCCTAGGATTTTTGTGGATAATATCTAGATAAACAAGGACAAAGTTTACTCAAATTTACTTTCTTCCAAGCAGCAATACCTTTTCGACCATCAGTGGGGTGAGAAAACAAGGTCAAAGGAAGGCTGATAAAAAGCTCTATGTTAACACCAACCCAAACATGGTGCACTACGTTGACCTAATAGGGACTATCACCCCTGGGACTAGCTGCCACAGCTATCCTGGTGTTGGACGCAACCTTAGGTAACCTATAGTCTAGACACCACATCGACACCAATGATAGCTACTCTAATTCAACGTTAAAACTAGAGCACTTGATGCAGGCATGTAAAGTAAAGTAAGGAGTAAACTTAACTAAATAAATAAATTAATTAATAATCAAAGTTATCAGAATAGTATTTTTAGATAAAATCAGTGTCAGATATGGACCCAGGGTACATGCACCACCCGTAGATTCAACCATGTCCCATGTATCGGGATGAGGACTATGTTGCAGGAGGCCCATGAGAGTTAGACGAATCCACCAACTTGGAGGTCAAGGCATATCGAGGATGGTCAAATCTGGACGATAGAGTAGAGTCAGTCTGATGCACATTTAGTGTAACAAACTATGAAGTCAATCTGTTAGCCGATCGGATTTGTTGTAACCCTACTCCCTCATGCTATATAAGGGGGAGTAGGGGTCCTCCGATCGGGATCCATTCATTCCCATCAACTTCATTCTAGCGCATAGCTAGGAGAAGCAGCAGCCCCTATAACCTAGCATACAAGTACAGAGATCCACCTTTAAACTGGACGTACGGCACCCTAGTTCCCGAACCAATATAATCCCTGTGTCTTGTGTGTTACCATCTGATTCATCTTGCACGATTAGCTGCTAGGTATTGTCAGAGCTAATTCTTTCAACAATCATAGTAGTACTTCAGATATGACTAAAGGAGCATAAAATCATAGTAGTACTTCACATATGACTAAAGGAGTAGTTGCATCCTTAAGATACTACAAAAGGAGGCATCGACAAGTCGGCTTCTCCTCAGCTCTCACCTTGCCTCTCTCTTGAGTACAGATGACAGTCGAACCCATGGGTCCTATATCCGATAGGCATGGGTATGGGTAGGAAATCTTGCCCATGGGTACATGTTTAGCGGGTACCCACAAATATGAAGGTAGGGTACGGGTACATGTCTTCGCCGTGGGTATCTATCGGGTACCCACAATTTTATAGAATATACACATCATGCCTCATACATCATGTCGGATAGATGGGCCTAGAGTACCCTCACCGCCTGTATATTTGGCCCATGCCTAGGACAAAGCCCATGCGGGGTAGGCAAAACCACCAGCTTGGAATCCAAGACACAACAGGGATATATATCTGGCGCCGTCGAATCTAGACAATAGGAGGAAATCAATCTGTTGTGCATTCTATATAACAAACTAGGAATCCAATCTGTTAGCCGATCAGTCCCATTGTAACCCTACCCTCCTAAGCTATATAAAGGAGAGTAAGGGCCTCCTGATCGGTATCCCATCTACTTCATTCTAGTACATAGTTAGACGGAGCAGCAACCCCTATACCCGAGCATATGAATACTAGAGAAGCAGCATCACCCTATTGACGGTAGTTAACAAACATTATAAACCATCAATATAACTTGTATAAGGGCATACAAATGATCACCAACAAAGGTCTAGGGTATAATCTTTGTACCCCTCTCTCTTTTGTATCTCTCATTACTGTTCAACTAGGGACATTACTTGAGAGAAGACTCCAACAGAGGATGCTTTCCTTAGTAACCGGGTCCTACGTGCACCTACAAACGGGAGGTGGACTACAAAGATTCAATGATGCTATATAGTACAATGCTATATAGTACTGATGTCACACACGTGATCTACCACTGATCCGAAATGCAGGGGCATCCACGATTAGCCTAAGCCTAAGCACCACGTTTACACCTACGATTAATACTTTACTCCCTCTAGTGCAGGAATAAAGCACTCAAAAGAGTCGTGAACCAGAAGAACAATATAATCAAGATGCATACTTGAATGAGAAGTTGATTACTAGAGATATCTCGAAGGCAAGCTCAAGTAGAACTTTCATTCGCCAAGGTACAAGCCATAGAGAGAGTACCAACAGGCCGGCATATCCACCAAACTCTTCCCTCACTCTCTATTTCACTATTTCTATGTATAAGACTAAATCCTATGGAGGACTAATCTTCTCTTGATAGCTAGCTCTGATTCTCATAGGGAGAATATGAATTAGTGTTTCAGGATGCTCTTCAGGGAGGGGGACAGGGTTTGGTTATATAGCCCTAAGGGTGCAATGTGAGCCCTTGGATTAAACTGACTTAAGCAATGACCTAGATGCGTCCTCAAAGGCGGTGGGAAACCGACCTTCGAAGATGGCTGATAGGTGGGCCCAGGGGAGGCCGGCCCACCTACATGGCGGCGTCTCACCCTCAACTTTGGTGATGTGGCTTTTGGATCCTTCTAGAGCCTTCCCACGTAGGTGCCGTGGTGGAAATCCGTATTTTCCTTTGACGTTTAGGTCCTCCTTGGTGGTTTTCAGATTAAACCCTACTGGAAACACAGATTCACCAAAACTTGTGGCATTTGTTACTTTAGACCTCTAGACCTTTGTTGGTGATTATATTTATACCCTTATACATGTTTAATTGATGGTTTATAATGGTTGTTAACTACCATCAACAATTCCCCCAAGCTTACCCTTTGCTAGTCCCTTAGCAAAGTTAAAGACAGCAATGGATCAGGAGTTGCTACTTTGCTTTCATGCCTCAAAAGTACATAGGTGTTCAATCAAAAACTCTCCTTTGGATTAGAATAAACTAATCTGACCTCCAAACTTACCCATATTACCTTCAATCATGGGGCTTCTCAACCTTCACTTGGGCCTTGAGCAATTGAAGGACAGAATGATCAAGTCAAGCACTATGTCTCAAGTTCTTTGTTCCACCATTGTTCTAAAGTTTTTATTAGTTTTCAAAATGAAACTCAGACATCCCATTATATGACACTCTGAAGTCTCTCAATATATGTGGTATTTGTGGATCCTCACCAAGGCAATAAAGATGTTATGCCTTTTTCTCTTCCTACCACTAAGGCTTATGTGGAGTTCATAGGTAGGGAGAAAGCTAGAGCATACTTGCAATGCATATATTGTAAAGTCAAACAACAAATCCAAAGAGAGTTGAGTCATACAATCAAATCAAGATGTGCTTGTGTGTGGATATATGTAGAATATATATGGTGGCTAATACTAATTCTACTTTGCTCTTTAAAAACATATCTCTCTTTTGAAACTTAGAAATAACTGCTAGAGAATAGGGGCTATCATATTCATCTCTTTTTTTCAGGTGGGCATCTAAGTACCCATTGTTTTATATATCTCGGGCACTTGTCTATTTTTTCTCAAATCTTTTTTTAATGAATAACTTTTGCATAGCCCCATGTCTCTTTTCTGCAACAAAACTTTGAGAGAAAGGAACAAGAACTTGGAGCATTTATTTGGTGAATGGAGAACCTCACAATCATATTTTTGGGTTCACTCCCAATGTGGGAGTAGAACATTTTTTTGGGTGGATCTAGATGGAAGGCATGTTTTTTGTGCCTACCCCCAGTGTAGGAGTAGTGCATCTGTGGGTGGTGTGTACGTGATCTTGATTTTAAGAGCATGACAAACCTCTCATAAGGGTCAACAAAGCTTGACAAAACTCAATGCAAAAGCAAGCAGCATATATGTGGAAGTTTTCCTAACCTAATTAACTTGTATGGCTCTGGTGAGAATTCAAGCTTTGTCATACAAAAACTCATCATATAGTATTTTTATATTTTTGAAAAGAAAAATCTCTAGAACTTTAGTGTCACTAGGAACAAGATAAATAGCAGCTCAGACCTTCTCATATCATATCCGTCAATTACCTAGACTTAGATCAAGCATTCGCTACCCACAAGTTTTAAGTTCAGAGTAAATCTTTATATCAAATCAATCTTATCCAAAACTCGGAAGAATTCGAGGCTAAAAACTAGGTACTTGAAAGAAATTACAACAGAGCAACTATTCATCATTTCCATTTAAGAGTTTATTCTAAGTCCTCTTTATTTTATTCAGTTCCTAAAAACAAATTAAAGCAAACTAGACATGCCTTTTATTTTGTTTTGAATTTTACTAGATCACACATTATTACTATAACTATATATATTTATTATATAGATAACTTTATATTTCATTTTTCATTCACCATTCTATTAATTATTTAAAAAGAAACTAAAATTAAAACAAAAAGAAAGCATACTTACTTGGATACACGGGAGCACTTCTCCCCGAAGCTAGCTCTTTCAGTGAGGTTTTGGTGTTGTAAGTTCTTTGAACTGGACTTCTCCTTGTAAAGTTCATTGATCATGTTCCTTGGTTTGCTCTGAAGATGAGAATTCTTGTGATGACGTCTCCAATGGTAATGTCACCTTGTTCCGCTAAACCTATCTTGGTATTGAGTTTCTATTTTGGTTTGACAGGTTCAGGACCTTCACTTGTAGAAATTGGAGAATCAAGGACTCTCCCACACTCTACTTGAAGTGTGTCCTGCTCATAAAGACAAGGTAGAGATCAAGTGCATGGGCTCTGTTGGTGGGAAAACACCAACAAAACCAAAATTTTATTTATTCTTCTCTAACCTTAGGCACATTGAATAAGATGAAGTTGAGGTTGTGTGTTTTGTTCATTTATATCATGGGTGGTAAGATTAGAAGATTGAGCGTGAATATAGCATTTAAGTACATTTGGCAGAAAAGGGTTGAGTTTCTTAACCAAAGGAAGGATTGTCTATCTTTACATAATGTATCAAACCTTACATGATTATGACTGTCATCTTCTAGAGATAAGATATGCACTATTTTAGCTTATTTGGTTAAGACTATGAGACTAAGAAAGTGGTGCTAGGAACAAGCTTAAAGAGCAAGACATGTTGAGCTAATCCAGTTTGATCAGGTAAATTGTGACTCAAACATGTTTGTCTCTTATTTATGTGCCTACCAGAATCAAGGAAAAACCTTAAATAATGATCATTTACCTTAGGATGTTACCTTTGTCATTGGAGCATGATGACACCATGCGACGAAGGTAGATGACTCATGATGGTCCTTCCCTTTTGCTTGAAGTTTTTCTTGTTCGGCTAGCCTCACAGCTTGAGTTATTCATGAACTTCTTGTCTACTAGATTGCACCCTTCCTTTCTCATCCTTTTGTCATGCCATCTTTCTACTCTTTGATCTTTTGACACCTTGTTAGACCTTTTGTCTCACTCATTGTTTTATGCCTGCAAAGGATTAGTGGACAACACATACCCGAAGGAATATACAATTTTGAAATATAGGTTGTTTATCCAGAATTTTGTAATTTCCCTCTATGCTAATGAAAAGATAGTATTAGAATTATTTTAGCATAGTTTTTGTTTATCATGTTCTATACAGACGTGGCTCAAGGCAAAGGTAACTTGCAACAGAAGACAAAGTAAATGATGTTTGATACTTACAGTTTGTCTATTCATGATGAATGAGCTGTGTCTTCTTTGCACAAAGTTATTGGAGTTCAAAATGTGCTTTGCTTCATCTTTGATTTGAATTCATCTCGTGACTTACCCAAATTGAATTGAGAATGTCCTAGGGGGTTAGTCCAACAAAATATACAATATCTACTACAGCATACTATCGGCTCAAAAATCAACCTAGACACCACGTCTAATTTGATTTAGGAAGGTACTAAAACCTTTGGAAATAAGATCAGCACTCCTAAACTAAGCACCATACTTAATTTAAAAGATGTATGAACATACCCCAAACCTTAAGCATACTATAGTAAACAAAGGTGGCATGAAAGCATTATAGAGATTGATTCAAATAGAGATAAAAGAGCATGATTATTATCTAGCAAATTGATTATGGCTTAAAGGTAGAGACAACAAAGATAAATTAGCAACATGGCAGAAGATTTTTCAGAGAAGTCCATCCCCCATGCTTGAATTTTGCTAATGCAAAATCAAGTTTGGATGGATGTGATTAAATGTTGCATGATAATTGGTTGGACATACCTGGAGTCATCATCGTTCATCCTTTTTGCTTCAAACCTGGAATGGTTAGTGACAAAAATACCCGCAGGAATATTTTCACAATTGTATCTCTATGCTTACTTCATAAGGGTATTATAACAAAAAGTGAAAGCTCATGTTGCCTCCTGAAAGTGCTTGCTTTTGGACAAAAGGTCATCATTGGGAAACCTTTGAATTGTGTTTTAAGTTGGTGAAGTGGTTTCCCCTCCAACACCAACCTTTGTGTCTATCTTAAGATTCACACAACGAGATCTACAATATTTATGATAAACATATGTATCTACAACCACCTTGTCAAAGTTTTTATGAACAAGGAAGATGAGGGGGTTGAAGATCTTGTGTATGGCAATGTTAGAGAGACCAACTGATTCAGGAGATTTCTCATGTGAGCATGGATTTGATGAGGTGCTCATGAAATAACTTCCATGCTCATTAATGTAATCTTCCTTTTCAAGCTCCAAAGGTGTTTCTTCATGAATGTCTATAGGTGAAAACATTGTCTCCATTATTCCATGCCTATGACAGTCATTGGACGTTTTATTGTCTAAGATTTCCTATGGATTGGTGGCTCTCGGGTAGATCTCATCTAAGGCTTCCTCCAAACTTAGATGAGTTGTGTTTAATAAAGAGGTTGATTTACTATTTGAATCTAAGCCAAGTTTGGATTTTACCCATAAGGCTTCGTCCTTGTCCATCCATTCTTTAACAATGGCATATGAGTTCTTTATACATTCTAGCCATTGTCGTTGCTCTTTTTGGTTATCCTTGTGGTCTTCGTGACTCCTATACTTTTGTTGTCTTAGTGGATTTCTAGGGTCATTCTAAGATTTAGGAGAGAGAGCATAAGAGGGATCATCGGGATCAAGGATGGGTTGAGAGATGGGTTCAGATAAAATATCTAATGTGGGCATAGAAGGGGAGAGAATATGATTGACTTCTAATTGGCTTGGCTATCCTTCTATGGCATCACTAGACATGCCATCCTCGAATTCTTCCCAATGTCCTACATGGGAATAAGGACGCTTCCTAAGAGGTTCCTTCTTGAGAGGATTTGAAATATATTCGCTTGAAGGTCTCTTATGAGAATTTAATGTCATCCCAAAACCAACACCAAGGAGATCATCCTTAATTTCAACAGGGATTTCTAAAGGTAGAATTTCTTCTTCCCTTGGGGGATTTTGGGGTATTGATGGTTTGGTATTGATAGCTAAATCTTGGGATTGAAGTGGTTGTGATTTGGCTATCAAAACTTCCTCTTCTTGATTGGGAGATGATTCCTTCTCTTCCACGAGGAGTTCATTATGAATGCTAGTGCATGAGTGATTCCACTAATTCTATTAAGCATAGACCTTGCTTCACTAATAGACAATTGAAGAAAAGCTCCTCTAGAGGCTAAATCAAGGGTTAGCGCAGAATCCTTGCTAAGACCCATATAAAAATGTTGAAGGAGCATTTGGTCTAAAATGGCAAGGTCCAGGCCAGTGATAATGAGACTATTAATACGTTCCCATGATGTACCAATAGATTCTTCCTCTAGTTGTCTAAAATTTAGAACTTCTTTTCGAAGGTTAACTACTTTAGAGATGGGAAAGAAACGTAAACAAAAATTTAGACCATAGTGTTTCCCAATCTCCTTGCATACTTCCTACGGTTTGACTATACCATGTTTTAGCTTTTCCCGTCAAAGAGAACGGAAATAACTTCCATCTTAAGGTCTTGTTAGACATGTCAATGAAAAGCAAGCATGCACAGGTCTGCTCAAACTCTCGTAGGTGTGAGTATGGGTTTTCATCGCCTTCTCCCGAGAAGGATTAATCCCGAATCAATTTTATAAGACACGGGCGCATCTTGTAACCAGGTGATAGGATAGGCTCTAAGGATTTTGGTGGTACGGAGCTCACGCTCGTGGGTTGAGCATATTGATAAATAGGAGTGGAATCCATGCTAAATGACAAAGTAAAAGACAAAAGATTAAGCTAGGCTTGTAGTTAATTCAGCAACTATTTCCCCAGCAACAGCGCCAGAAAGCTTGTTGGTATATTTAACACACACAGATAAATCCGCAAGCGCACAGATACCGCTGTAGCTTTCACCCGAAAGTATTCCAAGTATCGTATCTATAGGGAAATGTATGAGACTAACTACGGTCTAACTTAACAAGGGGGTAATGATTAGGTTAAAGTCTAATCTAATCTAGGAGTAGCAATAAGGTTAGGATAAACAGGAGAGTAGAGAGGATAACTAAGGGTCTCTAGTTCTAACTTGGGTAAGCTTATGTCTTTTACTGTTCAACTAGGGACATTACTTAAGGGAAAACACCAATAAAGGATGCTTTCCTTAGTAACTGGGTCCTACATGCACCTATAGATGGGAGGTGGACTACAAAGAATCAACGATGCTATATAGTACAATGCTATATAGTACTGATGTCACACACGTGATCTACCACCAATCCGGAATACAGGGGCATACATGATTAGCCTAAGTCTAAGCACCACGCTTACACCTATGATTAATACTTTACTCCGTCTAGTGCAGGAATAAAGCACTCAAAAGAGTCGTGAACCTGAAGAACAATATAAATAAGATGCTTACTTGAATTAGAAGTTGATTACCAAAGATATCTCGAAGGCAAGCTCAAGTAGAACTTGGATCCACCAAGGTACAGGCTGTAGAGAGAGCACCGACAGGCCGACATCTCCTCCAAACTCTTCCCTCACTCTCTATCTCATTATTTCTATTTATAAGACTAAATCCTATGGAGGACTAATCTTCTCTTGATAGCTAGCTTTGATTCTCATAGGGAGAATATGAATTAGGGTTTCTGGATGCTCTTCAGGGAGGGGGGAAGGGTCTAATTATATAGCCCTAAGGGTGCAACATGAGCCCTTGGATCAAACCGACTTAAGCAACAGCCTAGATGCGTCCTCAAAGGCGGTGGGAAACCGACCTTCGAAGATGGCTGACAGGTGGGCTTGGGGGAGGCCGGCCGACCTACAGGCGTATCACCCTCCGCTTCATTGACGTGGCTTCTAGATCCTTCTAGTGCCTTCCCACGTAGGTGCCGTGGTGGAAATCCGTATTTTCCTTTGACGTTTAGGTCCTCCTTGGCGGTTTTTAGATTAAACCCTGCTGGAAACACAGATTCACCAAAACTTGTGGAATTTGTTAGTTTAGACCCCTAGACCTTTGTTGGTGATTATATTTATGCCCTTATACATGTTTAATTGATAGTTTATAATGGTTGTTAACTACCATCAACACCTACATTGATTGTATGCTCAGTATAGTTGGATTATCAACATATTCATACATAAGTTCATATAGCGCTCGCTCTGGTGTACACGGGGTGAGTGGTCGACATTATGTAAGCGTGGTGCTTATACGTTGTTTACCTGTGGATACACCCTATATTCTGGGCCATGTGGTAGATCATGGATGTGACACTCCCGTTGAGTCCTTTGTAGTCCACTCCCCAAATATAGGACAAGTAGGACCTAGTTACGAAGGAAGACAAGCTCTGTTCTTAATCTTTCTTAGTAATATCCCATATGTGTAGATATAAAGTTGATCTTAGCCATAATTACTAAGTGTAATTGCACTAATCAGTGTATGCTTTGACTTGTAACTAAGAGTGACTTAGGAATTATTCCTCTAATATTCTACTTAACCATGCTAATGCTATAGAAAGGAGTACTCTGAGTCATCAATGATTAGTTATTATGCATCATTCATATATACATTTACTTCTTGACTTACCCCTGTTGTGAGTGGAATATTGGTTATGGTTTATTTCTCCATCAGTAGCATAAGTTATCAATATATGTCCTTGCCAGATCTTCCATGTGGTAAAAATATAAATAACGACACCTAGAATACTCCCGGGTAAAGTGCTACAATGGTATATTATCTATGCGCTTGTAGATTACTTTCATTCATATATATCTATATATTCTTCCTAGTCACATAAAATAATAAAGAACTAGTTAGTATTATTCTAGTAGTAATACTAGGTACTACCAACAAGTATCTCTGGCATCATCACTAGGGATGACAACCAAGTAAAGTAATGTTAAGAGATATAGACATATATTAGGTGACTACTAAAACAAGTGACAAGTTAATAAATACCAACAAGCATTTTTGGCGCCATTGCTGGGGATGGTAGCTAGGCAAGAAGGAAATATTGATAAACTTATACTTATTAATGTGATCGAGAAAACCATTGACCCCTGCTCAAGCAGGATTAGCCTTGTTTTATCTATTTCATATCTTATGTAGGATCATGTATGACTGGTTTTGACCTTCCGACAAACTACGTTGAAGATCTAGAAGCATTAATCAGGAGAACTAGAGCCAACCTCAAGAAAGTCTCAAGTTTAGAATCAGAAGACAACCAGATAAGGCAGAGCTTAACACCAGATTTTGAAGCCATGGCTGACAAGACTCTCTGTGATTCTCTGCTCCAACTACGACCAATATTCATACCGAACCGGCAGTCAATGTTAGAGACAATGGCTTTGAACTCAAACCAGCTCTCATCAACATGGTGCAAGCTAGCCAGTTTTGTGGAAAGGCACATGAAGATGCGAGTGCGCATCTCCAACACTTCCTAGAGATCTGCTGCACTTTGACTATCAAAGGAGTGACCAGAGACGCCATATTACTTTGCCTTTTCCCATTCTCACTTTTGGGGAAGGCGAAGCAATGATTCTACGCTAACAAAGATAGAAACAATACATGGGATAACTGCTCCACTACCTTTCTAGCGAAGTTCTTTCCCACAGGCAAGACCAATGCTCTGCGTGGGAGAATTTCAAGTTTTCAATAGCAACATGATGAATCTGTCCCTGAGGCATGGGAACGCTTTCAAGATTACATTGTAGAATGTCCTCATCATGGGATGGAGAATTGGCTACTCATGCAGACTTTCTACCATGGGTTGACCAATAGTACCTATGAGACTATAGATGCTGCTGCTAGAGGTGCATTCCTGTCACTCACCATACCAGCTGCAATAGCTCTTGTGGAGAAGATGGCCTCCAACCAAGGTTGGAATGAAGAACGTCTTTAAATCCGCAAGAGAGGTGGAGGTATGCATCAACTCAAGGAGGTAGACATGTTGTCTACTAGGATGGACCTACTGATAAAGAAGCTCGAAGACCGAGCCACTGAGAAGTAAGAAGTCATGCACGTTCATGATTCCTGCATGACGTGTGAAGAGTGTGGATACACTGGGCATTCAGGGAACAATTGTCCTGAAACCCATGAGGATGTGAACTTCGTCAACAACAACTACTTTCACCCTCAACAAAATCAAGGATGGAATCAGCAACAAAGGCCAAATTATCAAGGTAACCCTCAAGGTAATAATTTCAATCAACCACCCTTGAGAGAATTAATTTCTGGCAAAGCTAAAATTATGGAGGGCTTATCTAGAAAACTAGCTTCCAATGATAGAGTTTTAGAAAATATAAATAATAGAATGGATAACCTCTCCTCTGTTATTAAAAACCAGCATAGCTTTAATAAAATGATAGGATCGCAAATAGCTCAGCTGGCTGCTGCTGTTCCTCCGACTGACAAAGGTAAGATTCTAGAGCAACTGGAAGATCTAGAAACTACAAAATCTTGTCGATATTCACAATGCAGCATACTATTGTGTACAACTATTGACGGAAAGGTGGATAGATTATACCTTGCCTAAACAAAGAGCGATCTAGGAAGACCTATCATCCCCATCGCCATTGGACCTCACATTTTCCAAGAAGCAGTTTGTGACTTTGGAGCAAGTGTCAACATCATGCCTAAGGTAATTTATGATCAAATTAATGGAGATACTTTGTTATACACAAACATGCATTTGCAGCTTGTAGATCAGTCACTCTGCTACCCCAAGGGAGTTCTTGAAGATGCCATTGTTCGAGTGAGACGATCATATATTCCCATAGATTTTGTGGTTTTGGAAACATGTGGAGATGTAAGGGCACCCACTATCTTGGGTCAACCTTTCCTAAGCACCGCAAAAGCCATCATCTATGTGGACAGTGCCAAGATTTGCTTCACAATCAAGGATAAAAAGGAGAAGTTTTCTTTCAAAAATCGTATCTTGCAATCTCTTGGACATCCACAGACACCGTACCTACCTGAAGAGACAGTAGTAAGTAAGAAGAAAAACAACAAAATAAGGAAGAACAAGGTCAGGCAGCTACAAGAAGAATCAGTCAACATGATCAACACACTACACTCAAAGTACGACCACCTCCTCGCTTCACCATTCCTTGCTAAGAAGGATGATCCAAGCGTACCCACGATCGAGTGTACCATTGGACAAAGAATCTTCCACAACACCTTCTGCGATGTTGGATCGGGTGTCAATATAATGTCTAAGGTAACGTATGAATACTTGTTTGGTGACAAACCTTTGTTCCCTACATATATGCAATTGCAGATAACGGACCAATCAATCCGATTTCTGAAGGGAATAGCGAAAATGTCATGGTAAGAATACATGATCACTATGCCCCTGCTGACTTCATGGTTCTAGACATGGGTGAAGAAGAAGATGATACACCCATCATTCTTGGAAGACCATTCCTTAACACCACCAACGTGATCATCTACGTTGGATCCAGACAAGCCCACTTCCAATTCCCTAGAGAAAAGGTACGCTGCTATTTCAATAGTTATACCACTTATGAACATCCAAAAAAGACCTGGTCTAGGAGGAGACGTTGATCATCTGACGCCAAAGGAATCAACCCCCAAGGAATAAATGGGAAGAAGATGAAGAACCTAAAGAAGTTGTGAAAGATCAACCTACTCTACCTAAGACCAGTCCACAAACGAAGCAGGTGTGGAAAGAAATGTGGCAACATCTGAGTCACTATCACAAGAGGTGCAACCATCAATGTCTCCATCCCTAGGACCAACTGATGCACCCAAGGAATAAACAAGGTTGGAGAAAAGTCCTGTCCGGAGGACTTAAAAATCCGAACCCTCACGAGGAGGTAAAATTGGTAGTTATCCATATTTACTTTCTAGCATTGCATGAATTATTTTTCACTTTAGCATATTTACTTTCCTGTATTTATATTATGCTAATAAAATAAAAATAAAAATAAAAAGTTTCATGACTGCATTTTATTATTGCATTATGAATCCTAAGCCCCATGTGAATAAATCTACGGTGTAAATACCCAAGGGAATATTCACTGTGGTGGCATAAAAATTAAAAATACGATGCATACTTATTTTCTATTGTGCATATCATAAAATTAGCAAATCCAAAATATATTAGGTAAACATCCTGCTAAAATTCTACCAATACAAAAATATTTCTAACCCTCAAGAACAACAAATCTCCGGATGGCTGACTGCTAACCCTTTATCCTAATCCGTTCCATGAGTTTTGGTATTCTTGTTAGTATTTTGTAGGATGATGCACAAAGATCAAGAGCAAGTTCACCCGGTCGTCTTCATCTCGCTACACTTTAGGATGAGAGGCACATCGGTCATCTTCATCTCGCTCCACTTTAGGACGAGAGGGACATCCGCTAGCATATCTGCTCTGAGAAGGATCACTCAACTTCAACATTCGACCCCGCCAACATCTAGCTTGGGGGAAAGGCACCCCCATGTATCTAGCTAAGTATTTCTTTCCTTTTGTCATTCTTAAGTTTGCTCTACATTTGCTAAAAAAAGAAGATGCATAACTAAAAGGAAAATAAAAATTTATCTTTGTTTTATATGTATATTAGTGAGGTGTGATCTACAAAAAATGAGAAAACAAAATAAAAGGTGTGTCTAGATTTTTAAGAGTTAAATAAATGGACTCTAAGGATAATCTCTTGGAATGGAAATAATGAATAGTTGCTCTGTTATAATTCCTTTCAAGTACCTAGTTTTTAGCCTTGAATTCTCCCTAGTTTTGGATGCGACTGTTTTGATATAAGAATTTACTCTGAACTTAAAACTTGTGGGTAGCATAATCTAAGTCTAGGTAATTGATGGATATGATATAAGGAGGTCTAAGCTGCTGTTTATCTTGTTCCAAGTGATACTAAAGTTCTTGAGATTTATCTTTTGAAAAACACAAAAAATGTTTCATGATGAGTCCCGATATGACAAAGCTTGAATTCCTACCATAGCCATATATGAAAACTACCACTTATATGCTGTTTGTTTGCATTTAGTTTCGTCAAGCTTTGTTGACCCTTATGAGAGGTTTGTCATGCTTTTAAAATCAAGATCACGTACACACCACCCACATATGCACTACTCCTACATTGGGGGTGTTGACGGTAGTTAACAACCATTATAAACCATCAAATAAACATGCATAAGGGCATAAATATAATTGTTAATGAAGGTTTAGGGGTTTAAACTAATAAATTCCATGAGTTTTGGTGAATCTGTGTTTCCAGCAGGGTTTAATCAGAAAACCGTCAAGGTGGACCTACATGTCAGATCTAATTGCGCTTATCCACCACGAAATGGACACCAGAAGACTCTAGAAGACTCAGGAGCACTCCACATCGAAGCGGAGACTGAGAGGCTGACGTGTGGGGCTGGCCGGCCCCACCTGTAGGCTGCCCGGCTCCTAGGCCCACCTATCAGCCTCCTCGTTGTTACGTCGGTTCTCCACCGCCTCCTAGGATGCATCTACGCCATTGCTTAAGTCGGTTTGATCCAAGGGCCCATGTTGAACCCTCAGGACTATATAATCCAACCCCCTCCCCACGGGAGATCATAAGTCATCAAGTCATCTAAAGATAGAAACCCTAATCTCCTCAGAGCTCCTCCTCCTCCATAGCATAGCTAGTTAGATTAGATCTAGAGGGAGGAAAGCAGAACTTCGCTTGGACTCTAGATCTTGTCTAGAAAGTGGTTCGGTATAAACTCTTGTACCCCTCTCTCTCTTGTTTCTCCATTGTTTTATATGCTAGTTACAAGTGTTATGACAATATCAATGTTCATCTTATTCATGTTCTTCATTATGATGTTCATCGCCTACATTGATTATATATCTAGTATAGCTAGTTTATCATTGTGTTTATGCATAAGTTCGTATAGCGCTCACTCTAAGGTACCATGGGTGGGTGGTCAACATTGTGTAAGCGTGGTGCTTATACGTTGTTTACCTACGGATACACCCTATATTCTGGGTCATGTGGTAGATCGCGGATGCGACACTCCCGTTGAGTCCTTTGTAGTCCACTCCCCGAATATAGGTGCACGTAGGGTCCGATTATGAAGGTAGAATGAGCTCTACCCTCGATCTTCCTTAATAATATCCCTTAGGTATAGATATAATGATGATCTTAGCCATGATTACTAGGTGTAATTGTACTAATCAAATGTATGCTTTGACTTGTAATTAGGAATGACTTAGGAATTATTCCTCTAATATTCTATCTGACCATGCTAATGCTATAGAAGTAGTGCTCTGAGTGATTTATCATTATTAATACTTATCATTTATACATATCTTATCCTTTGACTTATCACTATTATGAGTAGAGTATTGGCTATGGTTTATTTCTCCTTCAATAGTATAAGCTATCAATACATGTCCATGATAGACCTTCCTAGTGGTAAAAATATAAATAACAATACCTAGAATACTCTCGGGTAAAATGCTATAATGGTATAATTGTCTGTGCGCTTGTAGATACTTTGTATTCATAGATTTATATATATTCTCTCTAGTCACTTGCATTAATAAGAACTGCTTAGTGTTATTCTAGTAGTAATACTATGTGGTATCAATACATATCTTTGGCATCATCACTAGGGATGACAACCTAGTAAAGTTAGGGATATAGGTTTATAATAGGTGGCTAAGTACTTAAAACAAGTGACACGTTAATAAACACCAATAGGGGGTAGGCGCAAAAATATGCCATTCCATCTAGATCCACCAAAAAATATTTTACTGTTACATTGGGAGTAAACACCAAAAACATGTTTATAGGATTATCCACCAAATAAATGCTCCAAGTTCTTGTTGCTATCTCTCAAAAGTTTTATTGTAGAAAAGAAGTAAGGGGATATGCAAAAGTTATTCTTGAAAAAAGAAAAAATAATAATGGACAAGTGTCCAAGATATTAAAAACAATGGGTACTCAGATGCTCGCCAAAAAAAAAGAGAAAAGAAAAAAAGAGATGAATAAGATAGCCCATGTTTTCTTGCAAAGTATATTCTGAGTTTTAAAAGAGATATATGTGTTCAAGGAGCATAGTAGAATTAGGTTAGCGACCACACATATATTCACCATATACATCCACACACATGCACATCTTGATTTGATTGTATGACTCAACTCTCTTTGGATCCGAGGTTTGACTTTACAACAAGTATGCTCTTTCATGATATTTCCACTCCTATGAGCTCCACATAAACCTTAGTTGTAGGAAGAGAAAGGCATAACATCACTATTGCCTTGGTGAGGATCCACAAATACCACATATGTTGAGAGACTTAAGAGTGTCATATGAAGGGAGCTCTGAGTTTTATTTTGAAACCCCATAAAAACTCTAGAATAATGGTTGAGCAAAGAACTTGAGACATAGTGCTTAACTTGATCGTTCTGTCTTTCAATTGCTCAAGACCCAAGTGAAGGCCGAGAAGCCCTAAGGTTGAAGGTAATATGGTTAAGTTTGAAAGTCAGATCGGTTCATTCTAATCCGGAGGAGAATTTTTGTTTGAACGTATTTGTATTTTTGAGGAGTTGCTTTAGTGTTTTAAAAAATCCTAAAACTACTGATCCATTTACTGAGTTTAGCTTTGCTAAGGGACTAGCAAAGGTTAAACTTGGGGGAGTTTGTTAATGGTAGTTAACAAACATTATAAATCATCAATATAACATGTATAAGGGCATAAATATGATCACCAACAAATGTCCAGGGGTTTAAACTAATAAATTCCACGAGCTTTGGTGAATCTGTATTTTCTATAGGGTTTATCTAGAAAACCGTAAAGGTAGACCCAGATGTCGTATTTAATCGCGCTTATCCACAGCGAAAACAACCCCAGAAGTGGAGGGCAAGGCGTCGCCAGGTGGGGCCGGCCGGCCTAACCTACAGGCCGGCCAGCCCCCGGGGCCCACCTATCATCCCCCCGTTGTTATGTCGGTTCTCCACCGCCTTAAGGATTGCATCTACGCCATTTATTCAAGTCAGTTTGATCCGAGGGCTTAGGATTGATGCTCTGGCCTATATATACGAGCCCCTACCACCACCCCAAACATCAGATCATCAAACTCTGATCAAGTCATTTGAGAAGACAAAAACCCTAATCATCCTCAGAGTTCCATCATATTCTAGGGCATAGCTAGTTAGGCTAGGTCTAGAGGGAGGCAAGCAGGCTTCGCTTGGATTCATGATCATGTAAAGAGCATGGTTTGGTATAATCTTTGTACCACTCTCTCTTTTGTATCTCTCATTACTTTTATATATTTGCTACAATTGGTTATGACATTTGTATTCATATCGTTTATGTTCCTAATTATCATGTTCATCGCCTACTTTGATTATATGCTTAGTATAGTTGGATTATCAACATATTCATATAGAAGTTCATATAGTGCTCGCTCTGGCGTACACGGGGTGAGTGGTCGAGATTGTGTAAGCGTGGTGCTTACACGTTGTTTACCTACGGATACACCCTATATTGTAGGCCATGGGGTAGATTGTGGATGTAACACTCCCGTTGAGTCCTTTGTAGTCCACTCCCCGAATATAGGACAAGTAGGATCTAGTTACGAAGGAAGACAAGTTCTGTTCTTAATATTTCTTAGTAATATCCCTTATGTGTAGATATGAAGTTGATCTTAGCTATGATTACTAAGTGTAATTGCACCAATCAATGTATGCTTTGACTTATAATTAAGAATGACTTAGGAATTATTCCTCTAATATTCTACTTAACCATATTAATGCTATAGAAAGGAGTACTATGAGTGATCAATGATTAGTTATTATGCACCACTCATATATACATTTACCTCTTGACTTACCCCTGTTGTTAGTAGAATATTGCTTATGGTTTATTTCTCCATCAATAGCGTAAGTTATCAATACATGTCTCTGCTAGACCTTTCCTGTGGTAAAAATATAAATAACGATACTTAATACTCCCGGGTGAAGTGCTACAGTGGTATATTATCTGTGCGCTTGCAGATTACTTTCATTCATATATATCTATATATTCTTCTTAGTCATATAAAATAATAAAGAACTAGTTAGTATTATTCTAGTAGTAATACTAGGAAGTACCAACAATCATCTCTGGCATCATCACTAGGGATGACCACCTAGTAAAGTAATGTTAAGAGATGTAGACATATATTAGGTGACTACTAAAATAAGTGACAAGTTAATAAATACCAACACACCCCCAACTGGACTAGGGCACCATATGCCTGAACCATTATAAATCTTGTGTCTCGTGTGCTACCATTTGGTACCCATCCGGGACTTCCAAACTATTGAAAGTAAAGCAAGCATAAGCACATGAAGTGCTCATCAAATATAGCATGGGGCTTATGAAGGCTCAAAAGACTATAGATAGTTGAACTGCGGTAAGCACTTTTAATAGGTCAATTTTTATCATTAAAACATGAGTTGCTAAGTTATGCTTAAGCTCCAATTCTCATATGGTAATAAATAAAGGCAATATGACAATGAATAAGCATAAATAACATCATATAACAATTAAACATCTTTTCAGTAAGGATCCATGCTTCTCGTGACCAAGAGCATGGCTCAGTTTAAAGACACTCTATAGAGGTTCTTGACCACATGTCGTGATTCCCATATGCCTGAGGGGATCAACCACTCCCATATGCCCGAGGGAATCAACCACTTGACTCACTTGCAAGGTAAGCTCCAAATCACATCCATCCTTTCTCCAAACTTTAGAAAATGTGGGCAACAAATTATTCAGAGAGAGTCAAGATGGATCAAAGGTGGGGTCGCTCGACATGACCTAGGGTCGACCAACCCATCATTTGCCCAAAGATGCATCAAACTTTTATCACAGATTCATCTCGCATTCATAAGTTTGAAGGAAGAGGGTTTGCAGCTTAATTATAAAACTTTAAAATTTTAAGAAAATGCCTATACAAGGAGGGATGAAATATGTACCAATTTTTACCTTGAGCAGGGGCTCATGATTTTGTGTCCTTGAGCTGGACTTCTCTTTGATTTTACCTTGAAAATATTTCATCCGGCTCCGGAGTGGATGACACAGGTGATTGCGCTCTTTTCTTCCACCAGACTTGCTTCTTGATCTTGATCGCCATCTGTCGGGAATTAGTGGCGGTTACTTCATCATTTACAACTCTTACCATGGAGCATTGCTCAGATCATGGTTTGAATAGGAACTTCTCTTCCTTCCCGTTGATGTTCAGGTGAATAATTTCTCTGGCTCTTATGTCGATGTGTGCGTTTGCAGTTCATAGGAATGGTCTCCCAAGAATGAGCGGTGTTTGTGTCAATCCTAATATCCAGCACCACAAAGTCGACTGGGATGATGCAGTTTTTGATTCTTATGGGAATGTCTTCTGCTATGGCCGCCAGGTAACGGACTGATTGATCAGCTAGCTGCAAGCATATTGGAGTGGGGGACAATGGTGTGTGATTTAATTTGTCAAACTGCCTTGGGCATAAAATTGACGCTTGCTCCAAGATCACATAGTGCATGATCGAATTACTGTGTCCCAATTGAGCATGAAATGGTGGGGTTTCGGGATCCTTCTTCTTTTCTGGCAGTTGATTAAGTATAGCATGAGTAAATTTTTCCGTTAATTTTACCACATCTATGCTTTGCATCGGTCTCTTATTTATTGAAGATGTCCGGCATAAGTTGGTACCTGCATAGCATTAAGTGACGTTATATGCACATAAAACTTTTGAATTACCTCAATGAACTTTTTGAATTGCTCATCCACATACGGCTTGTGGTTATGAGTGGGGAATCGCAACACCCCGTGTCAATAGAATTCGTGAGAGGTTGTCCTCATTTTGTCTTTTGAAATTGTTTGTCTCCTCTGCTTCATCATTGCTTATTGCCTTCTTTCCTATTGGGTTAGAAATAGAATGTGGTGGATCACAAGTAATGCTTTGAAGGAAGCAGTCAACCTTCTCAACTTTTGGGCAAATGTTTTGCTGGCAGCGGTGGTTACGCTGCTAGTATTTACTCCCTCCATCTCAAAATAAGTGCTCACCTTGCTTATAAAGAAGTCAAACTTCTCTAAATTTGACCAAATATATATATAAAAATACTAATGTCTATGATGCGTAATAAGTATCATTAGATTGATTATGAAATATACTTTCATAATAAACTTATTCAGAGATACAAATATTGATATCATTTTCTTTATATTTAGTCAAATTTCAAAAGAGTTTGACTCCTTGATAAGCGAGATGTGCACTTATTCAAGGATGGAGGGAGCACATCTCTAGCTTCTGTCCAGCTAGTTCTATTGCAAGAACCAGTGGCCTCTGCATCAGCTAGCCAAATTCTTCAATGACTATGTCAAAAATTCCTCCAGTTCATAATTTAACTGTGAAATGAACAATTTCCTAATTTGTTCTGATGTTAGGCGTATGATTTATCCCAGGGTAACCTTCTACATGAATAGTCAAATCAATGTACGCTGTGAAACTAATAAGATTGGATCATTTGAGTCCCTAAGAACATTTTTTTTCTTCCCCACTACAAATAATAATCAGTCCTTTTCATCTGAGTTCCCTATTTAACAGGGTTTTGAGTTATTTTTTTCATTTGATGAACATCTCACAATTTTGTATGAGGTCATCAGGGTGTGCGCATGATAATTGTCAGTGTGGATTTTTTCTTCGAAACAGAAATGTATTCCAAAATTGTATGTCGTGTGTTCTCCTGACAAAATTTAGAATATCTTAATGTATTCTTCCAACATATAGTCCACGAGATTGCTGACTACTAATCAATTGATAATAGTAAAAAAAATTGTACAGAAAATACAAATAATTAAAGAATCTCCACTCAATTGGAGGCTGTTCCACATTTCCATTACATGAACTAAAAATTCATACAACAGACCCTTAAGATGACATCACCGGAAACGGCGATCAGAGAGGGTGAACAAGAGCCTCAAATTTCTTTCGAAATATTTATCCGCTGTCCCTAACTCAAATCCCAAAAGCAAATACACACAAAATCGATTTATTTACGAGCCAATTGGTGGTTGGCTACCTCCGATAACCCAGAAGTACCGAGATGCCGCTCGCTCAGGTCATGGCAGCGTCCTTCCCAACAATCACATGGAGGAGAGGGAGAAAACAACGAGCGGAGGGGCTGCACTCCATACTCGTAACGACGAACGCAGAGAACAAACAGGAACCGGGGGAGACGGCAACTGCAGCTGCGAGACCGGGGGCTGCACAGATCCTCGCAGTGAGCACGAACGGGAACCGAGGGAGGGAGCACGTGTCAGCCTGGACCGCTCGGGCCTGCACCGCTCGGTGCTAGAGCGCTCAGCGCTGGGGAGGTGACCGTGCTTCCTAGGAACGCAGAGAGAGACGGAGAGCGGGGCGAGCACGGCTTGGCCTGGGAGTGGACAGGGCACCTGGGCCCCTGGCGGACGCCGCTCTGGCTCAGGGTGGGAGCGAACGGCGCTGGTGCCCTTGCTGCTGTGCCGTCTTGCATCATGAGAACGCCAGGGAGCGACGAACTCGAGCAGAGCAGAAACGGACGCAAGAAAACATGAAAAAGAGCGGAAAACTCCATGAATCGTTCCGGCACAAATAGAATTCAGCTTAGTACGAACCTATTCTCAAAAATCATTGCCTTGACCAAAACTTCGTGAAATCGCGATTGAAATCAAGAACCAAAATGGGGCAAAATAGGAACACAGTGAAACAAAAATTCACAGGTATAAACCACGAATCCCAGAGGGCACAAGGAGGATTCAGGCCTCCTTTCCCAGTCCAAATCTCAGACAATACATCACAAAATATTTAGATTCGGGACTTCTCTCAAAAACACTAGGGAACGGAGAAAAAAAGGAGAAGGGAGAAATGAAAAGGGTTATTAATGGCAGAGAGGTGAGGATAAGGGCACTCTTATCCTATTTAATAGGGCTATTATATAATACCATTTTTTTTTGTTTGTAGATATTTTTTGAGCCAAGTCAGTGACCCGAGAGCATAATGGTCCAACTCTTTTTTTGTCGATCGGACGTCCACGCTTCCTTCAAAGATTTGCTTGGTCTTGATGCAACCTTTGTGATTCCACTACATGCCACCCCGTTTCTCCTCGAAACCTCCGCCCGGGTTTTGAGGCCCAAATCCCGAAAACCGTCCACCGAATGGTTTTGATGTCCAAACCATCAAACCGTCCGCTAGTAGCGTAATCCATATGCGTCCTCTGCCACTCGACGCGTGTCACCGCCGTCCTCGACCGTCCGGCCACCAAGTCTTCACAGCCTCCGCTCGACTCACATGTCCGCTGTCTTGACACGGTCAACGCGGTCACTCCTCTATGTACACTTACGCTTGTCGATGTCCCCAGATATCAGCCACCGCGGCTATTCTGCGGGCTTCCTGGTCCTTCGGTCCAAACCTCACGTCCGTCCTTCACTGCTCCAGTCCATCAGCACGGCACGTCTCTACTTGACATTCACCTCGCCGTTGACCACCGCCTCCGAGCTCCACACCTACGCACCACAAGCCAAAAGATATGTTGCACAATCCTATTCATATCATAGTTAGTTCACAAACTCAATCCAAGACGCGAATTACATTAACAATCACTCATCACAAATCCGAACCATGAGAGCACGTATCAACCTCAACCTTGTGTTCAAAAGCTCCAGTAAAAGCTCGGACACGATTCTTCAATTTTCCTGTACACGATGATAGATGCATAGTCAATGACTCAATCATATGAGGGCCTTCAATTCATGCACGGCAAATATACAATATACTCATGTTTCGTAAAATCACTAATAAACAGTGACAGAAAAGTGTCTCTTCAAAGATAAAATCACTCGTAGAGCTGACAATGGATTAGAATCCAAATCCATATGGATAAATCCAATTAACATCCAACGAAAAGAAGTCACGTCCAAACGTATCAAGGTACAAAATAATTAATGTCCAATCCAATTGCTTTTAAATCCAAATCCATGCACTATGATCCAATAATTGCGAAACTATTGTAACTACATGTTAATTCTATGTCAAAATTTGGACCCCAGCTATTAAAAATCACATTCATATCATAAATTTTAGTAAAATTGATTAAAATTTGTTAGAGATAAGTAAGTATGATTGTCCGCTACTTTTGTATAGATTGGTGTTACTAGATACATATGTGGGCCCCAAGTCAAAACAAAGATCCCAAATTGAAAGCTCATGTTCACTAATTCAAATTTTAGCGAAATTGGCTAAAATTTGATGGAGATGATTCAGCACGATTGCCCGCTACTTTGTACAAATAGGTGTAACTATGTATATAAGTGGGCCCCATGTTGAAAGACCCCAAATTACAAATCTCGTGTTCACACCTTAAAATTCTAGTGAAATCGACTGTACTTTTTAAGATGATTTAATATGATTGTCCGCTACTTTGTAGGGAGTGCTGTTACTACATATAAACATGGATCCCATGTCAGATTCAGACCTTAAAATTATAAATCTCATGTTCACACTTTAAAATTTTAACAAACTTAACGGAAATTTATTACAGATGACTCGGTACGATTGCTTGCCACTTTATGCAGATCGGTGCGACTAGATATACATGTGGGTACCACGTCATAAACTTGAAACTTGGTAGGGGTCCCTTGCCCAACAATCAAGTTTGCTATGTGGCATTTGAAAGAAATATGGTCAACAGATTCTACACAAAAGCACAGAAGACAATCAGTTTTCCCTTTCCACCCTTTTTTCACCAGGTTTTGGGCAACTTGAAGTTTATTGTTGAACACTTGCCACAAAAAAATTGATCTTAAGAGGAATCTTACTTTTCCATATAAAACCAGCTACCCTACTAGTAACACCCTTGTCAGTTACGAATCTGGCCCTGTTTGGTTGGGCGGTGGTTTTTGAAAAAACTGTTGTGAGCTGTGGGCTGTGAAAAAGCAGCTGTGGGAAAAACAGGAAGTCGTTTGGTTGAGCAGCTGTGGCTTTCATAACAGTTGCAGTCAGGTTCTCTCACTTACGGGCTCGCAATAAATATTTATCTGCCTATATGCAATCATAAAACACTGAGTTTTCACTGATTTACATATAAATGAATTATTTTTGAGAAAATTTTACCTTTTTTAGAACAATAAATTTTATTATATGGTTCATGTAATTTCACTAAAAAATAGGCAATTTGTATGTATACTCTCCCTACTCCACCATCTACTTCCTTCTGCAGTAGAAAATCTAATCTCAGTTTCAAAAAAAAATCTAATCTCCACCATCTTCTATATGTATACTCTCCCTTCTCCACCATCTAGGATAAGGTAGGCAATCACGTGCAGCATCTCAGTGTCCTTGTACTCATTGGCAGATGGAGCACATGGCATTGTCCTCGGTGGCCCTGCTAGATTCTCTTCTCTAAAACCCAAATCACAGAATTTGCTTTGTGTTGACGCTTAATTAGGTCACACACACGATAAGGAGCTAGATAGCTCGATGTAGGGCCTAGCTGATTTTAGGATCGGTCGGCGACTAGGTGATGTCCATACCTGGACCTTGTGCCTCCAGCGATGAGCGCGATACGCAAGACACGTCGCCGGAGGAGCCTCGCCGGGAGCGCGATACGCAAGACACGCCGACGAGGTCTCTTGAGACCCGAAACCCCACACACCCGGGAGGGACCCCGTCGGGGCGTGCGGCGGCTATGAGCTACCCTAGCCGGCCTGACCACTCTAGAGCATCGTCGTCATCGATCCTCCAGCCATGTAGCACCGACGAAGAACGAGGAGAAGAGGTAGAGGGGAAGAGAGGGTAAAAAGAGGTAGTAGATTGATTTGTTGTGTTTTTGTGTCGATTGGATAGATGGGAACTCAATCGGCCATGATCCTCTTATATATAGAGGGGGTGGTCTTATCCCAGTAGGAAACCTCTCCAAGACTTATTTTCCAAGTTTCCAACGAGTTTGGAATAGTTGAGATCGAGTTTGGACTCTCCCTGATTCGGACTGCGAAAATCAGAAATTCTGACAGGGGGTCAGAAGTTCTGATTTTTGCGCAAAGCTAGCACCTGTAGGTGAGCATTAGAAGTTCTTATAGGGGGTCAAAAGTTTTGAGTTTCAAGCAAAGCTAGAACTCCCATGCAAAAGTCAGAAGTTCTGG
Organism: Miscanthus lutarioriparius; assembly: GCA_904845875.1. Lineage (NCBI taxonomy): Eukaryota > Viridiplantae > Streptophyta > Magnoliopsida > Poales > Poaceae > Miscanthus > Miscanthus lutarioriparius. The sequence goes on from CAJGYO010000005.1 coordinate 76,950,022, forward strand.
TAGAGGGTCAGAAGTTCTGATTTCCGCATAAAGCCATAATTCCTATGCGAATGTCAGAAGTTCTGGTAGGGGGTCAGAAGTTCTGATCTTCGCGCAATGGACAATTGTGGTTGTCAACATATGCCCCCCTATTTTTAGGTGAATTATGCATAAACCTGAAAACACCTGTCAAAACAAAACCAAACAGCGACGATACCCATCTCATCGGCTGCTCAGTGGCTAAGGGCGATATATACATCGGCCACTTTTGTTCTAAGGGCGATACATGTATTGGCCATTGTTTGGAGAGCACTTAGGCTTCTTGTCAAACACTTGGAAAATACTTTTTTCAAGTACCTTCCGTTGAATGCTCTGTTGAGACGTTCACCTTTCAATGTCTCTAGCAAATATGAATTACCGATATCACTTTGATCACTTTGTAAGGACCTTCCCAATTTGGTGACCACTTGCCGAACTTGTTGCTCTTCGATCCAATTGGTAGTATGGTTTTCTACACTAATTGTCCCACTTGGAACGATTTGCTCTTGACTTTCTTGTTGTATGCCTTGGCAACTCGAGCTTTGTCTTTCTCTATATCCTTGAGAGCTTTTAATCTTACATCAACCACCTCATCGATATTATCCATCATCAGATCATGATACATAACAGCAGATAGATCATTTTGTTTAGCAAGCCTATATGCATCCAAATTCACCTCGACAGGTAACACGACCTCTTGACCATATACCAACTCAAAAGGAGTAACTTTTGTAGTACCATGCCTTGAAATGCGATGTGCCCATAGAGCTTTAGACAAAACTTCATGCCACCTCCTTGGATTCTCCTCGATCTTCTTTTTAATAAGCTTGATCAAAGTCTTATTACTAGACTCAGCCTGGCCATTGGCTTGAGCATAGTACGAAGATGAATTGAGCAACTTGATTTTATATAATTTGGCAAATTCCCTCAGCTCCTTAGACACAAATGATGTCCCTTGATCTGTAGTTAATGTTTGAGGGATGCCAAATCTATGAATAATATGCTCAGTGATGAACTCAATTACCTTCTTATGTGTCATATTCTTCAAAGGAACTGCTTTGGTCCACTTTGTAAAGTAATCCATAGCAACCAACATAAAACGGTGTCCCTTTGAAGATGGGGGATGAATTTGGCCAATGAAGTCTAGCCCCAACCACAAAAAAAGCCATGGTTTGATGATAGGATGAAGCATAGCAGCAGGCACAAGCTGAATATTTTCAAACTCCTGGCACTCTTCGCAACCTTTGTAATAACGAAAGTAATCGGCCATCATAGTAGGCCAATAGAAACCAGCTCTACGCAATAACCACTTCATCTTCGGGGCCGATTGATGCATACCACAGATACCTTCATGGACTTTTCCCATAGCCACTCTCGCTTGATCAGATCCCAAGCATTTAAGCAACAAATCTTCGGTGGTTCTCCGATAGAGCTCATCATTATGCAACACATATTTAAAAGCGCTCCACCGAATATTCTTCTCAATTTTGGCATTAGGATCATGTAAATATCTCAACAAGAGAATCCTCCAATCTTCTAAATCGGCTCCAATATCACTAGAAATTGCATCGGGCATATTTGGTAGCTTCTCGGGCGAATTGACTGGGCCGGTCACAAAGGAGTCGGTTGAGTCGACTGGGTCAGTCGGCCTAGCCGACTTGGCTACTGCAGGGGTGGAGTCGGCTGAGCCAACTTTGTCAGTCGACTGGTCTGCATCTGCACGGGAAACATTTAAATTTTATGCATCGGCTTTTCTTTCATGCGAAATTAACGCCCACTGACGCCAAAGCCAGATGCTTGTTGAGTTAACATGTTGGCCTTATAATTCTCATGCCTTGGAATATAATAAATTTGGAATTCGACAAATGTATTAATAATGCCAAGGCACATATCACTACTATAGATTGACTTTTCACCGTCACCACATTCACTGCCGTAGCGATAGAAGTGATAGTGTGGTACCCCCACCGTCGGTTGACCGATAGCGAGGCCTCCTAGGGAAAGAAACCGACAGTGAAAACTGCTACCACCGACGGGTTAACGGTAGATGCGGCAGCGGTATTGGGGTTGCATTTCCTCTGTCGCATGAAAAGCCGGGCCGACAGGGATATGCATTTTGGCCAGCGGTCCAAAACTAGAGTTTGGTCAACCAGCGGTAAAAATTCAACATGAGTGTTGAATGCCCTCAACTTCCAAGGCTGTCAAATCACCTTTACTTCTATCGCCTGAAGCTAAAGAGCCGTACCCACTGCTCTACATATTCTTCAAGCCCAGTGCCCTCTAAAACCACCCCTCTTCTTTATCCATCATCCCCTTCTCTTCCAATCTGCAAAAAAATATCAGACAACCCCATCAAGTTTCCAAGCAGCCCGTCATCCAGCAAGGACGACTTGCCATCCCACTAGTCCTCCAAGAAAGTTGTCTCCTTCGATGACTGCATGCCTTATGATTGTAGTCCTCCGTGGAGCTCCGAGAAGGAGGACCCGAAGGAGGAGGATGAGGACGAGGACGAGGATGAGGAGGAGGACGCCGACGCCGATGACGACGACTCCGACTCCAACTTCGACTCGCCTCCTCCCAAGAGAGTGATTAAGTAGTGTATAGTTAGTATAAGTAGTTTTAATAGTTTAAGTTAGTTATTATGTTTTCGGATGAGTACAATCATATACTCGTCCAAATTGTGTGTATCTGTATATGCAATGAATCAATGAAAAAAGGGCCTGATGGTTTGCGGCCAAAATTTGCCATGACAATGATTTGGCAAGCTAAAATTAGGTAAAATTTTTGCCATGGATTTGGCAAGTCGAATGTCAAAGGTTGGCAAGTTTTGGTAGTAAACCAATCAGACCTAAAGTTCTTTGAAATATTAGGTTTCCTACTGCTGTTCTTGCTACCTATCTTTGATCCTTGCTATTCTAGGAGATATTGCTACGCGATGAATGTTTTTTCTTTTTCTGTATATATATGAATGAAAAGTAAAAACTATCATGTACGGTTTCGGTTGTTTCTAGGAGAATCTAATAGCATTTCAACTGCTGACAATCGTCGTATTATAGCGTTGGATTAGGGTGGCAATGGTCGGCTTAATACGGATACTGTTTATCTTATCCCGTGCCGTCCATTCTCGCTGCCGATCAATCTGGACCTTCCATTTGGAAATGAAACCTAGAACTACCCGGGCCATTTCCCAACTCCCCTCGGTCTTGTTGGCGCATTCGCGGCTGTTGGACCCATTGAAAAACCCTAATACGAAGCCATTAGTTCTCCCCACCCATTGCTTCATCTTCATCTCTCCACCAGTTGCTTAATCTTAATTTCCCCAACCGCCTGTGCTTGCCCTGCCTCAAGCACCTTGCTTTATCATCGTGGACAATGCTCCGTGAAGGTTAGATGGATTCGGTCACCCGCTCCCCCCTATTTGCATGTGGTTCCAATTGGTTTTGGGTTCGATATTAGTTTTATTCATATTAGGAATTTCTTTATTGCAACAGATGTCATACTATGGAAGAAGCCATTTCAATGCGAGCAACCTTGCCTTTTGGCAGCTAGGGTTGGCACCAGGACCCCAGATGATGTTGTTTGCTACTTGAGAACGGAGCATTCACCTGGACCGATGGTTGATTATTGAAGCCACTGTTCGTCACCTTCTCGGTCCATAAAATTTGACAAGAATCATTGAAGACCCTGTTTGTGGAGAGATTTTTGTACTTTGTAGGACTAGACATGAAGTAGACACACTTTATAGATACAAGTCCATGGACGGAGATGTTGTCATCTTCGCTATGGTTCACTACCTCTGGCTTTTAGGAGCGCATCAACCAATTGAGTACCTTAGCAACTGCCTACCCCTCCGACATTAAGTCTTAGAATTTGTGAACTTTTATGTTAATGAAGTTTATATATACTGATGTAGCCTGTGGATTAGTATGTATGAGTACTTCATAATCGTTGAACTATTACTTTGGTTAAACTTTTAATTGAATTAGTTGGTCTTGATTGTGGTCCATGTGTACACCTCTATGTAAGCACAGAGGATCCAAAATAGGCCTTCTTCTACAGGAAGATATTAACCTGAACTTCCGGTGATACAACATTTCATCTTGGCGGGACTGCGAGGGTTTTCAAGGATGTTTTGGCGCTTTGGCAGGAGGCAAAAGCGTAGACAATAAAAGACCCGGGCCGACCTCTTCACTTAGAGTGTGCAACACTTTGAACCCTAACTGCTCCATGGCTACATCTAGCTCCAACTCCTCCCAGTGGTTGGCACCATCCCAGGGTGCCGTCGTGAGAAGAACACCGGCTTCCAGCGGAGGAGGCTACAACGGGAGGGGGCCGCCCATCCCGTGCCATGTCGACAACCACCCCTACGCATACCAGCCACCACTTTTGTGTTGTTGCGGCTTGAAGATGCCTCGGTAGATTTCATGGAGTGATGGAAACCCAGGACGTCAGTACCACAGATGTTGTAGGGCAAATAATGTCACTCGATTTCTTTCTTCTTCATTCTGTTTTCGCAATGCAAGTGCTAAAATCCCGCTGTACTTATGGTAATTTGGTTTTTCGTAGCCCAACTCAGATTGTGGGTTCTTTATGTGGCACGATCCCCCATATGGAAAATTTCTAAGGACTTTGATTTTGAATTTACGTAACAAGATTTGGGAGCTGAAGGCGGAGACCAATGTTACAACAAATGAAGAACATCTGCAGGAGGAGGAAGAGATTATGCCATAGATTGAAGAAATGGCCAGGGTTCCAACAAAGATGATGGAAGATTTCATACCGTTGAGAAAGAAATGTGCTTCATGTTCTTCTTTCACCTATTTTGTACTTACCATAGTTCTTGGCATGTTCATTGGCAAGTTGCTTAGTTCACCGCAGTAGATTCAAGTATCAATTTATGATGTATCGGACTGAAATCTATCACTTTTGTACAACTATTGTTAAACTAAATGCAAGGTGATTATCCAGGTGTTCAATTTATTAAAATGTAAATGCTAGTACATCCAAGTATCAATTGATGTGTCGGACTGAAATCTATCACTATTGTACAACTATTGTTGAACTAAATGCAAAGTGATTAACCAAGTGTTCAATTTATTGAACTGTAAATGATAGTTGATCCAAGTATCCATTGATGAGTTGGAGGCATCCTACTTCCCTAGACACTGGGCCCTGGTATAGGGGCAAATAATTTATTGAATTGTATATACACTCCTACGGTCCTACCACACCTTCCTCCCATCCATTCCCCACTCTGCTCCCTTGCTTTGCTTCACCCTGCTAGCATCAGACGAAAAGCAGCCTCTCGCATGCTCATTGCCCCTTCACCTCCTACCGCGCTGGCGCACAAATCTTCAGCGCGCTGCGCACCGTCCTTGCTTGTCTGCTCCATCCAGATCTAAGGTAACTACACTAGATTTGCTCCTTTACTGGATTCTATATTCCTTTGTAGTGTTCAGTCATCCTCTCTGCTCCTTCAACCTAGCTACAGTAATTTTCTTGGATCTACAGATGAAAATGCCTCTTCTCGTTCTAGAGTTTGTGGCCTTTTACCTCCGTGGAGTGCAACTTGTAAGCCTTATTATCCTCAGTATTGGTTCACCGAATCAGTACTTTGTGATCAAAGTCGATGAGCTAAATGAAAGTGTACCAATGGATGTGGACAGGGTTGTAGTGGTCAAGGCTCGGGATGACATGGAGATTGATAACGATCTCGTGGACGTCGACAATGATCTGCAGGATCTTATGAAGATTGACAATGATCCCATGGAGGTCGACTAGGATCTGCATAGAGAGTGATTAATTATGTAACCAATGATGTACATATGAAGGCCTTTTAACTTTTGCATAGTATTGGCCTAATTAGTATCTGCATTTTAGCTTTCAGCATGCTTGTTAGCTTGGTAGTGTCGACCTATTTATTCGGTATAAATGTATGGAACTCAAGTTGGATACCTTACAATCCGAGGGTACTGGCATTGTGCTTTCCTTATGTTTTCTAAGTGCGCAGTTTGGCTTTCTTTTAATGTAAATATGTGTGCCTTATTATTCACCATCGAGCTCAAGTTGGCTTCCTTTCAATTTGAGTACTGGAATTATGCTTTTCTTAGTTTTCTAAGTGCACAGTTTCGCTTTGTTTCAGTGCCAAATGTTAAGATTGTGTGCCTTAGTGTTCATCACCGTATCATACGGAGGTCTTCGGGTGGTAATAGGACCCAGCCATCGATGATGGTACTGTGCATTCACCGCCGTTTAGTTGCAAAATTTCCAATCCCGCGTTTGAACCCTCCCTCGCAGAACTGATGAAAGTTTGATTCCTGTGTGCATAAAAGTTACGCAGAGAACCCCTACCCCAACATCCCCGTAACCCCCCCCCCCCCCCCGCTGCCCCCTCCATCTCTCACACACATAGCTTTTCTTGTCCTCATTGCTGTTGTTCATCATCGCCGCTCGTGCTCATCACCACTACACAGCTCTTGCTCCATGCCGGTGCACATCGCCAGCTTGCCCGCATAGATCCACCAGCATACGAGCTGCTGCTGTCACCAGTTTTGCCACTCGTGCTCACCACCGCCAGATCCAAAAGCAAATGTAATAAGGCCTTACTTCCATCACCATCCCTTCTCCTCAAAACTCATCTCCTTACTAATGTTTATTGATGCAATTCCACGGCAGGGCGGCCTCGTCTCTTTGGCTAGTGGTGTCCTTCCAGATGAAGGAGGCCCGCAACATGAGGAACACAGTGGATAGCCTCTCAGACGATGTGCTTGCTGACATCTTCAGCTACCTCCCCGCCCGGTCCTTGTACTGCTATAAGTGTGTCTATCGCTCCTGGAGCGCGTAATCTCTGACTCCTATCAACGTAAGAAGCTTTCACAAACTATCATTGACTTCTTCTATGGTAGCTGGTGGAAGGGAAATCACCACTTCACTAGCATCACCGGTGAACGACCCTCCTTGTCCTTCTTGCCCTTCCCCCTAAAAAAAGTCCTAGTCTCAGATTGTTGCAGTGGCCTCGTCCTTTGCTGGTGTGCTAGGCCTGATTGATTACATCGCTATGTTGTTGCAATTCGGCAACCCACAAATGGTATGTACTGCCATGTAGCATTCGTTCTGTTAGTCAGGCTCGCTTAGGTTTTGACCCAACGTCCTCGCACTTCCATGTGATTGAATTTGTTGAGGTGGAGCGTGTGTGTGTAGGTGTGGAGATCTACTCATCTAAAACTACAGCATGGACCTTTAAGGAATCTGAATGGGGCGAGGGTAGTATTGTTCTACGTTCAAAATCGAGAAGTGTTTTTCTTAATGGTTTTATGCACATGCTTGAGTACTCTGTGATAGTTGCTATGGATATGGAGGGAAATACATGGAGGACAATTCGTAAACCAGGTGGTGCTAAAATGTCCATCCATCAAGCTCTGGGTCACCTGTGTGTGTGCTCTGCTAATTTTCTCAATAGGTCTTGGCTTTTAGTGTGGATACTTGAAGACTATAGTACTGATAAATGGATTTTGAAGCATGTTGTGGACACGGAGGTTCTGTTTGGATGCATGAATATTAAAATTGGTTCTGAGCTTTGTGATGAGAAGTATAGAGTGATTACAGTTCACCCAGAATGGAATTTTATTTTCCTTATTGGGAAAGATAGAACATTGATTGCATATGACATGGATCGTAGAAAGGTTCATGTCATCCATGCCCGTGTCATCCGCTTTTGTAGATCAAGAGGGCGTTTTCATATGAACAAGACTTACTATCTTCCTTATGTTCCCTTGTTCATGGAGTCTTTAGCAAAGCAGTAAAGGTGCATTTCCTACATTTCATCGTCACGACAGTTTTTGTTCAGGTAGGGAGTTGTTTTCATTGTATGTATGTATAGGTCAATTTTAGCTTGTTAACTAAAGGAATTGTATGTTCAATGTTATTAATTCTACTGCTTTGTTCAGGTTGTGGATCAGAGATGAATAAGAAGGGTTCCATGGTGCATTGGCTACCAATCTGATGGATGCACTAATTATATTCATTTTGCCTTGCAAGGAGTGCCACATAGAAGGAACATAGCTACATCGGTTCAATATGTAAGTCTGTATAGATCAGTACCTTTAGTATGCTCTATGTGCCGCTTGTGTTAGGACATCAGTTGAGAAAGATGTTATGGTAGCATCCACTGTTATTGTAAACAATTGTTTGTGAACATGATTTGTGGATGTAATCATTATATATATGTATGTTTTGTGTTCATGAATCTATTAAGGGCCAAGCTAAATTAGTATCTATTGTGAAACCGAATGAAATTATGTCACCGTCGGATGTAAGCGCCATTCAATGTTTTGTTATCACCACCGTCGCTATACGTATGATGCGGCAGGGATCAAAAGAATATCACTACCGAATCATTTAGTAACCCAACACCGACTAAACGATCATCAAAGGCAGATCATGGTGCAAGGCGACAGTGACCATGACCTTTGTACTGGTGGTTCATACGCTGAAGCGACGGTGGTGTTAACCTATACACAGATGTCTCGGCCATCGAAGCGACAGCGAACCCACACCACTAACAGTCGGGTCAAAGTATAAGGCGATGGTGCTGGTGACCACTACACAAGCGGTTGATGTGCCCACATGACTGTTTTGATAGCCTCGACACAGGCGGTTCATTTGCATGCGGCGGTGTTAGTGTATATCCACAGCCGGGTTGAGCTCCAATATGACGGAAGTAAGGACCTTATCACGGACGGATGATAAGCCAATGCGGTGGTGTTGTGTACTTCCTAGTAGGTCCGAGATAGCGATGGTGATACGACTATCACTACCGACAGCTACTGTCGAGGCCAAAATTGGACTACTATGTGGGTTACGACGCGGCTGTGAAGGGTGCGAGTGTAGTATCAAGACACATATCAATTGGTGACCCCTTTCAATCATTGAAACCTGCTAAGCCACATGCTATACCACCAGCAAGGAATCACCAAAGGCCTTAACATTTTTCACCTCCATGGAATGCAATATTTCCAAGCCGAATAAAAGAACTTCACATTCGGCTTGAATGTTGGTGCAAATGTAGTTTTAAATTGGCTTGATGTCTCAAACAGCACCATTGTGAGAAGTAATGACTATGCCAACACCTTGACCCTTTTTGCAAGCCGATTAATCGAAACAAAGCCTCCATGGAGTAGAAAACAGGTAATTGATCTCATCTTCTAAATCGATTCCATGCTCAACAATCAAATTGACGAGGATTTGACCTTTCAAAATACTCAATAGCTCAAGAGCCAAATCACAGTCAATTAATGCGTATGCCCATTCACCAATCCTTCTACTAAGGATTGGCCGATGTAACATGTGCTTAATAACATCGGCCTAGCAAGCCATCATGCGTGTACTAGATCAATTAATGTTTCAATTCAGCACCTGCATAGTACAACACTAAGCATAATTTAAAGCATGGGCATACCTTGTCTTAAGATCAAGAAGACATGTATCAACATGGATGATAGCATATCTTTTCCTTTTGTCTTCTTGAGTCAACACAACACCGATACACCCTCTTCGACAATAATATATAAAGTGAATGGAGCTCCACTCCTAGATGCATGAAGAACTAGTGGTGTTGATAGAGAATCCTTGAGAAGCACGATTAACTTAATTTATAATCGGCTTCTAAATTTTACCCTGCATACGTCGGCCGTGGTCTAATGCCAAACCCAACACCAATCTGCTCATATGGGTTGGCCGATGCAATCCTATGTCCAAACAAAATTTACACTACATGATGATATGGAGCCGATCATCAATCGGCTCTAGAGAAACAGGAACAAAGCCTCCTCTAATGACTCAAAACCAGCAAGGTCTCTCCCTAACAAGCAAATCATATCATCATGCCCCCCAAGCAAAGGGGCATCAGCCATGGTATAAGCCGATGAGTCGACATGGACGATCTCAACTTCATTATTCACCCACTGAATGAGGAACTGGTGCAAGCTAGAAGGCACACATTGATTGCTATGAATCCATTCGCGCCTAAGAATCAAACTGTAGTTCCCTTGCACTTCTGCAACGAAGAAGACGATGGCCAACATTTTGCTCCTGATAGTAAGTTTCATCAAGGCAAATCCCTTGGCTGAAATAGAATTTCCTCCAACACCTTTGACCATCCTCTTGGTCTTAATCAGCTCCTCATCAGATCCGCCAAGCTTCTTACAAAGTGAATATGGTATTAGATTTATCGTGGCTCCGTTATCCACCAACATGTTGTTGACCAGTTTGCCATTAATGAAGCCCTTCACATGCAGTGGCTTGAGGTGATTCACGTGGTCTGCTTGCTTCTGGAAAATAGCTTGACCTCTAGAAAGCTTGTCAACACCGGTGGGGACCAGATCAACAACAGCGGGAATTGAATCAACTGGAGATACTCCAGAGGCACCCAAGCCTGAAAAAGTCGGCTCAACCAACTCTAAAGCCGGCTTAGTGTGGCAGAACCTCCTAAATTATTGGGCCCACATGCACCTGTCACTGTCCAACGACCTCTGACAACTATATATATGTTCTAGGTAACTTAAGAAGACTGTCGGGTGTCCTCAGGAAACCCTGAATCATCCATGATTTCCGAGCAGGATCACATTACAGAGTCATTGCAGTATTACAACATTTATTCTACCATTCTGTCGCAGAACCTCCTAAATTATTGGGCCCACATGCAACTGTCATTGTCCAATGACCTCTGAGAACTATGCATATGTTCCAGGTAACTTAAGAAGACTGTCGGGTGTCCTCGGGGAACCCCGAATCAACCACGATTTTAGAGCAGGGTCACATTACAGAATCATTGCAGTATTACAACATTTATTCAAATATCTACATCAGAGTAAAATAGCGGAAGTCTTACAATAACTTAGTTTACAAAACAGTAGTTTCAAACCTTATAAACTAAGTTCGATAATTACTACACATGCTACTAGGTTATCTATCCATCCTGGAAGCAACAAGATGTACCATGACATAAAACAAAGATTTTGGTGGACTAAAATGAAGATAGAGATTGCTAGATATATAGCCAAGTGTGATACTTGTCAAAAGGTGAAAGCTATACATTTGAGGTCTGCTGGAGAGTTACAACCATTACCTATTCCAGCTTGGAAGTGGGAGGATATTAGTATGGACTTTATTGTTGGTCTACCCAAGACATCAAAGGGATTTGACTCAATATGGGTTATTGTAGATCGACTAACCAAGTCAGCACATTTTCTTCCGGTCCAGAGTATATATCCCACTATCCGATATGCCAAGATACATTTAGCAAGAACCATGAGCCTCCATGGAGTACCAAAGACCATTGTGTCCGATAGGGGTACACAGTTTGTCTCCAGTTTTTGGAAACAATTGCATGCTTCGTTGGGAACCAAGCTCCTATATAGTACAACTTATCATCCACAGACTGATGGACAGACTGAAAGAGTCAATCAAGTACTTGAAGATATGTTAAGGTGTTGTGTCCTTAACTATTCCAATAAGTGGGATGAAAGCTTACCTTTGGCCGAGTTCTCATACAATAATAGTTATCAGAAAAGCATTAGAATGGCTCCATTTAAAGCACTCTATGGTCGTAGATGCAGAACATCGCTGAGTTGGTCTGAGCTCGGAGAAAGAAGGTTCTTTGGAGTTGACCTTGTGAAAGAAACAGAAGACAAGGTTAGGCAAATACAAAGTAATTTGAAGATAGCTCAGTCCCAACAAAAGAGTTATGCGGATAAACGACGTAGACCATTGGTGTTTAACAAGGAAGATTTTGTATATCTGAAGATATCACCAATGAAGGGAGTTACCCGTTTTGGTGTTAAAGGCAAGTTGGCACCCTGATATATTGGACCATTTCAAATTTTAGAGAGGTATGGAAAAGTGGCATATCGCTTGAAATTACCAGAACATCTATCAGCTGTACATGATGTGTTCCATGTTTCTCAAATGAAGAAGTGTCTCTGAGTGCCTAAGCAGAATGTTGAGGTTGAAGGAGTGGAACTTGAACCTGATTTGATCTATTCCGAATATCCTATCTGAGTTTTGGATAAAAAAGATCGTGTTACTCGAAGGAGGACAATCAAGTTCTACAAGATACAATGGAATCAACATTCCAAAGAAGAAGCTACTTGGGAATCTGAAGATTACTTGTTAGAAAAATTTCTAGAGTTTCTTGCGTCGATAGAGAATAATGTTAGTTTTGCTCTATTGTTGCGAACCATGTTTGTAAAGGGACCTTAGCTATTTTATGGACAAGATTTGGATGTTTTTGGATTGACACATTTCCTTTTCCATTACTTATCCTATGACTTTGAATCTCGATATGAGATTTCTTTTAGGGGGAAGGATTATAACACCCCTGGTGTTTTAAAACCTCAAACAGGACATGTCATCATATGCATTGCAAAGCATTTGCTCTTAGTAAAAACTTTGATATGCATACATTAAAACAAGTTTACATCTATGTTATATGTGTTTCCTTGTATGGTTGAATCAATTTCAAAATAATTGTGTTGATTTGGATTTCCGAAAACCCTGATTTCCAGTGATTAGTTTTGCCCCGAAAAACCTAATTCTAAATCGAAGTACATTTTGGGGCTGAGCCTTAAAGCAAAAATGTAGAGCTTGTCGTGTGGTACAAAGTTGGTTTTTGGAGTTTTTAAAGTTGGTTTATAAAAATTGAAGTAATTTGAAAAGGCGTGATTCTTTAAATATTCCCTTTTTGAATTCAAATTTGCATTTCAAAATGTAGACCGAATTAGGGGGTGGTTATAAAAGCAAAGTTGTAGAACTTTGGATTTTGAACAACTTTTATTTTTGGAGATTTTTGAGTTGTTACATAAATTTGGGAGTAATTGGGATTTTAAAACGAGTGACAATTTGGTAATTTTGATGAACAGTACCAGCGGGCAGCTGTCACCGCCGGCGAGCTTCTTTCTGCTTCCAGGCACGGTTGTGGCCGTCTTTGGCGTCCTGCTGGCATGGAGAAGGCCGCGTCGTGGCTTCCTCTTGCTTCCTGGCCGGCCTTTATAGCCAGGGCATCACCGCCGTTCTTTTTTTCTCTTCATCTGCTTTTCCGGTCGCCACCATCCAACTTCGTCGAGCTAGCGCCGTCACCGTGGTGCATTTCCTGTCGCAGCAAAGCTTGCCACAGCTTCGCTTGTTCCTTGCGCACCCAGCCAACCAACCTTGGTCACTTGATTTCGCTGCGAAACGCCGTTCTTTCTCGCGGCCGGCAGCACCGCCGTCGAGTGAGCGTCGTCGTGGCCAGCGCTCTACGGTGAGTCTTTGCTCTTGGTCGGTGTAGTTCCAGCTTCGCCATGTTGCTGTGGTGCTTTGTGCCCGGTTGATTGATCATTTCACCCACCACAGCCATCGGAACATCGCCGTCGTCGTTGCTCGCGCCGCCGTGGTCGCTGTGACCATCGACCCGCCTCTCCGTTGTTTCTCCGGCTCGTCCATCGCCTTCAACATGTTCGGGGTGAGCTCCTGGTTCTTCCCGAGTTGTTTGTTTCACCGCTACTGGTCTCCTGTCATCAGCGTAGTGCAGCCGTGCAGTCGTGGCCGCCATGGCCGATGTCGTGCTCGTTTTGTGCAGCGATCGATGCAATTAGTGACATCAGTAGGTGCGCATAGCTGTGGGGAGCATGTTGGTGCCTTCGCCATCGCCGGTGACCTCGCCGTCGGCGAGATTTCGCCGGTCAAAGCCGCTGTCGCCGTGGTCAGCGCGAGAGGTAGGGGATGACATGTGGGGTTGGGTTGTCAGTGACTCTGCGTTTGAAAATGAGTTTTTCTATTTTGCAGATTTGAATGAATAGTGATGTGATTTGTTATTTTTGTGTAGATTTATTTAGAGCTCCAAAAATTATGAAAATTTTTGTGTTTTCTCTCTGTGATGTATATTATTTAGGAAAAATATGAAATGTTGTTTTTCAGTAATTTTTGAATGTGATAAAAATTGCTCAATTAATTAATAAATGAGTTTCCATGATTTGTCTAGGCTTAATTAATTATCTAAAAATTTTGAAAATTGTTTTGCCCCTTAGTTATCATGTGATGAACCTTTAAAAAAATTTTGAGCTCAATTGGAACAAGTTGATTTATTTCATAATTTTTAATTAAATAATTAATTCATAAAGCAAATAGTAACCTTTAATGATTTAGGTTTTGATTGAATTTTGGATTGAGTGATGACCTTGGGTCATTAGTTGATAATGATCCTTGGCAATGGAATTAAGTGTTATGAAAAAGGTTTAGTTAATTTGACTTGTAACTGTACCGCGAAGGAAAGTTGTATTCAAGTTGTTAATTTTGCATCCATCATCGAGCATCATGTTTTATATCTCGCATCATGTTAAACATGGCATTGTTACTAGGTGTAGTGAAAGAAGGTGAGCACGTGGTAGTTAATCAAGTTGTGGAAGAGGTTAATCCGTCTGTTGAGGTTGGAATTGAGATAGGTGGAACGACTCCGGAACCTAACTTTTCTGTCAACGAAGGCAAGCTCCGGATGCATTTAAACCTACCTTGTGTTTTACAAATTGATTTTGCTTTTGCTTTTCTTTACTGCATTAAGTGATTAGGAGTTAAGTGAAAACCTAATTGGTGCATTACCAACCTTGGTTTTCCATATCTACCTTGTTACCAGTTTTAATTCGTATATGCCTAGTTATGCATAGCTATGCTTAGAACGATGAAAGTCAGGTGATTACCTGTCACCTGCGAGATTTAAATGGATCTTTGGTTACGCTTGGTTACTTATGTGATCATGAAATATGAGCATGTGGAGTAATAAATCTAGACCGGATGAACTCGGTGTAGGGGAGTCACAAGACATGGAGGTCCTGTGAGCGGGTTCTTTCCACCTGTGTCGATTGAGGCCCGTCCGTTGTTGAACTGCATGAGCTGAGACTTTGTAGTACTAACTGCATACTCCGGTAAGCCTTAACTTGGCTATTCTATTACGAGAATGGCTACTCGCGCACTGGGAGTGGAGAGATGGCGGGAATAGCGTGTACCCACGTGGCAATGGGCTAGATTGGTGGAGTACTGTATTCTCGGGTGGCGTGGACCCGTTCTTGTTTTAGAGGATCCGAGGGTAGGTTGATATATGTAAGTCGGGGACCTACATATGTCGTGTGGTCTAGAATCCCCAACTGGGTTTAATCGGTTCGAATCGTCGTTGCTCCTCGGTTATGGAGACTCAACTCACTGTTCATCATCGTAGTTTAATAACTGAAACTTGAGGATGGTTTGTGAAGGTGTTGGATTTGAAGTTTCATGATCTCAATACGGATCATGTCAGCTTTGTATATGATCTTTATGAAGTTTTAAATGTTGACATAAAGAATTTTGTTAAAGAGCTTTTACGCAAAAGAACTTTGATTATTGCTAAAGCCATACCTTGAATCCTTGAGCCTGCATTCCTGCGTTCTATCAGTTTTTATTTTTGGTTAAGTCTTGTTGAGTACTTTTGTACTCAAGGTTCGTTGACCCTTGTTGCAGGTGAGGCTCATGAGCAGGTCTGCTTTGGACCATGCTGCATGACTGTTGTTGAATGCGATGACGATAAGTAAATGCGTGGCCCTTCGGCAGGGCAAGCTATTTGTGTGCTTGGATTATGTTATAATACCACTCCACTACTACGTTTTGTAATAATTATTGAACTTAGTTTGTAAGGTTTGAAACTATTGTTTTGTAAACTAAGTTATTATAAGACTTCCGCTGTTTTACTCTGATGTAGATATTTGAATAAATGTTGTAATACTGCAATGACTTTGTAATGTGATCCTGCTCGGAAATCGTGGATGATTCGGGGTTCCCCGAGGACACCCGACAGTCTTCTTAAGTTACCTGGAACATATGCATAGTTGTTAGAGGTCGTTGGACAGTGACAGGTGCATGTGGGCCCAATAATTTAGGAGGTTCTGCCACACTAAGCCGGCTTTAGACTTGGTTGAGCTGACTTTCTCAGGCTTGGGTGCCTCCGGAGTATCTCTAGATGATTCGATTCCCGCTATTGTTGATCTGGTCCCCACCGGTGTTGACAAGCTTTCTAGAGGTCAAGCTATTTTCCAGAAGCAAGCAGACCACGTGAATCACCTCAAGCCACTACATGTGAAGGGCTTCATTAATGGCAAACTGGTCAACAACATGTTGGTGGATAACGGAGCCACGATAAATCTAATTCTATATTCACTTTATAAGAAGCTTGGCGGATCTGATGAGGAGCTGATTAAGACCAACAGGATGGTCAAAGGTGTTGGAGTAAATTCTATTTCAGCCAAGGGATTTGCCTTGATGAAACTTACTATCAGGAGCAAAACATTGGCCACCGTCTTCTTCATTGCAGAAGTGCAAGGGAACAACAGTTTGATTCTTAGGCGCGAATGCATATCAAAGTTTTTACTAAGACCAAATGTTTTGCAATGCATATGATGACATGTCCTATTTTAGGTTTTAAAACACCAAGGGTGTTATAATCCTTCCCCCTAAAAGAAATCTCGTCCTGAGATTCAAAGTCATAGGATAAGTAATGGAAAAGGAAATGTGTCAATCCAAAAACATCCAAATCTTGTCCATAAAACAGCTAAGGTCCCTTTACAAACATGGTTCGCAACAACAGAGCAAAACTAACATTATTCTATATCGACGCAAGAAACTCTGGAAATTTTTCTAACAAGTAATCTTCAGATTCCCAAGTAGCTTCTTCTTCGGAATGTTGATTCCATTGTATCTTGTAGAACTTGATTGTCCTCCTTTGAGTAACACGATCTTTTTGATCCAAAACTCAGATTGGATATTCGGAATAGGTCAAATCAGGTTCAAGTTCCACTCCTTCAACCTCAACATTCTGCTCAGGCACTCGGAGACACTTCTTCAATTGAGAAACATGGAACACATAATGTACAACTGATAGATGTTCTGGTAATTTCAAGCGATATGCCACTTTTCCATACCTCTATAAAATTTGAAATGGTCCAATATATTGGGGTGCCAACTTGCCTTTAACACCAAAACAGGTAACTCCCTTCATTGGTGATACCTTCAGATATACAAAATCTTCCTTGTTAAACACCAGTGGTCTACGTCGTTTATCCGCATAACTCTTTTGTCGGGACTGAGCTATCTTCAAATTACTTTGTACACTACAAGATTTTCGGTCTACTGCAACGCCAAAAAAGTGTAGCAAAAGACCCAAAAATGGTAGCCATAGTAATTTTGCTACCAATTTTTTTGGTTAAATGTCGTTGCACTTGTAAGGGTAGCAATAGCATAATGCAATGGGTTACATTTTAGTTGCGACACACAGCCCCTCTATTGCAACACTTTTGACGCTTTTGCAACACCTGGTGAGTGTTGTAACAAAAGCAATTGCAACCACTATGGGTGTGGTAATAGTATCAATTGCAACAAACTAGGTGTTGCTAGCGATACGTATTGCGACACGCTGGTCGTGTAGCAACACAATGCAAGCGCAACGCAACACAAGTGTTGCAATCGTGGTTGTTGCTACGCAGAGAAAGCATTGCAATAGAGGTTCTCTATTGCCACGTCGCCTAAATGGTTGCTATAGGTGGCTTAGGTTATTGCAACATCTCTTCAGGTTGGTTGCTACAGAGAGGTCATATATTGCCACGTTTCTGAATGGTTGCTATAGATGGCATAGGCTATTGCCACGTTACTTAGGTTGGTTGCTACAGACAGGTCATCTATTGCCACGTTACTAACTATCTGGTTGCTATAGGTAGATTCCTCTATTGCCACCGTCATCTTTTTGTAGTTGCAAGAGATAGTTTCTCTATTGCCACGATTATCGTACCTATTGCCACGACTAAATGTGATTGTTATATGTGCCATCATATATTGCAACGCCAGATTAATATATTAATAATTCATGTTGCGACACTTTGTTTGGTAGCTTAAATTAATAATCGCAAAACGCGACAAATACATAATGAAGGAAGCATCGACATCCATTAAAACGAAATATAATTTGTTCATACAAAATCTTTAACAAAACACACCGAGTGTCAAACTAAATGAGAACACAAGTAGATAGCTTAACACATAATAATGTGTTAAGCACGCATAACAACTATTTGAACTCATTCAATCAAAAGACTAATGTCTCACTTGTAGCAGCGAAGGTTCCCTTGATATGTATGTTGGCCATCGTCCCACCATTCGCATGCTCCTTCTCAAACTCAAGATTCCTCCTGAAAAAATCATTGACATGCATTAGTTAAACCGAGAGACTAGTGGTGGCAAAGCTAATTGAACATCAAGCAAGAAGCAAAACACGAGCTGCAAAGATTACTAGAGTTCTGTGAGCTGCGGACTATCAACCATGAACTTTGAAGCATAAAGCAAATATAAACATACATGCAAATGCCTGCCTCCCAAGACATTTTATGAGCACAAACACATCCATATATATTTCTAATCAAGAAGAGGAAACTAAGCTTTGACCATATTTAGGAGCGAGAACAAGAATAATAGCTATGTACTTCTCCAAAAGGACTATATGTTCCTTTTTAATGCAAAGAGAGATAAAGGTTTCACATAGTACACGTGTATTCTTTTTGGACAATGCAGATCTTTTCCTAGCCGCAGCTTCCTTCAGATTGCTTTTTGTCAGTAGTATAAACAAACCCCATTCACCGCCAAATTACTTCTAGTCATGCGCCCTCTAGTGAGACGTTTCTTCAATTGCGGAAGAAGGGGTTGTTGTTCTGGGTAGCTGGTTTCTTGGGTAACCTGAAAATAAATGGTTGGTGGTAAAATTACACCCCTTGACAAGAATATGACATGCATGTTATAATTAAACATTCTTCAATTATCATCAAACTACCTGTGACTATGCATCATGTGTTCTCCCATTGTAGTTGTTACATTTTGTGTCCCCTCAATTGTTGCAAAGCAGAAGAAACATTTTCGATTGGCTCCACAATTGTGCTAGCCTTGCATTTCGAATTGGGTTCAAGATCATGATTTTCAGTTCAATAAACTATGAGAACATAGATGTTGTTAATATTACCTTTTGTCTTTGAAGCTTGCTTTGTTGGGCTGCTTGCAACATTAACATAGCTTGCCTAAGTGCTTCTCTATTAGCCTCCCTTTCCTTGTTCATCCGAAGTCGACGCCTATGTTCTTGCCTCTCGGCTTCCCTTTCAACTTCTTGAGCTTCTAGTCTATCTTGCGGCCGTCCAAACGATTCAATGAGGGCTTCCTCCTGTTGCGATTTACCGGTAGTCCTCCGATAGTAGCTCCTTTCTAGTTGGGTACCTTGCAAGGTAACCATTAGCATGCATCTTGTTTGATTTGATTTTTCTTGTTTCCTTGTAGGTTGATTGGAAAATCTGGTTCTGCTCCAAGTCTCGAGACGACATTTTAAATCGTGCCTTGACTCCACTCCATAATCTTCCAGGTTGCATTGTCCTAACAAAGCAAAGACATTTAGTTAATTAAAACTTTAATTCTAAGCGAGGACGATTGCATCACTTAATAAGGGTTGTAAAAACTGTTTAATACTCACATAGACTTCCCTAGATTCCTCGCTTGTCCATTGTCCATTTTGTTGGTGGGTCATCATAAAAAGCTCCATATCATTTGGCTCTTTACCGCTTAGTTGGTCCCTCTAATTAGGCAAGAATATAAAAAAATTAGCCATATTTCATAATCTAGTGAAATATAGAAGCTTTTATAAACCTGTAAAGATCGTGAAGATATCCACCACGAATTTAAAAACAGAAGATAACAGAAATATTTATTGCTATTGAAAAAAGAACAGAATCCAAGTTCTTCTTTTTGTTGGCACACATTAGTTTTAGTACTTTTCAAACTTTACGTATACAAGGATGCAAAATATATTTTTTTGTAGTAAGGCGTTGGGCGTTGGGCTAAATATCTCTATCAAATACAAAGACTATATAGGTTATAACAATATCATGTCATTGTCATTCGGGGCACAAGCACAAACCATAAAAAATGCTCAAGGAAAACCTTGTGACGAATTTTTACCTTCTCATAGCTCAATTGAGAAAAACCCTTTGATCCTGTAACATGGTGTATCTGTCGATTGTGCTTGATTCTCGAGAATTCTTATTGCTAATCCTCCGCAGAACCAACAATGATTTGATTTTTATAAAATCAGCGGTCAAAAACATAAACCTTGACGTCCGGAAGTGGAATTGGCAAGTTTTTTAAAATTTGGAACAAACACGGAATTGTGGCGTTGGAGTGCCAGATGAACTTGCGGCGCCGCCACGCGGAGTTGTTGGCATCTCGGACGAACGTGTTGCCCCAAAAAGGGACATGGTGGAGTTGGGTGCGGATGAACTTGCGGGCGTCGCCGCCCGCCGCCGCCCGCCAGGAGTTGTTGGCACATCCCGCTCCTGCAGGTGTGCGCATCGGCGTCGAGGACGGAGGTGTTCCACTCGTTGGAGTTGTCGTCATGTTCGACTTCTCTTTGGTGGAATCCAAAACCCTAACCGTGTGGGCGGCGACGTGGTAGATGAGGAAGTCGCGAAATAAAAGGGGCGGCGTGGGGGAGGAAGCGAAGTCGCGAAATAAAAGGCGGCGACGTGGTAGATGAGGAAGTCGCGAATAAAAGGGCGCGAGTTTTTTCGTCACGGACCGTCCGCCAAGAGTAGACACCCAAACTTCTATGAAACGTCTGCTTGGACTCAATCAAATTTTGCTTTTGCATCCGGATACATATTTCGATGAAGCCAACATTACTTTCTTGGTGCCACTCGGTCCCAGATGACTCAAACTTCCAAAGTAATATAAGTTTCTTTTGTTCTCCTAATTCTCACTCATGCCAAGTGTGGGAAGGATTTACGCATAAGTGAACCACGTGAATGGTATATATGTAGGGCATGGAATTGAGTATAAACGATATGCAATGATAAATTGGTAGATAAACCCATAAAGTGTAGCATATTGAGTGGCATGATGAAGTTAAGTTGCACCCACATTTGACTTCATTACAAATAAGTGATAGCATATATAAAAATTTACCGTGAGATGGATATATATATATAATTTTTGGCTAAAAATTTTATATATCCATCTTATGCCGATCGAGCTGCATGCATGCTTCTCCATGCGCCACCGTGTCGCCGTCGACCGGGGTCGTCCGTGACGTGACAAGACCTCGGCGTCGACTGACACGACGCCGACCCTCATACCTCGGCGCCATGTTCTAAGACGCCTAAAAACGGTCTATTTCCAGCAAAAGTTTTGGTCGGGGTCTTTTTCTAAAAAATGTTTTAAAAAGGGACCAAAATGCAAAAATATCACATGGTTGGAAGGGAGGGATGTTGACTCCATCCAGATAAGGCTCGGTCCCGCCAAACGATCTGGATGGTCCGCCACTTGTAGCGGACGGTCCTCTGAACTCCACGGACGGTCCGCAGTACATAGGAGAATACTTCAGGTATACGTGCGGCTCGGACGCAGGGCATGGCCGCTTGCCCACAGCCCACCCCGTCCGTCCCTGCCTGACTCGCTTCTTCAGGGGATCCTCGGGGGCCACGCGACGAGGGTGATTCGTGGGCGCTGCGAACGAGGGTGGAGTCGCGATCCTCGGGGGCCGCGCGCGGGGTGAGGGCGACCGCCGCCATCGCTTTCGACATCTGGACTCCTCCGACCTCCGCTCCATCGCCCTTCGGACCTCCATAGAGGTGCAACCCGTGGATCACGAAATCGATTTTGAAGGTATGAGAATCAAAAGCTCCCGACCTCCGATGTCTAATTTGTATTACCATATAGCTCGCTAATTGTGCTTTAAATGTGATTAATTTAGGTAGAGTATAGCTGATTTACTTTACGATTTCCACGTCGATCGATCAATCGGACAAGCCGTTCTCGCGCGCGAAAGGTAACGAGATCACTATGGGCTGCATATATATAGTTCAATTATGTATGTAAATCTGGCTGGCTAAATTGGTGATCATCGTTCATCTTCATCACGCAGATGTCGGCGATGATAGGAGTTGGATGCGCTTGCCTCGTTCTTCAACCGAGTGGCGAGAACAAATTCATGCGCTTTTGGAGACGGGACATATAGTGGCACTTGAGGGGTGGAACTGCAGCATGTCCGTGCCAGTAAATGTCTATGCATGTCACACGAACACACGGGCAGTGCTTGATTCATGTCCTTTCAACAGGTTTTCTTGAAAGTTTTATAATGGAAGGGAAGGTTCAGGTGATGTGGTTTTTCACAATGAAGATGCAGGACCTAGTGATGTACAAGTACACAATGACGACCCAAAGACGAAGGATGTACAAGTCTGAAACGATGATGAAGGTGCACCACATGATTACTCGAGTAGACAATGAAGAAGGCGGCGCACCGAGTGAAGATGATGAGGCCGATGAATTTGATTAAATCCCTAATCGGAGGTGAAATACGAGGAGAGATCGGTGATGAAGACGAGCGAGCAGGCAAGCCAAGGTCTTCTTCAAGTTACTACAGGAGGCAAAAAGGAATTATATCCAAAGTTGCGAAGATGGTACAAAGATATCTTTTATTGTGGAACTTTTCCGGAGTTAAGTGCATGTATGGGATAAGTAACAAAGCATTGGAGGGTACTCTTTCTGATCTCAAAGTTTCTCCTAAAAGGTCATTGTGTCCCAAACACAATGGAGAAAGTGCAAAGGGTGGTTCGCGATCTAGGCTTGGACTATATCAAGATAGATGCATGTGAGAATCATTGTGTGTTATTTTGGAAGGAATATGAGAAGTCGGATATATGCCCCAAAATGTAAAGCATCTAGGTGGAAAACAGATGACCGTGGTGATGGCCATGTGAGCGATGGTCATGATAAGAAACGTCGTCGTGTCCCAGTCAAAATCCTTCGGTACTTCCTCTCACACACCTCGCTCACGCAGATTGTACATGTCGGAGAGCACGTCATCGAAAATGCGTTGGCATGAGGAAGGAAGAATAGATGATGGCAAACTCACGTCATCCTGCCGACTCGGGGCATGGAAGCACGTGGACAATATGTTTCCACGATTTAAAGAAGCTCAGTAACGTTCGATTGGGTCTTGCTTCCGATGGCTTCAACCCATTTGGTATGCAAAATGTTACTTACAGCTTGTTGGCCTGTTATCCTAATACCTTACAATTTGCCTCCTTGGTTGTATGAGAAACAATCTTATTGGATCATGTCGATGTTGATACACAGCAAGAAAACTCCCGGAATGAATATTGATGTTTACTTGAGGCCCCTCATTGATGAGTTGAAGGCGCCATGTGGAATCTGGTGTTAATTGTAGGGATGTAAAGGCAAAGGAAAACTTTACACTCCGTGCTATGCTACTTTGGACAATCAATGACTTCCCTGCATATATGCGATGCTTTACGGTTGGAGCACAAAAGGAAAATTTGCATGTCCTTCTTGTCACAAGGATCTGATTATTTGTGGTTGAAACATGGGAAGAAGTTCGCTACATGGGACATCATCGGTTTTGCCCTTAGACCATCCATGGCGCATGAACAAGATGAGCTTCAACAATGAAGAGGAAACCAGAGAGGCTCCAGTTCCACTGTCTGGTCAAGATGTATTAGACCAATATGCAACTTTTCATCCAACGGGATTTGGAAAGGACATATCAAAAAAGAGGAAGCGTGATGAAGACGCAAGATGGCACAATTGGAGGAAGAAGAGTATTTTTTTTGAGCTCCCCTCTGGTCTTCTTTGCTCATAAGGCATAACTTGGACATGATGCATATTGAGAAAAACATATGCGAGAGCATATTAGGGACTTTGCTTGAAATTGAAGGAAATGTAAGGACAATGAGAATGCCCGCCTTGACATGGAACATCTTGGGATCGAGCAAGATCAAAGATCCTGTGATTGATGATGACACGTACACCTTGCCCAAAGAGCGTTGTACTCTCTAGACAAGGATGACAAGAGGATTTTATGCCATTTTCTTCAAGGAGTGAAGATGCACGATGGGCTCTGCTCCAATTTAAAGAGATGTGTTGACGATAAAACATGTAAGGTGTCCGGACTCAAAACTCATGACTACCATATTATTCTACAAAAACTATTGCCCTTAGTCATTAGAAGGATTTTGCGAGAAGATGTTGCCGGGCCATTGATTGAGCTCGATGAGGTTCTTGATTGCACTTTGTTCAAATGAGTTGGTGCCAGCAGATCTTGACAAACTAGACAGTTCAATTAAAGAGACTCTTTATCGACTTGAGATGGTTTTCCACTTTGCATTTTTTGACATAATGATTCATTTACCGGTCCATCTAGTTGAAGAGGCTAAACTAGGAGGGCCCGTGTATTATGAGATGCATGTATCCAGTGAGAGAGGTATCTACGTCTTCGCTAAAGGATATGTCGGGAACAAGGCACAACGGAAGGATCAATAGCCGAGGCATACATAGCTGAGGAGTGTCTTACATTTTGCTCTCGATTCTTGACGTCGACACCAAGTCGAGTCGAGTGATCGTCATGAAAATACAGATTGTGAATGAGCCTCCAAGTGGTCTAAGCATATTTAGTGAAATTGATTACAAGAGGAGAGGAAATAAGCTTAAGAATTTGGAGAAAGTTGAACTTCAAAAGATGAGGCACTACATAATTACTAATTGTGATGAAGCCGAGGAAATGGGTAGAGTAAGTCGCAATTTTACCACTAAATTTATCTTTTATCTGCTTGTTTGTGGCATCAACTAATAATTTGGTGCACTCTGATGTAGGGAGCATAAGACACAACTAACAAGGGATAGTTCAATTAACATTAAAAAACGACACAAGGAGCATTTTGTAAGATGGTTTGAAATCGAGGTATGTAGTAGTATTTTATATTTTTAAATTCAACTTTATGGTTAGACCGATGTAGTAATTAACCGGTAGATGTCTAACTTGATTTTTAAATTGCAGATAGCAAAACTATATGAGAAAGGGGAAGCAAGTAAACTGATGCATGCCCTTTCTCAAGGACCTGACCCTCGAGCTCGTGTGTTGAATAGAGTGCACATCAATAATTGGCTATTTCGGACAGCTGCCATAGAGAAAAGTCTCGTGACACAAAATTCTGGTGTCCTTGTGAAGGGTGACGATAGTACAGGCAACATGACCTGGTATGGAGTCATTAGAAATATAATCTCACTGGAATTCCCACAAGAAAAAGAAGTTATATTATTCCAGTGTGATTGGTATGATGTGCCGGCTACCAGTACCAGCAGAAGCAGAGGGTACACTAGGGATAAATTTGGTATTATCGACATTGCTACTTCCATGTTCGGATATTCGGATGAACCTTACATTCTTCTTGCTTCAAACGCTGAACCGGTGTTTTATGTCCCTATCGTGAACAAGCCGAGATGGTCTCTTGTTGTTTTGGTGAGACCAAGAAATTTGTTTTCCATGCCGATACCACGAAATGACGCTTGATGCACTTGATGTGGGAATCCAAGAAATGAATGAATCGGGCCAAGGTCGGGAAATTCTTAAACCGGTCAAGACAAGATAGGGCGAGCACAACCGGGTTCTCGCCGCCATTATTAATCAAGTGCGTGAGAAGCAATTCCCGAACCTATTGATGACTATATTGGTGATGATGATTCTGACGACGATGACACCTACATTGATGATGGGGTTATTGCACCAGTCATGGAAGAAAATATAGAAGATGATTTCTTTGCTTGAAGACAATTTTTTTTGTTGCACTGTTTGGTGGGAAGGGTCAATTGTCCTTCATATGCATATGTCGCACTTTATTATTTTTTTCTTTTGAACTGATGACATGGTTAAGTTTGAACCGTTGCATGGAACCTTAATGTTCGTTATGCTAATGAATACCTCTTGAGATAAATGTTTTAAGTATTTGAAATAAAGAGGTAAGTGGAAAGTTTTGAAATAAAAATCACGATTGCCCAAGAGTAATCACCGGTCGGCAAATGTTTGGACAAGGAAAGGTTCATTAGCGTGGTCACCATGTGACCGATGGTGCACGGTCAGGCATTTACTATCGCTAACAAAGTGACCAACCACCCCGGTACAACTTCAAGTACTAATTAACATCCACGCATACTTAACATCAAGTACTTAACAGCAACTACTACTTAACAGAAAGTTTCAGACACCAGGCATAAGGACGGAGATGCCGAGATGGGGCCAGGGTTGGGGCGTTTTATAACTCATAAGGTCTTCAATCATATCAAATAAATTAAAACCTGAGTTACAACGAACACACCTACATAGCGCAGTGGTGTAGAAGGTTTTATCTGAACCAGAGCTCCATGGTTCGAATCCTGTGGGGAGCACTTTTTAATTTTAATATATGCGTCCCCAATTCTTTTCTTTCCATACTTTTTTTTAAGTTTTAAATTCGTTGCAATTATCAAAGTATATTGCAACCAAAAATAAGCGTTGCACTTGAACACAATTTTCGCTTCGACCCCATAGATTTCGTTGCAATAAAATTTAGCACTTGCAACAATATCAAAGTATATTGCAACTGCCAAAAAAGGTTGCAATTGACCCCCACTTTTGCTTCGCCTCCAAGAGTTCTCGTTGCATTAAGTATCTAGCATTTGCAACGCTTGTCAAATTTTATGCAACACAAAAAAACCGTAGCAATAGTCAAAACCAAATGCAACTAACGTAAATGTAGTTGAAGTACTACCACACAATTGCAACCAAAATCAAGTCTACTGCAACCATTTTTCACCATTGCAATATCGTCCACCAAATGCAACAGAGCTTTGCAACATCTTGAAAACCGTTGTATTAAAGGCATGTATCGCTACCATTTTTTAGAATGGTTGTAATACAACAATCTCTGGCAACCAAATTTTCTACGTTGCAATTCTTCGGCGTTGCAGTAGACCGAAAATCTTGTAGTGGTATTTGCCTAACCTTGTCTTCTGTTTCTTTCACAAGGTCATCTCCAAAGAACCTTCTTTCTCCAGGCTCAGACCAACTCAGCGATGTTCTGCATCTACGACCATAGAGTGCTTCAAATGGAGCCATTCTAATGCTTTCCTGATAACTATTGTTGTATGAGAACTCGGCCTAAGGTAAGCATTCATCCCACTTATTAGAATAGTTAAGGACACAACACCTTAACATATCTTCAAGTACTTGATTGACTCTTTCAGTCTATCCATCAGTCTACGGATGATAAGTTGTACTATACAGGAGCTTGGTTCCCAACGAAGCATGCAATTGTTTCCAAAAACTGGAGACAAACTGTGTACCCCTATCGGACACAATGGTCTTTGGTACTCCATGGAGGCTCATGATTCTTGCTAAATATATCTTGGCATATCGGATAGTGGGATATATACTTTGGACCGGAAGAAAATGTGCTGACTTGGTTAGTCGATCTACAATAACCCATATTGAGTCAAATCCCTTTGATGTCTTGGGTAGACCAACAATAAAGTCCATACTAATATCCTCCCACTTCCAAGTTGGAATAGGTAATGGTTGTAACTCTCCAGCGGACCTCAAATGTATAGCTTTCACCTTTTGACAAGTATCACACTTGGCTATATATCTAGCAATCTCTATCTTCATTTTAGTCCACCAAAATCTTTGTTTCAAGTCATGGTACATCTTGTTGCTTCCCGGATGGATAGATAACCTAGTAGCATGTGTAGTAATTATCGAACTTAGTTTGTAAGGTTTGAAACTACTGTTTTGTAAACTAAGTTATTGTAAGACTTCCGCTATTTTACTCTGATGTAGATATTTGAATAAATGTTGTAATACTGCAATGATTCTGTAATGTGATCCTGCTCGGAAATCATGGATGATTCGGGGTTCCCCGAGGACACCCGACAGTCTTCTTAAGTTACCTGGAACATATGCAAGTTGTCAAAGGTCGTTGGACAGTGACATGTGCATGTGGGCCCAATAATTTAGGAGGTTCTACCACACTTAGCTGACTAGGGGTCAGCCAGGGCAGCAGGTACCGAGGGAGTCGGCTCAGCTGACTCAGGAGTCGGCTTAGCCAACTGGGAAGTCAGCTCAGCCGACTTTGAGCAGGCAGCTGGTTCTTTCTTGCTTGATTGAGAGAAAATTGGATCCTTGTTGAAGATTTCTTTCCCCGCCTTTGTTAGCCCTTCTTCCTTATGCTTCTTGCAACGAGCACTCTAGAGTTTGCGCTTTTGTGTTCTCGACAAACCTGAAGGGCACCATGTCGGTTGGAAGTTCTCCAAAGCCGATATGCTAATCCGGGCTTCATGATTATTAACATCAGCACCCTTTGATATCTTCTCCACATCAGATTGGTCCAAATTATCAATGACAATCGGTCCTTCACTTTCTTTGATTGGAGCACTTGCAGGGACGATTTTGATGACTATTTGCTCATCGGCTTTCCTTGTGGGATTAATTAGAACTTTCTTGTCCCTCGACACATATACTTGCTTTGCTTATGCCTTACCCTTTTGTTGGACCTGATTAGCAAATTTAACCAAAACTGGCTTAATCAGTCCTACCTTGCTGGAGCTTAATTGGCCGTAGCTCAATCGGCTCTGAGGGACATACCGTTGCTCATTGTGAGCTACACCAGCACACATCCTCCATCAGTGAGGATTTTGACGTATTAATGGGTAAGGAATCAACACTCCATCTTTACATGTGTGCTGCAATTTTTGTTTGCAGCTAGCTTGACCGATTTGGGAAATCGGTCTTGCTGATTTTTTTTGTCCATCAACATTAAAATTAGTTTGGCCGACTTTTAAAGTCAAAGTCGGCCTAATGAATCCTCTTTGAACAATAGTGTTAGTGGCTGATTTTTGCTTGTCCACGGGAGTTTGAGCTTGCCCCACGAGCCTAGAAGATTTGATATTGATCTTGAGACTCTCCCGATTGCCATTGGACTTTTCTAGCACCACCTTGCGATCTAAGGCTTTCTTTCCCTTCTTATGTTCTCTAGGCTCGCCGATTATCACATTCTTTCCAATAGTGGAATCGGCTAGCTCCGGTCGTATCAAGATGGCTGGATTATTTATCTCCAAAATTTCAGCCATGGAAAGTGTCTTATTGCAAGGCAAAGGATGCATATCTCTGTCATGCATAGCTTGCATGTCCAATTTTGCCTCTTTTGATTTTCAAAACCGATTAATAATTTTTTGTGAATTGGTCTAGGAGGCATCACGTGAAGCCTCAGGCATTGGAACCATGCACGATGACTTTAGAGAGTTAGACAACACTGTAATATGAGGCAATGAAGCATGTGGCGCTGTTGTCCCATCATCGATTTGAGAAGTACAAATTGAATTGGGTGTGTATGTAGCAGTAGGAAGAATAGTCACTACTACAAAAAACTTTTTGGAGATGGGAGTTTTGGATTTTTGGAGGCGGGCAAAGCAACCGCCTCTAATCAAAGGTCACGGTCAATGCACAGACCATGGTCACCCACCTCGGTTAATCAATACAAAAAACCAAAAAAGAAAATCCTGTGGACAGGCCCGCCGTCCCATCCATAGGCCCGTCGAGCCCACCCACAGGCGGTGGCCGCCGCTAGCTGGATCCGCAGCTCCGCTGGATCCGCCGCTGCGCTCGCCGGATCCGCCGCTCCACTCGCTAGATCCGGGCTGGGTTGGAGATGACCGGTGCCCGCACGCGATGCTAGAGAAGGAGAAGACTGGGACACACTCGAGGAGGAGATTCGGGCGTGGCATCACCTCCATCGGGCCCCGCATGCCATGCCTCCACCGGGTCCCGCAGCCGTCGGATCCAGCACGGAGAAGCAGATCCCGTGCCGCCACTGCTAGATCCCACACGTCCCGCCTCCACCGGGTCCCGTAGCCACTGGATCCATCACCGGAGAAGGAGATCCTGAGCCAGCCCCACCCGTGAAGGCAGCGGCCACCCCAGCCGAGGGCACGGCCCATCATAGCTGCGAGCGCGTCAACCCGAGCTGAGGCGTGGCCTGCCGCCGCCGCAAGCGTGGACCCCGCACAGGGGGCGTGGCCCCTTCCCCACGCACTGTGAGCAGTACCGAGCGTGGCCCCTGGCTCGAGAGAGAGAGGAGTACCGAGAGGGAGCATGAACCAGGGAGAGAGAGCGCACCAGCGGATCTGAGAGAGAGGGGGGGAGAGGACTGAGGGAGAGGGGTGCTCTATGGGGAGGGAGAGAAATGGGAGGGGAGGTGCGGGCTGGGAGAGAGTGGCGCGGGTTCGAGAGGCTCTAGGAGAGCGTAACCCTAAGTGCCGCTTATATATGAGCACAGGGGAGGATAGATGTGGGCTTTCACTTGGGCTGGAAACTGGGCCACTATTTGTGGAGGCAGGCTTTATAGTGTGCCTGCTTCCGGAAATCAATTTTTGGAGGCGGTTGCTTTAAGATGACTACCTCCAAAAATAAATGATTTTTGGACGCGGTTGTCTTAATACGCCCGCCTCCATAAATCAATTTTTGGAGGCGGCCAAAAGTGCCCGCCTTGGTAAATAAAAAATGCCCGCCTCCGTTAATCGCAGGCATTAACCGAGGCGGTTGAATTTTTTGACCACCTCCATTAATAAAAGTGCACCATCTTGCAAAATCATTTGTGTAGCAGTGAGTGCTAACCCCTCCTAAATTAGTCTTATCGGTTTCAGGCGCCAAACAGACCAATTCGGGTTGCTTCCTAAAAATAATCTTGCCATTTTAATCAATATAACAGTAAGACAACCTCTTACTAGGAGGTATTGGATTGACTCTTTAAAATCACCATACCATGTTGATCAAAATAATACGGCCTCTCAACAGGAAGTTTAGTGCTAACCCCTCCGGAATTGGACCTATTGGTTTTAGGTGCCGAAGAGGCCAATTCGGACTGATTATCAGAAACAAACATGCTATGTTGATCAACATAGTAGTGAAATGACCTCTCATATTAGGTTGACTAAAAGCCGAGGCCGATTCGCTAGTATGTGCAGCATGAGGTAAAGTAACAATAGGAGCACCTAACATCCTTTCCTCTAAATCATCAAATTTAGACATAATCCTATTCATAGCATGAAAAAGAAGAGAATCTTCGGTAGACCCATGTGCTTTTACCTCAGCTATGATTGCATACTTGACGATGCTCTCCTGACCCATTGGACCGGTGAACTCGCCGTTGCGACCATTGTTCCACATCTTGATAAAAGGGGATCAAGACCAAATGATATCGGCCTTTTGGACCAGATGCAACGGTAATGATAAACACAAGAAGGATAAATTGGAACCAACGAATAGGCTAGGTCAGAAAGATCGGCTATAGGAGATAGCCAAACCAATCATTCCCAAGTGGAGTCGCCAAAAAGTGTGTTGACGCTTAATTAAGCCACACACTCGATAAGGAGCTAGATCGCTCGATGTAGGGCCTAGCTGATTTTGGGATCGGTCAGCGCCTAGGGGATGTCCACACCTGGACCTTGTGCCTCCAGCGATGAGCGCGATACGCAAGACACGTCGCCGGAGGAGCCTCACCGGGAGCGCGATACGCAAGACACACCAGTGAGGTCTCTTGAGACCCGAAACCCCACAAGCCCTGGAGGGACCCGTCGGGGCGTGCGGCGGCTATGGGCTGCCCTAGCCGGCCTGACCGCCCTAGAGCGCCGTTGTCGTTGATCCTCCAGCCATGTAGCACCAACGAAGAACGAGGAGAAGAGGTAGAGGAGAAGAGAGGGTAAAAAGAGGTAGTAGATTGATTTGTTGTGTTTTTGTGTCGATTGGATATATGGGAACTCAATCGGCCATGATCCTCTCGTATATATAGAGGGGGTTGGTCTTATTCCAGTAGGAAACCTCTCCAAGACTTATTTTTCAAGTTTCCCATGAGTTTGGAATAGTTGAGATCGAGTTTGAACTCTCCCTGATTCGGACTATGAAAATCAGAAGTTCTGACATGGAGTCAGAAATTCTGATTTTCGTGCAAAGCTAGCACCTCCAGGCAAGCATCAGAAGTTCTTACAGGGTTCAGAAGTTCTGAGTTTCGCGCAAAGCCAGAACTCCCATGCGAAAGTCAGAAGTTCTAGTAGTGAGTCAGAAGTTCTGATTTCCGCATAAAGTCAAAACTCCTATGCGAAAGTCAGAAGTTCTGATATTCGCACAATGAATAATTTTGGTTGTCAACACTTTGTTACCTGTTAAAGATATGTCCTTAAGACTATTTAGTAGGTCCAGCCAGCTGTCAAACTCCTGCCTAGAGAGGCTCCTTTCAAAATCCATCACCCAGGATCCCTCCTCCGAGCAATCTGCCACTGAACAGGAAGGCAACCATCTTGAAGACATTCTCATATGAAATATTCAGAGGAACCTACTGAAACCAGCGGTCTTCCCAAAACATGCAATATTTGCCATTTCCCACTCTGTACACAGCTCCTCATTTGAACAGGTGCCTGACCTTGTGTATCCCTTTCCAGAACTAGGAACACCTCCCCCCCCCCCCAAAAAAAAAAGCCTCCTTCATCCAGATATTTAGCTTCAAGAATTTTGAACCATAGCTCATCAGCAGGTTCTTGAATTTTTTTCCAAATCCACTTAACTAGTAGGCATTCATTCATTATCTTTGTGTTTATAATTCCCAAGCCACCCTGGTCTTTGGGTCTGCTAACCATTTCCCACCTAGCCATGTGGTATCTTAATTTTTCTTCAGCACCTTGCCAAAGGAATTTAGCTCTAATGCTGTCAATTTTCTTGTGGATCCCATCCTGAAGAAGATAGAAGCCCATACAATATAAAGGTATACTACTTAAGCACGAGTTGGTCAAAATCTGTCTCCCACCAGAAGTTAGGAATTTGCCCTTCCAAGCATCAAGTCTCTTGACCATTTTCTGAGTCACAGGAGCAAAGGCCCCCATGGCTAGGTGATGTCGTCACTAATTGGGATCCCCAAATACTTCATGGAAGGACCCACAAAGAGCAGTTAAGCATATATGCCAGATTCTCCTTTTCTTCCCGTGACACTCCAAAAACTGGCCAGCGCCTCACTTTTATGGTAATCGAATTTTAAGGCCAGTTAGCCACTCAAAGCATTGCAAGATGAATTTTAGATTTTATGGACGCACTAACAAATTTTACTGGTTTACAAGTTTTGGACCTTGGAAATAATCAACTCCAAGGATTTATACCCAGTTCCGTAGGCAATCTTTCAAGCGATCTTTTCTTTTTCAGTTTGCAGACTAATCCTATCTCTGGTAACATCCCTGCTGATATTGGGAAACTAACTGGCCTGACAAGAATTCAGCTGTCCAACATGCAACTTAGAGGCACTATCCCACAAGAAATTGGCAGACTTTGGAGACTTGAAATGATAGATCTAGCAAATAACACCATTTCAGGAGAAATTCCACCGACTTTTGGCAACCTTACCAAGATGACCCGTCTCTTCCTCCAAAACAATGAACTTGTAGGGAGTATACCACAGGAGCTAAGTTCGATGCAAGCCTTAGAATCAATCAACCTGTCAACTAACAATTTTTTAGGAAATATTCCAAAGGAAATTATGCTTCCCTCCCTTTCTCTAGCCATGGACTTGTCACACAACCATCTTAGTGGTCCACTGCCGCTAGAAATAGGCAAGATGAACAATGTACAAAAGATTATCTTATCAAATAACAAATTATTCGGTGACATTCCAAGCACCATCGATGGGTGCCAGATATTACAGACACTCTATCTTGACAGAAACATGTTTCAGGGTTCTTTCCCTTCATCCTTCAGCAACATGAAAGCACTGCTGGACCTTAATCTGTCCCATAACAATTTTTCTGGTCCAGTGCCACAATTCATCGATCAGATGGAGCTCCAACATCTGGATATTTCTTTTAACAATTTCGAGGGGAAACTACCCATAGGAGGAGTGTTCAAAAACATTACTGCAGTGGATGTAAGAGGTAATCCCAATATTTGTGGTGGACCACCACAAATGCATCTACCTGGATGTGTTGCACATATCCAAACACAAAAAACATCCCAGGAGAATCATTTCAATAATCTGTATAGCTGCTGCATTAGCATGCCTATGCACAGCCATATTGTTCTTTGCTATTCGATACCATAGAAGGCCAAAAAAGAATCCAGCCTCCATTATGAACTTGAAATTTGAGCATAAGAAGGCGTCGTACAATGACATATTCAAGGCAACTGAGGGTTTCTCCTCGGTTAACCTGATTGGAAAAGGCACATTCGGAACTGTGTACAAAGCCACCATGACCTTTGAGAATCAGCCAATAATTGTTGCCACAAAGGTAATAGATCTAGAACAACATGGTGCTACTGAATCATTCTTCAGAGAATATGAAGCATTGAGAAATATTCACCACCGTAACCTTGTTAAAGTCCTCAGTTCATGCTCTAGTACAGATCACAATGGTAACAATTTCAAGGCTCTAATTTTCGAGTTCATGCCAAATGGTAGTTTGGAGACATGGTTACATACTAGAGCATGTACTGATAATAGATCATTGGAAGCTCTGAGGCTAATCAAGAGGATGGACATAGCTATTGAAGTTGCCATAGCACTAGACTACCTCCACCACCACGGAACTGTGCCAATTGTCCACTGTGATTTGAAGCCTAGTAATGTCCTTTTGGATGAGGAAATGACTGCACATGTTGGTGATTTTGGATTAGCAAAATTTTTGGTTCAAGAAGGTATGATGTCTTCTCAGTCAGCAACAAGCATGTGCATCAAGGGTACCATTGGCTACATTCCTCCAGGTACAGCCTTCTCTACTAATATACGTAGTTTCCTCAGTATCATCCTTTCTCAATTGTTCTTAAGAACAATAGATCAACCTATTTACCCTTTACAACTTTGTCCGGTCCTTATTTATTTTGGAAGGTCTGTAGTTTATGAGTTCTTTTTTTTCATTTCTTGGAAAGTGGACCAAACAGTATAGCTTTCATTCCCCTTTCTTTCTTTATTCGGTCCACTATTTCCCTGAGAATAGATTATATTTATGTCAAATTATGTGATCATTTGAAGCTATAACTCTGCTATTGATATCTTGCCATCTCTGACTAATTATTTCAAGGTGGCTGTTTTGTACACTTGTTCAGAGTTTTTATTTAATAAAATTTCCTGTAGGGGCGCAAGCCCCTCCAGCATTCTAAAAAAAAAAGCTAATTATTTTCGTTGTCAGAGTATGGCATGGGGGGTCAAGCATCAACACAAGGAGACGTGTATAACTATGGCATTCTGCTGCTTGAGATATTTACCGGAGTGACTCCCACCGATGAAAGATTCACAGACGGATTCTGACAAAAGAATGGAAATAGTTGATCAAAAACTGATTCTGACAAGTGGAGAAAAAGAGACTGAAGACAATGCCTATGAGCCAGGAAAAAATTATGAATGCTTACTTTTGGTGACACAATGTGCACTCATGTGCTGCAAAGAGTCACCAAATGAACGCATCAGTATAAAAGAAGTTGATAAAGAGTTAAACTCAGCACGAGAGAAGCTATTGGCATGAGAGAAAAATTAACTGATTAGCTGGTGTAATATTGATAAGTTTCTATATTTGGAGAATCATTGTGCTATATATATAGAAAATTATTGCAAAACTGTTTTCTTCTGGTAGTAAAGGATAATTGACCTTCTTTTGGAGTTAGGTTTCCTTTACGCTTCATTTTTAGGATTTCCGTTCCCAAGTCATATGACCCATGTTGACTAGGTAACTGTATTTCCATCTATTTTTTCTTGAGGTGGGCTAGTGTCGGGTTCATAAACCCGGAGTCCCTAATGGACCTGCTTTTTAGCAAAAGCTCGGCCCAGCAGACGACGTTGCGAACGACACGCAACTCCTGAGCCGGCCCAAAAACCTAACGACAGGCCAGAAGGGCGATCCAATCTCCGACCGGAAGGCCTGGCCAAGGAGGAACGGCGCTCGCTTCCGACTCCAGCCCGCCTCTCCGACCGGAAGGACTGGCCAAGGAAGAACGGCGCTCGCTTCCAACTCCGGCCCGCCTCTCTGACCGGAAGGCCCGGCCAAGGAGGAACGGCGCTCGCTTCAGACTCCGGTCCACCTCTCCGACCGGAAGGCCTGGCCAAGGAGGAACGGCGCTCGCTTCCGACTCCGGCCCACCTCTCCGACCGGAAGGCCTGGCCAAGGAGAGGACAACGCTCGCTTTCTGACACCGACCCGCTTCTCCGACCGAGAGAACACCGAACCTCTACTTATAGCTCTTCTCCGACCGGCGCGATCGGAGCCGACTGGGAAATGACTGAACGGGGATGCCCGCTCGGTAAGGACCCAAAGAAACAGGCGGAGCAAGTAAGGCAGGGCGCTGAAGTCAAACCACAATACCAAGGACTGTACCCTGCACACCTGCAGGACAGTACTGTCAGGTCATGTCAGAAGGGTGCTCTGCAACCTTCCAGACGTGTCAGAACACGAACAGTGTTATGGGCGCCGACATTTATCCTACAGTATGGTAGGCGCCGACATTTGCCATTCCAGAAGAACACAGTGGAACCAACCACATGCATCCAGGAATCAACAATATTGTGGGCGCCGACAAACCACCTTATACCCGATGGCGTGGGTAACAAGACTAGGTAGCACACACTCTTTCTCTCATACTCTCTCTTGTAAGGCCGTCCCCTTCATCTATAAAAGGGCATGCTCTCTCTCCAAAAGGAGTGCGATCGATTGACATAGAACAATTCAGATAGTTGAGACCGATTCTCTCTGCCTGGCTTTAGAACTCTAAAGCTAGACAGAGCATACGTTCGAACACTTAGCGTACGTCGGAGCTCCTGTCACTCTTGGCTCTTCGATCCGGAGTCCGACCGGACCTTTGATACCCCCATCTTACTCCCTCTCGTTTATAACCCCACAGCAAACTTCAAGCACCTGGGCTCAGGAATAAAGTCACCGACTGACTCAAATTGGACGTAGGGCACATTGCCTGAACCAGTATAAACCATGTGTCATTGAGTGCTAAGCCATATCCGATCATAAGGGTAAGGCAAAACTACAAATATTTACGTGTTGGTCACCTTTCGCACAGACAGTTGGCGCAGTCCATGGGGATCACGCCGTATGTTCACACTTTTGGTCATCGGATGGCCCACCTTTCCGTCGTCTTCAGCATGGTGGGCTCAAATGATACAACTCGCTTTAGTTTGCTGGAGTTTCCCGTACTCCCACCTGTTGGGATGTGGGTTCCTCCCATCTTTGAGCCGTCCCAGGCCTTCCTCTTCAGAAGCTTGGACTTCATCGCCTACCGGCTCCGCGTGCTTCACCTCCGCGAGGAGACACCTATCCCAGCGCCCGTTAGAAGAGGAGCGCCCTCCGTCGGCTCCGGGCCACCCGACGACCTCAATGACGAGACGGCTGGGCTTCGCTCTGAGCCTACGCTGGGCTCAAACCCCACTATGAGTAACATACATACTGTTCTTTACTCGCTTTTATATATTTTCCACCGAGTCTCCGGAGGGACCCTGTTGTCCCTGCCACAACCGCCATGCGACCAGTTCCCCTATGGCCTCGTGTCCCCCATGGACGCGTACGCACTGGGGCTCCAAAAGATGCTGGCGCTGCCCCCTCTCACATCCGAATTCGTGGGGATGGAGGGCTACGCTCCCACCTCTTTTCATGACCTCATGGATGACAATGTTGAGAGCGACGGCTCCAGCATCGGCGATGTCGTGGCACCAAGCCACCCTCGGTCCCAGGAGTGCGCTATGGCGGACGCTCCGGGATAGCTGCCGGTAGTGGACGAGTCTCTACAGACCCACACCCCTCGGGACCCTCGCATAGAGGCCCTCGCATGTGCGCAGGAGCACAGCGAGGAGCTACGATAAAGGCTGTAGAACCGGCGAGCAGCGCCCAGGGTCGCGCCCGCTAGGTCCAGCGCAACATCATGGATGGGGGGAATGATCCCCCACAGTTCGCTCGGGCTGGCCAGAATATCGCTGCTGCGGCGATGCTTCTACACGGCATTCCAGAGCATGTCGACCCCCAATAGCAGGCGGTCCACCAGAACCTCTGAGCACTGGTGGAAACCGCCGCCGTTCAACAGGCGGAGAGCTCCGCGTCACGACACCGACTCGTGGCCTCTCTCCCCACCAGGGGAGTGGGGACGCACCAGACGAATCGCTCCGTCTGGTCACTGCTACAGCCGTCGGGCGTGGAACAGGAGGCCATAGCTGCGCCATGACCTGACTCGGCGCCCGCTCCACACCGGCTGCCTATGCGCGAACGCCTCGAGCTGAACCGAGACGCTCGCAGCATCATCAACAACCAGCGTTAGGCCTAGCAAGACGATGACGTCCATCGGGCAGCGGTGATAGCAGGCAGCACGGGCTCCGGCCGGATCATCGAGGGGACCGGTGAGACACACCCTAGGCATGGTCGCCGACTCGACGACTGGAGTCCCAGCTCGGATGGCCCAGGACCACGGGCCTTTGGTCGACGCATCCAAAGAGCGTCGTTCCATAGCGCTTCCGACCACCTACCAACATCGCCAAGTATACCGGGGAGACAAACCCTGGTATATGGCTCAAAGACTTTCGGCTCTCCTGCCAAGCCGGAGGAGTGGATGATGACCACTTCATCATTCAGTACCTCCCAATCTGCGTGGGGGAACATGTTCAAGCATGGCTTGAATTCCTCCCGCACAACAACATCCACGACTGGGCAGACCTCAAGAGGATCTTCATCGGGAATTTCTAGGGGACGTATGTCCACCCTGGGAACTCCTAGGACCTCAAGAGCTGCCAGCAGGAGACCAACGAGTCCCTATGGGATTACATCCATAGGTTCTCAAAACGATGCAACTCCCTCCCTGATGTCGTCGACACGGACATCATCAATGCGTTCCTCTCTGGTACAACCTGTGAGTCTCTTATCCACAAGCTCGGCTGTCCGAAACCCCATACCACCCGTGACCTGCTCGACGACGCCACGAACCATGCCTCCGGCAAGGAGGCAGTCAGAGCAGTCTTCAACGGAGGCCGGGACAAGGGCAAGGCCAAGCGCGAGGATCAAGATGAGGGCCCCTCCACACAGAGGGGCAAAAAGAACAAGAAGGATCGGCGCCGACTGGCCAACTCCGCGTTGGTCGGCGTGGCTGATTGTGCAGGCAAGCAGCCCCAGTAGGGCCAGCCTGACCACTTCGACAAGCTCATGAATAGCCCATGCACCGACCACGCTTACCCCGTCAAGCACCTCTACAAGGACTACGAGCTACTCAAGCGCTTCCTGCGACTGGTCGGCGGGTCGAAAGAAGGAAAGGGCAAGGAGGCAGTAGCCAAGAAATGAGGCACGACGGGCAAGGATGGGGACAGCTTTCCTGACCCCAAGGAATGCATCATGATCTTTGGGGGATCTGATGCGATCTACTCCAAGCGCCAACACAAAGTGCGCTATAGAGAGGCATGCATCGCGGAGACGGTCGTCCCCACCTTCCTTCGCTGGTCAGAATCTCCAATCACTTTTGATCAGAGGGACCATCCTTCCCACGTCGCCAGACCAGGTTGCTACCCACTCATCATCGACCCCATTGTCTGCAAGAAGCGCCTCACCAAGGTGCTGATGGACAGAGGCAGCGGCCTCAACATTCTCTACATCGACACCCTCGACGCCATGCGCATCCCCCGGTCAGAGCTCCGCCCGATGAGCTCTCCCTTCCATGGAGTGATCCTGAGGACCTAGGCGTACCCACTCGAGTAGATCGACCAGCCCATCACATTTGGTGATCGAGCCAACTTTCGCTTGGAGGTGCTTACCTTTGAGGTGGTGGTGCTTACCTTTGAGGTGGTGGACTTCCTGGGGTCTTACCATGCCATCTTGGGGCGGCCATGCTACGCCAAGTTAATGGCGGTCCCCAACTACACCTACCTGAAGTTGAAGATGTCAAGACCGAACGGTGTCATCATTGTGGGTAGCACCTTTTTGCACGCCTACATGTGTGACCGCGAGCATTACGAGCTCACCACTACCATCATCAACTCGTCCGAGCTCCCACGGCTCGGTGAGTTGTCAACCCCAGTAGTTTTAGACTGCAACAAGCCAACCTCCTCAACCACCTTCCGCCCACTTGAGGAAACTAAGGTGGTGGGGATCGACCCCACTGACCCTACCAAGATGGTGTGGATTGGGACCCAGCTCCTGGCCAAATAGGAATGTGAGCTCGCCAACTTTCTACACGCCAATCACGATGTCTTCGCATGGAAACCTTTCGACATGCTAGGCATACCGCAGGAGGTCATCGAGCATGCACTAACCTCATCCCGGGCTCAAAGCCTGCCAAGCAACGCCTACGTTGCTTTGACGACAAGAGGCGTAGGGCCATAGGCGAGGAGGTTGCCAAACTCCTGGCATCCGGATTCATCAAAGAGATATACCACTTCGACTGGCTCGCCAATCCTGTTCTTGTTAAAAAGAAGACCGAGAAATGGAGAATGTGCATTGATTATACTGTCCTCAACAAGGCATGTCCGAAGGACCATTTTCCTTTACCACGCATAGACCAGATAGTCGACTCCACCTCAGGATGTGAAATCCTCTCCTTTCTGGATGCCTACTCAGGCTATCACCAGATCGTGGTGAAAGAGTCTGACCAGCTCGCGACTTCGTTCATCACTCCGTACGGTTTGTACTGTTGTGTAACCATGCCTTTTGGTCTAAAGAACGCTGGCGCCACCTATCAATAGTGCATTCAGCAGTGCTTCACTGATCAAATCGACCCGCTTGATCAGCCTGACCAAGTCGAGCGGCCAAAACCAACAATTGCCATCTATGTTGATGACATAGTGGTCAAAACGGCTCAAGCTTGCGACCTGATCGCAAAATTAGCCGCAACGTTCACAAACCTCCGAAGGTTCAACATCAAATTGAATCCCGAAAAATGTGTTTTCGGGGTTTCGAAGGGAAAGCTGCTTGGATACATCGTGTCCAAACGCGACCTGATCGCAAACTTAGCCGCAACATTCATAAACCTCTGAAGGTTCAACATCAAATTGAATCCCGAAAAATGTGTTTTCAGGGTTCCGAAGGGAAAGCTGCTTGGATACATCGTGTCCAAACGCGACATCAAGGCCAACCCCAAAAAAATCACGTCCATCTTCAACATGGGCCCTATATGCAACGTCAAGGGCGTACAGAGGCTCACCGGCTGTTTGGCCGCCTGAGCCAATTCATCTCCCGGCTCGGCGAACGGGGGATGCCTTTCTACAAGCTCCTCAAAAAGACGGACGCTTTTGTCTGGACTGAGGAAGCACAACAGGCTTTGGAGAGCCTCAAAGTATCACTGACGTTGGCCCCAATCCTCGTCGCTCCCGAACGGGGAGAACCCCTCCTCCTCTACATCGCGGCAAGCAACCACGTGCTGAGCGCTACCCTAGTCATCGAAAGGGAGGAGCCAGGACACCACCTTAAGGTCCAATGACCCATATACTTCATCGGGGAGGTACTCACTGACCCCAAGGTTCGGTACCCCCAGGTGCAAAAACTCCTATATGCCATGTTGATGGCGACCCGGAAGCTCCTGCACTACTTCACCGACCATGAAGTCTCAGTCGTCACTTCATACCCGCTCTGAGACATCATCCGCAACCGCAATGCCATGAGATGAATCTCCAAGTGGGTACTCAAGCTAATGGGCCACGACATTAGGTATATCCCCCGCACCGCTATCAAGTCTTAGGCTCTCGCAGATTTTGTCGTCAAATGGACGGAGGTCCAGCTACAGACCCCGAACGTCACCCATGAGTACTGGATGATGTACTTTGATGGGTCTGTAATGGCGCCCTGCTCAGGGGCTGGAGTGGTTCTAATCTCCCTGGACAAGAGCAGGCTCCGTTACACGATCCGCCTCCATTTTTTGGCCTCAAACAATGCTGCGGAATATGAGGCCCTCATCAACGGACTGCACATCGCCATCGAGCTCGGCGCTACGCGACTCTACGTCCGCGGTGACTCAGAGCTGGTCATCGACCTGGTCATGAAGGAGTCCTCTTATAAATGCCCCCTCATGATAGCATACTGCTAGGAGGTGCACAAGCTTGAGGACAAATTCTAGGGGATCAAGCAACACTATGTCCCCTAAAAGGACAATGATGCCACCGATTTTCTCACAAAATTATCTGCCAGGTAGGTTCCGTCTCCGGACAGGGTCTTCATCAACAACCTTCACAAACCGTCTGCCTGCATCCTGGAAGGTTCGATCTAGACACACCCCGATGCCAACCCAATGCTCGGGGGCTCCGAACCCCGTGCCCCCACGACTGCGTCACCCGCCGACATCATCGTGGTAGCACTCAATCAAGCCGACTGGCGAGCTCCGCTACTCGCCTACCTCCTTGAGGAGGTTCTCCCACCCGAAAGAATCAAAGCGCAATGGATCGCTCGATGCGCCAAGACGTTCCTCATGTTCGGTAATGAACTTTACAAACGAAGTCCGTCGGGAGTACTCATGAAGTGCGTCCCTACCGACCAAGGGAAATAGCTCCTCCTCGAGGTCCACGCCAAAATCTACAAACATCACACGGCCCTAAGGTTGCTGGTCAAAAAAGCCTTTCGCCAAAGTTTTTACTGGCCCACCATGCTACAAGATGTAGAGGAGGTTGTCCGTAGGTGTGAAGGATGCCAGTTCTACGCTCGGCAAATCCATTTGCTGGCACAGGAGCTTCAAACCATCCCCATCACATGGCTATTTGCGGTCTAGGGCCTTGACATGGTAGGACCCCTCAAAAAGGGCCCGGGTGGCTTCACTCACCTACTCGTAGCGGTCGACAAATTCACCAAGTGGATAGAGGCCAAGCCCATAACCAACATTCACTCGGAAGAGGCGGTCAAATTCTTCCTCGACATCATCTACCATTTTGGTTTTCCTAACTGTATCATCACAGACCACGGAACTAACTTCACTGGGAAGAAGTTCCTGGACTTCTGCGATGGATACGGCATCAGGATCGACTGGGCATCGGTCGGACACCCACGTACTAACGGTCAGGTCGAGCAGGCCAATGGCATGGTCCTCCAAGGACTTAAGCCATGCATCTTTGACCGACTCAATAAGTACACCGGGCAATGGGTTGTAGAGGTCCCAGCGATCCTCTAGAGCCTGAGAACGACCTCGAACCGATCCATAGGGTTCACACCCTTCTTCCTGGCCTACGGAGCAGAAGCAGTGCTGCCCTCCGACCTCGACCACGGCGCACCAAGAGTGAAGGCATTCTACCGTGACCGAGCCACAGAGGCTCAACAAGACGCAGTTGACCTGCTCGAGGAGGCCCATGAGATGACCATCGTCTGCTCTGCTCGCTACCAGCAAACTCTTCACAGGTACCATGAAAGAAAAATCAGAGGGAGAATCCTTGAGGTCAGAGACCTCGTGCTTCGAAGGACTCAATCAACAAAGGAGAAACACAAACTCTCTCCACCATGGGAAGGACCCTATACGGTGACTGAGGTGATCCGATCGGGCACCTACTGAC
Source organism: Miscanthus lutarioriparius (assembly GCA_904845875.1). NCBI lineage: Eukaryota > Viridiplantae > Streptophyta > Magnoliopsida > Poales > Poaceae > Miscanthus > Miscanthus lutarioriparius. The sequence goes on from CAJGYO010000005.1 coordinate 76,993,470, forward strand.
TGAAGGATGACAACGGCGACATTCTCACCAACACTTGGAACATCGAACATTTACATCGTTTCTTCCTCTAAAAATTCAGTCTTACCGCTTTCTTTCATTCAACGTTCGCTCCTACAAAGCACCCTAGCCCAAACACTTTCGGCCCGGGTCGCTCAGGGGCTCTACGAGGGTGCGATACCACCTCTCTTTTTTACTATCATATGGTAAATACTTTTTACCCGAACAAAAGGATAGTTCGTTCCTTTAATTACCTTATGTAACTTTGCTTTAAACATTCCAACCGATCACACCCGCCACAACCTACAGTTACGAGTAGCTGAGCCTCGCGGGCCATGTCCGGGTTCTTAAGGTTGTAGCCTATGGTTCAAATGGGCAGGTGCGAAAAAGAAAGAATAAGAAACAAAGTTATGCTAGGGTAAAAATAAGGAACGGACGGGACAAGCTTCCCCTTATGAAGTGATTCCATCATAAAAATGAAGTCGATGTATTCATGGATACAAAAATGTTTACATAGGGGGCTCCCCCATGAACTTATCCCTTACATATATTGCCCGTTTCTACTTTACATTCTACTATGGCCGCCCGGCGGCATCAGCTGACGGCGCAACCGGCAAAGATAGAGGCAGCTCGGTCTCTGATGGGACGACATTCGGCTCGGTCAGAGGCGGGACGACGTTCGCTTCCAACCTAGGCTCCACTCCATCCACAGGCTGGACGACGTCTTCTGGATGTGCAAATTGGCTACGCTCGCATGACGAGCATCCATCACCCACTACGTGGAGACTTGCTCGGCCACCATCTGTGGGCATGGCAACAAGCGCTCCCCGGGCGCATGGATGGCATCCGGGCTCCAGTCGTTAGCATACCTGCTACAGATGGCAGCGAAGTCTAGCTCCGGGTGGTGCGTCGCCACTGAAGTCAGCACCCCCGATGTCCTGTAGAACATCCCATCGGAGATAAGCACCCGAACTTCATCCAGGACCTCCGCTAGTCGGATAGCGGGCGTGCTGGTGCTCGGCGCCGACCCAAACACCTCCGAGACGACGACCTAGGCGACGTTGGGGATCTGGTCGAGTTCCCCCTCATGAGCATGTCACTCTTCAAGGGACTTGGCTAGCGCCTCCACATTCTGACCAATCATTGCCTTGGCTATTTCTAGGTCCCGCTCCAGCGACCCAACCCTTTCGCCCAATTCTAGAAGAAGGAGGACAATCTCAGAAGCAAGGGAAAGGAAAAACCTAGACATCAACCAAAAGCAGAACAAGTACATACTAAGGTGGGTTTTCTCGTGGATGGAGAGTCCCTCCTCCGACCGAGTCACCTGCTCGCACAGCCGAGCATTCGACTCCTTAGTCCCAAGCATCTGGCCCCGGAGCGCGAGCACTTCCTGGTCAACCTCTGACCGAGCCTTCTACTCTGACTCTAGAGCCTCCAGGGACTCTTGCAGTGTGCCTCGGTCTCCGCTTGGGACTTATGGAGCGCCGCCTCGGTCTCCGCCTGGTGGACCTTCGCTGCGTCAAGTCCCCGCTCAGCGACGATCACCTGCTCCACCGCGAGTAGTTCTACTGCCCGTGCTTCCATCGTCTGGGCCACCCGGTCTTGAGACACATGGCGGGCGGACTCCAGCTGGCACTCGAGCTCGGTGACCCAATGTGACACCATGGCCTACCGCTCAATTCGAGCGTGCTCCTCCTGGAGGAAACAGGACTTGTAGCTCGACATCTCCTCCAGACCCTGCAAAACGAGAAGCAAGCATGCTGACGCAACCAGTGAAAGACCAAGGAGTCAAGGACAAATGTAGAAAACTTACCTCTACGATGCGGGGTAGGTCAACCATAACTGCCTGATGGATGACCTTGACCCGCTCCAAGGCCTCCTCCAGCCTCGCCCTGGTTTGGGCGAGATCGGACTCCATCGCGAGTCCTCTCCCCCCAAGTACGTCCCAGAGCTGCACCTCCTCCTCATCCCGAAGGATGAACCGCACCTTCTTCGGGTCGCTAGGGTAGGGCCACACTAGGTCGGTGGTCGCCCCCAATCTGCTGGAAGGCCCCATCGATGACCGAACCACCGCCAGCTCATACAACGGTGGGATGGATGGTGGCTCCACCCTAGTGCCCACCTCGCCGGGGCAGGGGATCTCCACTCCTCGACCTCGTGGCCTACCGACGGTTGTTCTACCCCTGGTCTAGCCGCATTTCCTCCTAACCCCGATAGCTCCGACCAGGAGGGCGAGCCGTGCGTCCCTCCGCCAGGCGAGCTAGGGAGCCCGGTCTCCCTCCTCTCTTCCACCATGACTATTGGGGGAGGGGCTGCAAGGGTCACCTCCGACCCAACCACCGCCGTCGCCATCGAGATCACCGCCAACACCGTCGTCGCCGCTGCCGCCGCACTTGCGACCGAACGGGAGGGCGTAGCCCTCGGAGGGGAAGGTCGCACTGCCGCCACCCTGCTCTGCACGCCGCTCGTCGTGACGCACTGCAAGCTAGGTCTCCACTCCTCCCACATGAGAGGCAGGGCGATGCTCAGTCCCATCAGTGTCTGGCCGCTATCAAAAAGTATAGGTCAGTCGCGCTAAAAAACTCAAACTATGAGATCGAAAAGAAACAAAGAATGCATACCGGGACGTAAGCGGTAGGGCTTTGAAGCCCCGACCCACTGGCAATGGGCCCACCAGACGAGGGCTGCTCACAGGTCTCGATCCACTCCCCCTCACTTTGACCGGGGGGGTCGACCCGGCCGGCTCCCGATCGGCCCATGTGTCGCCGCGACCGCTGGCTCAAGGCGCACCCACCGAAGCAGCTGGCGGGGCATCCCCCTATTGTGGGTCACATGCACACGCCAACCCCGAAGACATGGGGGTGTGAGCCCACTCCTCTGACTGCTTGGCCTACCCCGCCACGCCCGAAGCAGGTGGGGGCAAGGCTGGCAATGCCTCCAAGGGCGCAGCGACCGCATCCGCTTTGCCTCCCGCTCACCGACGGTGTCCGAGCTCGTGGCACGCTTCCTTGGAGCAGGAACGTCGTTGCGCCTCTCTGCCTCCCACCCACCACCGGCGGACACAGCCGCAAGCTCGTGATGCTCCACTGAAGTCACGATGATGCTCCAACTACCCTCATCCTCAAAAGAGCTCGCATCGCCACCCACCTCCGTGGGGTCCTCTGACTCAAGCTTCGCCTCCACGTCACTCCGATTCTTGCCGGCCCGCACCCGCTGGGCGATCTCCATCTCCTTCCCGTGCTTCCTCTGAGCCTTCTCAGCTCTCTTCTTCTTCACGACTGCCGCCTCCTTTATGGTAGCTTGCCGAGCCATGCCCTCCGGCCCCTTCGGAAGATGCGGTTGGGATTTATAATCGGTGAGTCCCTGTGAAACGGATGACTTGAAGTCAAATTATAGGAGAGCAAGATCGAAAGGGACACGGAATAAGAAGAGAAGAATGTACTAGATTGGGTAGCTTCTCGACGTGGAGAGGTCTGGGCTTTCCTTCGAGGGTCTCCCGGGCCTTCAGTTGCAGCACCCCGTCGAGTCGGCTCTAGACTTCGTCCTTCGCCAACTCCACCGGGGATGAACGGTTGGGGTTCGTCGAGTTGGAGTACAGCCACATCGGCCATGTCCTTTCTGCCAGCGGGGAGACCCGATGGTGGAAGAAGGTGTGGAACACCCGCTCCCTATCGAGGCCATGCTACAACAGCTTTTGGAGCTCTGCCTCGATGATCCCTAGCTTATTCTGCTGGCTGGAGGGGCCCCACGACCAGCTCTCCCACCTCTCCGGCCTCCTACCGGTGAACGGCGGGACTAGCACCTCCGTCGGGTTCTTGATGTAGAACCACTCCCCATGCCACCCTCGATTGGAGTCATAGGGGGTGTATGCGGGGTAGGAGCCCAACGAACTTGGCTTCTTCTACAGGGCGAAGCCACCAACCGGCGTGCTCTCGGCCGGCTTCCCCTCCGACAAGGCTCGCCCGGTGAAGATCCAGTAGAAGAAGTCCACGTGCGGCTCCATCCCGAGGAAGGCCTCACAGATGGTGACGAAGCCAGTGACGTGCAACACCCTAGTCGGATTGAGTGTTGTAGCTCCAGGCCCCACTCATTGAGGAGCCCACGCTGGAACTAATGTGCTGGATATCCTAGCCCATGCTCATGGAAGGCGAGGAAGGGGACGACCTTGCCGGCCTGAGGTCATTGAAAAGCCTCCCCCGCAGGAGCCCTAGTGCGCCACCTCCTTTGGCGGAAGCAGCCCCTTCTCGGCGAAGGCGGCCAGCACCATCTCATCCACATTGGATGGCCTCTAGCTCAACATCTCGCTTTGGACTCGCAAACAGATCGGTGAGTTCTCCTCTCCCTCACTCTACCCTTTTCTCCTAGGAACCACCGCGGCACACGAACGCTCTTGGCGAGAAGGAAGAAGGAGGAGAGGCGACAGTTGGGGAATAAGCGAAGGAATGGGATGAAAACCCTATCCGTTCCCCTATTTAAGGAGGAGACATAGTAGTTGGAGAAAGGCGAAGGGTTGGGGCAAAAATCCCTCCCCCTTCCCCTATTCAATGCAGATGGGAACGCGATGGGACGCATCCTGACCGATGGGATGCGCCCTTCCCGATGAGACAGCGCTCGGTTAGATGGGATGTGGCCTAGGCATGGCCCACCACTACCGCACGCTGGGCATGGGAAACAAGGCGCAACCACACGCAGGTGGCCCTCCGCCTTCCTAGACAGGACCTGGAAGGGCCCAACGATGGGATCTCCATCAAGGAGAGACCAACGGGCTTCCTAAGTCGATCGGATGGCTCAAGCGACTGCCGAGAGATAGGTAAGGAGTAGAGGGACTCCCCATGTGGGCCACGCCGACTCCATCATGAACGACAAACACGGCTCCCATTCGGACATCTCCGATAAAAGCTCTCTGAAACCCGTCACTCGAGTCATCAAGGTAACTTTACCAAACCCTCTTACTTCATTTTTATGATGCATGATCATTCATCCATTCTCATACACGCATTCACACATTCATTCATACAATCATTCATTCATCCCATACATCCAAAGCATCACATATGCAGCTAATGCATCACAACGCTTCGTTTACGTCACAAAACGGCAGTTGCCTCATTCAACATGAGCAACGACTGGTCGGGGTTCGAAGGCTGGCCCACGAAGGGCTCGAGGCCGCCTCACGTCAAACAGAGCTAGGGGAGAAAACATAGATGAGCCCCAACAGCCCTCGCCTGATCTGCTCAGAATCAGACAGGGTCACCTCAACCTTCTCTTTCGATCCTAACCTCGAGCCATGCCCACAGAATCTCCATCGAGGGGAGGCCAACAGGCCACCTAAGCCGGTCTCCAGAATGACCCTGGCATCTGTCAAGACATGGGTTAAGGAGCAGTGGAATGCCACATGAGGGCTATGCCGACCCTGTCACAAACGACGGACCCGATTTCCACTCGAACGTGCCCGTTAGCGAGCTCACCGAGCACGTTGCTCGAGCCATCGAGGCAAGCAACGTTAGCTCAGCCCCTCCAATTGCAGAAACCACAGATGGGGTAATGCACGGAACTAGACCCACCCCTACCAAGCCCAACGGGGCTCAGTGGCTCAGGTCACCTAACACCGAATCGAGAAATCAACCGACCGCGCAGGTCACGGGCAGGACAAATATGGGCAAACACCCCAAACGACAGTCTGCGGCCCCAGGAAAGAGTACCAAGATGCTCAGCCTCCAATCGACTCACCAGCCAGACACAGGGTCGGGGGCTATACCCGCGGGTGCGCTCGCGCGCACCCGCTGCCAAAACAAAAAATCCCCCCGCTGGCAAAACAAAAAAAAACCCAGATGATTCTATCCGAATCGCCCGGGGACTCAGGGGCTATACCCGCGGGTGCGCTCGCGCGCACCCGCTGTCAAAAATGAAAAATCCCCCAGACGATTCTACCCAAATCGCTCGGGGGCTCATCGGGTTCATAAACCCAAGGTCCCTAATGGACCTGCTTCCCAGCAAAAGCTCGGCCCAGCAGATGACGTTGCGAACGACACACAACTCCTAGGCCGGCCCAAAAACCTAACGGTGGGCCAGAAGGGCGATCCAATCTCCGACTGGAAGGCCTAGCCAAGGAGGAACAACGCTCGCTTCTAACTCCGACCCGCCTCTCCAGCCGAAAGGCCCGGCCAAGGAGGAACGGCGCTCGCTTCTGACTCCGGCCCGCCTCTCCGACCGGAAGGCCTAGCCAAGGAGGAATGGTGCTCACTTCTGACTCTGACCCCCCTCTCCAACCGAAAGGCCTGGTCAAGGAGTGGACAACGCTCGCTATCTGACTCCAACCCGCTTCTCCGACCGGGAGAACACCGAACCTCTGCTTACAGTTCTTCTCCAACCGGCGCGATCGGAGCCGACTGGAAAACGACCGAACGGGGACGCCCGCTCGGTAAGGACCCAAAGAATCAGGCAGGGCAAGTAAGGCAGGGCGCTGAAGTCATACCGCAATACCGAGGACCGTACCCTGCACACCTGCAGGACAGTACTTTCAGGTCATGTCAGAAGGGTGCTCTGCAACCTTCCAGACCTGTCAGAACACGAACAGTGTTATGGGCGCCGATATTTATCCTACAATATGGTAGGCGCCGACATTTGCCATACCAGAAGAACACAGCGGAACCAACCACATGCATCCAGCCATCAACAGTATTGTTGACATCGACAAACCACCTTATACCCGACAGCGTGGGCAACAAGACTAGGTAGCACACACACTCTTTCTCTCATACTCTCTCTTGTAAGGCCGTCCCCTTCATCTATAAAGGGGGACGCACTCTTTCCAAAAGGAGGACGATCGATTGACATAGGATGATTCAGACAGTTGAGACCGATTCTCTCTGCCTGGCTTTATAACTCTAAAACAAGACAGAGCATATGTTCGAACACTTAGCGCATGTCGGAGCTCCTGTCACTCTTGGCCCTTCGGTCCGAAGTCCGACCGGACCTTTGATACCCCCATCTTACTCCCTCTCGTTTGTAACCCCACAGCAAACTTCGAGCACCTGGGCTCAGGAATAAAGTCATCGACCGACTCAAACTGGACGTAGGGCACATTGCCTAAACCAGTATAAACCCTGTGTCATTGAGTGTTAGGCCACATCCGATCACAACGTACGACAAAACTTTAAATATTTACGTGTTGGTCACTTTTCGCACCAACAGCTAGTGTCTTGTAAGCAGTGTGAATGTGTGATAGTAATAGTATGTATAAAACATCCGCAACAAGGATGATTTCAGCAATGCCAGCATTAATGATGAACACATTCATACTAGTCATATCTCGTGTTTTTGTTATAAAAAGTTTTCAAAATGCGCTCGTTATAGAAAATTTTCAGGTTTTCTAGCCTTTTTTTCTCGAACTAAATCCATCTTTGAAAGCTTCTGCAGATATTTTTTTGAGCTTTAAATGCTTTATTTAGATTTACCGTGTTCCAATCTTTCTCTAATATGACTTTTACTGAAATTTTTAAAAGTCAAGAGACTTTTTTGTGGTTTTAAAATTCTTATCACTACTTAAAAGAGCATTTGTAGAGCCGCCTCTTTTTTAGGGCCGGCTCAATCTAAAGCTATCTTTCAAAATGGTTCCCAAAACGAGCCATCTCGGGATATGCATTTGTAGGGACGACTATAGATCTATCCACCCCACAGATCGATTTCTAGAGATAGCCAGATCTACAACCGCCTCTATAAATATATTCAACTTTGAATTTGTTTAAACAACCTTGGATCGAGAACGACAAAAACAAACGTTGTAGATCTCAAAAAGTTATACAACTTGTAGTTGATAAGTTTTTCATTAAATTTATCTATTAAGGAAAAATTACGTTTAAATTTCTCATATTTAAAATTTGATCCGGTGGTGACAGGAACACGTACGCGCATTGCCGCTGCATTAGCCACAGCTATAGCTAGCTAGTAGCAGTAGCAGCCTAGCTAGCAATGGCAGCGCCTGTGCCAGTAGTGCTCATCCTCTTTCTCCTGCAACTAACCTCCTTGTACCCCAGCGTGATCCTTGCCAATGCGGTGCTTGGTCGGAAGGTGGGCCTCCTCGTCATCGACGACGATGAGACGGCAGAGAATATTAATTAATACTAGCTGCCCCTACAAAATCATTTGTAGAGGCGGCTTAAATCAGATTTGTAGGGGCGGCTTGGGAACCGCCCCTATAAATTCTTGATTTGTAGAAACGGTTGGGTCCCCTATAAAGGCTCACCAGCCACCCCTATAGTGCTCTACTATAGTAGTGACAACGGCTGGGCTGCTGAGGAGTTACACCGTGATCTTTGACGCCGACAACACGGGGACCCCGATGCACGTCTTCAGGTTCGACAACAAGATGGACCTCGTCGGGATTGGCCACAGCATCAAGTTCTTCGCCAAGGTATAATATATATAGCACCAACGCCACCTCATCACAACCGGAACCAGATTAATCCTGGTATGGGTGCACAAAAGCCACCGGATTGATCTGGTGGTGCTAACAGTGGAGCACCAGATCATGTGCCAAGGAGAACACTTACATGTAATGCTTGATCCAGCTCTCTTGACATTCTAAGCAATCCAACACACTTGTGAGCCTCGATCCAAGAACACCTCCCGCTCATCTCTTGACTTGTGCTTGATCCAAGTGAGATTGAGAGAGATCTAGTGCATTTGCTTTGTTGAGTTGCATCTGGTGACACTAGTTCTTCGATTGGGCTGCGGTTTTCTTGTCATTGTTGGTGGTTTCCGCCACCTAGATGGCTTAGAGTAGCTGTGGTCATTGAGGGGAGCGTTGGTGATTGTTCTCCACCTCCAACCGGTGATTTGTGAGAGGTATTGATCCCACATGCGGAGCTGCAAAGGGATACTCTAGTGGAATGATCGTGGCTAGTTGAAGTGCACCATTTGATTGATTCCGCGGCACCAAAGTTGTGGGTCTAGTTTGTCACCCTAGTTAGCACACGAATCATTACTTGGGGACTCACAAAACGTGGTCGTAGGTTGCTAGCAATCAACCGAACCACAGGGATAAATCATTGCGTTGATCATTTGTCCTTGTTGGTTTGCTACTACTCTCGCTTTCATTTACTTTCATATCTCTTGCTTGAGTGCTAGTTGCATGGTAGAGTAGCCTGTAGTTAGTAATAGCCTTAGTAGTAGAGTAGCTTGTTCCTTAGTTGCTCACTAGTTTAGCTACCTATCTAGTGTTGCTTAGTGTAGCTAGTAGCTTTGTGTGCATGGTGTTGTGTTTTAGACTAGAAATCACTTGCTACTAAAATTGTGTAGGAGCTTTGCTTTGGTGGTGTAGAGCTCGAGCAAGTAGTGGCTATTAGGATAATTTCTTAGACTAATCACATTTGCTCGTGTTGTGGTTTTGTGGAAGAAATTTTTATAGGCTATTCACACCTCCTCTAGCCATCTAAATCCTATCATAGTTGTGCTTAAATAATTTGTGGTAAACTTTGCCAAATTGTAATCTTTTGTTGTGTATAGTGGTTTCAACATTGACATCTAGAGTTTTCTACGAGATTTGCCTATGTTGTTCTTAATACAGTGCAAGCTTATGTCTTACTCGTAATATCCTTTCAAAGATCCAAATATTGTTGCATATAATTAGGAGTATCATATTCCAACATATTTCACTCTGTAATAAGAACATTTTTCTTCCTACACTACAAAAGATAGTGGGTCCTTATTATCTGAGTTCCCTATTGAACAACATACATATATAGTTTTGAGTTTTTTTTTCATTTGATTAGCAACTCAAAAATTTAAGGTTATCAAGATGTGCATAACAATTGTGATTATGGACTTTTTGAAAATGAAATGAGTTTTATTAAGAAATGGAAAAGGTTCATTTTAGTTCCTAAACTATCATATTAGTGTGATTTTCCTTCTCAAACTTTGAAACCATACATCTTACCCCATGAACTCTCAAAACCATTCAAATTACCTTTGTTGTCTAGTTTGAATTAGTTTTGAAAGGCATTATAGTCATTTTCTTAGTTATAAATCAAGGAAAAAAACTTGATAAGGTTTTTAAACTATAGAAAATGTCCGTAAGTTTCTAAACATTCTATAAAATCATAGAGATAGATTGGATACAACAAATCCAAATAAAATATTTAGAGCTAGTGAAAATATATCTAGATACTTTAAAAAAAGATCTAGTTGTAGGAAACTAGAAAAATATCTAGAAACATTTACCAAACTCCCAAAACATTCTAATTCATGTCTAAACACATTTTAAAAACTATTCACAACAAAAACATAAGACACAACATGCACAAATGCATAGCAACAAGGCGCTCAACAGTAACGTATGTTGCATTCATGTTAGTCGCATGTCATATTTTTGCACATTTCCTATAGTTTAGTTTTGTCTTTGTCCTTCCATGGAAAAAAAATGTAATTTGTTTATTGTAATTTGTGCTAATAGATTTGGACCGTTGGATGGAGATCTGTTGGTTGTTAGCTATCATCTAAACAAATGCTATATTTCAGGCACCTGAAATATAGCATATCCCATATTTTTGGCGAGCAAAGTTTGTAAAATATTTTTATACATAATTAGAATGTTTTGTGAATTTTCTAGATTTTATTAAATATTTTTCTATTTTCTTATAGCTAAATCTATTTTTAAGCTTCCAGATGGTTTTTTGTGAGCTTTAAATATTTTATTTGAATTCATTGTATCCCAATCTATTTGTATGATTTTTCTCATACTGTAGAATCTTAGAGACATTTTTATAGTTTAAAAACCTTATCAAGTATATTTTTGGATTTTTTTTAACTAAAAACAGAAAGCACTGCCTTTAAAGCCACTTCAGATAAGGACAAGGAGGTATTTGAACGGTTCGAGAGTTTGGAACGTAAAATGTCTGATTTTGGCAAAGAGGAAAATCAGACTATGGCAGCAGTATAAGGATGTAAAGTAAATTTTTTCCTTAAAAAGTTGTGCCCTTCTGACAAAATTTAGAATCTCTAGATGTATTCTAGCTTGATACATATAGTCGGCATGCTTGTTGACTGCTAATAAGAGTCAGAAGACTTGTATGGCAAATACAAATAATTGATAATTCAAAATTTTCCACTCAATTGGTACACGTACTCCACATTTCCGTTATATTATGTCTTAAATAAAAGAAATTAAACTACTGGCAGTACAGATGGTTAAGACAACGCTAAAACTGTAAAGACTTGATGTCACTTAGACATTGACAGCCATCACCCAGAACGCAACCCCCGCGATCAGAATCAACAGATGGGCGCCGAAGGAAGCATGATTGGCAGCTTTGAGGACATGTGAGGGTGGTTCGGCTTCGGCCTCGTGCGTAGTCAGGAGCCTCCATAAGAGGCCCATGAGAACGGTAGCAGCAGTAGATAACACGAAAACTATGGAGGGGTTGCCGACAGAAGCATTCGTCACGCTGGGTACTGCCACAGCCAAGAATCCCGTAAACGCCACCTTGGTCAATTCCAACGGGGCCGGCTTATCCGTCGGTTGCTTTTCATCTTCGGGCTCCTTGTCCTTGTCCTCGGGCTGCTGTGCTTTACCAGCTGGATCCGATGAGGCGCTACCGCTGCCAACTATTTGTTCTGCTGGTGGCGCCATCTGATTCTCCGCTTGTGCTCCACTTGGTCCTGCTTGCCCTTGATCCTCTTTATTCGAGGAGTCTTCCTCACAGCTGCAACGCGCTAGCAACATCAAAAGTACTGTGGCCGGAGGGAAAAACGGCAGCCACACTGCTGGTTTCAATTTCTGTGGTAGCACTTCCAATGTAATCAGGACCAGCACCGCGGCAACCGGTACAGCATGAAGAATGAAATTCAAACACCATGGCAATGTCGCTGTCAAGGTCACAGTTTTGCTTTTGCTCTTGGGGCTTGTTGTTTGCTGGCGCTTGGGCTGCGGCTCCGCCATTGGCGCTTCTGCGTGTTTGGAAGAGGAGGCAGAGCCCATTTCACCTACGGACTCGGAGCCAGAATTTGCAGCTCCGGCCTCCGGCTCCGGCTCTGACGGAGGAGTGCACGGACGCGGAGCCGTGCCAAACACTGTCCAGATGTTCATGAGAGACACGCCAAACGCGGTGGTGAAGAAACTGATGAGCAAGGTGCCACCAAGGACCGTTTCCTGTCCTTGTTGAGCAGTTGATGGCGTCGGGGCTGGAGGCTGAGCGGCACCCAGGCACACAGCTTGTCCCTGACTGTTTCTCAGCAGGCCTTCTAATACCACGCATTCTAGCACCAGGAACATCATGACGGTTACGCCAGCTGAGAACTCCAGCAAGTGCTCCAGTTCAGTGTGGTTCTCCGCAGTGGCATCTTCATCTGTGCCTGGATCGCAGCAGTACCCGATGACGAAGATTATGATGTTGACGACCATGACAACGATCACCATGGTCGAGCAAAATGTAACTACTAACAGAGCATTCTTGTGGAAGAGAAGTAAGATCCCGCAACCTAGGAGCATCAGTAAAACGTTAGCGACGAACAGCAGCACCTTCGTCGCAGCTTTCAGCCTTGGGGCGACATAACTGAGAGGAGGCAAGATGTCGCATGCTTCTGATGCCATGACACACAGGAAGGGTAGTATGCCCATCAGTAAAGTAACTGCTGCGAGGTCGGGAAACCTTCTTTGAACAAGACCAACAAGTACTTCCAGCATCCGGATGCCCTGATACTTCCCGGCACCGGTTAAGTTGACTTTCTTGAGAACGATAGCAAGGAGCACAGGGGAAATCATAACTATGAAAGCTCCTGTGAAAGCTCGGACACGATTCCTTAGTTCTTTGTCCTGTAGAACAAACATACATGCATGAGGGCCTCAAATTTAACCATGAGTCCATGATACATACATAGTACTCCCTTCATTCCAAGTTATAAGTCATTTCAAGAATCTTGGAGAGTCAAAACATCTAAAGCTTGACCAAAATTATAGAGAAAATTATAAAAATTTATGACATCAAATATGTATGCTATGAAAATATAATTAATAAAGAATATAATGATACTTAGTTGACGTCATAAATGTTATTATCTTATCATATAAATTTGGTTAAACTTTAGATGCTTTGACTCTCCAAGATTCTTAGAATGACTTATAATTTGGAATGGAGGAAGTATTATTTATGTCTGTTATTAAAGTTACAAGTGCAGAAGCACAAGTTGCTTGATGAGCTAACCGACACAAAGGTAAAAAGATTCCTTTCTCTGGAACACTTTATACTGTATACTAGGGTTCGTTGATGATGAGCTAGTGACCTCAAAAAACAACAAGACTCCGACCTCTTGCAAGATAAACACTATCCTTATAGTATTTATTTATATTAGGAAAAAGTACTCACTATTTCAATGGTAATACTTATACCTGCATCTTATTGTTCTTTCCACTTGTATCTTGGGAAACCGCTTCGACCTCCACCACTGAATGACTTGTATATGGGCTGGATCCGGGTATAACCCTCCTCTATGTTTCTTTACTCCGTGTTCACTGCAGACGTGACATCGTTTTCCAGGTTAATTTGATAATAATGCCAATATGTCTCCGACGGATATGCATACATACGAATCTTAGCTGAGTATGCACAAACAAAATGAACTTGTTTGGATAAACACATTCTCTCCAAAACATCGATGTTGTCCAAGAAATGTCAACTGATGAAGACGAAATGAGTACCGTACCATTCTCAATAACGCCAAAACAATATTTCAGATCTGCTACATTTAGTAATCTCTCAATCAATCAAATGAAAGAATCAAGAACAAGCTAAGGTCAAATTTAACGTCAAACATGCATGCTCAAAAAAACAAGGGGGAGGGAGTGAATGGGAGATGTATTTTGTTGGGATCAGCTTGTTTGTACCTTCACACGATACTGGTGCGCCTAGGCAGAATCAACAGGAAGAAGATTGGGGCTATCACCGATGTGTAGTGTAGCTGTGCAGGTAGAATCAACTATAGATCTCTCTCTCTCTCTCTCTCTCTCTCTCTCTCTGTGTGTGTGTCTCTGAGACAAGCTAGGCTTCAGATGAACTGGGGCACAGCTTTAAGAAGAGAGTGCAGGGTCCTAAAGAAGAAGAAGAAAGTGCTGGGGAAAATAAAGAGAACTTTCCTGGCAGTGGCAGAACTACGGTGAGGTTCGTGTGGGCTAGCTACTTGGACGAGGTCACCATGTGTCCATGTCCTTACGTACGAGAGAATGAGTCAACAACTTATTAGGATCCACTCAAATGAACACGGAACTTACATACTCTCAGACACGTACGGACGAACACGGAACTTCCATACTCTCAGACACGGAACATCACTCGGAAAGACATTACCTACTACTACGTACTAATCACAAATTCGCGGGGACAGCGAATACGCGGTGCACCGGACCATCCATACGCGGCTAGCTACTGAATATGTACGGAGACATTACCTACTACTACTAATCACAAATTCACTATAGACATAGTAGATAGATTATGGAACAGAATAAGTGGTGCAAGCAGACATGGAAGGGGACGCCCGAACGGACCACTCAGGAGGGGACAAAGCGGCAGAGACACCACAAGATGACGACGACGACGACTTGGACGACGACTTGAACCCCATCCGATAGGCTAAACACGGAACATCCGGTCTGGCTAGCTTGGCATTGGCTATCCCAGATCAGATCCCACCCCGCAGCACCGCCGTGTGCGGGTGTGCCCCCGCAACCTGTGCACTCACGCTCCTCCGCGTGCGCGCGACTGCGCGGCATGTTACCCAGTCTTGTTTGTTTCCCTCTGTTAGGCGCTAGAACTCAGACGGTCCCCCGCACATCGCATGCTGCATACGCATTGTTCAAGGTTCATCCGCCACTCTTCCTCCTCCTTTGGCCACCACAGCACAGCAGGTCTTAAGTCCACGCCTCCGATCCGCTGGTAGAGAACAACGCTTGTATTGGTCCCATAGCCGCTCCAAACGGCGCCATCGATCTGTCTCAGGTGGGACCGCAATTACGCCCATTACATCCAGCTGCCGTGTGCGTGCACAGTTCATCGACTCCGGTGAGCTAGCCACCATCCCCTCGACGACGTCCACACCTTATTATTACCAAGGCCGGACGCTGGTAGTAGCTAGGGACCTAATATAACCACCAGCTACTTCTTGTTTTTGCAGCCTGCCGCATAGCATAGCCCGAGAGCTCATGCTCCAGAACGACGGAGGGGATTCATCGCTACCGCCGCAGATCTGGGTCGCCTAGCCGCTCTGGTGCGTTGTCACACGACCGTGATTCACAAGGTGAGCTTCTCTATTAGGCCCTCCCCCTCCCGCGCCGCGAGTGTTTAATTGTTAGTTGGCCGCCGTGCGCTGCCATATCATCGTATGGCCGTGGCCGCCGAAACTCTGGCTGCCTTTGTGCACCTGGCAGCCATGCTTTAATTTGCTCCTCTTCTCTACCCATGTCCCATGGGTCACCACATCTTAGGCCACTTCCTAAGCTAAGGGCACCTGCAACGGCCGTTAGATGTACCGAGAGTCGATACATACATCGTCTTTTCACTCAAGGTATGGGGTTCATCGACGTTCCTGCCTCTCCTCCCGTCTCTCTACTTTCCTCTGTTTACCATGGACTCGATCATGGTGTAGGCAGGATCTAGATCCATTGCTACAGGCGCGATCGTCGGCCCGGGCGGAGCTCGGACACCGTGCGCCACCGCTTGAGGAAACGCGGCCGTCAGTGAGGGCTGCAGGACCTAGGCCACCGCGTAATGCTAGGTGAGGAGGAAGAAGAGGGGTTACAACTCCTGGCAAGGGTGGGCAGGCCAGGTGCAGCGCCTACCGCCGGCCGCCAGGCAATCTAGACACAGACCTTGGCATGGCTCCCGTCGCTGGCCGCGAACAAGTCTGGGCACAGGCATGGCCCCCGCCGCCGGTAGCTGGCTGGCACCTTCCACGCGACTTGGTCATGAGAATTGGGGAGGAGAACGATGGAAGCTAGAAGAAGATATATAGAATATGGGGGGAAATCTCTTCTCTTCTCTACACCTAAAAAAGCTCTAAAGTAATCATCTATCCGGTGATACAGAAAACGTATACGATCCAATTACAAAGACTACCAAGTACCTATGCTATCCGGCCACGTTCCTACCTAACGCTTGCGTTTGATATGGTCATCTCACGTTAATATGTTATACTCAAACGAGAGCTTTAAATATTATAAAAATCTTATATGCAGGACGATATATACTTCCAACACAATTACGTTTCAACATAGCCAGGACAAGATTTGGTAGAATAAGTAGTATAATGAACACGGTTGTTAAGGTATGAAATAAGATTGTTTAAATTCCATATCGAAACTTGAATATCTGGTCAACAACGATAATTGCGTAAAAATGGATTGTTGTGAACATTCAAAACATAAATTATCGTCGTATTATTTCATTCCCGTGCATTGCACGGGCATGATTCTAGTAATAATAAAATAGACATAATAGGTGAGACGCATAGTAATGTTACGCAAATTAGTCTAACTTGTTTGGAAGTCTGATATTTATCCTAAAAACCATTGTAAATTACAGCTCCTAATATTTTTCCAACTCAATCTAGAATTAACCGTTTGGATGGCCGGTGACCCTAATTATATTACATCCGGTTTGAGGCAAAACCGTCGGATTAAAACAATCTCCTCACCACGTCTGTAAAAAAATACGATAACTATCGGTCTATCGTGGCCTCCTCCCTCCCGCTCGCTTCGTCTCGCGTCATTGAGAGAAGCCTGCTGCGGCGGCGGCGAAGGTAGCAACTAGCACAATAACAGCAGCGAGGTCTCCTCCTCCCGGCGCTGGCGGCATCACGGCCTTGGCCTCCTCGTCCACCCACCCCGAGCATCGTCAGTTCGTCACCCTTCCGGCACCTGCGCGAGATCGAGACCGTGAGACCCGCCACACCCGGTTGCGCCGCCGCGTGAACCCGTGGCCGCGGGGGCGGAGGCAGAGTATTCCGGCGCGTTCCTTAGCCGGCTGGTGCCTCGTGAGGCTGCCGGAGCGGGAGCGCGCGTCTGTCCCGCCGTCCCGGCGGGCATGGCATCGGTGGCCCAGGGCGTAGTCCCTGTGGTGGCGGCGGAGTATTGAGTTTGGATTGAACAACGGGGCCAGGAGGTACGTAGGAGACTATCCATTGATGAAGCTCAGCTTTCATTCGAATTATGTGCAGATCGAATACTTGCGTTTGGATATTGATTTCACAATCCCTTCTCGCGAAGTACAGACTTGGCTACTGCGTCTGCATTCTCTTTTTTTTCCAGGGTTGAGAAATAATTCATATGAACCAAACACAATTTTCCAAGGGAAAAGATTTACAAGAGGTTTGTTGTGCACATGAAAATACAATCGGAAGTCATTTCCAGGTGAAAAGAATCACAAGGCTACCAAACATGCCCAATCTTTTGCACTCTCTATAAATGAGTTGGTACTGACACGCTAACTGTCGCGGGTATCCTAATTGGAGTTTTACTTTTATCTGCATTTAAGAAAGCACCATACATGCATATATTTGCTGACATGGCAACATTGAGAAGAAATGAGTTTTGACTCACTTTATAACTTTAATTAAGGGTCCATTTAGTAGAGCTCCGGCTCCAGCTAAAATAGCTTTAGTTATGGCTTTACCTGTGGAGCTGATTCACTTGAGGAGCCGAACCTGTTTTTCGAACCGTTTGGTAAAACAGCTTCTCCTTCTCATAAAAAAATGAAAGATCCAAAATACCTTTATTTTTCTTTTCCTTCTTTTTTTCTCTCCTTTTTTTCTCTTTATTTATTCTCTCTCTCTACCTTATCACCAATGCGGCAATGCATGCAGACCCGCCTGACGCCTGCCTTATCCTCTCGTTACTCTCTCCCGTGGCCTCCTGTTCCTCTTCCCCCACGCCTCCGAGGACCGAGCCACGAGCGGCAGCTCGCCGAAGTAGCCTGAGCACGTGCGGCTGACCGGGGGCTCACGGCCGGCATGGCGCACGCACCCGTGGCTGCGAAAGGCCAACGCCACGCCACCTCCGCTCCTCCCTAGGCCGATGTCGCTCCGTGCCCAAGCGCAAAGAAGAAGGCAGGGGCATCCACGGCCAAATACGCCATGGGCCCACGTGCACCTGACAAGGAGCTGGTGGGAGCTCGATTTTTTGGCTCCAACTGATGAGCTTGGCGTGTGAGAACACAAATCACACGGCTCTTTCGTCGGAGCTAGTGCCTTCTGACCCGTTTGGCACTCGGAGCACAAAAATTAAACAGCTCCGGGAGCTACCCGGGAGCCATACCAAACGGCCCCTAAATGAGTCATGAAGTTAAATATTATATGGAGGTTATAAAATAAAATGAACCTAGTCCTCAACGGTTGTTGTTTCAGCCAAATATCATTGTATTATTTTAGCTGATTTGACAATTTTAGAAAAAACATAACGAAATCTTGGGCCGACAACAGGGTTTTTTATTTTGTTATTAAATTTTTTTTGGCCACACCCACAATTCGCGAAATTCGGCTAAAATTTTTCCAATTCTTTTAGAGACTTAAACATGAAGTATGATTTTCTAAATTTATATCTATTGATGAGTAGAAGAATATGCAACATAAACAATAGAAAATATGAGTCTAAAGTTATATAGAACATGTATTAGTGTAATATGAAAATTTGGACTTTTCTTTTAGCCACCTAAATTACTGAAACTTCACCGAAATTTCGACCCCGCTTGAGAATGACCTATTATAATAACTACCTCGCAATGAGGTTTATGCAATTATATGACTAGCATGCTATTCAATTCTTAGCATAGCTTCCATACTCTCTTCATCGGTTTTTCATTCTCATGTTCTTGCTCTCAAATCAATGTCTTCATTAGCACTTTATAGCGAGTCGCCATATGTTTGTTCAACTGAGTAACGACTTAACTGTCACTCAAAGTTTTGCTTTATGGCTTAAGGCCAGTTTGATAGGGCTATGGCTCTTATTAAACGGATCCAGCTCCCGGTAGAGTTGAAGTTGTTCTAAAAAATGTTTAGCAAAAACAACTCTAGGGACGGTCTTGTTATAATTTGTACCAAGTTTACGAGAAGTCGGGAGAAGCCATCTTTTTACGGCTCCATACTCCCGGTAGAAAAATGGCTCTGATTCCTCCGGACTTCTTATCTGGAGCAGTTTCTTGGATGACCGTTTGGACCAGAGCCATAGCTACTCTATAGAAGCCCTTCGTCGACGTTTTATACCAAGGGTATCCTTTTGACTATTAAATTTAGCATCGCGCAAAAAGGCTTCACATGGACTAGCACTCAGAGACTCATGATTTATACTAACGTCCCCTACGTCCAGTGGATGGTGTTTGCTTGTGTTTCTGAGTATAACAGCTCGATGATTACAGTAAGGGTTACAAACTAAGGACGAAAAAAAGAGACAGTATTTCTAAAAAAATCGAGGGCCCTCATCCAGAGAGGGTGCCTTGTGTATAACCAAAGGATTGAGCACGGATACAAAGAGAAAAAAGAGAGATCTGCACACGTAGTAGGTGGCTTCGAATTCCCCTTGGGCAGGCTTGCTGACGTGAGAAGAGATCGTTACAATAGGTGGAATAGTATCGCAAAGCCTAGGCATATTCCCAAGAACTCGTTGCACCTACAAACTAGTAAAGATCATCTCAAAAAGTTCTCCTCAAATATTTTCAAGAAAATCACTAAAAGAGGCTTAAAATGAGAAGCTTTTTGAGTTTGGTACATTGGAGATAAGTGTTGGGCTTCAAGCCACGAATTGAACCAGTTCCATGCTACCAAAACACTCCAAAACAAGTCTATAACCCAGCCAAAACAGCAGAGCGGAAGTCACACAAAAATGGCTTTGAAAATCACCGAAAAAGGTAAACCTTTAGATTTGTATATTGCCGCGGGGTCGAAACCACGGCAAGCATTGTTGTTTGTCGGGTGTCACTGAGTGTGAGGTCTCCGGTGACTCGGGTGGACTCAAGAATACAAAAGAACTCAAAGATCACACAAGGGACACAGAGGTTTATCCTGGTTCGGGCTATCGGAGCCCTACGTCCAGTAGTTTGATGATTTTTGTATTCAAGAGCATCCAAATCGGGGCGTTACAACAAAGTGTAAGAGAGAGATTTGGCAGGGATCGCTCGGTGTTGATCCTAGGTTCGTCGGCGATGAGGTCTCCCCCTCGTCGGAGAGGAGGAAGACGATGGAAAGGGTGGAGGAAGTCTCGTTACTCCTCTCGGGGTGGCTCTGCTCTCGGTGCAGAGCATGAGTTATTCTAGTGAGGACTCGAATGATCTATTATGTTCTGTTTTGTTCATACTCCTCCTCTGTAGGATCCGACCTCCCCTTATATATCGAGGTAGGTCATGTACACGGCAGTTTGGGAGAGTCCAATCTATGGTCTACATGCGCCGGAGTCCAGGAGGGCCTTGCAGCGGCATGGATGGACCTTGGTGTTGTTGTGGAGTCGAAGAAGCCCTGGGCGTCGCCCGGCTACTCTGTTCTGACACGCTGAGTGTCAGGCTCTGTCGACTTGGACTAGCCCTCCACTAGGTGCACCTTCTGGAGGCTTCCTTGGTGGCGAAGGCGTCCAACTTGAGAGGCGAACGAGTGGGCCCCGGTGCCCCTGAGCCCCTAAAGCCAGTGGAGGTGTTTTGTCCCCTTATGTCATGCCCCGTGTGTCACCCTGTCGGAGGAGTGGTTGACAGCGCTATGCCCATCATGCTATGCTGGGGAGCCCCCGAATCTTGGGTGCTCGGGGCGCTTGCTTCCAACCTAGGCCTTGGCTAGCGCTGAAGGCCAGGGCAAAGGATTAGGCTCAGACTCCTATCGATCGGGAGCCTAAGGCTCGGATGATCCACCGAGCCCCGAGCAGAGGCAGAGGGTGCGCTCGGGCTTAGCCCAATCATTGGCCATAAGATGAGTGCGAGCGCACCTGAGGGGTGTAGCCCTGAGCCCCCAGGCGATCCTGGAGGGATCGGTCGGGAACCTCTTACCTCGAGAGTTTAACATACCCCTATGTTAAGATCTCATCATATGGCAAAGTAGCGCATGAATTTGATCCTTAGAATAACCCAAGATATATGATTGGAAGCCACTTCTAGCATATCTCAAAGCTATGGTTGGAAAAAAGCTCAAACAAAGAGCATGTCTGCTATCTCTCTCTCTCTGTCTAAGCCTAAGCAAAACTCTCAACCTCACAAATGAGAATCTAATAATACCCAAATACTTAGGCTCACAAGTAGCCATCTCCCATATATGTAGGCACTTGGCTATTTTCCAAGTTTCCCTTACATGAAACACTCACCCATGTACCCCCTAGGGGTGAATCCATCCAAATTGGACCTGAAGCCATCCCAACTTCACTTCATCTCGATGCAAGCTTCGAGATGCCACCACGTATCCGCTGATCTGTCACTACCCAATTTTGAGGACCAGAAGTTCAAACCCGTCGCCAATGGTTTTGAAACCCAAACCACATATCCATCCATGCCTACTTTTGAGGCCCAACCAACAAAACCTCCTTCGATGGTTTTGAGGACCAAACTACCAAACCATCCACCCTCAGTTTTGTGAAACAAATCGCCAAACTCTCATGCACGTCTCACTAGGCATGACTAACCGATGTCAACACGTATCTGACCTCCATGTCCTTGGTTGTACGATCCACTAAGTGCTCGTGACACCTGCCCATGACTTGGTCCAATCTCACCCTTCACTCAGTTGATGTTGTCTCCATGACCCATGTACTCTTGCTCTTCATGTGCCCGCACACAATCTATTCACCGGCCTCTGGTCCTTTCGGTCCTAGACTTCTCATTCACCCTTCACCGCTCCCGGTCCATCATGCATGAACTCCGCACTTGACCTTCTCCATCGCCATCGATAGTCTTGGCATGCCCAACACCTACACACTCACTAGTCAAGAAACATGTTGTGCAATACACATGACATAACTTGACATGCCCAACACCTACACACTCACAAGTCAAGCACATATTAAAAATGAACTCAACCAGGAAAACATCATGTCAGTGTTTCATAAACCGGACTAGTGAATTTATACAATTGCCACGCTACTCTAGGAAGACGATGGTAGCATCCAATAGACACGAGGATTTATACTGGTTTAGGCCAGAGCCCTACGTCCAATCTCAGAGATGATCGAGTGCATGTTCCTCGCTTGAATGCTTTGAAGTTCTTACAATGGGGGTGCAAGAATGGTGAAAGAGGTGGTGGAACCTATGCTAGGCGAGGGCTGACCGAAGTGAAGCTTCAGGGCCCTACTACTATGGTGAAAGAATGGAATGGTAGAGGATGTGTATGAGTAGGGGACTCATAATGTCTGGAAAGGGTGCCCTGGCTACCCTTATATAGAGTTCGGAGCCAGGACGCATACAAAGCAATAGGTTCTCCCAACTGAAGGGTCATGAGCCTGAGGGAGGTCCTAGCTAACTTGGCTTACAAGCTACGTCTATCGAGGTGCATCCGGGTGTGGCTGTCGTCATGGTCTTGTCGCCACGTCGTGGCATGGTGTGGCATGGTGCTACTGTGCTGGTCATGGCGGCACTGTAGGCACGATGGTAGTTCACCAGCCATCCTGTGTGATGTGGTCTCCGCCGTGGTCTTCGTCATCATCTCTTGGTTTCCTAGGGTGTCGTACAAGAGTTGGTGGCCACCCCCGGGTCGTTGGTTGCCTTGTTGTCTTGAGGAGCGGGGGGCCACGAACCCCATCGTTGGGGTCATGGTTTCCGCTAGCCTGGATGGCCTCTGAGTCGAGGCCATCGCCGTGGATCCCGTCCTATAGTGGGCAGGATCATACTCTTGTCTCGTCGGGTCGTATCTGGCCAGTGGTCATCGTACCTGTCGTCACCGCTTTGGACGGTATTGTCTTGTCTGTGTGGCGTGGCACAAGGATAGCGTCTGACCGGACCGAGGTTAGAGCGGGCACACTTGACTAGGCTCGACCTCTCTCCATTCCTTCTAGGGGTCGTGATGGGGGAGAGGTCGTGCGCCTTTCTAGTGCCGTGTAGCTAAGGCACGAAGGAGGGGTCGTGGCTGACCCGGCCTTAGCATTCGGCCTGGTTTGCCTGGCTTAGTTGGGCCTCGGTCGTTCGGGCCTTCACTAACTGATGTGTTATGGGCCGCTCGCCCGCTAACTAATCGGTGCCTTGAGACACCCTAGGGTTATAACCCCGACACATCAAATCTCACAATTATTGCATCAACATTCATCACGAATAGGATTTAGGGTTAAGGGTATAGGGTTAAGGGCTAATTGAAGGGACCGTGACGCCTAAGAGGGAGTGAATTAGCTTTCCTAAAAAACTATACTTATAAAACTACGGCCTCTAATTTCCACCTAGTTAAAATCTATGCAATAAAACAAATAATCTAGATGTGCAACTAAGGTTTTGCTAGGTGAGTTGCTATCTCTACTGCAAAAGAGTTATGCAACTTAGGTTCTAATTCTATCAACTAGCCTAGCAAGATAAACTAAAAATGTAAGCACACAACCTAGATACACAAATAAAATACGGAAGCTTAAATGAGATGGAGATGCAATCCTATCAACGTAGCCTAGCAGTGATCTAACTAGCCTAAGCACTTCGCAAAGTACCTACACTAATTACTAAGTGATATTTAAACACTATATGTGGCAAGAGCTCTAAAATGGAGCAACAACTCCCTACATATGTTTCCCAACTCCTTGACTTCACATTGGGCTGGTTTGGGGGTATATATTGCCTCCCACCTCCAATATGGCTGTTGGGCCATTCCGCCCATGCCAGCAGAACCTGACGGTCCAACCACCCTGCATGGTGGTCCGATCGTGAGGTCAGTGCAACAGTCTACAGCACGCCCATGGTCATTGGCGCCTCACTGACCCCACTAGTCAGCCTCTTGCCCTGGCAGTCCACCCGCACTGTCTGGCGGTTCCACCATGAGCCGCCCTAATGGCTCCTCAGCGCCGGCAACAGTCACGTGCAGCCGAGGACCCATCCTATCAGCCTCACATCCCGACAGCCCTACTGCCCAGGTTGGCAGTCCAACCGCTGAACAGTGTTGGTGCTTGATTCGACGGCCTCCACACTGCCATCATCGGACCAATCCAGTTTCCTGGTGGTCCGGCAGCCCGCAGGGCTGGTCCAACCATGAGGAACCAGCAGCAGTCCAGCTCCTTGTCTACACCTTCTTCAAGTCTTTTGTTCCAGACATTTTCATCTTTGTGTCTTGGACTCATATTTATTTTTAGGTCTTCAACAAAGATTCTAGTGTCTTGCTAAAGGTGTTGATCATTCGGATCGCGACTCAGCTTTTGGTCAAAGTCCACTTTGCATCCTGTTGAACTAGACCCTGTATACTGGCAAAAATTGGTAGTCCAAATGGTCATGTTGATCATCAAACACCAAAATCAAACTTAATGGCTCATGGGGTCCATTTTTCTTGCAATCTTCCCCTTTTAGGTGATTGATGATAACATGACCAAAGCAAGCAGATAATATATACCAATTGAAAATAAACACTCTACTTGCTAGGATGTAATGCAAGAGCACGACCATATGATACTAATAGATGTCACTTGAAGTATAAAGAAATACTTATCTTGCCCTTGTCATTGTATATATACATGTCACCTTATGATGCCTTTTGGACTTAAACCTCCCCCTAACTCCATAATTCACTTCCTATCTTTCTTGGACCACCTCCCAAAATGAAATTCTTCACCATTCAATACCACTTAAAAAATTTTGAAGTTGATTTTAATTTGGTATTTATTATTGGTTAGACTTTCTTTTGGTTCCTCAAGTTCTCTCCCTTTGGAATCATACACCAAAAAGGAAGATATTAATAGCATAAGGGAGGGTCAAGTTTTGTGATCCTTTATATGCGAAAAAGAATTGATCACAAAAACTTAACTCTCACATTACATAGACTATGCTCCCCTAAGTGTATGCATCATATGGTGGATGTCAAAATATATGCATAACTGACTAATTAAAGCACAAAGGGAGTTTATTAAATTTGCATAACATCTGCTATTATAATAGATAACCTAAACAAACCGTTGAATTTATGTTCAGTATATACCTATCCTATCATTATTATTACAAATAAACCAAATATTTCTTCTATACTACCAACATATATTATTAAAAAAATCATAAAGCATGCACATACTTTCCAAATATCAACTTGTACCAGTATTAATTAATATATAAAAGATATATCGAAGTGTATTATATGTGTGTGTCTAGTGTGTCTATCTCTACGACTAAAACATTCGTATTATCAACATCTACCCGGCAGGACCAAAACACTCATGCGATTCATATCCGGCAGGCAAATAATCACCGCATCTCATGCGATCCATATCCGGCAGGTAAATAATTACCGCATGGAGACACTGGAAGGCAAGTAAATAGAATAGAATAAAACTCACGGAATCACCGGCAGACAAATAATCACCGCAAATAATAACATCTCATTCAATTTATGTTGCACCCGTTGCAACGCACGGGCACTCATCTAGTAATATAAATATATATGTATCTTGCCACCATGCTGATCAGTATACATGCATGTTTGAGAAACAGATCTGATATTTATTTATTTTTCTATAAATTCCAAAATTCTGAATTGACAAATATCTGATATATATTTATTTATGCAGTGAAATTTTGATTTTGTCATTTAAGATTGAAAGAGATACTTTGCCCTTCCTTGCAGGCCCCTCATCGATTCAACCATTGCCAAGACAATAATCAATCCAGAAAGAGTTAGACAGGCATGGTGATCACGGTTAGCGCGATCTCAGGTGTGTTGGACTCCCTCCCGAAGAAGCTCCAGCAGCTAGAGCAGCAGTCGTTCGCCCTCTCTGGCCTCGACCATCAGTCCATCGGTCGCCTCAAGGACGAGGTAGAGCTCATCCGCGGTGCATTTGAGCAGTACTCGACCCTCGAGAACCCTACGGAGTTCACGAGGCAGTGGGCGCAGAAGGTCAGAGAGGTGGCCTTCGGCATAGAGGAATCCATCGACCGATACATCAACGGAGTGGGTGATGCGGGCAACAACGTCGCCTCCGGTGGTATCGCTGGTACCCTGTCACGTCTCGCCGGCAACTTGGTTGGCAAGATTAAGCTGGGCCCTGCTCATCGCAGGAGCATCTCTGACGAGCTCAAGCTCCAACAGGAACGCCTACATGTGCAGTTCCTGGAGAAGCCAACCATCATGGGGACCACCACGGCGCAGCCCGATTTGTATTCACCGCGGACAACGGCGACCAACACAGATCTCCAGCTTGCCAGCAGGCCCCCATTGGTTGGCATGGATGATGCAAGAAAGGACGTGACCGCAATGGTGCTGGACGGGGACTCTGCAGCGGGTATTAAGGTGATCTCCATCGTCGGCATGCCCGGCGCAGGGAAGACGACTCTTGCCAAGGAGGTCTACTGTGAGATCAGAGAACACTTCCAACACCGGGCTTTTGTCTCTGTGGGACGGAGTCCCGATGCTTTGTGTAAGATTCTTCAGGGTCTACTATCCGATGTTGCAGACGGAAACTACAGGGTACTGTACCAGGACGCGATCAACATGGATGAACTCAAACTGAAAGCTATCATCAGAGACAGACTGCAGCATAAGAGGTAAAAAAAAAACTCGGCCTACGGTGGGCAGACAGCCCCCGCAACTTTGTGCTTAAGGAAGAAAACCTTCTCACGCAGGCCGAAAAAACCCTCGAACCCCATGCCCCGCCCTTACACAGGGGTCTGGTACCCTGTGAGTGGGCCGGTCCATTTACCTGTGCTTTGGGGAACCCGGGACAGGCGAGGGGATCTTTTTAACTCCAGCAGGCGAACGAGCGCACCCGTGGGGGTTCGAACCCTTCACGCGAGAGTGCCGACCGGACATCCTGACCATCTGGTCCAAGGAGCCGTTGGCGCAGCCTGAACACATCACTTAAATTTACGATAGTCCATCAATCCGTGCTCTTACACGGGCTACTTAATTTTAGGAGATAGAAGTATTAACTATTATATCATAATATCCCTTACTAATAAAAATTAGTTGTATTTTTCTCTCATTTATTTTCTAAAACAATAGATATAATATATAGTATGTGGTGTCTATTCAGTTGTGATAACCTAATATGTTTTTTCATCTGTATTCATATGTTTTTTTTCTTAACGCGATACATATGTGTATCTTCAATACATTTAGTTAAAAACTTAGGTCAGTTTTTTCATGGATATAAATTTTTATTTACAATTTTTAATCATAAAAATTGCAACATATGTTTTATCCACAAGTTAAGTTGAAGCTTTTGTGCTTGTTTTATCCTTTTATTAACTCTCTTCTTTTTACCTTTTAAAAAATAAAAGATTAGATCATAGATGACACTCTTTAAGTACTATGATGGCAAGCAGTCGTTGGAAACCTGCATCACATCGGTTAAGATCGATGCTAGACCTTAAGTGAGATTTAAGATGTGGAAGCAGTGCTAAACTCAAGAGGATATTAATATTTAAACCTTATAATAATGACTATTTACACTAAAGGAATCTCAAAGGCCATGAAGATATAGCCACCTTTAATATGCACTAACCTCTTCCACTTCTCAAGATGTTTGAATTTTTGTTATTAAGGAACTAATGTGTAATAATGGTATACTATCAATATAGGTATGTCAAATATTTTAGTTAAAATATATAAATATATCTAAAGTACATAACATATATATTTATGTTCATGTATGCATGTATACTTGATATGCGTGATAGCACAATATTTATATTTAATTTAATGAAATTTTACTGTATTAATATTAATATAAGTGGGAAACATATAAGGGGTTACGTAGATTATCTATCATAATAACACGTCGGTAACAAATGTAAACTTACATTTACTTAGGGCATGTTTGGTTTCACTCATCTAAACTTTAGAGCTAAAGTCTTCAAACATTTGGTCTAAAGTTAGCTCTAAATATTTTAGCCCACCTCATATTAGAACTTTAGATCTAAAAATTGTGCTAAAGTGCTCTAAAGATTTTAAAGCTCTAAGGTTTAGAGGAGTGGATCCAAACAGGCTCTTAAATCATGTTGCATGTAGGTGGACAATTTAAATATAGATTCATGGGTGGCTTTATGTTGTTTTACACTTCCATAGAACAAGGTAATTATTTAAGTGATATAATAAATTTAATGGGTATTATGAATGGTATTAGAGTTCACCGAATTGATAGTCTGATGTTTCTAGTTTTATATGAGAATTCCCAAAACCTATCTTTTTTTTATTTCCCAACAAGTTTCATGAGGATTGACGTAGAAGCTTCACTGGGACCTTTAATTAAGAACTTTTAGGATTTATCTTTTTACTATGATATTTATTTAGTTGAAATCTGAGCTTAAGTTATATAAGCTCTTATTGCATCACTTTCTGTATCATGAATCTATATTTTGAATTTAAACTTTTAATCTAGCTGTAGCAATTTTTCCAAAACACATGTTAAGTTGAAACTCTAGTCTTGTCCTATCCTTTATTCAAATTTTTTTATTTCTATTTTATTAGAAAATATTCTAGATCTCAGGCTATAACACAAATAGTCATTTCAGCTTGCATCACGTCACTCAAAATTTGTTATATCAACAAACTTTTGTAGTAGTATTGTTTTATTAAACATAGAGTTTCTTAAAATTTAATTACTAATATTAATGTGACATAAAATTTCTGTCAAACGTTTAAACTTATTTAAAATAACAACTTTGAAATTTTATTATCACAGAGTACTAATATAATATAAAGTGAATTGTTAGTGTCATGCTATGTGGTTTGTTGATGGTATATTTTTTTGCACTTGATAAGCTATCAGAATAAATATTTATCCTCAGATATAGATGTTTACTTGGTCTACATGATGAAATATGGCATTATGTTTACTTTTAACATAATAGTGGTAGAAGTGTGTAATTTAGAAATACAAGTGTACTTTATGGGTAGTGAATTAGTTTTTGTAATAGCCTATATTAGTATTTGCATGTGGGTTTTAGAGATACTTTTGTTTTTTTTTTTGTCATGGGTGATGTGGATAATTTAGATATAATTAAAATATGTTACTTTCTATCATCTTTCATTTTAACACATGTGTAATTTACATTAAAAGCTGACGGCGATGAAGGTTCTCATCACTACAGAATATATGGAAAATTTAAACTTTATTCCTTTTCCATATATTCAATGTCACCGTTTTTAACATTTTTCCATATATAAAAGCAGGTATTTATTTGTACTTGATGATTTATGGAGTACGGAAGCATGGCAAGAAGTATGGTCCTGTTTCCCGAAGAACAACCTTGGGAGCAGAATAGTGACGACAACAAGAATTGAGGGTGTTGCAAAGGCTTGCTGTTCCAGTCACAGTGACTGTGTTTTCAGGATTCCTCTTCTTAATGAAAGTGATTCAGAAACACTATTCTATGGAATGACTTTTGGCTCCAAGAACGATTGCCCTCCAGGTCTGAGAGATGCTTCCATGCATATTTTGAGAAAATGCAATGGCTTGCCCCTAGCCATTGTTAATATTGCCGCAGCCTTGAACAAGACATCCCCAGCTTCTGCACTGAAGGATTTTGAAATGAACTCACAACCCAACAAGTCGACGTACCTAGCTACATGGAATGAAGGAAATATTTGATCAGAGTTACAACGATATTCCGCCACAACTCAAGACATGTCTTTTGTACCTAAGCATATTCCCAGAGAAGCGCGAGATCAGAAGGCAGCGATTGATAAGGCGATGGATTGCAGAAGGATTTATTGATGAAGAGCATGGGGTAGACAAGGAAGAAACAGCCAAGAATTACTTCGATGAGCTTATCAACAGGAATCTGATCCAGCCAGTGCAAGTAGACTATGATGGCAACGCAAGGAGTTGCAGAGTTCACCCAGTAATGCTCGATTTCATTGTGTGCAAGTCCATGGAAGAGAACTTTGTGACTCTGGTACATCCTGGTGCTGGTGGACGACGACAAGATGATCACACACCCAGTAGCAACAGCGCCATTCGCTGGCTATCCGTGCAGTGCAAAGCTAATAATGAGGAGGATCAAGGGCATGGCACGGCAGCACAGACGAAGGGATCCGCGGGCCTATCACATACCCGGTCACTCAGTGTATTCGGTGAAGTTGGTGCCATGCCCCAGCTTAAAAAGATGGAGATGCTGCGTGTTCTGGACCTGGAAGACTGTCAGGGTTCACTGGACCCATCCATTGACGTGCTCCCCATGTTGTTTCTGCTGAGATACTTGAGCCTCAGGGGCACTGATGTCAGTAGGCTCCCAGCGAAAATTGGTTCGCTTCGTCACTTAGAAACGATTGACATAAGATCCACAAGGATACAAGAGTTGCCTCCGAGTATCGTCGACCTGCACAACCTAGTGCACTTGCTTGCCGGGATGATCTCATTGCCTCGTGGGGTGGGGAAGCTGACGGCGCTTCGGACTCTGTCGTTTGCTGATATCATGAAGAGCACTGCCAGTGCCGTGCAGGAGCTTGCTGATCTCACAAACCTGATGGAGCTCGCCATCTTTTGCTCCCAAGAATACAAAGTTAATAACCTGCTCACCGTCCTCCAGAAACTCGCAGGTCACCGACTCCGTTCTCTGATTGTTGCCAGCAGCAGTGGTTGCTGGATGGAGTCATTGCACTCCTTGCCTACTCCTCCACGGTATTCGCTTCAACGGTTCAAGATAGACGGACTCAACGACGCCATCCCAAAGTTGGTTGCGAGCAGCTGTGTTAACCTCGTCGAGATGGACATCAACTTCCAGGAACTTAGCGCAGAAGGCCTCAGTGTCCTCGAAAGCATAGACAGCCTACTGCGGCTCTGTTTACGTATCGTCTCCGTGGAACAAGAGCAACTTACCTTCCGCGGGTTCCCAGGCCTCAAGGAGCTGTGCTTCCGGTGCAGAAATTTGCCATCGTTAAGCTTCAGCGCTGGTTCCTTGCCAATGCTCCAACAGCTCGAGCTAAACTTCCAGGAGTGCTCTTCGTCTTCGTCACAAGAACCGACTGTGTCTGGGGTCGAGTATTTGCCAAGCCTGATGCAGGCTGTCGTCGCCTTCCCTCGCGAGGATGTAGGCACCAAGGTTGTAGCTGATGTCAGGAAAGCTGCACTGGTGCACCCTAAACATCCCCATGTTGTTGTGAAAACCGGCAAGGAAGTTTCTTCAGTAGGCGATACTGAATTCGAAGAGCTCCATCGATTATCATCCCATACGGTAAACTGCCCTGCTTCAGTAAATTAAATAACTTCTTATAAGCGTAACTTTGCTATGTGCAAAAAATACTGAACTAGCCATGTTCATTGTATTGCAGAATTATATAATACTATATCTTGCAGTGACTGACCGAAGGCTCCTAAAACCGTACCTTCATGTTAGTCCTTAGATGACGACATGCCAGAAAAAACAAAATCCTAAACAACCACAAAACAAATATCTGACTATCGATTTTGTGTAGATTTAATTAACGTTGGCAAGAAGAGATTTTATCTAATTTACTTCTGAATCACGTAATCCGCCATATCCTAATTCTGCATCTAATTAAACTATCAATATCTATTGTTATGAAAAATAACTAGAGTAGCTCCATAAATCTACACATAATAAATTATCCACCTTTGACATTATGAAAAATAACCTCTAAATTTCCATATGCTTAAATTACTCACAAATGCCATTATGGAAAATAATACAAAGAACCATTAAATCTAAATCTAGATTATCTTTTTTTTTGTGAATATATCTAGATTATCAATGTCGGCTAATCATCTAATTTTGTATCTAAATTACCTGCCGTTGTTAACCGTGAAAGAACCTCAATGGGCTGGCAACAAAAAATGATGGCACATTTTTAAAAAAGAAATGAAGGCAAATCAATAGTTATTTTAAGTCAAAGTCTCAATATTTAGTAGTGGACATAAGAAGGTTAAGAGATACTACATCTTTTCAAATTGTTATAGGTTTTATTTACATTTGTCCTAGGTCACATTTCTCTAGTTTTGACTAAATTTGTAGAAAAATGCACAAACATCTACAACATCAAACAAAATTCATTAGACACCATAAACTATATTTGATATTGTAGATGACATTTTTAGGAGCAGTCTAGTTTTGGCCATATCATCGGAGTTTTCTTTTGCTCATTAAACTCAAAAAAACTAGAGAACTTTGGCGGTTTAACCGTGTAAAATGAACATTCTTGGCCACCACAGATCCCTTTGTCGCTGGTATTCACTGGTTTTGACCACCACGCTAGATCTATCACCATGACTTCTAAACGACTATACCCTTTCCTCAGTGTCATTCTCTCTTCCTCTTTAGATAACTAGGACCACTGCCTGATCCAGTATGTTCATTCCCTTGAAGATTACCTGCAAGAGAGAGTTAGTATTTGTTTTGTTAAAAACAATATCATTTCTACTTAATCGCAATGTCCAGTACATCGTCACCACACACCACTATTACTTGTCTTTTTAGTCTTGGAGGAAAGCTTTCTAACTAAGAACCAAATAAGGACTGCACTTTTTTGTGGTTGTAGATTAAAATGATGAACAAAGAATTCGACCTCATCCTTGCAATTTGACAATGAAAAAATAAATGTTGGATTGTTTCTTCTAAACCACAGAAATTTAGTGTCACCCCTCCACCCCCTCTTCAGCAAGTTATCTTTTGTAGAACCACACCTCTTTTTAGCGACCAAAGAAAAATCTTTACCTTTAAAGGTTATTAGCCCTCTAGAACAATTTCTCTTTGTTCATGATATCTCTGTACAAAGACGAGCCAAATAAAAACATACTTGTTCTCATTTAATGTAGTAGGAAAAAGTTTAGACACTAAGCTAAGCCAATCCTCCAATTTTTCCTAGTTAATGCCCTTCTAAATGAGATGTTCAAAGGGGGGTGTACTTAGCATACTAGCCACACTAACACCCTTTCTTCTCACAATTCTATAAAGAGCCAAGAACTTTAACTTTAAAGGTTTCTGGCCAACCAAAATCTTCCCAAAATCTAGTTTGGAGCCCACTATTGATTTTGAATTTTCCTTTTTTCGAAGAAGAGATTTTTGACATTCATAAGTCTTGCCCAAAAGTGGGAATAACTCGGCTATTTTGTCACTTTAGATAAACATTTGTTTTTCTAATATTTCCTTTTTAGAACACCTTGCCAAAGACCATCTTCATTCATAAACTTGAAAAACCATTTAGAAAGGAGACAAGAATTTTGAACTTCCAAGCTCAAAATGCCTAGACCACTAATACACCTCGGTTCACAAAGGATGCTCCACCTGGCAAGTATATATTTCTTCTTATGATCATCACCTTGTTAGAAAAATCTGGATCTATAATAATCCAACCTTTCAAGTACTCCTTTAGGAATCGCAAAAAAGGACAACCTAAGCATAGGAAAACTAGATAAAGACCAAGTTAATTTACACCAACCTGCCTCCAACCAACAATAGCTTACCCTTCTAGCTACTAAGCTTTTTTTGGAATCACTCTTCTACTAACGTCCCATCCTTATTCAAAAACCTATGAAAGTGCATTGGTATTCCTAAGTAACAAAAGGGGAAGTTTCTTTCCTTGCACCCAAATAACTCCACCAAATCCTTACTCCTTAGCTTAGCTAATCCAAAGCAAAACAACCCACTCTTATGGAAGTTAATTTTTAGGTCGGACAACTTTTCAAAAGCACATAATACCAATTTCAAATTCTTAGCTCCCCAATGTTATTGTCTATGAAGAGTATAGTTTCATCTGCATATTGTAGAACCAAAAACTTGTCACCAACCAAATTCGGCCACGAAGCCCTGGATTGAGCATTGTTTCTTGCTCTTGAAACAAGAATCTCCAACATAGCAGCTACTACGTTAAAAAGGATAGGCGATAGAGGATCTCCTTGCCTATGTCCTTTCATAATATGAAAATAATGGCCTCTATATTTCATCATTTACTTTATCGGTTATACATGTCCTCTATAATCAATTCAAACCACCTACATTAGACAGGCGAGAAGCCCTTCATTCTCAAGGTTTGCTGCCAATTTACCTTATCATATGCCTTCTAAAATCTATTTTTAGTACGATACCAACCTTTTTCCTCTTACGTATTTCATCAATTGTTTCAAGTAACACCACTAGTCCTTACAAGATATTTCTTCGAGGCAAAAAGGCCGTTTGCGAAGGTCTCACCACTCTATCGACTATACATGTCAGTCTGTTAGCCAAGACTTTTGTAAAAAAATCTTAAAATTAACATTGAGAATACAAAGTGGTCTATATTGTTGTATCTGCTTTACTTCCTTCTACTCCGGTATTAGAGCAATGGTACCAAAATTCAGGCTAAAATGATGAAAGCTTACAGTTATGGAATTCTTTAAACATGGCCATAAAACTTTGTTGGGAATCCATCAGGACCCAGTGTCTCTCTTACTTCCTTCTTCGTAAAGTCACCAACCAGCATGCTATTTTCTACTTCAGTAACCTGAGGGATATCTTATATTTATGATCATCGAAAGAAAAATCATTTCTCTATGACGATCCAAATGGCTCTTCATAATACTTTGTGATGAAATTCTTCAAATTTTTCTTCCTCCTATTCTAAACAAATTATTTTCTTGTCTTGCTGTTAACCACTATCTAAAAATATTTGTGTTTTTATCCCCTTGCAAGAACTTTCTGGTTTTTACCCTTTGAAACCACCTAGTCTCTTCTTCTCGAAGAAGATGAGCAATTCTATCTCGAACAATTTGTTTAAGATCAAGTTTATGTTGACTAAGAAGCTGAGATTTGCTTTCTTATCTTGTTTTTTTCTTTCTTGTAACTCCCACTCAAATTCTTAGCCCATCCGCTTAGGAAGTACCGCAGCCTTCTAATTTTATTTTGCCATTCTGCATAGACGTGGATCCTTTTTTCTCACTCTTCCAAATCTTTGCCATTGTGTAAAAAAGCCCTCATGTAAAATCCAATCAAGTTCAAATTTAAACATAGGTTGACTGTCAACTTTGTTCCTTACAGTGCATAGTAACAATGGCATATGATCAGAAATTTCTCTATTCAAGGAATCAACTGTGACTAGAGAAAATTTTTGCTCTCATACCCTACTAGCTAAGATTATATCCTTTTTTTCAAAAGTTGGCACATTTCTAGAACTAGTATATTTGCCCATGCTAACGCTACGGGCCACATTAAGAACAAACTTAGTTGGTATTTATTCAGAAAATAGAACAATTAAGCAAATGCATCAATTCCTATCCCTCAAGAGCAGGCCAAGTTAATTGTTTAGGCATCCCATATCTCTTGGTCAAGTGTGAATATTAGAGCTTTCAGATGGATAAAAACTTTTTTCAACAAATAGATCATTGGTTCTTAGACCGTTAATTCATTTTCCACAGATCAAGCTTATGTTAAAAAGGCAATACTGCTACTTGGGCTTATTATGGTCAAGCGTGAATATTGGAGGTCTCGGCTGGACAAAAACTCTTTTTATTCAACAAACAGATAATTGGTTCTTAAACCCCATTTTAAAACGGTATTTTCATGAGGACTTCTAGATTGTGGTGGACTACAAAAGATGATGGGGAACGGACTAATACTGAACCCAAAGGAAAAGATCAATAATGAAGCTATTTTTTGTATACCAAAGCTGACTAAGATTGACATCTAAAGAAAACACAAATAGTGTTAAAAAAATATCTCCACACACCCACCAAGGAAAAAAAACAACAGAACGACATTGCCTAAGGTGGTTGAAAAAATTGATGCTTCTGACAATGCCAATGGTACTTGCTGCACTTCTACCATTGTTTCTGCATCACCAACACTATATTATTATGGTGCTTCAGTCTTAAAATACAATATCTGACTCTACTCAAACACATAGTATGGCATAGTTCAATGGTGTCCACACATTAGGTTCTCCACCATGTGAAGAAATAAAAATTCAATTTATTTTCCAAAATACTTCATGTAACATTGCAACACAGTCCCTGCACTGCATGACGGGAAATCAAGAGGTGGACTTCAAACTTTATGTAGGCACTCTTTTTCCATTTAGAATTAAAATATCGTGTGAGAAAGAACCATTGGTTCTGATCTTTATCACAGGTTTGATGTCAAACATATTTCCTTGTCGTACATATATAGCAGTATGCAAGGGGATACAAATGACTTGACACTTGTTCAAATGAACCAAAATGTTGAGCACAGCTATGTGATAGAGATTACCAAATGATCTCAACAAGGACAAAACAATGCAAATAACTGAAACACTAACTGCAATAACAAAGATGTCTAGGATTGGATAGATCGACCTACAATGTTATACTAACTCAGAGAAAAACTAACTTACACAAACTATGTATTAAGTATTCTAACATATGTCAAGACCAAATATAGCAATCCTACTGATCTTCTTTCCACTTCATTGTCTTTTGCATGTGTTTCCAGCACAAATTCATCGGTTAACTATTACACATGGAAAAACAATGCACCTGAAAAGTTCAAAATTGAAAAATGAAGGCATGTCAGTGCAAATTAAATCAAATCACAATGAAATGATATTACCTCATAACTTGTGCAAGGTTTGCTTCTGGATTGGAAGTTGTCGTAGAACTATCCCCATATCTACAACTATTTTGTCAATTCATTCAAAGTCAGCTAAAGCTTACAGACCGCACCTGCAAAAACAAAGTACAATGCACCAAATTAAACTACACATCCACCAAATCAATCAAATTATAGATGCATCTAATCGAAGAAGCAAGGGCCAGGCTTTCACAAATCCAAGCATGGTCCAAAGCTAGTTGATTTACCTGTACGGAAGGCTGCTATAGGTGAAACCTGGCCGGCATTGGTATGCTCGCTTGCTTCCACGCACATCTGGTTCGTCCTCCGCTGTTGCTTCTCTGGTTCCGTCGGCCGCTGCAGTAGCTTCATCCGCGTCCATTGAGATGGGATCCCCACCGATGTCGCCGTCCTGCCCTTCCTTTTTTCCGTATATCAGTTTTGGATTTTTTTGTCGTGAGGCATGGCAGCGTGGGATTTCCATCCCTGGTCGCGGAGGGTGTGTAGGGGATCAGTGCATGCGGGGGGCTGAGCGTGTGCGTTGAAGCCAGAGATCCAAATAACGTTGGTCATCAGATCGAGTTGAAGCCTACGAGGGAGGATTTGGAGCCATAGATTTTAATAATGTTAAAATTCTATGTGTAATTTTCTGGGTGCACAGTGGTTGGACTCTCTCAGCGGGGGACGCATTGTTTGGTGTACCTAAAATAGTTTGGATTGGTCCATTACAGTAGAGATTAGTCCAAGTGGATATTTGTCCTGACATCTAGATCTCCCTTAAATCCAACCCATCTAGGGTTCAATTCCCAGAAGTCATATAATAGCATTGAATAAAATGGACCAATGGCTGTCATATTTGTCATTATTTTTTCACTTGGATTTCTGATTAAAATATCCACCAATCAACAAAGGTAAGGAAACATTACTGCAAGTTTGAACCAGCTCAGTCAAAAACCCTTCCTTAAATTCAGGTTGGGCTCATAAACAACCACTAAATTAAACACCACTGGAAGCCATCACATTTGTTTCTAAGATGGAATTTAATGCGAATTATTTGAAATGGAGGGAGTAGCTATTTCATACCACATCTAGGTCTATCTTATTTGACCCTCATGTTAAACTAAGAATTGCATTTGAAAAACTAGTAGACAATGGTAATCCATATAAATGAGAGAGGGTGCTTATTGGTTATACATGCAATTCAAGTGTCTCTGTTCCTAATATAATTCCATATGTGCTACTGGACTGCAAGAGATCGAATTAATCTTCAATAATGTAATATAATCCAAAATAACATGTTTGTGTTACAAAAAGAAATAGGTTATGCAAAACTTGTCTCATAACATATGAAGTAATAGATATTTTTTTTGTTTCATTTTTTATCTAGCAATCAGAGGCATTTTTTGTTTACGGTTAATCAATATTATTAGAGATGTATAGCCACATACGTATACACAAGCCATACATCGTCTCTAATAAATATGTATACAAATTTGCTAATTTTCTCTATCTGATTATCTGGATTGAAGTTCGTTGTGCCACAAGGGGAGAAGAAGAGCAACACAGACTCACTTCATGAGAACCTGCTGAGAATGCAAATTATGTCCATTATTTCTTGGTTTTCAAATGCACAAAAGAGCAATGCAGGCCAAAGCGGTCTCCTTTTTGGCCTTCTTTGTGTGCTCCTTGTTCTTGAGTATCTTCGGGTGCTAAGACCAGAGTCGAACCGGTTCAAAGGTATAGGTATCTACGTGGACACCGGTGTTTCTGTGATCATAGCATATGTATTGCTGATTCTGATCAACTTCCAGTATTACATCCTTGTTCCCTTCCCTATTTGTTTGCTTGGCTTCATCGCTTATCTTTGGAAAAAGATCCTGGTGAAGGGCAAATTGCAGCAACAATGCAAAAGATCAGAGGATACAAAGAATTCTGAAGAGCTCGAAGCAGCACAAGGGTGTCTGAGTATAACAAAGGATGACTTGGAACAAGATAGAAAGAAAATTGAGGACCTTTTGAGTACAGCATTAGTACCGTATTTTGTACTATTAATCAGTGCACTATATGGGGACGGTAGCCCTGTTCTGTCTCACTTTCTGCTCTTCTCATGTTGCGCGCTAGGGATGCTAGCACTGATGTATTCCAGATTGGCCGATGATGTCAGTCCTGGCTTAACACGCCCTCTGAGATGGATCCAAATGGTATACATGGTGATGATGTTCATAACAGTACACACGATGGCAGGAGAATGGCTGGGAGAGGTCGTGGCATTGGTCTGCATCCCTGAGCTGATTGCAGGGCTTGTCTGGTTTTCTACTTTTCTCCACGGTGGAAGTTCTTATAGAGCAGCAGCAGGCAAAGTTGCCACAGATAACGATGGCTTCTTGTTCATTCCCCTGGGAGCTGGTTTGGCAAGCTTAACTTCCACTTATGGATATGAAGGGGATTTCCTGGGATCCTGGTACACGGAGGCAATGGTTTCCTGCGCCGTTGCAGGGTGTATGCTATATCTCAGCCTGTGGATGATATCGAGGTGGCCAGGGAGCATACCTGGCTCAGACAAGGCGACTCAACTGCTCAAGTTTCCTGCAAATATTTGCTTGACTGGAGCATGCCTGATGCTGTTTGCTTTGTTTGCTCAGAAGACACTGGCTCATGGTTTATTTGGTTTGGATGACCATATTAATCCTGGTTTGCTCAAATATCTTCCTGGTATTTACTTCAGTACAGCAGTAGCATGGCTGGTAGCCTTTTATGTGAAGCGTCGTGCTGCACGTTGACTGTGTTATGGAGTTACCTGCTGGTTTGCAAAAATCATTCCGACCAAATGAACATGCAAAAGTTTCACTTGGTCTATTCATTTTCAGGTTGAGTCAGTAATAAGTTTGTAAAGATTGCCCTGAGTCGGATGCAAAGACTAAATATTTGAACCCCGTCAATTGTCTGTAAAACTGAAACTCCGTTTGTTGTATAATATTATTTTTAATTAATATTTGCCTCTAAAACTGAAACCCCGTCAATTGCCTTCTCGTGGCGCTGGTAGCCACGGCCGCCTTCGCGGCAGTAGTCACGCTCCTGCAATGATACATCGTGGTGGCACTTGCTGTGGTTTTTTTTTTTTAGTATCCGTCGTGTGGTTCCTCAAGCTGTACTGCAAATCCAGAGCACCAGCTGCAACGCCTCCTGTAGCAGTAGAAGCACCAGCCGTCGCCGAGCTCGCCGAGATCCAGGCCGTCGTCGCCGAGATCCAGGCCGAGCTTGCCTCCTCCTTGGCGCCGCCATAGCTTGCCTTCCCCTTTCTCTGGCGGGTTGGGAGCAGGAGCCATCGAGGGAGCTCTGCCAAACAGCGCCGGGAGCAGTGGGGAGTCAGAGGGAGCTGGACGGAGCGGAAGCAGTGGGGAGCGGCCAGAGGGAGTGGAACCGGGTTGAAAGTGCTGCCAAACTGACCCTAAGTTGGGCAGCCCTAGGCCCTCAAGAGTTGCAACCGGAATATAAATGTTGCCAAAAGAAAATGGTTGTTTGACCTGTGATCAGTTTCTTTGCTGTTCAGCCCTCAAAAAAAAAAAGTTTCTTTGCTGTTCAGTCCCTCCAGCATAAACTGCTTACACTGATAATCATTGAACCTCTTAGATAAATGGAACAGATAGTATAAGCAGAATATGCATTCTAAACTTCGACCTAAACATGAATGAAAGAACAATGTGCCTTCCTCATTTATCTCTAAAACATGAAAGATCATATAATTGCATGACTAGTCGATTACCACCCACAAAATATATCTAAAAGTACCTCGTTATGGTCAGCCAGTAACTGGAACCCAATAGAACTGTCTGGACGCAAGCCTAATAAGGAGAGAAGTACTCACAAGAACAGAGGGCCAAAAATAAAACAGCTGCAGACGTGTGTACACCATACAGGAAACTCAAAACTCTTGAAAACCTATGAATAGTTACATAATAACATTGAATTTTAGAACAATTGACAAGATGTCAAACGTAGGAAAATGGTAGAAATAGGCGTTTTTGACACAAACTCTAGATAAAAAAAAACTTAAAGCATGCGAATGAGATAAGGATGGAGAGAAAACCTTCACGAAAAATCACCAATAAAGGCTACCCTCTTGTTTCATTTTGTACTCGGGAAAATCACTCTAAAACTATAGGAAAGATAATGCAATCAATATAATAAAGAAAATCGTTGGAACCCAGCTCCTCTTGTTTTTTCCTCTACTCTGCTGGAACTAGACCTAAGCATGTTGGATACTAATTAATATATGACTGTAGAAAGCAGTCAAAACTTTAGTCCATTCAACAATATCCAATAGGAGGTCATGTTTATTCCTTTCCCTTTCTAAAAATCACAAATTACTACAATTTGGCTTGAGTAACAAAAAACTGTAATCCGACAAGTAGATTTCTCCACCCAGTCTGCATCTTCTATTTACAAATAATCATTGTACTATATCCCCATTGCTACCTAGTAATATCATCCTACACACGGTGTAGAGTATTATTAACTATATAGCATACACTACTGAAAAACTGTACTTTGCCGAGTGCCTGAGACTTTGCCGAGTGCTTTTTATCGGGGCACTCGGCAAAATAAAGCACTCGGCAAAGGTGGCTTTAATTTTGTGATGTTGACACTAGTAAAAAAATGGCTTCTATTTCCGGCTGTCAACCCCCTTTATTCCTGGTTACGCAGCCAGGAATAGGAGTTCGGGAATAAAGGGTTAGTAGCCGGGAATAGAAGTGGACCTTTAGTCCCGGTTGGTGATACTAACCGGGACTAAAAAGGTAGCCACGCCAGCGCCTGGGCTGGCCCCTTTATTCCCGGTTGGTATTACCAATCAGGACTAAAGGGTCTTTTTTTCTTTTCCTGCTTATTTCAATTGATGATTCTTTTTTGTTTTAATTTGGTTTTCGAATACGCATTATTCGCTGCAAAGTAATATATGTATACGCGCGCATACTGTAAAGTTTTCGCTCGATCAATGCACGCAAGCAACACAAGTAAAAGTAAACTAAAACATAATATTATATTTCATCGTCACATGTAAAGTTTGCATTAATTGTACATTTCATCATCACATGTTCTTTGGATCAATATGAAATTTGGCTTTCATCATCACATATTTGGGTCATAGTAAAACTCGCCGCCGGGAGTTAAGACCTGATCATTCAGAAATCCACCTATTGTCTCTTGGATTGCTTTGAGATGGTGTGTCTAGGGTTTTTTCCTTCAACCAACGAGTCTTCAAATTGAGATATGAGATAAAGAAAAAGTATATTAGTATATATATATGTATCAAGAATAATAATAAATAAATTATATCTATCACGAATATATATATATAAATATATGTATGAAGAATATATATATGTGTACACTTACCCTTTTTCCTCTAAACTAGTTCTTTTTTAGCACACTCTCATGAACTCGCAAACATAGTATCCACAGAGATTGGTCCCCTGGGGCTGCCGCAGAACTCACTTTACGAGAAAAAGATTCGTCGTCATCTGAGCATAGGGAAATTGAACTAAGGTAGGTATATAATACTTACTTTGTATAGCACTACTTTCAGTGGCACTTTGCGTTTCATATAGTGTTCCTGACGGATCTTTTCCCAACAACTACCAAATAACATAAAAAATATTTAGACCATTAATTTGCATACAGAGAGGCTGGAATAGTTTTGCTAGTGAGACTGCAATTACCTCTGAATAATATATATCATCTCTTAGAACTCTTTTTGCTCTTTTCTCATCGAGTCCCAGATGGCTAGATGACCTTTCTTCAGATCGAGTTCCATCAATATCCAGTGTTCACTGCCTTGTCCATTAACACTCATTAATTAGCTAACAGGTACAGTGAACATATATATATGGATACACGATCGTCGACATTATGAACACTTACCTGAAGTTGTAGGAGAAGAGTATACATTTCTTGTCACGTTGCTTCTCTAAGAACATCTTGATATTGGCCTCCGTTTCTGCTTTCCATGTTGGTTGGGGTTTAGGGTTTTTGAATACGATATGTGGATCAATGAAACCAATATCAGTACACCCTCTCTTTTTGCACTCTCCCATCTCAAACCTGCATCATATATATAGAGTGAGGATAATAAACACAGACATGTACGTACGTAGCAACTTATTATTAATTAGTAGAAAGAATCACTTACAGCCAATATCAGCTGATGAGAGTCTTGTCGAGAGAGTTTCGGTGGACTAGTTGGTGTAATTCAGCTAACTCAATGTACATAACGTCATCACCACGAAACCAATGGTCGTCTTTGATTCTGACATAAATATAGAACTCGTTCCGGTGACACGCGTCGAGGTACAAGGTGTTTAGCTTGAACAATTGTGTACCCAGTTCATTGATGGTCTTAGGATTCTATAGACTCCTGCCATGCTCATATTTCTGCCATTCATCCGCTATCGGCGCACTTTCGAAGAGGAAATCGCCAAGGTCGATACCTCTCATAGCATAAAAATTAGCAAGTTCCGCCATATCCACTTCTTTATCAGCAGGTATTTCCATCATATCCAGCATATCTATGTTTAAACCATATTCATTAGCAATAACTAGAGGAGGGACTGATTGCAATTCTTGTTCTTCGAGTTGTGCAACAGTTTTCCCTGCTTTAGCAGCTTTCTTGATTATCTTGCTAAGGGTGCGGTCAAAGTCTGATGGTGGCGAGGGCTTACGAGCTTGCTACCTCTTTTTCTGGTCAGCTTCCACCATCCGCCTTAGTTTATCTGGAGGTAGGTGGAAGTGCTTCTGCTCCTGCTGCTTCCTCTTCCCTACGCCTGAGAAGAATGCTTCGACGGTTTTTTTAACCGCATCATCTAACTCCTCTTTACTCATTTCACCAGGCAATTTCTGTGGAATTGGCCTTGGTTTCACGGGGGCCTTCTTGGTCGTCTTCGCCGGCGGGGCAGATGGCTTATTTGTTTGCAGCCCATCTTCCCTGGTTCATGGGAGGAGGTGGGGGAACAGGCGTTGGAGACCTTCGAGGCGGCGTTGGGGAACGCCTTGGAGGCGGTGGCGGCGGCGGTGGAGACCGTCTTGGAGATG
This sequence comes from Miscanthus lutarioriparius, assembly GCA_904845875.1. NCBI lineage: Eukaryota > Viridiplantae > Streptophyta > Magnoliopsida > Poales > Poaceae > Miscanthus > Miscanthus lutarioriparius. The sequence continues at coordinate 77,037,188 of CAJGYO010000005.1, forward strand.
GTGGGGATGCAGCCGTGTCTTCTACCCCATCGTAACCGCCGCCTGGAGCACTATGCTAGTCTGGTGATTGTACTATTGGACTTAGGTTGGGGGAGGCCCTGCTATGTGCGTACAGAAGACAATGAGTCAATTGTTATTTAAGAGGCAATATAAAATTAATAAAAAAAATTGTTTCGTTCACTTTCATCCGTACCTATTGTGCGGCAACGGCTTCCAGGGAATATTGATGTAGCGCTTGCGCCATGCAATGAATGACTTATCTGCTTCTCCCACAATCTTCTCCCCATCACCTCCATGAATGTCAAGAGGCACATCGCTAAAACCTTCAATAGCTTTATCCACCGAGACGGTAGCATATCCAGCTGGTACTACTGCCCCATGGATTCTTGGTGTCTTGATACGGTCGATAGGGTTTACAACACCAATAGCTACCTTCACTGTGCCATTATCTTTTGGAATGAGCTCACATGATGTAAAAGGTTCGGTGACGTCATCCATGGGGAAGCGCAGCTCTGCATCTTTTATGGCATCAGGCAGCTCCGTAGAAGCACAACTGCTTCTCAACTGATCGGAGCTAATGTTGATTCCCGGAGCTGTTGTAATCCCGTAGGCACTCAATTGTATTTGCACTTGCCTTGTGACTTCCTCTTGCATTTTCGCTTGCATTTCTTTTTCTCGCCTTTGTGATTCAAGCACCGCTTCCCGTGACTCAATAACATATTGCTGCAAGATGCGGATCCTCTCTGCCTCCTCATCCTTCCGTCTCTGGCGGCTTCTGTACGAATCAATCCATTCAGGGAAACCTTGCACCCACGGAACGACCCCTTTGCCTCTAGTTCGTCCACAATGCTCAGCAGTCCCGATGGAATATGTCAGTTCATCTTTCTCTCTGTTAGGCCAGAATAGTCCACTATCTCTAGCTTTTAGAATTTGAATCAACCTTTCTGTTGCTCTTTCGAGTTTTGTGCCATGGACGAGCTTCCCGGTGACTGGGTCCAATCCTCCCCCATGACCTAAAAACCAATGCTTTGTGCGTTCAGGCCACGGTGCTGATTCAGGTACGACCCCGTTGGCAATAAGGTCTGCTTCCATTTTTGCCATTTGGGAACGGAAGTCGCGTAGCCACCTGATCCCATGTTATGGTGGTATTGCTTTTGTCTGGAATTCTCTTGGTTCCTTCTCGCCTGTTCCGCACCCTCTTCTGATGTCTTGTACTGTACAAATTCCTCCCAGTAGGGCCTTGCCTTCGCGATTAGGCCCTTATCGTTCCAATTTGGAGTCTTGTTCTTCTTGACGTATGATTTGTACAGCTGCTTCTTCCAAGATTGGAATTGGGTGGCCATCTTCTTCATTGTCCAGTGCCTAACTCGCTCCGTCAACCTTTCGTGGGTGATGTCTTCATGATAATCATCTGTTTGGAGCGTAAAATGTGCAAGAACATCTTGCCAAATCAGCTCCTTGTCCTTATCAGAGACATAACTAATATGAGGAGCATTGTTATTTTTTTTCATTCATGGGCATTGATCGGGAGCTTGTCCCTTACAAGGTACCCACAGTGGTACACGAATTTCTGTGCATATTGTCCTAGTGGTTCGCCTGTAGCCATGTTGAATTCTGAGATGATGTAGCGGCCTTCTAACGGCTTTTTGGCCCCTCGAACATTCTTTGTGTTCCCCGTCGTCGTCGTCGATCTAGACGGCTATGTACGCATAGAAACACAAAAAGTATTATAAAATGAAGGTCGATCCAGTGGGCTACATGTATGCATAATAAATAAATGAGAGCTAGATATTGAGAAATATATACCTCGCCGGAATTATCTTCATGAACAACTTCCTGCTCAACAATATAATCGAGATTCAAGTATTGACTCCCGTCGTCTTCCTACTGGTCATTATCAACATCGGCGCAATGTTCAGTGCCGGCGTTGATAATATCCATCATTTCTGCCTCCAGAACATCGTCTCTCGGGTCGGCCATAGAGAGCCTAAACAATTATAAAACAATAATTATGCAATTAGGGTTTCATAGACATTTCATACACATTTCGGGGCGGTGGTGCCTACGCGGGGTGGCCGGCCAGCGTCGGTGGCTGGGGAGGGTTTAGGGTGGTTTAGGGTTTAGGGTTTAGGGTTTAGGGTGGTTTAGGGTTTAGGGTATAGGCCACATGGTATCAGAATATAACACAATTGATTTTTTCCCTAAGGAAAAATTATACATGTATACATTAATTGATATATATATACACACACATTAATTTCATACATATATACATTAATTGACATATATATACACATTTCATACATACATAATTTCATACATATATACATTAATTGATATATATACACATTTCATACATATATAATTTCATACATATATACATTAATACACATTTCGTCAATATAATTCATAAATATAATAAATATAACATATATATATACCGGCGGTTTAGAATTAATGGAGTGTTGGCGACGGGCGGTGGTGGACAGCGGCGCTAGATCGAGGCCCGGGGGCTCCTAGCCGGGCACGGCGTCGTCGGGGCTACTCCGGCGAGGTGTGGGTGGGCGTCGGGATGCCCTCCGGTGAGGAAGAAGGCGCGGTGGCGCGGCGGTGGCGTGGCATGGCGCGCGCAGCGTCGGGGGCAGCCAGGGGCTCCTCCTTGAGGGGCGCAGCGTCGGGGCTACTCCGGCGAGGTGGGCGGACGTCGGGGTGCCCTCCTGTGAGGAAAGCGGCGTCAGGGGTGGTCGGGAAGGCGAAATTCGGCGGCGGCATGGCGCGTGTGCGGTGTCGGGGGCGGCCGGGGGCTCCTCGGTGAGGGGCGCAGCGTCGAGGCTACTCCGGCGAGGTGAGCGAACCTCGGGGTGCCCTCCGGTGAGGAAGCAGGCGACGTCGGGGGTGGCCAGGGAGGCGAATCGGCGACGGCGGAGCTCTGGGGACGCGCTGATCGAAGACGAAGATGATCGATGAGGAGGAAGAGAGAAGGGAGGCGGCGGTATATAGGAGAGGGACCTTTAGTCCTGGCTCCATGCACCGCCCGGGACTAAAGCACCTTTAGTCCCGGCTTCTGCCACCAGCCGGGACTAAAGGGGGGACCTTTAGTCCCGACTGTTGGAAGGAGTCGGGACTAAAGGATTTATTGGCGGGCCGCCAAATACAGCCCACCTTTAGTCCCAACTGGTGACAGGAGCCGGGACTAAAGGTGGGCTACATTTTCATTTTCCGCTAACTTTTAAGCAGATCAGTTTATTTTATATATGTTTTGTATTTAAATGTTTAAATCTTATTATTTACGTAGTAAATTCAATACTAGGCATAAATTTTTTTAGAAAAAATAATAAACTTTATTTTCATTTACTGCACACAAAAAAATATGTGACATAAACTACTGTGTTTTTTATTATAAATGTTGAACATAATGCAACTAATACTCACTATTTTCGTTAATGCAAAAATGTAGACTTTAATTGAAATTATTAAATTTATTGGTTTTCGATAGAAAATTAGTTTTCACGTAATTGTAACGTAAATCTTTAGGTTCTTCATTAATCATTTTATAATTAATCGGTGAGTTCATGCGGAAATTCAATTAAAGTTAAAAAAGTACCAAACCACCTCAGAAAAATCTCAAATTTGGTGGTGGCTACACATAGGGCATTTGTAGTCTTGAGAAAAAGTTTGAGACCAATCCGGCACTGAAAAACAAATAGACTTCAGAGTCTCAGAGAACCTAGGTGTATAGATAGGGTTCAACGAAAGGTTCTATATACCTCTATGAAGCACGTCGGCTCCGCCTATGTCGAAATGACTTGAAATTTTTTTGGCAGTCATTTACTCCCAAAATATGACCCCACACAAGATCTTAGATTTTTCTGATAATTCTTTTTATTATTACATTTTTCTTTGTGTCGCGTGAGACGAAATACGGTGAATTACATATTGAAAACAATATAATTTTGCATCAACCTCCACAAATATTTGTCTCCTAGGGCACATTGGCAAAGTTTGGCACCATTCCAGATTTTTTTGGGGTGGACTCAGTTCAACATATAATTATTCGGTGAAGTCACGTGGAAATTCAATTAAAGTGAAAAAATTACCAAACCAATTCAGAAAAATCTCGAACTTGGTGGTGGCTTCACACTGGGCATTTGAAACCCTGATAAAAATTATGAGATCAATCAGGCACTAGAAAGCACATGGACCAGAAAATTTAAAGTATAGTTAACAAAAGAATATAATCAATTAAAGGGTCTTTTCTCTTAGTAAATAAATATTTGGGTGCTTTCTTGTCGAGAAAGTGACTTAGTTCAGACGGCTAGCTAGTGCGCTGCATTTTGGACCTTGGCTATGAGGTCGTGGGTTCAATGCCTGGTTGCCCTATTTTTTTGTCCAGCACGACTATATTATTTTATCAAGAAAGATTTTATCCCGGTTATAGCCCAGAGCCGGAACTAAAGGTCATACTTTAGTCCCAGCGGAGCCTCAAGTCGGGAGTAAAGATTTATTCCCAGTTGGAGGATCTAGCCGGGACTAAAGGATAACCTTTAGTCCCGGCTCTGGGCTATAACCGGGACTAATTGTTGCCTGCCGTCGCCACACACTTGGGGTAGAAACTTTGTATCATTGTTTGAGGATACAAACCGGACTAATAGTCCCTTTAGTCCCAAACACAAAAATACCAGGACTAAAAGCAAAAATAGAGGCGGGATGAAAGGTCTGTTTTCTAGTAGTGTGAATTTGTAATGATAAACTTGTGATGTTCAACTTTGGTGCATTTGTGATGGATTTTCGATGGATTTATTAAATATGCATGTGCTTGTGATATATAATGCATGTTGGTGATATAGATGAGATGATTGATGTATATATATATTGTCTGTTACAATGGAATGTAAAAAAAATTACAATTCTCGGGGTCTTTGCCGAGTGCCATGGGCAAGGCACTCGGCAAAGTTTTTTCAAAAATAAAAATTCTTTGCCGAGTGACTCGCCGCGACACTCGGCAAAGTATTTTTTTAAAAAAAATACAGAAATTCTTTACCGAGTGCCTAAACAGGGACACTCGGCAAAGAAATTATTTAAAAAAAATAAAAAAACTTTGCCGAGTGCCTGGGCAGGGGCACTCGGCAAAGTAATTTTTTTTAAAAAAATAAAAAAAAAACTTTGCCGAGTGCCTGGGCATGGACACTCGGCAAAGTACTTTTTTAAAAAAATAAAAAAAACTTTGTCGAATGCCTGGGCTGGGGCACTCGGCAAAGTAATTTTTTTAAAAAAAAATTTTGTTTTGCCGAGTGCTGGGTCGGGCACTCGGCAAAATAACCGTTAACGGCCGGCGCGCAACGGCCGAAAATATTTTGTCGAGTGCCGTCCCAAGCACTCGGCAAAATTGTTTTTTATTTTGCCGAGTGCCCCGATAAAAAGCACTCGGCAAAGACCCTTTGCCAAGAAAAATTTTGCCGAGCGGACTTTGCCGAGTGCTACACTCGGCAAAGCCTTTGCCGAATGCAAATGGCACTTTGCCGAGTGTAAAAACACTCGGCAAAGCCGCGGCCTCCAGTAGTGATAGCACATCCACTTGAGTCACAATTTCAAAATAATGGCTGATTATAGAAAAAAGTTGTCGAAGTAAGAAGTGCAAAGTTAGTAGCCATATATATAGATATCAGTTTGAGCTAAATTCAACTAGTAGATTTATGAGAAGAATTCCCCAAACGCATTGCTTCTGGCAGGCTTGAATAGTAGTAGTAGCAAGAAAATAAATTAAAACACATGTCTATACACAAGGAACAGATAATGATGCATCCTAACACAATTTGCATCAATCAATCTTGAGTACGAGAACAAAGGATAAAAAATGCTGGTCTTATTTATTTTTTCTTCCATTTGAATTCGAAGAATTTTGCTACTTTTCAATGGTATAATGCTTGAGGCACGCACAGAGGAACAGCAGACAGTTCCTGATTCCCCCAATGCCCAAGCAAATCCCCCCTCCCACCTCTCCCCCGCAGTTGGTTTGCATGGATTGCACGGAGAGATTGGTTTGCACTAGATACATTGTCAATGCCCAAACCCCCTAAAACCGCAGTTGCAGACAGATATATATACGGAAGCGGTTTTCAAGTAGACACGGGTAGAAGGAGGATGAAGTAAAACAAACCCCCACCCCACGGATGATCAGCAGACGGTGGGGACGAATCGCAGGGCGGCGACACGGGCGGAGAGGAGCCCGCGAGCCTACGGACGGCGAACTGGATGCAGTTGGTCAGCGCGATGAGGCACATGGGCTCGTAGACGACCCCGAGAGCCGCATCTACCGCGGACCTCCGGGCACATGGTTGTTTTTTTAATTCTGTGTGTCCCAAAGCAACTTGTGCTAAAATGTAAATAGCTTTGTGATTAGCATAATCTTTCACCCCAAGGTTGCTTTTAATTCTTTCATGACCAAGCTAATTTGTGCTAAAATGTGATCCAATACGGTTGCTTACTTGTTTCATGTTGCTTGCCAAAGAAGTGGGCACATGGTTGGGATAAAATAAACAAGGCTTGGATCTATATATTTTGGTGTTTGTGATGACCTTCAGATGAGAATGTGTTTGCCTAGTTTGAGCTTTTCATAGCACTAGTGATAACTTAATCCTCGCACTATTCATGCTAGGTGCTTGTTCTTGTGGAGAACAATTTTTGAATAATCTTGAAAACCCGATGAATTGCTTTTACGCTTGGTTCTTGTGACACAGTATCACTTTGAGATTTTGTGCACCTTTGAGCTACATTGTTTACTCCTCATAGTGCTTTGCCATCCCTAGAACTTGCAAGTGCTTTGTGGTCTACTTGAGAAGCTTTCTAGGATTGCACCCCATATCATGGCATCCATGCTTTGGAGCTTGTGTCCTTAAAAATTGGTATCAAGTTCTTTTGTGTTTTCCCTTCCGGTTGGGTACTTCTTTGAGCATGTTCTTCAATTGAAATCTTTTTAAGCTCTTCTTGATGATTGCATTGCCAACAAAGGGATGAGAAAATAGAATAGCACAATGGGGAGTATTGCATTCATGTGCCACCATAAGAGTCCATAATTTGAGTGTGTGTGTGTGTGGGGGGGGGGGGGGTGGGACATGCATCTTTTGCATCCGGTTGTGTTGAGCTTTTACCTCTGCTTGGAAAACCGGTGCTCCCCGCATCCGCGTATGCCAGAAAAGGTCTCACGGGTTCTGGGTTGACTCAGCAAGGACAGGGCTGCGCTGAAGCAAATGCCTTGACGGGATCAATGTAATGGTGCCGTACTGCAGTGCTAGTTCCCGACAAACGACAAATCCAGTGATGCCCAGCAGGCATTGCTTCGGTAATACTAATATTTATTCAGTCCAACACGATTGAGTAAACAGATTTATTTTGGTCTGTAAGAATATATATGACCGCGCGTTTAACTAAGTTCTTCTCTTTTCTTAAGTATATGATGGAATTTTATGAACTTTGACTATTTTTAATTTCTTCCTAATGTAAGGGAACAGGAGCAACCGCATCAAGCTTTTTCTCTGCAATTAAAATGCAGATTGATATATATGTGGATTTGAGCTGCATCTAAGAGTTTAAAATTTCTATGTTGTTTATAGAATATCAGATCTCATTTTTTTCAATTTATTTTGTAATGGCCGTAAGTACCGTTAGAGAGGATAGATTTTTATTTTAATTAAACCTTTTCTTCATTAAAAAAAAAGAAATCATTGACCAACTTTTTCTAATTCACATCAAAATCCTCGGGACAAGAAGATAATAAAGCGAAAGAAATGAAAGATGAAGCGTTATGTTCCTCTAGCTTAAGCTCATTCTAGTCATTATCTGGAGGAATTCATTTGTGCGTCATGTGACCCCATTATGCCTCTTATTTTCTGTGGTCATGGAGTAGTTTACAGGTGCATTGACGCTTCCGGAAAGAGGTAACTGAGCATCTCGGGTAGTAGGATCCGCTTCCTTTCTTACCTCCCGTACTAGCTACTAGTTCATGTCTTACATTTCCAAATTGAGCAGCACATGCTTTTGTGGTCAGGATTATGGCCTAGCTAGTGTTACCTTCGATCTTCAGCAGGCCGTGGTGGTACTTGTTTATGTTCACCTTTTTTTTTTTGAAACTATTTATGTTCACCTTGATACACACTACACCCCGACTTTCATCTACAGCGAGGACTCGTTCGAGGGACGCAATAAATGGCGGCTGCTGCAGGCCTGCAGGTAAGTGATGATGATCCCCTGTCATCCAGATGATTAAGGTATTCCAAACTTTCATTAACCCCATGACAAAGCAGCATCTGCTAGCTATATGTTGTGGTGAGTGGTGGCAAAAGTATTATACGAAGTTGGTTAGTTTTTTCTTTCGAACATTGATCAAGTTTTGGATATTTAGATGTAGCACTTCTCTTCCACAAAATCGATCCGGCCGTCTCATCTATAAATTAAACAGGATCAACAGACTGAATGGCTGGATGATTACCTGGTCAAAGACAGGCTGCTGATGTACTTCACCAAGGCCTCGGCGACAACACTGCCTGTGCTTGTCGCGTTCTTGTCACTCACGCTGGGAGAGAAAAAGGAGCAGGAACATGTCAAGATAGCTTTCTGTGCTGTCTCCCTGCTCGCTTTACTGGTCATCACCGTGCCACTGGCGTGTAGCATCGGCTTTGCAGGACGATCCGATAGTGGACGACGACGATCCGGCAGTCACAGTGGACGACGATGCCAGGGAGAAGTCCATGCGGCGCCTGTGACGCGGCGTACCTCTCCAACATTTCTCATCTTGACAGTGGTTATCCTGGCAGTGCTGCTCAACCCGGCTTACGTCGCTCCCACCAGCCCGGGGCTGTTGCTCTCATTCCTGCTGGTAGGTATCACCGTGTACACGGTGGAAACGGAGCCGTTGCTCCGGTGGCGAAACGTCCTGGACCACAAGCATGCCACCGACTACACCTTCGTCTTCAACGTCTCCTCAGAAGCTCTTCGGCTTGTCAGCAGCACTCTTCGGCAATCTCAAGAGCGGCCAGCGGAGGCAAGGTGAAGCAGCAAGTCCCAGGGCCGCGGAGGCACTCCTTGTGTACGCCGCTGTCGATGCGGGACCCACAGGATACCCCGCAAGAGAGAAAAGATCTAGTTCAACTAGGATTCTTCCCATGTAATCTTAGTAATAGAACTATTAAGTAATCCTACTACGAGATCTCATTGTAAACCGATTAGGACTCCGGCCTCCTGACTATATAAAGGAGGGTAGGGCTCCTAAAGAAGGACAAGAATTGTACAACATAACACTTCATAATCAATCCAACACAAAAGGCAAACGCTGACTGGACGTAGGGTCGTTACTCGATCTACGATCGAGGGCCTGAACCAGGATAAATCGACTGTCTCTTGCGTTTACCATCGAGTTCAGCATACGCCGAAGCCCGAACATACTGCCCCGGGTACCCCCGTGGCAGGCTATCGGTGGTAAAACATCGACAGCTGGCGCGCCAGGTAGGGGCCTTCGGCGAATTTGCATCCGAGACCTCGATGGACCTCAATAACATGATCTTCCCGACGGGATCGATTTTCATCTTCGGCTCGTGGATCTGCGAGGCGGACAACTACGGCAAGATTCAAAGCCATCTCCTCAAAGATCCGGATCATCATAAAGAATCCTCTATTTCGACAACTACGACGGATCAGTTCATCAGAAGATTCGCGCAGCCCATAATACCCGATTCGAATAAGATTCCACGACTACACGCATCCGACTCGAATTCAAGCTCCGTATCCGAGATAAAGTCCTGTTCGAGTGCTTTCAAGAAGTCGAGTTCCTGTTTGGCAAGATTCCAGAGCACAACCCAAAACAACTCGGATTACCCTCAGAATTTTTTCAAAAGGCCGAGTTCTTTTCCATTTGGGCTCGACAACACGACAAAATCCTATCAGGGACAGTTTGAAAGGTCTTTCAAACCAACACTTGGGATACCACTACTACGAGGAGCCCAGGAGGGTCTCGTACTAACGATAACATCGCAAGACCAGTATCATCCATCGGCGGAGATCCGTTCACGAGGATAAGCGGAACCCAACTAGTCGGCACAACAACAACAAATATTCTACCTTACCAAGAGGGAGACTCAATCTCTGACGTCCGAGAGCGCATCTCAAGTCGTCGACAACTCCGGCAGTATGAAAACTAACAACAATAACGGGCAGCTCACGCACGGAAGTGCTCATGGTTCGGCGTCCTCGGTCACCATTAAACCCCCCGAAGCACCCGATGTCGGTCATCGGATGAATCGAGAATCCAACATATCACCCTTTGCTCGGGGCTACGATGGAGAAACCGAGAGTCGAGACGAGCTAGAGAAAGGAAAAACAAGTTGAAACAAAGGCGCCAAAGACCACAGCTCGACAAACAGAAGAAGCTGGACCAGATCTGAGTCGAAATTGGTGAATACGACAAAAGAAAATCACAACAAGAGGTCGAAGAGAGCGCGCAAAGGAGTATGCCTTACGATAAGATTCGAGAAGCATTAGAAGAACTCAGGGCAACTTCACATCACGGAGAGAAATACGAACAGCTCCAGGGCTTGCTCCGGTCAACGATCCCAAGAACGCATGAAGAGAGAACCCGATCAAGACTACCCGCCAGATCAACAACCCGCAGGCAAGAAGATCAAAATCAAAGGAAGTCCGCTTTTGAAAGACTTGGACCAGGCGGAAGCCATAGCGGAGGAAGTAGGAGGGAACATAGTCGGGGCCATCAATTTGAACAACCAAGGAAGACCAGGGAGTAGAGGGCCTACCTGAGACAGACCTCACGAAATTATTCCCATCAAAACAACACTTGGCGGAAGAAGGAGCCGAATCCGAATTCAAGGAAGCGGAACGCATGAATGATTCCCTGTTTTTGCAAACAGGTTGGCATCAGTATGATTACCTCACAAATTCAAACCATCTAATCACTCCAAGTATGATGGCAAAACCGAACCAAGGCAATGGCTCAGAATATATTCACAATCAATTGAACTAGCCGGAGGAGACGATGATATCAAAACCTTGTTCTTTCCCATGGCACTGGAAGCGATGCCCCTCCAATGGTTCGATAAATTGAACCCAGGATCGATCAGAACTTGGGAAGACTTGCAAAGAGCTTTCTGTGAAAATTTCGCAGGTATCATCACACACCCGATCACTCATGCCGAACTGAAAGGACTCAAACAAAAGGGGGGCGAAAGTCTCAGAAATTACTATCGGCGATTCGGTGAACTACGGGCTCAAGTGCATGACATCACCGAACGAGAAGTAATTGAAGCTTTCTCTCACGGAATCATGGCTAGGTGGCAATTTCAAGACTTCTGCAAAGAAAATCCAAGAAACAATGAAGAATTCAGACGAGCAATGAGAAAAAAATGATTACTGCAGAAGAAAAAACACGAGAAAGGTTCCCGGATAGAAGCAACCAAGACAACCCGGATAGGCAAAATCATCGAAATAGCAGACATCAAGAAAGAAAGCGTAGACCAGACAATACCGTGGCAATGGCCGACAAATCAAAGAAGTTTTCCAAACCCAGAAGATATGATGACATTGAAAACATACGTTGCCCGTTACACCCTAACGGGAGACACACCATCGGAAACTGCTACACTTTCAATGATCGATACACGAGAAAAGACAGTAAGGAGAACACCAAAGAGGATAATCACAAGAAAGATGAAGACAACCACGAGGACAAGGGATTTCAAAAACCCAGGGGAACGGTAGCAGTGATCTTCTCAGGGGCCCCAGATTGCACAAGCAAACGTCAAGAAAAACTAGCACTACGGACTATCATGACGGCGAAACCGGCTACACCAAGATATCTCAATTGGTCACAATATCCAATCCATTTTTCAAGAGAAGACCAATGGACTAGCGTGAGGGAACGCAGCCCATTACCCACTAGTCTTAGACCCAACTATTGCCGTATGATGATGTCACCAAAGTACTAATTGATGGGGAGCTAGACTCAACATCATCTTTTCGAAACACACTAAGGAAGATGGGACTACAACTCATTTGGGATGATTACACCAACAAGCACCCCTTTTACGGAATAGTACACAGCAAAGCAGCCATGCCAAATGTTTGCAAAACAAGCCCATGTGCCACTCACAATCTCATCTCAGATCCCACCCGCTTGGCCTTTTTTTCTGCTGGGGGGGATCAAGTGGGACCCCTCAAGAAAGCAAAGGCGGCTTTTGAGTACATCTTTGTAGCAATCGACAAGTTCACCAAGTGGATTGAATACAAACCACTCATGATACAACGCAACCCAAAGCGATCGAATTCATCCAAGAAATTACGCACCGCTTTGGCATGCCCAATCGAATCATCACGGATCTAGGCTCCCCTTCACACCACTCTGAATTCGTGAAGTCGGGCACAAGACCGTGGTTTCATTATAGATTATGCGTCTGCTGCACATCCGAAGCCAACGGACAAGTAGAAAGGGCCAATGGACTCATACTAGCCGGATTAAAACCAAGGTTATACTGAAGAACTAGTTGACTATGGGTCCAAATGGATTGAAGAATTACCAAAAGTAGTATGGGGCTACGAACTCAAATAAGCGAGCAAACAGGCCATTCACCTTTCTTCCTAGTTTACGGATCGGAAGCCGTCTTGCTGCCGACTTGATCTGGACATCACCAAAGATAGAACAATACGATGAAGGAGAAGCGAGAACAAACAAGAAGATTAGAACTCGACACCGTAAGAAGTCGAGTAAATGCTACCCTCAATCAGCCGATACCTACAAGGTTTAAGGCGGCACTACAACAAAAGTACCCATCCTCGATCACTACAAGTTGGAGACTTAGTACTAAGAAGGATACAAAAGACCGACGGACGACATAAAGCTTCTCAGTCCATGGGAAGGTCCGTTCATTGTCACAAAGGTCACCGGACCAGCACATACAAGTTAATAACCGAAGATGGAAAAGAAGTCAACAATACATGGCACATCACCCATTCTAAGAAGATTCTACGGCGTAAAAACAACTCAAGATAAAACAGATATGCAAGCCACAAGGGACCAACATTCACAATCGACGAAAGACGATATTCTTCGACAACATATGTATTAGTTCATATTCATGATCAATAAAGATGATATTCATCCACAAATGATGTCTTATCATGACTTCCAACGAGTTGTTTACCCAAGAAGAAAAGCAAAATGGTCAAAAACATGCACGAGCTTCCCGCACACAGAGCAAAATAGCTGAAAATACGCTTGAGCCCGCCGATGAGGGTAGCTAAAAGCTAACACCAAACAAAAAGCAAAATGGTGAAAAACACGCTGAGCTTCCCGGTAGAGAGCAAAATAGTGAAAAAAGCGCTTGAGCCACGCCGATGAGGGTAGCTAAAAGCTAACACCAAACAAAAAGCAAAATGGTCAAAACACGCTGAGCTTCCGTAGAGAGCAAAATAGCTGAAAAAACGCTTGAGCCCCGCCGATGAGGGTAGCTAAAGATAACACCAAACAAAAAGCAAAATGGTGAAAACATGCTCGAGCTTCCCGTCAGAGAGCAAAATAGCTGAAAATACGCTTGAGCCATTGATGAGGGTAGCTAAAAGCTAACACCAAACAAAAAGCAAAATGGTGGAAACACGCTTTGAGCTTCCCGCAGAGAGCAAAATAGCTGAAAACACGCTTGAGCCCACTTGATGAGGGTAGCTAAAAGCTAACACCGAAACAAAAAAGCAAAATGGTGAAAACACGCTGAGCTTCCGTACGAGAGCAAAATAAATTGAAAAAGACGCTTGAGCCCGCCGATAAGGCCAAAACTAGTCAACCAAATCTGAACTCCAAAAGACCCTCCAGCTCTTCGTTCCGAAAAGCAAGAGGCTCGGGGGCTACATCCAGATAGGAATACTTTTTCCTCAGAAAAATACAAGCGCCACTCAAAAGGCAACATTCTATGCCAAGTCATTTTTTCATAGCACGGTGTCAACACAAAGATTTACATCTAACAAGTCACAAATAGCGGACAAAGCACTTTCGACAAATCGAGGGGTCTCGTCGAGATAACACACGAGTTGTTTTGTGGAGCAGAAACAAAAAAGGGACAAAATACTCAGCAAGACAAGTAACTTCGACCACACCCAGGCAAAGAATACATCAACGAAAACAAAGAATCTTCATTTAAAGAGGAGAGTAATATTACAAGAAGCTTTACAAGAAGTTGGTCAATCAGATCGAGCATTATCATCGGGAAGGAAATGTCAATATTTAGACTTTCTACAAACCCATCTTGGCTAAACCTTCCGACCTCGAGCTCCATCCTCTCAACAGCGTCAAGGTATTCTTGGCTTTCAGCTTCCTCTGCTATCTTGGACAGAGGCGCCTCTGGAGCAAGGACCCGGACCTGGGCTAGCACATTCTTGGTACATACTTGGGCACACTTCTTCGCAAATTCTTGGAAACGAGTCGGAATCCGGGGAATGAACTGCGCCCAAGATTGCCCGTCGTCCGCTGGAGTCCGGAGAACATCGGCTACTGAACGAAAAGATTTCCACAGAATGTTCCAATTTTCAGTGGCCGTCGCCAGCTTCCCGGTTAAGCTTTCAATAGTTCTTTGGGCCTGCACAAGATCTCTATCAGCTCCGCGCCTAATCAGCTTAGCAAGGGCAAGTTCTTCCTCAGCATGAGTAATTACCTCCTCAGCCTTATTATGACTAGAACGGACTAGAGCCTTCATTTCATCGATGCTCTCCGAGAGCTTCAGCTTCTCAGCTCGGAGAACTAGACAAGACACCCAAGAACAAGTCAACGAAGAAAAAGAAATCAAAATACAAGAAAAAAAGCAGTGAACCAAGCGGCACCTTTGCATTCATTCTTCAGTGAGACTCCGCCGCGGTCTCCGTCTCTCCATTACCCGCACACGAAGGGTTTCTCCTCCTTTTGGTGCATTTGACGTTCATCTCCAACTCAGCCCGGAGAAGGTCGAGATCGGCTTTTAGAACGCGTCCACCTCGGAAGACAACTTTCTCTCATTTTCGGATGAGAAAAAGAAGGCGAGAATGATCACGGAGAGAAAGATGAGCCAAAAGAGACAAAGAAAAACAAGGCGTGGGACGGAGGAAAACGAGCATGCAAAAAGGAGGAACGGCAAAAAAACCTACAGAGCTTTTCACCAAAAGAAGTCGCTAGGGTCGACAAACTCCCCCAGGCTGCGGTCAGCTCCGACAATCGATGGGTGGCATCGAACTGTTGCACCACGTCATCGGAAGAAGAAGGACCGCCGGGAGCGAGAGAAGGGGAAGGAGAAGCCGGATGGAGCGAAGAAGGAACGACCAAAGCAACTTTCAGGGAAGCTAGAGTCAAACCCTCAGAAGAACCCGGCGCGATGGCCACAGTCACCTCTGGAGCGGCCAAAACCGCAACTTCGCCAGGTAGCTCTGAAGCCCCCACAGCAACTTCATCAACAGAATGCTGTGAATCCTGAGGCTCAGAACTCGTTGGCACGGCGGGAGGCAGAGAAGAAGTCGATGAAGGAATGAGAGAAGACGAAACACTGAAAAGTGATAAAAAGGAACACCGATAAGAACCAGAGGAAGGAAAACAAAAGCCAAAAAGATAAAGCTAGAATCTACTCACCCAACCACTCTCTTCTTCGCGAAGCCAAGAGAAGGCCTCGCAGGAGGAACCACAATGGTAAAAACGTCCCGCCACCCGGCATTTAGAGCGGAATAGCCGGCAGCGGAGCCGCGGGAGGAGCCAGGGCTGGAGACGCGGTAGAACTCGGTGCCGGGGCTTCCAAAGAACTCGACACCGGAGTTTCAGAAGAGGTCGACACGGGAGCCTCGGAAGAACTCACACCCGGCCTCCGATTACTTCAAAAAGATCAATACTAAAGGTCAAGACAAAGAAGAGAAATTCAATGCAACAGGAATATGAAAAGCAACTCACCGCCGCATGATGAGGGGTACTTCATCATCTTCTTCATCCTCAGCCAAGGAAACCAGAGCACCTGCTGAAAAAAGGATAAAAAGTAATCGGATCATGAGAGAGACAAGAAAATAAAAGAACAAAGAGCATTAAATGAGCTCACCTAAGAGCATGCTAGCAACAACTGGAGTACCTGAGAAAGTACTTGGTTTGCGAGGCTTCTTGGAGACAGGCAGGCCAGATGAAGACCCATCCGTTCGCCCCCTCTTCGGGACACTGCGAGGACCGCGAGGGACTAGACGAGGAACATATTCTTCATATACATCAACAAATCCGGAAGAAACCCCAGGAAGAGCGGTAGAGGTTTGGGACTTACTAATTGCAGAAGTCCCAGCAAGTCTATCTCCAGTCTCTGCCACGGCAGGGAAAGCGTCAGGAGAGACCGGGTCGACAAAGTTCCGCCCAAACTCCTGCGAAAATGGATAAAACGCCGAGACAAAGAAAAGCTAAGCAAGAACAAACGCAGCTAGAGTGCATAAAGTACTCAAACAAAAAGATAGACAACTCACAGCTGGGGGCGGGTTGTTGGCTGAGAACTCGGTGACAGCAGGGGGAATGACGCTCACCCCTTTCAGCATCTTCTGAAGACGCTCGAGTACCTCCTCACCGGTCAGCTCAAGAGCTGGGACCATGCGTGAAGGATCCTCGACCCCAGAATACTCAAAGCCGAGATGCTCCCGCTCTTTCAAGGGCTGAACCCGCGACGAAGAAAAAGATCGAGACGATACCAAAGCCGGTCAAACCTGCTTTGCTTGACATGTTAATCCTATCAAGGAGTGGTTGGATCACTTGAATCTCAAAGAAGCGATTCAAGTTTCTTGTCCCATCGGTCATTCACCACAGACCCGGATCCGGGATGAATGGCAAGGAAGGATTAAATTGGCGGCGTAAAACCACTTTCAAGACGCGCCAATCTTTTACGAGAATCGACTAGGTCATAGTCAAAAACTTAATTTTGAGATCTGGCGGCCCAATCCCACAACCGCCAAGAACGCTGGTTTCTTCACGGCGGGGTTGAGGTTTCGAACGAAAAGAAAAAGCGAAAAAGAGAGCAGAGAAAGAGGATTCCAAGGAAAGCTTCGCAAAGATGAACGAAAATGAAAAGATGGAGAATGGCATTGGGGGTTAGGTAGTTCGAGACTAATCCCGAAATAACCAAGAAATTGATGAAGGAAAGCGGAGCGAGAGAAGGCAAAGTCCGGCGCGCGGACAAAAGAAACGAAAAGGACAATCTCACGGGACCCGAGTCTGGAACCCGATGCTCGCTTGGAACCCTCCATTCAGCGATGACTTTGCTTTGGATCAAGCCATCGCTAACGAGCTCGCGCAGCTGGTCTTCGTTTGTTGTTGGGGCCGGCCAAACCTTCTGAGCAGCCCTCATAGCCACAAACTCCTGATTTTGGATCAAAGAAAGGGATGATTCCTCGTCTACGAAGGTCGCCTGAGACTTGCTTGCGGTTTTCTTCTTTCCCATGAACTGGCGGAAGCAAGAGAGGCGCTAAAGAAGATGTAGGATGATGATGCTCGGATTCTGGCGACGGGCGGCGGCGGCGATTCTCTAAAAGCTAGGGTTTAAAGGCAAGAGTTGGGCAGCAAAGGGTCTTTAAATAGGTTTCTCAATGATACAAACGGCCCACAAGGCCCGATAAAACACAATGTGGGAACGCAAGCAGTCCATTTACCGACGCAGCAGACTAAAACAATGGAGGCACAAATCCACACAGCAATTACAAACCAACGGGCAGATTTCAGACTTATCCGTCCGGCACCACTACGACAGGGGTTATCGGATCGTTACAAGAACAACTCGTCAAAACAAGAAGAAAGAAGGAAGAAAGAAAAGGCTACCTCACAAGGAACAAAAAGAACCCGGTTATTTGAGAAAGAACCCGGTAATCTCATGGACAACGGGGATCGCAATGAGAAAAGTAAGTAAAGACAACTCGGAAGACAAGATTCGTTACATTACAAGCGTAAGATTACAAATCTTAAAGACAAGATTCGTTACATTACAAGCGACTTCAAAAATAGAAGATTACAAATCTTACAAGACCCAACGAACTCGGCACTCTGAAAAGCAAGGTAGCAAAGAGGAACGCGACACGCCTAGGCTCGAACGACTACGTGTCCCAAATTGCTACTCGGAAGGACAAACCGCCATCATCATAATCTGCTTTCTTCAAAGGAAGGACGCAGAGTGCACTCAAAGCGGAAATCGGCGCACGACGGCGACAACATGGAGCGAGAAGGCCGGCAGCATCTGTCTACCCAAGACCGATGTGATCACAGCATATGGTGTTGATCTGCACGAGACGATCTCAAGACAAAGCGACGAGGATCAACCCGAACGGCCGGATGAAGGAACGAAGCCCACATCACAAGACTTCCTCCAACTACCACCACATACATCCCGGCACAATCTTTGTCATGGATTAGCCTACCTCTAATCCCTATCACAAGACTTCCTCCAGCTACAACAAAACACACAGGAACTACAAAATATGCCCGAGGGCTGCTCTACTTCACAAACTACCATGCTCATATCCACGAAGGTTTCAACGGAATATCCAATGGACGAAAACAAGCACTCCGGGACAGTATTTATAGACCAAAGGAGCAGCGCACATGGACCAGGAGCACCGACGAAATAAGCCTGACAAAGAACACAGTGAAAGGACATGACTCAATAATGGACGACTCAAAGTAGAGGAAAACGATGCTTTCAAGACGGGCATATTCGGAAGGATATACCATCACAGTACAACCCGTGAACAAAAAGCATTTACACTCAACCACCACCATACAACTACATCTGACAGCAGCAGACTATCAAAGAATACGCCAAGACCTCGCACCCGAGTTCTTCCTGAACAAAACAACGCGGTATACGCTCGGGGGCTCGGCCGTACGTCACATTAATCAACACTAAGCTAGGGAATCCGCCCTCATTTCAACTACTCCCGGGGCTCGGAACCAAAGACAAAAGACAAAAAAGGACAGAAACTCAAGACTACAACGACGACAACGCATCAAGACTCTTCAAC
This sequence comes from Miscanthus lutarioriparius, assembly GCA_904845875.1. Taxonomy (NCBI): domain Eukaryota; kingdom Viridiplantae; phylum Streptophyta; class Magnoliopsida; order Poales; family Poaceae; genus Miscanthus; species Miscanthus lutarioriparius. The sequence goes on from CAJGYO010000005.1 coordinate 77,056,223, forward strand.
CGACTTCTTTTTCAAAAGAAAAGAACTCGGAGAAAGCACGAGGTCATGGGATACATAGCCCTGCAATTTTTGAAGACAGAATCTGATTCCTCCAACTTTTGCAAGCAAAAGCAAGAGGCTCGGGGCTACACTCGGTGAGTGCAATTTTATGAAAAATTGCACCCACCCAAAAAGAACCCTTTACATAGGCTCTGGAGGTCGCATACCACGAAACTACTACTCGGATGATGGTTTAATCCAAGACTAAAGGACCGCTTCGGAAAGATACCACAGAAACTACTCGGATGGTGGTTTAATCCAGGACTAAAGGACCGCTTCGGAAAGATACCACAAAAACTACTCGGATGAGGACAAAATTCAAATCTCAGGGATTACTTCAGAGCACAGATTTTCAAACAAACATAAAGAATCAAGACCCTCCAACTTTTTGTTCCAAATAGCAAGAGGCTCGGGGGCTACACTCAGTGAGTGCACTTTTTCTCCGAAAAAGCGCACGTCACCAAAAGACTTCCTCAACACAGACTACTTTAAGACATTATGACAAAAAGAACCCGGAACGAGCCATATTCGAGTTCTTTTTGACAAAACTTCAACGAACAATCAGAGCAACTTCAAGACAAGATCCTCCAACTCCTTGTTCAAAATAGCAAGAGGCTCGGGGGCTACAACCAGATGGATGTACTTTTTCTTCAAAAAACACTCACCACTCGAAGGTCCCAAGAAGCGCTACAAGGTTTCACTCCAGAAAGCACTCGGATAACATTTTGTTCCTACCTAACAAGACTTGAACATAGCAAAGCGAGACTTTCAGAGCTCAACCATGAAGTGCTCGAGAGCTTGTCGATGCAAGACCCACAGGATACCCCGCAAGAGAGAGAAGATCTAGTTCAACTAGGATTCTTCCCATGTAATCTTAGTAATAGAACTATTAAGTAATCCTACTAGAAGATCTCATTGTAAACCGATTAGGACTCCGGCCTCCTGACTATATAAAGGAGGAGGCAAACGCTGACTGGACGTAGGGTCGTTACTCGATCTACGATCGAGGGCCTGAACCAGGATAAATCGACTGTCTCTTGCGTTTACCATCGAGTTCAACATACGCCGAAGCCCGAACATACTGCCCCAAGTACCCCCGTGGCAGGCTATCGGTGGTAAAACATCGACAGCCGCTGTGTTTGGCCTCGCCATGATGCTAGCTTTGCTCTATGCCGCCGGTGGTAACCAACACACGCCACAGGGAGAACGTAGTCAACAAATTCGTCAGGGTCGTTGCATGCCTTCTCGTGGCGCTGGTAGCCACGGCCGCCCTCGCGGCAGTAGTCCTGCTCCTGCAAGGATACATCGTGGTGGCATTTACTGTGGTTACTGGAGTATCCGTTGTGCGGTTCCTCAAGCTGTACAAACCCAGACCGCCAGCTGAAACGCCTCTTGTAGCAGTAGCAGTACCAGCAGCAGGAGCACAGCACCCATCGCAGTTCCTGCAAAACCATTGGAACTAGCTTGCACCACGCGCTTCGCTGCGGGTAGGCCAAATTATAAAAGGTGTATATGTCTGCAGTCCTTCAGAGTTGCACAAAGCAAAAGGCCAAATTAGTATGTTTTACATATTTCAGGTACATAATCTACCAAATGACAGTAATGCTTTGTGGAGGATACAAAAATTGCATTGAAACAATAGCTAAGCCTCCAGCTGAAGTCTGCATCGAGCATTCTGCACAGCTCGTTAGTCTTTTGAGTCTCTAAGACAGATTCGTCATCTTCCTCTATACAGTCCCTGTGTCAAAGGAAATGGCATGGTTAAAAATCAGAATGCGGTGTCAAGATATTTTAGTACAAATATCACAAGAGCACACTATGATTGGGAGAAGCAGATCAAAGGCTGGGTCCTTTTTCCCCAACATCTATAAACAACTTTTGTTCATAACTACTGAGTCATATTGCCTCTGGATTAAAAAAAAAACTATCAACATGAAACAGACATTATATACCTAAGGAATGATCGGAGCATTTTTTTAGCAGCTAGCAGGCAATTGAGTACCTGCAAAAAGTACATAGTAGGAGGCTTTTTAAGAGCACATAACATAGGCTATGTAATCTGAAAGTAGAATATAATATGTTGGAGATCCACATAATTCAATGGAGGGACTCTTCAGTCAATATCGTCATGCATTTATTGATGCAATACTTATGACTGGGTGGCATAATTTATATTGAGTGAAAACAAAATAGGACTTTTGAATGGCATTTCTTTTCAACCAATAAGAGTGAAAACAAAATAGGACTTTTGAATGGCATTTCTTTTCAACCAATAAGAGATTCTTACCTTTAGTGCGGTGTAGGAAAGCGGCTATTTGTTCAAGTATTTTTTCTGCTACAGACTATGGTGAGGTTCTTTATCGTTCCTTGCAGTGGTTGACTGGCTGTAGGTTGCCTTTTGTGGAAACAGAAATCACATTAGATACATGAGCAGTCAGAATCTAGAAATGGGGGAAATGGTCAACCCGTCATTGATTTCTCTGTTTATAGTCTGAAGATGTTATTTTACTGCATGTCTCAAACTCAGAGGCATTGTTTTTGAGGCGTCGCCTAGGCGACAAGGCGTGGCAGAGGCTCTAGGCGTCAAGGGCGCCACGACCTACACTCGTATGGCGTCTGCTTAATCGAATTTGGCATCGCCTAGGCGTAGAAAGGCGTCGGACGGACGCCTACAGCCCCGCCATGGACGCCAGATGCTAATTAGCGAGGGAAGGGCGCGAAATCGACCACAGGTCCGCGGGAAATCGACCGCACTTCCGCGCCGCGGGGGAAGGGTGCGAAAATGACCGCGGCCCGCGGAAAACCAACCGTGCGTCCGCCCCTAGCGCGGGAACTGTGACCTAGATAGGCTCTTCGCACGAGAAATCTACCGCGCAAGGCATTTACCGCGAATGCGGGTGAGGGAGAGAGAAGGCGGCAGACGGACCTTGAGCTCTGCTTTGCTGCTCCTTTGCTCGACAACTCGAGTCCATCGGCCAGCCGCCCCTTCCGAGGAGCCGCCCCTGCATCTTTGCTTGGTCGTCCGCACCTGCCGTGGAGCCGCTCTAGCATCTCCGCCGCTGCAGACATCGGCCATCCGCATCTCCACGTCCGCCGTGACTGTCTACCTCCATCGGCCGTCCGCCTGTCCACAGCTGCCCGTTCATCTCGTGTCTCCACCTCCGCCGGCCGTCTGCCGTCCGCCTAGTATGGCCCTCCCTTCTCTTTGTTCCTCTGTTCCGCCTGGTATGCCCCTGCCTCCTCTCTGTTCCCTCTGCCTGGTATGACCCTACCTGGTGCCTGGTATCCCGTCACTGCTCTGAGTATTGTAGTATTTAATGCCTCGTGCTCTGCTTTTGCTCATGCCGCGTGCGCCTTGCTCGTGCTCTGCTTTTATATTACTGAGCCGTCTTTCTTTAGTGTTACTCACATATACTAATGTCTGCTTGTGCTTGGACTGCCACATACACTGCTACAGCAACATGGATTTGATTAGTATACACTTGCTTTGATTAGTTTACAGTTGCTACAGCAACAGGTCTTTCTTTGATTAGTATACACTTGCTTTGATTAGTATGTTACTGATTAGTAGTGCTCCCTTAGCTGTGCAAATTTGCTCTTTTCCTAAGGAACATGGGCTCAAGAATTGGCAACAAACGAGGTATACAATATGTGTATGGCGTCGCCTAGGCGTTGTGAAGGGGGTCGGGCGCCGCGCCTCGCCACGGCGCATCAAAAACATTTATCAGAGGAAGTCAATGCACTTACAAAAGGACCTGCCAAAATGGTGTGCACACCTGTGCACGTCATCGGACCTTCTTGGTAGCAATGGATGTCAAGGGATAATGAAAAGAGGTATCAACACTCCATAGCAACCTTCACAAATAGTAGATGAAAGCTCATAGGTCATCTATAGGTGATGTGATGCAACTAACCTGCAAGAACAATTTCAAATTAGACAATGACACTGTAATCTTTCACCAGTATGTAACACACGCATGACTACACAAATATATGCACCAAATCTTTTATTCGTATTGGAATCTTTCCACAATAAACTTGTAAGAACATGCCATTTAGCAATGACCTACATCAAGGAAAAAAAGGAAAAATCCAAGATATATTCATGTACACCACTGCCAATTATGGAGGTCACCACCCTAGAATCCCGACGTGGCTGCGCGAGTGGGGGGCGAGCGGCCGTCACCAAAAAATCACTCCCTAGTCTTTGCTTATCTAACTAAAAAGCATTCATGTATGAAAAGACAAATAAAATTTCTTTTTTGTAGGCATAGATCACTAAAAATTAAGCAACATAGTTAACTTTTGTATTAAATAAGGCACATATAAAAGGTGCATATGTTTTCATTCCCTGTATTTACAGTAGAGTTGCACAAAGCAGAAGGCCAAAATTTACCCTGTTTATATTTACACTTCTCTTGCGAACAGTGGTTAATATTTACATGATATAACCAAACCAACTTCTCGCTGAACTGTTTAGTATCATTACTATTCAGGAAATGGTTGTATCAAGGTAGGTAGGTAGTGTTCTTTCTTTTAGCTCTAGCAGTTAAAGACATCATGCCTGTATCAGTTGCCATGCTCACATGTGAACCACAAAATGAAGATGCAGAGGCTGGAAGCAGCAGTACAAAATCTAGAAAGATGACAGGAATTATAATATAGGGGTGCCTAACACACTAACAAAATGGTGCCTGACATGACATTGTTAGGCTAAATAGTAAGCACAATGATCACCTGTAGCTGGATTACATTTGTCAGCTTTCATGTAAGATATTACTGCTGTGACAAATGAGAGAAAATACCCCAAACTATGTTTAAAGGTCATCAACTTATTGTTAAAAAAATAGGCAACCATTACGAATTTGAACGGCAAAAATGTAGATACCCATTAGTGGGTTACATATATCATGAAGCAAAAATGATTTCTTAAGAATGTAACTCAAGACTATAATTTATATGTAAAGTAGCGAAGCACTGATAAATGCACTGACCTGAACAAATATGAGTTAGAGAATTAGTATGTGTTACATATTTCAGGTACATGTAAAGTAGTGAAGCCCTGATAAATGCACTGATCTGAACAAACATGAGGTAGAAAATTAGTATGTTTACATATTTGAGGCAAATGATCTACCAAACGATACTAAATATTTTGTGAAGAAATGGAAAAACTGCATTGAAACGATTGGTAAGCCTCAACCTGAATTCTGCATTGAGCATTCTGCACAGCCCGATAGCCTTTGACTCTCTAAGACAGATTCATCATCTTCCTCAATGCAGTCCCTATGTCAAAGGAAACAGCATGGTTAGAAATCAGAATGTGGTGTCATGATATTTCAGTACAAATTTCATGAAAGCACGCTATGATTAGGAAAAGAGGCAGATCAAATGCTAGACCCTTATTTTCCAAATATCTGCAAATAATTTTTATCTACAACTACGAAGTCATATTATCTCTGGATAAAAAAAACTATGTACATGAAACAGACACTATATACTTAAGGAATGATCGAAGCGTTTTTTTTAGCAGCTACCAGGCAATTGAGTACCTTCAATTCAGCACAAGTACAACCTGACCGCAGAAATATTGTCGATCGCATGACAACAGTACAGCGGGCAGGGACTCACCACAAATGGCATTCATTTGGTTGATGTAAGGGATAAATGGCCATGAAAATATGTCTTCCTTTTGCTATGAATCCTTGTCTTCAGAACTGGATACGGATTTGGGAGGTATCTGTACACAGCAATAGATGGTGTAACAGAGATAAGCACAGTGGGATACCAAAGGACATAAGAAACCACAATGGGAAATTAGATAGCATGAAAGAGAAGTATTACTCAGAATAGAATAAAACCAACTGTGTAAAACTTGCCAAATAGATCCCAAATATGCAACTGAACTGGCAGTATAAACAAAATAAACAGGTATACAGAGATACATAAATGGGAATGTTTGCTTAAGTAGCTATACTGGCAATGACAATACCAATGAGACATAAGTGCATAGTGTCTCGATAAAAAAAATATGAACATGAAACTTACATTGTGTACCTAAGAAATGATCGAAGCATTTTTTTTTTAGCATCTAGCAGCCAATCGAGTACCTGCAATTGAGGACAATTATGACCTGACTGCAGAAATGTTGATAATTTCACGACAACAATATAGGGGGCAGGGACTCACCAAAAACGGCATTCATTTGGATTATGGATGGGATAAATGACCATGATCCTGTGATAGTGTCTGTACTTTTATGCAGCATGTGTAGATATCTTCAGGTTGTAGCCTCATTGGAGAAACATTAATGCATAGATGGTATGACAAAGAAGCAAAGTATGGGGAGGGGCTTTCCAAGAAACGAAACGAGCTGAAGCATACCCCTCTCTGCGAACACAAATAAAAACATTTATGTGCATCTTGAGGTTGTAGCCTCATTGGAGAAACTTTAATGCATAGATGGTATTACAAAGAAGCTAAGTATGGGGAGGGGCTTTCCAAGAAACAAAATGAGATGAAGCATACGCCTCTCTGCGAACACAAATTAAAACATCTGTGGTCCAATTTTGAAAGACATGGAACCTTGTTTATGATGAGGCAACGAACCAAGCTCGTAATGGTCTTCAGGTGGTGAGATCAAAAGTAAGCTAAGGAGACTATATATATGTATCCGTACGGTTTCCATGATTCAAAAGGTAGGTGGGCTTCTCCCCCCTGCAGCAGAGTGGTACGTCCTTGATGTGTGAGCGCAGATCTGGTAGTATGAAACCAAAGAAACACATCATCACCAAAGCATAGGAGGCGTTCAATAGGAAGAGGATGCAGAGGAGGCCGTGACTGCGTGAGGTCTGACCTGGGCGAAATCGGTGGCTAGGGTTTCCTCGAGAACATCCGCAGACTCCATCTGCAAATCGGCATCAACAGCGAAGGGGAGGAGCCACGTCGTACGCGCACAGGCACGAGCGGCGTGACCTAGGTCGACGCCGCCGCCGCTCCGGGGCCGCTGACGTAGGACGACGTGGCGGGAAGCACTCATGTTTGGTTGTCGCGCCGCCGGGGTCGCTCGCGCGGGTGACGCGGCAGGGGTCGCCGGTGCTGGGGCCTTCACGCTGGGGGCTGCTCGCGTCGGGGTCTTCCCGCATCGGTGGGGAGAGACGGAGGCGGAGATCGTGGCGAGCTGCGGCGGCGTCGCAGCATCCGACAGGGGCAACGATGGTGCGCGGCGTCGTCGGGGGCGGGGCTGGGGCGACCACGGCGTGGGGGTGGGAGCGGCGGAGGCGGCACTCGTGGGAGCAGGAGACGAGGGAGGCGGGTGATGGGAGATTGGGGAATTTTTACATATATAGGGCTCGTTTAGATCCAATTTTTTTTTTGGTTTTTTTTTTTTTTTTTCTACGATAGTATTTTTGTTTGTATTTAGTAATTAGTGTCTAATTATGGATTAATTAGGTTTAAAAGTTTCGTCTCGTGATTTTTCACTCAACTATGCAATTAGTTTTTTTTTCTATTTAGTACTCCATGCATATGCCGTAAGATTCGATGGGATAGATCAAAAAATTTTAGAACTAAACAGGCCTTTAATATAAGTTGTATAAAAAAATATCGTATCAGTCACTCATGGATCAGTGACTGAGATACAATCCGTAACAGTAGTAAACATGTAAATGCCGCGGAGATTGGGAGCGGCGGCCGGTCGAGCGTAGGGCCCTTTTTTTTCTGCCGGGCCGGGGAGTGGAGGGCAGCGGTGGAGCGGCGGCAGCCGGATGGGACGGACACGACGGTGAGGAGGCAGGAGGAACGGACGGCTGGGATGCTGTGCAACAGTGTTGAACAGTGCACCAGCGGATCGTGGTCCCAGAAACTAAAGGTTTGTACGATGACGACGTTGTGCTGTGGCCGGGGCTCTACCCGGCCATGTTTGGAGCGCTAATGGCAGTCTACTCCCAGCAGAACAATTGTCAACCCATGGGGAAGCTGTACAAGACGACGGTCTTCTTCGCATTCCTGGCCATAGTCAGCAACCTTGCCCGAATGATCATCTTAAGGGCTCGTTCTTTGGCATGGAACGAAGTCAGGAACCATTCTTGAAGGAAGCTTATACAAATTAGACACCTAATCCGAGCTGGATTAGTTCCAGGCCACCGTTCCTCAGGATCCGAACAGGCCCTAAGGGAAGGAGGGCGGCGAAACAAGATGCGGGTCGTTTCTGTGGGTGTAACAATTGCTTCTATGGCACTGGCGCTGATCTTTATAGTCCTCGTGTTGCTTGAGCGCGATGAGGTAAGGAATACCTTCATCTCGTCAGGAAGCTACGGTGGCTAGCCAGTAGTAGTAAACCAGCTTGTGTACCGGCCGGGGAGTTCAGACAAGCAGGACCCTTACGATCCTTTGTGGGTAGGACGACAGGTGCAGCCATGATCAACCACTCATAATCGCTCTGTTCGCTTGGTCGTAAACGATCATAAATTTTCAGTTAGAACGGTATTTTTTTCTCACACTAAATCAGCCAGCAGTACTTCTTCACGAACCAGCAACGATCCAGCCCAGCCAACCGAACAGGCTGAATAACAGGTTATTTTTTGCTATTTTCTTCACAACCTGCATGTAAATATAGAATGTTATTTGTAAATCTTCTCTGATGTCTCAATCTGCAACGATTGTATGCCAGTTGATAATTGATACAACTCATGCTGTGTTGATTTATAACCCATCACTACTGTACTGGTAATCATTTTACTTTCAGAATCCTTCCATTGTTCATTTGTAGCATTTATGTGTTGTTCACTTAAGGCCCCATTCGCTGGTCTAAAACTTGACAGGAAAACACTGTTCCGGCTAGTTTGTTGCGAGATAAAAATACTGTTCGGCTGGTTTGATAAACAGTGACTTAAGAGGGGGAGCAGCTGACTGGCTGGTCTGAACCAGACCAACGAACAGCCCCTTAAGTTGGGAAGCCCTAGGCCCTCAAGAGTTGCAACTGGAACATAAATGTTGCCAAAAGAAAATGGTTGTTTGGCTTGCGATCAGTTTCTTTGCTGTTCAGCCCTCAAAAACAAAAGTTTCTTTGCTGTTCAGTCCCTCCAGCATACACTGATAATCATTGAACCTCTCAGATATATGGAACAGATCTTATAAGCAGAATATACGTTCTAAACTTTAACCTAAACACGAATGAATGTTCAGCTGGTATAGTTCCAGCTTGTTTCAGCTTATTCTCTCTCACATAATACTATTCAATCATCAAAAAAAAATCCAAAAAACACTGTACAGCAGACCATCCGAACGAGCTGAATGTGCCTTCCTCAATTATCTCAAAAACATGAAAGATCGTACAACTGCATGACTAGTCGAATACCAACCACAAAATATATCTAAAATTCCCTCGTTATGGTCAGCCAGTAAATAGGAACCTAATAGGACTGCCTGGACGCAAGTATAATAAGGAGAGAAAGCACTCACAACAACAGAGGGGCAAAAATAAAACAGCTGCAGAAGTGTGTACATACAGGAAACTTAAAACTCTTGAAAACCTATGAATGGTTACAAATAACATTGAATTTATGAACAATGGATAAGATGTCAAACTTAGGAAAATAGTATAAATAGAGGGTTTTTTTACACAAACTCCAGATTAAAAAAAAATTTAAAAGCATGCGAGTGAGAAAAGCTTGACGAAAAGTCACCAATAAAGGCTACTCTCTTGTTTCATTTTGCTCTCAGGAAAATCACTCTAAAACTACAGGAAAATGTAATCAAGATAATAAGAAAGAAAATCGTTGGAACCCAGCTCCTCTGTTTTTTCCTCTCCTCCTTAGATGGAATTAGACCTAAGCATGTTGGATAGTAATAATTGATATATGAACGTAGAAAGCAGTATAAACATTAGGCCATTCAATAATAGTCAATAGGAGGTCCTGTTTATTCCATCCCCTTTCTAAAAATCATAAATTACTACAATCCAGCAAGTAGATTTCTCCACCCAGTCTGGATCATCTATTTACAATAATCATTGCAGTATATCCCCCATTGCTACCTAGTAATATCATCCTACATACGGTGCATATCTGGCTTGCTCGGAAGAGCTTGCTGCAGCAAGCACACTTGGAATCACTTTTCTTCTATATAGGAAATAAACAGCAGCTGCTGCACCCCACTGTGCTACTAGCACAGCTGAGCGAGCTCGCATCAGCAAGCCGTTGTTCTGCAGAGTATTATTAACCATATAGCATAGCACATCCACTTGAGTAACAATTGGAAAGTAATGGCTGATTGTAGGAAAAGAAATCGTTTAAGTAAGAAGTGCAAAGTTAGTAGCCATACGAATTCCCCAAATGCATTGCTTCTGGCATGCCTTGAATAGAAGAATTGCAAGAAAATAAATTACAGCACATTTATATACACAAGGAACAGATAATGATGCATCCTAACACAATTTGCATCAATCAATCTTGAGTCCAACAACAAAGGATAAAAGAAGTTGTTCTTATTTATTTGTTCTTCCATTTGAATTCGACGAATTTTGCTACTGCTCAAAGGTATAATGCTTGACGCACGCACCAAGGAACAGCAGGAAGAGATCCTGATCCCCCTAGTCCCCAACCCCCTAAAACCGCAGTTGCAGACAGATATATATACAGAAGCGGTTCTCAGGTAGACGGGCAGGAGGAAGAGGAAGTAAATCAAACCCCACGGATGATCAGCAGACGGTGGGGACGAATCGCAGAGCGGCGACTCGGGCGGAGAGGAGGCCCGCGAGCCTGCGGACGGCGAACTGGGTGCAGTTTGAGAGCGCGATCAGGCACATGAGCTCGTAGACGACCTCGATCGCCGCATCCGCCGCGGACCTCCGGGGCGCCGGCACATCGGGCTCCCAGTCGCCGGGGCCCTCTGATCCGGAGCCGAAGCCGCTGTTCCAGTTCCACCGTCCTCCTCCTCCGCCGTCGCCGCCGGATCCTCCGAGGCCGGGGCCGTCGTTGCCCGAGAAGTAGTCGCCCGCGTCGGTGGGGGGCTTGGACCGCCCCGTCCGGGGGCGGGGGCGCGCGCGGCGGCGGACCGTGACGGTGGCCGAGGAGGATGGGCGGCGGCGGATGGTGGTGGAGGAGGACGTGGCGGGGTGGGTCGATGACGAGGCGAGCAGGCGCAGGAGCAGCGGCCTGGCGGGCGGGGAGGAGGCGGCCGCCGCGGCGGAGGCGGAGATCTCCATGGGCGGCCGGAGGGTTGGTACGCTCGACGCGGAGCGGGGGGAGACGTGTGTTGGCGAGCTCGTGCAGAGGGCCTGCGGTCGCGTGCGGTGGAAGGGACTACTAGGGAGCAAAGGTGGCCCAGCGGGACACGACACGCGGCGGGGAACAACAACGGGCCTGTGTGTGGGCCGGAGCTCACTAGAGCTGCGTGTTTGGATTCTCTCCTCTTCTTGGGAACTGAGGATCTTCTTGGTGGCGGAACTGGTGGTTGCTAGGTGGCCGGCCGGTGACCGCTCGCTCTACGGCTGGCACAAACAGGCTCAATCAGCTTTGCGAAATAGTTTTACTTCGTTGGTAGGTGACTTTATATTAACTGCGTTACATGAAAGGAATCGGAATCTATATTATCGCCAGAGACGTATCAGCACAGGTAGTCTGATCAAATAAAAGATACAGAAAGCATGATCGAATACGTATTGGAGTCGGACTTTGTATCTATATCGCTAGATACGAATTGTTCTAACTAATCTACTACAACCTAAAAAACAACTAACCGTATCGTTTTATCACCCGCCACCATGCCTCTTCCGTAAAACAAAATCTTCCGAGCCCTTCCTCCGTATAGGAAAAAAAAAACGACGGAGCCCCCGCTCCCGTTTTTCTCGTTAACTAACCATATCGTCTTATCACCCGGCCGCAACGCCCCTTCCGTAAAAAAAAAAAATCATCCAAACCCTTCCTCCGTAGGGAAAAAAACGCCGGAGCCCCCACTTCCGTTTTACCTGTTCAGAGTCCACGACGTTAAAAGAGGTATCGTCGTTTGCAAATCCTGCATGCCCACATGCAAACATGCACGAAAAAAAAAAATCCCCTGACCCTATAGAGTCCAGATCGACTTCGTCAATTACTATGACAATTAAAAAAACACACCAATACACTTTACACCAGATTATAAAAAAATACACTTTACACCAATACAGTAATGCACGAGGCCTTTGCGGCGCTAATGTAGAGGTGGCAGCGGCCATGACCAGCTCAACGGCACTACTGCCCCTTCAACGCTGTGGCCATTGCCGCTGGTGCTGATGATGACGCGGACATGCTGGCGATCCTTGACACGGTGTGCGCGTGGCGACGTAGACAATAGACCCAGAGACCTTCGACGTGAGCTTCGTCACTACCCTGAAGATGATTTACCAGAACATGACGTGCTCGGGCTTCGGTATCACTGGCTCCGGCAAGGGCAACAACACCATGTTCGGCCTCGGTGTCGGTGTTTGATAACCGACAACCCATCACGGGGTACCCGGGATAGTGTTCGGTGGGTTTCGACGAACTCAGGAACTCGACGGTGAACGCAAAGAGACGGCGATTTATACTGGTTCGGATCCTCGTAATCGAGTAATAGCCTTTACGTCCAGTCAGTGTGAGCCTTTTGCGTTGGATTGATTGTATGATTGTTAGGGTACAAGGGGGTGCACCGTGCCTCTCATTATATAGGGAGAGAGGGCAGGGGTGCGTCTCTAGTCCTAGTCGGTTACGATAGAAGAGTCCTAATTCTATTACAAAATCTTGCTTTCCTAATAAGCCGACTAGGTCGGTCCTTGATAGCTTCAAGTCCACGCCACCTTGCTCCGTGTCCTTCAAACATACCGTGGGTCAGCCATGGGCCCACCATAGAAGTCGACCCGATAGGGAACCACTAGGGTCCTACATCGACAAGCCCCCGAGCGTTTTATGGTTGAACTTGGAAACCTTCTTGTTCCTTCAGGTCTTGCCGAGTAGAAACAAGTATTGTCCGAGTGCTTTCTATAGAGAAACCATGGAGTGCACTTGAGAACTCCGAGTGATGTGCACTTTCCTGAAAAGTGTACTCACTGAGTGTAGCCCTCGAGCCTCTTGCTGTTTGGAACAAAGAGTTGGAGGGTCTTTTATATAAATTCTTAAAAAAGAATAAAAATCATCCTCTGAGGATATGTATCCAGCAGCCCTCGAGCCTGTGTCTGAGTAGTAGTAGTCGGCGCTAGGATCTGAAAAGAATACGCTTGGGGATGTCAAAGAAATTATTGCCTTACTTGTCAGAAAGTAGGTAAGGCAATGTCTAGTGCCCGTGAAGAGTAAATTCAAGCTAACATAGGAGTAGTATATGCTCCGAATATGCCACCCAAGTATACTGTAGCATCACGTGCACTGTCCGGATGCACTGTAAAGGTGTAGTGGGAGGCCACTGTACCCTTTGTAGTGCAGTAAATAGACTTGTACTAAACAACAGGAGCTGTCGACTCCACTGTCCATGAACCCGGTCCATGAGCACCATGTTTGGCCTATAAAAACCCTCCTAGCGAGCTCTTGCATATTAGTTGGGGAAAAGCAAAGCAACTATGAGTCTATAGCAATGAATATGGTGGTGTGTGAAGTAGAGCAGCCCCTAGGTGTTGTAGATAGGAGGAGTAAACCATATGGCAGGTAGAAGAAGTCTTGTGATAGAGACTAAAAGCAGGCTAGTCTCACAGTGGTGCAAAACAGAATGGTCTGGTGAGGGAGGTAGAAGAAGCCTTGTGATGAGAGACATGTTCCCTCATCCAGCAGTCCCATGTTAGTTCTTCGAGTGTGCCTATCAACGTCTGTCCATTGACGATCAACCGCTGATCCGAGTGGTGGTAGCATAGTTGGCTTTGGTAGACAGATGTTGGAAGAAGCGCTGTTGCTACCCAAACCCAGTAGACCAGAAAGTTTTGTACCATTGACACCATTCCTAGATGCACTGCGTTGTCATAATGAAAACTATGGTAGCGAGTCGGATGTGCCCTACCGAGTAGTAAGTACAAGCTTTGATCTAGAAAATGGTTACTAAAACCACGTAGTCAGAAGCTTGTAAAGTGTCAAACCCTATATCCATTAAGCTATTGTTGAATAAAAATTCTTCAACCGAGTACTGTGTGAACTGTCCGAGTACGTCATGATGTGGCCATGTAGTCAATGGTCGTATCATGGTAGGTACCCGGTAGGTGTGAACTCAAAGGATAAATCTAAGCAGAGTGCGACGCGTTTGAGATCATGAAAAGGCGTGCGGACGTTGTTTCAAACTGCGTAGCCACATTAAAATGGAAGGGAAACTGAAATGCCGCACCCATTGGCATGATTATCGGGGCGCATTATTGTGGAAACCCTATATAAAAAGGGAACCATTCCGGACCATCATCTCCCCCAGCTTCATTTGCTTTCTACCTTAGCCCCCGAGCGACCGTGAGCGCTTTGCAATCTTGCTTTTATAAACCCTAGTTCTATAAAAAAAAGCTCTGCTTGATGGGTAAGGGTAAGAACTCGAGCGCCTCCGCCAAGAAGACTGCCAAAAAGAGGGTGCTAGAAGTGTCGGAGATGGCCACCGCCGCCCAGATCTGGTCGGCGGCGAGCACGAAGCCGAAACACCTCCAGAAGCTCCACGACCAGGGCTACTTGCCGGACCAAAAGCTTGGCGAATGGGGGGGCGCCTGGAGAGCACCGTATTCCAAGCCTTGAGTCGAGTGAGATCATCCTCTTTGCGCCATTCATCTACATGGGTTTTTGCACTATTATGGCATAACCCTGAACCATCTAAACCCAAATTCCATCTCGCATCTATCGATCTTTGTCCACCTTTGTGAGACTTTCCTTGGCATCCCCCTTCCATCACTCTGTTTCACTATTTCTTTAAGCTGAAACCGCATCCAAACGCGGCAAATCCTGGTGTTTTGGGGGGCGCTGGTATCCAATTCTGGTTGGGGAAGAAAAATGAGTATCTCCATTATACCTTGGTCGATTCTGTGAAGAACTGGAGGTGGCTATTTGAATAGATTTAATAAACTCTGTAGAGGTGTATAAATTTCCCCACACGATAGGTGCAACCTCATCCATGATTAGTGGATGAAATAGACCTAACGATACCTCATACTCGAATGTACGTGACCTTAGATGTCCATATAGCTCTACTATGGCTTCTCAGGGGTTAGAAACACAAAACCGAAAAGATACCAAATCCCCCCAAACATGATGATACCAAATCATTACAAAAGAAAACAAGGCTCGAACACGACCAAGAAAACAGTGGCTCGAACGCGGCCTAAAAACCAAAAGCTTACCGTGGAAGAGCACATAGCATCCACGCCAACCGAACACGGAAGAAAACCTAGCCCCTATATTGTCTCCTGATATTCCGCTGCTGACACCAGCCTCCTAGTAGATATTATACTTCTATCTAACGGGGTGTGAGATCAAGCCTACCCAAATAGACATGTGGCTGTACGAAATAACTCACTAGGCGAGAGGGACTATGAACCAGTCCTTATGTGACCGAGGTGAGTATCTACCACAGGAATCCTCCCCAGGCACCCCTGCCATGATAAACTACCTCCATAGTTTACCACTACTCGCCCAATATTGGGGTTTAGTTTCAGGTTTAGCAAGTTTTAAGTGTCATTATTATCCCTAAATCTAGTCATGGTGTGGAGCTCATAAAATAACAAGATAACCCTTTTATCTTAAACATGTCGCATTAACCGAGCTCATTTTCTAGGGTAATAATCTCATAGTCATGTTTTAGCATTTCAGTGGTTTAAAGCAAGATGGTAGGGAGTAGGAGCTAGGACTTGCCTTCATTGTTGTCACCTTCTGGCAAGTCTACGAAATTTGGGTCTTCGTCCTCCTAACGATTATCATCGTCTGTCGGATGTATCGATCAAATAAGACTACCGCTATCCGCAAAAGAAAAGGCAAAAGCAAACATAGAACTATACGGTGGCACTAGGTGCAAATGGTAGGGTTTGATTTTAGATGAATTTTAGAAGTGGTTTGATGTGAAAAGGAGTTAGGGTTTAAAAGTTATGTATTTTAGAAGTTTGAGAAAGTCTTAGACTTTGCCACAGCTTTTGATCTAATGATAGCTAACACTTTCTTCCATAAGAGACTATCCCATTTAGTGACCTTTAGTAGCGGCTAGTTCTCTAGTCAAATCGACTTTGTCCTTACAAGAAGGAGGGATAAACGAACATGCATGGACTGTAAGGTGATACCTGGAGAATGTGTGGTTGCTCAACACAAGCTGGTGGTGGCTGACTTTCGCTTTCTGGTGCAAGCTCGTGGGAACAAACAAGCTAAGGTTGCTAGAACGAAGTGGTGGAAATTAGAAGGGAGGCATCAAAGGTCTTTAAGGAAAAGGTCATTGAAGAGGGCCCTTGGAATGATGAAGGCGATGCAAACAACATGTGGGAGAAGATGGCAACATGCGTTCGGAAGGTTGCTTCAGAGGTGCTTGGAGTGACCAAAGGGAGCGGATGTGACTCAAAAGACACTTGGTGGTGGAATGAAGATATGCAAAAGTCTATTAAGGAAAAGAAGGAGTGCTATAAGCGCTTGTATCATGATAGGTGTACAAACAACATAGAGAAGTACAAAGTGGCAAAGAAGACTGCAAAACGAGCGGTGAGTGAGGCAAAGGGGCGGGCCTATGAGGACCTGTACCGATGTTTGAGTATGAAGGAAGGAGAGAAGGACATTTATAGGATGGCTAGGGCTCGCGATAGGAAGACAAGGGACTTTAACCAAGTCAAGTGCATAAAGGATGAGAGGGAGCAACTCTTGGTGAAGGAGGATGAGATCAAACATAGATGGTAAGAGTATTTTGATACATTGTTCAATGGTGAGAATGAGAACACCACCATTTAGCTGGATGACTCGTTTGATGACACTAACAGGCGCTTTGTGCGGAGGATTCAAGAATCGGAGGTCAGAGAAGCCTTAGAAAGGATGAAAGGGGGCAAAGCGATGGGCCCTGATGGTATTCCAATCAAGGTGTGGAGATGTCTCGGGGATATAGCTATAGTATGGCTAACCAAGATGTTCAACAATATCTTTTGATCGAACAAGATGCCTGAGGAGTGGAGAAGAAGTATATTGGTACCAATCTACAAGAACAAGGGAGATATCCAAAGTTGTACTAATTATCGGGGAATTAAGTTGATGAGCCACACTATGAAGTCATGGGAGAGAGTCATCGAGTAGCGCCTATGAGGAACAATGCAGATATCAACAAACCAATTTGGTTTCATACCCAGAAGGTCAACCATAGAAGCAATCTTCTTAATAAGACAGGTTATGGAGCGGTTTAGAGAGCAGAAGAAGGACATCCACTTGGTTTTCATTGACTTGGGAGAAGGCTTATGACAGATACCAAGAAATGTTATGTGGTAGTCTTTGGACAAACATAAAGTCTCATCAAATTACGTGACCCTCATCAAGGGCATGTACAACAATGCTGTGACTAGTGTTTCGAACAAAGGATGGTAACACAGATTACTTCTCGATTAAAATTAGACTTTATCAAGGGTCAGCCTTAAGCCCATCTCATTGCCTTGGTAATGGATGAGGTTACCAGGAACATACAAGGGGATATCCCTTGGTGTATGTTGTTCACTGATGATGTAGTGTTAGTGGATGAAAGCCAGGCGGGAGTAAATAGGAAACTAGAGTTATGGGGACAGACCCTTGAGTCTAAAGGTTTTAGATTGAGCAGAACTAAAACCGAATACATGAGATGCGACTTTGGTGGAGTTGTACAGGAGGAGGGAGATGTGAGTTTGGAAGGTCAAGTAGTACCTAAGAAGGATACCTTTCGGTATCTAGGATCGATGCTACAGAGGGATGGAGATATTGATGTGGACGTTAGCCATACAATCAAAGCAGGGTGGATCAAGTGGCGATAAGCTTCTGGCATTCTCTATGACAAGAGGGTACTACAAAAGCTAAAAGGCAAGTTCTATAGAACAACGATTAGACCGGCTATGTTGTATAGAGCAGAATGTTGGCCTACAAAGATTTAACATGTTCAACAACTGAGTGTTACAGAAATGCGTATGTTGCGATGGATTTGCAGTCACACAAGAATGGACCGAGTTCGGAACGATGATATACTTGATCGCCTAGAGCTAGCACCAATTGAAGAAAAGCTTGTCCAACATCAGTTGAGGTGGTTTGGCCATGTCCAAAGGAGACCTCTAGAGGCACCAGTGCATTGTGGAGTCCTATGCCAAGCTAATAATATGAGGAGAGGTAGAGGAAGACCGAAATTGACATGGGGGGAGGCAATAAAAAGAGATTTGAAAGCTTAGGATATACCTAGCGATCTATGTTTGAATAGGAGTACTTGGAAAGCAACTATTGAAGTGCCTGAACCGTGACTTGGGGCTCTTGGTGTGTTTCAACTCTAGCCTACCCCAACTTGCTTGGGACTGAAAGGCTATGTTGTTGTTGTTGTATTCCATAGCCAATTAACTTGGTGGAATTTGATATGCATTTTCTGGTGCATGAAAATATGTGCAAACTACATGGTTAATTTCCTTAATGCATCTAGTTTATTTATAAATTTTCTAGGAATTATTGTAAGCTAGGAAAATGCATTTCTAACTCTCTATGTATACTAACAGGGTGTACCCAACATTTTCTAAAGCGTACCCCGTGTTGTGTGTGTGTGATGTGGGTGTGTGTGTGTGACAGGTGGGCCACCTACTTGTGTCAGCAGTGATGGTGGCATCGGCGTTTAAGGCCGTGGGCCTAGGTGTCAGAGACGGAGGGGGAGAGAGAGGGGGACGGACGGGGACGGAGGGTGACGGCAACGCTGTTTCCTCCCGGTCCCACCTAGCGGAGACAGGGGAGGGAGAAGAGGGGAACGGTGGCGGACGGAGGTGCCCACGCCAGTGATGGAGCAGGGGAGGGGGAGCAGGGCTCGCTAGAGTGGCTTACGTCGATGGCGTCTACCCTCGGGGGTGGTGGAGGAAGGGTGTACAGGGTCCTTGGCGCACGTCATAGTGGTCGCCGGAGTGGTCGCCGTCGGTAACGAGGTCCAATTCACGGGTTCGATCAGCGCCACATAATCAGGGATACTACCGGATGCCAGGTCGATCAGGACTCTAGCCTGCCCTTGGCCTAACACCGGCTCCCCGCACATCCTTACTACCTCTAGTGTGCGCACTTTGATAGAACAATTCTCGGCCTGAGTTGAGCTACTCGGCTTCATTGTCGGAACGACTTATCCGGCTAGCTAAGTGATAGGCATGCGTTCAACATGATAAGAGGGCCTTCAACGATCCGATCCTTAATTGACACAGACGGAATCACTATAAGTCATCACACCACCAACATATAAGATTCTGCCCGGTCTCCATTTATTCATCATCACATGGTTATTTTTCACGATAGCAATTATAGCTCACCCTGCTTAAGTATCCACCTATATCTCATAGGCGACACGAAATCACCTGACTTCTACTGGTCTAAGCATGGCTAAGCATAGATCAGCCTATCCATCTAGTAAGAGTACATGTATTGATATATATTGGACAAGGTAGGGAATATGCACCAACGGTTTCATCCAACTCTTATCACCTAATGCATCATATAAAAGTTATACTCATGTGCATTTATAAAAGAGAGGGTAGGAGACTTAGAATGCTCTGGGGCTTGCCTGGGATCCGACACAAGTCAGTTCAGTTAGTTCGCACTGTCTTGGTGACATCTCCGGTTCTAGCACTGGCTCAGTCCTTTCATCTTCGGGATAGGTCCACCATACACTATCTTTGTGTTAGACTCCAATATCACATTCTTCACGTGGTGCATCTAGCGTACCTAGATGAGATACAAAATACAAGTGCATGAATGCGAATAATGGTAATACGAATGCATCACATAAAAGCGTTCAAGACAAGCACAAGATTATGCAAGACATTGGCACCTAGAGTTATTTAACTAAACACTATTTAAGCACAACAGGTGGATATGGCAAGCATATCAAGCATGGCACACAAATTACTTGAGTGTAGCCATGGCAAGTATTCATCAATCGATGTCAACTTAACATGTTTAACCAACCAGGGCAAGCTAAAGCAATCAACCTACACATGCAGTTCCTGGACAGCAGCACAACAGCCACTTGTTTTAGTCATAAATAGAGATCCTAGACTTTGTGGAAAGCTAATGAAATTATCTACAACTCTTTTATTTACACTGAGAGCTGATTCTAAATGTAACCAAGTTCAAACACACCAAGAAGCAGGTGTGCACAAACAATGGACGGAAAACTGATATGAACTTCAGAGATGCATATCTAGAGTTCTATCCACTCAAAAAATGTGGTTCTTAACTTTTTAGAAATCTTATTAAGTTAGATACAACTTTGTTATTATCATCTAAGGGTGATTTCATGTGACAGAACCGCCCAATTTATACAAGATCAAGTGCGGCTGTCCCCTCTAACACGTTGACACGCGCATACTTTCACTTATATAAACCCGGTAGTCCGCCGAGTGTCACGCAGGACCTCGGTAAATCAACATCACAACCAAGATCGCGTGATTAAGCAAATACACATCACATACGTAGAGTTGCAGCGGAAATAATATTACAAATGGTTTCACAAATAATAGTATAAGTTTGGGTTTCAAAACCGATTAGTGAAAACAACATTTGCTTTCAAAGGATTACATTGATATAAGTTTCAAATACATTGCTAGCATAAGTGACATCCTCGGATAAAAGCATGTAGATGAGAGGTAAATATAGAGTCACCGAGCCCACCGGCGGTTAACCACCATCTTCAGTAGGCCAAAACCTCACCTGCAACATGGTGGGATAAACCCTGAGTACTCGAATGTACTCAGCTAGACTTACCTGTCATAAACCAGAAATAAAATTGACTCCAAGGAGTATGCAAGGCTTTATAAGTGGAGGTAGCTTGACAACATTTTGCATAAAAAAATGATTAACTCAATTATACAATTATAATTCTGTCATCAAGTTAATTAGAACTATCTATCTCTAGATTAGCAACTATCATGTGCTAAACATGTGGTATATCTTTTTAGAGCATACAATAGTAACCATAGCAGGTATAGTAATTCCATGTTTATCCGAACCATCACATTCCATAATCCAATTACTACGATGTTGGGACTAGCCAAGTTTCTCACTATTCGGGAGAGACGGCGATTCGAATCGATTTCAACCAGCTGGGAATTTATTCCTAACACAAACCCAGGCAGACCAGATCAACGGTCACCTTAGGTCACCTTTGGTACAACTCAAGTACACATTTCGCGGGTCCGTACCGCGCCGCACAGTCTGGGACACCAGATGCCAGGACGTTCAGGCCTAGCCTGCCCTTGGGCTCAGTCTGATCGCCCCCCGCAAGGAGCGCACAACAGAATGGGTCCCGGCCTGAGTTGAGCTACTCGGCTTTGCGGTCGGAACGAGTTATCCGGCCAGCTAAGTGATAGGCATGCGTTCAATCTTGTCAGAAGCGCCAACAACGGTACGGTCCTTAATCGACACAGACGGAATCACATGAGTGAACCTACACATAGACTCCGCCTGGCCTCGATTTACTTTTACCCCATGGTTCTTTTCCACGATAGCAAATATAGCCAACCGTGCTCCGGTATCCACCTATATCTCGCAGGTGACAGGATATCACCCGAGTTCTACCGGTCTAAGCATGGCTAAGCATATATTCGATCCTAGACCTATACCGGTTAAAGGTGTAATATCTGGACAAGGAATTTATATGCATCAAGTGGTTCCATTCAACTCTTATAACCTAATGCATCAATCATAAGAACTTAAGTAATCATTTGTAAAATACTGGGAGACTTAGAATGCTCCAGGGCTTGCCTGGGATTCGACACAAGTCAGTTCAGTTAGCTTGCACCGACTTGGTGACATATCCGGTCCTAGCACTTGCTTAGTCCTTCCATCTTCGGGATAGATCCACCAAACACCATCTTCAGGTTTGACTCCACATCACATCCTTCACGTGGTTCATCTAGCGTACCTAAAAGAGATGCAAGATGCATGTGTATGAATACATGGAAGTGCAATTGACAATGCAGCGCATGCAGTAAGTAAGACAAGCACAAGGTTACGTTAACATGCACAAGCACTTCGCATTGCTTACTTTAAATATCGCACAATTTATCATGCCATGATAGCAAAGAAGATGACAACACCAAGCATGACACAAATTTCCCAAGATCTCAGGTACTCTAACTCAACCATCATCAAAGGTATGAGCCACACTTATCAATATACAAGCAAACAACTATAATTGGAATCTATCAATTTCTGGACATGCAAACAGTAGCTATAAGATTTAGCTATAACTGGAGTTACACAAATCCAAATGACTTGCAAGAATATATTCTGGAAAGCTCATGAAATTTTCGACAATTCATATTTAATCATCTTAGCATGATTCTCAAGTTAACTAAGTCAAATATACCCATTTACAGAAATTGGTCTAAACAAGACAGAGATCAGCCATTTCTGAAACACAAATTTAAACAGGCATAACTCACAAACCACAAGGCCAAATACCACCAAATTTTAACAGGAGCTAGATACATGAATTATATACAACTTTGTTATGATCCCCAAAAACTCATTCAAATCCTAACTAGATCAAACACTAGCATCTTTCAGATCTGCTCAGAATAAAATCAAAACCTGACAGAAGAATTAAAAGTCATGTAACTCCTACACTATCTGGCCTATGACCTTACAATTTGAACACAAGTAAGATCATGAAATTTTATACAACTTTTGTATTCACTATAACCATAGCAAACATCATTTACACCACGAAAATAATTGCACAAGCAAAACTGCAAATCCAGCCCAACAGCAGTGGTATAGAAAACTGATAGCATCTTCAGAGAAGCATAACTGGAGTTCTAGACCTCCAACAAACATGAACCATAACTTTTTGAAAAGAATAGGAAGTTACCTACAACTTTCTTATTCTCATATTAAGATGATTCTACAGTTAGAAGCGTCAATTAATCCAATAATTACATCTCTGTCTAAAACATAGACAGAAACTGACATGCCACTTTAAACAGCTATAAATAGAGTTATATATGTCCAATAAATATGGTTCTAGACTTTTTAGAAAGCTTGTCAAATTCTAAACAACTTTGTTGTAAACACCTAAAGCTAATTCTACTAGTAATAAGGCCCCACAGTAAGAACAAGGAAACCCTGTCTGGGTTTGGGCAGAAACAGCCACAGAGATTTAAGCTAGTATAACTCAAGATCTACTTAGCTAAAAATCATGATATTTAACCTTTTGGAAAGCTTAAGAAAAGTACCACAACTCATGTATTTTCAACAAGTCATTATTCATAACTTAATTGAGCTAATTAATTCAAACATATAGATCTGTTCAGAGTAGAAGCAAAACAATACAGGGCATTTGTTATTTTTATAAATCTTAAACTATAAATCCTAAAGTCTTGAAATTTTTACCAAACAACAACAATCACCATAGTAGCACTCCACAAAAATTTCACATTTATTTGATCATAAAAACTGCAGTTATGAAAAAGACAAGACATGGCAAGTATCAAGAACCTAGCTGCATAGATCTATTTTTACAGAAAAATATTTAAACTAAAACATGCCACATTATAGATCTAATGCATGGATAATTTCATAAGGATTCCAAAATGTCCTTATTTACTATTGTACGATTTTTCAACTAATTACTACGATTTTCCAAAGTTTAGCACATAAATCTGCAAAAGAAAAGATTAAAACGAAAAAGGAAAAATACTTTTGCATTCGAAACCCTGGAGACCTCAGAAACGAACTAAGCCCATATCTGTAAATATATGTGTCTGGCATTTATGCAAAGTGAACACATGAAAAAGCTTATATTTCCGATTTACTCCCTCTTCTTCTTCCTCCGACGCCGGACACGAGAAACGAGACTTTAGCAATTTAGCGGCCGGGGGTGGTCACCGGGAGTGGGCGGGCTGTTCGTCGGTGAGGAGCAGCCAAGGTTGAGGTGCACCGGTCGATGAGGTGTCTTGGTAGCCACCTGATGATGCCGTGGCAGAGCCACGGCTGGCCGGGCAGCAACAACACCAAGCTCATGCGCCGACCAAGACTTCGGTGCGATGAACGCAGCGAGGCGCGACGAGTCAAGGCCACGGTGGTCGGTCATGGTCCCGCCGCCGTCTCTGCAGCAAGGGCGCAGAGCAGCTTGAGAAAGGAGGAGGAGAGAGAGAACGCCAAAGAAGAAGCGCTGCCTTTGCCCAGCTCGGCCATGGCGCCGGGCAGGGAGAGGCAGAGAAGAGAGGGAGAGGGAGAATGGAGAGGGAGTGAGTGGAGAGGAAGGTGCTGGTCCCGGACTTAAGCACGGCAAGGTGGCAATGAGGGCATGGCGTAGTAGCAGCGAGGGCAGCACAAAGCGAACCACACGGCGCGCTAGCAGTCTGCACGGTGACGGTGACGACACTATTCATAAAATTCAAATTTTCAATTCTACCTCAAACATACCACTAAAACTCATATTTCGTGCCTCCGTAACTCCTAAACCACGATGAGTTAGCAAAAACTCTATTTATAAAAGTTGTAGATCTACGCGACATCTCCAACTTTTCTTAAAGCGTCAAAGTCTGATTCGGCCTGGTTGGAGAGATACAAGGCTCCAAAGAAGGGTAAACGAAAACTGAAATCTCAGTTTCAGTCCATTAAGGACTTAGCCAAATTTTTGAGCTCCAAAACAACCATGGATTCCAACTTGAGGGCTCGGTTTGACTTGCTTCAAAGCTGATCTAGCTCTTGACCATTAAACAAAGTTTGTTCTACTCTACTCAAACTTCAACTTTGATTTAAGGTGCAACTCCATGCAAGCACTATAAGTGATTGGTCAACACAGGTCAAAGTAGCATCATGGTAAAGCTTAAATCCAAGTTTTAGACCGATGGAGGTATTTTCTTATCCTCCGCTCAACACAAAACTTTCATAACTTTTATTCACAAGTGTAAGTAGAGTTGTTTGAGCAAGGTTGAAATGTTTGTTTGTCATTACATGTTCTTATTCACCTAATAAAGTAATTCAGGCGAGGACATAACTTGTCATTTCATGTGATTTCTTGATTCCAATCTTTATGAAACTTTTCCAATCATCCACGTGGGTGGAAATTGATGTGAGGCACATGAAAGAAGCACCTTCAACATTACTTAGGTATATATCTGAAAAGGGCCAATAAGCAAGCAAAGGTATGTTGCCCAAGTTTAAGTTGGAGCTCGCTCTTGTAGAATTGATCTTGACACCGTCATCACCACTTAACATGTCATGTTTGAGCTCAAACCTATTGCTTAACTGGTGGCAAACACCTGGTGTGTTACAACCCTCCCCCCTTAAAGGAATCGTGTCCCGAGATTTGGCGCAAAAGACTTTTAAGGGAAGAGAAACATGTCAACCAGTTTCCAACATCAGTGATAGCATTAGGCTACTTAACTTCGGAGTATTAGAGAGGCTAATTTGGTCAAGACACTTTCTGATACTTGCTCTTCGCAGTAAGTTTGGTCTGAAGAATTTCCTTCGCTGGCTTCCATGAAGCATTGTTACTTTGGAAGAAATCTAAGATAGCACTGTCCTGCGTACTTCGTCCTCGATGTACGAAGAGTGATACAAGTGTATACTAAATACTTGTAACATCTACTTTCCTAGTGGATATAGCACGGACCTTATGGACTTTGCACTAGACCGCAGTCTATTGACGGATATTCCTTGCAATGGTGCTATATTTGTTCCCAAGGTTTGAAAAGCAGTTCTCTACTAAAGTGGATTAAGCACAACTTTCCATAAAGGATGTGATCATAGATGGGGTAAACATCCTTTGAGGGTATGAGAAACTAGCTAACCAATATCCAAGCCGGCTGTAGCGGTGCAATCACTCAGATGCCAACTGATGGAAAGCTACATAATATTCCATGTGTGCAGTGCTCTTTCTCTGATAACAACACTGTATTATTTGAGTCTGTTGAGTGAATATGAATGTGATAGCTGACTCTGTCGGCTCGACGTTCTCGATGATCATTCCTTAGGGAGCCTTTGGATCCAAGTTGCAACAGTGATCTGGGTTGAATCTGATGCAACCTCTTAGGTAAAAACACATATAAGGTACCAAAGGCATGTCAGCATTGGAGAGGCTTGGAGGACAACACAAGTTGCAAGTAATCACAAAACAAGGGACTAGTTCACTACCAAGCAGGTTGAGTACAAATTGGCCTTCGTGGTGCAGTTGCACATCAAGTTGGGTTGACTTGCATCGTAGCAAAACCAGCTTTCTTAAACTATATTTGATGTCGAGGCTTCCATTCTTAGGCCAATCAATATCTCAAAAACCAAAATCCAAAAATCTGTGGTTTGACACTTTTTTCCAATTACTTTTGACTCGTAAGGGCACAATTTGACTTCTAGAACACCTTGATTGCTCACGCATTGTTGATCTAAGAGGGCGAAAGCAAGGCACATAGGGGTGCAATTAGTGTTCTCAAGGGTATGGAGGGTTGTCTAACAGCAATACACCTACAAGTTGTAATTTCTTGGCATGAATTGCAAACACAACCTTCTAATACAAAGGATGATCGCAGTCACAGCGAAATTGCAGATTCTGTACCCTTTTGTTTTCTATTCCTATCTCATAAACTACTGCTCCAATATGCACAAATTTTGGTGGGCATGTAGATCCATGGGTCTTCTAACTACTCACCAAAATTCAACTCAACCGGACACCGTTTGACTATCCAAATAATTCATCTATCAAAACTGCTCTGTTATGAAATGACAGCAAACCGAGCCGACAAGATACCTCTCAAATCCGATGTTTTACTCAACCAATACTCAAACCAACTTAAGACATTGAAGGGTCCTAAGCAAGGAATGAGATCACCAAGTTTGGGGTCAATCCAACTTAGTTTGAGTCACTAATTGCCTGGCTTGAAGATAACCGGTTTAGTGCCACAAAATCTGGACAGATCTCTCGTTCTTCCTTTATAACCGCGGTAGCTTTCTCGCTGAGGATGGAGGCTAGGGTTTTCCTTACATGCCTCTTAGGAAACAACCTCAACCATTGATTTAGACACCAACTTGACGATGCACAAACATTGGACTTGTGGGTTATTTTCACAGGGCACAAAGCATTACTCCACATGGCGGGCATCCCTATATAGATAAGGAACCGTTTCTGAATATTCTCTGGCACCTCATCCAATAGAGCCTTGAACAAATCCGTTTGTGGTACCTAGGGGCACAATGATGCTGATCGAAACTAGGGATATGCTTTCTCTAGTTCTTTACTTAGCTGATACAACATGTTGCACTATATACATGATTGTCCAAGATGGAATTGACTTGATAGCACATTTGGAGAAGAAGTAGCACTTGCATTGCAGGGCCAGGTTTGCTGTTTCCTTGATCAACATCATTCTGTGAGATATGGTCTTCATAGTTACCAACTAGTAGTTACCTAACTGAAGACTAACTTTCCCACTGGTAACTAATCAGTTGTCCCTCAACACTAAAAAGGTTCCAAATCTTCACTCTTAATAATAAAAAATTGTGGTCGAAGCATACAGATGGTCGCCATTGAAGTCAGCAGAAAGGGGTCACACCAAAGAAGGTCGGTTCGTCTACGTGATCCTTATGCACCTCAAGATTGAGAACTTGGACAGGAACTCATATATACCAGGTGACCTATTACAGCACATAATACATTGGTCCATTTATCATCCGACTGATCACTTGTTCAATCTTAAGTGTGGTGCACCTTTCTGATCCAATAAAAATGACATAAGTTGCTCACTAGATGACCAACGTCATTACAGGGACAGTCATGTCGAGTAGAGTCACTTGTCTACCACCTCTTGCAGTCTATTTATGTTCCTGTTAGTGACCTGTTCTTCAAAGGTTAACCATTGGACGACTTCAAAAGGGAGTCCAATTGCATTTGATTCAACGTACAGATCTTCTACCACGCTATGGAGAGATAACCAAGGAAGAGCTCACGTGAAAATAACACATCGGTGCAGTTCTGCAATGGATCATGACTAGAAACCTCAATACCAGCGCGTGCCGAGCAGCACAGCCTTGTGTGTGCACCCACAGGAGGCTCTCGGTTTCATCGCGGCACCGTAGATCGCTAATCGTGGCACCATTACTGAACATACAACCCACAAGAAATCTCACATGGCACAAATTGGGTTACATAGGAGCAAGCACTATGCGAAGGAGGGATAGCAACAAAGGTAGTTACAAGGTTAGGAGTCAACAAGCAGGGGATCCGAAGATCAAATCACAACGCAAGAGAACATAGCTTAATTGCCAAAGACAACTGAGCAGGGGACTTCTTGCCGAATTTCCATATACGTCTTGTGTCCACCCAAGTGATTACCAGATAAGATTAACATGAGATTTGGTCTTGTCGAGTAGCAACATGAGATCAAGACTGATAAATATTCAGAGACTTGAAAGGGTTGGAGACAAAACAAACGAGATTCAAGGGACAGAGCCATTGCACTGACTAGGGATTCAGTTGATAAAGCAATGACAGGATCTATGAGGAAAAGTTTCCAAAGTCAGGGTAGATAGCGATTAGCGTTGTACCAGATCATCAGTAGGAGAAGGAGCAATGAAGTCCGACAAGGATTTTGGAGCAAGGTCCTTCCACACAAGAGTGGGACAACCATGACACATGCAAGCAAAGAAGGGAGCTAAGCTTGGGCCTAAGGTCAAGCAAAGATATGGATAATGGTCTTCGTAGCACAACGTTCAATGGCTAGCAACCACATGTACAGGCTTAGGCTCCTAAGAGAGAACTTAATTGAAAACGACAACTATGAGATTACCAAAACTTGGACGTTGTTCCAGGATAGC
Organism: Miscanthus lutarioriparius; assembly: GCA_904845875.1. Taxonomy (NCBI): domain Eukaryota; kingdom Viridiplantae; phylum Streptophyta; class Magnoliopsida; order Poales; family Poaceae; genus Miscanthus; species Miscanthus lutarioriparius. The sequence continues at coordinate 77,085,196 of CAJGYO010000005.1, forward strand.
GCTCTTCAACACTCATATGCTTTCCGAGGACAAAAGGATGACAACTACGGCACGACCTAAATAACGAGCACCCGCACCTACATCTTGGTCTTAAGCAAGCATTTCAAAACACTCAATCTAATTAGCTTAAGCGACTATTACTAAGCACAAAGCTCACACCTAACAAGTAGTCACCTACAACAACACTGCTACACATATCACGCAAAACATGGTGGTAAAGTATTGTTACCATTTATTTCCTTTGGAAGCAAACATATAAGGCGAAGCTAATCACACACTATCTTCAAACACAGCTATTCAAGTGGCATGGAACAAGGCATTTAATCTAGCTTCACACAGGGAAGATAGTAACCACACATGAACCACAAGTTACTTAGTATTTGAGCAAAGTGAGGGAAGCATATTTATGCACAAGCACAATCATGATGCATGCTCATCCTATTCGTCCTTACAAAATTGCTAGCCTAAGGCGGCAATCACGTTCTATGTCGGTGGCATAACACGTACTCTCTCGATATATAGCTAGTCGTCAGCTACATTCAATCTATGCATTCGTAGTTAGCGTACCTGTAGGCAAATTCATTGCAACCCATTCCCACAAGAGATAAATAACAACACAATGAAAGCAGTAAACTAAGATACTTTCCATATATACATCCCTAGATATATATACTTCGGTATCCATAGCTACCCGATAGATATACCCACAATTAAGTACCTTCATAGATACATGTGTGTAACATGTAAATATTCCAGTAACCATAGCTAACTCTCCCCTAGACCGATAGTTGGACGGTCATGCTCTTACAACTCACACTTACCTGGGGGTAGAGGCAATTGATCCATACATTACCATTCAAGCGAATAGCATCCATACTATAGCACGCCGTATCGACGATGAAAGTAAAATTGCAATAAAGTACATCCCTCAAAGTTAGTACATAGATAGCCACCTAATAGTCCTTAACTGGGCATAAAGGAGGATGTCGCTAGCATAGTTTTACAATTAAGTTTTGACAAATTGCCTGTAGCTAAAGTTTTAGTTAAAATAGACTTTTTAAAACCAAAACTTTGGCTTTTAAAACTGTGTACCTGATAGTATTATGCCTAATCTCGCTCTGATACCAGCTATGATAGAACCGTCTAATTTATACAAGATCAAGTGCGGCTGTCCCCGCTAACACGTTGACACGCGCATACTTTCACTTATATAAACCCGGTAGTCCGCCGAGTGTCACGCAGGACCTCGGTAAATCAACATCACAACCAAGATCGCGTGATTAAGCAAATACACATCACATACGTAGAGTTGCAGCGGAAATAATATTACAAATGGTTTCACAAATAATAGTATAAGTTTGGGTTTCAAAACCGATTAGTGAAAACAACATTTGCTTTCAAAGGATTACATTGATATAAGTTTCAAATACATTGCTAGCATAAGTGACATCCTCGGATAAAAGCATGTAGATGAGAGGTAAATATAGAGTCACCGAGCCCACCGGCGGTTAACCACCATCTTCAGTAGGCCAAAACCTCACCTGCAACATGGTGGGATAAACCCTGAGTACTCGAATGTACTCAGCTAGACTTACCCGTCATAAACCAGAAATAAAATTGACTCCAAGGAGTATGCAAGGCTTTATAAGTGGAGGTAGCTTGACAACATTTTGCATAAAAAAAATGATTAACTCAATTATACAATTATAATTCTGTCATCAAGTTAATTAGAACTATCTATCTCTAGATTAGCAACTATCATGTGCCAAACATGTGGTATATCTTTTTAGAGCATACAATAGTAACCATAGCAGGTATAGTAATTCCATGTTTATCCGAACCATCACATTCCATAATCCAATCACTACGATGTTGGGACTAGCCAAGTTTCTCACTATCCGGGAGAGACGGCGATTCGAATCGATTTCAACCAGCTAGGAATTTATTCCTAACACAAACCCAGGCAGACCAGATCAATGGTCACCTTAGGTCACCTTTGGTACAACTCAAGTACACATTTCGTGGGTCCGTACCGTGCCGCACAGTCTGGGACACCAGATGCCAGGACGTTCAGGCCTAGCCTGCCCTTGGGCTCAGTCTAATCGCCCCCCGCAAGGAGCGCACAACAGAACGGGTCCCGGCCTGAGTTGAGCTACTCGGCTTCGCGGTCGGAACGAGTTATCCGGCCAGCTAAGTGATAGGCATGCGTTCAATCTTGTCAGAAGCGCCAACAATGGTACGGTCCTTAATCGACACAGACGGAATCACATGAGTCAACCTACACATAGACTCCGCCTGGCCTCGATTTACTTTTACCCCATGGTTCTTTTCCACGATAGCAAATATAGCCAACCGTGCTCCGGTATCCACCTATATCTCGCAGGTGACAGGATATCACCCGAGTTCTACCGGTCTAAGCATGGCTAAGCATATATTCGATCTTGGACCTATACCGGTTAAAGGTGTAATATCTGGACAAGGAATTTATATGCATCAAGTGGTTCCATTCAACTCTTATAACCTAATGCATCAATCATAAGAACTTAAGTAATCATTTGTAAAATACTGGGAGACTTAGAATGCTCCGGGGCTTGCCTGGGATTCGACACAAGTCAGTTCAGTTAGCTTGCACCGACTTGGTGACATATCCGGTCCTAGCACTTGCTTAGTCCTTCCATCTTCGGGATAGATCCACCAAACACCATCTTCAGGTTTGACTCCACATCACATCCTTCACGTGGTTTATCTAGCATATCTAAAAGAGATGCAAGATGCATGTGTATGAATACATGGAAGTGCAATAGACAATGCAGCGCATGCAGTAAGTAAGACAAGCACAAGGTTACGTTAACATGCACAAGCACTTCGCATTGCTTACTTTAAATATCGCACAATTTATCATGCCATGATAGCAAAGAAGATGACAACACCAAGCATGACACAAATTTCCCAAGATCTCAGGTACTCTAACTCAACCATCATCAAAGGTATGAGCCACACTTATCAATATACAAGCAAACAACTATAATTGGAATCTATCAATTTCTGGACATGCAAACAGTAGCTACAAGATTTAGCTATAACTGGAGTTACACAAATCCAAATGACTTGCAAGAAGATATTCTGGAAAGCTCATGAAATTTTTGACAATTCATATTTAATCATCTTAGCATGATTCTCAAGTTAACTAAGTCAAATATACCCATTTACAGAAACTGGTCTAAACAAGACAGAGATTAGCCATTTCTGAAACACAAATTTAAACAGGCATAACTCATAAACCACAAGGCCAAATACCACCAAATTTTAACAGGAGCTAGATACATGAATTATATACAACTTTGTTATGATCCCCAAAAACTTATTCAAATCCTAACTAGATCAAACACTAGCATCTTTCAGATCTGCTCAGAATAAAATCAAAACCTGACAGAAGAATTAAAAGTCATGTAACTCCTACACTATCTGGCCTATGACCTTACAATTTGAACACAAGTAAGATCATGAAATTTTCTACAACTTTTGTATTCACTACAACCATAGAAAACATCATTTACACCACGAAAATAATTGCACAAGCAAAACTGCAAATCCAGCCCAACAGCAGTGGTATAGAAAACTGATAGCATCTTCAGAGAAGCATAACTGGAGTTCTAGACCTCCAACAAACATGAACCATAACTTTTTGAAAAGAATAGGAAGTTACCTACAACTTTCTTATTCTCATATTAAGATGATTCTACAGTTAGAAGGGTCAATTAATCCAATAATTGCATCTCTGTCCAAAACATAGACAGAAACTGACATGCCACTTTAAACAGCTATAAATGGAGTTATATATGTCCAATAAATGTGGTTCTAGACTTTTTAGAAAGCTTGTCAAATTCTAAACAACTTTGTTGTAAACACCTGAAGCTAATTCTACTAGTAAGAAGGCCCCACAGTAAGAACAATGAAACCCTATCTGGGTTTGGGCAGAAACAGCCACAGAGATTTAAGCAAGTATAACTCAAGATCTACTTAGCCAAAAATCATGATATTTAACTTTTTGGAAAGCTTAAGAAAAGTACCACAACTCATGTATTTTTAACAAGTCATGATTCATAACTTAATTGAGCCAATTAATTCAAACATGTAGAACTGTTTAGAGTACAAGCAAAGCAATACAGGGCATTTGTTATTTTTATAACTCTTAAACTATAAATCCTAAACTTCTGAAATTTTTACCAGACAACAAAAATCACCATAGTAGCACTCCACAAAAATTTGACATTTATTTGAGCATAAAAACTGTAGTTATGAAAAAGACAAGACATGGCAAGTATCAAGAACCTAGCTGGATAGATCTATTTTTATAGAAAAATATTTAAACTAAAACATGCCACATTATAGATGTAATGCATGGACAATTTCATAAGGATTCCAAAATGTCCTTATTTACTATTGTACGATTTTTCTACTAATTACTACGATTTTCCAAAGTTCAGCATAGAAATCTGCAAAAGAAAAGATTAAAATGAAAAAGGAAAAATACTTTTGCATTCGGAACCCTGGAGACCTCAGAAACGAACTAAGCCCATATCTGTAAATATATGTGTCTGGCATTTATGCAAAGTGAACACATGAAAAAGCTTCTATTTCCGATTTACTCCTCTTCTTCTTCCTCTCGGACGCTGGACACGAGAAACGCACGCAATTTACGTCGTGGGGGGGTTTCACCGGGGGGTGGCGGGCTGTTCGTCGGTGAGGAGCAGGCCAAGGTTGATGTGCACTGGTCGACGAGGTGTGCTTTGTAGCCGGCCCTAATGACGCTGTGGCTAGGCCACGACCGGCCGGGCTCTCAGAACACTAAGCTGCAACCGACCGGGACTTCGGTGCAAAGAACGGCGAGGCGCGACGAGTCAAGGCCACGGTGGTCGGCTCATGTCCCCGCCGTGTCTGGCAACAAGTGGGTAGAGCAACTTGAGAAAGGAGGAGGAGAGGGAGAGAAACGCCAGAATAATGCGGTGTCTTGCCCAGCTCGGCCATGGCGCTGGCAGGGAGAGGCAGAGAAGAGAGGGAGAGGGAGAATGGAGAGGGAATGAGTGGAGAGGAAGGTGCTGGTCCTGGACTTAAGCATGGCAGGGTGGCAGCGAGGGCACGGCAGGTGGCACTGAGGGCAGCACAGGCGAACCACGCGGCGCTAGCATTCTGCACGGTGATGGTGATGACACTGTTCATAAAATTCAAATTTTCAATTCTACCTCAAACATACCACTAAAACTCATATTTCGTGCCTCCGTAACTCCTAAACCACGACGAGTTAGCAAAAACTCTATTTATAAAAGTTGTAGATCTACGCGACATCTCCAACTTTTCTTAAAGCGCCAAAGTCTGATTCAGCCTGGATGGAGAGATACAAGGCTCCAAAGAAGGGTAAACGAAAACTGAAATCTTAGTTTCAGTCCATTAAGGACAGCCAAATTTTTGAGCTCCAAAACAACCATGGATTCCAACTTGAGGGCTCGGTTTGACTTGCTTCAAAGCTGATCTAGCTCTTGACCATTAAACAAAGTTTGTTCTACTCTACTCAAACTTCAACTTTGATTTAAGGTGCAACTCCATGCAAGCACTATAAGTGATTGGTCAACACAGGTCAAAGTAGCATCATGGTAAAGCTTAAATCCAAGTTTTAGACCGATGGAGGTATTTTCTTATCCTCCGCTCAACACAAAACTTTCATAACTTTTATTCACAAGTGTAAGTAGAGTTGTTTGAGCAAGGTTGAAATGTTTGTTTGTCATTACATGTTCTTATTCACCTAATAAAGTAATTCAGGCGAGGACATAACTTGTCATTTCATGTGATTTCTTGATTCCAATCTTTATGAAACTTTTCCAATCATCCACGTGGGTGGAAATTGATGTGAGGCACATGAAAGAAGCACCTTCAACATTACTTAGGTATATATCTGAAAAGGGCCAATAAGCAAGCAAAGGTGTGTTGCCCAAGTTTAAGTTGGAGCTCGCTCTTGTAGAATTGATCTTGACACCGTCATCACCACTTAACATGTCATGTTTGAGCTCAAACCCATTGCTTAACTGGTGGCAAACACCTGGTGTGTTACATTTCACAGCTAAAAGGGTTAAACAATACAAAGAGGGCATCTCTGTCCAGATTTCGATAGAATCTGCCATTCTACTTTGAACAACAATAACTAGAGGTCTAGACCACCAAAAACAGTGATCTTAGACATTTTAGAAATGTTATAAAAAATGATACAACTCTCCTATTATCACCAATATATGATTACATGTTTAAATAAGTCAACCAAAGCAATCATTCAAATCTGTACAGAGCATAAGCAAAATCTGACAATGGGCTTGCTGGGAGCATAAATCCGAAACTATTAGGCCTATGGTCATGCAATTTTTAACACAGGCAAGATAAGGAGATTATCTACAACTTTGATATTTACCACGTCTTCAGAAAATATCATTTGATTCACGAAATTAGCATCACAACAAAAATTACACATGCAGCCATTTCAGAATATAACACTTTGAGATTTCACTTGTTTTGTTAACGAAGGGCATACCCACATAAGCTATTCAAAGAACTTAAACCATCACTAATATACTTAGCAACACTTTATTAAAACACCCAGCACTCAAGCATCACCAAAATACATTTACCAGCTTTATCTATAAATACACTTCTACTAACCCTTTCTCCTAATAAATTAATATATATATATGTTATTTTAGTGATATATGAGAAAAACTAGTTTGGGTCTGAGATTTTTATGAGTGGTAGGTGCTATCAAAACATGGCTATTGCACAAATTTCACATGCTCAGATTTTATATATTAATTACTATGAAAAAGACAAATTGTTATTACAAGAAAAATAAGTGAGGGCAAGATAAATCTAAAGATCAACATTTTTCATAAACACAGAGCCATGTTAGGGTTTCTTAGGCCACAATATCACCATGCCAAGGCAAAGGAACTACATTTCACATTTTTGCATATATAAATTATTTATAAACCATTTAAAACCATTTATCAAGCACCAAACAAGTTAAATCAATAACTCACTCATACTACATCCAATGAGCATGAAATTTTTACCACAACACACACATAGCATAAATAGCCTACCATAAAATTTCATAGCAATTGGAGCAACACAACTTTAGATATGAATTTATTCATAGAAAACTCTAATTAACATAGGTAAATAAAAATAGCAAAAACCTTCTACTAACACATGTCATAACATGACTCTACTGCATAGATCCACTTTCAAGGATTCCAAAAAGTCTTCATTTGTTATTTTATGATTTTCTACGAATTATTACGATTTTCCAAAGTTTTAGCCAAATAAAAGCAATAAAGGAAAACACATTTGCACCGAGGCCCCTGAACTTCCATGAAAACAAATTCCAACGAAAAGGTCCTCCCAGGCACTATTCACTTGAGTCATAGGATTCAGAACTAGACCCAACAAAAAGCTTCTATTCATGTTTTGGTCCTCCTTCATCAAGCAGAGACGGAGGGGGCGGTCGGGCTCGGGGGCGACGTTGGCCGGCGCTGTAGGGAAGGGAAAGGAGAGGGTCGGCGCATGCGTGGCGTGGCTAGGCACTACAGCGGAGGAGGAGAGGGAGTAGCGCCTGTAGCAGCAGCGGTAGCTCGAGCTTCGGCTCTGCCATGGCGATGGTGAGCACTTGAGGGAGGGAGAGAGAGGCAGAGCACGAGGGAGAGAGAAAGGAAGGCAGAGGGAGTGAGGGCAAGCGAGCTAGGGCTCGGTGCCCACTCTAGGAGGATGTAGAGGCGCAGTAGGGAGGTAGATTCATGCGTCGGTGATGGTGGGGGCACGGCCGGTGCATGGGCGACATGTCGGCAAAACGTCGAACACCTGGCGGGCGACGGTGCGAGTGAGGTGGGCCTCCTATGGACCGAATTGGTGAACGGGCCTTAAACAAAGTTTGACCATCTCTGAATACTCCCTAACTTTGATTAACGGTGCATTGCCATTAGAGCCATGGATTAGGAGATAATTAGGTCCAAAGTTGACACTGTTAGCGGTTTAAACGGAATTAAGCTTTGCTCGGTTGGATCCCAATTTAATTGGTCAAACTTGGTCAAACTGAGTCCAAATTTTTCTGAGCTCTTCTCCAATGAATCATATCCAACTTTTATTTTTGGGTCAACTCAAGTTACTTAACAAAATTTGGTGAACGCGACGTGCCAACTGTATTGCTACTAATCCTGGACTTTCTAAGTCTAAAAAACAGCTGCAGATTCAATACTCGAGCACCTAGTTGACTTGCTTCCAAATTGGTTTGGATCTTGGTCCAAGAACAAAGTTTGTAGAGCACAAACTAAACCACAACTTTCATTAAAGGATCAAGGTTTGGATCTTCTTGGTTTGCAAGATATAAGGCTCCAAAGTGTGGTACACGAAACTAAAACTAAGGCTCAGTTAACTCCTAGAAACAGTTAGCATTTGCTGCTTTTGAAGTTACCTTTGAATGTCGAAATGTGCTCCAAAAGTGATGAGACTTGTTTTGTTGTTTTCAACACAAAGTGTACTTCAACTCATATTAAGGAATTAAATTGAGCTGCCATATGAATTTGGAACATAAAATGTCACAAACATATCAACTCACAGCTGTCAATCAGGGACTTAGAAATATTTCAGAGGGGCCAAAACAACATTGCATTCAAACTTGAGACCACTATATGAGACACTTAGAAGTTGAATCAGGTCTTGGTCCAAAAATAAAGTATGTAGTACTCCACTTAAACTTCAACTTTTGTTTAAGGTCAAACTTCATATGTAGTCCCAAAATCATTGTGTTTACCTTGGTCAAAGCAGCATCACGATAAGGCTTAAATTAGAGTTTTAGGCTGATTGAGGCATTTTCTTGACATTTGCTCAACACGAACCCTTCATGACTTTTGTTCATGAGTTGAATTAGAACTATTTGAGCAAGGTTTCAAGGTTTGGTCGACATCCCATGTTTCCATTTGCTTAATGAAGCAATTTAAGCAAAATGTAACTTATCATTTCATGTGACTTTTGGCTCCAAACTTCATGAAACCTTTCCAATAGTCAATGTAGATGGAAATGGATGTGAGGCACATGAAAGGGGCACTTTTAACATTACTCAGGCATACTTCTGAAAAGGGTCAACATAGAAGCAAAGGTGTGTTGTCCAAGTTTTAGTTGGGGCTCATTCTTAGAGAGTTGATCCCAACACCTTTGTCACCACTTACAAGTTTGAACTAGAGCTCTTGATTACCACTAAACTTGTCATGTTGGAGCTCAAACCCATTGCTTAACTGGTGACAAACACCTAGGGTGTTATAAGCCATGTACGGTTGCCGGCTGCAAGCAGGACAAAGAAGCCGATAGGCGGGGCCCGGCGTTAGTGGGAGAAAGGGAGGAGAAGGGGAGAGTGAGCGAGGCCAGGCCGAGCTAGGCCGCAGCGCTACTGTGTCAGCTCACGCGGGAGGAAGGGAGGGAGGAAGAGAAGGGCTAGGCTGCTGTTGTGGCCCAAGAGGAGGGAGAGGGAGAGAATGAGCCCATGAGGCTTTTCCTAATTTCCAATTCCTTTTTCTATTTCCTAACTCAAATATGCATATGTTTAAATGATTTCAAATTTAAATTTGAATGCATGAGTGTGTAAAAAGGTGCCACCATAAGTTCATCAAGTCAAACAATCATTCACACACAAAGTTTCACACATGTATTTTTATGTTCCCATGTTATTTTATTTGTAAAAATTATGTAGGTTAGCTATATATGTTATCTCCTATGCAAATTTTAAAAAGTTCAAATTTTTAGTGATTTCTTTTAAAACTAGGTCAATTTTTAGGGTGTTACAAACTTACCCCCTTAAAAAGAATCTCGTGCTTGAGATTCAAGCGGATCCTCGAATAGATAGGGAAATTCCTTTTTAAGATCGTCTTCTCTTTCCCATGTTGCTTCTGTCTCTGTATGGTTGCTCCATTGTACTCGATAGAATCTTACTGCTGTCCTTCTAGTTTGTTGGGTGTATCCAATATCTTAACTAGTCTTTCCTGATACTGTAAATCTGGTTGTAAGTCCATGGTTTCCATAGGTGCTTGTTCTTCCGGTACCCTTAGGCACTTCTTTACCTGTGATACGTGAAACACATCATGTATATCTGACATCTCTAGGGGTAACTCCAAGCGGTAAGCTACTGCTCCAATCTTTTCAATGATTTGGTATGGTCCAATATACCGCGGGGCTAACTTTCCTCTAACTTGAAATCTTCGAGTACCCCTGATGGGTGATACCTTCAAGTAGGTGAAATCTCTGGGTTAGAGTTCCAACGGTCTTCTCCGGGTATCCACATAGCTCTTTTGTCTACTATGTGCTGCCTTCAAATTCTCTTGGACCTTGGCCACTTGTTCCTTAGCTTCCTTGATCTTGTCGGGGCCAAACAGGCTTCTTTCTCTAGCTTCGGACCCCATTAATGGGGTTTGGCATTTCCTTCCATACAAGGCTTCGAATGGTGACATCTTTAGGCTGGCTTGATAACTGTTGTTGTAAGAGAACTCTACGAATGATAGGCTCTTTTCCATAGGTCAATACACAGGCTCATAACATGTCTTCCAATATCTAGTTTACTCTTTCTGTCTGTCTATCGGTCTATGGATGATAGGCAGCGCTATAGTCCAGTCGTGTTCCTAAAGCTTTGTGTAGGCTTTTCTAGAACCGGGCGGTGAATTGGGTTCCTCTATCCGAGATTATTTGGCTTGGTACTCCATGTAATCTAAGGATGTTATCAGTGTATGGTTGTGCTAGCTTGTTGCCCTTGTATTCAGTCCTTACTAGAATAAAGTGTGCCACTTTTGTCAGTCAGTCTACTATAATCCATATGGAGTCATATCCATTTGGTGTCTTAGGTAATCCTACTATGAAATCCATGCTGATTTCATCCCATTTCCACACTAAAATGTGCAATGGCTGAAGTAGTCCTGCTAGTCGTTGATGTTTTTCCTTGACTCTTCTACAGGTATTGCATTGGGCGACATATTATGTGTTATCTCCTTTCATTCCAGCCCACCAGTATTTTTGTCTGAGATCCATATACATCGTGGTTGATCCTAGGTGGATAGAGTAGGCTAAATGGTGTGCTTCATCCAATATTAACCTTCGGAGTGCTCCATCTTTTGGTATGCATATCCAGTCTTCAAACCATAACTTCCCTTGCTTGTCAATGCAGAGTTCTAGAAGTTCCTTTCTACTACTTTTCTCCTTGAACTGCTGTATTTCTTCATCCTTGTCATGGGCTTGCTTTATTCGATCTTCCAAGGTTGGTCGTACGTGTAACATATTTAGGGTGCCTTGTGGTATAATTTGTAGATTTAATTGATGGACTTCTTGTGCTAACTCCAGTCTTTGGTGTAAAGTTGTCATGTAGTGACAATATGCCTTTTGGCTTAATGCATCTGCTACTACAATGGCTTTTCCTAGGTGGTACTGTACACTTAGATCATAATCCTTGATCAGTTCCGACCAACTTCTTTGTCGTAGGTTCAAATCGGGCTGAGTGAAAATATACTTCAAACTCTTGTGGTCTGTAAATATCTCACATTTGTTTCCAATGAGATAGTGTCTCCATATCTTCAATACGTGTAACACGACTGCTAATTCAAAATCCTATGTCAGATAATTTTCCTCGTGTTTCTTCAATTGTCGGGAGCCATAGGCAACTACTTTATCATCTTACATCAGAACACATCCTAGTCCTTGTCGTGACGCATCACAATATACTATAAAGCTTCTGTGTATGTCTGGTAGCATGAGTATTGGGGCTGTGGTTAACCGGGTCTTCAACTCTTGAAAACTCTTCTCGCATGCTTCTGTCCACTTGAATTCTTTTCCTTTATGTGTCAGGGCTGTCATGGGTCTTGTGATCTTCGAAAATCCTTCAATAAATCTCCGATAGTAGCCTACTAGTCCAAGAAAACTATGAACTTCTATCACATTGGCTGGCTACTTCCATTTTGATACAACCTTAACCTTTTCTGGTTCTACTTTTACTCCTTCTACGGTGATAATGTGTCCTAGGAAGGTGACTTCTTGTAGCCAAAATTCATATTTGCTGAACCTGGCATACAACTCATGTGCTCGTAGTTTGTTAAAAATTGCTCTCAAATGTTGTTCATGTTCTTTAGCACTTCTTGAATAGATGAGAATGTCATCGATGAATACTACTACAAATTTATCCAATTCCTCCATGAACACCTTGTTCATCAGGTTCATGAAATATGCTGGGGCATTGGTTAGTCCAAATGGCATTACGGTGAACTCATATTGTCCGTAGCGGGTCATGAATGCGGTCTTTGGTATATCATTGAGCCAAATCTTCAATTGATAGTAGCCTAATCTCAGATCTATCTTGGAGAAATACTTGGCATCTTTTAGTTGGTCAAATAGGTCATCAATTCTTGGTAATGGGTACTTGTTCTTGATGGTGACTTCGTTGAGTGATCGGTAGTCAATACACATCCTAAGATTGCCATCTTTCTTCTTTACGAATAGCACTGGTGATCCCCAAGGGGATGAGCTTAGTTGGATATATCCTTTCTCTTATAACTCTCATAACTGCTACTTCAATTCTTCTAACTCATTGGCTACCATTCAATAGGGTCTCTTGGCGATGGGTGCAGTTCCGAGGATTAGGTCAATTATAAACTCCAAATCTCTACCAGGTGGCATGCCTAGTAACTCTTCAAGGAACACCTCGGGGTATTCGCATACAACTGGTACCTCTTCGATACTTGTTGCTTGCATGCTACAAACAATTGGTTCTACTTTGGGGGCTTGAGGGTGGCATTCTAACTTTAATCCTTTGTGGTTTATCAGAGTTACTGTTCTGTCACTACAGGATATAGTGCCATGGTGTTTCCTTAACCAATCCATTCCTAGTATTATATCCAAACCTTCTGTCTTTAATACTACCAAATATGCTTGAAATTCTACTACATCTATCATTATCTTCACTCGAGGGCACTTCAGGGTGCATTTGAGGACAGCTCTAGGGGTTCGAAGTAATAAAGGGGTGGGGAGTAACACTATTCTTAAACTATTTCTAATCACAAAACAAGCAGAAACAAACAAATGTGATGTGCCGAAATCAAACAACACGGTTGCAAGAGTGGAGTTTACTAGAAACTCACCATACACGACATCAGGTGGTGCCTATACTTTCTTTGCATTAACGTGGTTCACATGGACTTGCCCAAAATTTAGGCATTCCTTCCTGGCAGTCCAGAGTTCTATGGTGTTGAGCATCCAGTTCCTGAGGCGGCTATCTCTTTGCTGGCTATAGACTGAGCAGGGGTAGAGTTTGCGGCTTTAAGAGGGCATTGGGCTACATCGTGTCCTAGTTGTCGGCATCCAAAATTGGTCTCCATTGTTGTATTATTGGTACTCTTAGGTTGGTTGTTGTTGTTGTTCTTACTGTTCCTATTGTTGTTCTTGTAGTTGGATGTGGTGTGTGAAGTGTTGGATCTGGATATCCTATAGGGCATAGTTGGCTGATACCTTGTTGGTGCGGTGTTCTTGGTGCGGACTCATTATGTTCTTTCTTGTTGGCGAGCATGTTGTATCAGGAATTTGTGCTTCCGTTCTCCTTCACCTCTGACACGTTCTTCTTCCAATAGAATGGTGCAGTTCATCAACGTGTTGAAGTCTGGGTAGATGTTAGTGACCATTTTCTCTCTTAGGGATGCGTTGAGTCCTCTCCTAAAACACTTCTGCTTCTTCTTGTTGGAGTTAACATCTTCTGGTGCGTATCGTGCTAGCTTCATAAACTTCTGGATGTACTGATTTACTATCGTTGGGCCTTGTCTTAGTGAGCAAAATTCTTCTGCTTTTATCTCCATGATTCCTTCAGAGATGTGCTATTCATGGAATTTCTCCATAAATTCTTGCCATGTGATGGCTTCTGGCTCGTTAGTTGCATCCTGGTAGTTCTCCCACCATTCACCAGTGGCTCCCACCAATTGGTGAGTGGCTAAAATAACTTTCTCATTGTCGGTGACTCTTACTGCATTCAATTTCTTGATGATGGTACGCAACCAATTGTCGGCTGACAATGGGTCATCTTCTGCATTATCGAATGTCAGTGGGTGAAGTTTCATGAATGCGGCCATTTTCCCTTGTCCATTACCATTATACTGCCTTCTTGCAAGATTTTCTAACAACCGGGTCTGTCGATCCATCACTTCTGCCAATTTTTGTGGAGGTGGCGGGGGTTCCTCCCCTTGTACTAGGTTATTTCCAACATTTTGCTCAACTTCATCTTCACCTTCTTCAGGTACTTCTTCTACATTTGGGATGCTATCTTCTTGCGGCTGTGTGACAGAACTGTCCAATTTATACAAGATCAAGTACTGCTGTCCTCGTTTAACACGTTGACATGCACATACTTTCACTTATATAAACTCGGTAGTCTGCCAAGTGTCACGAAGGACCTCAATAAATCCACATCACAACCAAGATCGCATGATTAAGTAAATACACATCACATACACAGAGTTGCAGTGGAAATAATATTATAAATGGGTTCACAAATAATAGTACAAGTTTGGGTTTCAAAACCGATTAAGGGAAAACAACATAGCTTTTGAATGATTACATTAATATATGTTCCAAATACATTACTAGCATAAGTGACATCCTCTGACAAAAGCATATAGATGAGAAATAAATATAGAATCACCGAGCCCACTGGTGGTTAGCCACCATCTTCCTCAGGCTAAGAATTTCACCTGCAACATGGTGGGATAAACCCTGAGTACTCGAATGTACTCAGCTATACTTACCCGTCATAAACCAAAAATAAAATGACTCCAAGGATTAGGCAAGGCTGTATAAGTGGAGCTAGCTTGATAACATTTTGCATAAAAAGCTTACTAATTCAAGTATACAGTTATAATTCGGTCATCAAGTTAATTACAGCTATTCATCTCTAGATTAGCAACTAGCCTGTGCCAAACATCTGGTATATTGTTTAGTATCATACAGTAGTAACCATAGCTGGTATAATAATTTCATGTTCATCTAAACCATCTGAAAGGATCAAGATGCCCAAGAGGGGGGTGAATTGGGCTAATTGTAAATTCTTTGCAATAATTAAACCCTACACTTAGCCCACTTCACCCCTTGTGCCTAGAACGTGATTCTATTGATCTTACGCACAAAAGTTTTGCACGCTAGGTTCCAATCCTACTCTAGCATGGGAATTCTAGGAATGTAAAGACATGAAATAAATTGCTCAAATGTAAATGTTCAAAGTAAAGAGAGGGAAAGGAACACGACGATGTTTTCCCGAGGTATCGGAGAGTCGCCACTCCCCACTAGTCCTCGTTGGAGCACCCGCGCAAGGGTGTAGCTCCCCCTTGATCCGCACAAGGATCAAGTGCTCTCTACGGGCTGATTCTTTGACACTCCGTCATGGTGAATCACCCACGACCACTCACAACTTGAGTTGGGTCATCCACAAGATCCGCCGGATGATCACCAAACTCCCAATCACCACCAAGCCATCTAGGTGATGGCAATCGCCAAGAGTAACAAGCACAAACTCTCACTTGACCACGACAAGGCTAATGAGAAGGGTGGATGCACACTTGCTACTCTCCTTGCACTAATGAGGACCTTAATCTTGGATTCTCAAATCTCAATCACCTCACTAGGCTCTTGCTCTCCCTTGCACTCTCAAGGTGTTTCTCAGCTGAACAAATGGGCAAGAGACCTCCCTTGGATGAGTGGAGTAAGTATTTATACCCCCTCATTCAAAACATAGTGTTTGGAGGCTGAGTCAGCATTCTGTGGAGTGACCGGACGCTCCGGTCAGGGTGACCAGATGCTCCAATCAATTATACCCGCAAAGAGCCATTATGCTCTGACCGAACTCTGACTAGCGTCCGGTTAAGAAAAACGCTCTCTGGAACCTTACTGATATTGACCGGATGCTAGAACCTAGAGCCCAGTCACTTCGCTATTTAGCATTTGGTCAGTTACCAGATCCCAACCAGTGTCCGGTCAGCACCGACCAGACGCGTCCGGTCAAGAAAATCCCTCTCTGGAACCTCTCTGGAGTTGACCGGACGCAGGACCCCAATGTCTAGTCCACGTTCACTCAGTGTCCGGTCAGTACCAGACAACTTTAGTTGATCAAATGAACTAACCAGACTCACCCTTTAGGATCTGGTCACAACCGGACCAGCGTCCGGTCAGTCATTTGACCCTCCATTCACTTCTAACTCGAAATCCTATGTGAATGAACTTAACTCCAATTGATCTTAGGGCTATTCTTAAGCTACCTAGTGCTAGTTTTGACAAGTGTGCACCACACCTAACCCACTAGACTCACCTTGGTCAAGCTACTAGTCCATACCCCCCTTAATAGTATAGCCAAAGGAAAAACAAAGTCCTAAACTACTCTAAGTGTCTCTCCAACACCAAACGACACTTAGAACTAGTCCGTCCTTAACCTTGTCGTCCATCCTTTGAAAACCAAAATGATTTCTATCATTAGGGGCATGACAATCATGATTGCCCAATCAATTGCCATTACCATGACCTAACTCAAATTACCTTTGCAAAACACACGTTAGTCATAGTAATCTAGTGTTGTCATTAATCACCGAAACCCAACTAGGGGCCTAGATGCTTTCAATCTCTCCCTTTTTGGTGATTGATGACAACACAACCTTGAGTATGTAGAAGAGATAAGTGAGGTTTTCAACATGTTTGGTTCATATAAGCTTTTGACAATAAGAGCAAAGGGGTTAGGCATGCTTATATGACCCAAGCCAACATGGTGTACTCAATAGATATGAATTAAGCATGAGTACATGAAATAAAGCTCATTTGAATTAGAGTAAAAATGCGGAAGCAAAGCAAATGAGCATAACCAAGTGACATGACATATATATAAATCAATATAGAGAGCACACATGTCACATAAGTCTCACCATCACAAGTATGTAATGCAATGCATGAAGGTAAATGTGAATGCATAAAGTATCACACACAAAGACCAAAAGTAACGAATCACATGCTCCCCCTAGATGTAATGTTTCCCCTAGATCTAACATACTCACTCCCTCTCCCCCTTTGGCATCAAGCACTAAAACCTAAGTGTCGGACGGTGGGACAGGAGCAGTCGAGTCGGACGCTGAGGTGCGGTGAGAAATCTAGAACTGAGCAGCATCATCCTCTGACCCTGAGTGGTTTGACCCTCTGTCACTAGAAGTGAAGGTGAGGTGGTCTGGGTCTGCTCAGTAACTACCACGGCCTATGACTCTGGAAGTATCACTGTAGGAAGTGGAGCCACATCTGCTGTTGTCGCTGTCGCTAAAACAACTGAAGTAACTAGCTCGGACGATGCAATAGACGATGGGATCGTCTTAGTAGTCTCAATAATAGGAGCAGTTGTGGTTGGAAAAGGGATTCACAACTCTAGTGGTGTAGGCTACCCTGTAAGTTCACTAAAAGTAGCATCAAGGCTCCTAGAGACTGGGGTGTCAGTCACTAGCACTGAGGAACTCTGAGGCGGAGTGAAGCCCATAATAATGGGAGTGAAATGAGGACCCTGAGCTATCACTGGTGAAGCAAACCACTATGACACCGGCTCTGTAGGTGAAGCAAACTGAGTAGCTGGCTATCCCTAACTCTGAAGCCCATTGGGCTATACAGCTAGAGCCACTGCAGTAGTGGTAGCAGGCTGGCCTATCTGAGGTGTAGACTGCTGAGGAGCAACCATAATAACAGTGAAGACAAGCTACATGAAGCTAAGTAACTGCTGCTGAATCATAAGTTGCTATCTCTAGAACTCATCCTGTTGGGCCTAAACCTGAGCAAGTGCAGCTGCGATCTCCTGTGCCTAGCGTTCCTGATCTTGCCTCATCCGCTCAAGTACAGCTAGAAGAGCTAGGTCTGTCTACGGTGGCTGTGGTGGAGTGGAGCTAGAGCCACTAGCCTCTCTGTCGTGTGGTCGAGGAACCATCTATGGAATTGACTGATAGTCATCATCAAAGCTATCACTCGGGTCGCTCTCAATCACATCCGCTTGCTGTGCATCAAGCTGCTCCTCCTCTGTCGCTGCAATGCCCCTGATGATCTCATCTTGCTGTGCTGCTGTCTCTGGGATCTCTGGGCGATGGCTCGGCTGGCGAGGTGTCCTCGCACTACTGTGACGTAACATCTGAGTCATGTTATATGGAGAAAACTCAGTAGTAGCACCTGTGTACTCTACCATCGTCTCTAGGGACTTCTGTGTAACTGCCTTTCTAATTAGGAACATGATCCAATGAGCATAAGGCAGCTGGCGGTGACCTTTAAAGCCCTCTGCTAGTGTGTCCTCCAACTCTAAAAGTATCACATCCCAGATATCAAAGGCAGTCTAAGATACCAGGTGGTACACTAGCCATAACTGAATGCGAGTCAGGCCCTTGCGGTATCCCATCCTCGGAAGCAGAGTCCTCCTCATAATAGCATCAAGAAGCCGAGCTGTGGGAGTAAGGTCACATGGTGTCCTGCTTGACCCCTCACCAAACGGCTCTATGAAGCACACTCTAACAAGGTTTGTAGGTGGCACAAGTCCATCGTGAGGGCATTTTGAAGGCTTTGTCTATCCATAGCATACCTTGTGAAAGGCGAACAAGAGACTCTAGAATCTTGAGAATCTCTCCGACCCTCGAGCTCTGGAGCCTGTAGTCACGGCCTCTAAATGCAAAGTGAATGAATCTATGCCTCGGGTCAATCCAAAGAGAGGAGTAGAACCCATGGACCCATGACGGAACATAGCGGCCAGTCCGTCTAAGAAGATCTATCAAGCCTGATAGATAGGAAAGGTGAGGACGGATCTGCTCACCTGCAGCTGCAACAAGTGACTCTAAGGAGCAGACTCTTTGAGATCTGAAGGCAACTCCACTATTAAGATATGCATTGTAGAAATCCTCCTATAGTACTACGTAGAAGTGCTCGAATGCACGCTCATCCCGCCTCTGTGGAAACCAGTCCTCAAACTACACAAAGTGGAGCTGCTGCACCTGTCTGGCTATGGCTGCCCTTAGGTCAAGGTGAACCACTAGAGGCAGACCCTATGGTCTAGGAGGTGGACGAGAGCCCCTCCTCTATGTCTAAGGCCTCGATGACACCTGAGTGCGTGTACGACCAGAGCATCGAAGCTGTGGCTATGCTGCTTGCTCTGTCTCCTTGATATGCTCTGCCTACTATGTCTACTGCTCAATAGTCTCCCCTTGAGACTGACTCTCCTCTAAAGCGACACGCCGTCCTCCAAGCATGACAGTCCTAGGTAGACTACTATGATGACTCTCAACCCTCTTGACAGTGGCCCTCTGAGCTGGTGATAGCTGATCAACAATATGGACACCACTCCTAGCTCCACCTCTCTCCACTCGCTCTATGGTGGCTGCCACTACTGCTGCTCTCTCTGTCCTAGCATCAGCAAACTTGTGTTTCTTCGTTGTGGTCTTTTTTGCCTTCCCCTTTTCTTGAGCAGTGTGGCAAGGCAGAGGCCTTGGATCCTCATTGTCGGGACCACCTCCGATATTCTTGCAACATGCCATTGCTATAGCTGAAGAGAATTACTGCCACTGACAACGCCAACTGACACTCACGAAGCTTGGCCTCGATCCATACTCGCAGGCTTGGCCACAAGTTTACTGACAACTGCAAAGACAACCACAAGAGCACCGACTCGCTACATGATAGAATAGATAGGATATATAAATAATCACTATATTCATCTAGAGGTGCGAAACCCTAAGAAGCAAGCAGTAGATAAGAAATTGAAAGCGATGGCTTGCTACCTGATGAAATCCGATGATCTGGCGACCAATCAGCAAAGGAAAGGACCACGGGGCACCACCGGGATCAACAAGGGCCAGGGTTAGGGTTCCGGCATGAAATGGTGTAGTGGCCAAGGAAACGCGGTGGCAATGCAATGCAGGCGCGTGAGGCAGTGGATGGCACTGGTGCGCAGCGTGGAGCGTGATGGCAGGGGCCGCGGCAGCACGGGCAGGCGACGCAGCGGTGCAAGCGTGGATGCAGTGGTGCGACGACTGAGATGGGCATGGGCACGATAGCATGAGGCAGGCGCGGTGCGGATGCAGCTGGGGCAAAGGGCGGTGCTGGTGTGGCAGCATGGGCGCGGGCACGGCGATGCGTGGTAGTGCGGGCATGGATGAGGTTAGCGCGAGCGCTGTGGCTACGCGATGGCAGGAGATGCGGCGGCATAGGATTAGGGCAGCACGGGAGAGGGCGAGATAGGCACTGGCGGTGCGGGTGCGGGAAGAGGAACTATTTAAGGTGCCCCCCACATGATGGATAAGAAAAGGAAAGAAATCCGGATCCACTCGATTTCCACTGACCGGACGCACCAGTGGCAACGACCGGACGCTGCCACCTAGAGTTCGGTCGACAACAGAGAGGTCCAAAACCCCTCAAGTCATGACCGGACGTGTCCGATTACCCTTGACCGGATGCAGCCAGAGTCTGGTCAATCCTGAGTTTGTCTTCTTCGTTTGACCGAACGTAGGGTCACCATCACACCGGACATAGGATGAGCACTGTTTCAGCGTCTGGTCACTCCTATGCTGCATTTGTTCACCGCCTGTGAATTGACCAGACGCTGGAAGCAGAGTCTGGTGCAGCGTCCGATCACCATATTTTAGTGAATCTTCAATGTTCCTTCGTACTGCCTTTGCCCAATCAAGTCCCAACTTCAATAAGACTCAAATAAACACTAATAGGGACCGATGTGAGAGACCTCTCTCAAACCCTCAAAATTTTTAAAATATTTTGCCTTAGACTATAATTCTTTTTAAGAAAATATGCAATAAAAAGGGCGAGGAGCACCATGTGACCACACAAGAGGGTTTTATGATCAATAGAAGCTTCAAATGCTCTCCCTAATTGTGGACAAACACAGTGGGTGCTCAAAAGATAACAAAAAAGAAACGACAAAGCAACACACATGCATATGCAATGCAAGACTTGAAAGTAATTCTATTTGCTTGTCAAGTTTGACCCAAGGTTAAGCTTCTTCACATGCTTTTTGGTGGTTATCTTAACCATGTTAGACAAGCCCTAAATGCATTACCAAAAAATGAAACATGTTTTATATTACAATGCAATGCAAGGGACAACACAAGCTCAATTTTTAGTGAAGTTACTAAAATCAAGCACATTGAGCTCATTCCACTACCAACAAAATGTAGCCACATCTAGCAGTTTAGTGAAGATATCAGTCAATTGATCCTCGGTCCTTTCACCTTCTAGTGAGATATCATTTTTAGCAACATGATCTCTAAGAAAGTGACGGCGGATATCTATGTGCTTGGTGCGAGAGTGTTAAACCAGAATATTAGCAAGTTTTACCGCACTCTCATTATCACACAAAAGAGGTACCTTTTCTAGAACTATACCATTGTCTAGCAAAGTTTGCTTCATGTAAAGAATTTGTGCAGAACAAGGACCCACGACAATGTATTCTGCTTTGGCGGTGGACAAAGCCAGACTATTTTGCTTCTTGGAGGACCAAGACACTAGTGATCTACCAAGCAAATGGCACCCTCCGGATGTGCTTTTTCTATCAATTTTGCAACCAGCATAATCTAAATCGGAATAGCCAACTAGTTGGAATCTAGCTCCTTTGGAATACCAAAGACCAATGCTTGGTGTGTGCTTAAGGTATCTAAGGATTCTTTTAACGGCAACCATGTGAGCCTCCTTAGAACTAGGTTGAAATCTAGCACACATACACACACTAAACATGATGTTGGGCTGAGATGCGGTCAAGTATAGTAAACTACCAATCATAGAACGGTAGAGAGTTTGATCAACCGATTTACCTCCCTCATCTAGGTCGAGATGTCCATTAGATGGCATTGGTGTCTTGATTGGCTTACAGTCATCCATTTTGAACCTCTTGAGAAGGTCCTTGGTATACTTTTCTTGAGAGATGAAAATCCCTTCTCTTATTTGCTTGATTTGAAAACCAAGAAAGAATGTAAGCTCTCCAATCATAGACATCTCGAACTCTTTTGACATCAATTCACCAAACTCTTTGCAATAGTCTTCATTTGATGAGCCAAATATGATATCATCGACATATACTTGGCAAATGAAGATCTCTCCATCAAGCTTCTTGGTGAATAGTGTGGTATCGACCTTCCCAATGGTGAAGCCCTTCTCAATGAGGAAATCCTGAAGGTGCTCATACCAAGCTCTTGGGGCTTGCTTAAGTCCATATAGCGCCTTGGACAACCTATAAACATGATTAGGTTATCTAGGGTCTTCAAACCTAGGAGGTTGATCAACATAGACTAGTTCATTTATGAAGCCATTTAAAAATGCACTTTTAACATCCATTTGATATAATCTCATTTCATGATGCGGTGCATATGCAAGGAGGATACGAATGGCTTCAAGTCTTGCAACCGGTGCAAAGGTCTCTCCAAAATCCAACCCTTCAACTTGAGAGAACCCCTTTGCAACTAGTCTTGCCTTGTTCCTCACAATAATGCCTTGATCATCTTGCTAGTTGTGGAACATCCACTTTGTTCCAATGACTCTTGCACCTTGTGGTCGCTCTTCAAGAGTCCAAACTTCATTGCGGGTGAAGTTGTTCAACTCTTTATGCATGGCATTTATCCAATCCGAATCTTGAAGAGCTTCTTCTACATTCTTAGGTTCAACACAAGAGACAAAAGAGTGATGTTCAATAAATGAAGCAAGTTTTTGAGAGTGAGTCATTACACCCTTTGAAGGACTCCCTATGATGAGATCTTATGGATGTGCTTGTAGTATAGGTGAATTTCTTCTATCAACCACTTGAGGGGGAGGTTGTGGAGCATCAACATCTTGAGCTTGTGCCACCATTTGATCATGAGAGACATGAGTATCTTTATTTTATACTCTCCCATCTTTATCACCATCTTATGGTACATTTGATGAAGAAGGTGGATCAATCACTTGTACATCATCTTCATCATCTTTGGGCTTGATGTCTCCAACCGGAATGTTCTTCATAGCCTCCCTCAATGGTTCATCACCTGCATCATCAAGATTCTCATGTGCTCCTTGGGAGCCGTTAGATTCATCAAATTCCACATCATATGTTTCTTCATCCAAACCGGTGGCATGATAAAATACTCGATATGCTTTGGACTTTGATGAGTTACCAACAAGAAAGCCAATATCACAACGTCTTTGAAACTTCCCTAGGTGTTGTCGCTTCTTGTAGATGTAGCATTTGCAACTAAACACCTGGAAGAAAGATACATCCGGCTTCTTCCCATTGAGCAACTCATAAGGTGTCTTCCTAAGAAACTTTTGAAGAAATAGGTGGTTGGATGCATAACATGCGGTGTTGATAGCTTCCGCCCATAGAGCTTCGGATGTATTGTACTCATCAAGCATTGTTCTTGTAAGTGTGACAAGTGTCCGGTTCTTTCTCTCTACTACACTATTTTGTTGAGGAGTATATGTTGCGGAGACCTCTTGCTTGATTTCAACTTCATCACAATATGCTTCAATGTTTGTGTTGTCAAATTCTTTTCCATTGTCACTTCTTATCTTCTTGAGCTTCACTTCAAATTCATTTTGTGCTCTCTTGGCAAACTTCTTGAAACATGAAGCTAGTTCGATCTTGTCATGAAGGAAGAATACCCAAGTATATCTAGAATAGTCATCAACTATTACAAGACAATAGAGATTTTCTCCCAAACTCTTGTAAGTTGTTGGTCAAAATAGGTCCATGTGAAGGAGCTCTAGCACTCTTGTTGTTGACTTGTAAGCTTTTGTAGGATGAGTGTTTGCAACTTGCTTGCCGGCTTGACATGCACTACAAAGTTTGTCCTTCTCAAATTTCACATCCTTTAAACCTCTCACCAATTCATTCTTCATTAGCTTCTTAAGTGAGCTCATCCCAACATGTGTAAGTCTTCTATGCCATAGCCACCCAAGTGATGTTTTGGTGAATAGGCATGTCTTGAAGTTTGCATCTTCGGAGGTGAAATCCACTAGATATAGGTTGTTTTATCTAAAGCCCTTGAATATAACTTGATCATCATTTATCTTTGATACAACCACTTCCTTCTCGGTAAACAAGCATTGAAAGCCAAGATCACACAATTGACCAATGGATAGCAAGTTGAAACTTAATGAAGCAACATATAGCGCATTTGAAATTGAATGATCATTTGATATTGCAACTTTTCCCAAACCTTCAACTTTGCCCTTTGAATTATCACCAAATGTAATCCTTTCTTGACCATCTACTTCTTCATCTAGTGAAGTGAACATACAAGGATCACCAGTCATATGTTGAGTGCAACCACTATCAATAACCCAATGACTTCCACCGGTCTTGTAGTTCACCTACACACAAGAGATCAAGCTTGATGTTTAGGGACCCAAACTTGATGGGGGCCCTTGACTTTCTCAACTAGTGACTTTGCAACCCAAATTTTCTTAGGCCTATTCTTGTTGGGAGGACCTAAGAACATGACTTTTATTTTTCCATTTGAATCATTTCTAAGCATGTAATGAGCATTGAAGGCAAAGGGTCTAGCATGCTTGGGCAAGGGTTGTGGTGGTGGAGCTTGACACTCATGGGCAAAGTGACCTTCTTGTCCACACTCAAAACACCTCTTTGGCTTTAGCTTTGACTTGTGTTGTTGTTGATGTTGAGCTTGAGCCTTCTTCTCTTGATTTGCCAAATACCCAATACCACTTCTATCCATCTTCATGATGGTGTTCATGAGTAGCTCACTTTGGAGGTATTGGCCTCTTGTGAACTTGCTCAAGCTGGTCTTGAGATGTTCTTTCTCCAACTTGAGCTTCTTGTTCTCCTCTCTAAGTTCATCATGATTTTTCTCTATCTTGAGTCCCTTGTTCTCTTCTTTAAGCTTCTCATTCTCAAGAGCTATATCACAATCATGGTCATGGTTCTCTATCACAATTGTGTTGGTGGTTGATAGCTTTTCGAGATCCTTCTTGAGCTTCTCATTCTCATTCTTGATCTTGACATACTCATCATAGTTGTCGGACTCAACCACTTGCTTGCCTTTTCTACTAGATCTTTGCTCAATGCTCTCAACAATTAAGTCATCACATGATGTAGCTATATCAATCTTAACAACATGGTTAGTAGCTTCATGTGGCTCATTGGATAATAACTCATGAGAGACAACAAGATTATCATGATTAACCTTGAGATTTGTGTACTCTTCTTTTAGCATATTATAGCTAGTGGTGAGCTCATTATGTATCCCCTCAAGTTTATTATGTTTTTCTTTCAGCTCCTTTTTAGAGGATTCAAGCTCCTTGAGTTTGGATGATATAATTTTATTTTCTTCTCTAAGCTCAACACTAGCTTTTTCGGCTATGTCACATTTTGCTAAGAGTGAGTCCTTCTCAAGTTCTAGCTTTTCATTTTTAGCTCTTGGCTTTCTAATGATTTTAGTATATTGATTGAGCAACTTGACAAGATCATCATAAGAAGGTGATTCAAATTCATCATCACTATCACTATCATCATTGCTAGCATGATCATCACCACTACTATCATCATCATTTTGTACCTTTTGTTCACCCTTGGCCATAAGGCATAGGTGTATAGAGGATGACGACGGTGGTGTCGGTGAAGATAGTGAAGAGTCAATTACAATAGCAGCCACCTTCTTGTTCTCACTTTCATCATCGGATGAGTAACTTTGTGAATCAATATCCGTGAGCCAATCACCAACGATGTATGTGTTGCCATTCTTCTTCTTCTTCTTGTGGAAATCCTTCTTCTTGCCATCCTTCTTCTTGTATGGCTTGTTTTTCTTCTTCTCATCATCATCTTCATCACTTGAGTCATCTTTCTTGCCCTTGTACTTCTTCTTGTACTTATCTTTCTTGGGCTTGGGGCATTGATGAACTAGATGACCAAGTTCTCCACAATTATAGCAATCCATCTTGGAGATTGGCTTCCTTCTATTGCTAGTGAAGAATTTCTTCTTCTTGCCATCAAACTTGACACCGTTCTTGTTGAGCTTCTTAAGCATCTTGGCAGTTCTTCTCACCATAAGAGCAAGAGTTGCATCATCAATTTCATCATCACTTGAGCTCTCATGTTCAACTCTTGCTTTGCCCTTCTTCTCTTGGCTAGCCTTGAATGCCAAGTCTTTCTTCTTGGTGGAAGAAGAGCCATCTTGTGGTGTGATGTGCATATACATCTCATGTGCATTGATCTTTCCCAATATTTAAGTTGGTGTAGCAGTGGAAAGATCACCTTGATGAAGCACGGTCACAATATGCCCATATTTATCAATGGAGAGGACACTCAAGATCTTTTTTACAACATTGGAGGGTTGCATTTGTGTGAGTCCAAGCCCATTGACTTCCTCTACAAGAACATTGAAGCGTGGATACATCTTATTAGCACTTTCTCTAGGAAGCATCTCAAATGAATTAAGTTTTTTCATAACAAGGTGGTAGCGTTCCTCACACTCAATCTTAGTTCCCTCATGGTGCGCACAAATGTCCGACCATAATGCATGGGCATCCTTGCGGTTCTGAACACGGTTGAAAACATCCTTGCAAGGCCTCTAAAGAGGGTGTTTCTAGCCTTTGCATTCCATTTCTCATAATTTACTTCATCGCCTTGAAGGTGTGCGGGATCCTTAGGTTTTGGGAAGCCTTGTGAGGTGGCTCTAAGAACTCCAACATCTAGAGCTTCTAGATATGCCTCCATGCAAATTTTCCAATAAGGGAAATCATCTCCCTCAAAGATAGGAGGAGGTCTATCCCCACGGGACATCTTTCTCTAGGCGGTTAAGCCTAATTAAGCGAGCACATGGCTTCGATACCAATTGGAAGGATCATGATGCCCAACAGGGGGGGTGAATTGGGCTAATTCTAAATTCTTTGCAATAATTAAACCCTACACTTTGCCCACTTCACCCCTTGTGCCTAGAATGTGTTTCTATTGATCTTACGCACAAAAGTTTTGCACCCTAGGTTCCAATCCTACTCTAGCATGATAATTCTAGGAATGTAAAGACATGAAATAAATTGCTCAAATGTAAATGCTCAAAGTAAAGAGAGCGAAAGGAACGCGACGATGTTTTTCTAAGGTATTGGAGAGTTGCCACTCCCCACTAGTCCTCATTGGAGCACCCGCGCAAGGGGGTAGCTCCCCCTTGATCCGCACAAGGATCAAGTGCTCTCTACGGGCTGATTCTTTGACACTCCATCGCGGTGAATCGTCCATAACCGCTCACAACTTGAGTTGGGTCATCCACAAGCTCAGCCGGATGATCACCAAACTCCCAATCACCACCGAACCATCTAGGTGATGGCAATCACCAAGAGTAACAAGCACAAACTCTCACTTGACCATGACAAGGCTAATGACAAGGGTGGATGCACACTTGCTACTCTCCTTGCACTAATGAGGACCTTAATCTTGGATTCTCAAATCTCAATCACCTCACTAGGCTCTTGCTCTCCCTTGCACTCTCAAGGTGTTTCTCAGCTGAACAAATGGGTAAGAGACCTCCCTTGGATGAGTGGAGTAAGTATTTATACACCCTCATTCAAAACATAACATTTGGAGGCTGAGTCAGCATTCTGTAGGGTGACTGGACTCTCCGGTCAGGGTGACCAGATGCTCCAGTCAGTTATACCTACAAAGAGCCGTTATGCTCTGACCGGACTCTAACCATCATCCGGTTAGCACTGACCAGACGTGTCCGGTCAAGAAAAATGCTCTCTGGAACCTTACTAATGTTGACCGGACGCTGGAACCTAGAGTCCTATCACTTCACTGTCCAGCGTCTGGTCAGTTATCGGATCCTGACCGGCGTTCGATCAGCACCGACCGGATGCGTCTGGTCAAGAAAATCCATCTCTGGAACCTCTCTGGAGTTGACTGGACATAGGACCCTAGCGTCCGGTCCACTTTCACTCAGGTCCGGTCAGTACCAGATGACTTCAGTTGATCAAATGAACTGACCGAATTCACCCTCCAGCGTCCGGTCACAACCAAACCAGTGTCTGGTCAGTCATTTGACCCTCCATTCACTTCCAACTCAAAATCCTATGTGATTGAAGTTAACTCCAATTGATCTTAGGGCTATTCCTAAGCTACCTTGTGCTAGTTTTGATAAGTGTGCACCACACATAACCCACTAGACTCACCTAGGTCAAGCTACTAGCCCATACCCCCTTAATAATACGGCATAAGGAAAAACAAAGTCCTAAACTACTCTAAGTGTCTCTCCAACACCAAACGACACTTAGAACTAGTCCATCCTTAACCTTATCGTCCATCCTTTGAAAACTGAAATGATTTCCATCGTCTGGGGCATGACAACCATGATTGCCCAATCAATTGCCATTACCATGACCTAACTCAAATTGCCTCTGCAAAACACACGTTAGTCATAGTAATCTAGTGTTGTCATTAATCACCGAAACCCAACTAGGGCCCTAGATGCTTTCACCATCATATTCCATAACACAGTTACTATGATGTTGGTGTGAGTCAGAGTTTATCACTATCCGGGAAACGATGACTTGAATCGATTTCAAGAAGCTGAGAATTTATTCCTCACACAAACCCAGACATACCTGTGCCAAGGTAGTCTTAGGTCACCTTTGGTACAACTCAGGTCCACATGTCGCGGGTTCACCCAGCGCCACATAATTAGGGACAACCAGCTGCCTGGATGTTCAGGCCTAGCCTACCCTTGGGCTCACATCTAGCTCCCCGCACATCCTTACTACCATCTAGAGTATGCACTTTTACAGAGTTAGGCCCGGCCTGAGTTGAGCTACTCGGCTTTGCGGTCGAAACGAGTTATCCGGCCAGCTAAGTGAGAGGCATGTGTTCAATCTCGATAGAGTTGCCAACAACGGTACACTCCTTAAGCGGCACAGACAGAATCATATGAGTCAACCCACACATAGACTGCGCCCGGCCTCTAGTTACATTACCCTATGGTTCTGTTCTATGATAGCAAATATAGCCAACCGTGCTTCAGTATCCACCTATATCTCGCAGGTGACAGGAAATCACCTGACTTCTAATGGTCTAAGCATGACTAAGCATACATTCGATCCTAGACCTACATAGGGTTAAAAGTATATATATCTGGACAAGGTGGTGCTATGCATCAAGTGTTTCTAATTAATTCTTATAACCTAATGCATCAAATATAAAGGACGCAAGTGATATTTGTAAAAACATAGGAGGCTTAGAATGATCCGAGCTTGCCTAGGATCCAATACTAGGTTAGGGTTTGTTAGACGATACTCACCTGGTGAGCATCTCCCATCTCGGCACTTGCTTAGTCCTTCCGTCTTCTAGATGGATTCACCAAACTCCATCTTCAGGTTCACCTCCAACATCATGTCCTTCACGTGGTGCATCTAGCGTACCTAGATGAGATGTGGCAATGCAAGTGCATGAATGTGAAGAATGGCAATATAAGATGTATCATATAAAAGCATTCAAGACAAGCATAAGGTTATACCTCAAGACATAATTACTTAGAAAGCAAGTCGTTTAACTAATTATTGCACAAACCCATCTTAGTAAGGTAGAAGAAAAATAACACTAAACATTCACCAATGAGGCACTCAAGTTAATCCACTTTAAGCAATCATCTAGCACCAGCTAATCCTAGCCATCACACAATCAAGATCAAGCATAAGCAATCAACTTCAAGTATATGCACAAAATCTGGACAGCAGCATAGCAGCCATTCAATTTAACCATAACTAGAGTTATAAGCCTCTAAAAAGGGTGATCCTAGACTTTATGGAAAGCTAATGAAATTATCTAAAACTTTTTTATTGACACCAAAAGCTGATTCAACAAATAACAAGGTCAAAATACATCATGAAGCAGAGCTTATACACCCAAGGACAAAAAAATGATAGTAACTTCAGAAATGCATATCTCAAGTTATATTCATCCAACAAGCATGATCTTTAACTTTATAGAAATATTATTAAGTTATATATAACTTTCTTATTATCATCTTAAGATGATTCTATAGCTAACAAGGTTAAACAACCCAATAAAGCCATCTCTGTCCAGATTTGGACAGAATCTGACATTCTGCTTTGAACATCAATACCTAGAGTTCTAGACCACCAAAAGCAGTGACATTAGACATTTTAGAAATCTTAAGAAAAGACTACAACCCTACTATTATCACCAATACATGATTCCATGTTTAAATAAGCCAAACAATACAATCATTTAGATCTGTTCAGAGCACATGCAAAAGTTGACAATAAACTTATAAAATCTATAAATCCTAAACCAGACATCCTAAAATCATGAAATTTTAGGAAAAGAAATATAAGGAATTTATCTATAACTTTGGTATTCAACACATTCACATAAAACATCATTATGACCCTGAAATTAATTGCTTAACCAAAACTATACATGTAGCCCAAACAACAGAGGCATGCTGAATTCATCTATCATTTAGTTGCTACAAGCCAACATATTCTTGACATATATGCTACCCCAAACATCTTGGAATCATATTCAAACAATCATAGAATGTAGGAATAGCTACTAGAAGCATCACATGACAATAAATACATGTATATGTTCCCAACATTCATTCTCTACTTTAATAATGGAACATATTTTTTTATTTTTAGTACTATTTAAGAACAACTAGTTTGGGGCTAAGACTTTTATGAGTGGTATATGTTATCAAAACATGGATACTGCACAAATTTCACATGCTCAGGTTTTATAGATTAATTATTACAAAAAGACAAATTGCTCATGCAAGAAAACATGTGAGAGCAAGATAAATCTAAAACACACTATTTTTTGCAAACACATGGCCATATTATGTATCAACATGGCACAACAACATCATACCAAGGTAATGGAACCACCTTTTCCATTTTTGCATCTTCATAAAAATTATAACTTATTTAAAACCATTTATCAAGCAATAAACAAGTTAAATCAATAAATCAATCATACTGCACCCAATGACCATGAAATTTTTACCACAACACACACATAGCATCAGTAGACTACCATTAAAATTTAACCTCATTTGGAGCAATACAACTTTAGATATGAATTTATCCCTAGAAAACCCTAATTAACCTAGATAAATAAAACAATAAAAACTTTCTACTAACACATTTAATAAGATGACTCTACTATGTATATCTACTCACAAGGATTCAAGAAAGTCTTCATTTTCTAGTTTATGATTTTTCTATGATTTATTATGATTTTCCAAAGTTTCAGCCATAAAAGAAAAACAAACTTGCACCGAGGCCGCTAAACTTCCACGAAAATAAATTCCAACGAACAAGTCCTTCCAGGCACTGTTCAATTGAGTCACAACTTTGCACTTAAGTCCTTCCGTTTCTTCATATTGCTGCGGGAGGTCCCTCTTCGTCTTCCTCATCGAACAGAGCAGAGCAGGGCATGACAGGGGTGACTACGGGGTTGGCCGGCCTTGGCCAGCAGGAGCCAGTAGCGGCGGGGAGCACCCAGGGGCCAGAGCGCACACGCGGGGCTGCCTGGCTCCGCCCAAGATGGGGCAAGATGGCCTGGCCACGTGGCACCAGTGGCACAGCTCTGGTGGCGGTGGCTGCTCGGCGACGGACGGCGGTGGAGTGGCAGCGTGGATGGAGGATGGCGAGGTAGGGTGCAAGGGGGACAGAGCCACACTCAGCTAAGGACGGGGAGGCTTGATGACCGGTGGCCATGGAGCTTGGCTTGTCGACAATGGCAGGCGCGTCCGCGCTCTGGCACGGAGCGAGGAAGGGAGTGAGCAGAGGCGAGGGCGAGCGAGTGAGGGAGAGGGGGAGCTCAGGCGTCCACTTTTGTAGGGCATAGAGGCACGGTAGGAAGGCAGGCGCACACGGCAGTGGCACTCAGCAATGGTAGGGGTGTGGCCGGCGCATGGTGGACGTGTCGGCATTTCCTTGGACCGGTGGTGAGCGAGGGTCGGGGCAAGGTGGGAGCCAATTTTGGGCCGGCTATGGGCCAATTTGGACCTTGGGCCCAAAAGCAAAGTTGAAGCCCATGTGACGATCTACAAAACTCATTAAGGAAGCCTAGCCATTAGAGCTATCCATTAGCGGCTAATTAAGCCCGAAGGTGATAGTGTCAGCGACTAATCAAGGGTTAAGCTTCGCTCTAGTTGTGCTCCAATTACTTGGTCCAAACATGGTCAAACCGATCCCAACCTTTTGTATGTCCTTCTTCAAGATGTCAACTCCAACTTTTATATTTGGCTCAACTTGAGTTGCTTAATAAAAATCCAAGAACGTGAGATGCCAATCATCATTGCCACTGAAATTCTAGACTTGGCCAAATTTTTGAGATCCAAAACAGCACTAGGTTCCGTTTTGAGTCCTCAGTTTGACTAAGTTAGGGACCAAAATAGCTCATGACTCCTAAACAAAGTTTGTTGTACACATCTTGCTCTACAACTTTGGTTAAAGGATCATGGACTGGTTTAGCTTGGTTTGCAAGATACAAAGCTCCAAAGATGAGTACCCGAAACTAAAACCGAGATTTTGTGAACTCCTAGAAACAGTTAGTCTTTGCTGATTTTGAAACTAACTTCGAAGATCCAAATGAACTCCAAACTTGATGAGTCTTGCTTCATTGTTTCCAGCACAAAGTGTACTTCAACTCATATTAAGGAATCCAGCTGAGTTACCATATAAATTTGAAAGATAAAAATTCACAAACATGTCACCTCGTTGCTGTCAGTCAGGAACTTAGAAAAATCTTGGAGAGACCAAAACAGCACTGTATCCAAACTTGAGGGCACTGTTTGATCCACTTAGGTGTTCAATCAGGGCTTGGTCAAAAAATAAAGTTTGTTGTTCTCCATTCAAACTTCAACTTTTATTTAAGGTCCAACTCCATGCAAGTACTCCAAGTAGTTGGTCAACATAGGTCAAAACCATATCACGAGAAAGACAATTTTAGCCATTCCCACACTTAGAAGCATTTTCTTGGCATTTGCTCAGAACGAACCCTTCATGACTTTTGTTCATGAGTTGAATTAGAGTTGTTTGAGCAAGGTTGCAAGGTTTGGTTGACATCCCATGTTCCCATTGACCTGATGAAGCAATTCAAGAAAGATTATAACTCATCATTTCATGTGACTTCTTGATTCCAAACTTCATGAAACTTTTTCAATAGTCAATGTAGATGGAAATAGATATGAGGCACATGAAAAGGGGCACCTTCCACATTACTCAAGCATACCTCTGAAAAGGGTCAACAAGTAAGCAAAGTGTATTGTCCGAGTCCAAGTTGGGGCTCATTTTCATAGGTTTAACCTCAATACCTTCATCATTACTTCCAGATTATGAACTAGAGATCATAATCATTCCTTGACATATCCTACTTAAGTCCAATTTCACTGCTTAACTCGTGACTAACACTCGGGTGTTACAGGTTGTTCATGGCCATGCATATGATCACGATTGCCTCTATTCTGCCTACCACTAGGTCTTGGTGCAACTAGCTCTTCATCCTCATGAACTAGCCTTTCGGTGGCCCTTTCATGGTGATCCCATATCCTATTGGACCTTCATTCCATCTGTTGCCATGGAATGACAAAGATGAGAAGATATCCTCTAGGATTTGGGTGCGAGAAAAATAAAATAACAAGCAAGCAAGGACACATATGCACAAGCGAACACAATTCATATACCACATGAACAATCATACATATATGATATAGGGGTGCATGATACAGCAGGTGCTGGAGTGATTACTACATGACTACTTGTACTTCTAATGACATCGAAGCGACTCTAGACTTACTACTGCTACTCGGGTACTAGACACTACTACTTGCTACTATAGTTCTCATTATTTATTTTACAAGAACTATATTACGCGAAGGTCCCACCATGAGGTCCACATTCATGTCCCTTAGCATCCATTCCTAAGATTTTGAGCGGGGCCAATGGTGTTTGCATCCCCAGCAGTCTTCTTGCTATTGTGATAGTTGATTCCTCAGTAGGCTCTCCTTCTTTTCCTTGTCTTTGGGCGCTCGAGGGCTGTCTGTAGTTCTTGCTTGCATTGTTCCTTTTCTTCTCTCATGGTTGATAGCTATGAGTTTAGCATGAGTAACTCCTTCCTTAGTGCTTGAACCTTAGCTTCTGCTTCCTTGAGCTTGGTGTTCTTGATCTTCAACTCTATCTCCTATTTCTCATAGAGTGTTGAGGGCATGTAGGTACTTGGCTATAGTCATGAGAGTGTACTCCAGCATTTGTGGCTTCGCCTTTTCCATTGTCTGAATCTTCTTACGCCAAACATGAGAAGTCTGATTCTTCGTTGGGAAGAACTTTGCATGAGTGTTGTTGATTTCTGCTTCATACTCCTGACAAATGTTCATGAGAGCCTGTTATGTTGCAATCTGACATGTGTCACTCAATTCTCTTCCGTTTGCTAGGATGCATCTAACCCTGAACTTAGTGTTTGTTGGATGCTCAGTAATATGCAGGTGCATCTTGCACTTGAGTACACCTTCCACATCGCACTCACAATAGTAGTATGTGGGAGGCTCAGTGTACCCCAAGTGCTGAAGTGTCTCCCAAAGGAGCGGTGGGAATCCTCCAGTGGTCAAACAGTCTGAACATTCCCATATGTCGTCCATTGCTGCAAAATTCACCACAAGGGTTAGAACATTTTGCGACAAAATGAGAAGCGACAATGAGAAGGGTTTGTTGCCTTTACTATTATTAGGTTTTTGATTATTCCTATTACTATACTATTATCTAACATGTTCCAATCCTAGGGCTTCGTCCTACGGTCAAGCTCGGCTCCGATACCACTCTGTCGGCCCCTCAATTTGAGAGTCCTAAGTGCATCCGTATTTGCGCTAGGATCATGCACAAATATGCACTAAATCACGGGGATGGTACATAGATATATAATAAAAGGTTTCGAGCTTTATTGATATCTAGAAATAGGGTCTTACAACAGTAGCCCCAAGGGGCAAGGTCGTAGGCTACATATCTAGCGGAAGGCTACGACCATGAAATGACATTATTGATGGTCTCTAGAGCAGGATTATTATACCACTAAGCGGCATCCTATTCCACAAGCAACTTGAGCGTGGGCGAAACCCTAGCCTCGATGTCATATTCCTACGGTCGTATCTCCTTACAGGAACCCTAAACTTCATGGTATGCTTCATCTTCAAAGTCATAGTCTTCTTCTATGTCGAGGTCTGTGAGTCAACAACGGGTGAGTACTTACGTACTTAGAAAGCCCTAACCATAGGGTGGAAATAGAAGTGTCATGGTGATTATTATTAAGGGTTGGGTCCTAGCGGAGTATTACATTCACACTAGTGCTCGGGTTAGCACCAATTCCATTACTAGTTTCATTACACATAAAAGTAAACTAATAATAGTACCCTATCCTAGCATTTGCCCATTCTAAGGATGTGGCTATTCGAATAGATTTAATAAACTCTACAGAGGTGTACAAATTTCCCCACATGATAGGTGCAACCTCATCCATGATCAGTGGACGAAATAGACCTAACGAGACCTCATACCTGACTGTACGTGACCTTAGATGTCCATATAACTCTTCTACGACTTCTCAGGGGTCAAAAACACAAAACCGGGAAGATACCAAATCCCCCCAAACGTGATGATACCAAATCATCACAAAAGAAAACATGGCTCGAACATGGCCAAGAAAACAGTGGCTCGAATGCGGCCTAAAAACCAAAAGCTTAATGTGGAAGATCACATAGCATCCACACCAACCGGACATGGAAGAAAACCTATCCCCCGTATTGGCTCCTGATATTCCACTACCTACAATGGCCACCTAGTAGATATTATACTTCTATCTAACAGGGTGTGAGATCAAGCCTACCCATATAGACATGTGGCTATACAAAATAACTCACTAGGCGAGAGGGACTATGAACCAGTCCTTATGTGACCGAGGCAAGTATCTCCCACAGGAATCCTCTCTAGGCATCCTTGCCATGATAAACTACCTTCGTAGTTTATAACTACTTGCCCCATGTTGGGGTTTAGTTTTAGGTTTAACAAGTTTTAAGTTTCATTATTATCCCTATATCTAGTCATGGTGTGGAGCTCATAAAATAACAAGATAACCCTTTATCTTAAACATGTCACGTTAACCGAGCTCATTTTCTAGAGTAATAATCTCATAGTCATGTTTTAACATTTTAGTGGTTTAAAGCAAGATGGTAGGGAGGGGGAGCTAGGACTTGCCTTCATCGTTGTCACCTTCCGGCACATCTACGAAATTTGGGTCTTCGTCCTCCTGATGATTATCGTCGTCTGTCAGACGTATCGGTCGAATAAGACTACCGCTATCCACAAAAGAAAAGGCAAAAGCAAACATAGAACTATATGGTCGCACTAGGTGCAAATGGTAGGGCTTGATTTTAGATGAATTTTAGAAGTGGTTTCATGCGAAAAGGAGTTAGGGTTTAAAAGTTATGTATTTTAGAAGTTTATTCCTAGCTAATTAACTTGGTGGAATTTTATATGCATTTTCTAGGGCATGAAAATATGTGCAAACTACATGGTTAATTTCCTTAATGCATCTAGTTTATTTATAAATTTTCTGGGAATTTTTCTAAGCTAGGAAAATGCATTTCTAACTCTCTGCGTACACTAACCGTGTGTACCCAACATTTTCTAAAGCGTACCCCATGCTGTGTGTGTGATGTGGGTGTGTGTGTCAGGTGGGCCACCTGCTTGCATCAGTAGTGAGTGACAGTGGTGTCGACATTTAAGGCCATGGGCCCACGTGTCAGTGACGGAGGGGGAGGGAGATGGGTACGGACGGGGACGGAGGGTGATGACAACACCGTTTCCTCCTAGTCCCACCTGGCAGAGACAAGGGAGGGAGAAGAGGGGAATAGTGTTGGACGGAGGTGCCTGTGTTGGTGATGGAGCTGGGGAGGGGGAGCAGAGCTCGCCAGAGTGGCTTACATCGACGACGTCTACCCTCGGGGGTGGTGGACGGGGTCCGCAGGGTCACGTCGTAGCCGGAGGCAGGGTCACCATCGGCAATAGGTGCGTGTGCGGCGGTGGTGCCTCACCGGAGTGGTCACAGTGGCATTGTGCACTAGACTCATCCCTAAAGGCCCTATCCTAATCAACTAACCACGTGTACGTGCATGCGGGTGAGTGAGGAGTGCAGTGGTGGTGGTGGTGCGTCCTGGGGTGGCCTTGCCGGTGATGGCCGATTGCCATAGCGGCTCGGCGGAGTGGGCTCATGTGGGCAGTGCACTACAGAGACCTAGGCTACCAACTATCTATAGAGAAAGGAAAAGGAGAAGCTTGGGGACTCATCGGTCGCTCCAATCGGCTAGAGACGCAGTGGAGAAGGAGAAGGGAGAGGGCAGTGCTGATGGCGCCGGTGGACTCTGAATTGGGGAAAAGTGGAAGAAGAGGGGAAGAGGAGGGGAAAGGGGAAGAGGAGGTGGAGATTGGGTGTTCCCGCCCTCGATGGAGCTAGTGGTGGAGAGGGCGAGGTGAGAGCATCACCGACTGGGCCTATTTATAGGCCGGCTAGGATGGTGTCCCGATGATGAGATATTTCTCGTGGCCATCCTTATCCATCACGTGGGCATGCCATTGACCTCGTTTGGTCACATCGCCATGGCTGGCACTCGCCCATGCGCATATCGGAGTGCCTTGGTGGCTACTCTGGTGGCTCAGCACTGTGGCAACCATGGCGTCGACCGTTGACGCGTTCACAGTGAGGGGGAAGAGGGAGAAGAGGAGAAAAGAAGGGGCATCATGGGGTCCTATTGTTGTCGTGCCTCCACTAGTATCGGGGTGGTGCTGGTGGGCATTAACGCCATGGCTGAGCCACGTATGGCTACCGGCCGCGAGGAGGTGAACGAAGCCGATAGGCGGGGCCCGGGCTTTAGTGGGAGAGGGGGAGGAGAAGGGGGAGCGAGCGAGGTCGGGCCGAGCTGGGATGCAGCACTGCTGGGCCCTCTTGCATGGGAGGAAGGGAGGGAGGAAGAGAAGGGCTGGGCTACTACTGTGGGCCGAGAGGGGGGAGAGGGAGAGAATGAGCCCATGAGGCTTTTCTTAGTTTCCAATTCCTTTTTCTATTTCCTAACTCAAATATGCATATGTTTAAATGACTTCAAATTTATTTTTGAATGCATGAGTGTGTAAAAAGGTGCCACCATAAGTTCAACAAGTCAAGTAATCATTCACACACAAAGTTTCACACATGTATTTTTATGCTCCTATGTTATTTTATTTGTAAAAATTATCTAGGTTAGCTATATATGTTATCTCCTATGCATATTTTAAAAAGTTTAAATTTTTAGTGATTTTTTTAAAACTAGGTCAATTTTTAGGGTGTTCCACACAGCCACAGATGGTAGGAACTACAGATGATGTAGCTGACTAGCTGCCTACCTGAGCCAACCGAGGCCACCGCCGGTGAAGATGGGCATAATGTTAGGACCAGCGTGAATATGGCTACTCCAAGTGCGCCTGCTCTAGATGTGGCGACGATGAGTACCCGGCTGGCAGAAGAGGAAGAAGTCATCCCAGTCATCGGACCGGGTACCCAGCTCTAGGCTTATAGTTCGAAGTTTGCTAGGATAATGAAGTCATGGGTCGGCTTGTTGAACCAGGCCTCTGTCTTTGATGGCCAGCTGAGGGTATGTATTATACCATGCTATTTCTTACTGTTGGTAATTTCTGAGATCTTATCCTTGAAATAGTCATATGCCCAGGATGCATAGCTAAAACCCTCCGCCAAGGTCTAGGAAGTCTAGGCGGAGCTCAATAGGCTGAAGGAGGAGCAGGCCATGAAAGAAGCCGAATGGAAGTCCATGTAGGAGCACCATGAGGAGACTCTCTACTTCCTCTATTCTCATATTGGTGAAGCCAAATGTCACAAGGCAACCGTCAAGTCGAGGAAGAATCATTCCTTCAACTCTTTGTTGAAGATGATGGAGAAGGCCGAGCTCTTTGATACCAGGTTGAAAGGTGAGAGAACTATATGGCTTCTTTGTGATTCTTGGATGTAGTAGTCCGTAACCATGATGATGATCACATGTATCCCTTTTTGCAGATGAGCAGGTGAAAACCCAGCGGCTGGAAAGCGAGGTGAAGGAGCTGAATGAAGCCCTGCGAACCAAGCACAACCAGACTGAAGAGGTAACAGAATGAGCGAGTGAAGAACTCGCTCAAGCTAAACTGATGAGATGCGAAGCTGATCATGATCTGATGCAGGCTTTGAAGTCAGTGGTGGACATGAAGACCCAGCTAGAGAGGGTGCACGCTGAGCGCAATACACTCTAGGAAGCTATGAAGCCACTCGCCCTCCTTTTCTGTACTCCAGAAGACGGCAAAAGAAGGTGGGTGGACATAGTGAAGCAAATTCCTAGCCGATTGGAGGGCTACGTACAAGGAGCCAGTAAGGTCTGTGTTTGGAATGTACTCGGTACACTCCGAGTGCCCTCTCCAGCTGTGGATCTTCATCAAGTGACTGCGGAGTACGATAGTGAAGATCACTTAGCCACCATGGAGAGAGCTGAAGAAGAACTCGATGGGTTGGCCACCACCATAGCCAAAGACTTAGACCTGTGGATGGAGAAGCCTGATGAATAGGCTTGTGTAAGTTTGTAAAAACTTGTTAGGTCTGTGTGCCGGGTGGGCACGTTTGTAAGAAACAATGTTATTTTGCTTGCATAGGCTGTTAGTTTAATGAAAAACTTAGCCTGTTAGTTTCAGATGTGATACATCTTGTTGGGCTACTTAGGCACCTAATACGGTTTATCGAGTAGTCGGCGTAGTTGGGACAGTTGTAAAAACCGTGTGCAACTTTAATGTTGACATGAAGTGCTCAGGCACTTGTAATCAAGGGACGTTGATGACTGAGTTCTTTGAGGCTTACGTGCCAGAAGGACAAGTTAGTCACCTTCTTCCGGAGAAATCCATTTTGGGATGATATGTGTTAGCGCAGGGCTAGATGTCGTGGGTGTGACAAAATACATAGTTGCAGAGATGTGAGCCAACCGAGTAGTCGGCGTATCCTGTTGGGTGACTTTAAAAGTTAGAGATGTGTATACCAGCGTAGGTATCCAGTGTATCTCGTGAAAGGGGTGACATCTAAGTCAGAGATGTATACCAGCATGGGCAGCCGGTGTATCTCGTAGAGGGGTAGTATGATTACCTGAGTAAGGTGTGAACAACCGTTAGGCTGTGTACCTTGTTTGGTTAATTAAGAGACAATTTTAGTCTAGTGAAAAATATACAACTCCATTATATTAACCAGGAACCTGATTTACATAAGCATGAAATTGAATCTACTAGATAATGCTAAAATTACTACTAGGCATAAAATCTAAGAAGCTGATCGATGTTCCATGAGTTTTTGACCAGAGCACCACTTTCTATCATCAACTCGAAGGAGCCTGGTCGAGTAACTTTGGAGACGATGAAGGGACCCTCCTAGGGGCTGAACAATTTATGTCGACTGTCAGTCTTTTGGATGCGACAAAGGATGAGATCTTTGACTTGAAAGTTATGAGGCTGAACACTTTTGTCATAGTGATAGCGTACACCCTAAAGGTATCGGGCTAACTAGAGGGTAGCATTAACTCTGACTTCTTCTATGCTATCTAGCTTGAGCCGCCAAGTGTGCTCTGCTTCTCCTTCATCGTGCTGCTCTATCCTTGGTGAGTTCCAAATCAGATCTACGGGTAGTACGGCTTCAAAACCATACACTAGAAAGAAGGGTGAGTACCCTATCGCCCTACTAACCTCGTGCATAGTGCCCAAACCATTTTAGGTAGCTCGTCTATCCACTTGGAACCGTAATTCTTGAGATCATCATACAACCGTGGCTTGAGTCCGGCTAGTATGAGGCCATTAGCTCAATCAACCATTCCATTAGCTTGTGGTTGGGCGACGGAGGCATAGTCGATACTGATGCCACAATCCTATGCCCTGCTCTTGAACTCGGTGGCCATGAAGGGAAAACCTAGATATGTGATAATCCAATTGGGATGCCGAAGCGATGCATGATATCCTATATGAACTCAACTGCCTTGGCTGAACCGAACTTGACAAGCGGCTTATATTCGATCCACTTGGTGAACTTGTCGATGGCAACATAGATGTACTTGAAACCACCTTTAGCTCGTTTGAGAGGTCCAACCATGTCAAGCCTCTAGCATGAAAATGACCATGATGGAGGGATACTAATGAGATTATGAGCTGGGACATGAGCCTATCTTGCGAAAAATTGGCAACCCTTGCAATGTCTGACTAGGTTCTCGGCATCTTTGAGCGCAGTCAGCCAGTAGTACCTAGATCAAAAGGCTTTGCTGACTAAAGTCCTAGAGGCGACATGATTGCCGCAATTGCCTGAATGGATCTCTTCAAGGATTGCCTTTCCTTCATCTGTTGAAATACACTTGAGGAGGACACCTAAGGATGCACCATGCCAATAGAGCTTGTCTCCGACTATGACATAATTTTTGCTCTTGCGGACAACTTGAGCAGCTTCTCCCTTGTTGGTCGGCAATTTCTGCTC
The DNA here is from genome assembly GCA_904845875.1 of Miscanthus lutarioriparius. NCBI lineage: Eukaryota > Viridiplantae > Streptophyta > Magnoliopsida > Poales > Poaceae > Miscanthus > Miscanthus lutarioriparius. Next base: position 77,126,858 of record CAJGYO010000005.1, read on the forward strand.
TCGGATATAATCGATGAATACGTGGGTCCAGGCTAGTATAATGGTCAAAACCTGTGTGCCGCGTGCGATGCTATCAGTCGTGCTGGCATCACCTCGCTTAATGGATGGTGCTGATAGCTCTTTGATGAATACCCCGGCTGGAACCTATGCCCTATTTGATCCGAGTTTATCTAAGACATCTGCTACAATGTTGAGGTCTCGTACCACACGATGGATTTCTAGGCCTTGGAAGTGTTTTTCCAGCCTGCGCACCTCTGCACAGTAGGCATCCATGGTCTCCTTGGTGAAATCCCAATCTTTATTGACCTGATTGATGACCACAGAGGAGTCTCCATAGACAAGTAGTCTCTTGATGCCAAGTGAAGCCACAACTCAGAGGCCATGGATGAAGGCCTCGTACTCGGCTTTGTTGTTTGTTAGTGGCTAGAGGATTTGGAGAACATACTTAAGCTGCTTCCCATCTGGTGATATAAAGAGGACACCAGCACCTGCTCCTCCTAGCTTGAGCGAATCATCAAAGTACATCTTCCAATGATCGAGAATAGCTTCAGGAGTAGGATGCTAGAGTTCTATCCACTCGACTATGAAATCAGCTAAAATCTAAGACTTGATAGCCATGTGGGGGGTGAATTCAATGTTGAGTGCTCCGAGCTCGACTGCCCACTTGGATATGTGTCCCGTAGTATCACGGTTGTGTAGGATGTCACCAAGTGGGAAGTTGGTTACCACTATAATCTTATGCTCATCAAAGTAGTGGTGAAGCTTGAGCAAAGTGATCAAGAGAGCGTAGAGTAGCTTATGTATGTGTGGGTAGCAGACCTTGGAGTCTAACACCACCTCACTAAAGTAGTAGATAGGTCATTGTACCTTGTACGCGTGACCCTGCTCTTCTCTTTCCACAACAATAGTTGTGCTGACCGCCATGGTTGGCGCTACAATATATAGCATCAGGTCTTCACATCTCTCTGGAGGGGTGAGAACGAGTGAAGAGGTGAGATAGGCTTTGAGCTTCTCGAATGCTTGGTTAGCCTCCTCCACCCATTGGAACTTTCCTGACTTCTTCAATAACTTGAAAAATGGGAGCCCCTTCTCTTCGAGCCGAGAGATAAAACTATTAACTGTAGCCATGCACCCTATAAGCTTCTAGACATTCTTGATACAGCAGGGAGGGCATATCTTGGTAATTGCATGGATGTGCTTCATGGTGGCCTCAATTCCATAGTGGCTAACGAGAAAGCCTAAGAGCTGTCCAGAGGGAACATCGAAGACGCACTTAGTAAGATTAAGCTTCCACTGCCACGTGCGAAGGTTGGTGAAAGTCTCCTTTAAGTCATCAATCAGTGTAGCCAAGTCCTTGGTTTTGACCACGACATCTTCAACATAGGCTTCTACATTATGACTGGTCTGCTTGCTCAGGCAAGTTTGGATAGCATGCTGGTACGTAGCTCTAGCGTTCTTGAGCCTAAATGACATAGTCATGTAACAGTAGACGCCAAATGGAGTGATGAAGGATGTCTTGCTTTGATCTTCTTCATGGAGAGCAATTTGATGGTAACCCAAGTAGCAATCAAGGAAGTATAGAAGAGTTGATCCAATCTGATCAATGCGCGGTAGACAGAAAGGGTCCTTAGAGCAATGTTTGTTGAGATCTGTGTGGTCGACGCACATGCGCCACTTGGTTGAATTCTTCTTCTGTACCAAGACAGGATTGGCAAGCCAGTCAGGATGCAGTATCTCCTAGATGAACCTAGCTACCAAAAGCTTCGTGATCTCCTTCTTGATGGTTGCTTTCTTGTCGAGTGTGAAACGGCGTAATCGCTGCTTGACTAACTTAGAGGCGGGGTTTAAATCCAATCTGTGCTTAGCCAACTCTCTCGGGACTCCTAGCATGTTGGCTAGTTTCCAAGCGAAGATATCTTTGTTTTCCCAGAGAAAGTTGGTGAGCACGAGTTCCTATTCTTTAGAGACGTGGGCACTAATGGTCGCCATTTTGGAGGGATCACCAGTACCTAGATTAACCTTCATAACATCTGCATCTTGTGGTGGTGCAACAATGCCCGCCTTCTTTGTTGGAATCTCCAAGTCTTCTGGGTTAGTCTAACTAGCGAACACAGTGATCTCCTGTGCCTCGAGTGTAGCCTGAGCTTTAGCAGCGATCTGGACTGCTTCTGCGTCATAGTAATAGGAGCATTTCAAGTCATCTCAAAGGGAGAGTACCCCGTTAGGACCCGAAATCTTTAGCAAAAGGTATGGGTAATGTGGAACCACCATGAAAGTAGCCAGAGCTGGACGCCCAAAGATGGCGTGATATGATGATTTGAAATCTGCCACCTCAAATTTGATGAACTCCGTTCAGTAATTGTTTGGGGATCCAAACATAACTGAGAGTGTGATTTATTCGAGTGGCATGGGTACTATCCCATAGAAGGGGGTGTCTGTAGGTGTGAGTAGGCCGGTGAAGTCGAGGCCTATCTTCCTCAGGGTATCAGCAAAGATGATGTTTAATCCTACGCCACTGTCTAACAAGACCTTGGTGACTGTCATGCCCGCAATGGTTGGATCTAGGACTAGTGGGTAATGTTTGGCATTGGAGACGCTTGTCCATTGATCTTCCCTTGAAAAGTGGATCAGGTACTCGGACCAGTTGAGATATGTTGGAGTGGCAGGTTCTGTTGCCATAATATCCCATAAGTCTAGCTTGTCCTACCGCTTGCTCTTGGCGGTCGAAACTCCAATGAAGATGATGTTATCGGTGCCTTTGGGATGTTGGATGCCTTTGCCTCCCTAGTCTTCCCCATCTTTCTTGTTATCTTCCTGGCCCTCACCCTTGTTGTCCTAATGATAGAATCCCAAGTCCTTCAGTTGTCGGCACTGCTCCACCGTGTGCTTGGCACCTTTGTGAAAAGGGTAGGGTAGTTCGCCAAGATCTTCAAACTTCTTGGGCTTATTGTTCTTCTTGGGTTTGTCAACGGAGGCCACGGTGTTATCAGGGCCTCACTTCCTAGTCTGCTAGCCATCCTGGTTGCCTCTATTGTTGTTACCCCTATTGTTGCGGTTGTCCTGCCGATCAAGAAATCTCTCTCGAGTTCTTTCCTCGAAAGCGATCATCTTCTAGACGGTGCGCTTGAACTCATCTGTTTTCTTTGGGTTATCATTGCAAAAGGCTTGAAACTACCATTTGGCCTTGATCCCGTTTGAAAAGTGTCCGATTACCTCCCTCTCGGTAACATCAAAGACTTGGGATTGTAGTTCTGCAAAACAGTGATAGTAATCCTAGAAGGTCTCATTTGGGAGTTGTCGGCAGCTTTTGAGGTCTATCCGAGTACTTGGATGGGTGAGGACTCCCATGGTTAGATTGTCCCAACACATAATCAAGCTAGGACGCAAGCTATCAAACCATGTGAGAGGTACTGTCTCAAGGGCCATAGGAAAATAAAGCGCCTTGATGTCATCATCTCCACCTGCCAGCTCGATCCACTGGAGGTAGATGCAAAGCCACTGATTCAGCTTAGTCTTTCCATCATACTTGGTGTGATTAGATGGCTTGAACTTATAAGGGAGTCGAATAGAGAATAGTTTGCTTGAGAAACACACGAACCTGTCTAGAGAGATGCTGGCTTCCCTATACTCGGACTCGCCTCTGCCCTCCCTATTGCTGTACTGCTACCCTTGATGGTGATAGGCTGATTGAGTGCCTCCCTGACTCTTGTTCAGGTTACTCTATGGCCCTAGGCAGGAGAGGGTGAGTACTCGCTGTCCTCCTCCTTGGTTGACCAGCGGGCCTAGATGAGAGTGGGCTAGGACCCACTGCGCTGGCTCTTGAAAGGGATTAGCTTGAGTGGCCCCTTTTTCCACCTGTATCTGAAGGGTTGTGGATTCTAGAATGACTTTAAGTCATTGTTGCTCTTCAGTAGGGTTCTGTATGGCTGCCATCTCATTTACCAGGGCATAGATGTTGGCATAGGGTGTAGTGAAAACCCTATGGCCAGACACTTCCATGAACTCGAGTTCAAAATTGAGCGAAGTAGAGGCCCTGTGCGCATCATGGTCTCGGTGTTGCCGTTCTGCTTGTTGATCCAGTAGGCACTGTTCATAAGTTGCCTGCATAGCCAAGCGTCATCATTCAACGTCTCGGTAGGCCGACTGGTATCGCTCCCACTTTTTCTTGTGGTGTTGGGTGCGGTTGCGTCGGGCCTATCGAGCCTTGTTCTTCCTTTCCCTAGCCATCCTCTACTCGTCTATTTCCCCATTGGGCGCTGCAGTGTTTGGGGAGATGTCGGATAGTGTCTCTTCTCTATCTTGAATGTCTAGTGCCTGGGGCATAGGGATATGTGGAGGTTGACCAGCCATAAAGACTTCTCTAGAATGTCTTAAGGCCGAGTGAGTTCTAGATTCCACAGTGGTCGCACTATGCAAAATCTCTGTAGAACCATGGTCGCTATCGGCTAGAAGAGTGCTAACATCTTAGTAGGGCAGGAGCTCCACCTTGCCGACTAGGCAAGATGGATTTGTAGAAGATGTACTAGGTAGGGCGCTCGGCTAGTGCACAATGTAGCCTTGAGGAGTGACAGACAGCACAAGTCCCTTCTATGCTCCCGTCAAAGGGATCTCCTGCGCCAGCTGGAATAGATCTTCGATCAACTCCTGGTAGACAGAAGCCAAATTGCACAGTGTTGGTATATTTTAACGCACACAGATAAATCTGCAAGCGCAAGGATGCCGCTGTAACTTTCACCCGGAGGTATTCCAAGTATCGTATCCACAGGGAAACGCGTGAGACTAACTACGGTCTAACTTAACTAGGGGTAGCAACAAGGTTAGGATAAATAGGAGCGTAGAGAGGATAACTAAGGTTCTTTAGTTCTGACTTGGGTAATCTATGTCTTCTATTGTTTAGCTGAGGATATTACTAAGGGAAGCACAAGCAGAGTATGTTTCCTATAGTAACTAAATCCTGCTAGGCCTATAATAGGAGGTGGACTACAGAGGATTCAACGAGGCTATAAGAGTCACCTTCATGAGCTACCACCGATCCAGATTGTAGGGTACACCACAAGTAACCTGGTCTAAGCACCACGCTTACACCTACAATTACCACTTTAACCAAGAGAGTCCTATAGATTAAAGCACTCAAAGAGTTGTGAACCTGATGAGCATTATAAACACAATGCTTACTTGAATTAGAAGTTGATGACCAGAGAGATCTTGAAGGCAAGCTCAAGTAAAACTTGGATCTGCTAAGGTACAAGCCGTAGAGTGAGCACCGACAGGCCAGCACCTCCTCCAAACTCTTCCCTCACTCTCTATCTCACTATTCTATTTATAAGACTATATCCTATGGAGGATTAATCCTCTCTTGATTGTTGGCTCTAATCCTAAAGATATGAATTAGGGTTTTAGGGATCTACCCAGAGAGGGGGCAAGGGCTGATATATATAGGCTGGAGCATCCAACGTGAGCCCTTGGATCAAACCAACTTAAAGGACGGCGTAGATGCAACCTAGGAGGTGGTGGAGAACCAACATTGCGACGTGGAGGCTGACAGGTGGGCCTAGGAGCCGAGCGGCCTATAGGTGGGGCCTAGAAGCCCCACTTGGTAGCCCCTCGGCTCCCGCTTTGGTGTGGTGTCCTCTGGAGTCCTCTAGAACCTTCTGGTGCCTGTTTCATGGTAGATAAGCACAATGAATTCTAACATGTAGGTCCGCCTTGACGGTTTTCTAAATAAACCCTGCAGAAAATACAGATTCACCAAAACTCATGGAATTTGTTAGTTTAAACCCATAGACCTTCGTTGGTAATCACAATTGTGCCCTTATACATGTTTTGTTAATGGTTTATAATGGTTGTTAACTACCGCCAACACATAGTTCGAGTGGAAATCAACTTGGGTCTTTGGTTATGGAACCCAAAAAGGACTCCAAGTTGGACAAGGCTATCGTGTCTGAGTTAGAATCATGAAACGGAGTGACTCTCGAGATCTGAGTTGAATTAGAAATCAAAAGCTACAAGAACTTCTCGGCGAGTTGATCCATCGTAATTGCAGAAGTGGCTGGAGCATTCCGAGGCACATGGATCTCGATGAGACAACTTTGGAGCAGGTCGTGGCCGTCAGCAACATAGATCCAAGAGCCAAAGATGAAGGTCGATCCGACCAGGAAAATCATGTTGTTGAGGTCCACCGAGCTCTCGAGCGTGAATTCACTAAAAGCCCCTACCTGGCATGCCAGCTATCGGTGTTTGATGACCAGCAACCCGTCATGGGGGTACCCGGGATGGTGTTTGATCGGTTTCGATGAACTCATGAACTTGATGGTGAACGCAAAGAGACGACGATTTATACTGGTTTGGGCCCTCGTAATTGAGTAATAGCCTTTATATCCAGTCGGCGTGAGCCTTTTGCGTTGGATTGATTGTATGATTGTTAGGGTGCAAGGGGGTGCACCATGCCTCTCATTATATAAGGAGAGAGGGCAGGGGTGCGTCTCTAGTCCTAGTCGATTACAACAGAAGAGTCCTAATTCTATTATAGAATCTTGCTTTCCTAGTAAGCCAACTAGGTCGGTCCTTGATAGCTTGAAGTCCACGCCACCTTGATTCATGTCCTTCAAATAGACCGTGGGCCAGCCATGGGCCCAGCATAGAAGTCGACCCGATAGGGAACCCCTAGGGTCCTGCATCGACACTCGGGCAGTGTATGAGCTACCTCTCCTGCTCTCCCCCATGAAATGCCAGCTGTGCTACACCTTGGCGTAGTGCCACATGAAGCTGCCGCATTGCCTCTCCACCAACGGCAGCCACATCTTCCTCAAAGCCAACTACTACAAAGTTTCTTCTGCCTACAGGTAACTGGAATCGTCTTTGTTCGCCCTGCTCGACCCTCTCACGGCGATGCCATCGCCCCGCTCACTCTAAATCATCCACACAGGCTCTAGACCTCCCTAATATGTGACAGAGGAGGGATCCCGCTACCCCATCCTTCCTCGCCATAGCTGGCATCGCTACCCTATCCTTCCTCAGCAGCAGCGCTGTCGTGCTTCCCTAAGGCCATAACAAAATGGTAAGTTCTTGATATTATAGGTACATAATACACTTACTTTTTCCTTCATGTCTCCTATGGTTTTTAGACCCAGCACAAAGCCAATGCTGACAATTTTCTATTGAAGACATCAAAATGCAAACCATCATTAACTCATTATGTTATTTTTCTACTGAATTGGTCTCGACTGTTCCTGCTTGTTAGCCTGAATGGATTTATAAATAGTTTAGGGGTTCTAATGCAAAAACATCTATTAACTTTTATCATTTTCTGAAAAGATCAAATTGATCCAAATAAGCATGGGCAAAAATTTATGTCCACCGTGCAACGCACGGACGTATATCTAGTATGAGTATATGTCATAAGTATTGGTCAAGTAAAAATCGAAAACACAAGAAATTATGTCTGGATAGTTAAGGGAAGATGGACTAAAAAATTTGATAAATTTTTGGTTCTTTAATGTTATACTAGCCAACATGCCTGCGCGTTGAAACGGACCGTACAATTTATTGTGTGATCATTTGGACGATTTTGCAGGTCAAATATTTATTCAACAATCGTGTCATCGATTACATCGATGGGCGTGTGGTGTTCTATTTTGTTTGAGAACGAATGGTAAGTTCGGATCACTTGTGTGACAAGGAGGGGGTGTGCATGCATTGTGGAAAGTAAAAAAGCGATTAGAAGAATTCCTTCTCTCTTAAAGAGCAACTCCAACTACTTGGCTAAAATTAGTAGCCAAATTCTATAGTTTAGACATTTTGTAATAAAATAGATAGAGAACTTCTCATAAAAGAAGAGGTATATAATAGCCTTGCTATTTCTCATCATCAGATAGCTAGCACCCATGGTTGGCTTTATATGACCACCGAAAATCAAGGGATAGCCAGCTTCCTATTTTACAAAGGCACATAGCACATATGTTGGAGCCTACTTTTTGATATACAAATTCTAAAATAGCCTCCAAAACAAGAATAACCGAGCTATTGGAGTTGCTCCCATATTCCCTTCATTCCAAATTATAAAATATTTTGGTTTTTCTACTGTTGACGGTCACTAACACCAATTATAAACCGTCAAATATGCTTAATTCCATCACCAAACATAGATATAGGGGGTTTAAACTAATAAATTCTATGAGTTTTGGTGAATCTGTGTTTTTAGCACGGTTTATCCAGAAAACCGTCAAGGGGAACCTATTCGTCAAAGAAAATTACGGAATTCCGCTGCGTAAATAGCGTGGGAAGATTCTGTAAGACTCAGGAGGCTCTCCACTGAAGTAGACCCTGAGGGGCTGCCATGTGGGGCTGACCGGCCCCACCTGCAGGCTGGCCGGCCTGTGGGTCCCACCAGTCAGCCTTCGCTTTGAAAGTCGGTTCCCCACCGCCATTGAGATCCAATCTTCACCATTTATTCAAGTCGGTTTGATCCAAGGGCTCAGGATTGACACTCTGACCTATATATATCAGCCCCTACCACCCTCCCTCAGCAGATCCCTGAAACCCTAATTCATATCTTTAGGATCGAGCCAGCAATCAAGAGAAGATTAGTCCTCCATAGGATCTAATCTTATAAATAATAGTGGGATAGAGTGTGAGGGAAGAGTTTGGAGAAAGTGTTGGCCTGTCGGTGCTCTCTCTATGGCTTGTACCTTAGTGGATCCAAGTTCTATTTGAGCTTGCTTCTGAGACTCCTCTGGTAATCAACTTCTGATTCAAGTAAGCATCTTGTTTATATTCTTCATCAGGATCGTGACTCTTTTGAGTGCTTTATTCTCTTCCTTGGGGGAGTAAAGTATTAATCATAAGTGTAAGCGTGGTGCTTAGACTTAGGTTAATCATGGATGCACCCTACATTCTGCATTGGTTGTAGCTCCTGAGGGAGACTCTTATAGCCTCATTGAATCCTTTGTAGTCCACCTCCTATTTATAGGCCAAGTAGGACCCGATTACGAAGGAAAGCATCCACTGCTGGTGTCTTTCCCTTAGTAATATCCCTAGCTAAATAGTAGAAGATATAGCTTACCGAAGTCAGAACTAGAGAACCTTGGTTATCCTCTTTACACTCCTGTTTATCCTAACCTTGTTGCTACCCTTAGTTAAGTTAGACCGTAGTTAGTCTCACATGTTTCCCTGTGGATACGATACTTAGAATACTTCTAGGTGAAAGTTACAGCAGTATCTGTGTGCTTGCGGATTTATTTATGCGCGTTAATAAATACCAACAAGATTTATGGCGCCATTACCGAGGAAATGGTTGCTAAGTTAACTACGAATCTAGCTTAACTTTGTATCTTTTATCTTTTTATCTTTTATTCTTTTCTTTTTCACTATGGATTCCACTCCTATCTATAAATATGCTAAACCTACGAGTGCATGCCTATAGCCACCAAAATCTTCAGAGCCTATCCTAGCTCCTGGCTATGAGCTGTGCCCATGTTTTATAAAATTGATTCAGGAAAAATCCTTCTCGGGTGAAGGCGATGAAAACCCATACTCACACCTATGGGAGTTTGCATAGATCTATGCATGCTTGCATATTGCTAGCATGTCTGACAAGACCTTAAGATGGAAGTTGTTTTCGTTCTCTTTGACGGGAAGACCTAAACATTGGTACAGTCAAACCGTAGGAAGTATGCAAGGAGATTGGGAAATGTTATGCTCTAAATTTTGTTTACGTTTCTTTCCCATCTCTAGAGTAGTCAGCCTTCGGAAAGAGGTTCTAACTTTTAGACAACTAGAATAAGAATCTCTTGCCACATCATGGGATCATTTTAATGAACTCATCATCATTGGCCCGGACCTTGCCATTCAAGACCCGGTACTTCTTCAACATTTTTATATGGGTCTTAGCAAGGATTTCATGGAATCCCTTGATGCAACCTCTAGAGGAGCTTTCCTTCATCTATCTGCTAGTGAAGCAAGGTCTATGCTTAATAAGATTAGTGGAAAAACTCCCTACACAAGCATTCATAATGAACTCCTTGAGGAAGAGAAGGAATCATCTCCCGAACAAGAAGATGAAGTTTTGATAGCCAAATCACAACCACTTTAATCCTAAGGTTTAGCTATCAATCCCGAACTATCAATACCTTAAAATTCTTCAAGGAAAGAAGAAATTCAATCTTTAGAAATCCCTTTTGAAATTAAGGATGATCTTTTCGATGTTGATTTTGGGATAAGCTTAAACTTCCAACCTCACAAGAGACCTTCGAGCGAAGATAATTCAAATCCTCTCAAGAAGGGATGAAACCATCCTTATTCTAATATAGGATATTGGGAAGAACTCAAGGGTGACATGTCAAGTGATGCTAGAGAAGGAGAGCTGAGTCATTTTGCCAATCCTTTCTTCTCCCCTTCAATGCCCACATTAGATGTCTCATCTGAACCCATCTCTAAACCCATCCTTGATCCCGATGATTCCCCTTATGATCTTTCTCCTAAGTCTCATGATGATCCTAGAAATCTACCAAGGCAACCAAAGCATAGGAGTCATGAAGGCCACAAGTATGACCAAGAAGAGCAATGACAATGGCTAGAATGTATTAAGAACTCATATGTCGTTGCTAAAGAATGGATGGACAAGGATGAAGCCTGATGGGTAAATTCCAAACTTGATTTAGATCCAAACGGTGAGCTTAAATCAATCTCTTTAATAAACATAAATCACCTAGGTTTGGAGGAGGCCTTAGTCAAGATCAACCCGAGATTCACTAGTCCAAGGGAAATATTGGACATCCATGAAGAATCAGCCTTGGAGCTTGAAAGGGAAGGTTACATCAATGAGCATGGAAGCTATTTCATTAACACCTCATCGAATCCATGCTCACATGAGAAATCTCCTAAATCAATTGGTCTCTCCAATATTGCCACACATGAGATCTTCAACCCCCTCATACTCCCTGTTCATAAAGACTTTGAAAGGGTGGTTGTAGATGCATTCGTTTATCATAAATATTGCAAATCTTATTGGCATGCATCTTAAGATAGGCGCACAAAGGTTGGTGTTAGAGGGAAAACCACTTCACCAATTAAAAACGAAACAAGAAGGTTTCCCAAGGACAAGCTTTTGTCCTAAAGCAAGCACTTTCGGGAGATAACATGAGCTTTCACCTTTTGCTATAATGCCCTTGTGAAGTGATTATAGAAATATAATTGTGAAAATATTCCTTTGGGTATTTCTATCACTAACCACTTCAGGTTTGAAGTGAAAAGAATGAAGAATGACGGCGCAAGGTATGTCCAACAAATTATCATACAACATTGAATCACATCTATCCAAACTTGATTTTGTCTTTCAAAATTCAAGTGTGGGGGATGGGCTTCTCTGAGAAATCCTATGCCATGTTGCTAATTCATCTTGGTTGTCTCTACCTTCAAGCCATGCTCAATTTTCTAAATAACAATCAAGCTCTTTCATCTCTATTTGAATAAATCTCTATAATACTTTCATGCCACCTTTGTTTGCCATAGTATGCTTTGGTTTCGAAGTATTCGCCATACTTCTAAAGGCTTTTAAATTAAGCGTGGTGCTTAGGTTAAATAGCCCCCCTTAATCAAATTAGACATGGAGTCTAGTTTGGTTATTGAACTAAAAATTGCTTGTGTAGACACTAGATATTTTGTTGGACTAACCCCTATAGGAAACTCTCAAATTCAAATTGGGTAAGTTACAAGATGAATTCAAATCAAAGATGAAGCAAGGCACATCATTTAAAACATGGGATAAAAAGTTCTATGCTACTTAATATGTTAAAACCAACTCTAACATAGATGACCTTGAGCCCTATTATAACACTACCTCTGCCTTGAATTATTTGTACAATCCTTTGGGTATGTGTTGTTCACTAATCCTTTGCAGACATAAAATAATGAGTGAGGCTGAAGGCCCAACAAAGTGACAAAGATCGAAGAGTAAAAAGATGGCATGACAAAAGGATGAGAAAGAAAGGGTGCAATCTAGAAGACAAGAAGCTCATGAATAGCTCAGGATGCGAGGCTAGCCAAACAAGGAAAACTTCAAGCAAAAGGGAAGGACCATCATGAGTCATCTACTCTTTCTCACATGGTGTCATCACACTACAATGACAAAGGTAACATCCAAAGGTAAATGGTCATTACTCAAAAAGTTTTTATTTGATTCTGGTTGTAACACCCTAAAATTTGCCTAATTTTAGAATAGGAGAAAATGATTTAATTATGCATTTTTGTGAGCATTTGAATTTAGGAATATAATAATTTTTATCAAATTAAAATCAAATATAAGGATTATCTACATGTTTATGCATTCATGCTGCTGCATATTATTTTTGTATTGTGTGGTTGGAAATCGGATTTCAAATTGAATTGAATTGGCATTCAAAATTGGTTTTGAAAATGGAAAAGGAATTTCTTGTCCTCCATTGATTTTGGCCCACTGGCCAGATCCACCCGCTCGGCCTTCTTCTGTCCGTTCGCGCGCCGCTTCGCCCGCTCGGCCTGCTTCTGCACGGCCTGCCTCCCCCCTCTACGGCCTAGCGAGCGTCGGACTAGCTTCGGCTGTAGCCCAGCTCTGCACGCCGCATCACGCCACACCTCCTACCTCGCTGACGCGCTAGGCCCGCCCGTCAGTCATATCTTCTTCCTCCATCTCATGTCCGACACGGACTCCACCGTGCCGCCGTGACAGCCTCCTCTACGTCGCCCTTGTCGTATCGCCCAAGCCAAGCCACCCCATAAATATCGATGCCACACCCGCTGCTCTCCCGATCACATCTTGGAGCAAGCCTTTGCCTCGCCGAATCATTGAGCCGCTGCATAGCCCTAGCCGCCGACAAGCCGTCCACCTCACCATGCGCCACGCCGCCTCCGTCCGCTCCGCGCCTTGGTAAGGTACTCGCATGGGCTCACCGTTATCTTCTCTCTCTCCTAGTGTTTTCTTCACGTGGATCCATGGTCTGTAGGCCAAGTTTCATGAGAGCTACCTATTCTGGCCATGGCGTCGCCGTGTAGCTCGCCGTCGGTCAGCCGGCGATGTCATATTCCCCGCCCGAATCTAATTTGACGGCCCATATCGGAGGATACCCCTTCGCCTTGTAGTTTTGCAAAAGAGCCCTCATAAGTATTTAGTTTGTAACATGCAGTCCATAGCATCTTTCTAGATTTTGTTTTCTTCTTTTGAAAGCGTACTTTGTTTTGGTTAGATCTAAAATACGTTTTCACCTATTTACAGAATTGCCACTATCTTCTATAGGCCATAAAATATCTGTTTTAACTCCGATTTGATCCGTTCAACTTGCGTTAGGTTCGTAATTCCATAATCTACATGTTCATACTACTATTAAGTATGTTTTCAACTTTTAAAATTCAAGGTTAGATTTAATCTATTATTTTACTAAAGGAAATCTTGTTTAATTTATAACTTCTCTGTTTTAGCTCTGATTTTTATGATCTTTGTGTCTATGTGTTCATAGTGAGACGTAGATTCATTTTACAAACTTTTCATCTTGATTTTATGTTGATTGGTGTACTGTTCTAATCTATAGATTTTGTTTGCTATGCATGATTGCTTCTGGATGCTTGTATGTTGCTGTGATTATCGAGTATAGACGATGAGCAATTCGTGGGAAACCAAGAGTATTACTTTGACGAGCCGGATTAGCAGGAGTACTTTGTTCAAGGCAAGTATAGCATGGGATCATCCTTATTTCCTATTCACCTTAATACATTTAATTCTTGTTGCATGTGTCACCTTGATAGGGATTCCCTAGAATTGAACTTATACCTTGCCACCTATGGGATATGCATTGGGTAGCTTTGCTAGTGCTCAATTAAACCATGATCTTGTAACTGGACTAATGGTATATGAAATAAACATTAAAATATGACTTTTTAGCAATATGGAACCAGGGGGCTAGAGCATTGGGCTATTTTTATGGTGCTCTAGATTCCTCTCTCTAAGGACTTATCTATAAGTGATCATTCGGGACTTACAGTACATCTATGAGGGCTATATGGCTTTGGCTTTAGCTCAGTATGAGGACCTTTTCTAGCTTATTAGTGGTTACCTTTATTGGTGTAAGAATGGCTCGAAAAATTGGGTATAGTGTGGCCTCTATCTCCTTGAGTATAGGTTGTGCATCATTGTGCCATCGGTAAGGGGGGCTCTATATCTGTTTGTCGAGTGAATCTAATGGCCCTAACTTGTTAGATGAACCTTTGAAAGGCTTCATAGTAAACCCTACCGACCTTTCTTGGTAGTGGGTTAAGAGGCTCGCGACCTCGGGCGAAAGGGTAAATCATGACTCACAGTGAAAGTGTATAACCTCTACAGAGTGAAAAAACTAGTATATCAGCCGTGTTCACAGTCACGAGCGGCCTTGGAACCCTTATGGAATAGATGATCACTAAGAATTATTGGTTTATGCTATTCATTATTCATGTTTACATTGATCATGTGTTTTACTTTGGGATTTGAAACCACTTGTTGCTACTCTTATGCTAAAATTGTGACAACTAAAAGCTGAATGCTATAAAACTTGTGTCTAGCCTTCTGAGCCTCATGAACCCAATGTTACAATTATTGAGTACGACATGTACTTACACTTGTTTATTTTCATTATTTGGATAAAAATCATGGATGGGTAACAGATGGCTATGGTAATGACGACTTTCCTGAGGATTACTAGACTTGTGGTCAACCAGTTGACGTCCCTATGATATGGAGCTTCCGTGAGAGATCTTTTCTTTATACTTCCGCTATATTCATGTGAAGACTTTGTCTTATTATTCGTGATGTAATAAACACTTGTGATGATACTATTGATAATTTGTCAGCTTATGTGTGTGACTGATCTCTGGGCGCACATAAGATTCTGCATCCCATTTTATCCTTAAAATCGGCTGTGACACTGGTATGCATATAATTAAGAGACAAACATGATTGAATTACACTTCCTTGATCCAACCTGACTAAGTCAACATATTCAGTTCTTTAAGTCTGTTCCTAGCACCACTTTCATGATCTCACCATCTTAACCAAATAGACTAAAAAATGCACATCATATTTCTAGAAGATGATAGTCATAATCATATAAAGATTGTTACATTATGTAGAGAAAGACAATCCTTCCTTAGGTTAAGCAACTCAACCCTTTTGGCCAAATGTACTTAAATGCTACATTCATGCTCAATCTTCTAATCTTACCACCCATGTTATAATTGAACAAAGCACATAACATAAACTTCATCTTGTTCAAAGTACCTAAGGATAGAGAAGAATAAATAAAGTTTTAGGTTTTGTTGGTGTTTTCCCACTAACAGAGCCCATGCACTTGATCTCTACCTTGTCTTGATGAGCAGGACACACTTCAAGCAAAGTGTGGGGGAGTTAGTTAATTCCCCAATTTCAACAAGTGAAGGTCCTAAACCTGTCAAACTAAAATCAAAATTCAAAACCAAGATTGGTTTGGCAGAAGATGGCATCACCATTAGAGGCACCACCTCAAGAATCCTCATCTTTAGAGCGAACCGAGGTACTTGATCAATGAACTTCACAAGGAGAAGTCCGGTTCGAAGAACTTACAACACCGAACTCTCACTGAAAGAGCTAGCTTGGGGGAGAAGCACTCCCGTGTATCCAGGTAAGTATTCTATCCCCTTTTATTTTTAGTAGTTAAAAAATGATGAATGAAAACAAAATAAAAATTTATCTTTGCATTAGTCATTTATGGTAATAATGTGGATCTAGTAAGATTGAAAATAGAAAAAGGTATGTCTAGTTTACTTTAATTTGTTTTTAAAAGCTGAATAAAATAAAGAGGACTCAGAATAATCTCTTAAATGGAAATGATGAATAGTTGCTCTGTTGTAATTCCTTTCAAGTACCTAGTTTTTAGCCTTGAATTCTCTCGAGTTTTGGATAAAATTATTTTGATATAAAGATTTACTCTAAACTTGAAACTCGTGGGTGTCACATGCTTGATCTAAGTCTAGGTAATTGATGGATATAATATGAGAAGGTTTGAGCTGTTGTTTATCTTGTTCCAAGTGACACTAAAGTTTTAGAAATTTACTTTTTGAAAAACACAAAAATACTACATGATGAGTTCTTGTATGACAAAGCTTGAATTTCCACCGAAGCCATACATGTTATTTAGGCTAGGAAAACTTCCATATATATGCCGCTTATTTTGCATTGAGTTTTGTCAAGCTTTGTTGACCCTTATGAGAGATTTGTCATGCTCTTAAAATCAAGATCACGTACACACCACCCAGATATGCACTACTCCTATACTGGGGGTAGGCGCAGAAACATGACTTCCATCCAGATCCATGTTGAAGGTAGTTAACAACCATTATAAACCATCAAAGAAACATGAATAAGGGCATAAATATGATCACCAACAAAGGACTAGGGGTTTAAACTAATAAATTCCACGAGTTTTGGTGAATCTGTATTTTCTGCAGGGTTTAACCAGAAAACCATCAAGGTGGACCTACATGTCAGATCTAATTGCGCTTATCCGCCATGAAATGGACACTAGAAGGTTCTAGAGGACAGCAGTGGACACCAAGCCGAGGCAGAGAGATAGAGGCTGCCAGGTGGGGCCGGGCAGCCCCACCTGTAGGCCGCCTAGCCCCTAGGGCCCACTGTCAGCCTCCACGTCACATTGTCGGTTCTCTACCGCCTCCTAGGTTGCATCTACATCGTTTCTTAAGTCGGTTTGATCCATGGGCTCATGTTGGAGGCTCTGGCCTATATATACTAGCCCCTGCCACCCCCCTGAGGCATCAAGTCATTTGAGAAGACAGAAACCCTAATCATCCTCAGAGCTCCACCATATTCTAGGTCATAGCTAGTTAGGTTAGATCTAGAGGGAGGCAAGCAGGCTTCGCTTGGATTCCCTATCATGTCAAGAGCGTGGTTTGGTATAATCCGTGTACCCCCTCTCTTTTGTATCTCCATTATTTTTATATGCTTGCTACAATTGTTATGACAATATTAGTATTCATCTTATTCATGTTCTTTGTTATAATGTTCATCGTCTACTTTGATTATATACTTAGTATAGCTAGTTTATCATTATATTCATACATAAGTTCGCAAAGCGCCCGCTCCAAAGTACACGGGGTGAGTGGTTGACATTGTGTAAGCATGGTGCTTATACGTTGTTTACCTGTGGATACATCCTATATTCTGGGCCATGTGGTAGATCGCGGATGTGACACTCCCATTGAGTCCTTTGTAGTCCACTCCCCGAATATAGGTATACAAGTAGGATCTAGTTATGAAGAAAGACAAGCTCTGTTCTTAATCTTCCTTAGTAATATCCCTTATGTGTAGATATAAAGATGATCTTAGCCATGATTACTAGGTGTAATTGCACTAATCAATGTATGCTTTGACTTGTAATCAAGAATGACTTAGGAATTATTCCTCTAATATTCTACCTGACCATGCTAATGCCACAGAAAGGAGTACTCTGAGTAATTTATCATTATCATTGATCAAGACTTATCATATATATCTTATCCTATGACTTACGCTTGTTATGAGTAGAATATTGGTTATGGTTTACTTCTCCATCTATAGTATCAGTTATAAATACTTGTCCATGCTAGACCTTCCCTGTGGTAAAATATAAATAACGATACCTGGAATACTCTATGGTGAAGTGCTACAATGGTATAATTATCTGTGCGCTTGCAGATTCCTTTTCATTCATATATCTTTATATTCTTTCTAGTCACATAAAATGATAAAGAACTACTTAGTATCATTCTAGTAGTGATGCTAGGCAGTATCAATAAGCATCTCTGGCACCATCACTAGGGATGACAACCGAGTAAAATAATGTTAGGAGATATAGGTAATTAATAGGTGGCTACTAAAACAAGTGACAAATTAATAAATACTGACAAGCATTTCTAGCACCGTTGCCGGGGACTAGATTTAACTCTGTTCTTAGTAACGATGCTAAGGAATGTCAACAATCCACCCAAAAATGTTTTACTCCTACATTGGGAGTGAACACAAAAACATGTTTGATAGGTTTTTCATCCACCAAATAAATGCTCTAAGTTCTTGTTGCTATCTCTCAAAAGTTTTGTTGCAGAAAAGACACATGGGGCTATGCAAAAGTTATTCATAAAAAAGGGAAGAAAAAAAAGAGTTCAAAAGAAAAAAAATGGACACAAAAGTGTCTGAGATATTTAAAACAATGTGTACTCAGATGCTCGCCTAAAAAAAGAGAGATGAATAAGATAGCCCAAATTCTCTAGCAAATGTTTCCAAGTTTCAAAAGAGAGATATGTTTTCAAGGAGCAAACTAGAATTAGGTTAGCCACCATATATATCCACCATACATTCACATACATGCACATCTTGATTTGATTGTATGACTTAACTCTCTTTGGATCCGAGGTTTGACTTTACAATATATGCATTGCAAGTATGCTCTAGCTTTCTCCCTACCTATGAACTCCATATAAAGCCTTAGTGGTAGGAAGAAAAAGGCATACCATCTTTATTGCCTTGGTGAGGATCCACAAATACCACATATATTGAGATACTTGAGAGTGTCATACAATGGAATCTCTGAGTTTTATTTTGAAAACATATAAAAACTCTAGAACAATGGTGGAACAAAGAACTTGAGACATAGTGCTTGACTTGATCGTTCTGTCTTTCAATTGCTCAAGACCCAAGTGAAGGCTGAGAAGCCCCATGGTTGAAGGTAATATGGGTAAGTTTGAAAGTCAGATCAGTTTATTCATATCCAGAGGAGAATTTTTGTTTGAACGCATGCGTACTTTTAAGGCATGAAAACATTGTAGCAACTCCTGGTCCATTGCTGAGTTTAGCTTTGCTTAGGGACTGGCAAAGGATAAGCTTGGGGAGTGTAACAGAACCGCCCAATTTATACAAGATCAAGTACGGCTGTCCCCGCTAACACGTTGACACACACATACTTTCACTTATATAAACCCGGTAGTCCGCCGAGTGTCCCGAAAGACCTCGGTAAATCAACATCACAACCAAGATCACGTGATTAAGCAAATACACATCACATACATAGGGTTGCAGCGGAAATAATATTACATATGGGTTCACAAATAAAAGTACAAGTTTGGGTTTCAAAACCGCTTAGTGAAAACAACATAGCTTTCAAATGATTACATTAATATAAGTTCCAAATATATTGCTAGCATAAGTGACATCATCCGACAAAAGCATATAGATGAGAAGTAACTATAGAATCACCGAGCCCACCGGCGGTTAGCCACCATCTTCAACAGGCCGAGAACTCTACCTGCAACGTGGTGGGATAAACCCTGAGTACTCGAATGTACTCAGCCAGACTTACCCGTCATAAACCAAAAATAAATGACACCAAGGAGTATGGAAGGCTTTATCATTGGATCTAGCTGGACAACCTTTTTGCATAAAAGCTTGAGTAACCATTAGCATTATTCACCTGTACTAGCATTGACTTTTAGCCATTACCTACCATCTATATTAGCACCTGTACTAATCCATGACTTGATTAAGTTGCAAACAATAATAACCATATCAGGTATTTCATGGCTCATTGTCATTATCATCATCATCATCATCCTCATTTAAGCATATCTTTAAATTTAGTGAATCTACGTTGCCGCTGCTCAGTCAAGTTCTCACTATCCAGAAGAGACAGCGATTCGAATCGATTCATATCCAGCTGGAGGGGTATTCCTAAACACAAACCCTGCTTCCCCCGTCAGGGTCGCAAATGAGTCACCGTTGGTACGATTCAGGAGTCGCGAGTCCGAACAGATCGACATTCTTAGAGAACCACTCTGCCAAGGTTGTTCGGGACTCTAACCCGCCTTAGACTTATGCTAATGGCTCTCCGCACATCCTTACTACCTCTAGAATGCACGCCACTGCTCACATCCCCGGCCTGAGTCGAGCTATTAGGCTTCGCGGTCGGAACGACTTATCTGGCCAGCTAAGTGTTAGGCTGCGTTCAACATGACATAAGGACGTACAGCGTATCGGTCCTTAAACGACATAGACGGGGATAGATTCACACCCAAGACCTCCATGCCTTGTTGCTGCACTACCATCATCCCGTCCGGTCTCCTTTCATTATTAACACATGGTTCTTTTTCATGATAGCAAATATAGCCAACCGTGACCAGAGCTCATCCTACATCTCGCAGGTGACAGGAAATCACCCGACTTCTACCAGTCTAAGCATAGCTAAGCATCATTCGATCCTACACTTAATTAGGATTCATAGGATTTTATCTGGACAAGGTAAGGATATAATGCAACAATTGATTCCAACCAATTCCTATACTTAATGCATCATCAACAATAAAAGATACTCAAGATATTTGTAAAAACATGGGAGACATAGAATGCTCCGGGGCTTGCCTGGGATCCGACACAAGTCAGTTCAGTTAGCTTGCACAGTCTTGGTGACATCTCCGGTCCTAGCACTTGCTTAGTCCTTCCATCTTTGGGATAGATCCACCAAACCAAATCTTTGAGTTCGGCTCCACATCACATCCTTCACATGGTTCATCTAGCGTACCTAAATGAGATGCAAGATGCATGTGTATGAATGTGATGAATGGTAACACAAGATGCATCACATAAGCATTCAAGACAAACACAAGATTATGCAAGACATAGACACCAATAGCTATTTAACTAACATCACACAACTAACTATAGAGAGCAAGCACATCAAGCATGACACAAGTTTAACAAGGTCACAAGTATCATAACTTGACCATCAACAAGGGCATAAGCCACACTTAGCAACACATGGAGTAAACAACCACAACTAGCATATGTCTATTTCAGGACTGGAAACAATAGCTTCATGTTTGGATCATAACTAAAGTTATACAAATCCAATAGCCATGAAACAAGACATTCTGGAAAGCTTATGGAATTTTCTACAATTCATCTTTAATAATTGTAGCATGATTCTCAAGTTAAGTGGGTCGAAATTATATATTTACAAAAACTGGTCCACAATTGACAGAGAGCAGCCATTTCTGAAACCCAACTTTAAACAGGCATAACTCACAAACCACAAGACCAAATACCACCAAATTTTAACAGAAGCTAGATACATGAATTATCTACAACTTTGTTATTATCACCAAAAGCTCATTCAAATCCTAACTAGATCAAACACTAGCATCTTTCAGATCTGCTCAGAATACAATCAAAACCTGACAGAAGACTTAAAAGTCATGTAACTCCTACACTATCAGGCCTATGGCCTTACAATTTGAACACAAGCAAGATCATTAAATTTTATACAACTTTGGTATTCACTACAACCATAGAAAACATCATTTACACCACAAAAATAATTGTACAAGCAAAACTGCAAATGCAACCCAACAGCAGTGGTACAGAAAACTGATAGGAAATTCAGAGAAGCATAACTAGAGTTCTAGACCTCCAACAAATATGAACCATAACTTTTTGAAAAGATTAGGAAGTTACCTACAACTTTATTATTCTCATATTAAGATGATTCTACAGTTAGAAGGGTCAATTAATCCAATAATTGCATCTCTGTCCAAAACATAGACAGAAACTAACATGCCACTTTAAACAGCTATAAATGGAGTTATACATGTCCAATAAATGTGGTTCTAGACTTTTTAGAAATCTTATCAAATTCTAAACAACTTTGTTGTAAACACATAAAGCTAATTCTACTATTAAGAAGGCCCCACAATACCAACAAGGTAACCCTGTCCGAGTTTGGGCAGAAACAGCCACTGATATATAAGCAAATATAACTCAAGATCTACTTAACCAAAAATCATGATATTTAGCTTTTTCAAAAGCTTAATAAAAGTACTACAACTCATGTATTGTCACAAAGTCATGATTCATAACCTAACTAAGCCAATTAATTTAATCTTGCAGGCCTATTCAGAATAGGGGTAAGGCAATACAGGTAATTTGTTATTTTTATAGATCTTAAACTATCAAGCCTAAAATACTGAAATTCTTACCAGACATCACTAATCACATCAGTAACCCTCCATAAAAATTTCACATTTATTTGAGTAAAATAACTGCAGTTATAAAAAGGACAAGACATGACTAGCATTAAGAACCTAACTGCCTAAATCTATTTTTACAGCAAACTATTTAAACTTAAAAATGTAATATTATAGATCTAGTACATAGAGAATTTTACAAGGATTCCAAAAAGTCCTCATTTACTATTTTACGAGTTTTCTACAAATTACTACGAATTTTCAAAGTTCAACATTCAAATCTGTAAAAATCAAAAGAAAAGGAATGTAAACTTGCATCGGGGTCCCTACGGAAAATATAAATCAAACATCAGCGAAGAGGTCCTCCTGAGCACTATTCACATGTGTCACAACTTCACAGAAAGAACCCTCCCTTTTCACGAATTCGAGCGCGAAGTCCCTGGTCGGAAACCAGAGCAGAGGATGGCTAGACTCACGGCTTCGGCCGGTAGGAACGACACCGGTGCCGGCGGAGAAGGGCAGCGAGAATCATGAGAACCACGCGCACCCGTGGGATGGCTCAACTCAGCCCGAGGCGGCCCGAGTTGGCCCGGCCACGCGAGCAGGCGGAGCGCCGGTGGCTGCTCCGGCGGCGACGGCGCTACGATGGCGAAGAAGGGCCGGGGAGGGGCTCGCAAGGCTAAGGAGAGGGCGGTGGACGGTAACGAGTGTGTAGCTGGGCATCGCGAGGCCAAGGGACCGCAGCAGTGCTGGCGGCAGTGAGCTCGGCGGCGGCATCCATGGCGGCCGCGCTCTGGCGTGCGTGCGCGCGGAGGAAGAGCGCTAGGGTGGGCGGAAGCGAGTGAGGGAGGCAAGGAGACACACAGGCGCTCGGTTTTGGAGCAGCAGGGCGTGAGGCGGCGCGTGGCATAGAGCTTGAATGCGCATCGGACATGGGGGGCGCGCTCCGGTGCATGGCTGCCACAATGCCATTTCGTCGAACACGTGGCGCGCGCGATGGAGCCCGACTTGGAGTCCGTTTTCGACATATTCCGTGCACATTCGGACCTTGGCGCCTGTAGCAAAGTTGTTGTGCACAAGCTTCTCTCCAACTTTTATTAAGGGTGCATAGACATTAAACTCTCGGATTAGTAGGTAATCAAGCCTCAAGTTGACACTGTCAGTGACTTAACAAGGGTTAACTGTGGCTCTGCTTGAAGTCGAACTACTTGGTCCAAACATGGTCAAACTGATCCCAACCTTTTGTATGATCTTCTCCAATGAATTAGCTCCAACTTCTATTTTGGGGTCAAGTCAATTTTCTTAACGAAAACACGAGAACACGGAATGCCAATGGCGACGACGATGAATTCCAGACTTAGAAAAATTCTAAGTCTGAAAACAGCCGCTGATTCAATTTTCGAGCCTCTGTTTGACTTAGTTCCAAGTTGATCTGGCTCTTGTTCCAAAAACAAAGTTTGTTCTACATGATATGGACTACAACTTTCATTTAAGGTCCAACCTCAAAACTGGTATAGAACCTACTGTTCTATTTTGACCAAAGTAGGATCACGATGAAGCTTAAATTATCCTTTTTGATCCATTGGAGCATTTTCTGGCCACCTGCTCAACATGAACCCTTCATAACTTTTGTTCATGAGTGCAAGTAGAGTTGTTTGAGCAAGGTACCAAGGTTTGGTTGACTTCATAGGTTTCCATCCACTTGATAAAGCAATTCATGCAAAGATATGACTTATCATTTTATGTGACTTTTTGATTCCAAACTTCATAAAACTTTTCCACGGGTCTAGATGGATGCATGGGGATGTAATGTACATGGAATAAGCATGTTTAACATTACTCTTGCATAATCTTAACAAGGGTCCATATGTAAGCAAATGTGCGTGGCCCAAGTTTAAGTTGGAGCTCCATCATGTAGATTTGATCTTGACACCTTCATTACCACTCGACATGTCATGTTTGAGCTCAAACCCATTGCTTAACTGGTGACAAACACCTGGGGTGTTACAGGGAGCTTGTTGACGGTCACTAACACCAATTATAAACCGTCAAATATGCTTAATTCCATCATCAAACATAGGCATAAGGGTTTAAACTAATAAATTCCATGAGTTTTGATGAATCTGTGTTTTCAGCAAGGTTTATCCAGAAGATTATAGAAAACTCTAGAAGACTCCAGGAGGCTCTCCACCGAAGCAGACCCCGAGGGGCTACCCTTTGGGGCTGGTCGGCCCCACCTATAGCCTGGCCGGCCTATGGGTCCCACCAGTCAGCCTTCGCTTCGAAAGTCAGTTTCCCACCGCCATTGAGATCCAATCTTCGTTGTTTATTCAAGTCGGTTTGATCCGAGGGCTCAGAATTGACGCTCCGGCCTATATATATCATCCCCTACCCCCCTCCCTCGGCAGATCCATGAAACCCTAATTCATATCTTCAGGATCAAGCCAACAATCAAGAGAAGATTAGTCCTCCATATGATCTAGTCTTATAAATAATAGTAAGATAGAGTGTGAGGGAAGAGTTTGGAGGAAGTGCCGGCCTGTCGGTGCTCTCTCTACGGCTTGTACCTTGGCAGATCCAAGTTCTATTTGAGCTTGCTTCTGAGACTCCTCTGGTAATCCATTTCTGATTCAAATAAGCATCTTATTTATATTGTTTATCAAGACCGCGACTCTTTTGAGTGCTTTATTCTCTTCCTAGGGGAGTAAAGTATTAATCGTAAGTGTAAGCGTGGTGCTTAGACTTTGGTTAATCGTGGATGCACCCTACATTCCGGATCAGTGGTAGCTCGCGTGGGTGACTCTTATAGCCTCGTTGAATTCTTTGTAGTCCACCTCTGGTTTGTAGGCCAAGTAGGACCCGGTTACGAAGGAAAGCATCCTCTGCTAGTGTCTTTTCCCCCAGTAATGTTCCCAGTTGAATAGTAGAAGACATAGCTTACCGAATTCCGAACTAGAGAACCTTAGTTATCCTCTATATGCTATTGTTTATCCTAACATTGTTGCTACCCTTAGTTAAGTTAGACCGTAGTTAGTCTCACACGTTTCCCTATGGATACGATACTTGAAATACTTTCAGGTGAAAGCTACAGCGGTATCCATGCGCTTGCGGATTTATCTGTGTGCGTTAATAAATACCAACATCTACATATATAGCTTTTACTGTGCACATAGATATACCTGGATTAATAGTAAAAGAAATGTACTTTGAAAAGCCAAAATGGCTTATAATTTAGAATGGAGGAAGTAGTAAGTAGGTACAATATTTTTATTTCTAAGATGTTAGTTTTTCCCTTTTTCGCGTGAAACTTTTTCTAATTGTCTTTGGTAGTATGTTTTGAGAATTTTTGTTTAATAGCTTGCTAGATATGGATGTTGTTTTCAATTAATTTTGGATGGATGAGATTGTTTTTAATTCGTGCAAACAAATGACATCTTTGCCTATTTAATTACGTGGGCATGTAAGTTATGCATATGAGTGTTTTCTGTTTATGTCATGATTCAAAAGAAATATATGCAAGCACATATATATCTTATTTTATACTGACAAACATGGTATGTATTTATATGTACATAGGTAGGATTGGAGGACATGCTAAAAGACAACTGGCTGGCTCAAGTTACCCAATAAAACACGTATAGCTAGTTAAACTTAATCCAAGCTGTGCTTGATAGGGCTCGAGAAACTCTAATACGCATGACACAGTACTTCAAAAACAAAAAGAAACTCGAACGATGTTGTGTTCCTCGTATGGACGATAATATGCTTGCCATGGATTACCATACCCTCTTTAGACGCAGGAGCTGGACAGCGTTGGATCGACGAGCACGATTTGGAAACTGGGAACTGTGACCGTGAAGTCGAACAAAAAAAATGGTCATAAATACTGGTTAAGCAAAAAACTAAAACACAAGAAACTTTCCGCTGTCTAGATAGTTAAAGGAAGATGGACTAAAAAAATATGATAAAATTTTGGTTCTTTAATGTTATATTAGATTCTGAGAGATACTCTCGTCCTGAAAACTTAATGTCCTAAGATTTTTAAAATAGATTAATGCTTAACTGAAAATTTGAAATCTATAACCGTCAGAGAGAATCGACAGCCTGTCAGGGTATTTGCTGCAGGACGGCTTCTTGAATGGTCATGTGGCCCTCTGGCAGTGTTTCATAGGTGTAAGAGCAGGGATATCATTAGTTACTCCCTCCGTTTCTAAATAACTATTGTTTTTTTTCGTATTGTAAGTTTGACTAAATTTATAAAAAATACATGCAGTATTTGTATCTCCAAATAAATTTATTATAAAAATAGATTCAATGATATTAAATATGTACTATAAATATTAATATTTTTATATAAAATTAATCAAAGTTATACTCGGAAAGCGAGAACGATATTTATTTAGGGACAGAGAGAGTATTTTTTTAGTTCAAACTGCTCCAATGTTTTACCTAACTAAAATTTATAACAAAGGACCCGCTGAAAATAAAATACTATTTCCTATTAGCTTACCCCTCGCGTCTCATTAAAAATATCATCCTCACCTACTAAGAAGTCATACATTTTTGACTTATCATTAAATTAATATTTGAATATATTTTCATACACTAAAGATTTGATAATCACTTCTAGATCGGAAGCCCCTATCTCTGCTGGATCCATGCCAAAAGATGTTAATCGGCAGTGATGAGGGGTGGCCTATCATGGTCGGGTGGGTTACCCGGTAGTGATAAAAGGCACAACACCGTTGGTTCATAGCAGAAATCAACAATGATATTAAATGACCATTGTTGCTGAACTAGATCATCAACTGGCAGTGATATAGTGAGTGCCACCGCCGGTTTAGGCCATGACCCGATAGTGGCACTAATGACATACGCATCATTGCATACCCAGCAGTGAATTATTGAGTGCCACTACAGGTCCAATACCAAACCTGACAAGTCTCATTTCTCACACACACCATACATTTCTCACAAGATACAATACATCATATATATATATATATATATATATATATATATATATATATATATATATATATATATATATATATATATATATATAACTACAAAGGACAAATTAACTAAATAGGTAGGTACACAATGAAGTCCTTACAAACCAATGTCCCATTACTAGTCTCTTACACTAGTTTAACAAACCAAAATATGTTATCAGTACTGAACACATCCACTACTGTTAGTCCCTTTCAGCTCACACTACACTTAGGGTCTCTTTGGCACGGCTTATGTCGGCTTCGGCTTCATCTATTTTGCGCAAATCGAGGCACTGTAGCGTGAAGCCGTTTTGTAAGCCGGGGTTAAAATGAACTAGAAGCCAGAAAAAGCTAGTTTTTCTGGCTTCACCAACTTTGGCTTCACCGGTGAAGCCGTTTTGGATGAGCCGTGCCAAAGGGAGCTTTAGTCTCTTTCACCTCATAAGATGAGATAGTTCGTGTAGCGAATATCCCTATTGTGTAGCTGAGCACATCTA
Organism: Miscanthus lutarioriparius; assembly: GCA_904845875.1. Classification (NCBI taxonomy): domain Eukaryota; kingdom Viridiplantae; phylum Streptophyta; class Magnoliopsida; order Poales; family Poaceae; genus Miscanthus; species Miscanthus lutarioriparius. Next base: position 77,154,387 of record CAJGYO010000005.1, read on the forward strand.
GTATGTGGATCAATGAATAAATTAGTACACTCTCTCTTGCCTCAAAGGAACGAGCACACGGTCTACCATAGAATGAACAAGCTAGAGGCACTACAAATAGGCTATCACCTACAGTAAATTCATGTAATCCTACAATCCTTCTGTCGTCGTCTTTGAACCTGCATAGTACTAGCAGTTCCCGAGTTTCTCCACCACTTGAGTTAGAATGGCTTAGAAACTACACGTAGCGTATGTCAAATCATGAAACAAAACCTGCAAGTGGTGTCATGTAACAAATAGAATGTGAGCAATGTTGAATGGAAAATAATATATATACACATGTAAGCACCACTTCCACAATACCACATCTGCATGGTTGTTCATAGCAATCAGCTCACTAACTGATGCCAGATCTGCAATGCCCTTGTCTAAAGCTTCAGACCGAATGGTAGAGAAGTTAGGAATTATGTATTTTCATTTAGCGCCAACATTCCCAACATGCTAATTTCTACGATCTCTTGAGGCCCATCCCATTTTGAAGGAATGTTGAAAGATACATTACAACGAAATCCCCCTCCACCATGGGCAATGAATATCTAATGCCTAATGTCAGTAACACCAAGAAACCAAAGTGTATCTTCAAGCCATCTAATCGGCTCAATCATCTAAGGTAAATTACAAAAGTATGCTAGGATGAAGTAGAATTGAGTGTAAGAAAATAGTAATACTTACTATGGTCACAAAAGGGAATCGTGCTGACTGCAAATTTGGTGCAAATGGCATAACTTCAGGGATGAATCCAGGTGCCTAAGGAGGAAGTAGGGAACTCTACATGACTGATCACGAACACACAAGTTATGTGCCTCAGGAGGAAGTGGGGGGCCCTGCATGACTGATCTAGTAGCTTTAGATTGATTTAAATAAGATACGGTAATCACAATCACAATGATGATATTTACATGCTTTTTTCACTTTACATCATGTTTACAGGAAGGTTGAAAACAACGTAATACACTAGCAAATTGGTTGTGTTCCTCCTTCTAATCATTAAGTTCACTTCTAGACTAATCACAAAGGATCTATCCCAAAACTATATATCTGATGTAACATCATTTGCCTCTACTAACTCGTGCTCAAACAGACATTTCATCATTCCTCCTAACTCTACATCACATTTAAATATAATTTTAGCATAATCACATTCTCATAGTGAATTGTATAGGTTGGATAACTCACTAAAAGTCGAAGGAGAGGATGTGGGCGACAGTGCTCCTGGGGCCAATGATGGCAATGATGTGGACCGTGGGGACGGGGACGACGCGCGGTGGACGGAGATGGGAACAGCGCGCAGTGGATGGGGACAGGGATGGCGTGATAGACAAAGATGACACGCGATGGACGGGGATGGAGTTAGGGCCGGAGCCGACGCAATGCTCTTCGGTATCCTGTGGTCGGAGCGGAAGCAAACGACAATGTGAGCACTACTACAGAAAGCTAATCACTGCCGGCTCCAAAACCCCCATTACTGACGGTTTTGGCCCCCGTTGGTGTAAGTCGGCGGTGATTGGCGACCATTATCTCCGCCGGTGGTGACGGTATTTCACCACCGTCGGTCCGGCGTACAATACGGCAGTGACAAAATGTTACCACCGCCGGATCATCGTATCATCCGACAGTGATGATGTGACCTTTGACGCTGGCCTGGCGTACCATCAGGCGGTGATGATGTGTCCATCGACACCGACCCGGCGTACGGTCCGGCGGTGATGTCGCGTCCATCGATGCCGCCCTGGCATACCGTCCGGGGGTGATGATGCATCCAACGACGCTGGCTCAGCGTACTATCTGGCGGTGATGATGTGTCCAACGACACCGGCCCGGCGTACAATCCGGCGATGATGGTGCACCTATCATCGCCAGGCCAACGTACCAACTAGTGGTGACTATAGACCTATCGACGTCGGTCCGACGTACCATCCGGCTGTGATGACAAGAACATCAACGTTGGTCTGGCATACCATCCGGCTGTGATGACAAGAGCATCAATGCCGGACCGGCGTACCATCCGGTGGTGATTTAGGTTTCAGCACATGCAGTCGGGGCAGCATCACCACCGCCGTTGTGTTTGTTCTGGCAGTAATGTTTTGTCCATTACTGCCGGCATTACCACCGTGCATCATTATTGTTCATAATACATTATAACACCAACAATAATACAAACATTCCATGGCTTACGCATCGCCAGCAACATATATATAGAGAGAGACAATGTATTGTATCCAAACATACATCACCACCGAGACACAAATATCCATACAAATAAAACGACAACGACAAACATAGTTTTCAATCTACCTCAACATAACCTCCAAATCCAACAACAGTGAATATATAGTTTCAGCACACTAGCACCTTGATTAGAGAAGGTGATGGACTCCCTTAGTGCTCATGACTTGGTCTATAATGAAATCGGGGAAGATCTTCTTGGAACCCAGATATCTCCAAATCGGTTAGCTCCGATGTAGATGTCACTTTAGTATGGAACATAAGAAAAAGGTGAAACATAGTTAAGAAAAGCTTTGCTAAACACTGTAAGTACATCACGAGGTCGTCCAAATTTACTAAAGGGGCCGAGGGGCCAAACCTATGAGCTGAAGAGAGCATTGAATGGTTCTTTATTCTCTCCTCAAGCTCTTGACGTAATTGTTTAGTGTTATCTTTCATTTCTTATCGAACAACCTCCATCATATGTTGGAACTCCAATTCTTTTTGGGCATTCTCCTCGTGTACGAACCCTCATGTACGACTAGGATGCTCTTTGTTTCCATGTGGCCAGGTCAGCTAATCATTCTCCATATTAGGCTTGAAAGTACCTTTACCAACTTCCTTGTGGACCGCCTTCATCCTTTGTGTGAGTTCCTTAGTTGCAGCATCCTGATAAATTAGGGAGTCGTCTGGGTTGAAGGTAAACCCCCTTGCAAGAAGGAACCTTATAGAGCGAGGATCCTAGTCAGATGTACAGACCGTAACACTGCTCTGGATCAGCCGGTGCGATGCGGCCTCATATTTTTGCGGGAGTTGATCGTATTTGCCTCACTATGTTCCTTTTCCTCATCTAATTGCTTCCCACTCACGAAATCACTCCAATATTCTTGCTGATGTGGGTATTCACTCCATTCTAGCTCGATGCCCTTCCTTACATATTGGGAGGTTATGTAGTACCTAAAATACTTGAATGACTTGCCCATGATAAAGAATGCCTGATCCTTTACCACCTCTTCATCAAACCCATCAGGAAAAACAAACATGTCCTTTAGCTTCTCCTAGCAAAGATTCTTCAGACTGTATGGAACCGCCCATTCGCTGCCCTTTTTGTTTCCAGTACCTATACTTGATGGGTATGTTATCCTTCACTAACATCTCGATGGTCGTCTTGTAAGGCCCCATGACACCAAATGGCACCATGGGTTCTCCGGTCGAATCCAACTCGATGATAAACTATTTACCTATGCGCAACTCACTCTACCCTCGCCTAGCCTGGCGCCTAGGAGGCCTATCGGATGTGGTTGTGTTACACTCAGTGGGAGCTTGTTCCTGCACATATTGATCAAATACACAGGCTATAAGATTATTCTACATATAACAGAGTAATTGAATCAGCTATGGCTATACGCAGATGGATTACCCCACCGATTCCCCCCAAGATCGAGGTACCATGAAGGGAATGGCTCCACAGGTACTCCGGCCGGATCCAACTCGGTCATACCCTAGCACCTAGCAGGCCTATCTACTATGGTTGTGTCACTCTTGGTGGGAGCTTGCTCCTACATACATAGATCAAATACTTAGGCTATAAGATTGTACTATATATAACAGAGTAATTGTCTCAGCTATGGAAATACGCAGATGGATTACCCCACCGATTCCCGCAAGATCGACGTACGATGAAGGGGACGGTGGGAAGACACCCTCAGGCACTGGTACTTCATGTGCAATGAGCCTTGTAAAAGTCCTAAAAGAACACAATGTTATCAAGCCATTCAATTCAAAAGTCAAAACATAGTGAAAAATGACTTGATGCTAACTGGCAAGCTCCCACCGAGAACATTCAAAATATGTGTACACATAACCAAACTAAGAACTTCAAAGGTGATGATGAACCTTGCGATGAAGGTGATGTACAAGTCATTTTGGACCTGCACAAATAAAGCAAGCCTTGTTCAACACTAGATGCACGCCCAAGCTCCAAATGAGTACATATTAATGCTGTGAACTCAATAAAATATGAGTAAACCAAGTGTTCTGGCCATGCCTGGCACTCGGTTGCATTTATAATGTCTTTTTACATATTTATAATGCCTTATTACTACATTTACAATGAAATCTTCATAGATACTATTGGACACAATGATGTAATTTGGGGATAACACAACTTCTATTTCTATGGATTGCAGATCTTAGTGAAATTTATGCCAAATTGTTCAAAACAAATTACAAATTATTTCTATGGATTGCAGATCTCAGAGATATATATGCCAAATTATTCAGAAAAAAATTACAAACTATTTCTATGGATTGCAGATCTTAGAGAAATATATGCCAAATGTTCACAAATGTGAGAGATAGAACATACCAAAACTCAGATGCAAATGGATGCAATGGATCGGAAGCTCAAACAACAAACGCCGATAATATCTGACAGTCACAAAATCACTTGCTGGGGACGTCCAAAACAACCGAATGCCAGTTAGCTTTTCTCTAAAAGGCACTGAATGAAAACTAAAAGCTGCGACGGATGTACCCATATGATAGTTCTACTTCCAAATTGAGGTCTACAAAATGTCATCTTTAACTATTGGTCCTAAATGGAATGCAAACACAATGAGCAAAAAGAGTTGTTGTTCTGCAATAGGGTGGAGGATAGGTTAGACTCAAAGGGGACTAGGGCCAATCCAAAGTTTGTTTACCTCAAATGTGTGGGAAATAATAGCCGGAGAGATGGAATTGGATGGCCAACAAAATAGATAGCGGGCTCGACTACCGCCGGTGAACGGTGGAGTAGGGTGGGAGGAGTCGACAAATAGTGGAGAGGGGTGGGGGAAGCCACCGAATGGCGCTGTGATCTAGATTTATGGAGGAGAGCGGGAGGAACGGTTGGGCGACGGCGAGAGGGAAGCGACTCCGGTGAACGGTAGAGCGGGGTGGGGGGGAGCCGGCGAACGGCACTATGAACCAGATTTAGTCGGAGAGCGGGCAGAACGGCAGCGACAGGAAGGGCAACGGTGAGCGGGGAGTGGCTTCATTCTAAGCATGGTAGGAATAGAAAATTTGGGGAAAAGTTTTTGCCGCGTGCACATATATACCGGGTTCATTTACACCGCTGATCGAAATAGTAATACGATGGTGCTACGTCAAACATCCCCGTCAGTCCCACCGTGGACTACGAACAAACAAATGGAAGCAAACACTCGGCCAGAACCGTAGTAGCACTAATGTTTTCCACTCATATATTAGGGGGGACGACCGTATCAAATGATGAGACCCAATTGCCATGTTTTCAAGGCACTTTGGAAACTCTAATTTTGCTTGCCCAATCAATATTATTGGTTGATACTTGATACCCAAAATTGCCATGATGAAATATATTAGTTGTGGCCAAAATTTGCGATTGCCTAATTGGTTTGTTGCCAAAATTTGCATTCTAATGTAGGAACCGACAACTCAAACATTGTACTAGCTAGTACTTTAGGAGAGTTAATATCACTAATATAACATGACTTCTATTACATTATAAGAGCAGTGCCATCCCACTGCTCGAAGTCATTTTCATACTAACTTACATCCTACTTCTACATGACTTCACAATATAAGATCAGTGCCATCCCACAGATCGAAGTCATGATTGCTAATCTAGATATAGCTCCCGTGTGAATTGGCACACGTCCAATAGGTACACAGAACTCCTAGCGATGATCCATGGCACCCTCATTACTCGCCAAATTCACATTAGCGGAAGCCAGCCCTCATTCCTCTCTAGGCCACAGTGGTGGCTCCTCTTCTTGTCATCCTGGGCATTGGAGTTCACGATCCCTAGGACGTGGTTTTTGGCCGTGTCCTAGGTCCACTGCCGGTTCGCTAGACGGGGGCACAAGGGGCAGCGCAACTACCTATCGATGTTGATGATGCGCAGCTAGTGACCCCTTATAATGGGCGTCACATACCCATGGAGGCGGTCAACCTCGGAGTCGGTGCTGATGTAGTTCGGGGAGTGTAGAAACGGCAATTGCAGGGAGGGGGAGTGCACCGATGAGGGCGAACAGGAGGGCGGCACTAGGATAGGCAAGGGCGAATGAAAGCATGCTGAGACCGTCGATGCCAATGAGGGTGAATGGGAGCACGCCTGGACTATCGGTGTCGGTGAGGTTGATGGAGCCGAAGATGCCGGAGCACCACAGAGCACATGGGAGGGTGATAGGAGCTATGAGCAGGGAGAGCGGGAGGGCAACAGAGGTGCCGGACACCAACGCGAATGGTTGGGAGGCGAATGAGAACAGGAGCTGGAGGTTGACATGGCGAAGCGGTGGGGATTGGGGAGGGCGTGAGTGGCGAAGTTGCAGTAGAGGGTTAGGAGAATGGGGTTTCTCAACAGGCTAGGCGTGTGAGGGTGGAGAAATGGGTACTGGGCATTTTAATAATGGGAGCGGCCCTCCGCTTTAATGTGAAATGTCTTGGAGCGTTGGAGCGGTGCCTCGGGAACCACAACCGGCCAGCGCGGCCTCGGCGTGGGTCGCCTCGAGACTGAACCGTGCTGTTTTGGCTAAGCCATCCAGATCATGTGCAACGTCTAGGATCAAGTGCCACAGTGCAACGTCCAACTACCGTATCAAATGCTGAGACCCAATTGCCATGTTTTCAAGGCACTTTAGAAACTCTAATTTTTATTTTAGGGGATAGGAATTCATCCTTGGGTTTTTGCATTCTGTGACACATTTTGTGGCCCTGGGGGCAAAGAAATGTAGATATATTACTCATACATATAGCTAGTGTTACCAATATGTGAAGGGTTCTGGAGTCCGTACCCTCGGGTTTAGGGTGAAGGGTGAAGGGATCATTTTTAAATATTTTACTCCACTGGTTATTTGAACTCATGAGTAGTTGTGGACCAATAGGTCTCAGGTTCGATCCCCATGGGGGACAAGATTTTTTGCCTTTTTCCTAGTTTACAGACACAACTACCCTTTTTTAAACATTAAAACCACCCATGTTTTGGAATTTTCTAGTGGGCTACTCTGGAAATTCCAAGTTACAAGACTAAAACAGACTGCCCAGGGATTGGCTGCTTCGGTGCTTCAACAGTCACATGTCTTCTTTTTTCTTCTATTCTTTCATTCTAAATTTTTGTCGCATTTTCATACACAGTTTACATGGTTCACACGGTTCGAAGGATGATGATTGACTTCCTCGAGACATTCGACATCCCCACACCGTGAAACCTTCAAGAACAAAGCGCTCATAAAATCCCAAGTGGATTTTTTGGTACTCACCTTGCTCCGCTCCAATCCCCCTCATAGTGCTCCACTCTGCCGTGACATCGCTCCCCGACACAAGGATCCATCTTTTGCAGCTACCGCGCGTTTCCTTGTTCCATGGAGAAGCTCCCATTGGATGTGGCTATTGAGATTGCTAGCCGTGTCGCTGCAGCTGTAGCGGATCCCATAGAAGATCTTGGCAGCCTGTGAGCAACCTATTCACATATGCATAGGGTGTGCGGCGACACCGTAGTGGGACGGAGCATACCACTACGGCGGGTGCTGCTGCGTGGGATACAACTTGGGACCTAGAATCGGTTCTACGACCATGAGTACCGCGCCAAGCTCATTGCTAGGCTTGCTAGCGTCGGCAACATAGAGACCTGCTTCTACTCTAGGATGCACACCGTCTTCATGAAAGACCGCAGCGCGCTCATGCTGTGGCTCGATATGCTTGAGCACTCTGCCATGGCAGGCCATGATGTTGTTGCATTTGTTCTCTCTCTTGTGGTCCATAGGTCCAATAGCGGTGCCGACAACAACAACATTGCCTAACGGTTGTTGAGGTAGGTCAAAGGTGATGAAGCGGGCCCGGCGGCAAATGTGACGTGGAAGAATGAGAAATGTACATGGTTCCTCCAATAGGCCATGTTCATATTATAGGACTTGGTTGGGCAGCCGACCCTGGGTGAGTCTAGTCCTCTGCCTCCTCTGGCCATGCTGGTGCGTCGCTAGGATGGACATCAGTGCAGAGGCGAAGGCTGCGGCGACCACACAGGATGGGAAGGTTGGGAGGAGTGGGCTATGTTCTACAGCGAGGAGTGTAGGATCCGCAATGTGTGCGATAGGTTCTTCACAAGTATGTGGTAGATTCTACATAAATCAATGTTGATATGTATATATCTGGATGACGGGGATTTGTATGATAAACTCTTCATTCTCCTTAATACAATGATATGCCAAGTACGATTGCTTTCTAAACTCATTGCACTCACCTTCCTTCTCGTATGATGCGGTTCAGATTCACTTGCACATGTTTCCAATTTCTTAATACAAGTTATTCAAGTCATATGCACTAATAAACACAATTAATATCAGTATAAGAAATATAGAAGGCAGTCCCAATGCTAGAAACTATGTAGTTTCTATACCTATTAATTTTCATAGACACTATATATAGAAACCATGGTCCCAATGGATGGTTTCTACAGACCAATTTTTTAGAAACCATGCCAATATATAGAAACCATGCCACATTTGATTCCCTAGCACATTTGATCTAATAGCGCAGAAGTACACCGTATGATACGATGATTTACGTAAACCGCTCACACACAATCATTCAGTTATTAATTGTTTTGTAAGGCAAAAACTATATATAAACAACACAGTAATAATCATCATAGCAATTTCATTGATAACTTTAGTTACATTCCATAGTTTTACAATAACAAAGACCTATCGAAGACTACTGGGTGTACAATAACAAAGAAATGTGATGCTGCTCTAGAGGAAGGAGGATCACCAGGGCACCGGAACTGGTGAATCGGCAATACAAGAAATGCGTAGGGCAGGGAAAAGAAGAGGGCTATGCTTACAGCTAGCTTAGACACAAGAATCAAGAAACTTGTGAGAGAGATAAGTGGACCATGTATTAATAGTGAAGAGCTAACTACTATATGGGTGGGTTGAGAGAAGGCTGCAAAGATCCTTACAGCCAGTCTCTAAGCGAACCCCCTTAATCGCAAAACTTCCACTAGCACCTAGATCGAGCATCCCCCGCTGTGCCTAGATGACGGTAGTACCCAATCTTTAAGGCCTTCTCCCAACACCGCTGCTGCCACCGGAGGAGTTGGAGAAGGAGCGCCATGGACATGAAGAAAATATGGATGGTTGGCTCAAGAGCTTTGTCTGTATCTAAGGAGGAAGGAGTGTGTGGATTGCCAAGAAGCGCATCGAGGCCTGGCTTAAACAGGCCAACCTTGAGGATGGAGAAGCGGAGAGGAGTCCGCGTGATCTATGCATCCGCATCATGGAAGACGTCGGTTCTCGGGGAAAGTGGTGAGACAGTGTTGGAAGCTAGGACATTCATTCTCACACACTGAGTCGGCATTCCATTCGATGTGGTTCAGATTACCTTGCATTATAACTTAATGACGCATAATATCTGGCGGACCAAAGGGAGGCGCAAAGATCTTAAAAAAGGGTTGGGCGCATGTGTACATGAGAACTCAGAGTTGATACGCTGACGTATACTGTATGAACGCGCATTGATAAGAGTGGTGTAGATGAGGGATCATTGTACTCGTAGATAACCGCTTCTTCATAAATCCTTCTATAAAAGTGGAAGTAGAATGAACATGGGTACATGGCACCACGTGTATACATAAGAGAGAAAATTATTTGAGCCATCCAAGTACCACTATTCTAATTACGCATATGTATACCGTATGATGCTCCTATGGTAATAAATAGATCACCTTTATTCATATTGGGAACCCTTGCCGCTTGATGAAATAGCGCACATGTACACCGTATAATCCTCCTAAAAGACTCGAACGAGGCGAATATTACACAATAATAAAGTGATGCAAGCAATTCTTTATTGATAAAGTCCATTACATTAAACAGGTTCACAATAATAAACAGGTTTACAATAATAAAGACCTATCAACCCCATACCCGACTGTGGGAAGGGGAGAGCTCCGGGAAGGAAGGAAAACAAGCAGAGTTGCATACGAGATCACGACGGTTAATATATCGCTACTACAGTGCGATGAAGCAGAGGGCATGATGCGGTTTAGATTCCCTTGCACTTGATATTGTTACTTACTAATAAGAGAACCAATGCTGTTTGATCTAATAGCACACATGCCCACCGTTTGATGCAGCTATTTACATAAACTGATCATCGTTAGTTACTTTGGAAACCAGTGTCATCTGATCTAACGGAGTTGAACATACAACAATAAAGTTGGTAAATGACCTTTTTATTGATAAACTCAATTACTTTCGAAAGGTGTACAATAACAAAGACCTATCGAATACTTCCAAATGCTTCCAAATGTACAATAACAAAGACCTTTCAAGTATGGGGTTTACCCATACCTGACTACATAGGATACCTCCTAGCAGTGCTGGAGTCGATGCAGGACGACGAAGGCTTGCGCTTGTGCATGAGAAACTGGTCACTTGTACTAAGCGGACACTAGAACCCCTTCAAGCGCTCTCTACTACGTACCCGACGAATTCCGATACAGAGAAGGAACCCCGCGAGGAGACCAACCCACACAAGAAACCAAGCCGAAGAGAAGGAAGGAAAACAGGCGTGTTCCCTTGCACCGTCGGATCTTCAAGCGCTCACTTGCACCATCACATCTGCATCTGCGATGTGGACGAAGCCACCACCCCGCACAATGCATCTTACGTCGTGATGAAACTCCATGGTTGCATGCTTTCCTCCCTATCATCGCAAAACTTCCACTAACAATGAGGTAACGAGTGGACATATAGCCGCGCATAGGTGTTGGCGGAAGCTGATCTTGAATGCCTTCTCCCAGCAGCGCTAGAGGTGATGTAGGATGAGGGAGGTCATGGCGACGGTAGACTACATACAACTCAAGGTTTTCTCTGGTTTTTTTCTGATGCAAAGGGAGCAATAAGGTGGAGTTTGCCAGATAGCCTCCCCTTACCTTGGCTTAAATAGCCCCACTTCAAGATGTGGAAGGCAACAGTCAGGGTCTGTGACATCTGCGGCCACCCACGCGAGTCATGGGCGACGGAGCGATGACCACGATGCCACCTTTCCCCGGCACATTTGATTCCCTATCACATTTGATTTCCTACCACATTTCATCCTCGTCTATAATAGTACTTAATGATGCGCAATATCTAGCGGACCAAAGGACACGTGCATGTGTACATGGGAAGTCAGAGTGTTTGGGGTATAATCCGAATACCCTCGCACATGCACAACGTATGATATGCCTATTGTTCAAATCAAATCACTGTTAGTTACTATGAGAACCAATGTCGTTTGATCTAATAGCGCGGAAGTGCACCATATGATACGACTATTTACATAAACCGCTCACGTCATAGCCAATCAGTTATTAATTGTTTTTTAAGGCAAAAACTGTATAGAACAGATTCCCTTCCACATGTTACCGTTACTTACTAATAAGAGAACCAGTGTAGTTTGATCTAATAGCACATATTTTCACCGTTGGATACGACTATTTACCTAACCTGATCATCATTTGATCTAGTTTGCTAGAGATGCTCCCCTTACCTTGGCTTAAATAGCCCCACCTCAAGATGTGCCCTAGGAAGGCAACAGTCAAGGTCCGTGACATCCGCGGCCACCCCACACGAGTCATGGGCGATGGATCGGTGAACATGATGCCACCTTTCCCTAGCACATTTGATTCCCTATCACATTTGATTCCCTGCCACATTTCATCCTCATCTATAAACAGTACCACCATGCACGATCACTACTCCTCCCACCTACCACCGCTGCTCACGCTTATAAAACCAGCCACTGTGGGCGCCATTGATCTCCCATGACATGCAGTTCGTCTCTGTTATTGTTTTGCCCAATTCGATCCCTATCCATCTATTGTTGTTTGCCTAATTTCCTATCCACGTATATGGCCTTTCTGTGGGACGAAGCCCTCCACATACAAAATTTGTTATGCGTAGTCAGCAATGATGCACACAAGAGGTACTAGAAGAATGTTTTTGATGGTAGAGCCATGCTGAAGCCTGGAGAAGCTTGGTGTGATACCCGTGCAACGTAATTATTGCATGGGCTATCTGCGAGGTTGATGGATCCATCCTATGCGGTGTGCTCTGGACTGTCTGTGGACTGTTTGTCCATTAAAGGCATGAATGGACCGTCTCTAGAGAGGCATGGTTTCATCGGACCTCATGCAACCGCCCCCTTTGTCTCCAAATAGGCATAGTTCGTCATCCACCTTCGGCATCCTCTGGCACCTATTTAACCCTACTTTGGTGCTAGAAGAATGTTTTTGAGGTGGTTATTTTATAATGTGTTGGTATACTTTGATGGTAACATTGACCTATTTGGAGAAAGGTCTTTGTTATTGTATATGTAATTTTATTGTTAGGTCTTTGTTATTGTAATTTTTATGTATGTTCGCATGCGTACATGGGAACTCAGAGTTGATACGCCAACATACACCATATGATAGTCGTATTGATAAGAGCGGCGTAGATGAGGGATCATTGCACTTGTAGATAGTTGTAGGAGAGGACCAAGAGGCGGAAGTCAGAGCGGCTATCGTAGTGATTTCCCACCGTGGAGACGACAGTCGCTACAGCCGACCAGGAGATGGCCACGGCTGAGGCGGTAGCCACTGAAGCCCACGCATAGGTCGCCGGTAAGCGTTGGTAATATTTTTCGTTAACTCATGTGGACATCGTCAGATCATTGCACATAGTTTCATACACTGATGGGCGTAAACCATTCACATTAGGTACTGTGCGAACCACTCAGATGAAACTGGACAACAAGAAAGTTCAAATTGTGGTTGATTATTCAACTTTAGCATCTCTGTTTGTAGGGTTTGTAGGTGTTCTAATTGGTGTCATCGTTGTTGTAACATGGAACTAAAAGTTGTGGTTGCTACCTTAGTGTTAGTGTCTCTGATGTGTGCTAATCAATGTGAGACAATATTGTGTTGGTGCCTTCTGTGCCTTTGCATAATGTTTTTACAGCATTGGTCAGGTGCTATGATTGCTTCTAACCTGGTCAAAAGGATTCATCCCATCTGTGCTCAAAGCAAACCAAATGTGCCTTACCTCTCCACCGATGTCTTTATAGAACATAGTATTAACAGTCCTCCAGTCATGCCCATCGACGAGGTGCCTCATCATTGTATCTTTCTTACGCTCTTCGCCATGCTAGCGCAACATCTTGGCTGACTTTGCACATGCAAACAGCCTATGCACCCGGGGAGCTATAGGGAAATACCAAATGACCTTTATGGGACCTCCTCTGGTCTTGGTACCCTCATCTGACGGTCCTTCCTTGTACCGTGGAGCTTCACACTTGGGGCACTTGTCCAAGTCTTTGTATTTTTCTCCACAATATAATATGCAATCATTGGAACACGCGTGGATTTTTTCAACCTCGAGTCCGATGGGGCAGATCATTTGCTTGGCCAAGTATGTCTTTTCTGGCAACTCATTTTTTTCTGGGAGCATTTTTCTTATTATACCTAACAACTGATCGAAGCATTTATCGCTCAATCCGTTTGTTAATTTGAACTCTAACAGCATGATGTTGGCTTTCGGTTTGCTCATTGGATAATTCCTATACAATGGTGTTTTGCCATCTTGTCTTATTTTCTCTACCTTTCTCAGTTGTCTTTCACTAAGACATCCGGTCTCTACATTACGTAGTAGCTGAGGAATGCCATCGTTATCCTCGGTGTCGTCAGCTACCGTGTTCCTAAACACATTATTAACTGTGGCCATAGGTTCCGTGTTGACACCGGGTTCCTCGTCAACATCGTGGATGGCTACGTCAGGCGTGTCCACATCATCATCGTTTTCCTGTAGAACATTCACACCAACCTCGCCATACATAGTCCATATCGTATAGTTTGGCATGAACCCCCTGGTAATCAAGTGCGATGGTATAGAGTCAATTTGATAAAAGTTCCTTTGATTCTTGCAATCTTTGCATGGGCAGAAGACAGGGTTCCCATTCCTAGCATGGGCTTGTGCATCGGTGATAAACTGGCTGACGCCATGCATGTACCGCTTGTCCATTCGGGATAGATGCATCCACTCTCGATCCATCTATGCACAAAAAAATACTGAGACAGTAATTACAAAGAATTAATAAGAAATCGAGCTTTATGAACAACAATTGTAGCTCGAAAGTACCATTTTTGGAAAACATTATTGTACACTAATTATTGGAAAATTGAAATTGGTAGCCCCGGCCCTGTAAATTGAAAATCGTAGTAAAAAACAATTATTGCACAATAATAAAGAACATCTATTCTACTCTACTTCTAAGAACTAATTATAGAATCACATACTAACAATGATGATCTTGACCACCATGGAATAATTAGCTAGGAATTTAAATATGTTCATAGACACCCACATTTTGAATGATAAATTCACCATAATTTGAGCCTTGCACAAATGTCCAATTAAAAAAGTGCTCTCTAGAATGGAGAAAGAACTAGAATGAGAATCAAGCAATGTAGCCATCAAAATGAAGCTAATTAAGCAACAAAATCAAATGAGTAGATATTTGTTACTAACCTTAAAGCAAAAAGATCAAGCCATTCTTCAAAATCCAAGCTCTAGCTTCATGAAGAAGAGCAGACTCAACAATGGAGGAAAGGGCCAAACGCGCACCTCTGTTCTCGGCATGGAAGAGAGGAGGAAGAAGAGGACGATTGCAGTCTTTTTGTGCTGTAGGCTTATCATCGTCGGTTGTTAGCTAGAACCGACAGTGATAGATCCAAATCACTATCGACTCTTGGCTTAAACCGACAGTGATGAGGGATCACCAAAACACTGTCGGTTCAAGCCACAAACCGACAGTGATGTGGTCCTTCACTACCGGTTTTAGCCCAGCCCCAATTATTTTCTCATTTTCAAGCTTATAACCGACAGTGAAGGTACATCACTGCCGGTTGTCACAAATCCGACAGTGATGAGGCCGGCAGTGATGTCCAAATCTAGGATAGTGGTAGTTGGAGTGCAAGATCAAAGGATGGATGAATTTTTTTCCTTTTGTATATCTATATCTATATCTATATCTATATCTATATCTTCTTCTTCCTTAATACTAAAGAGGCAAAATTTCTATCATATATTTTTTTCGTTCAACTTCACGGTCATAGACTCACAATTCTCACACTACTACACAAATGATTTTGCGTGACACCCCCCCAGAGGCCACCGAGGCGGGCACCTATTTTTGTCCGTCACGGTAAATGCCACGGTTTACCTAGGCGGGCATTTTTTATTTACCACAGCGGGCATTTTTGCCCACCACGGTAAATCGATTTATCGTGGCAGACGTCTTAAGATGTCCGCCACGGAAAATACCCTATTTTCCGCGGCAGACATCTTAAGACGTCCGCCACGGTAAATCGATTTACCGTGGCGGGCGTCCTAAAATGCCCGCCACCTAAAATGTGGAGGCCCAACTGACCCAAACCTAGGCCCAATAGCCATCTCCAATATAAAAGGAGGGAGTTAGGGTTTCACTGAAACACATCACCCACATCCTTCACACCATCGTCGCCGCCTCCCCCACTCTCTCTCTGTCAGCTCCCCGCCTCCCCCACTCTCTCTCTCTCTCAGCTCTCCGCCTCCCCCACTCTCCCTCTGCCTCCCTCTACTCTCCCTCGATGTAGGCAGCGGCCTCCTCCAAGGGCGCGCGAGGCCTCCAAACGGCGGATCGAGGGCGTGCGGGGCGACGGCGCACGCAGGACGACAGCGACGGCTGCGTCCTCCTCCTCCCCCACGGATCCTCCATGAACGACGACGGCGCGGGGCTAGGGTTTCAAATCCAATGAGTTCATCTCCCTCTTCCTCTCCATCTCCCTCTTCCTCTCTCCATCTCCCTCACTCCTCCCTCTTCCCCTCTCCAGATCCGATGACGGCGACCTCTTCCTCCACGGATCCGGTGGCGGTGACCTCCTCCCCCACGGATCTGGCGGCTGCACCCTCCTCCTCCGTGGATCTGGCGGTGGAGCGACTGGATCCGGCGGTAGATCTCCACCACGGCCACGACGCCGGGATCCACCACGGCCACGACGCTTGGACCTCCACCACGGCGGGCGAGGACGCGTCGGCGCGGCGGCCTCCCTCCACCACGGCGCGACGGGATCCGTGAGGAGGCACGGGGATCCGCGAGGAGGCGTCGGCGTGGTCCCCTATGAGCGACTGGCGAGGTGGTGGCGGCCCTGCAGTGGCGTCGGCGTGTCCAGCCGGCTTCTCCAGAGACGTTGGGGCCCGACCGGCTGCTCCTCTTCTCCCTCCCCGAGCGGCACAGATCTGCGACCGTGGGAAGCCCGGATCCGTCGCCGGTGGGCTTGAGAACGGGCTCGCCGGTGGGCTCCTGGTTTTTTTGTTTTTTTTTAAATGATTAACCGCAGCGGGCATCCTAACGTGTCCGCCGTGCTAAAAGTATATTTACCGCGGTGGGCACGTTACACCGCCCGCCGCGGTAAATCGATTAACCGCGGCGGGCAAGGCCGCCCGCCGCGGTTAAGCCACGATTTACCGTGGCCTCTAGGTCGCGGCGGACGGCTTTGCCCGCCGTGGAAAACCGAAAACGCCCGCCTCCAGTGAAGTTTGTGTAGTAGTGTCAGTTTCCGAATCGTGCTAGTCGAGAATCGTGCTAGTCGATCCAACGCTGTCCGGCATCTGAGTCTAAAGAGGGTATGGTACGTAATCCATGGCAAGAACCCATAGAGATTCTTTTTGTTTTTGATTCGGAAGTACAACTGTATCATACGTATTAGAGTCTGGAGCCCGTATCGAGCACAGCTTGGATTAAGTTTAACTAGGTATACATGTCTTACTTGGTAACTTAGCCAACCGGTTGTCTTCTAGCATGTCCTCCAATCCTACCTATATACGTATAAATACAAACCATGTGTATAAACTAAGATATGTGCTTGCATATTTCTTTTTAATCACGACATAAACAAAAACAATCATATGCACAACTTACATGCCCACGTAAAAATTAAATAGCCAAAGATGTCATTTGTTTGCACGAATAAAAAACAATCTCATCCATCCAAAATTAATTGAAAACAACGTCCATATCTAGCAAGCTATTAAATAGAAATTCTCAAAACATATTGCCAAAGACAATGGGATAAAAGTTTCACGCAAAAAAAGAAAAAAGAAAAACAACATCTTATAAAAGAAAATATTGTACCTACTTACTACTTCCTCCGTTTCAAATTATAAACCATTTTGGCTTTTTGAAATATATTGCTTTTACTATGAATATAGACATAGTATATATTTAAATGCATAGCAAAAGTTATGTACATAGAAAATCCAAAATATCTTATAGTTTGAAAGGAGAGGAGTATTAAAGAGAAGGAATTCTTCTAACCGTTTTTAACTTTCCACAATGCATGCATGCCCCCTCGTGATCACATAAGTGATCCGAATTCATCATCCGTACTCACACAAAATAGAACACCACAAAGTAGCCGATGACACAAGCGATTGAATAGATATTTGACCCCGAAATCATCCAAGTGATCACACAATAAGATGTATGGTCTGTTGCAATGTACGAGCATGTTTGCTAGCTAATATAAAATACATATTGAGTATACCTAGTGTGTGTGTGTATATATATATATATATATATATATATATATATATAAGTACTATTCTCTAACTGGCCGCAGAATAAGTTATTTTGTGGCCACTTTGAGTTACGATAATATTACTATATTAATTTACGAGATTATGGTAACTCCTTTCTAAGTGATTTACTATAACATTATGGTAAGTATCATCTTGAATTATAATAACCCATGTATCATAAATGTGTATTGTCATTATCATAAATTGGTACAAACATTATCGTAAATCAAGATGGCCATAGAATAAGTTATTCTGTAGCCAACTGCAGAATAGCCTTACCGTGTGTGTATATATATATATATATATATATATATATATATATATATATATATATAAAGAGGATGCCTTGAGTATCAAATCATCCCAAACAGAACACTTCTTTACAAAACAACGGTTCTAAGTATATTTTTTGAAAATTGGTTTGAAGTATTTTTTTATTGGGTACAACTTGAACATACATAACATGCACACTCTACACACGCTATACGTACATACGTGTGTGCGTTCATATACACGTAAAGAAGAGATTGGAAGGCACGTCGCCTCCAGTGCACGAGAAACGCGCAATATCACCAAACGCGCACGCATATCCTATTTTTTTTTTGCAATACCACCGAATGCGCATACGTGCGTGTACCCTAAAATTATTATTATTTGATCGGGTACAACTTGGACGCGCACAATCCACACACTCACACTACATGTGCGTGTCCATATACACGCAAAGAAAGATTAGGCGTCGCCTCCGGTGCGCGAGATACTCCACACACACACCACACGCACACACACAAAGAAGAGATTGGGAGGCACGTCACCTCCAGTGCGTGAGAAACACGCAATACCACCGAACGCACGTGCATACGTCTACCCTAAAATTATTTTTTTACAATACCACCGAACACGCACACGTACGTGTACCCCAAAACACACATGCGTGCATGTACCTTAAAATTATTATTTTTTCAATACCACCGAACACGCACATGCACACGTACGTGTACCCTAAAATTATTATTTTTTGATCAGATACAACTGACGCACACACACTTTATAGTTATACCACACGTGTACGCGTCCATACACACGCAAAGAAGAGATCGAGAGACATGTCGTCTCGGGAAACGTGTAGTACCACAACGACGTGTACACGTGCGTGTGCTCTAAAATTTGTAGAAAAATTCTAAATAAAAAAGTGTGATCATCAGGATTTTGAACCTGGTGACTGGCTCATTCGTGTTCTAAGGCCATGTTCGTTGGAAGGAATTTGAAGAAATCTAGAGAAATTTATAAAAGAGTGAATAGTGTTTTACAGCCAGCTACAGTGAATGCCGGCTGAATTTCATGTCAGCCGAACGGCCCTAAGTGTTTTGATACTCCTACGTGGTGATGCCTTGTCATTTAGGAGGACGAATGCTCATAAATGAGAAATGCTCGCCACGTCCGCACCATGCATGCGCTACTGTTTCCTCTCTCCTGTCCTGTCTCCTTCCCTTCTAGCAGTTGGCCAAAAGGCACCACCTTTCCCTTCGCCCGCAGACTTCTCCGATCCGCAACCAAACCAAATTCCACGACATTTCCTCAAGCGGTTTCTTCAAGAAACCTGGATCAATCCAACCTTCAATCGCACATTCGGTGGGATCTCCCTTGAGTTGCAATGGAAGAGGGGACCACGGAATCCGGATCATTCTCCCGCTCTTCGTCCTTCGTGAGCTCGCCCCAATTAAAAAAGGGGAATTTTCTGTGGGCTATTAAAAAAAAGATTACGATGTCCTGCGTGGTTCCGTCTTTAGCGTCATAGCTCTAACTTTTTTTTTTGTCATCAATACCACTGCCGTCAGTCTAGACTCTAACACCGTTAAACTGCAGGTGTGAAAAGTCGATCATACCCTTAATTTTAAATATGTCATTAATTTTTTTGAGCATCTTAACGACTTCAAATGAAAAAACTCAAAAGTAGAAAGTTGTACATCTCGTCGAGATCTATAATTTTCATATAAAATTATCTTTATTTAATTCCGCAAAAAAATATTATAATTTTTTAAGATATATTAATCATATTAAATCATATTTTTTTACGGAATTAAATGAAGATAATTTTTATATGAAAATTATAGATCTCGACGAGATCTACAACTTTCTACTT
Source organism: Miscanthus lutarioriparius (assembly GCA_904845875.1). NCBI lineage: Eukaryota > Viridiplantae > Streptophyta > Magnoliopsida > Poales > Poaceae > Miscanthus > Miscanthus lutarioriparius. The sequence goes on from CAJGYO010000005.1 coordinate 77,174,436, forward strand.
TTGAGTTTATTCATTTGAAGTCGTTAAGATGTAAAAAAAATTAATGACATATTTAGACTTAAGGGTATTTTCGACCTTTCACACTTATAGTTTAACGGCGTTAGAGCTCAGACTGTAGTGGCATGGAGGGCACAAAAAAATTGGAGCAGTGGTGCTGAAGACCGCTGAACTTTTTCAGAGACACACAAGCCATCACAATCTTTTTTAATGACACACAAGCAATTCCCCCATTTAAAAAAAGTTGATTTGATTTGGTTCCCATCCCGTTTTCTTGGAAGTAGAAGGGAAAAACTTTATTGATCTCGATGAATTCCTGCAGTGTGGGTTCGAGGAGTGGGTGGCATTGGGCCTTGTTTAGTTCGCGGGTAGAAATCAGTATTTGACACTGTAACACTTTCGTTTGTATTTGACAATTATTGTTTAATCATGACCTAACTAGGCTCAAAAATTCGTCTCGTAATTTACAATCAAACTGTGTAATTAGTTATTTTTTTATCTACATTTAATACTCCATACATGTGTTAAAGATTTGATGTGACGAAGAGAGAGTGAAAAGAATCTAAATAAGGCCTCGGTGAGGAAACGTGGGAAGGCCGCCTCGTGCGGGCGTCTGGGTCTCCGTTCATCAGCCAGGTACCGCCATTTCGTCTCGCTCTTCAGTTCCTGTGATCCACTTGGTGGCGAAAGAACAGCCCCTTCTTTCCATGCTCGGCCACGCAATTGGATGTGGATCTGATAAATTTATTTTTGTATAACTCGTCTTCTGATGCACCAAGTCGACGATGAATTTTTATTGCTTGTACAACTATTAAGTTTCTTACCTTTTGACAATCTTTCACGTGCCTGAATTTTATCAAAATTTCAATGTTTGATTTATGAGCGGTGCTAGCACCTGTTGTTGGTATGCCGAAAATGCTTACGATCATATATTTAATCAAGCATCGTGGACTTCGTACATTGTGACCATGTTAACTTCTTTTCAGCTCAAAGCCCTAAACTGATACTTACTGTTTGATAGCTAATTGAAAATACACACTGTATCCAAATGATGTGTACCATGAGTATAATTTTTTTCCTCATAGGATGGGGACGGGTTTGTCAAGTCAGATTATACTTTTTGTTTCAATAACTGATAGTATTACTGTTGCTCTCACTATATTGCAGTTCAGAAGTACTAGAACTTGCAGATCCTGATAGCAATGTCATTGACCCTGACCCTTGTGACCAAGTGCCAGAAGGAATCCTTTGGGAGAGGCTTGGGAGGGTTTCCATGATGGATATTGAGTCAAGTAACTTCAGTTGGAGTTCTCTCACCTCACTGCACCATACAAAACATACGGCTACAAGTACTGATCCATCTGAGGATGACGTTAGCAGAAGTTTTGAGGTTTTTATTTGTTCTATCCATGTTTTTGCAAATTACTTTTTTTACAGTTGGAGAAATATTATTAGGTGTAGGCTATCTTTTACGAATATGTATATTAGAATTAATTTTACAAACCATGTCTCTAGGTCCTTCTAATAACTGTACTATTTTGCTTAGGTGACAGTAAATTCGGGGGGCGTTGTTTTTATTGCATTATTGAAAGCTATTGAAAATGTTGACCTTCCATCCAAGGAAACAACTGCAGTCATTAAAATAGCACCTTCAAGGATGGCCACGCAGTCTGAACGCTTTGGGTACAAACTCGCTAAATGGCTTGGAGTGAGAACTCCTCAAGTAAGAATCCACTATGCTAGCAGGCACTCACGCTAACTAAAATGTTGCACTGACAACTCTCTTGACCCATATAGGGCAGAGTCATTCATAGCTCGTCATCTGAATGGCAACAAATCAAGGATGCAGTTGAAAATGCTCGACATGCATCAATAGCTGCTGGTGATGAACTTGAGGAGATGATTTGTGCCGAGATGCTAGAAGCCCTTGAATTGAGTCGTTGCCTATTTCTGATGAAGTATATATAAACATGAAGTTGCCACTTACCAGTAATGTGCTTATCAAAATAATGCTTATTATAACAAATAACAAATTTGTCTTGCTGTTTTGCAGTTATGTACATGGCTCCCCTCTGCTAGAGAATCTAATGCCATTTGAGTCACGGCAAGCTGCTGAAAAAACTGCTGAAGCATTAGGGAGGGTCTTAATCCTGGACCTCGTATTGAGGAATGAGGATAGACTGCGATGCCGTCCCCTTGGCTGGCGTGGAAATTATGCAAATCTACTTGTCGCCAACAGGGAAGCTTATGCAAACCTTGACTCACTAGATGATGTTTATGATTCTGCTATCATTCGATACAAGCCAGAGATCATCAGAAGCCCTCAGAAACAGAAGCAGAGAAGAGCTATTTCAATTAGTGGCAGTATGGGCTCAGATGTCTCTGACCTCATATTGGAGGACTCTTATGCTTCTAGTGGGCATGAGTTTTCTAGCTTTAATATTGTAGCCATTGATTCAGGTGTACCACGCAGGCCACCTGCCAGTAAGCGGGCAAAAGATCAGGAGAGCTACCCCAAACTAGTGGAATTAACACTGAACAACTTCGACTATTCTTCCAAACTTCTGTTTGAGGTGTCCTTCGGAAAACCTGGCATCCCAGGACATGAAGAATTTGATGTATCATCTGATTATAGCTATAATTCTCCTCTCTCTGAGAGTGATATGGTAGCAACAGTGCATTCATTCCGAGGAGGTTTTCGTAGTGCTCTGAGAGACCTTCAGCGATTCCATATTTTCCTCATCACACTCTATCAGAAGCTGGATGGTCTATTGAAAAATTTCTTCAATCTTATGTATAAATGCTCCAATGAATATGCTAGGGAGGATGCTGGTACTTCTGATTCACCATTGTGTTCAGTGGAATCACAAGCAGATTCAAATGATACTGATGTTCCAAGGAATCTGCGTAAGCCTTCCCGAACCTTATCCCGTGACAATCTAGACCTATCATCTCCTTCCTGTCGAGAGAGCTTTATCAGCAAACATTTCAAAGGAAATGGTGATGCCTCCCGTGGTCTTCGGTTGACAATGAAGCTGCGAGATTTTAACAAGTATGCCAAGGTTAAGACCTTTGAAGTGTGGATGGATAATTTGTCTATTATAAAATGTATGACGTAGGTGCCTAGTTGACATCTAGCTGTTTTTTTTTCACTCTTATAGATTGTTCCACTAATTTTTGCTGAATATAGCGCAAAACAGAATTTAGTTGCAGGAGACCAAATAGCTAAAGGGCTTCATGATTTCAGCATGCAACTTGCATACTAACCAAAGTTTTGTTTCAGGTACATATGGTACCTATCATATGACTATTTAGTTAATTTGACTGCTAGTCTGCTATATGGTGTTTTGCATAAATCAGTCAAGTTTATCACGCGATTATATTAGTCATTCAGAAAATTTTTACAGGTAGACAGTGAATTAAGCAAAGAGAGAGAACAATGGAATGACATGCTGAGGACTGAAGTAGTAAAGTTGTGTCAAGACAACAATTTTCACACAGGCTTTTTTGAAGGCACTGATAATAGCACTGCTGTTGATGCTTACGAGTTGAAGGTAAATCTAAATGTACCCTCTGAACTAACTACTTGTATACTCATTAATTGAACCTATCAAGCAATTCTGTTCTTAGGTTCGACTTGAGCACATTCTCGAGAGGATATCTTTGATCTCTGATGCTGCAAGCACTGAGCGTCCATCACAGATCACAGATTACCTGTATATTGGTGGTGCTCTAGCTGCTCGGTCAACACACACACTTAAGCACCTTGGCATCACCCATATATTGTGCTTGTGTACAAATGAAATTGGACAGTCAGAATCACAGAAGCCTGACCTTTTTGAGTATAGGAATTTCTCGGTGAGTTCTACCTAATATCTCCATGGATGGAAAATCATTTTCCTTTAGCATAAGCCAAAAGACCCAGTTTAGATATCTTTCAGTGCTTAATTGCTTCTTTATATAGATCAAGGATGATGACAATGCAGACATTGGTGATCTCTTTCAAGATGGTTCTGATTTTATCGATTACGTGGATCACTTGCGTGGCAAAGTACTTGTGCATTGCTTTGAGGGAAAAAGTCGTAGTGCGACTGTTGTTCTTGCCGCTGAGGAAGTAAGACTGCACAGTAATTACTATATATCATCATTATCATGCTTCTCTGTTAAAATCAATAACTCACCATGACTGAAACAACTTATTACCAGATTTACCTTTTTTTTATGTGGCCTTAAGGTCTATCAATCCAGAAATGACATCTGTACGGATAGAAAGATTGCATCTTTCCCTTTTTTTTATTGTCCTGGACGCGGTCATTATCTCATCATTTCCCCCCCTTTTTTTTCTTAAGAAAATGTACTCTCCTGGAAGCATGGAACATGCTGAAGAAGTGCACCGACGTGCGCATCCCAATGATGGGTTTGCTAAGGTCTTGCTGGATCTTGACAAGAAACTGCACGGGAAAATCTCCATGGAATGGCAACACAAGAGGCCAGCGATGAAGGTGTGTCCCATCTAAGGATGAAAACGGTCGAACTTGGTCGAAAAACTCCTCAACCGTTTTCTACTTTTACATTTGAAATACGAAAGCGAAAGCGAAAGCGGACAAGCCGGACACGAAAACAAACACGAACTTACGGAATATCTAGAATTTTGGAAACGAACCAATTCGAACAGAATTATGTCAAACACGGTCGGTATGCGAAAATTCAATACGAAATACCGACCCACAGTGCATAGCATTAAACAAGTGCACGACCAAATACATAACAAGTTCACAACTAACAAGTGCATGATCTAGTTCAAGTGCATAACATTAAATAAGTGCACAACCAAATACATAATAAGAGAGATGAGGCTGGACGTCGTCTATAAGAGAGGGCAGCTAGCCACCAGTAGAAAGAACGCAGCTGCGTGGTGAGCAGCCTGTAATTGGGCTGTATGACCTGTGCAGTTGGCCAAATTCGGTTTAAACCGAATTTTGAATTCGGAATATTTCAAATTAAAAGTAGAAAAGTAGAAAACGGTCGAAAAATGTGTAAACCATTTTCTACTTTTACATTTGAAATACGAAATATCTCAAATGCGAAAGCGAAAACGGTAAAGTTGGACAAGAAAATATGGATTCGATCGGATTAAATATAAAAAACGATGCGGTTCGGTTCGGGATATTTCCGTTCCGTTTTCATCCTCAGTCCCATCTGTGGCAAGAATGCTGGTCTCAGCAGCAGCTCACTGAAGCTCCACTTGCAGAAGGCGCACAAGAAGATATCCTCTGGGAGCGTAGACAGTGCAATGACTCTGGAGATACAAAAAGCAATAGAGGCAATCAAAGCTGGCTGGAGCGGCAGTGACAGCCCAGCGCATAAATCACAATCACACATCGAAGGATTTTGATGTTTAATCTTACATTCCTACGGTCCTGCTAATGCATACAAGAAGGTTTGTAATCAGCAGCTCATACAACAAGGTTTGTAATCGGCAGCCGCTTTAAGAATGAGGCCTCAGCTCTGGACTTAATGACACTTGTAAGTAGCACATTTCTGTAACATTTGAGGGTTTTTTTATATGGTTTACGAGCTTGGATTGACAAGAACCATCAATAGAGGGAATGTAGTTTCTGTTATAAAATTGTGCGATTCTTTTTTTCTGAAGAAATATGTACGAGATGAACATTCAGACTCTTTTTTCGATATCAAATTTTGAATCCTTTGTCCTCTATAATCATTTTGTTCAAAGGGACAGAAGCTCTTCTTTTAGTTCATTGTCAAACTACAAAAATCAAACCGTTTTAAAATGAAATATGGAAATTCTCAGTACAAATCATATATGACAACAATCACTAGATTCGTATCAAAGACCCATCACCATTAGTGAAACAACAGCTCAAACACAAAATTTGTCCTGTACAAAGATCCTATGTCATAGCATTGAGGAAATGAAATAATTTCCCTGCAATACCCAGGAAGATTGGGTGCGTTTTTTATCTATCAGGCAAGTCCTGATGGTAACAATCTCTATCAGGACTTCAGGGTATAAGAGCTTGCCTGTACAGCATGTCCTTTCCGTCAGCAGGTGAGTACTTAGCGAGCATTGGTCTGGTCTCCGCAGAGCTCAAAACCTGTGCTGCGTTCCGGTACCAAGGCTGCAAATGAGGATCTGGCGAAAGCAAGCCAGGAAGCATCACTGAACCCCAGTCTCTCTGCCCTGCCCTTGCTTCACTTATTCTCCGTCGCACTAAAAGCCCAGCCACATCTTCTCTCCTGATCTCTGTCATGGTCCGTGCAATCACCATGCATAGGAGAAGAACAAAAACTGCGTCCTCTTCAGGTAAGAACTCCACAGCAAGTAATTTCCAGTTTAGAAGCATGGTTGCTCTGTCACCATGATGATCCGGTGACTTACGAACAAGTGTGAGGTATTGCTCCTCCTCAACGAGGTTGCTGGATGCATTATCTGTGTTTACTCTGTAGCTCAATCTCCTCCCGACAAGCAGCCTTCCCTGGTAAATAGTACATTGCAGTGCAATTAAAAGGCATGAAATGGCTTTGTAGATTTTTAGAACAGTGAAAAAATGAAGTCGTATATCAACAGTGAAGTAGTAAGACAACTGATATTTTACATTTTAATAAAACAGAATGTTTGAATTACAATTAAATGGCACAAGAAAATTCTATGAAACTGAAACTTAGGGACCATTGGACCAATACAAATGCTATTCTACAGTTTAACCAGCACACCTCTTTGCTAAAGAATGCATCTATATAAAATTCTAGAATAATATCTTTTAAAGAATAAAGTTAAATAACAAACATATTGGTCCAAATTAAGTTCATGTGATAATATAGTTACCATATATCTTCGATCTTCTCTTCAGAGAGATTGCCACTGCTGTGTTACATTTTTGTAAAGGAAAATGATGAACTCTACAGCATGCACTCATTTGTATATTGCATAGAAAAACTTGTTTTCTATAGAAATCAAGTAAGGTTCTTGTGCTGTCAGTTGAGTTCTTTCAGCGGTGAGCACTGATGATGGTACTTTGTCTACTACTCCCTCCTAAAAAGAATGTAATTCTAATTCTAACATAGTACCGAGTCAAACCATATAGAGTTTGAGGGTTTGACCAAGTTTATACAAAAATATATTGACATTTATAATATCAGATAAGTATCATTAGATTCATCATGGAATATGTTTCCATAATATACCTATTTGGTGTAAAAATATCATTGTTGCTAAGAATAGTTTGACTAAGAATAGAAGTAGAATTGCATTCTTTTCACGGCGGAGGTAGTACAATCCATATGCACTCTAACCCGTACTTAAATGTACTGATCATACCTCCTCTTCGGAGCTGTCATTTTTTAACTGAAAGCTGAGTTCATCTCCCAAACGTACTGTCAGTGTATCTCCCGTCGATAAGCTCCAAACTACCTTATTCTCCTGTTGATCTTTCATCACTGTTGCTGTGCCCACTATCTTTTCTGCACCATAAAGGGAACAAATACCCACATTGTCATAATAATTGTGATCTCCAGGAAAACCAATTATTGCACAAACTGAAGTTACCAGGAGCATAACCAACGGAGCTTGTACTAGCAATGTATGACCATGATCCTTCTCGAACCTCAATGCTCCTATCCTCCCATTTCACTGCCATGGGAGTTTCAGCACCTCTCCGCCAAATCCCTCTGCCTACTCTACACAGGTCGCAACAGGTTTCATCAAAAAGCATACTGAGATATAAAATTACAAGTAAATTACAAGTCATTCCCCCAACAGCTTGCACTGTAACCATTACAGATGAAATGATTCAACGGATCTTTCTAAGGGAGGTGGTACGTGACAAACATATCAACCAAAGCCAAATTCTAGAATAACAATCAGTACAACCTACTGAACAATACCTCATCCGGATGACAAAACATTCTCTCCCACTGTGATCAAGTACAGTGCGTGTCAGCCAGCGTCCTTCTTGTGGACGGTAATTTCTCATGCGCAATATGACATCAGAAATCATGGCCCCACCATCATCAGTGACTCGATCAGGCACACACTTCAACAAGTATGGTGCTTGAACTGGAGGGGTAATTGATGCCATCGCTCTCATCCTGACATCAAGTTCCTCTGTGAGAGTGAGTGCCTTCTCATGCAACACATCGCTCCATGAGAATGTGATGTTCTTGAGGAACTTGCTTTTCCTGAAGCACCCACTAAGGGTACGCCTGAACTCAATGAGGAGGCCCCGGGTTGCAAATTCACAATACAAGTGCCATACTTTCTGCCAGCTTTTGCAGGCTAAATTGGACATCGATTTGTTGAGTTTTAGTGATCTGTGACATCTCTGTGTTCGCAATCGTAGGAACTCCTTGCTGGTGGGCTCCTTATCAAATTCTCCCTTCAAGAACACATATACCTGCTACCAAGAAGATCAATGATACACTTAGCCAGAATATAAACCACACAAATATATAAGGACATCATGTGTCATGCCAATATAAAATTTCTTTTAGTTTTTGTAATATGTGACCCAGATTACCAGAGAAACAATTTGAATATACCTAAATAAATTCCCTATACAAGGCCTCAACCTGGAAATAAGCTTATCAATTGCTTGAGTCACTAGATTTTCTATATAGATCAATAGGACCACAGCTTGAAAGTTATAGTAGCAGTCCTTGATAATTTGAATATACCTAATAATATGAATGTACAAATACCTCGTCCGGAGAGAGGGCAATACTTGTTTATGTGTTGTGCATACTAAGAATAAAAAGTATTTTTTGAGGCTCAACATTGTGGGGTTGGATTTTTTGAGAGATGATGCTGGCAAAAGCAAATGATTGAGCAGGCCTACCCACCACCCGATCACTTGAGGCCATTAGCAAAGGGAATCTAGCATTTTGGTTTGGAGTGACCATGGTGCACATGGGGCTGTAGAATTTATAACTGCCTTTTTGACTTATGCCACGATGTGGTCCAGAAACAAATGGATGGCTGCTGAGGAAGCAGAGATAAATAGAACATAACAGTAGACAAATGGAAAATTCTGCCTATTAGCTAGCCCCTCATGAGGACATCATACAAGCTAATGTGGAATATCCTAAGTTTGGCATAAAGTTAACTGGTTAAGTATGATTACAATGTCAGCTCTACTGTTTGGCATTTCATCTAGATTCTAGAGCAGTGTAATTCAATAAAAAATGCTACTGAATAACTACAGTTAATGATACTCTGAAGGTCTCGGATATACCTCCATAATAAATCTAGGCTGCAAACTCTTGTATAGCCGGTTGGCATCCTCCTCTGATGCTGCCGGCACCCAGTAAAATGCCTCCCTTGCTGCACTAACTGCTCCCGCATCAACCTCTGATCCAGCCATATCATATGGTTCATCATATGCGTCCTCCCACAGTCCCCTTGTCCTCCCTATCACCTCATCACTCACCACTTCCCCATAACCAACCCCCACTTTTGCAACATTGTCCCTGATGCCCATCGCTACCATATCCGTGGCATAACACACAGGAAAACTCTGGCATGGATTCATCACAATTGTGTAAACTAAAATACTTTTGAGAACAAAATTACTTGCTTAATCGAATGTAAGGTCTATGTATACCTGGTGAGCAAGCCACATCAGTAATATGTCTAGGCTAGGCACAAGCCGTGTGCATTCTTGGGTTGCGCACACAACCTTCTTGATAAGGTCCAGGAAACGCGCATATCGCCGCCTAGCAGCAACATGGTAGACACCTTCCCGCACAAAGGGTGAGGCAAAACAGTCTGCTAGGCCAGCATACCGTGTCACCATTTTGACAATTTCACCATTGACATTGTCACAGGTTATGTTATCAACACTGTTTCCATCAATCTCATTAGTATCAATGTCAAATGGCTCGGATGGGAAATGAGTAGCCCAGACATCCCGACAACGGTCCTCGGCATACACCTCATTCTCCACATCAAGGATTGATGGACGGTTGATGAGGCATCCAAACCTTGACATGCAGTACGTGGAGTAGTTCTCCTGCAGAGCCGAATAAATTTCAGATGCAGCACTTGGTGAGAAGTGTTGAAGGGGCCAAAGCAGCTGAGTTCAGCGGAAGTGGGTTCCTTGTGGAATGTTAAGTCCAGCAAGGGGTTTTCCAAAAAAAAAGTAAGCACGGTAATTTATACTACTACTAGGAGTATATCACTGCAATTTAACTAACTTGTTGCTCATTCACAATAAATTCTCTATCTCGTTAAAAACCTAAACATTTCTAAATTTATATTAGGAGAAAGAAGAAAGCAAAGACTTTTGATCAGCATGGCCCGAGGTTACAGAGAAAGTCGATATGGCTACTACTACCCTTTTTTTTTTAGAACGGCTACTACTACATAATATGAAGATGAAACTGATTGTTGTGGGCATAATCATTGTGCTTAGCCGTCTTATCACAAATCTGTCCGTGTGCCGTGGATTTGAATGTGAATTCTCAAAAGTCAATACCACAAGGAATTCCATACCACAATTAGTAACAGTAGCATCCGAATAAATAGAGTTTTAAGGTGGCCGAGTCAAGACGCTCTCAGGCAATAAATGAAGAAAGAACCGAAAAGGTGGCAAGAAATTAAAGAAGGCGGACATGGTAGAAGCAGTGGCACAGCCAGACGAGGTGCACGTCGGGCGGCGGCAGCAGCATCGCCGCCTCTCCTCCGCCTGCCTCCCCCGCCGCGAGCGGCATCCACAGCTCCTCGTACCTCCACACGGACCGCGGGCCCACCCCGGCCGGCGCCGCGCGGAGGAAGGCCAGCAGCCGGCGCGCGGCGGCCGCGAGGTCCACGGAGAAGGCGGAGGAGGGCCCCTCCTTCCCGCCGAGGCCCGAGGCGGAGGACATGGCCGCGGCGGCGGGCTCCGGCGCCTGCACAGACTAGAGAAAGCGCACGCCTTCCCCGCTGCTGTCCTGAGTGGGGTGGGATTCCTTGGCGTCAGCTGATCTGATTGATGGGCGGATGCGTACGAGAGCATCGGACTGCAGAGCGCAGAGTGGTTAGTGGTCAAAAGGCCCGGTGCGGTGCGGGACATGCGCCAGCCGACGACGGGGCGCACGACAGGATTTTTTTTTATTTTTAACATATTTTTAAAATATTTTTGAAACTGACATTTTTTTTTAACTAACACATTTGGCCACGCCTATTTTCAGGACGTGGCTAAACAACTTTACCACGTCATGCATGGCGATGTGACAGGGGTGCATACGTGGCAAAGTCCCGCCCCGCGGGTCGCTGACGTGGCAGGCCTTGCTGCGCCACCGATCAAGGCGTGGCTGTGACGCGGCATCGATCAAGGCGCGGTAGAGCTAAATAGAGGCCTGCGGCCTAGTCCCTTTCCTCCCTCTCTGTTTCACTCCGTGCCACACAGTAGCCGCCTTCGCGTCGCCCAGCCCCCACCGTCGTGCCTCCCAGCCCACACCGTAGCGCCATTGCCTCTCGGCTCGCCCACTGCCCCCTCCCTACCTTCCCCGAGGCTCCTCCTTAGCCTTGTCAAGGTAATGAAGCTCCTCCTCGACCTCTACGGTGGATTGAAGGATTTGAATGAGTAGCTCGGGTATGAAGGAAAACATGAGTTCGTTAGAACGTTGGATTGAAGAATTATGATTATGATTGCCAGTGTTAAAGTTAATTGGTTAGTTAGAATTATGATTACTATTCTAAGGTCAATTTTTATATGAATTTTGCTTATTTGAGTTTGCATCTCAACTTTTATATGTGAATAAGTATATGGACACACTATTGATGTACCAAATTTTATTTTTTAGTGATTAAAATATAGTTTTTATATATTTTTTATGTTTACATCTAAGATAGAGTTTACACCAAAGTATATGTTATATTTTATTTGTTGTAATGCAAATGATTTTTATTGACATTAATTTATGATGTTTTGATTGTTGTTTGTTAAATTACAACAGTTTTGTTAGATGCAAGAAATATATCGGGAGGAGTTTTGGTGAAAACAGGGTCGTCCTCGAGAATTATTCCCCGACGCATCTAGCAAATATGCCCCCGTCCCTCCTGACCTCTCTGTTCTTAACTATGACTGTGGTTTTCCAGCTGACGTGTTTCAATCGAGACATCTAGACACAGCGGCGCATTGCTTCTACACATGCAGTCATTTTAATGTAAGTAATTGTTTTCACTATCTTTTTTCTTTATTTGTCTAAGTAGGCTACTAATATTTTGTTGGAATCTTATTGTGTAGGCCCATGAGAGATGTTTTTTTCAGTGGATCGACGGTGCAGACAAGTTTGACCCTAGGTACCTCCTTTTTAACGATTAGTGTAGAGGGAGACATCCACGTGAGCACTTCCAGCGGTGGGTTCCACCCCCCTAACCCCCCACCAATGATGGCTAAGGAGAAGCACCTAGCCGCAGTGAGACGACTCGAGGAACCTCCTCTGTGCGAATGCGGAGATCGAGCTGTGATAAACCCTAAGAATACGTTGGAGTTTGTGTGTCCAAACAAACACGAAGTGAAAAGTGTATCTGTTTAAATGTTTATCTCTATATGTGTGCATGTACTAATGCATTCTCTTGTAGCGTTATGGATTTTTGCGAAGTGTCGTTTCAATGAGTGGCTCTACGGTCCTAAGAATCAATGGCCGGAGCCACCAAAGGCAAAGAAAAAGAAGAAAGAAAGGTTAATTTACAAAGCACCTCCAGTCAAGTGTGAATGTCGTGTTAAATCCAACTACGGTCTAGTCCCTTCGGAGCTTGGAATAGGCCATTATTGCGGCCATATGGTTGACTATGATGAGGTTGGTTATTTTTGTGGTAAACATGAAATCGTATTTTGTTTCTTTTGCTAAGCAATATATGATATAATTTTTCGTTTGAACAGAGCACTAGGAAATGCAGGTGGGAATGTTATGATGGTCAAGCTAAGTTCTTGGATAAAGTGAAGGAGAGGCAAGTAATTGCATAGAAGAGGGGGATATGGACCTGACCACGTCAACCTATTCGTTAAACATCACAAAAACAAGATGCGTGAGTTTGCTAGACAGCGCGGTATTCATAACCCGATCGATGTTGAGCTTGACAAATGGGGATTGGAGAGACGGATGGTGTTAGAGGAGGAGAGGGCAACGAAGGAGGCAAGGGAGGAGAAAAGAGTACAGATGCAGGTCTTGAACGACCATGTTGTTGCATTGTGTGCCAGTGAGTCATTGGAAGCCTTTTTATTTTTGTTGCCTGATTTTAAATGTAATATAATCGCATTGCTAACTTGTTGCATTTCATACATGAAGGGATTGGATGTAGCGAGGACCATGCCGCAGAGGTGGTCCGTGCAAGATTTGAGGAAAAGAAGTTACATGAGCACAGAACGCGAGCTGGTCGCACCGTTCAATCTCCGATTGTGTTGTTTGATGAGGGAGACGAGGATGAGGACGACACTACCAAGTTGAGCGATCTCATCACTCTAGGTAAGGCTGGTTTGCAGACAGAGGACGCTGAGGACGACACTGGTAGATTGAGAGAGCTTATCGCTCTAGCAGAGGCGGGCTTGCAAGCAGAGGAGGATGACGACGCGTTCTTCACTCAGGCCATATAGGCTGCAGATGAAGCGGAGGCCGCTTACTATAGGAGACAGACAGATCAAGACAATACAGGTGAGCCTAGCCACATGAGCCAGACAGAGGAGGACGCGTTCTTGACTCAGGCCGTAGAGGCCGCAGGTGAAGCGGAGGCAGCTTACTATAAGCGACAGGCAGATCAGGGCAATGCAGGTGAGCCTAGCCATAGCAACGATGTTGTAGTAGAGGACTGGTACTCGGACGATGAGTTGCTTACTTAGTATGTTTCAGACTGAGGATTGGTATAGGTGTGGTAGAGGATTGGTACAGGTGTGCTAGTTCAATGCTTTAGATTTGGTATTTGTATTATAGTAGAACTTTCTTGGTGTTGTATTGTGTTTCATTTGAATTATTTATGTATTGTACCCATGTAACAAACATTGTTTAATTTTTGTAACGGACATTGTGTTATCTCATAAAACTTTCGCTATAAAAAATGGTTTTACAATGCTGCAATTTGCATGCATTTGTTACGTTCTCGGTATATAATGCTTTTGCTTTTGTCATTGTCACACATTCGGGTATTACTTTTGGGTCTTAGTTTTGTGCCCATCTAGAAGACTGTTCTCACCATTGTGATCTTTTGAAACCCCCTAAATTATATACATCAAAATCTTGCTGCTGCTGATGCGCTCAGAAGGGAGTCTGGCACTTCTGTTATGTTCTCGCATGAGCCAAGTTATTTCGTCGTATCGGTTTAACGAATAGGTCAGCAGGAAGGTTAAGTGCATGAGACAATCAATACACAAGTTCAGTAATACTAACTTGTACACGTCCCAAGTTCATCGCAAGTTCAACAATACCTCTGTTCGACATAAGTTCAACAAGTCATAACTACGACACAAGTTCATCAATACATAAGTTCAACATTACTCGACATACTACATGTCCCATTAGTATATGGGTGTCCGAGTACAAGTGCATCATGTCATCCTAAAGAACTCCTACGACCTAGGAGTATATGGGTACCGCGGACGTCGCTGCCTCTTCGGACGTGAAGGCAGCATGTTAGGGGTGAACCCAATGTTGGTACGGTCTCGCTGGCGGTACACCCGGCGGTACTGCTGAGTGTAACTAGGACCCTACAATTACAATATAGGCATTGTTACTTACAATGTTTAAGTAATTGTGATGTATATGGTGAATGGTTGTTTCAAGTACCTGTTCGTCGAACTGTGTAGGAAATGGTGCTTCACCAAGCTGAGACATCCCAATCTCATCGTAGTCCTCCTCCTCGTCCTCCTCAACATCATGCTCCGCAGGACCCTTGCCTGCATTGCCGGGAGTACGAACATAAGAGGTCCCACCAGCCGTCGTGTTGGAGGAACCTACTCGTGTCGACATAGTGCTCGAGCGTAAGGAACTAGATAGGTCCAGGTCATAGGGCATCTCCCACGGAGTATCCATGCAACTGAGTTTCTGTGCCAGCTTCTTGCAGCTCCTCACTTTCTGTAAAAAAAAAGAAAACACAGATGAATGAGTCATGGGAACCATTTAACCACTGTCATGGCTTTGAGAATAGAATGTACATCGATGAAGACATATAGAATGTCGTGCGGCTCCCCTCTAGTCTCGTGAAGTCGCACGGCTACTTTGTTGGACAGACTTGTCAACTATGATGCCTGCATACACAAGCGAGCTAAGTTTGTATCACTACAATTCATAGGAACGCCGACGTGCAGTTGTATTGAAATTCAAATTTCTTACCACGTATCTCTATAGCGGGGCTCTCTAAAGCTGTCTCCATCCTTGTCGCCTCATTGTACGCATTAGTGATGTCATCCTCGTCTTCATCCTCATCAATTGGCTTGTTAGTGTAGGGGGCCTGCATATGTGTGCGGGTACCCCTTTAGTGTGAAATCACCATCAAACTTTGCATTCAAACGGACACAAAGGTCATTGAAGCTAGGAGGTTCATCAAACCATTCTAATTCTTCTTCCATATCCTCAAACATACTATCTTCTCTCCTAACACTTCCTCTGTAGAAAACTCTAACACAACAATCCATCTACAAAAGCGTTTCAGAAACTTCATCAGGTCATCGAAATCGTCGTGCGTACTAACTAACTGACTACACCTATACTAACTAATCTAATATTAATACCTATATAAACAATTCTAACTAACTATACTAACTACACTAAACACACTAATATTAATACCTACACTTACTATACTAAGTAACTTTACTAACTATACATATCTAGCTAATTGCAAAACTAACTGCAAAACTATACATAACTTATATTTACTAACTTCACTAAATATCTTTGCTAACTAATTGTATAAATCTCTATCCAGTTAAACTAAATTTGAATCCTAACCCTAGCAAAAAAATTGATAGAGATGCAGAAGAGGATTACCTCGACAGAGATTATGGGTCACCACAATCCACCAATGGAAATGAGATGGCCACCGACGGCAATGGCCGGCCGGTAGCGGCCTACTTCTGGAGGGCGGCTATAATGGGCGGCCGGCCGGTGGCAATCCCCCCTTCTAGAGGACGACGATGGGCAGCATAGCAATGTCCTTCATGGCTCGAGACAGTGCGAAGTGATGGATGGGCGGCGTGCGTCCCTACGTTGACGACAGCGAAGAGGGAGCAAAAGATGGTGGTGGCCGCGACGACGGGCAGCAGCAGCAGGCCGGCCCTGCGGCGGCCGACCAGCCCCTTGTCCCTAGCGGCGTAGCCCTCGGCACCCCTTCCTACTGGCACGTGGCTCCCTAGCAGCACGTAGCCCTTGCAACGCGCGTCCTTGCCGACATGATGGCACGGGAGAGAGGCGTCGAGGAGAGGGAGCATGACTGCGGGAGGAAGGGCGGCGCGGTGGGCGGGAGTCATGCCAGCATGGGGCGCGGCGGCCGAGGTCGCGTCGGGCGTGGCGTGGTGTCGGCGTGGCGGGAGGGCGCGCCATGGTGGCGCATGGTGCGGCGTGGCACCGCATGGCATGGCGTGGCGGGCGGGCACGACGTGGTGGCGCGGCGGTGGGCGCAGGGCGGCTTAGGGCACGGCGGTTCGGGCCGAGTGAGACAGAGAGAGAGAATGGGAAGCGAGGCCAGGTACAAGAGACTGCCGCGCCATGATGCATGGTGTGGCAGGCCCGCCGCACCGTGACTGGTGGCGTGTCAGACCTACCACGTCAGCGGTCGCTGCAGCCGTTGACTATCCCCTGCCGCGCCACCATGCATGGCGCATCAGCGTGAATTATCCGTGTCGTGCAAACAGGCGCATCCAAAAGTGTTAGTTTTGAAAAAAAACAATTAAACAATGTTAGTTTTAAAAATAGTTTAAAAAATGTGTTAAAAATAAAAAAATCCACGACAGCACCCGGGCTGACCAACGCATCAGACATGTTGATGATGGAGCAGGACCGGCCAGCCACTCTAGTTAATGTTTGGTCTTGGCAGAGAGTGATTGATGCATGCCACTTCGTTTAGGTGTGGTCTGGCCATCCTACTATTGGTAGGGCATGTTTGGTATGCGGCATAAAGCCAGCTAGGCCCGCAAGTCAGGTCCAGGCTAGTCACAGCCGGGCCAAAATGGTGCAAGCCCCATTTATGGTTTCCTGTACCAAACGAACCAGGCTCAGCACAGATTGTGTTTGATTCCACATCAGGGAGCCAGGTCTAAGGCCAACTACCTCAACTGCCATTCCGAGATCCTGTTTGATCCCTGGCCAGCCCCAGGAACCATGGAGAATAGCACAGAAATGAACAACAGATAGGAGATATGTAAGAGTAATCCAACATCATCTAACCAACCGGCCTTAGACAAATTAGGTCATTAACCATGGAGTCATAGCTGTTCTAACTTTACAAAAGTACCAATGAAGCAAGGAAAAATAACATCAACAGCCTAATTAGTAAGGAGTAGTCCTTGAACAACACATAGGAGATAGGTAACAGAAATGGATGATAAAAATTAGTAAGACACAGCAGCAGCTCATCCATCATCTAGTTGTAGTCATCACAGGCCTAGGTGGGGTAGTCGTAGCAGCCAGTATTCCCCCCTTCATCCATAGTCCAAATAGAAAGATAACAAGTGAGGTGATTAACACCTTCTTCCACCAACCAGCCTTACCATTACCATTAGAAGAAGCAATGATTGGAGCAAAAGCATCATTAGGAACTAGATCATAGGGGAGGGGAGTTGCTACTTCATGAGATGGATTGACATCTCTCATTGCTGCCTGATAATCTCTAACAGCCTACTCATAGTTGTTATACTTCTTGTATATAGCATTTCTGACCCCAAGAACTTGCTTACTATAGTCATGCCAAGTCAGGTAAATCCCTGAAGTCTTCCCATAGAAAACCACATAGCAACTTGGCATTTCTGTGAAATGAAACTGTGGTTTAGCCTCAGTCAAATGTAATGCATGAAACTAGACATGAGTGTGGAACTTGAAGATCTACGGTTTGCGATGAAACAAATCATTGATCTTAAGTCCCTCGCTGATGACCAGCATCATCAAGTTCAAATCAATAGTTATGATATCACAGGCATTCTAAGAAAAGATTGGCCTCAGCTTTAGAATCTGGTGGTGTTCATCAAGTTGAAATCATTGGTGGCTGCCATACAAATAAAAAACTAGTAGAACAGCAAGTTACAAACTGTAGGCAATAGAACAACCAAACAAGTGCAAATCCAAGGTCATGGCTGCCATGGAACCCTATTGTGCACATCCATTCACTACCATCAGCACAAGAAAGAAGGAGTTGTTGCTAAGGGAATGTATGTGCACACATAGGGTTTGATGACAGTCATAAAAACATCAAGAACCAGGTAAACAAGGCAGCCACCTCATGTATATGTTGTTTGCATCATAGGCCTTATAGATTCCTCATAGTTACCACCAATCAAAAGAAACAAAACCAATCATGAATAGACATAAGCTTTGGCCATGGGACACAGCCATCCAACAGCAGCAACATAATTCATCTATGCTGCTACCACTATATGGCTGAGTTTCATGGCTAAAGACCAGGTAACAGTGACAGTTGATGTAGTAAATAGAGCCAAAAGAACAGAAGCAACATGTAGTAAATAGAGCCAAAAGAACAGAACCAACATGTAGTAAATGGAGCCAACAAATCCAACAGAAATATATGAAACCATCAACAATAGGAAATTGAGCAGCCAATAGAGGCCAGTAATAGTGCATTATAGATAGCAGTACAGCCTCACAGATGTAGGCTCAAATAAGGTCCAACTTGTCCAATGTTACTTATAGTTAGCCACCCTCCAACTGCACTAACCCAAAAGGACAGGTGTGAATCAGCCAACTAAACTGCACAAAAGCTACACCAAGGTGTGTACAAAAGGTGAGAGAGTGGGTGAGGGAGGTGGAGGAACTATACATCTCAACAGTCAACCCCCTCGAAGCACATGCTTGCCAACATGTACTAGAACTACATGTAGTAGTTCTTGGCTAGGTAGTTCATAAGCCAAATATCCCTATGGCTCTTAGTCATGCCAACAGGTAGGTGTCCAACAGGTAGGTGTAGGCCGCTATCAGAGCCTCCTTAGAGAAGACAGGGGTCTCCATAACAACAAGATATAGGTTGGCATCAACATAGGCTGGTCTAGTCTCCCTAAGTGCATTGGCCACATTGTTCACAGCATCAGACATGTTGGTGAGCATGAGCATCTCATCCTCAGTGAAGTTCTCTCTCTTCCTCTTCCCACCCATAGTAGATTGCAGCAGCTCTGTGGCCTTGCTGCCTTCATCAACCTTAGTGTTGGTCTCCTTCTTAGGGAAATGGTGGAAGGCAGAGCCCTCGACCTTAGTAGTTGCACTTTTAGCTTGGTTGACCCCAAGGGCCTCACCAGAACCAAGTGCATACCTACCAGTGGCCATAGAATGCCCAAATATGGCCTCCATCTTAGGGTAGAACCTTATAGGACTGTTAAGGAACTTTGCATCCTTAGGGTGGTCCTGTAGTAGGGGATACAGTTGCAGATGAGGTTAGAAAGGTAAGACAAACTAGCATGGTTAGCAACTCAAGTGTTCTACCTTGTAGTGGCCTAGGTAATGCTCCCCATCAAGCATGATTTCCTTGACATCACTATCCTACAAGGCACCACTAAGATCTTTTAGCTTACAAATCCTAGACCACTTTTTCCTCCACTTCCTCAGGTGGTTGTACACCTGAGTTGGGCTCACTGCATCCCCACTATAGTCCTTAAGACACTTGGCTACATGGTTAACATCTTTGTCCTTGAACACCTTGTCAGGCCTAGTGCCATCACTAAGCGACTAGGCCATCCTCCTAAGCACAAACCTAGAGGTTTTGTTGTTCCACCTCATGGTCCCAGCAACAGCAGCTGGTGCAGCAGCAGCAGCAGCAGCAACAGGAACAACATCAGCAGCAGGAGCTGCTTCAACCCTAAGAACCTCGGGCATGAGCTCAGCAGCAGCCACAAACCCACCCTAACCAGGTAGCACATCAACAGGAGCTAAAGCTATCCTATTTAGTTAACCAATGAAACATTAACACAATACAATTACCATGATTAGCAGCAATAGAGTACCATCAGATTTGGTGGCCATGAGACACACCCATGCAATGGCAACAGCATAAGAGCATGCTTATCATAGTATGGATGTATCTCATGGTCACAAAGCATGTAATCAATCCATAACCAGCAATAGAGTACCCATAAAAGATAGAACAGTAACAACAGTATGCAGGATTGAAGCTCATTGGTCTCAGCCTTGTCCAATAATTATTACATAAGAAGTACACAAACCACATGTTCCATACCAGGGTTAACAAACTAAGTTATACAAGAATAAACATGCATGAATCAGGTCCTAGAGGTACCCCTACCCTACCGCATTGCATTACATATCCCATCCCTCCTAGTGGACATGGCAGTGGAGTCTTGAGACAGTAGCTCATGCATAGGCTGGGTATCAGGCTGGTTTGGTGGCAACCAGTCCTCTGATGGCTCAGCTTGGTCAAGGCCAAAGCCTAGGATCCAGTTGTGAAGAATGCAACAGGCTAGAACAAGCTTGACCTATGTCTTGTAAGGGTGGAATGACTTGTCTAAAATATGAAACCTATTCTTCAAAGCACCAAAAGCCCTCTCAACTGTGACCCTAAGTGAGGAGTGTCTCAGGTTGAACAATTCCCTTGCATTGGTTGGGTGGTTTCTGCTGCCATACTAAGATAGATGGTACCTCACCCCCTGTAGGGAGGGAGGAAGCCACTACAACAAGCATATCCTGCATCTACAAGGTAGAATTTAGAATTTACCTAAAAGTGCACCAGAGATGCTCTTAGTGAATGTCTATGACATGGTAAGTACAAAAGTGTAGTGGATAGTTGGTTTTAGTTACCTTCAGGCACAATCAACCCATCATTTCTTTCAATGGCATCAGCAAGGATGAGGGCATTATGTGTTGAGCCCTCCCAGCCAGCCAGTACATATGTGAACTTGAGGTCAAAGTCCACAGCAGCCATCACATTCTGTGTGGGGTTTAATTTCCTACCCCTGAAAGCCTGCTACATGTGTCTAGGCACCCTTGCCAACACATGGGTGCCATCAATGGCGCCAATACAGTCCTAAAAATGTGTAAGTGGGATAAGTGCATTGGTTGACACTTAGAGTGAGTTATGGATTAACACTTAAAGTGACAGTTACTTGCATGTAAGGGTTCCATCTATGGCTCCCAATGATCTTTGGATGAATGCCAGGTGTAGGAGGCTTAATCATTTCACTTCTAAGCTCACCAATAACATACAAAACTTGGTGAAAGTGCCTATGGATAGTCTCAATTGATCTTCTAAAGGCCTGGTGAACTACCCTAAACCTTTGGTTGTGTCCAACAACATGAAGGAACATTGCAACCTGCTCCTCAACTGTGCACCCAACCTTTTCAGGTACAAGGCCCCTATCTCTAAAAAGGTTATAAAGAGCAAAAAAAGGAGCTCTTGTCATCCTTATCATGGATAGGCACTCTACATCTATGGAGTTGAAAATGGCTTGCAAGGTCTGCTTCCTATGCTGCTCAGCATCACTTCTAAGATGGTACAACAAAGGGTCTGGTTCTGGACTAGACCTCCTAAGCCTAGTGACAACATAAGACACCATAACAACTACCAAGGCAGCAGCTTGATTGGCCATCAGCTCATGGTTTTGGGCGGGATCCATCTATATGCATGAACATTCAAGAGAAACATAGGTCAATTATCCCTGGCTGGCCTCAACATGGATGTGTAATCAGTCAACAAAAAAGTAGGCACGGCTGCATGATAGAACATGCCTCCCAGTGCAATGGACATCATCATTGACCATAAGAATAGGTAAACAAATAGCATTAAACCATACTAAAGTCGGAACAAACGAATAGTTCAAGCCAAACCCTAAAGCCAACATCGCATAACAAATCAACCGGCACCAACAGTTCAGATAAGCCACAAAGACAGGATCTTGTACAAATATACCAAAACCCTAGCATCATCCAAAGCAAATAGTACGGGGATTGGGGGGTCGATTTCACCTCGGGGTGGTCGACGGAGGAAACATGAAGCGCAAAATGGAGAAGAAGAAGACGAGGTGACTAAGAAGCAAATCTCGACAGAGAGGAAGTAGATCTGGTACACAGCACCACCATGCGCATCATCGAAACTGAGGAAGACGAAGGAAGAAGACGACCGCCTCCCGGAGTCCCAGCTAGGAAGATGGTGCGACACCGTGTTCGACCAGATCCGTGGTAGGGGAACGGAGAGGAAGCCTGTCGAGGAAGAACACTACCTCGCTGGACACCACACCTTAACACACCGCCAGTCTCTCATGGGATTTGGTGGACAAGCAAGGGAGAAGAAGGAGGGGAGCAAGGCGTAGAGGGGCCGCTTATAAAGGCGGTGGATTTCATCGAAAGTGGGAGCGCACGCGAAGATTTCACACTTCCCGTGCGAGCCCGCGCGAGCCAGCCGCCGCCGTCACCAGGAATCGCCCCCAAATCACCCACGTGGAGCCGTGTGTGGCTGAGCCCTAGAAAAACAGTGGGGGGAGCATTTCCCTAGAGCCAGGCCGAGGGGACCAAAAAGCATGCGGAGAGCCTAGCTAGGAGACAGCCCATGGACATCAAACACGCGCACTACAACTAGAGAGCGCAGCCAGGCCAACAGGCCAGTGCTCCAAACATGCCCGTAGTGACTAGTGGTTGACACCTGCTCCCCTCTACTACGGCCACGTGCCCACGCCATGCGTAGCACTAGGAGCTACCACAGTGCCATTGTAGTAGGTCTGTCGTGTATAGTAGGCTTGGGTTCGTGTATGCAAGCAGTAGTAAAGGCACTTGGTAGAGGTCCAAAGTCTGGAGTATCAAATTCATCTTAGAGCAACTTCAAATTGAATATGTAGTGACGAGAAAACTGTTTGGAAGAGCTCCATGGTAAATCTGTTGAACCAAGCAAACAACCAATCAATTGTGTCCCAATAGCAGCTAGCCAAAGCCCATCAGTAAGACTTCCTCCTCTCCCTTTGTCTATGTCGTGGGCTTGCACGTCAGCATTGCTTCCTCTTCCTCCTAATAAAAAAGATTAAAAAAAACTCTCATGCCGGTGTGGGCGTGGACGAGGCCGATCGACGTGGACACGGCTGGAGGGCGTGTGTAACACCTCTGGTGTTTTGACCTAATACTAAAATTTGACATGTCATCATATGCATTGCAAAGCATTCATAAAGAAGAAAATTTGGAATGCATTCACTAAATAAGATTTGTTTCATAAGTTGTTATTTCATGTGATGTGTTTCAAAAACTCTAAATACAAATCATGACCAGAAGGGTTAAATTTCATGTGATCATGTGAGGTCATATGTCCTTTGACTCAAATAATCCTAATGGGCCATGTTACTGGTCAAAAATCAAAATCTAAGTGAAAGGAAGACAAATCAAATTTGAATTCATATTCAAATTACATAAGTCATTTTTGCCTCTTTTTACTAATTCAAAATCCATTTGGAATTTGGAGTTTTGACAAAAAGCAAAGTTGGAGCTTATTTTATAAGGATCAACTTTGGTATTCAAAGTTTTTCAAGTTTACATATAAAATTTGGAGTAATTTTGAAATGATTCAAATGCTCTAATGCACCCCAAATTCAAATTTCAAAATAGAGGCATAATTTGAAAATGTTTCTAGAAGAAAAGTTGTAGAATTTTTGGAGATTTTCAACTTCTTTAGAAAATTTGTGAGTAATTCGAAAAATAGTCTCAGTGGCAGTTCTGTAATTTATTCAAAAATCAACCGAACAGTCATCACCTCCTGCTTTCCATCGAAGCCGCCGCCACCGATCGGTTTTTCACCGCTTGCTAAGCGCGGTGACACACCGATGTCACCGTGGCGAACCCGCCTGCAATCTTGCCGGGCGACGCCAGACGCCTTCTTCCGGACTATAAATAGCTACTGATCCGCCGCCGTCGTTCCCATTCTTCCCTCTCTTCTCGCTTCCGCCACCACAGTAGCTCCGCCGCCGCCTTTAGGCATCGCCGAGCCGCGTCGGTCGTTCCAGCTACGTCCAACGTGATCGCCTCGGTCTTGCGCTTCTCCTCGATTTGCTCTCATCGCTGGTGTTGGCCGGAATCGCCCGGCGCAACCTGTCTTCCCCGAGACCGGTCGGAGCTCGCCACGATCGCCTCCCCGTGGCTGGTCGCTCGCACCATCTCCGTCTTCACCGAGTCCACCATCGTGATCATAGTGAGCTCTGAACGTGTTTATCACTTCGCTTTATTCTCTCTTGCATCGTCGCCGTGGTTACGTCATGCGCGCCGCCGCGCCCCGAGCCGCCATGGCCGGGCGGGGGCTCGCCTCCCGTGAGTCTTCGTCGCTTCGAGGATTGGGTTAGATTCGCGACGTGGTGTAGAGCATGGTGGTACAGTCCGTCTCACCGGAGAAGCACCGGCGACGCGTTTTGCTGGCCGGAGCTGGCAACAGCACCGTCGTGCCCTATCTCTGTGTTGCTGACAGCGGGCCCAGGTTGTCAGTGCGAGTGAGGAAGAAGAACAGTGAAAATTTTTATTTTCTGAATTTGTGAATAGTACTGAATCTTTGGAAATTTGTAGAAAAATAATCATAGCTCCTAAAATTCTGAAAATTTTTGTGTAGCTTCTGTACATGTTCTAGTTTGATTTAAAAATTTGAAATTTGAAATTTGGATAAATTTTTAATGTTCAAAAATTCAGTCAATTAATTAATAAATGCAATTTCCATGATTTTTGTAGGCCACTGTATAACTCCAAAAATTATGAAATTTATTTTGGTACACTAATTTATCATGAGGATGCTTGTGTAAATTTTTGAGATCATTTGGAGCAAGTTCATTTTGAGCTTAATTCTAAATTAATTCAAAAATAAATAAAGGTAAACCCTAATTGTAGGTTTAGGGTTTGATCTTGATTTGGGTCATGTAGTGTGACTAGTAGGGTCCCAAGATCCATTTGGTCAAGTCACATGTATGGTTCTTAATGGTAGGATTGCAAGTTGGTTTTGTTGGCTTGCAACTATACCGTGAAATAAAATCATTTGCGGGTGTTTTTACATTTCATATACCGTGAAAGCATCATGTTTACATTATCATCATGTTAAAGCATATGTTATCATTTCGTGTAGAACCCGAGAATGAAACGATTCTAGTTGAGCAAGTTCTTGAAGAATCCTCGGTTATCGCGAGATTTGATAATTGTGGTACTAATCCGGAACCGGAAATCGTCATCGAAGGCAAGCCCCGGTTTATGCATTACACCATTACCTTGTTTACTTTGAAAAGTTTATCACTTATGTTACTTATCGCATTAAGTTGTTTATTCAAATGTTACCTACTTGATGCATTGCCTACCTTGTTAATTGTTTACCATCCTTGAAGATGATTTCATTTACAATGGCGTAGAATTGCTTAGTATGCTTTATGGTAGGCTTTTCAAAGTAAAAGTTTCGATATAATCAAAGATGGCATACTTGGCCAAAGAAAGAAAGAAGGAAGGAAGGTAGAATGAACTAGAGACTAGTTGGGTGGCTTATCTTGAATGTTGGGTAATGTTGCCGACTATGTCGCTTAAAGGCCACTCATTGTGGATCTTCTGAACGAGACACTTTGTAGTACTAGTCACATACTCCGGTAAGCCTACTTGCTAATCCGATACTAAAGATTTAATGCCCACGCACCGGGAGTGGTGAGATGGCGGGAGTAGGGTGTACCCTCGTGGCTTGAATGTGGCGGATTTGAGGTGTCTTTGTGCTCTCTCGGGTGGCGTGGAGACGGCTTAGTACGGGGAGGATCCGTAGCGAGGTTGATATATGCAAGATTAAGTTCTACATATGTCGTGTGATAAGGAATCATCACCGGGACTTGAATCAATTCGAATTGCCGGTGCTCATGGACATGGAGACTCGATTCATTACTGTAAGCAATGTAGGACCGTGAATTACTAAAACATGAGAAAAGAATGGAATGAGTAGGATTGGAACATGGGATATGAACACTTAGTTGGAGATATTGGACTAAAATACTTAGAGGTAAAACTTGAAACTAGGATCAAGAATAGTAAGCTTTTAGCAAAGAATTTTGAATCTTTCTACATCCTTACCTTGACCCAACACTGCATCCCTAAGACCTTCGCCCTTTTTGGTCGAGTCACCTCTTGTTGAGTACTTTGTACTCGTGGTTTGTTAACCCTTATTGCAGTGTGAGTCGCATGCGAGCTTGTTTTGGTCCCCGCACGCATGTCGATGTATGAAGTCGATGACGATGAGGAATGATAAATGGCCTTTGGACAAGGCACTAGTTTGTGTGAAATAAATAATGTTAATGTAATATTATCTCGCTACTATGGTTGTAAAACACTTATGGTATTGTAAGTTTGAAAACAACTGGTTTGTAATTATGTTATCTTAAGACTTCCGCTATCATTTACTCGGTATATATTTGAATAAACTGTTGTAATCTGCAATGACCGTGATTGGGATCCTGCTTGAAAAGAGAATCGTGGATGATTCGGGTTTCCGAGGACACCTGATGCACTGTTGAGTTGTTGGGAACTCGTAATACGCTAATCGAGGTCTGTTAAGACGACGATAGGTGCATGTGGGCCCGATTCCTTAGGAGGTTCTGCCACAGCTGGTATCAGAGCAGGTCCTATCTAAGATCATTGTAGGTTACTTTGGAAAACCTTCAAATTGATTTGGATCAAAGAAAGTAAAACTTGATATTTTAAAGGTTCAAATTTCTTTCTTCTTTCCTCTAATCTAGCCTCAATCCTATCTTATTTGAAAGTTTGTGGCGGATAATATGATTAGGTTTGTCCTATGTATTAAAAATCTAGTACTTTTGATTGTATAAATCTTTTGTACTTGGATTCGTAAGATCGATTCATGCATCATGCTTGAACACCTTGCATAATGATTCCCCTTAAAAGTGGTTGGGTAAGTAATGTCAATCCCATTCTTGCTAACCTCCATTATCCTCAAGCTATCCTTATAGTCCCATCCTAAATTCTACAGGCTATGGCAAAGACCAAGATAACTGCATGCAAGTCCACTGGACCTCACGGAGTCCCTTGTCACCAGTTGGCACCGCGTAACCATGAGCTTGGTGAAGGAAGTTCCAGGATCCTAGGAGATGAAGGATCTTCAAGCAATTCTGCCAACATGGAGAACATTACCAAGGAGCTCAACACTCTTCGTCGAGCTCATGCCAAAGATCAAGAGAAGCTGGCGGAAATGGAAAGGGACGTCACCAAGAATACCGAGTTGAGGAATGAAGCCTGGACACGAGAGGATGCGGCCACTGAACGCGTCCATGAGTTGGAGTTCTATGTAGAAGACCTGGAGATGGACAATGCCATTCTTCATGAGAATGTCCACCTACTGTACGCTCAACTTCATCCACCTCATGGGGATGGTGAAGTTACATATGAAGAAATGATTGTAGCTCCAGGAGAAGTCGAGAATGAAGAAGTGGAGGAGGATCCTGAGGAGTTAGTGTACTTCTCGGATGAAAGTGAGGTTTCGTCCGATATGGGCACGGATGCCGATGACTGAGAGCTCGGAGTAATAATAGTTCCTTTACTGCTTTCTTAGTAAACTAGGGTTGTCTTGTGGGATACAAGATATGTAATTCAAATAAGTAACCTTTTGTTGCATGAAACCTTTTAAATGCTTTAATAAAGAATAATGTAAGTAAACGTGTTCTCTAACAGATGCCTCGTCCTATCACCCGAACTGGTGCTAGTGGCTCACATGACGATGATGAGTGCCCAAATCCTCCACCAATGCCTTCGACTATGGCAGATGCCATAGCCGCACTCATCAATGCAATGGCGGAAAATGCTAGGCTGTTAAGGGAATTGGCGCGGAACCAGCAGGCACCATACCCTAATCATGGTCGTCGTAATGGAAATGACGAGTCAACCTATGTGGATTTTACTGACACACGTCCACCTGTGTTCTCTAAAGCAGACAAACCTTTAGAAGCTGACGATTGGCTTAGGACAATAGAGCAAAAGTTCGAAAGCTGATTCAACTGTATCGAGGTTCAAAACCAAGGTTTGTGGCACAAAGAACTCCGAGGAGTCTTTGGTGCACAGTGGGTAAATTTGGTAGCAAAGATCACTTCTTTGGTCACCAAATCAACTGGAGGGAATTCAAGGATGCCTTGAGGCACATTATATTTTGGACGGTGTGATGACCATGAAGTTGGAAGAGTTCTTGTCTCTTAAGCAAGGGGAGCACCCGGTGATGCACTATGTCAAGGCGTTTCAATCACCGTCGCGAGATG
The DNA here is from genome assembly GCA_904845875.1 of Miscanthus lutarioriparius. Classification (NCBI taxonomy): domain Eukaryota; kingdom Viridiplantae; phylum Streptophyta; class Magnoliopsida; order Poales; family Poaceae; genus Miscanthus; species Miscanthus lutarioriparius. The sequence continues at coordinate 77,202,839 of CAJGYO010000005.1, forward strand.
CTATAGAGTATGTGAATACCGACAGAAAAAAGAAGAATCATTTCATGAGAGGTCTAAACACCAAACTTCAGACCATGATGGCAACTTGTGGCAACGCAACTTATCATGAGACTGTCAACATTGCTATCGCTTCAGAGGAGAATTACCGCCGACACAAGGAGGCAAAGAAAAAGAGGTCCTTTGCTTCCGGATCATCAAGTGGAAAGCGTCAAAAGGTGATCTACCATCCTCAGAATCATGGCCGTGCACCGTTCCGCCCACAACAAAGCCAAAGCAGACAGCAAATCTTTATTCGCCCTGCAACTAATACGCCTTATACTCATCAAGCGTCGCAGCAGCAAAGCAATACAAATAATGCAAACCACAATGCTACTCCCCAGAATCACAATTATCCATGCTATAATTGTGGTAAACCCGGACACTTTTCCCGAGAATGTCCATATCCTAGGAAGAACAATCCTGATGCACCCAAAGCCCCTGTTACTCCAGCTCAGAATCAGTACAAGGGCAATGCTCAGAACAATCAAAAGGGACAGGCTGAGAAGAAAACTAGAAGAGTCTTCTATACTCAAGTGGAAGCTATTCCAGAAGGAGAACCAGTAATGATGGGTATGTTTCCCATTGCTAAGCATCCTGCAATTACCTTATTTGATTCTGGTGCATCCCATACATTCATCAATTGTACATTTGTTGTGAAGCATGGGATAGCTATTGGGGAAACAAAGAGCCCTATCATATACAATGCCTGGGGGACGAATCAGTACAAGGGAGGTAGTTCAAAGCATGTACCTATTGATTTGGGAGGTTATGAGTTCCCTACCAATATGCTGATATTAAAGGATCAAGATATAGATGTGATCCTTGGTATGAACTGTTAACCCAACACGGGCTATCATAGATGTCTTGCATAGAACCATAAGGGTAAATGCACTGGCAAAGAAAACCCAACTTCTCATCCAACTTCCCTTTCCTAAAAGTACAATGGAAACAATCATGCAACTATTGTTGAAGGAGCCGAGAAAATTTCAGTGGTATGTGAGTTTACTGGATGTCTTTCCCGATGATCTACCCGGTTTGCCACCGCATCGAGATGTAGAATTCAGAATTGATCTCAAACCAGAACAACAGACTAGTATCCGTAAGAGCATATAGGATGCCACCCAAAGAACTAGCGAAATTAAAAATGCAACTACAAGAGTTGTTAGACAAGGGTTTCATTCAACCCAGTTCATCACCTTGGGGATGCCCTGCTATTTTCGTGAAGAAGAAGGATCAAACCTTAAGGTTATGTGTTGACTATCGGCCATTAAATGAAGTCACCATCAAGAACAAATACCCCTTACCCCGAATTGATTTGCTTTTTGATCAACTTGCGGGAGCTAAGGTATTCTCGAAGATAAACTTGAGATCGGGCTACCACCAGATTAAGATCAGACGAGAAGATGTGCCAAAGACAGCGTTCACTACTCGATATGGTCTATATGAGTATCTAGTTATGTCTTTTGGGTTGACCAATGCCCCGGCTCACTTTATGTACCTGATGAACTCAGTTTTCATGCCTGAGTTGGATAAGTTTGTAGTGGTGTTCATTGACGACATTCTGATCTATTCTAAGAGCAAAGTGGAACATGCGGAACATCTCCGTATTGTTCTACAAAGATTAAGAGATCACCAACTATATGCCAAATTCAGCAAATGTGCATTTTGGTTAGAGGAAGTACAATTTCGGGTCATGTTCTATCTCAAGAAGGTATAGTCATTGATCCGAGCAAGGTAGAAGAAGTCATTAATCGGAGAGCACCTACAAATCTGCTCATCAAGTTCGTAGTTTCGGGTTGGCGGTATTACCGGTTTATCCTCGACTTCTCGTAATTACGAAACCAATTCTTGGATTGTCAAAAATCAAACTAAGTTTGTATGGTCAATAGAATGTGAAGAGGCATTTCAAACATTGAAGAAGTTGTTGACAATCGCACCAATGATTAGCACAACCTCGATATCGAGAGGCCATTTGATATCTATTGTGATGCATCCGGAATTGGTATTGGTGTGTGTTCTTATGCAAGAAGGCAGAGTCATAGCATACGCTTCGCACAACTCAAGAAGCATGAAGAACATTATCCCACCCATGATCTTGAATTAGCTATCGTTGTCCATTCACTCAAGATTTGGCAACATTATTTATTGGGCAATGTCTCGCATCATATCTATACGGATCACAAAAGTTTGAAATATATCTTCACTCGATCGAGTTGAATATGAGGCAAAGAAGATGGTTAGAACTTATCAAAGATTATGATTTAGAAGTGCATTATCATCCGGCAAGGCTAATGTGGTTGCCGATGCCCCGAGTCGCAAGCGTCATTGTCATTGCTCGATTGTAGAACTTATGCAAATGAACATTGTGTCAAGAGATGGAGCATCTGAATTTACAAATCATAGAACAAGGTTCCTGTTCAATATTGCGATTGAGTCCACTATCAAAGATCGATCATTGTCTGCTCAACGGAAAAGTAAGGGGCATAGCCCATATCAAGGATAAAGTCAGATCTGGAAGGTCAACATGTTTCAAGATTGATGAATCAGATGTCGTATGGTTCAAAGATAGATTGGTAGTACCCAAACATCCGGAGCTGCGAAAGCGGATTCTTGATGAAGCTCATTCTACAAGATACTCCATTCATCCGGGTAGTAACAAAATGTATCATGATCTGAGAAAGAGATATTGGTGGACCAAAATGAAAATAGAAATAGCTCAATATGTGGCCAAGTGTGATATTTGCCAGAGAGTCAAAGCAGTTCATGTGAAGACTACAGGTCCATTACATTCCTTACCAGTTCCATCTTGGAAATGGGAAGATATCTGTATGGACTTCATAGTAGGGTTGCCTAGGACATCTGCAGGCTACAATTCAATATGGGTTATTGTTGATCGCCTAACCAAGATAGCTCATTTCTTACCAAATCGAGATAAATATCGAGCGGAGCAAAGATGCAAAGCTTTATCTGAATAGAATCTTCAGTCTGCATGGGGCACCCAAGACCATTGTCTCTGATAGAGGGTCATTGTTTATATCCAAGTTTGGAAAAGTCTATATGAGTCTTTGGGAACTAAACTTATCCGTAGTTCTTTTATTATCATCCGCAAACCGATGGATGATTTGAAAGGTAAAATCAAATTCTTGAAGATATGTTAAGAGCATGTGTTCTCTCTTATGGTGCTATATGGGATGAATGCCTTCCCTTAGCTGAATTCTCATATAACAATAGCTATCAAGAGAGCATTAAAATGGCACCATTTGAAGCATTGTATGGTTGTAGATGCCAGACACCTTTACATTTGTCAGATGTGGGAGAACGTTGGTTCTTTGGACCGGATGTGGTCAAGGAAGCAGAAGAGAAGGTTAAACTCATACAAGCTAATATGAAGGTAGCTCAATCCCGACAGAAAAGCTATGCTGATAAGAGGAGGCGACCTCTAGAATTCATAGTGGGAGATCATGTCTACCTCAAGGTATCGCCAATGAAAGGAGTTCATCGTTTTGGGATTCGGGGAAAGTTGGCGTCCCGTTATGTCGGTCCGTTTCAAATCCAACAAAGATGTGGACCAGTCGCCTATCGTGTTAAGCTACCAGATCACATGTCAGCGGTGCATGATATCTTCCATGTATCCCAGTTGAAGAAGTGTCTTCAAGTACCTGACCAAGTAATCGACGTTGGTGATGTAGAATTAGAACCTGATTTGACTTATGCCGAGTATCCCATTAGAGTCTTAGATCAGAAGGATCGAGTCACTCGAGGGCGTACAATCAAGTTCTACAAAGTACAATGGAACCAGCACACTGAAGAAGAAGCTACTTGGGAGTCTGAGAATTACTTAGAAGAAAACTTTCCTGACTTCATTGCTTCTCTCTAGTTGCAATACCTCGTCTATACTGTAACTTGTTTATTTTGTCAAAAGAATGGAAAACCCCCTCACTAGTCTTTTGAATAAAGTTATGATGTGTTAGCTTGACACATTTCCTTTTCCATTACTTAGCCTTAAGTTTTAAATCTCGGGACGAGATTTCTTTAAGGGGGAAGGGTTGTAACACCTCTGGTGTTTTGACCTAATACTAAAATTTGACATGTCATCATATGCATTGCAAAGCATTCATAAAGAAGAAAATTTGGAATGCATTCACTAAATAAGATTTGTTTCATAAGTTGTTATTTCATGTGATGTGTTTCAAAAACTCTAAATACAGATCATGACCACAAGGGTTAAATTTCATGTGATCATGTGAGGTCATATGTCCTTTGACTCAAATAATCCTAATGGGCCATGTTACTGGTCAAAAATCAAAATCTAAGTGAAAGGAAGACAAATCAAATTTGAATTCATATTCAAATTACATAAGTCATTTTTGCCTCTTTTTACTAATTCAAAATCCATTTGGAATTTGGAGTTTTGACAAAAAGCAAAGTTGGAGCTTATTTTATAAGGATCAACTTTGGTATTCAAAGTTTTTCAAGTTTACATATAAAATTTGGAGTAATTTTGAAATGATTCAAATGCTCTAATGCACCCCAAATTCAAATTTCAAAATAGAGGCATAATTTGAAAATGTTTCTAGAAGAAAAGTTGTAGAATTTTTGGAGATTTTCAACTTCTTTAGAAAATTTGTGAGTAATTCGAAAAATAGTCTCAGTGGCAGTTCTGTAATTTATTCAAAAATCAACCGGAACAGGTCATCACCTCCCTGCTCGCCACCGAGCTGCCGCCGCCGATCGGTTTTTCACCGCTTGCTAGCGTGGTGACACGCCGATGTCATCGTGGCGAACCCGCCCGTGCGCTGGCGACGCCGGACGCCTTCTTCCGGCTATAAATAGCTACGATCCGCCGCCGTTGTTCCCATTCTTCCTCTCTGCTCTGCTCCGCCATCACAGTAGCTCGCCGGCGCCGTAGGGCATCGTCGAGCCGAGCCGCGTCGATCGTTCCCACTACGTCAACGTGATCGCCTCGATCTTGCGCTTCTCCTCGATTTGCTCTCATCGCTGGTGTTGGCCGGAATCGCCCGGCGCAACCCGTCTTCCCCGAGACCGGTCGAAGCTCCGCCACGACTGCCCTCCCCATGGCCAGGCTGCTCCAGACCATCTCCGTCTTCACCGAGTCCACCATCGTGATCATAGTGAGCTCCTGAACGTGTTTATCACTTCGCTTTATTCTCTACTGCATCGTCGCCGTGGTTACGTCGTGCGCCGCCGTGCCCGAGCCGCCATGGCCGGCGTGGAGCTTGCTCCCGTGAGTCTTCTGTCGTTTTGAGGATTGGGTTAGATTCACGACGTGGTGTGAGAGCATGGTGGTACAAATTGGTCTCACCGGAGAAGCACCACCGACGCGCGTTTGCTTTGCCGGAGCTGGCAACAAGACCGTCATGCCCTGTCTCTCAGTCATCACGACAGCCGCCCAGGTTGTCGGTCTGAGTGAGGAAGAAGAAGAACAAAGAAAATTTTATTTTCCGAATTTGTGAATAGTCTTCAATCTTTGGAAATTTGTAGAAACATAATCATAGCTCCAAAAATTCTGAAAATTTTTGTGTAGCTTCTGTACATGTTCTAGTATGATTTAAAATTTTGAAATTTGAAATTTGGATAAATTTTAATGTTCAAAAATTCAGTCAATTAATTAATAAATGCAATTTCCATGATTTTTGTAGGCCACTGTATAACTCCAAAAATTATGAAATTTATTTTGGTACACTAATTTATCATGAGGATGCTTGTGTAAATTTTTGAGATCATTTGGAGCAAGTTCATTTTGAGCTTAATTCTAAATTAATTCAAAAATAAATAAAGGTAAACCCTAAAGTAGGTTTAGGGTTTGATCTTGATTTGGGTCGTGTAGTGTGACTAGTAGGGTCCCAAGATCCATTTGGTCAAGTCACATGTATGGTTCTTAATGGTAGGATTGCAAGTTGGTTTTGTTGGCTTGCAAATCGCATCGTGAAATAAAAAATCATTTATGGTGTTTTTATATTTCATGTACCGTGAAAGCATCATGTTTACATTATCATCATGTTAAAGCATATGTTATCATTTCATGTAGAACCCGAGAACGAAACGATTCTAGTTGAGCAAGTTCTGGAAGAATCCCCGGTTGTCGCGGGATTTGATAATTGTGGTACTAATCCGGAACCGGAAATCGTCATCGAAGGCAAGCTCCGGTTTATGCATTACACCATTACCTTGTTTACTTTGAAAAGTTTATCACTTATGTTACTTATCGCATTAAGTTGTTTATTCAAATGTTACCTACTTGATGCATTGCCTACCTTGTTAATTGTTTACCATCCTTGAAGATGATTTCATTTACAATGGCGTAGAATTGCTTAGTATGCTTTATGGTAGGCTTTTCAAAGTAAAAGTTTTGATATAATCAAAGATGGCATACTAGCCAAAGAAAGAAAGAAGGAAGGTAGAATGAACTAGAGACTAGTTGGGTGGCTTATCTTGAATGTTGGGTAATGTTGCCGACTATGTCGCTTAAAGGCCACTCATTGTGGATCTTCTGAACGAGACACTTTGTAGTACTAGTCACATACTCCGGTAAGCCTACTTTGGCTAATCCGATACTAAGACGAATGCCCATGCACTGGGAGTGGTGAGATGGCGGGAGTAGCGTGTACCCTCGTGGCTTGAATGTGGCCGGATTTGAGGTGTGCTGTGCTCTCGGGTGGCGTGGAGACGGCTTAGTACGGGAGGATTCGGTAGCGAGGTTGATATATTCAAGATTAAGTTCTACATATGTCGTGTGATAAGGAATCCCCAGCTGGGACTTGAATCAATTCGAATTGCCGGTGCTCCGCGGACATGGAGACTCGATTCATTACAGAAGCAATGTAGGACTGGTGAATTACTAAAACATGAGAAAAAGAATGGAATGAGCAGGATTGGAACATGGGATATGAACACTTAGTTGGAGATATTGGACTAAAATACTTAGAGGTAAAACTTGAAACTAGGATCAAGAATAGTAAGCTTTTAGCAAAGAATTTTTGAATCTTTCTACATCCTTACCTTGACCCAACACCTGCATCCCTAAGACCTTCGCCCTTTTTGGTCGGGTCAGTCTTGTTGAGTACTTTTATACTCAGGGTTTGTTAACCCTTGTTGCAGGTGAGTCGCATGCGCAGGCTTGTTTTGGTCCCTGCTGCATGTCAGTGTATGAAGTCGATGACGATGAGGAATGATGAATGGCCTTTGGACAAGGCACTAGTTTGTGTGAAATAAATAATGTTAATGTAATATTATCTCGCTACTATGGTTGTAAAACACTTATGGTATTGTAAGTTTGAAAACAACTGGTTTGTAATTATGTTATCTTAAGACTTCCGCTATCATTTACTATGGTATATATTTGAATAAACTGTTGTAATCTGCAATGACTGTGATTGGGATCCTGTTTGAAAAGAGAATCGTGGATGATTTGGGTTTCCCAAGGACACCCGACAGACCTGTTGAGTTGTTGGGAACTCGTGTACGCTAATCGAGGTCTGTTAAGATGACGATAGGTGCATGTGGGCTCGATTCCTTAGGAGGTTCTGCCACAGCGTGGACACGGTAGCGAGGCGAGAGCTCGACAAGCGTGCCTAGTAGAGCCGGGAGCACCGGTGAGCGGGCTATAGGCGCGCGCAGTAGTGTCCCCAGATCTGGGTTTTTGGTGGATCTAGATCCCATGGAGCTGAGAGGTTTAGATAAAAAAATGGGATCTAAAGTTTTTTTAATTTGGAGCACTTGAAGCTCTGCTAAACTGGATGTCTCGATCTCTCAGCCACCTCCACCAGAGAGGAAAAGCTATGGTTGTGCCCACTAGTGAGTTGTGGTCGCGCCCCACCGGCAAGTCGAGGATGAGCCACTAGTCAGAATCCCACGCAATGAATAATACTAGAAAAACACTAGATCCAGACTGCAGCACACCAAATCCGCTACACTTTGTCATGGATACATCCCACCTCACCACCGCTATCGATCTTGGCTGCCGGGTAGTGAGCACGGAGATAGGGAGGAAAAGCAGGAAACAAGAGCGATTGTTGCCCGCCGCCACTGTCATCACGGCGGCATCCGGTGGTGGCGAAGTTAGGGGAGGGAGGGGCTGTGTGCCGGAGTAGGCTAGGCTCACTGTCCATGTTGCCCAGGAGTGATGTGGGGCCAACTAGCTTTGAACTGATGAGTTCTAAGAGTAACTCTAGTGGGGACATCCAAATCAGGGTTCCTACTTTTGATTTGGGTGCTCCCCCTATTTTTATTGACCTAGTTTTTTTTGCTTTCACTCCAACAACAGCACCCATATTTGCATCCCCAAAACCATTCTGGTAGATAATGACAAAGGGGCCCCGCTTGTCGTCCTCTCTTCTTTTCTCCTACAGTTCCTCTTTCTCCTATGTCTCCGTTCCTCTCGACATCGGGCAGGAGAGGAGCTGCTGCCCGGGCTAGGGCCGCTACTGCGGGGTGGGAGGGGCTCCCGCTAGAGCTGGGGCTTCTGCACTGGAGGGGAGGGGCTCCCACCGGGATGCGGCCATTGCACAGGGAAGAGAGGAGATCCGAGTGGGCAGGAGATCGCGCTGAGCAGGGGCAGCACCGAGAGGGGAGGGGCTCCCACTGGAGGAGAGGAACTCTAGGAGGGGTCGCTACCGCCAGGGGAGAAGACTATGGGATCCCACTATGGAGAGGCACATGAAGGAGAAGGTGGCGACGCACATTTCTGTGCGAGCGTAGGGCAAAAATAGGTGCAACTGCTGGATGGGGGCCTAAAGCTGAGCCCTAAGGAATACGGTCCGTGGGGAGGATTTGGGTGCCCACCAAAATTTTGGGGCTCAAGTAGGGATCCTACTGGAGCATAGTTTGTGACCTCAACATCACTTATATTTAGCTATGGGGCTCAAGTAGGAGCCTACTGGAGTTGCTCTAAGTTAAGGTCAATTTGGTTAGTCCAACTAGATAATTTGGCCCGAGAAAAATTTCACAAAATCACAACCAAATTCAAAGAATGGAAATTCCCCAATAAAGCTCCAAAATTCATAGAGAAACAGAAATCTCATATTTGGAGAGGTGATCAAGTGAAGCACAAAATTGATCTTTAGATTAGGTCATGACATGCAGTTACAAGCCACTCCTAGCATCTCTCAAAGTTTGGATAGCAAAATGCTCAAATCATCAAAATACCTCTCCTCTCTCTCCCTCTATCATAAACTTTCAACCTAACAAATGAGACACTAATTCTCCAAGGCTTGGTCTTTAAACTATCCATCTCCCATATATGTATAGGCACTTGGATATTTACCAAGTTACACATACATGAAGCACTCAACCTAGATACGATGCGAGGTACTAGGGCGTCATGAGTTGTGATGGCGATGTGGTGGAGAGCTTAATCCCTATGCCTTTAACGGTGTTGAGGTATAGGAAATGCCTCATTGATGGGTTTTGTGCTGTTGCATGGGCAATTGTGATGGCAACGGTGGTTTGTATTAGTCTCAGTGTTAGCCGATGGTGCGGTACGAATGCGCTTCATCGATAAGGCTGAGATGGCTAATGTGCTAGCTGTGATGATGGTCTTGCGGTTCATGACATTCTTTGATTGTTAGATTTAATGTGGGCATGACCCATATTTTATTTAATAATTAAATCAAATAAATTCTAAGGCTAGGTGCAATAAAATGGTGGACTAAATGTAGTTGATGGCTGAACTTGTAATGGTTATATTTATGGCTGCGGTTACTAGTAACTCCCATGGTTATGATTGTAGTTACTAGTAACCCCCATATTTATGGCAGAGGTTACTAGTAATTCATGAACATTTCATGATGTCCAGTTCATCCTCTCTACACTTCACCTTCCATCTTCTACGACTATAATAAAGGTGTGCTCGCCTTCACCCGTGTGTTGGTATAAATTAATGCACACAGAATAAACTGCAAGCGCACAGATATTATACCATTGTAGCACTTCACCAAGAGTAACCCAGTTTTATATCAAACCCAAAGGAACGGAGGTGAGGATAACTAAGTCTTAACTTAACCCAACTTCACAACAAAGGTTAGATAATAGGAGCATATAGGAGACTGCTGGGGTCTTCTAGTTCTAACTTCGGTAAGCTTTGTCTTCTATTGTTCAATTCTAGGGATATTACTAAAGAAAACATAGGCAGATTATGTTTTTTATAGTAACAAAATCCTGCTAGGCCTACTAATAGGAGGTGGACTACAGAGGATTCAATGAGGCTATAAGAGTCACCCTCGTGAGCTACCACTGATCTAGAAAATAGGGTACATCCACAAGTAACCGAGTCAAAAGAGAGTCGCAAACCTAAAGAATAATATGAACAAGATGCTTACTTGAATTAGAAGTCAATTACCAGAGAAATCTCAGAAGCAAGCTCAAGAAAAACTTAATTCCGCCAAGGTACAAGCTGTAGAGAGAGCACCGACAGGCCGAGACTCCTTCAAAACTCTTCCCTCTCACTCTATCTCACTATCTCTAATACAAGACTAGATCCTATCGAGGACTAATCTTCTCTTGATTGCTAGTCCTGATCCTGGTGGACATATGAATTAGGGTTTCTAGCTTCTCAGCTCTCAGGATCAAATGAGGCATCTACCCTGGGGGTACAGGCAGGTATATATAGGCCGAAGCATCAATCCTGAGCCCTCAGATCAAACCAATTTGAATAAACAGTGGAGATGCATTCTAGGAGGCGGTGGAGAACCGACATAACAAAGAGGATGATAGGTGGGGCCCACAGGGGCCGGGCAGCCTCTTGGTGGGGCCGGCCAACCCCACATGTCAGTGGGTCGAGCCCCACTTTGGTGGAGAGCCTCCTGGAGTCTTCTGGAACCTTCCCACATTGATCCCGCGGCAGAATTTCATGATCCCCCTTGATGGTTTTCTGATTAAATCCTGCTAGAAACACAGATTTACCAAAACTCTTGGAATTTATCAGTTTAAACCCCTAAGTCTATGTTGGTGATCCATTTTAGTCATTTATGTAAGTTATATTGATAGTTTATGATGAATGTTAACTACCGTCAACACCGTGCTAACGAGACACAACACATCCAGCACCATCTTTCTTCTATTGAGTTGCCCCCGAGTTTCCCTGTCCCAATCCCCCATGTGCACAAAGTGTTGGGAGAGCAGGCGTCAGGAACCGCCGTCTATAAAGCGGCACCTGCTCGGGTGTGTGGGCGATCAGGTTCTTGGGGAGTGTCTCCGCGACTGCTCGCTTCTTCTTGGTGACTATAGACGTCTTCTTCTTCTTATTCGAATCGTCTACTTCCTGGTGGACGTTCGAGGGACTAAACTACGAACATCATCCTGCATCGACTATGGCCTACTACTTTGAGCAACACATGATGTCGACTCTTGTGAATGGAGCCACCAGTGCCTTTAGCAAGGGTCCCTCCGTTGGGTATACTTCTAATCTTACTGTTTCTATATTTAGTAAGGTTTTTATGCTCTTAAACATGATCAGTATCTTCATTATAGTTGCCACTAGTAGTTCATACATGCACATATTTGTTGTCATGAATTGATTGCTATTTTTTTGGATTAAATGAAACATGAAAATGCCTAAATTCCTAACAATCCAAAAACCTGATATTAGGCAATTTTTTGTTGGTGGTTTTGCTGCTGCATTAAAGCTGGATGATTTTGATGGCATGCTAAGATGGTCCTATGGTTGACTACTATAAATTGCTATCATGCCGTATAGGGGAAGCCTAAACAATTTACTCTTGAGGAGGAGCAAAAGTTCATGGCTGCCGATAACCTGTTTCGAGACGCCATGATTAGCGCTCTTCATAGCAAATACGAGGACAATTACATCATATGCATGACAGGCAAACAATTATGGGATGCACTTGATGCTCAGTTTGACATTTTTATGCTGGTAGCGAGCTCTACATCATGGAGCAGTTGTATGACTACAAAATGGTTGATAACATTCACAGGCACTAGCTAAGGAACTCGAACAGTTTCCATGTGTGTTGCCCGACAAGTTTGTGGCCGGCGATACTATCGCTAAGCTACCACCTTCTCGGAGGGATTTTGCTACCTCTCTAAAGCACAAGAGACAACAGTTTAGCATGGCTGAGATGATTGGGTCTCTTGATGTTGAGGAGAGGGCGAGAGCAAAAGACACACATGGAAAGGGAGTTGAGTCTTCTGCAGCCAATATGGTGCAGAGGAAAAACAACAATGCATCTCATAACAAGAAAAAGAAGAACAAGCAAGAGAACAACTCAAAGCCTAAGCAAACAACCACTTTTAAGAAGAAAAAGAACAAAGAAGGTGGTTGCTTTGTTTGTGGAAGCGAGGAGCACTGGGCAAGTGCGTGTCCAGACCACAAATTCAAGCAAGAAAAGAAATCAGCAAACATGGTTGTTAGCGACGCTGAAGGAGGAACATCTGGGTATGGAAATTCTTTACCTATTGTTCTTTCAGTCTATCATTCGCTTGAGTGGTGGATGGATACTAGGGCTGACATAAATGTGTGTGCTGATGCTTCTTTGTTTTCTTCTTATCAGGTCGGCGGGACTGGAGCCTTGCTGATGGGGAACAGGTCCCATGCGCGTGTTCTTGGTGTTGGTATGGTCATTCTGAAGTTTACTTTAGGAAAGATGGTATTGTTGAAGAACATGCAACATGTACCCTCCATTAAAAAGAATCTAATTAGCGGCTCTCAATTGTGTCGAGATGGTTATAAAATTGTCTTTGAGTCTAATAAATGTGTACTGTCGAAATATGGGACATTTGTTGGTAAAGGTTATGATTACAGAGGCTTGTTCCACTTATATTTGCATGATGATGTGTGTAATAAGGTTGTGAACAATGTTGTTATCCCTGATGAGTCAAATATTTGGCATTCACGGCTTTGTCACGTTAATTTTAGTTATCTATTATGGCTAGCAAATCTAAATTTAATCCTGAAATTTAATTTAGTCAAAGGTTCTAAATGTCATGTGTGTGACCAATCTGAGCAACCTCGCAAGCCTCACAAGGCTATGGAGGCGAGGAATTTGGCACCATTAGAACTAGTTCATTCTGATCTATACGAGATGAATGGCAAATTGACTAAAGGTGGCAAAAGATACTTCATGACATTTATAGATGATTGTACTAGATTTTGCTACGTGTACTTGCTAAAATCAAAAGATGAAGAATTGCATTATTTTAAGACCTATAAAGCTGAAGTAGAAAATCAACTTGAGAGAAAAATTAAACGGTTAAGGTCTAATCGTGGTGGAGAATACTTGTCAACTTAGTTTTTCTGAATTCTGCTTAGAACATGGAATTAATCATGAGAGGACACCACCATACTCACCACAATCCAATGGGATTGCCAAAAGAAAGAACTGCACTCTAACTGAGTTAGTTAACGCCATGTTTGAGACAGTGGGACTATCTAAGGAATGGTGGGGTGAGGCAATTTTGACATCGTGTCATGTCTTGAATAGTGTTCCTACAAAGAATAAAGAAATCACACCATTCAAGGAATGGGAGAAGAAAATATTAAATCTCTCTTATTTGTGCACTTGGGGTTGTTTGGCCAAGGTGAATGTTGACGGTCACTAACATCCGTTTTGACCATCAATATTCCACCCAAAAGCATGATAAATTGAGGTAAATCATCATCACATGTGAAAAATTTTGTTTATAATTCACCTAGTTTCACTTGTGCTTGTAGAATTATTTATATGTAGGAAATTTGCGCAAAAATAAGCAAAAAGGTGACAAATATGGACACATGGAAGCAAGTAGATGTGGCAGAGAGCCTTGGGCCCACTTGGTAGTGCCGCTCGGCCCCCCAAGTGGCCATGCCACGTTACCGATCTATGGGAGCTGGTCTAGAGCCAATGCCAAGTGTCCATTCAAGTCAGTTTGATCAATGGCCAAGATTTGATGATGGTGGATCCATGGGCCCATTGTCATACACTTGGGAGTTTCCAACTAACTTACCAACCGACCTCCTGTCCAAATCTCCACACGTGTTGTCTTAGTAACCACCATTGGGAGCCAACCAGAGTCAGAGGATGAAGAGGCGGTGGATCTAAGGGCTAGTCGGTGCCCCCCTAGCGTCGCCCGGCACCCCCCTGTGGCCACCGATCTACCTGCTACCTACAAATACCCCCATGCCTCTCTACACTATAAATAGAGGGTGTGGAGCTCGGTGGAGAAGTGCCCCATTCAATTCCAAGTTCTCCAAGCTTCTCTTAGCTTTATAGCTTAGCATTAGCTATAGAGTAGTAGTCTAGTAGTGGAGTAGAGCAAGAGCGGCGCTTCTCTCGGAGTCCAGAAGAGTCTTCTAGGTCTGGTATAGCTCTTTTGTAATTCTTTCATTTAGCATTTACTTTATTCAGTACTTTATTCTAGTACTTTACTTTAGTATTATTGCTTTGCTTTACCTTAGTACTTAGTCATTATTGTTCATCATTAATGAGCTTAGGTGCTTATTGTTTGGCATTAGTAGCATAGGTTATCTCTTAATTAGTAGCTATTCGTTAGTATTGGTTCCACCGTCTGGATAGGGTGCTTTGATCTCATTTCATCAAAGCTCGAATCAAAGTAGTATGTTTATAGATTAAGAATGATGCTTAGGCTATAGATTACCTGTGGATATGACTAGGCCTCCTGGATAGATTGTGGTAGGTGGCAAGTGGTGACAGCCTTGTCCATCCTCTGTATTCCACCACGATGGGTCTAGTTATTAAATCGTAGGGCTCGTGGTAGACCTTGTCTATTTTTTTTCAAAAAGTAAAATGAATAGCTACACCTCTCCTTTGTGGTAAAGCAATATCCTAGTAGAGCCAAATATGACATAGAGACTAGGAGAACCTTCTACATATACTACTTGTCATTGTATTGAGTTTGGTCAAACCTTGTGACCCTTGTTGAGAAATTGATCATGCTCTTAAGATCAAGATCATGTAAACTCCACATATATCTGCTGCTCCTACACTAGGGGTATGCAACAACATGTTTCCCATCCACCCAAAAATGTTCTACTCCTACATTGGGAATAGACACAAAAATAAGTTTGTTAGGATAAATGCTCCAAGTTCTTGTGAATGTCTCTCTTGAAAAGTTTCCAACTGCAGAAAAAGAGGCATGGGCTATGCAAAATAAAAAAAAGATGTCAAAAAGAAAAGGTATTGAAAAAATAGACAAGTGTCTGAGATATCTAAAACAATGGGTACTTAGATGCCCGCCTAAAAAAAGAGAGAGAAGAAAGAAAAATGAATAAGATATCCCATGTTTTCTTACAAAAAGTTTTCCAAGTTTCAAATAGGAGAGAAATGTTTCAAGGAGCATAGTAGAATTAGGTTAGCCACCATATATACATCCACGCACATGCACATCTTGATCTAAGAGTATAACATTTTTTTTTCCTCGGATCCTTGTTTTGACTTTACAATATATGCAATGCAAGTATGTTTCCATATTCATCCCCACCTAAGCTCCACATAAGCTTTTAAAAGTAGGCAAAAAGAAGGCAAAGTCATCAATGCCTTGGTGAGGATCCAAAAACACCACATATATTGAGTGATTTGAGAATACTACAAAAGGAGAAGGTAAGCTATGTTTTGTTTTCAAAATCTTAAAATGTTTCTCCAATTGACTTGACTAAAAGAAGATGATGATATGTTTCAAGCTGTTCCATTCTTCAATCGACCAAAGTTTCATGGTAGACAGTTTGAATCCTACAGTGCATGTATGACTAGGAATGGTTTTATGTTGATGTCTTGTCCCAAGGTTATGTCTTGAGTAATCCATCCTTTTATCGAGGACAAGTAAAAGCCTAAGTGTGGGGGAGTTTGTTGATGGTAGTTAACATTCATCACAAACCATCAATATACCTTACATAAATGATTAGAATGGACCACCTACATAGACTTGGGGGTTTTAACTGACAAATTCTATGAGTTTTGGTGAATTTGTGTTTCCAACAGGATTTAATCAGAAAACCGCCAAGGAGGACCTATTTGTCAAAGGAAATCACGTAATTCCATAGGATAAACAACGTGGGAAGACTCTAGGAGGCTCTCCACCGAAGTGAAACCTAAGCCACTGACATGTGGGACCAGCCGGTCCCACATGCAGGCCGACCGGTCCCTAGGCCCACCAGTCAGCCTCCAGCTTCCTACGTCGGTTCTCCACAGCCTCCTAGATTGCATCTACGCCGTTTATTCAAGTCGGTTTGATGCGAGGGTCTAGGATGCTTCATGGGGCCTATATATATCTACCTGTACCCCCCTCCAGAGAGCGATGCATTTGATCCTGAGAGCCTGAGGGCCAAAAACCCTAATCCATATTTCCACCAGGATCAGAGCTTGCAATCAAGAGAAGATTAGTCCTCGATAGGCTCTAGTCTTGTATTAGAGATACAGAGATAGAGTGAGAGGGAAGAGTTTTAGAGGAGTTCCGGACAGTCGGTGCTCTCTCTATGGCTTGTACCCTGGTGGAATCAAGTTCTTCTTGAGCTTGCTTCTGAGATTTCTCTGGTAATCGACTTCTAATTCAAGTAAGCATCTTGTTCATATTGTTCTTCAGGTTTATGACTCTCTTTGAGTACTTTAATCCTTGTAGCTCCTGGGTTAAAGTAGTATTTGTAGTGTAAGTGTGGTGCTTAGACTCGGTTACTCATGGATGTACCTTACTTTCTAGATCGGTGATAGCTCATGAGGGTGACTCTTATAATCTTATTGAATCCTTTGTAGTCCATCTCCTATTAGTAGGCCTAGCAGGATATTGTTGCTATAGAAAACATACTTTGCTTATGTTTTCTCTAGTAATATCCCTAGAATTGAACAATAAAAGACAAAGATTACTGAAGTTAGAACTAGAAGACCTCTGCGATCTTCTCTATGCTCCTATTATCTAGCCTTGATTATGAAGTTGGGTTAATTAAGTTAGATTTAGTTATTCTCACACATGTTTTCTCGAGTTCGATATAAAACTAGGTTACTCTCGGTGAAGTGCTACATTGATATATTGCGCTTGCAGGTTATTCTATGTGCATTAATGTATACCAACAGTTGTTAAGAAGTATCAACAAGCATTTCTAGCGCCATTGCCAGGGAAGGCAACTGGCCTCGTATTTATATTGCTAGTCTTGCTAACTAGTCTTTTAGTTATCCTAAGTAGTTTATCCTTTTTCCTCATACCGTATCACTACCCTACACGATCATGGGCGACAAGTCCATTCGTGATTTTTCTACACCCTCGGCTACTAATGTAGCCACTAGACCCAATGTTATCAATGGGGACGCTAACTTTGAGCTTAAGCTAGCGTTAATTATGATGGTTCATGCTAGTCTATTTTGTGGGAAAGCCCACGAGGATGCAAATGCTCACCTCCAACACTTTTTGGAGATTTGTAGCACATTCACCATTAAGGGAGTGAACCAAGAGGCTATACGTCTTCGCCTTTTTCCCTTCTCTTTGTTAGAAAAGGCTAAGCAATGGTTTTACTCTAACCACAATGCTATAGATACTTGGGACAAGTGTTCCAATGCTTTCCTAGTCAAGTTTTTCCCTATGGGGAAGACTAATGCTCTTCGCAACAAGATCTCTAGTTTTCATCAACTAGCAGATGAGTCAATTTCTGAAGCATGGGAACGAATGCAAGAGTATGTCTCTGCACGTCCACACCATGGCATGGAAAATTGGCTTTTGATCTAGAACTTCTACCATGGATTAGTGCCATTAGATAGGAGCCATTTAGATGTTGCTGCTAGTGGAGCATTCTTTTCGCTAAGTGTTGCAGATGCCAAGAAACTGATCGAGAAGATGGTTTCCAACCAAGGATGGAGTGACGATCGACTCCAACCCCGTAAACAAGGTATGCATTTAGTTAAAGAAATTGACATGCTTACAGCTAAGATGGATCTGCTCGCAAAGCGAGTAGAATATTATGAGAAGGTGAGTGCCCAAGAGACACTCAAAGCCATAGAATCCCACATGACTTGTGAAGTCTGAGGAGATGTTGGACATTCAGGAAATTCCTATCCCGAGACCTAGGAAGACCTCAACTTCGTCAACACTGACAACGGGTTTTGTCCACCATAACATCAAGGATGGAATCAACGCTCCAACAATTAAGGAGGTAACAATTATTACTATTCTCAACATATGAATAATCAAGGTGATAATAGTTATGCTTTCCTTAAAGATCTTGTTTATAGCAATGGTAGAATGACTGATAGCATTAATAAAAAAGTTGCATGCTCATGACAAGATGTTGGAAAATATAAATGCTAAATTGGATGAGTTTTCTTTTGCTTTAAAGAATCAACTTAGTTTCAATAAGATGATAGAAACCCAATTAGCCCAAATTGCTGCTGCTATCCCATCCTATGAAAAAGATAGAATTCTTGGCAAACCTGACGGAACCATGGAGACAACCAACCTTGTTACGACAAGGTATGACTTTTCTAAAAATGGTTGGGCATTTCCTATCAAGAAAGGTGATCCTAGAAACCCCGTCATTACTTGCTCCATAGGACCCCATACTTTTTATAATGCCATTTGTGATCTAGGGTCTAGTATTAACATCATGTCTAAGAAAACTTATGATAGATTATTTTACACTCCACTAGCCCCAACTTCAGTTTACTTACAATTAGCCGATCAACCCACCCATTATCTCGAGGGAGTAGCCACTAATTTATTAGTTAAAGTTAGGAGTGCTTATGTTCCAATAGATTTTAAGATATTAGACATGGGCAACGCCGAGGATACACATTTAATCCTTGGTCATCCATTCCTTAATACCGCAAATGCTTGCATATATGTGGCTTCTAGGCAAATCCAATTCCACTTTGCTGAAAGGAAAGAAATATTTGCTTTTGCCTCTAGACAACCCCTCTTTGATGAGAAACATGAAAAGAAGAAGCATCCAAAGAGAATCAAGATGAAGAAACCAAAGGCAATTGAAGAACCGGAGAAGCTGAAAGGTCCTAATATGGCTAGAGGGGGGTGAATAGCCTATTTAAAACTCTACAAAACCACTAGAGCAATTTGAGTAGTAAAACAAATGGTGAAATGCAAACTTGCTCTAGCTCTACAAGGGTTGCAAGCCACCTACCCAACAATTCTAGTTGCTATGATTTCTAGTCATACAAGAGGCTAAGTCACTACTCACTAAGAGCTCTCAACAAGGCTACACTAAAGAGCTCCACTAGATGAAACAAAGCTACCAAGCAAGCTCTCAATTCTAGCTACACTAAAGAGCTTGCTACAACTAGTTTGCAAGAAAGTAATGGAGTGAGTAGCGTTATTATACCACCATGTCGAGGAATAAACCAATCAATATGAAGTCAATCCAATCATCGGGAGAATTCTAATCACACATGAGACACAAGAATTTTCTCCCGAGGTTCACGTGCTTGCCGGCACGCTAATCCCCATTGTGTCGACCAACACTTGGTGGTTCAGCGGCTAAGGGGTGTTGCACGAACCTCGTCCAACAAATAGACACTGCAAGAACCTACCCACAAGTGAGGTAACTCAATGACACAAGCAATCCACTAGAGTTACCTTTCGGCTCTCTGTTGGGGAAGGTACAAGACCCCTCACAATCACCGGAGCTGGCCACGAACAATAACCAACACGTGCTGAAGCTCCTCCGCTACTCTAAGCCATGTAGGTGGCGGCAACCACCAAGAGTAACAAGAATGCTGCAACCACAATGATCCCCAAGTGCCACTAGATGCAATCACTCAATCAAATGCACTTGGAATCACTCCTAATCTCACTATGATGATGAATCAATGATGGAGATGAGTGGGAGGTGTTTGCTTGGGCTCACAAGGATGTCAAGTATGTCAAAGTCCCCGATTGTTCATGTATTAAGTCATGACCGGACTCGCAGTTAGAATCGATCGAACTCACCACAACGTAGCGTCCGATCGAGTACAGAGAGGTTCTAGAGCCGTTTTTAAGTGGCCGGACGCGTCTGGTCAGAGGTGACCTGACGCGCCTGGGCGTCTGGTCAATACTCAGCTCCTCTTTGTGTGCTTGCGATGCTAATACCAGCATATGTCAGCCTTGACCTGACGTAGGCCCTGCATGTCCGGTCGCACATTGGCTCCTGCATTCGATTGCCAGCCAAGCACCGCCTCCTCTGAAACCAATGATCGAACGCACCGCGCATGTCTGAGGCCAGCATTCGGTCTCTCTTCTTCGCTCTCGGCCTGCAATGCCTCCATGGCTATAATTAACCAGACTCAGCCAGGCAGCGTCCGGTCAGAACGAAGCTAGCGTCCAGTCCTCAGCCTTCGCCTCCTTTTCTTTTTCTAAGTCCGCAACCACTTCACCCTTGCTTCTAACTTGCTAACCACAAAGTGTAGAACTTGCGTGCTCATGTGTTAGCATTTTTCAAAGCATTTTTCAAGGGTCAAAGTTAGCACACTAGGTTCCTAAATGCATATGGAAGAATCATGTCACCTAGTGGCACTCGATAACCGCTTAGCCAAAGATTTCCCCTCTTTATAGTACGGTATCGATCCTAAACGTGATCACACTCTCTATAGTGTCTTGATCAACAAAACAAAAACCTTTGCCTTGATCTCCTTGATTTTTTATTTTTCTCTTTCTTCTTTTCAAAATATGAAGCACTTGATCATCTCTTTTGTGGCCATCACCTTTAGCATGACCATCATCTAGCTTCATCACTTGGATTAGACTACCTTATCTAAATCACACACTTAGATCAAAGGTTAGTCCTATGTTTCATCAATTATCCAAAACCAAATTAGGGCTTTCAGAAGCCTGTCAAGAAGAAGAAGAAGAATAGAAAGAGGTGGCACAAAAAGAAAGACCAGT
The DNA here is from genome assembly GCA_904845875.1 of Miscanthus lutarioriparius. Lineage (NCBI taxonomy): Eukaryota > Viridiplantae > Streptophyta > Magnoliopsida > Poales > Poaceae > Miscanthus > Miscanthus lutarioriparius. The sequence continues at coordinate 77,223,704 of CAJGYO010000005.1, forward strand.
CCTCAAATTCGCCATCCCCTAATTCTAACAAATCCTCTGAGGTGGAACAAGAGGAAACACCTCCACCAAGGAAGAATGACCTTGAGTCCATAAAAAAGGTAAGTCTTTTATTCCCTTGCATATTTACCACATTTCATTAGTTGCATCTCATATTTAAAATTCCAATAAATTTGCTTAGCATTGCATGATTAGTTAGTTGCATTAAGCTACTCTATGTTAATAAATAAAGTGCTATGCAAGTTAGGGTAGGATTTGCATTTAAAACAATATAAAATGTATATGTATATATAATAACAAAATAAAATAATAATAATAATAATAATAATAATAATAATAATAATAATAATAATAATAATAATAATAATAATAATAATAATAATAACCAGTAGTAGTCATACTGAATAAGTTATCTAGTAGTAATAGGTTTAGTCATTTATGCATTCTAGTAGTATTAGCTAGTCAATAAAGAAAGAATCAATAGAGCCGCCAGAAGACATTCCAACTTATGCAAAAGGCAAGCTTGGGGGGAGACATCTCTTCCCACTCAGGTATGAAAATTTTTAAACCCTCTTTTTACATTCGTGTTTGTTTTACACGTCAATATTCATGATAATAGAATGTAGAGAGGAGTGCCTTGAAATTTATCTTAAAAGAAACTCTGCTCTAATAAAATGATGATAATTTATTTGGAGATGATGAAAAGTTGCTCTGTGATACTTTGCAAAAACTTGTCATACAACATGATACTTCTTAAGTTTTGAGCATGATAACTTAAAGTTCATCTTAAGTTGAATGCTTCTATGGGTTGCAAATGCTAGAACCAAGTATAAGTTCTTTGTGAGAAATGTTGTAGCCTTGATTAGAGTAAACCTTTGAACCTATCTGAGGGATGGTAAAAATGACCTGGAGTTTTGTTTTGCAAAATGCTTAAACTCTCTTGCTAGAAGTTCCTCAATGGCGATAAATTCCTACCAGAGCCAGATACATATTCATTCATATATGATAAAGCCACTATAAAAGCTACTTGTTTGTTTTGAGCTTTTTCAAGCCTTGTTGATCTAAGTAGAGAAACTTGTCATGCTTTTTGATCAAGATCACGTACACCCACATACTTATGCTATTCCTACACTAGGAATACACAACCACATATGTTTTCCATTCATTATTGCTCTATGAGAATCAAAGTTACCTCTCTAGCTATCTTTCATCAAAAAGAGAGGCATGGGCTATAGAAAAAAAGAGAGTGAGAGTGAATAAAGAGCAAAAAGCTCTAGTGTTCAAAAAAAAAGAAAGAGTGAGAAAAAGAAAAGTAGCCATGCCCTCTCAAAAAGAAGCTAGAGAAGGTAAACTTTTCAAAGGAGTACCACTTCCACCAAATATACCACACACATGCACATCTTGATCAATTAGTATGATTTGTTGCTCCTTGTGATCCAAGTGTTTGACTTAGCAATAAATTCAATTCAAGTAGGCTATGCTTTTATTCCCTACCTTGAGCTCCACATAAGCTTTAGGATAGAAATTAAGGCTAAGAACCATGGCCTTGGTGAGATTTCAAACACCATTGAGTGACTTGAGTGTACCATCTGAGAAACTTAGGCAAGTCTTATTTTCAAAAAAAAATTGAAACCTCTAGGAAGTTTGAGCTAAACCAAAGTAGGCAAAAAGTATCTATCTAGCTACACATTCTTGCAATTGCTTGTGTCAAGGTGAAAGCTATAAGTTCCACATTGCTAAGACTGATGGTGAATTTCTAAGTGCCAACATATTAAACTCAAGAGATAGTATTTGTTTGTATATAAGCTTCTACAGGGCGTTACATAGTAGAAACTCCTAATCCAACACCTATTCCATGCTCAACCGGCAAGTTTGCTGAGGATAGCAAAAGGGTAGCTTGGGGGAGCTTGTTGACGGTCACTAACACCCGTTTTGACCATCAATATTCCACCCAAAAGCATGACAAAATGAGGTAAATCATCATCACATGTGAACAATTTTGTTTATAATTCACCTAGCTCCATTTGTGCTTGTAGAATTATTTGTATGCAGGAAATTTGAGCAAAAATAAGCAAAAAGGTGACAAATATGGACACATGGAAGCAAGTGGACGTGGTAGGGAGCCTTGGGCCCACTTGGCAGCGCCGCTCAGCCCCACAAGTTGCCATGCCACGTCACCGATTCGTGGGAACTGCTCTAGAGCCAATGCCAAGCGTCCATTCAAGTCGTTTGATCAGTGGCCAAGATTTGATGACGGTGGATCCATGGGCCCATTATCATACACTTGGGAGGCTCCAACCGACTTACCAACCGACCTCCTATCCAAATCTCCACACGTGCAGTCTTAGTAACCGCCATTGGGAGCCAACCAGAGCCAGAGGATCAAGAGGCGGTGGATCTAAGGGCCAGCTGGCGCCCCCTAGCCCCGCCCGGTGCCCCCCTGTGGCCACCGACCTACCTGCTACCTACAAATACCCCCATGCCTCTCTACACTCTAAATAGAGGGTGTGGAGCTCGGTGGAGAAGTGCCCCATTCAATTCCAAGCTCTCCAAGCTTCTCTTAGCTTTCTAGCTTAGCATTAGCTATAGAGTAGTAGTCTAGTAGTGGAGTAGACCAACAGCGGAGCTTCTCTCGGAGTCCAGAAGAGTCTTTTGGGTCTGGTATAGCTCTTTTGTAATTCTTTCATTTAGCATTAACTTTATTCAGTACTTTATTCTAGTACTTTATTTTAGTATTATTGCTTTGCTTTACTTAAGTACTTAGTCATTATTATTCATCATTAGTGAGCTTAGGTGCTTATTATTTGGCATTAGTAGCATAGGTTATCTCTTAATTAGTAGTTATTCGTTAGTATTGGTTCCACCATGTGGTTAGGGTGCTTTGATCTTATTTCATCGGAGCTCGGATCGAAGTAGTAAGTATATAGATTAAGCGTGGTGCTTAGGCTATAGATTACCTGTGGATACGACTAGTCCTCCGGAGAGATTGTGGTTGGTGGCAAGTGGTGACATCCTTGTCCATCCTCTGTATTCCACCACAATAGGTCTAGTTATTAAATCGTAGGGCCCGTGGCAGACCTTATCTATTTAACTCTCCTATTTGGTAGGCAGGCTATGCCCCGAAGTACTAGCGCATTTCTCCTAGTCATTAGTTTACCCTTAGTTACTGAAAGATAAATCGCTCACTCTCCCACCTAGCTTTCTCTAGTGTAGCTTGTTTAGTAGTTTAGTAGGTAGTTTACACACAACCCACTCATATCGTTCACCTATCTAGAATACACTTAGGTTTCCCTTAGCAAGCCTCATAGTAAATATAAATTCTAGCCTTTCGTCTTCCTATGAGAAAAATATAAATTCGACACTCAGTACTCACCGAGCGAAGTGCTACGTGATAGTTCTATGCGCTTGCGGAATTCCTCCAATAGTTGTTAAGAAGTATTAACAGTGAATGTGTCAATTAATAAGAAGCACAAAGTTGGGCCTAAAACTGTTGACTGTGTATTCCTTGGTTATGCTATTCATAGCATTAGATATAGATTCTTAATAATAAATTCTAGAGTACCCGACATGCTTGTGGTACTATAATGGAGTCTAGAGATGCTACATTTTTTGAAAGTGAGTTTCCTATGAAAAATACACCTAGCACATCTAGTCATCAAACTATAATACCCCATGAGCAATTTATTCCGGTAGAACATTTTGAGGAAACCCCTGTGCAAAATCCTAAGGATGACATTGTAGTCACTTGAAAGAGTAAGAGAAAAAGGACTACAAAGTTTTTTGGTGATGACTACGTTGTGTACCTTGTTGATGACACACCAAGAACCATTGAAGAGGCATATTCCTCTCTTGATGCTGACCTTTGGAAGGAAGCAGTACGGAGTGAGATGGATTCAATTATGTCTAATGGAACTTGGGAAGTTGTTGATCGTCCTTATGGGTGTAAACCTATAGGGTGCAAATGGGTGTTCAAGAAGAAGCTTAGGCCTGATGGTACAATTGAGAGGTACAAAAGGCAAAGCTTGTGGCCAAGGGTTATACCCAGAAAGAAGGAGAAGATTTATTTGATACTTATTCACCTGTTGCTCGATTAACTACAATTTGAGTGTTACTTTCCCTAGCAACCTCACATGGTCTTCTCATTCATTAGATGGACGTTAAGATAGCTTTCCTAAATGGAGAGTCAGAGGAGGAGATCTATACGGATTAGCCAAATGGATTTGTAGCAAATGGTTAGGAAGGCATGGTGTGTAAATTATTGAAGTCCTTATATGGCCTTAAACAAGCTCCTAAGCAATGGCGTGAGAAGTTCGATAGAACTTTGATATCTGTTGGCTTTGTTGTGAATTAAGCTGACAAATATGTGTATTGTCGGTATGGGCGGGGCGAAGGTGTGATCTTATGTTTATATGTTGACGACATACTGATCTTTGGAACCAGCCTTCATGTGATCAAGGGGGTTAAAGAATTTTTGTCTAATAATTTTGAGATGAAAGATTTGGGAGAAGTTAATGTTATTCTTAATATCAAGCTGTTAAGAGAAAGCAATGGTGGGATTACACTTCTACAACCCCACTATGTGGAAAATGTTTTAAGTCGCTTTGGGTTTAATGACTATCAGCCTGATCCTACGCCTTATGACCCTAGTATGCTATTGAGAAAAAATCGGAGAATAGCAAGAGATCAATTGAGATACTCCCAAATCATTGGTTCACTTCTGTATGTAGCTAGTGCTACGAGGCTTGATATCTCATTTGCTGTGAGCAAACTAAGCCGGTTTGTGTCAAATCCGGTAGATAATCACTGGCGTGCTCTTAAGAGAGTAATGCGCTACCTAAAAGGTACTGTGTGAGCTATGGCATTCACTATACCGGGTACCCAAAGGTACTAGAGGGTTATTGTGATGCGACCTGAATATCTGATGCTAATGAGGTTCATACCACAAGTGGATATGTGTTTTTGCTTGGAGGTGGCGCTGTTTCATGGAAATCTTGCAAGGAGACTATCTTAACGAGGTCAACCATGGAAGCAGAACTCACAGTGTTAGACAATGCCGGCATTGAGGCCGAGTGGCTTTGTGAACTCCTTATGGATTTACTGGTAGTAGAAAAACCTATACCGGTTATTTCTATGAACTGTGATAACCAGACTGTGATAATCAAGGTAAACAGTTCTAAGGATAAGATAAAGTTCACAAGGCATGTTAACCGACGGCTAAAATCTGTCAGAAAATTGAGAAACTCCGGAGTGATAGCATTGGACTATGTTCATACGTCTAAAAATCTGGCAGATCAATTCACTAAGGGATTATCATGTAATGTGATAGATAGTGTATCGAGTGAGATGGGCCTGAGACCCATATGAAGTCTACCATGGTGGTATCCTGTTCTATGTGATTGGAGATTCCGTGAAGTAGGATGATGAAACAAGCCAGGGGTAGACTATGAGGAAAGACCCTTAACTAGCCTCATGTCCGATGCACGTCTTTCGTTTGCTGTATGGTAGGTTTGTTTTTACCTTAATGTATTCCAAGTGGCTTGCTTAAGCAAAGATATTGTCCTACAGAACATCTTTTGAGGAATACACCTATATGAGTTCGACTGCTAGTCATAGTCTATGAGATTTAGGTGATCTCTAGATACTCATGAAAGGCCCAAGAGTATGACTTATATGCTCCAATCAGAGGGGATGCTTTAGACAACCTAATATCAGTAAAGGACTTAGGTGGAACTTATTTCGCACAAAACTGTCAATTCAAGGCATAGTTCATTGTTCAGTTGTGAAGAAGTGTAACATTTGTTTTAGATGGATGTTCAACTTAATAGTCTCCATCGAAACACTGGTATATCGAACAACAGAGAATTGAGAGCATTTCATATGCGCCATAGATTTTGGTGGGGATTGTTAGATTTAATGTGGGCATGACTCATATTTTATTTAATAATTAAATCCAATAAATTGTAAGGCCATATTAGATGTTAGGTGCAATGAAGTGGTGGACTAAATGTAGTTGATGGCTAAACTTGTAACGGTCATATTTATGGCTGCGGTTACTAGTAACTCCCATGGTTTTGGTTGTAGTTACTAGTAACCCCCATATTTATGGTAGATGTTACTAGTAATTCATGAACATTTCATGATGTCCAGCTTCATCCTCTCTACACTTCACCTTCCATCTTCCGCGACTATAAGAAAGGTGTGCTCGCCCTCAGCCGTGCGAACGAAACATAACACATCCAGCACCATCTTTCTTCTGTTGAGTTTCTCCTGAGTTTCCCCGTCCCAATCCTCCACGTGCACGGAGTGTTGGGAGAGCAGGCCTCCGGAACCGTCGTCCGCATAGCGACACCTGCTCGGGTGTGCGGGCGATTAGATTTTTGGGGAGCATCTCCACGACTTCTCGCTTCTTCCTAGTGACTGCCGACGTCATCTTCTTCTTCTTCCTCGGATTGTCTACTTCCCGGTGGGCGTTCGAGAGACTGCACTGCGAACATTGTCCTGCATCGACTGTGGTCCGGTACTTCGAGCAACACACGATGTCAACTCGTGTGAATGGAGCCACCGATGCCTTGAGCATGGGTCCCTCCCCTGGGTATACTTCTAATCTTATTGTTTCTATATTCAGTAAGGTTTTTGTGCTCTTAAACATGATCAGTATGTTTATCATAGTTGCCACTAGCAGTTCACACGTGTACATATTTGTTGTCACAAATTTACTGCTATTTTTCTAGATTAAATTAAACATGAAAATACCTAAATTCCTAACCTTGATAGCGTAGTATGGGACATATAAGGTTGCAAACGGCGCGGCGGCGGGTAGCCAGTGTCGCGTCCCTGCGCGCCGCTTCTTGTAAGCGGGCACGGGCGGCGGCCGTTTTCTGCCGCGTTGTGTTTTGTGGCTTGCATGGCTCCCGCAGTCCCGCGTACCGGCTACCAAGAAAGCGAGCGAGAGCACCCATGGCAGAGGACCGCTAGTTCACACGAGGCATAGCTCGCGCAGTGCGCGTCGTACACGCATGACAAGCTCCGATCCCCCACTTCCGCGCCTGCCTATTTCCAAATCTCATCCTGATTCTGTCAACCGAACCATCCATCATAGAGAACTCCTTCATTCCAGCACGACAAGATTAAGAAGCAGCAAGCTCCTTTACACAGCACGACATGGTAGGGGCAAGGCTAGCAAGGAGATCAAAATCATGGCCACGATGACGAGCATCTAAGGGCCATGGCGCCCATGATTTGCGGTGGCGTGCTCAGCTGGTAGCAAAAGTGGCGGAGGTGGTGGCGGAGTCACGACGACCGGCGGTACTCCCTCTAATGCCTGGTGTGGAGCTGTCCATGGCGGACGAAAGCGTCGCTATAGCACCTCATGGACAAACGCAAGGGCCAAAGTCTCGTGGCGTGCTCCTGGCCAGTCTTCCTCCTCGCCATCGCCGCGTCCATTGCCATCTGCTGCCTCCCTGCCAAGTGCCGACCTAGCACTCCGCCGCGGTCCTTCAACGAACAGGTTCAGCTCTCTTACTTTGGCCGCGCGTCGGCGATGGAGCTTTGATACGGTGTACGCGGCGTAGCTTTGGTGCGGGTTCAAGCGGCGCCACCAGCTTAAGTGGGTAGCCACGTGAACCCATTGCGGAAGTGCGGCATGACAGGCGGGCTTGCGCGTGCTGGCGGTGCGGGCCTGCCCAGGGGGCTGATGGCGTGGCCCGCGCCATTTGCATGTCTAATGGGAGAGGCTTCAATGACTTTCATCGCTCCTTGTATTTTTGGTTCTTCAGTGTAAAACAAGTCTATGCTGGATGGTCTGTTGGACTGTTGGTTAAGCCCTTATATCCCGTATACCTTTCGGGGGCTCCGAGGTAAGGGAGAAACGTAAAAGGAGATTTCTCATTAAATGGTGGAACAATAAGAAAAAAGTCTTTTACACATTGAGTACTCTCAATATTTATAGGGAAAGTGAATTCCCACTTTACATAGTGCCCTTTTTTTATATAAACAGCTGAATATGGAATATGGTGGAGTAATTCTATGAGCCAGTTTCTAAGCATTCCTGGTAGCTATTGTGTTTGTCTCTCATTTGATTTTTCGCACTTCAAATGGAATTCCATAATTGCTCTTGAAGAAGTATGCTAGGATGGGCTGAAAGTTCCAATGGTCTCGAGTGCTGATGATTTGAAGATGAACTATCGGGAGACGACTTTTAGGAAACAGTCACGACATATAACTACTTGAGCGACAAATTGATCGCAAATTGGAGGAGGTTTCTCTTTTTCTATGTTCTAGTTCATCTTGTTTGATATGTTTAAACATTCTGACGTCCAGCAAAATATGAAGCGCAAACCACCTACTAGGTGAAAACATGACCCTGGTGTCTTAGATCAAGCAACCACAATGTTGGCAAAAACCAGTCTATAGGGAATTAAATATTTACTATCAGGTAGCTGGAACAACCCCGTCCACCAAGCTTTCAATGATTTCATCTCCATGAATGTGCTGTTCCTTTGGGTGCACCTGTAGCCAATAGGCATCCACCAGTGCTGCAATTTGCCCACTTGGGCACAGCTGTAGCCAACACTTCTTCCCATGGATTTGAGTCTAGTTCTCAATGCTCTACACAACAAGAGAAGCAATTAGTCAACATTGAAGAGTTAAGTGATAGCAGTGAAGAAGAATCAAAGAGGCGTCAACGCATCATTGGAGTGAAGAAGAAAATGACCGGCTATTCAGTTCATGGACACATCATTCCACTGATCCCGTAATCGGCATCGACAGGAAATGTGAGTACTATTGGAAAGCTATAGTTACTGAGTTCAACGACAATGTACCAACAAATAGCCACAAGAGGTCAGTCAAACAATTGAAGACACACTGGGGTATGTGAAGAGGGATATCACAAAGTTCAGTGGGGCTTATGCTCGAGCTATGAGTGCATGCAGCAGTGACCAATCTGATGACATGGTCCTGAAAACATCCCATGAGATGTTCAAGGGACAAAACATGGGTAGGTCTTTCATATATGAGTACCTATGGAAAGTGGCCAGGGAGATGTCCAAATGGCGCAGAATCATCCAAGAGGATAGCACAACAAAAAGGACCAAGCTATCTAACTCAGAAGCGTACACTTCTTCATCCAACCAAGACACAGAGGGGGAAACCATGAGTAAAGAGGAACGTCATGAGGGGTAGAAGAAAGTAAAGGCAAGGCTGAAAGGGATAGGAAAATCTGCTGCACCATCTCCTTTGAGCAACCAACCAAGTCAGAATATGGTTATATATCATGAAGCTATGTCAATGAAAGCAAAAATAGCAAGAGACAAAAAGTATAACACACCTATTTAAAACTGTTGGCAATAGATACCTCAAACTAAGATTCTGGTTTTTTCCAACCAACTGTAGTTTGTTTGCCTACAAACTAAGATTCTGGTTTTTTCCAACTAAAAACTGAAGTAGTAATATAGCCGAGATTGAAGGTAGAGATACCTGCTGAGATGCAGAGGCATAGATCGTGCTCGGTCTTCAACTTGGGAGTACCCCACGATGTCAATGCCCCAGCGTCCCCAAGCCACAAGAGGTCACCACCTCGGGAGTCCATGCGACTTGGCCGTCCGCGTGCCTGCCGTGTCCAGGGGGCGGAGCTACAGGGTGGTCCCTATGGTCCGTGGACCACCCTGCAGTCCAGCCAAGGTTTATAGGAATTAGTAAGAACTAAGAACCCTAATCATCAGCTTTTGGCCTTCAGAAGGTGAGTCGCCCTCCCAGCGCCCATTGCTCAGCAGCCGCGCATGCGCCCGTTGGAAGGCAGAAGGCCCTTCGTATTCGTCTTGTGAATTGCGGCCATCCGTTCCACATCTGTCCCTTTCCCTTCGTATTCGTCCCTGCCAGTTGCAACCATGCCCAACCAACAGAGTTCCGGCGGCGAGAAGCACTACAGCTGTACATCGCACACACATTCAGTCCTCCCGTATGTCTACAACTCTCCAGCCAATTAGCCGGCTCGCCTTTCCCTTTTTTGCTCTCAAGCTCTCTCCTAGAAACTAAGCAAATAAGCAGCTGATTAGCGATCGATATGAAAGCATGACAAAAAAATGCACAAGCCACAACCACATGATATGCGATACTGATTTAGATTCTTGACTTATAGGACATTTTTTTTGAGGCAAACAGGAGGGGGTTGAAGCCCCCTACTGGACTACTTATAGGACATTATTGTAGGAGTTTTTATGCAGTATTGGATTATTAGAATAATAAATTGAAATATTTTACGATTCTCTTACAAATTTGTTAAGTAAGATATTTTCTTACAATTGAGTGACGGTGGAATAATCAATACTTTCATGGCTTAGAAGGCGCAAGCTAGCCTAAAAGAAAGTAGTGATGTACTGTTCTTCAACTATCTTAGGTATGTAATCTACAATTCTACATTAAGGAAGCTAGACTAGCTCGTTTATTTTATGATGTTTGTATGTTCACTTTAACATAAACATATTGCATTTCATAATTCATATACTTGTGTATCAATATGTTGGTTAAATTTCTTTAAACAATCATTGGACCACCCTATCTACAAATCCTAGCTACCGTGTCGGGCGTCCGCGCGCCACGTGAGTTGCCGCCCGGACATCCGCGGGCAGGTCGCCGCCCTCCAGGTTGCCGCGCCGGCCATCCGCGGCCAGGTCGCCGCCCTCCAAGTTGCTGTGCCGGGCGTCCATGGGCGCCGGCCGATATGACTTCGTAGGCTACATTAGCGCAGGGAAGATGTAGATCCTAGTAGATTCAATACTTGAGAAGGTAGACAAGGAAGGCCATGGTGTGATTTGGTGGAAGGAGTGAGATCGGGTATGGAGACGACGGAGGCGGTGGCGGTGGTGTACAGGTTGAGGACGGAGTTCTCCCTCCACTCGCGCGAAGGGATACGGGAGGTTGATGCGACATTTTTTATTTCATCGTGGGACCTAGTCCTATAGACCGGCTAATCCAGATACATTGTGGCTTGCAATTTAACTATTGCCACCTGCTGTGGGGCCCACTCCCATGGACTAGTTCAGCCGGATACATTGTGCTTGCTCTTAGGCTAAATATACCTTGGGACATGTGTCGATATTGATATTGGTGTCTACATTTTTGTAACAAGTGGGACCTAATGCATTTTTGAAAAAGGATGTCTAAACTCTGAAGCCAGGAAAAAACAAGAAATGAAGTTACATACATGGCACTATTGATAAATCAGCCACAATTATGTGTTTATTAAGGACTCGAGAGCCCGCTAAGTTTGTCATGGAGAATCAGGATCACACGAAGGTCTTGCTTTACTGAACGCGGGCCTAATTAGTTGGGATCCTGCGCCATTAACTTCTGAACAACGTCATGTTCTTCCTTGGAGAAATTTGCTCCATATGTCGGTCGCTAGTCCTTGCATTTGCAAACGGATAATGGAGCTTTGCCGAGTGCCCACTCGGCAAAGCCCCCAAAACACTCGGCAAACCGTTTGCCGTGTGTTACACTCGGCAAACGACACTTGGCAAATGGTTTATTGGCAAACGCTGTTTTGCCGAGTGTTTTTTGTCGGACACTCGGCGAAGACTTTGCCGAGTGCCCCAAAAGCACTCGCAAACATTTTTTGAAAAAAATTAAAAAAAAAAGCATCAGCCATCGGACGCCACCACCGGCTCCTGCTCCGCCTCCATCCATGCCTCCATCCGTGCCGCCACCGAGCGAGGGAGGGAGTCTGGGCCCGCGCCGCCATGCTGAGCGACGGCGTGGCCGCCTTCCCTGCCCTGGATCCACGGGCACCTTGTCTGCCTTGGATCCACGCCACCGTGCTGAGCGAACGAGGGAGGGAGCTGGATCCGGCCACCCCGCTCGCACCGGCGCTGGCCACCGCCTCCGCGGGTGGGGGACGCTGGTGGGGACCGGCCCGCCCTGGATCCACGTTGCGAGAGACAGCTGCCGCGAGGACCTATGCTCGCTGGCCACCGCCTCCGCCCGCTGCCACCATGGATCTGAGCACCGGCGAGGGAGAGAGGCCACACCACGCCATGCCATGGATCCGGGCGCCGCGAGGGTGAGAGGCAGCTGCCGTGCCGCGCCCCACCCCGCCCAGCCCACAAAGCCACGTCGTCGTGCCGCGCCCGCAACGCCGGTCCACCCCTCCACCACCGCCTGGGTGCGCCGCCACCGGGGCCCCTCCCTAGAACTCGCCGTCGGGGGAGGGAGGGAGGGGGTGGCACCGGCCGTCGGATCTCGCCGGTGGGGAAGCTGTGCCAGGGAAGAAGGGAGGGGCAGGGAAGAAGGGAGGGCCTGTATCCGGCGCGGAAGAAGGGAGGAGGGGAGGGGAGGGGCCGGATCCGGCCAGGGAGAAGAAGGGGAGGGAGGGGAGGGGCCGGCCGCAGCAGAAAGAAGAAGGGGGGAGGAGGGAGGGGCAGGCCGCCGTCGGGGAAGAAGAAGGGGAAGGAGGGGCCGCGCTGGGGAAGAAGGTTGGGGAGGGGGGAGCCGGATGAGGGGGCCGGGAGCGGAGGCGGCCGGAGGGGAAGAGGGCGGCTGGGAGAGGAGGGGAGGGAGGCGGCGTCGTCGGGAGGAGAGGGGGCATTGGGGGCCGGGAGGAGAGAGAAGGGGTGGGGACCGGAGGGCGGGTGGGGTGCTGGGGACGCGGTTAGGTTAAGTAGGATATTTTTTTGTTTGCCGAGTGTTCTAGATGGGGCACTCGGCAAAGTTTTTTTTAATATTTTCTTCTCCTTCTTTTTTTTGTCGAGTGTTTTAGATCTGAGCACTCGGCAAAGTTTTTTTTGTTTTTTTTCTTTTCCTTCTTTTCCAGAAAAAAGATTTTATTTCTTTGCCGAGTGTATTTTTTTTAACACTCGGCAAACAACCTCTTTGCCGAGTGTTTTTGTTTTGACACTCGGCAAAACGCACTGTTTTTTTTTTGCCGAGTGTTTTTAGCGCGGCACTCGGCAAAGAACTTGTTCGCCGAGTGCCCGAGGGAATACACTCGGCAAACATAAAAACACTTGGCAAATTTGAGGATTCCGGTAGTGTTGTGTATCAATATGTTGGTTAAATTTCTTTAAACAATCATTGGACCACCCTATCTACAAATCCTAGTGTCGGGCGTCCGCGCGCCACGCGAGTCGCCGCCCGGGCATCCGCGGGCAGGTCGCCGCCCTCTAGGTTGCTGCGCCGGCCATCCGTGGCCAGGTTGCCGCCCTCCAAGTTGCTGCGTCGGGCGTCCATGGGTGCCGGCCGATATGACTTTGTAGGCTACATTAGCGCAGGGAAGATGCAGATCCTAGTAGATTCAATACTTGAGAAGGTAGACAAGGAAGGCCATGGTGTGATTTGGTGGAAAGGAGTGAGATCGGGGACGGAGGCGGTGGCGGTGGCGTACAGGTTGAGGACGGAGTTCTCCCTCCACTTGCGCGAAGGTATACGGGAGGTTGATGCGACATTTTTTATTTCATCGTGGGACCCAGTCCTATAGACTGGCTAATCCAGATATATTGTGGCTTGCAATTTAACTACTGCCACCGGCCGTGGGGCCCACTCCCACGGACTAGTTCAGCCGGATACATTGTGCTTACTCTTAGGCTAAATGTACCTTGGGACATGTGCCGATATTGATATTGGTGTCTACATTTTTGTAATAAGTGGGACCTGATGCATTTTTGAAAAAGGATGTCTAAACTCTGAAGCCAGGAAAAAAACAAGAAATGAAGTTACATACATGGCACTATTGATAAATCAGCCACAATTATGTGTTTATTAAGGACTCGAGAGCCCGCTAAGTTTGTCATGGAGAATCAGGATCACACGAAGGTCTTGCTGAACTGAACGCGGGCCTAATTAGTTGGGATCCTGCGCCATTAACTTCTGAACAACGTCATGTTCTTCCTTGGAGAAATTTGCTCCATATGTCGGTCGCTAGTCCTTGCATTTGCAAACGTAGCCGCACATCGACCAGTGGCTTAGCTACCAAGAACATCGCTGCTGCTTTCAACATGATATCTCGGCAGAAGGTTAACAGCCGGATCGACCCCTCCACCTCTGACCAAGGCGCCGCCGTAGTTTGCCTCCGCCACTGACGCAGCACGAACACACAGAGGGATGGCAGAATAACCGAAATGGCACAAGCAACCGAGGCCGACATGTAGCTCGAGAGCAGATTCGTCTCCCCCTCCGACTCATCTCTGTTGGGCACAAGGTATGTGAGGATAGGCACCGCAACACCGAGCACTGCAGTGTTAGCTTTGCGCAGAGCCGCCTCGACGGCGCGGACGGTAGTAGCGCCGCCGTGGGCCAAGTGGATGGCGAGCCATGCTAGCGCTACAACTAGCTCCGGCGCGCAAACGAGCACCACGTGATCACCCAGCAGCTCCGCTGCCATGGTGTGCGCTGTCAGCAACACCGCCACGAGGGAGGCCCTGTGGACAGCCTCGAATGCCGGGGCCACTTGGGATGGAAGCTTCGCCATCATCAGTGCAAGCTCACCCAGGGAGGAGCTGAGGAAGAGGAGGAACTGTGAGAACACCAAGTTGTCAGCCTTAAAATACCCCGTGCAGAATAGTAACCAGCATGGCACTACTGCTATTTGAAACAGCCCGTCGTCCTTGTCACCTACTAAGCCGCCATTACCATCCTCTTCAGAAGCTGGAGTAACGTTGCTCGCATTGTTAACCTCATCACTAGTGTTACTGTCTTGGTGGCACTTCAGTTCTAGGCTGCCCTTCATAGAGACTATCACGAACAGTGCTCCAATGAAAACCAGCATGATGACGGGCAATATGAGCAGACTGACATACCTTGGATTTACCGCAAGTAAAATTGCATAACCGATTATTATGAGAACAGATGCTTTGATATAAGCACCACAGGATCTGCGAATTTGGGTCCATGGTACTTGTAAAGCGTCCACAACCACAAGCGAGGAGACAATCAACCACAGGAAGCTCAAATAGCAAACGAACGCCAAAGAAATAGCCGCGGACGTGATCAGCTGGTTTCTAACATAGGCTTTCATAAAGGATTCCAACAACCTCAAATTTGGGATAATAATGCAGATCCATGTCAAGTGTACAAGGTCGCCATGCATGAGTCTGAGTTGTAACATTGTTAGCTAGCTACAATTCAAGCAAACAAGGACCATGTGTCAGTAAAAAACATTCACAACATATAAAGCTGTTCAAAATTAATGTTCAGAGCAACAAACAAGTTACTTTCCTTCGTTGAAACTTTGCAAATCCTTACTCGGCAATAAATAACTGATCCATATTAAGTGTACAAGGTCGCGACGCATGAGTCTGAGAATACAAGCAAATCTTACCTTGGCGCTTGGTTGATGAGTGATGCCCTCTTCGGCACCAGTTTATGTAGGTTTGGGAAATTTCCAGCGCTCTAGCTGCTCTTCGATGATATCTTTCCTCTGATTCACCTGTACAGTCTTACAGGTTGCAAAATGGTCTTCAGATGTTGAAGAAGATTCAATCTCTTACAGGATGCACTTATTAGTTTTTCAGACTCAAGCACATCGATTCCATCTCTTTTGGTTTCTACTTTGTAGTGGTAGTGGCAAAGCTTTACCCTAATGGTTATTGACCTGCTTTTCCAAGGTCGTATTATTGTATTGGTGGGAGGTTCTATCATCGTTAGTTCTATGCAAATGACTCGATGTCTATCCTCTGTTTCTAAGGCAATACGTGTTGCAAGTTGCAACCAATGTTATTATAGAAACTTTTTCTAAGGCATCGTACTAATCTATTCAACAAGAAAACGAAAGGTGGGGTGGTTGACTGACTTTTGGGGGTGCGTTTGGGATTGCTCCATGAACTCTGCTCCATAAAGTCCACTGTGGAACAACTCTAAAAAAAACTGGAGGAGCTTAACCTGTTTCGCTAAAAATATGGAGGAAAGCTGAAAAACATGAAATGAAGCTGTCCGAAACACCCTCTTCGATTTGTGATTGTGTCCCCCGGTGATTAAACTAGAGCAAATTAGAAAAGAGTGTGCTTGTCTTATGAGTGTGTAAACTTCTGCCATGAACGATGCTATGATGAAATTTCAGTTAAAGTCATGCATGTGGTTTTCCACTACCGGAGACGGCTTTTTTGTCGAGTGCTTTTTATCGGGTGCTCGGCAAAGAGGATATTTGTCGAGTGCCAGAGAGAAAGCACTCGACAAACAGCTGGCACTCGGTAAAAAGGTGGTTTCCCGAGTGCCGCGCACTCGGCAAACAATAACACTCGACAAAGACCAGGTTTGCCGAGCGTCGGACACTCGGCAAACCAGACCACTTGGCAAAGGGCCGCCACCGTTAACCCTTTGCCGAGTGTCTTCTCCTAACACTCGGCAAAGAGGTGATGTGCCGAGTATCATTTTTTGACACTCGGCAAACCATATTTTTTTTCACTTTTGACCTCCAAATTTTTTCTGCAGTCCTCATACAATACCTGGTACTCCATGTTCCAATGTGGCACATTTCTCGGACTTTTTCTATATTTCTTTAATTTATTTTATTTAATTGAATTTTCTTGGATAATTCAAATTATAACTGCTAGTCATTCGAATAATGAAAAAAATGAATGGAAAAATAATATTCATGTTATTTAGTATAATGTGAGGCCGTATCCAGGAACATACCACCAATTTCGAACATCTTATTCATGAAATATGACCACGAACTTGCAATCGAGTTGTTTTTAAATTGTATAAAAAGCAAACGAAGACCGAAACTCATGAAACTTGTCAAGATGTCATGATATCATATGTGGAGGCTGTGATAAAAATTTAAGAAGGTTTCGCGTAAGTTTGTCACGTACGATGCTTACCACCTCGTCGGTCTCTTCATGAAATCATGAAACTTCTTCGGAGATTCTTCGGTTTGCAAGCATCGTACATGACAACTTGTGCGAAACCTTCTCAAATTTTTATCATAGCCTCCACATATGATATTATGACATCTTGACAAGTTTCATGATTTTCGGACTTCGTTTGCTTTTTATAGAATTTAAAAACAACTCGACTGCAAGTTCGTAGTCATGTTTCATGAACAAGATGTTCGAAATTGGTGTCTGTTCCTGGATACGGCCTCACATTATACTAAATAACATGAATATCATTTTCCATTCATTTTTTTTTTCATTATTCGAATGACTAGCAGTTATAATTTGAATTATCCAAGAAAATTCAATTAAATGAAATAAATTAAAGAAATATAGAAAAAATCCGAGAAATGTGCCATTGAAACATGGAGTACCAGGTGTTGTATTAGGACTGTAGAAAAAGTTTGGAGGTTAAAAGTAAAAAAAATATGATTTGCCGAGTGTCAAAAAATGACACTCGGCACATCACCTCTTTGCCGAGTGTCATGAGAAGACACTCGACAAAGACTTTTAAAATAATTAAAAAAAACCCTCTTTGCCGAGTGCCAGATCGGGGGCACTCGGCAAAGGGGGCATTTAATCCCGCCGGCCTAGCCGGCCCACACACACACACCGCACACACGCACCCACCCGCGCCACCGCCGCCGCCCGCGCCCGCCCGGTCCAGCGCCGCCCCCGCCCGCGCTCTCGCTGCCCCCCGCGCCGCACCGCCAGAGGAGGGGAGAAAGAGAGGAGGAGGAGGAGAGGAGGAGAGGAGGAAGAAGGAGGAGGAAGAAGAAGGAGGAGGAGGAGGTGCCCCGGCCACTACCAGCAGCTCGTCGTGGACGTCGCGCGGATCGAGTCCGGCGGGCTGCCCTTCCACTGGTACGCCGCCGCCATCGACGCTGCATTGAGGTATGCCTAAATAAAGATCACCCTTTCTCTAACAGATCCATAGACTCACCAATTACATACGATTGTCCTCGGCACCAGCTCTGGTCTGATCCTTTCAGTGAGTTGATGAACAATACAAGCTACTCCCTCGATCCCACAAAAAAAGATACAGCATTCAAAATTTGCTCTACAAAGAAAGTCACTATAGCACATTTGACACTATAATGGTATTGTTCTTCATTGTTTATTACTGTGCACTAGTACCTTTGATTCATTTTGCTTGACCACTAACATGTCCTACAAATCCTATAGTGTGTCTTGCTTTTTTTTCGGACGGATGGAGTAGTTATTAGTTGATGCACGCTAGTACCTGACAACTCAAGAACTTGTGGAATTTTTACAAAGATAATTATAGCTCAAAATGACATGAGATGAATTCTTCTATTTTGACCAGTTTATGCTCTACCTATTAACAATACATTTTTACAAATTTGGACTTATGTCGTGGAATTTAGAATGGATGTGTATGCAAAAGGGAATGGAAATGGAAGGAAATGAAGAAATACAGAGGAAGCTTTAGGTAGTCGGCTGCAGTAGTTCTCTGTACATGCTAAAATGGTTTTAATTAGGGGAATCTTCTAAACCAACATGAGACACAGTGTAGAAGACTGCTGGAGTTTCTCAGCAATGTGAATTTTTTAGAAAGTAATCCCCCTGTGTCCCAAATCACTTCTTGACTTCTGTATTGCTTGGAAAAAAAAAGTAGTTCCGTATTAGTTGAACGTAATCCTACACGATTCCATAAATGAAATGAAATCCGTGTAATTAGCATGGACCATTTGATCGACCAGTTTAGCAGGCAGCAGCACCATCAAATCGCAAAAAAACTATCTTGCCAGCCAAATAAAGCTACTGATCTCAACGCGGAAGGAAAGGAAAAGAAGCAACCTCAAAAAGCAAGACTGTCGACTCATCCTTGCACCATGATGACTCGGATGATTTCTACTACCATGTTCTCTCTTATTATTAAAATAGAACAAAACAAAAACAAAAACAAAAACAACGACCGGTCCTTTGTAGTAATTGTGATCTGCCGATCATCCGATCCATCCCATATATGCAAGTAGCAGCTTTCTGTCATCCAGAGATTTTTGCTTTTAACACTAGTGCTATCCCTTTTTCTCTTTGTTTTTTTAGGATGTAGAAATTAATTCGCTGTAGTCAGAACATGACACTTTCCAATCCGCTCCCATGTTGATCCTGCGCATGCATGACTCAGCTCGTTGGTATCCTTTTCTTTTTCACCCCCTTTTCTGAAGATATCAAAAGACCATGATCCTTGCTCCACCTGTAAAAAAGAAGGGGGCCATGCATGCTCCAGCTAGCTGTAAACAAGAAGGGGCCATGTTCAAAGCTTTAGCTCGTGTTGTGGAGATATATACCTTTTGGATTTAATTAATTAACCTGTCATCTTCAGTACAAGGACAAGATCATCCAAAAAGAATTAGTAAACAGTTATCCATGGTGAGTGGCCTTGGAGTGCTCTCGCGTGTGTCACCATCGTCGTCACTGCAAGCAGAAGAACCGATCTTCCAATGGCATCGCATCAAAGCCGGGTCTGTGATGACACGTCCATGAGCCATGGCCGTCATCTGCAGCTAGTTCCCTCCGCACATGCGCGTGCATGGAACATAATATACAATGTTATCATCACCGGTCATCATGCTGGAAAATATGCATACTAGATTCAATCGCGTTCAGTACTAGATTTGGTACGTTGTAGTTAGATTTCGATCTATGGAGTGATACGAATGCTACATATATATAAGTTCTAGTCAAAACTGCTATCTATCGAAATACTGTGGATCAACTCAAGAATTATTCCCATAAATCTCAGCATTTGCACACTACAATAAGAATGCCATATATACACAGTTTCGAACATTCCCCATTCTGATACTGTTTTGAATATATACACCATATTCGCTTGATCGTATCAACCATGCTTATCAATCATGATACAATATTTTTCTCTCACAATAAAACAGCATCAGCCGACTTATAAGCCACAGAAAAGATAGTGGGCGGTGGGAGTAGGAGGAGCAGCCCCAGGAGGGAGCCGTCGCCTGCCGCCCCATCGCGTGAGGAGGAGGAGGAGCATGTGCCCCAGGAGGACACCGAGGAGGCGCAAGAGGACGCACAGGAGGACGACGAGGAGGAGGCGACAGCAGGGGGTTCCGCTTCCTCTAGTTCGTTGAGCGTCTACTTGCGAGGTCCCGCGAGCCTCCCTCAGTGACCGATACCTCATGAGAGACGTCCGCTGGTTGACCCGAGGGGGAAAAGTAAGTAACTTTAGATGTTATCACTACTTTATATGATATGTTGAAAATCAAAATAGAAACTAATAATTTTTCTTAATCGACAGGAACTGGACGATTGTGGTGAGTGGAGGTGGTCACACACGCCAAGTCAATGGCATCCTCGGTCTTCTATGCAAGGAGCACTTCCCTAGCCTGGTTGAGTACGCCGGACTGACGGGGTCGGCCTACTCGTTTGACCACTACGCCGCCGCCCCCGATGCTACAGATCGGGCCCACAGGGTATTCAACAACAAGGCAGAGCGGGTGAAGCAAGAGCTGTGGGTAAGTCTTCCTCATACTACATTGCTCAATACATCGCATTCATTGGATATTCTTGAAATAATGAATGGATACATCGTATTTGTATGCAGAATTTCTTTAGATGCCAGGACGGACATGAGGCCAGGGCGAATGCGGTGGCTACCAAATGCTGCAAAAAACTCATCGTGGACATGCATTACGAGGCGCGCATCCAGGCCATCATAACTTACCACGGGACCGTCCTTGGAACGAAGGTCACCAAAAGGGACACAAGAACCATGACGCTGACCCGGGACCAGTACCTGTAGGTAAATACAGAACATTAATACTAATTCCTTCTGAGATTAAGTAGGCTTAATTTCATCTTCTGATATGTCATGTACTTGATGGCCTGTAGATGATTCCTTATTGGTGCACCGCGCATCCCCAGTGCTGGGAACAGATGGTGGACAAGTGGTGCTCACGCGAGTGGGAGGAGACGCACAACTTATGCCGGGAGCGGCGTTTGATGATGTCAGGTGTAGCACACCATCAAGGCAGCCGCAACCTCAACGGATACGCAGAAACATGGGTACGCAAATTCATTTATTTATTCTAATGCTCAATTCTGCATGATTTCTAATCATCTTGCTGTTTTTCTCGCAGTCGGCGTCACATGGTGGCCAGCCTTGCTCCATCTTCAAGGCATTTGCTATGGCCCACAAGGGCAAGGCGACGTCTGACGTCGACTACAACCTGGAGGACGGGCCCGAGGCATACAACAATGCGACCGTCCACAGCCGCCTCAGTGAGTACACATCGATGGCAAGGGAGGTCCATTGGTCAGAGTATGATCTGAGCACCGAGGAGCTTGATGGAGAAGTCGTCATGAGAGTGGGAGGAGGCAAGAAGCATGGGCGGTACTGGATTGGCGACGGCGCAATCAACTCGGCCGCTACTCCCAGTCTCTCCCAGATTCGAGCAAGCAGCACGAGCAGGAGCCCGGCCATACGACCTCGGCGGGACACTTCACACCACCGGGTGGAGGCACTCGAGGTTATTCCTGGTTTATTCGTCGTTCATTGGTTTTTTCATACCTTTCCTTTGCATTATTGTAACATTGGGGTGAATATATTGTAGGCCCAGCTAGAACAACAGAGGAGGATACGGGAGCAGATGCAGGCGAAGATGGAGAGGGTGGAGGCTGAGCGGGAGGCCGAGCAGCGGAGGATGGCGGAGATTCTTCAGTATATGCAAAGTCTTGGCGCTGCTACGGGTGTAGTTCCGCCACCTTCGCTATTCGCTCCACCTCCAACTCCACCTCTTCACTATTCTACTCCTGTGAGTATAGATGTTTTAGTTTGTATGTTCATACTTACAGTCAAACCTAGTGGAGTATGAAAGTTCTATTCATGTATGGTATATATTTATCTTGTCTCACACATGCAATCTCTTCTCCTTTATGCAGAATCAATCGGCGGCATCGAACGATCCTCATGCTTCAGTGAATCCTTCACCAAATTAGTCTCATTGGCCATCTTGGTGATGATACTTGTGGTTGTTAATGGTACTTCTATTTGCAATTGTGGTCGTATATGATGGAGCACTTGGATTACTTGTGAACTTATTTGTGATATATTGTGAGACATGTGACGTTTGTGATATATATGTGACGTTTGTGATATATATGTGGTGTTGGTGATATATATGTGTTGTTGATGATATATATGTGATGTTGGTGATGTTTGTTATACATATCTTATGTTTGTTTGGATGGAATGTAAAAAACAAATAGAAAAGGCTGTTTTCAGTCACTTTGCCGAGTGCAATAGCCATGACACTCGGCAAAGTGACGACTGAGAACATGCCTGGGAACATGCTTTGCCGAGTGCAAAGGCCATTGCACTCGGCAAACATCACAGATTTGTCGAGTGCCACGGGCCAGGCACTTGGCAAAGGTCGCCTGTTTGCCGAGTGTCTTGATAGTGGCACTCGGCACAGTGGCCACCTTTGCCGAATGTCTAAGTCAACGACGCTCGGCAAAGAGGCGACCTTTGCCGAGTGCTTGACCTTGACACTCGGCAAAGCCGCCGTCACAGTGGCGCTCGCCGTCACGGCGACTTTTCTTTGCCGAGTGTCAGATTATCACTCGGCAAAGGCTTTGTCGAGTGCCCGATAAAGTGCACTCGACAAAGAGGTCTTTGCCGATAAACTGTTTACCGAGCGCCCTTTGCCGTATATCGGCCTTTGCCGAGTGCCTGAGGCACTCGGCAAAGAAGCTGAATCCGGTAGTGTTCAATCTGATTGGAACAACTTTGTCACTAGTAAATGTCCAAAGAATCACCCACCTGGCACGATGTCTCTTCCTGGACGTGCGTTGGATTTTCTAATCTTGTGCAACAGAAATTCCAGGCAGAATTCTAAACTGAACTTTTTTTTAACAAAATTCAAACCTTGATTTTAAGCTTGGATATTATGATCAGGTCACAGTTTTCTACCTCGATGTTGTCCAAAGACTAAGACACACACTATCCTACTCGTCAAAAAATTCCAAAGTCTCACTACTTGAAAATGAGGTCTTAATGGCTGGTTTTTTTAGAAAAAAGAAGTTAAAGAGGATATTTTTCAAATGGAGCATAATAAAGCTCCTAGATCTGATGGGTTCCCGGCTGAATTCTATCAAGTTTGTTGGGAAGTAATAAAAGGAGATCTCCTGCCCCTATTTGATGAATTTCACAAAGGCACCTTACCCCTTTTTAGTCTCAACATTGGTACAATTACGTTGTTACCAAAATAGAAAGAGGCAACACAAATCCAATAATATTGACCCATCTGTTTGCTTAATGTTAGTTTCAAAATTTTCACTAAGGTATTGAATAACCGAATAGACCTACTGGCTCAAAAGGTGATCCAACTCTCTCAATCGTCTTTCATGAAGGGTAGGAATATTTTGGATGGGGTGGTCATTCTACATGAGACCATCCATGACATGCATAGGAAAATGTTAGATGAGGTGATCTTAAAGCTAGACTTTGGGAAAGCCTTTGACAAGGTTAAATGGTCTTTTCTCCAGCGAACCTTAAGAATGAAGGGCTTTTCACTGGTATGGTCTGATTCGATAGACCAAATTATGAAGGGTGGTAGTGTAAACATTAAAGTGAATGCTGATGATGTGGGACATTTCTTCTAGACCAAGAAAGGTGCAAGACAGGGAGATCCCTTATCTCATATCTTATTTAACTTGGTGGCAGATAGGTTAGAACTCTGATTCTCCGAGCTAATTAAGTCCAATGGAAAAATCAGGGGAGTTGTCCCACATCTGATCAACGATGGCCTTTCAATCCTGCAATATGCAGATGACACCATTTTGTTTGTGGACCATAATATGATGCAGGCCACGGAGCTAAAGCTTGTGCTTAGCACCTTTGAGCAATTATCAGGATTGCAAATTAATTTTCACAAAAGTGAACTTTTCTGCTACGGTGCAGACAAGGACTTTGAAGAGGAGTATGCACACTTGTTTGGGTGCTGATTGGGAAGTTTCCCTTTCCCATATCTAGGTATTCCAATGAACCATGTAAAATTATCAAACAAGGATTGGGCTTGTATTGAGGAGAAATTCTAGAAAAAACTCTGTAACCGGAAAGATAATAAATTACTTTCAGTCGGTGGGAGACTCATCCTCATTAATTCAGTGCTAACTAGTTTAGCCATGTTTATGTTATCTTTTTTTAATGTCCCTAGAGGAGTCCTTCCGAAATTAGATTACTATCGTTCACATTTTTTCTGGCAGTGTGACGAGCACAAAAAGAAATATCGTCTTGCCAAGTGGAGTATTCTTTGCACATTAATGAGGATGTGGTTTGGCAAAACCTTTTAAGAAGGAAATATATGTGTAATAAACCTCTAACTCAGGTGCATAATAGGCCGAGGGATTCACATTTCTGGGGTAGCCTTACAAGCAGTGGCGGAACCAGAAATTTTGATTAAGGGGGGCCAGGCAAATATGATTACATCTCATAAATATGATAAGTATACGAAAAATGTATGTCTAAGCAAGTTTTTCAATACTTATACATATTTAGTTACTATTTATAAGAAAAATCATAATATTATGATAAAAAATCATAGCAAATTGATGATTTACTATAATATGTATTAAAATATTACTGGATATTAGCATTTTTACTGTGTTAGGGGGGGCACGGCCCCTGCCAGCCCCCCCTTGGTTCCGCCACTGCTTATGAACACAAAAGATGCTTTCTTATCTTGTGGCACTTTCAAAGTGCAAAGCGGGGAACAAGTGTGGTTTTGGAAGGATGTGTGGTTAGACGATAAATCTTTTAGTCAGGTTTACCCTAGCTTATTTTGAATTGCGAGGCGCAAGGATGATACGGTGGTGAATGTCCTTGGGTCTATACCACTGAATGTATCTTTTAGACGAGGTTTGTTTAATGCAAATCGGATGGCTTGGCTTGATTTAGTGTCAAAAGTAGTACAAGTCCTTCTCACAAATGTGAAGGATGCTTTTCGATGGAACTTTTAATGTCTTGTTCACAGTCTGGTCCATGTATTCAATTTTCATCCAAGAGGGTGCTCCCCCTGACAAAAGTCCTCTTTGGAAATTAAAGATACGGCTTAAAATTAAGATTTTTGTGTGGTTTTTAAAAAAGGATAACCCTTACGAAAGATAATTTAACAAAGAGGAACTAACAGGGAAGTGTCAAATGTTGACTTGTATCATTAGATAGATCATCGAATCTATTTTCATAATAAATTTATTTAGAGATATAAATGTTGCTAACATTTTACATAAATCTATTTAAAGTTAAGAAAGTTTGACCTGCACGTTTCTCGTAGTGACAAATTGAAGGGACAAAGGTAGTAGACAGTCTACTCCTCCTCATGTCCTCTTGCTTGTTGATGTCCGTCCCCATGTGTCAGCCACCCACGGTCAGTCTTCTGGCTATCTTCATCCCTCGGCCCAAGCCTCACGTTTGTCCTTCACCACTCCCAGTCCATCAGCACGACACGTAATGTACACAAGGCCCGATCATCCGAAAGGTATGATAACTTTGATTGGTGGAGAACTCGACATTCACAATCTAGGCTGAACCAAGTTTGATTCCAACCCCCACAACCGTTACACCAATGCTCCATTGGTTATCAACCACGCACAACACGATTGACCTCGCCGAGAAGGCTTTCCTCCAAGCGAATCGAGAACACAAGTAACAACGGATAAACGCAATCTAAAATCGCAAATAAATATGAGGCCTATGATAATAAAAAGGAGTTCAAGTCTTTATTAGAAAGGACTAATCGCCACAGGCGAACAAGATCAAGAACAAGGGCCCTGGTTTAATAGCAAACGATCTTGGCGATACAGTTGCAGCAAACGATGTCTGTTTCACTTGCAAAACAAGAACGCAACAAAACTCCAACCCTAACGAGAGCGACGGCTGCTAATTATAGAGCCTTGGACGTCACCCCCTAGACGCATCCCCTAATGGGCTCTAAGACGATACACGGCCCAATGGACCAAAAGACAGTGTCACAGCACCCTGGCAGATTTTGGACGCTGACTTGTTTTGATGATTTCCGTGGACTCCCGATGAGTTTTGACTTGAAACTAAAGTCATTGGTTAGATTATCAAATTATCTTTCCATCCATATGTGGATCATTGAAAATGGAGTCCGTATACGCACTGGGCGTTGATTTTACTCGGGACTGGTCTTGGATTCCGAGGTGGACTCGAACTTGATTTGGGCCTCCACCTTGGCGACTCGAACCGAATAAGCTTCGGGCCTGCTTCTCGATTTGTACACCCTTGCTGATCTCCTTGGTCTCCATATGGTTCTCCAAGCATGATCGTATGTATGGAGGTCATGTCCTCCTCATCCTCCCATTCTTGATGAAAAGCCGTCCTCAGCGTTGATTTTGTTTGAAGTCGATCCTGCACAACATGACGACAAATGAGGTTGCCAAAATATTGAGAATAGACAATGTTGGAAGAAATAATATGACCAGATGTCTAAATTTGCAGCATGTCTTCTCCTTGATTGAAATGCATAGGATCTTTATCAATACTATCTTGCAAAAGATTAGTTCTAATAAGAAATATATGCTTCTCTTCTTTGGATTTAACTTGTGTCAGTAAAACAAAACTAGAGGAATATGGCTTGATAACATTATTGACTTTATAGTCCTCTAATTGATCATAATTTTGTACAACAAAGGAAGAATTTAGATTTGTACAAATGCAATGTAAACTTGTTGTATCAAATATTGTCCTTGGTTGTTATATTTGCCAAAAACATGATATGTAAGTCTAGAGAACCATGGCAAATCAGTATATACATAAAGTTTCTCCTCTAAAAAACTAAGATTACACAGAACATCAAATTCAATGTAACCCAAAATATTTAAAGAAGACAACAATTTCAGCTCATCAACATCACTAGCATTATGAATAACAAGTCTATTTTCAGCACAAGTGTTCAATTTCAACATACATATAGCATGATCATTCTTCAATGATTGCATGGGTATAATATAAATGTCATCATGCAAGTCATCTTCGTCACAAGAAACATCAAGCAAATCATCTTGTGACAAAGGTAAATCAAGTAAAGGCTGCACTAAAATTTAATCTATCATAGCATGATTGGTGGAAAAATTCAGCACATCAAGAGAACTCTCACCTTTCATGAGTTTAGCATCATGGGCATTACCTTTGCTCTCATGTTCAGCAGGAGTAATAGTTGATGGTTCTGAATTTTCACATGAGGCTGTGAGCATCTCATTTTCTGTCACGTCATCCTCACTCTTTTTGTACATTGTCCTGCAAAAGGTTAGCATAGCAGGAGGAATAACAAAAGATTGATCTAGTTGATGCACCTCATCATTTGAATTAATTACAAGAGATGGATTAACAAAATTTTCTCTCATAAGATCTTTCATATCATTCCATATGTGAGGTTTATCTGAAAAACTTAAAGACTCCCACCAAGTTGATGCAGATTGTCTCAAAACACTAGTTGTATTTTTAATTTTCCTCCGTTCGCACATATAACTTTATGCAAAAATATTATCTATTTTAGTTTTCCACTCAATGTACTCATCAACACCAATACCATCATTAGTAGACGGGGAAGAAAGAATAGATTGACCTTTGGGAGGAGGTGTAGCAGCAATAATGCGTGGCTCATGCATCATTGATGTCTCATATCGGTACGTGTTGTAACCTATCATTGTTAGCATCAAACAAGAAAACACACAAGTATGCATTTTCCTATCAGCTACTATAGGATGTGGTCAAGGAGTAAAGCCACACACTCTCAAGCGTCTTATCACGTTCTTACAAGTGTTCTTACCAACGCAGCAGGCGGTGCAATCGGTCGGTGACTGTGATACCGTTGTAGCTTGAGTGTAACAGTTGTAAGGCGAACCTATACTTGATCAGAAGAAAGTGAAGCTTGAGAGGCTTAAAATATAGTAGCAAGGAATAGTAATAATTTAATTCAGAAATTACAAAACTGAAAAGTAGTCCAAGCTAGTCTATATCGTCGGCCTAAGCTTGTCCTAGACTTAGTTCAGGCAAGCGACAATACAAGGACTCAAAAGGATGCAAGCACCGTTGAATTTTTTTTCACACTTTTTTTCTCCTTTTCTTTTTTTTTCTCTCTTTTTTTATTAGGTGTGGCTCTTTTTTTTTTGTGCACCACTTTGCCTTTTACTCTTTCCTTTTTCTTTTGAATTCTCGGAAAAGTGCCGCAATAGATTAATACAAATCAATACATAAGCCAACTCATGAGAAAAAAAATAGTGATGAAGAACAATCGTGATTCAGGATAATGGCCTAGGCGTAGACACGCCCTGACAGATTCTCGGGTGATAATTTTCGTTCCGTTTTAATGCACCAAACAATTGGAAATTGGCCAAAGGAATATGTGACTGGACGAGCAACAAAAACTGTTGCAGGGAACTTTCCTTTTCCTTCTGATCGGCACAAGGAAAATCTGAATTAGATAGATGCCCAAAAGGGTCACCTAACCAGCAATAACTTGGACGTATTTCTTTTCCAAAGGAAACAAACACTGTACAATTAATGCTTTCCTTTCTTTTTCAACTTGCGCAAGAATTAACCTCCACCGAGCGTACTCAACAATAGACTTTCTATTTGCTGCTGTGAAAGACACCAATCAGGAGGACGCAAACTCACGCAACCCAAACAAAGAACAAGACCTAAGCACGACGAACTCAGAGACAAAACAAGGGTCTAAAATTTAGAAAAGCAAACGGAATTTAAAAAATTGCAGCGGCACAAAGGGGCGGTAAGATGAGGAATATGTGGTGGTGTATATAGTTTTTTTGGCTTTTCGTGGACTAGGTAATGCAAAAACAGATTTAGTCTAAAGGAAAAAACAGAGATATACTAAACGGGCAATTAGTGCTTTGATACCACTGGATGTAGATAAGGTCCGATCATCCGATAGGTATGATACCTTCGATTGGTGGAGAACTCGACGTTCACGATCTAGACTTCGAACCAAGTTTGATTCGAACCCCTACAATCGTTACACCACTGCTCCATTGGTTATTAACCACGCACAATATGATTGACCTCACCGAGAAGGCTTTCATGCAAGTGAATCGAGAACACAAGCAAGAACGGATAAACGTAATCTAAAATTGCAAATAAATATGGGGCTTATGATAACAAAAAGGAGTTCAAGTCTTTATTCAAAGGGACTAATCGCCACAGGGGAACAAGATCAAGAACAGGGGCCCTGGTTTAACAGCAAACGATCTTGGCGATACAGTTGCAGCAAACGATGTCTGTTTCACTTGAAAAACAAGAACGCAACAAAACCCCAACCCTAACGAGAGCGACGGCCGCTAATTATAGATCCTTGGACGTCACCCCCTAGACGCGTCCCCTAATGGGCTCTAAGACGATACACGGCCCAATGGACCAAAAGGCGGTGTCACAACACCCTGACAGATTCTGGATGCTGACTTGTTTTGATGATTCCCGTTGACTCCCGATGAGTTTTGACGTGAAACCAAAGTCATTGGTTAGCTTATCAAATATCTTTCCATCCATATGTGGATCATCGAAAATGGAGTCCGTATGCGCCCTGGGCATTGATTTTACTCAGGACTGCTCCTAGATTCCGAGGTAGACTCGAATTTGATTTGGGTCTCCATCTTGGTGACTCGAACCGGATAAGCTTCGGGCCTCCTTCTCGATTTGGACACCCTTGCTGATCTCCTTGGTATCCATATGGTTCTCAACCATGGTCATATGAATGGAGGTCATGTCCTCATCAACACGTCTCTACTTGACCTTCTCCATGCCTGTCGACCATCTCTATGTCCACACCTGCACACCAACATAGCCAAAAGACATGTTGCACACGCACACAATGGTTAGTCTTCAAACTCAACCAAATCCTTAATCATCTCCTGACAATCACTCATCACAAACTCGACCCACAAGGTCATATATCAACCTTGTGTTCGCAAACAGAGTGCACATTAGGTTTTAGGATAGGTAGCCATGCTATAAAGAGGGGGAGCTCTAAAGTAATTGTGGCTGTCTAGTGTCACTTGGTGAGGACTAACAATGCATGTGCATTAGATCAAGTGACGTGATGAGAAGCAAGTGAAAATATTTTTGAAAATCATTTAAAAATGCTAACTCGGTGCTCAAAGGTAAGTGTGTGTTTGGTTTGGGAATGACGTGAGATAGGATGGTTCTATTGATGTTTTTTAGGATGGGATCGGTTGTGGAGATAGGTTTGTCCCTGTCTTTTGTTTGGTAGTAGGGATTAATTGAAAGGGATGTGGATGATTATGTTTTTAACATCGTGAGCAACAATTACTATCATGCCCTTGCTTTCATAGGTTGTGTGCTTGTCTTTCATAGTCTAGCTTTGCTAGGTTAGATATGATAAGATTGGAATTTAGGTTGTATAACTCTACATTAGAGATAACAACACTTAATAAAACCGTAGTGTACATCTGGATAGAAATCTTGTATAGGTTTTGATAAGTAGACAATAGAGACCAAGTTTAATTTTAAGTTGCCTAATTCACTTCTCTCTTGAACATTGCGGTACCTTCAAGTGTGTTTCGATCATAGGCATGTTTCGAGTCTGCTCGAGTAACCTCAGCCCTATCTATTGGAGCTCGCGGTTGGGTACAAGTGGCCATTTAAATTCTTACATTCATGATATGCGAGTGCTCCTGGTGATGTGCTAAAAAAAATATGGCAAGGCACTTTGGACGATTATGATTTTTGTTTTTTTTTTTTTGGGGGGGGGGGGGTCTAGTAGGGCTGAGCTGGACAGTTGGGTCATAAACTTTTGTGGTCAGTCTCCGCCTCTCCGTGTCCTCAAGAAGATGCCGTCGTCTCCGCGTTTGTAAGTCGTCTCCGCGTTCCCAATAACTTTTTCAAGGATGGTTCGAAGGCCTTGTCTTTCCCGTGTTACTCCACAATATATCTTGGCAGCATAAATTCTACGCTCCTGTTATTAGCTGCAACCGCAACGGTGTACTGCTAGCTACTAGTATCTCTACCTGCTGGGGCTGCTTGCATCGTAATCATCCATAGTTCCTGGTACATACCATGGTAAGTTCCATCCTTGAATATTCACAAAGTTAGTCTTTATTTCAAGGAGAGAGAGAGAGAGATGTAGTTTTGTGTTTTTCATATAGAGATAGCCAGCAAACAGAACATACACACACACACACACACACACACACACACACACACACATATATATATATATATATATATATGGTATGGTATGAAACACCTATTACTGCACAATGGCTTCTGGACACAACAGATTTAACTTACGTCGTTACGTTAGAGATACTAGTGGGTGCGAACAGCAGCTGCAGCTCCGTCGTGGCCACTGGCCTCCGGCGGGGATCGTCGGCGCGAACAACACCTGCAGCTCCGTCGTGGCCACTGGCCTGCTGATGGAGGGCGTCCAAGCTTGTTGTCGCTGAGATCCTTCTTCATAGTCACAGGCAGCTTGACAGGCGAAGAAGGCGTCCAGAACGGCCACGACGGGCGTCGGAGCTGCTTTGGACGATCGGAGATGGATTAACTGATTTGGACGATTTCCTCGTGTGTCCCATCCGCGTGCTACTAATTATTGTTTTCTTTTTCGATTCATCCATCGATCGAATGTTGATTGACGAGAAAAAGATAGGCTTTTCCCCTTCTGTAGTGGGCTGGTGGTCGAGCGTGGCCTCGTATTAGTTGCTTTTGTTTATTTTGAGTTGAGACAAATTAAAAAGTCGCCAAGGTTGCCCTGCCAATGTCCCCATCCATGGTGTCATGCAGATTCGTTGGAATGAATGAAAACCGCTTGGAACGTCAGCAAAAGGGGGCTTTAATGGTGGCATGATACAATAGCTTCATATCGCTGTTAAAAGTGTTCTCTGTCCGGTATGTTTAGTGTTTTCCTTTCCTTTATGCTGGTCGTCGTCTTGAGTTGCTTGAGGTAGTTGTTGGTAGTTCAGAGGTTATGTTTAGTTTGGTCGATGGCTGTAGTTGAGAGATTATTGACAACGCCAAAAGTGGCCAAAGTGTATAATGGATGCTCACTGCTTTCTTCATTGAATATTATATTAGGATGCTCTGAAGGATCGGGTGGGAGCTTTCACGGAGGGCATTCTGATCATGGCGTGCCCAGTGCTTGCGGCCGTTGCACTGAAGAAAGTGGACTTGAGGAGCCAGGGAGATGCTGCTGTCCGAGGTAGCGTCTCCCCGTTCTCGGCCGTCTGTTTGCTCCTGTGTTCACTGGCCTTCGTCGTCCTCGATATGGCAAGCGCGCTGAGAGCATGGTTACCACATCAGTTGATGTTCCGTGTCTCCAAGTTCCTAGTCCACCTTTGTGCGATTTTCCAGATGCTGCTCGCGTACATGATCTTGCTCCTCATCGCCATGAAGTTCGAAGCATCCATGGTCGTACTGGTCGTGTTCGGTCCATTCATCGTTTACTGCTGCTACCTGTCGGTGGTAAGGAGCGAGGAACAAAGCGAGAGGGCAGCCGATGAATGCGACAAGAACCTCGAGCCGTCGCTGGAATTCTCCGCCGCTGTGACCTCTCTCCTCTTCCTCGGGCTGGAAGGCTTGGCGTTGGAGGGCCAGACGGCCGGCGTCGGCCGGGACCTCGACCCTCGCCTTGTTGTGCCGCTCTGTTTGACCTTCGTCTTCTGCGTGATGGCCAGCGCTGTCATGCTCTTGGCGGCGGTCCCTCCCATTGACTACAACGAAGCGGAACAGTGCAGAAACATGTGCAAGTTTCTGCACTTCCTCGTGCGGCGCGCTAACTCTCTTCTTCACCGCGGTGGTGCTCACGATCGTCTTCGTACTCCACAGGGAGAATGGAGTCGCAGTGGCCGTTGTGCCAAGTCTTGGTCTATTTCTGTTCTACTCCGCATGTCTATGCGTCCCGGGGGGCAAGGAGCCGGTGGTCGGCAACCAAGTTACACCGCCGGCATCGCTGGAGATGACCAAGGTGACCTTTACGGCTTTCCTAGCCATCTCTTTGCCAAGCTTCGGTGGCTCGCTCAGCGGGTACACCCATGCCTTCATTGTCTGCACTGCCATGTCTGTGCTCTTTGGCCTCTCGTGGAGGTTCTTAACCCACTTCAAGCAAAGAGCGGCAGTCTGGACTGCCAAGGTTGCTTGTGTGCTCACCTACGGGTGCTTGGGGGCGGCTGCATTCCCGTTCGTGATTATGGCGACGCAAGCACTGGCTGATGCAGACGAGGAATGCCATATTCCCTGCAATCCGGGTCCTTCTGCACAGCTTCAGTTATTTATAGCGTGCTTCAACAAAAGAGCAAGAGAGACAACTTCATACGCACTTTCCAGTGTTAACTGTTAGTAGCTAGGACGAGTGATTAGCTTGTGTTTATTTACCTGCAGATTTGTAACCAGTTGTCCACTATCATTGTCCATTGATTTGTAACTTCATACGCACTTTCCAGTGTTAACTGTTTTTGCTGTTGCTAATAAAGGGTCTGGACAGTGGACGCCTACCTGTGTGTCGGTATGATCATGTAATCTTGTGTTTTGTCTCTTGAAGTCAGCAGCAGGTCAAAGCCGTTGGCTGGGAAAGGTTTCTGGTCTATACATGAGCCGGATTTTAGGCTTCTTACCATAGAATTTTTATGCTCTTTATTTAATTGCTATCTTCTCCTGCCGGGTTGCATTCAGGCTTTTCAGAAAAGAATACTTTCTTACCTGTAAAAATTTGAGCAAAGCATCTGGCTTGTAAGAGATGCAATGTTAATTTAGAAGAGGTTACACCTAGCTTCAATAAAGAAGATTTTTGGTATGCTATAACTGGACAATATCTGCATGTGAATATCGTAGGGCCAATGACATCATAATCGGTTGGCTATTACTCTGTTTCCTAGAGCTAGTGTAAGAACAATTAGAAACTAACAGGAAAAAATGCTTTGTTACGTAGCAGATAAGAAAAGGGAAAAAAAGAGAAACGGCAGTGCTAGCGCCCAGACGTTCGGACAGACACACGCGTCCGGATGCCGGCTCTTTGTACTCTGTTTCGCATGCCCACGTGGGGCTCACAGCCGTTCGAACGTCGCCCGCACCTCCTGACCCCACACGAAGACCGCTCGCGCCCCTTTACTTCCCCGCCCGAACGTCTGCCATGGCAGGTGGGTGTGGGTCCCAGCAGCAATACCCGATCTATTTTGAAATGTCCAGATGAAGCATTTGCAACATACGTTTGAAGACAAATAAAACACTTGAAACATGTGTCTGAAACACTTGCAAAAACACCTGAAAACACTTGAAAAGTCATTGAAAAATATATGCAACATCCAGATAAAACACTTGCAACATATGTGTGAAACATATGTAACATCCAGATAAACACAGTTGCAACATACGTTTGAAAAACAGATGAAACATTTGGAATAGACGCTTGCAACATACGTGTACAGCCATTGCAACATATGAAACTTCCCTATCTACTTTTGCAACATCCATGTGAAATACTTGCAACATACTTTTAAAACATCTGAAACACTCGAAAAATATGCTTGCAACATTCTTGATTAGCTTGGACGAATGGAGGCTCGGTGTAGGGCCGGCCGTGGATACCAGCAGCATGCCGGAGGTGGCACCAGTGGCGGCGATGTGTTGGCAGATATCCAACCCGACGAACGTGTGGAAGAGATGGAGGGAGGCGAAGCGAACGTGGAGGTAGCATGGCTGGCTGGGTGGAGGGCCACCAAGGATGGTTCACCACGGTTCCTGTCCTATGGTCGCGACGAGCAGGAAAAAGGGGGTAACAGCCGAAATTTGCTTGGCGAGCATGCACAAGGGGGACTACGAGTCTGAGGTGGCGTTGGTGGAGCCAGGAGTACGGCGCGAGAGGGCCAGAAGGAAGGAACCAACGGCGACCAGAGAGCTCCGAGCTCGGTCGGCCCTGTACGCGCACACAAGCAGCAACCATAGAGGGAGAAAGAGTGGCACGACGAGAGAAGAGGGGCTAGCACCGCATCTAGATCCAGTTGGGCAATTTCTCGTTCTCCCCTGTTTATTTGTGAGGTCCACCAGAATAGGAGCGTGAGAGAGAGAGGATCAGGGCAGACATATTGGGCTGCCTAGGTAGCCGCGTCTGGAGCGACGGACACCCTGAGGAGAGCATTACTGAAAGAGGAAAGAAAAGGTATGACACAGCATTGCAGGCAAAAAAACTATTTTTTACGTGCAGGTAAGGGAGGGGGAAAGAAGAAAGAAAAGGGTAAGACACAGTGTCGCACGGCTGGCTATAGGAACCAATGATGGACAGTGCATCGTTATAGTAAGAGACGACGTAGCCTTGCGAGAGAGCTGTAAATGGTGAACAGAAACATAGGTAATGGTTGGTGGTAGATGATGAGCAAGATTGTTATATGCTATGGTCAAGAAAATTCATGTTTCACCTGTTATATGCATGATCGCTCAGGTGGCAAGGTGTTTTATAGAGTTTGTGCAATAGAATGGACATCCCTTGTCACTAGAATTGCTAATGGACTTGATTTGTTGAAAAATGCTTTAGTTAATTCATTACACCCCAAGCTTAGCCTACAACAATGATGTGCGGGTATAGGGTAGCCTACGCCAAGTGAAAAAGAGTTCCTTTCCACGATGTGCGCCATGTGCTAAGTGTTGGGTGCTGTTCACGGTAGAGAACGACTTACCCTCTAATTGGAGGCAACCTACATCTCCCTATATATTCCAATGCAAGGGTTTACAAAGGAAAGCTCCAATTGGCTAGGTCAGCTTCCTAGTTTGTTATAAGAAACTATAATAGGATGGAGCCAGTTTATAATTATATCTTGCAATGTTTTTAAGTAGATGATTGTCGTGGGTTCGTAGCCGCGGCAATGTTTGGGTTGTTTGATGTGGGTCGATGTGTGTACCTCCAGTGGTTTAAGAACTCAAAACGCAAAGGATTTGTCCTGGTTCGA
The DNA here is from genome assembly GCA_904845875.1 of Miscanthus lutarioriparius. Taxonomy (NCBI): domain Eukaryota; kingdom Viridiplantae; phylum Streptophyta; class Magnoliopsida; order Poales; family Poaceae; genus Miscanthus; species Miscanthus lutarioriparius. The sequence goes on from CAJGYO010000005.1 coordinate 77,259,556, forward strand.
GCGTCTAGGTCCTACGTCCAGAGTAGTGGTGTTCTTCGTATTAGGAATGCACAATCGAGAGTTCTTACAATGGAGGAATCGAGAGTGAGGAGTAGGGGGAAGCGCTATACTTATATAGGGTTTCGTCGGGTTTGATCCCAGTCTAGTTGGGCCTCACGTCTATTGCTAAGTTCCGATTGATCAATCCTTCCCGTATATACCGGGGAGGTGATGGGAATACAAATCGAATGGTTTCTTGTCACACCCGGTTTTAAAAACAAAACCAAATGCAAATCACATGTATGCCAGGATTTGTTTATTCATACATGCGACGACAATATAGTGATACAAATAAATGTTTATTACAAAAGCGATTACATATTACAAAATGGCCAGAGGGTCTAAATAAAAATTACATCAAAGTACGAGCGAAGCAGGGTCTCCATCCTCGCAGGCAGCCGACCGAGGTACACCATCCTAGCATCGACACCGTCTTCAGGAAATGCCATCTTCTAGGGACTCTGTCTTCTAGTCTAAACTACTGGGTGGGGTAGCAAGGGGGACAAAGAGGAAAGATGAGGACATCAAAATGTACTCCACAAGTGTAGGAAAAGTATGACATGAGGGCCAACACAAGAATAGGCTTACAAGGTTTGACACAAGCACTTAAGTGACATATCCTATTTTTTCTTAAATCCTTAGCACCTATTTACCAGGTGAAAATTGCCTTCTCCTCAGGAACCATCTGAACCAACACTCAGATCCCATCCAAGCCAACTGTTGACATTTCTTAGCATCACTCTTTACTAAGTTGTCATCCCTAGCAATGATGCAAGAAATGCGTTGTTGGTAATTATTAATGACACTTGTAAATTTAGGAAAGATTATATATGTTGAAGTAATCCGCAAGCGCACAGATAATATACCATTGTAGCATTTCACCCGGGAGTATACCAGATATCGTTATTTATATTTTTCCATAGGGAGGAGCAATGGGGTGGCAAGAGATATTGACAAATATGCATACTTATGACAAGATAATTAACTCTCATGCTATAGCAGGGGTAAGTCAAATGATAAATAAATGATAAGTGTAAGGCATTGATAGTAATCCAGAGATAGAAATAGATTCTCATAAATGTAGTATGGCTATGCAGGAGAATAGTTAAGAACAAAAGATTCCTAAGTCATTCCTTATTTACTAAGTCTTTTGTACACCCAAGTATATACACTCTCATCTATAACATAATTAACTCTGTATCTATGCATAAGGAATATTACTAAGGAAGATCAAGAACAGAGCTTGTCTTCCTTCGCAACCGGGTTCTACTTGTTCTACAAACGGGGAGTGAACTACAAAGGACTCAACGGGAGTGTCACATCCGTGATCTACCACATGACCCAGAGTGTAGAATGCATTCGCAGGTAAACAATATTTAAGCACCACGCTTACATAATGTCGACCACTTAACTCACTCAAGTATTGAGCTAAGCGCTTTGCGAATATATGTATAAATTCATCATCAACCATGTCTATATCAAGCATATAACTAGACCAAACTAGGAACATAATAAATAGCAACATAATATTAAAGTAATACTATCGGGTTCATAAACCTAGGGTCCTTGATGGGCCAGCTTTCTAGCAAAAGCTTAGCCCAGCAGACGGCATTACAGCAACACGTGACTCCTGAGCCAGCCCAGATACCTAACGACAGGCTGGAAGAGCGATCTAGTCTCCGACCGGAAGGCCTGGCCAAGGAGGGGACGACGCTCGCTTCCAACTCCGACCCGCTTTTCCGACCGGGAATACGCCGAACCTCTGTTTATAGCTCTTCTCCAACCGACATGGTCGGAGCCGACTGGGAACGACCGACCGGGGACGCTCGCTCGGTGAGGACCCAAGAATCAGGCAGAGTAGATAAGGTAAGGCAAGGCGCTCAAGTCAACCACAATACCGAGGACCGTACCATGCACACCTGTAGGACAGTACTGCCAGGCCATGCCAGAAGGGTGCTATGCAACCTTCTAGACATGTTAGAACACAAATAGTGTTGTGGACGCCGACATTTGTCCTATAGTATGGTAGACGCCGACATTTGCTATACCAGACGAACACAATGGAGCCTCCCGCATGTATCTGGGCGTCAACAATATTGTGGGCGCTGACAATTGTCTTGTACCCAATGGAGTGGGCAATAAGACTAGGTAGCACACACACACTCTCTCTCTCTAAACTTGTAAAGCCGTCCCCTTCACCTATAAAAGGGGATGCGCTCTCTCCTAAGAAAAGGACGGTCATTCCGACTCTCTCTCTACTAAGCTCTTGGACATTCTAAGCACTCGAACAGCTCCACAACTCTAGAACTCTAAAGCTACCCAGAGCATATGTTCCAATACTCAGCGCACGTTGGAGCTCCCATCACTCTTGGCCCTTCGGTTCAGAGCCCGACCGGAACTTTAACACCCCTTCTTATTCCCACTCGTTTGTAACCCCACAGCAAACTTCGAGCACCTGGGCTCAGAAATAAAGTCACCGACCGACTAGAACTGGACATAGGGTACGTTGCCTGAACCAGTATAAACCCTGTGTCATTGAGTGCTAGGCCACATCCGATCACAACGCACGACAAAACTACAAATATTTACTTGTTGGTCACTTTTCGCACCGATAGTTGGCGCCGTTCGTGGGGAGGACGCCGTGCGTTCACGCTTTTGGTCATCGGATGGCCCACCTTTCCATCATCTTCGGCATGACGGGCTCAAGCGATATGATTCGCTTTGGCTTGCTGGAGTTTCCCATGCTCCCACCTATTGGGATGCGGGTTCCTCCAGTCTTTGAGCCGTTCCAAACCTTTCTCTTTGGAAGCTTGGACTTCATCGCCGACCAGCTCGGTGTGCTTCATCTCCATGAGGAGGCACTTGTCCCGACGCCCATCGGAGGAGGAGTGCCCTCCGTCGGCTCCGGGCCAACCGACAACCTTAACGATGAGACACCTGCGCTTCGCTTCGAGCCCACGTTGGGCTCAAGCCCCACTGTGAGTAACATACATATTGTTCTTTACTCGTCGTTGAATACCTTCCGCCGATTCTCTACAGGGGCCCCGTTGCCCCCACCGCGACCACCGTGCGACCGGTTCCCCTATGGTCTCATGTCCCCTGCAGACGCGTACGCATGGGGGCTCCGAAGGATGCTGATACCACCCACTCTCACATCCGAATTCGTGGGGATGGTGAGCTATGCTCCAGCCTCTTTTCATGACCTCATGGATGACGAGGTTGAAAGCGACGGCTCCAGCATCGATGACATAGCACTTGGCCACCCACTGTCCTAGGAGTGCGCTATGGCGGACGCTCTTGGACAGCCACTGGTGGTAGCAGAATCTCTATAGACTCATAGCCCTCTAGACCCTCATGCGGAGACCCTCGCTTATGCGTAGGAGCATGGTGAAGAGTTGTGACAAATGCAGCAGAGCCAACTACCACCTGCGCTGGCACGGTCGGCGCAACATGGTGCGCCACACGTGCGTAACCCGGCGAGCGGCGCCCGGGGTCACGCCCGTTAGGTCCAGCGAAACATCCTGGATGAAGGAAATGATCCCCCACAGTTCGCTCAGGCTGGCTAGAACATCGCCGCTGTGGTGATGCTTCTACGTGGCCTTCCCGAGCTTGTCGACTCCTAGGAGCAGACGATCCACCGGAACCTCCGGGCGCTGGTGGAAACCGCCACCGTTCAACAGGCGGAGAGCTCTACGTCGCGACACCGGCTCGTGGCCTCTTTGCCCACTGGGGGAATGGGGGCGCACCAGTTGAAGTGCTCCATCCGCTCACAACTACAGTCGCCGGGCGTGGAACAGGAGCCCGCAGCTGCACCATGGCCTGATCCGGCGCCCGCTCCACACTGACCACCTATGTGCGAATGGCTTGGGCTGAACCGTGATGCTCGCAGCGTCATCAACAATCGGCGTCAAGCCTGGTGTGATGACAACATCCATCAATGGGCCGTGAGATCAGGCGGCACGGACCTCGGCCGGACCATCTAGGGGACCAGGGACACACACCCTAGGCAGGGTCACCGACCAGACGACCGAAGTCCTAGCTTGGATGGCCCGGGACCATGGGCCTTTGGCCATCGCATCTAGAAAGCGCTATTCCCACAGCGCTTTTGACCACCCACCAACATCGCCAAATACACCGAGGAAACGAATCCCGGTATATGGCTCAAAGACTTTCGGCTCATCTACAGAGCCAGAGGAGTGGATAATGACCACTTCATCATTCAATACCTCCCCTTCTGCGTGGGGGAGCATGTTTGAGCATGGCTCGAATTCCTCCCACCTGACAGCATCTGCGACTGGACGGATCTCAAGAGGATCTTCATCTTGAATTTCTAGGGGATGTCTGTCTATCCTGGGAATTCCTGGGACCTCAAGAGCTGCCAGCAGGAGCCCAACGAGTCCCTGCAGGATTACATCCATAGGTTCTCAAAATGATGCAACTCCCTTCCTGATGTCGTTGACGTAGACGTCATCAGCGCGTTCCTCTCTGGGACAACCTATGAGTCCTTGATCCACAAGCTCGACTGTCTGAAGCCCCGTACCACCCGTGACCTGCTCGACATCACCATGAACCATGCCTTCGGCGAGGAGGTGGTCGGAGCAGTCTTTAGCGGAGGCCAGAACAAGGGCAAGGCTAAGAGCAAGGACTAAGGCGGGGGCCCCTCTGCGCAAAGGGGCAAAAAGAATAAAAAGGATCAGCCCCAACCAGACAACTCTGCTTTGGTCACCGTGGCCGATCGTGTGGGCAAGCAGCACCAGCAGGGTTAGCCCGACCACTTCGACAAGCTCATGGAGAGCCCATGCACCAACCATGCCTACCCCATCAAGCACCTTTACAAGGACTGCGAACTCCTCAAGCGCTTTCTACGATAGGCCAGCGGGCCAAAGGAAGGAAAGGGCAAGGAGGTAGCGGCCAAGAAAGAAGGCACGATAGTCAAGGATGATGATGGCTTTCTGTAACACCTCGGGTGTTTAAATATTAAAAACCGGACATATCATCATATGCATTGCAAGGCATTGGTTATATTGTAAACTTTGATATGCATTCACTAAAACAAGTTTACATTTATGTTATAAGTATTGATTGGTATTGTTTGAATCAAGTTTGAAATCTTTGTATTGATTTGAAATTCCGAAAACCCTGATTTTCAATATTTAAATCCGACCCTGAAAACCCATTTCAAAATCGAAGCACATTTTGGGGTTGAGTCTTAAAGCAAAGTTGTAGAGTTTGTCGAGTTGTGCAAAGTTTGTTTTTGGAATTTTTCAAGTTGTTTAGTAAAATTTGAAGTTATTTAAAAAGGCAAAATTCCTTAAATATCCCCGCTTTAAATTCAAAAGTTCATTTCAAAATGTAGGCCGAATTTGGGTATGGTTTCAAAAGAAAAGTTGTAGAACTTTTGATTTTGAACAACTTTTGTTTTTGGAGATTTTTGAGTTGTTATGAAAATTTGGGAGTAATTTGGGAATTTTGGTGGATGACAATTCTGTAATTTGGATGAACAGTGTCCACCGCCGAAGCTACATGGCCGGCGATCTTCGGTTTGCTTCCAGGTGCGGTCGTGGCCGTCTTTGGCGTCGCGCTGGCGTGGTGAAGGCCACAGCGTAGCTTCCTTGAGCTTTTGAGCCACTCTATTTAGCCTTGGCCATCGCCGTTCGTTCCCGCTCTCTTGCTCTGTTTTTCTGCCGCCACCGCCATTCTCCATTCTCCGTTGAGCCCTCGCCGTCGAACCAACGTCTGCACCATTGCAGCGATGTGTGTCCCAGCTCCGCTAGTTCCTTGCGCACCCAGCCAGCTAGCTCTAATCGTTTGATTTCGCCGTGAACTCGCCATTCGTCGTTTTCTTCCTCGCGGCCGGCAACTTCATCGTCGTGTGCGCGTCGCCGTGGCTGGAGCTTCACGGTGTGTCTTTGTCATTGCTGAGCGTACCGTTAGCTTCGCCTTGATGTCATACTGCTTTGTGACTTGTTCTTTTGTCATTTCATCCACCACAGCCGCTGGAGTGCCGTCGTCGACGTCTGTTTCACCGTCGTGGAGGCTTTGCTCGTCGAACTCCTTGACCGTAGCTCCTTCGGTCTGGTTCTCTGCTCAGTCGTGTTCGGGGTTAGCTGCTGAACCTTCCTCGGTGTTTTGTTTAACTGCTACCACAGTGGTGTCGTCGGCGTCGTGCAGCCGAGCCGTCGTGTCCGCCATGGCCGGAGTTGAACTAGAATTGAGTCGTAATCGGTGCAACTAAGGACGGCAGTAGGTGCGCATAGTCGTGGGGAACATGTTGGTGTAGTCGCCATCGCCGGTGATCTCACCGTCGTCGAGATTTTGCCGGTCAGCGTGCGTGTCGCCGTGGTCAAAGCGCGAGGTAGAATATGACAAGTGGGACCCGGTTGTCAGTGACTCAGCGTTCAAAATGGATTTTCTATTTTTCTGAAATAAGTGAATAGTGTATGTTTTTGTTATTTTTGTATAGATTTATTTAGAGCTCCAAAAATTATGAAAATTTTTGTGTGACTGCTATGTGATGTGTATTATTTAGGAAAAATATGAAATGTTGATTTTCAGTACTTTTTGAATGTGATAAAAATTGCTCAATTAATTAATAAATGAGTTTCCAGAATTTTCTAGGCTTATTTATGTATCCAAAAATTATGAAAATTGTTTTGTCACTTAGTTATCATATGATGAACATATAAAAAAAATTTAGGTCAATTGGAACAAGTTGATTTATTTCATAATTATTAATTAATTAATTAATTCATAAAAGCAAATAGTAACCTTTAGTGATTTAGGTTTTGTTTGAGTTTTTGATTAAGTGATGTCCTTGGGTCATTAGTTGGTAATGATCCTTGGCAACTGTTGTGAGTGTTGCGAAAATTGTTTAGTTAGTTTGACTTGTAACTGTACCACGAAGGAAAGTTGTATTCAAGTGTTAAATTTTGTATCCATCATCGAGCATCATGTTTCGTATTCCACATCATGTTAAGCATGGCATTGTTACTACGTGTAGTGAACGAAGGTGAACACGTGGTAGTTAATCAAGTAGTTGAGGAGGTTGATCCGTCTGTGGAAGTTGGTGTTGATATTGGTGGAACGACTCCGGACCCGGACTTTTCCATCATCGAAGGCAAGCCCCGGATGCATACAACCCTACCTTGTATTTTACAAATTGATTTCGCTTTTGCTTCTTTTTACTGCATTAAGTGATTAGGAGTCAAGTGAAAACAAAATTGGTACCTTACCAACCTTGTTATTCCATATTTACCATATTACCAATTTTAAATTCGTATATGCCAGTTTTGCTTAGCTATGCTTAGAACGGTGAAAGTCGGGTGATTACCTGTCATCTGCAAGTTTTAAATGGAGCTTTGGTTAATTATGTTAACATGTGATATGGGAATGTGGAGTAATAAATCTAGACCGGGCGGACTCGGTGTGTGTGAGCCACAAGACATGGAGGTCTTGTGAGCAGGTTCTTTTCGCCTATGTCGATTAAGGTCCGTCCGTTGTTGAATTGCATGAGGTGAGACTTTGTAGTACTAACCACATACTTCGGTAAGCCTTAACTTGGCTATTCTATTACGAGAATGGCTACTCGCGCACTAGGAGTGGAGAGATGGCGGGAATAGCATGTACCCACATGGCAATGGGCTGGATTGGTGGAGTACTGTATTCTCGGGTGGCGCGGACCCGTTCTTGTTTTAGAGGATCCGAGGGTAGGTTGGTATATGTAAGTCGGGGACCTGCATATGTCGTGTGGTCTGGAATTCCCAGCTGGGTTATAATCGGTTCGAATCGTCGTTGCTCCTCGGTTATGGAGACTCAACTCACTGTTCATCATCGTAGTAATTAATAACTGAAACCTGAGGATGGTATGAGAAAGTGTTGGATACAAAGTTTCATGATCTCAATACGGATCGTGTCAGCTTTGTATATGATCTTTATCAAGTTTGAAATGTTGATATAAAGAATTTTGTTAAAATGCTTTTACGCAAAAGAACCTTGATTATTGCTAAAGCCATACCTTGAATCCCATGAGCCTACATTCCTGTGTTCTTTTAAATTCTTATTTCGGTTAAGTCTTGTTGAGTACTTTTGTACTCAGGGTTCGTTGACCCTTGTTGCAGGTGAGGCTCATGAGCAGATCTATTTTGGATCGTGCTGCATGACTGTTGTTCAGTGCGATGACGATAATTAAATGTGTGGCCCTTGGGCAGGGCAGCTTATGTTGTGTGTTTTGTAATATATTATAATGCCACTCCACTACTTTGGTTTGCGCTAATATCGAACTTAGTTGTATGGTTTGAAACAAATGGTTTGTAAACTATGTTATTGTAAGTCTTCCGCTACTTTTACTCTGATGTATATATATTTGAATAAACTGTTGTAATACTGCAATGACTCTGTAATGTGATCCTGCTCGGAAATCGTGGATGATTCGGGGTTCCCCGAGGACACCCGACAGTCTTCTTAAGTTACCGGGAACATATGCATAGATGTCAAAGGTTGTTGGACAGTGATAGGTGCATGTGGGCCCTTTAATTTAGGAGGTTCTGCCATAGAATGGTATCAGAGTGATATTTACAAAGTTTTTGTGGTATTGGTTTATGAAAACTTCAAAATGATTTGGGGATGACTAAATTTAACTTGATTAATTTAGTCCAAATTGCTTCTGACTTGTCTTATTTCTTTCTCACCATTCCTTATTTGATTAAAAAGGTTTTGTGTGGTGGAGTAGTAATCTTATTATGCCCTATATAAAAACAAATGTTGTTTATTTTCGTTTTAAGCTTTGGTGGTTTTGTTCGTCAGAACGATTCATGCATCATAATTAAGTTACTTGTTACTTCCTTCGTCTCTGAGTCTGGGGTGAGTAGTGTGGATGGGTTGAGTGTGTAGTCCATCCTTACTGCTCTTGAGACTATTGTTAGATTGTTTTACTTGGACTAATACTGCTTGTACAGTATGGCTCGTACCAAGAAGACACCCCGTAAGTCCACTGGGCCCAAAGGAGTTCCTCGGCACCAACTAGCCCCTAGGAATGGTGGTGCTAGCAGTAGCAGCTCTAGGCCTGGTCCTCAGGCGAAGATATAGAGGATTTCTGCAGAGTTAGCCCAAGCTACTAGAGATAGGGCTATGGACGCCATTCAAGTGGGCAGATTACAGGAGCAATTAAGACGTCTCACCACCGCTCACAGGAACTGCGAACGTATGTTAGTTCGTACGGTGGAAGGAAGGAATGAAGCTTGGCATAGGGAAAATGTAGCTAGAGCTAAAACTCATGAGTTAGAATTTTATGTAGAAGACTTAGAAGAGCATAATACCTATCTGCATGAGGAAGTTCATAGGCTAAGCAATCTCCTAGATCCAAATCATGAACCCCAAGCTGATGAAATGGATCCCGGTGTTATCCTTGCCGATGGTAGTGAATCGGAAGAAGAAGAAGAAGAAGAAGAAGATCCCGAAGAATTAGTAATGATCGATGAAAGTGACAATGAAGGCGGTAATATTTCCAGAATGAATACCGAGCCTGAAGTTTGATGTAATCGCAAAAAGGAGTAGAGTTGTGAAATAGTTAGTTCTAGTTTAAGTTAAGTAGTCTTGTTTAAATGCGGTTTTGTGTTTAAATAAGTGAAACTAGTGTAATGAGTTGCGGTCCGCTCTTTTATCAATCAATAAAGGCTTGTGAAGTAAAGTTTGGTTTGTTGTGAATAGATGCATCATACGTGGGGTTCATATATTCCTGGTACTTCACAAAATGAGAATGATATTCTAGATCTGCCACCAGTTCCAACAAATCTAGCGGATGCTATAGCCGCACTTGTTAATGTGACGGTTGAAAATTCGCGTTTGCTTCATGAGATGGCTCAAAGTAATCAGAATCAGATGCATGGAAACCGTGGTCGCCATCATAATAGGCAGGAGGCTACATATGTGGACTTCACAGATACAAAACCCCAGGGTTCACTAAGGCAGATGAACCATTAGAGGCTGACGATTGGCTTAGGACCATGGAGCAGAAGTTTGATCTTATACCATGCACAGAGTTTCAGAAACCAGTCTTTGCTGCTCAGCAACTTAGAGGTGCAGCCGGTGCTTGGTATGCAAATCTTATGGCTATGCAACCCGCAGGTGTTCTGTTAACTTGGATGGAGTTTCGTACTGCTTTCAGAGCCCATTATATCTCGGAGGGAGTTATGGCTATGAAGCTGGATGAATTTCTTGCTTTGAGGCAAGGGGACCAAACCGTGATGCAGTATGTGGGAAGATTCAATCACCTGTCACAATATGCACCTGAACATGTCAATACTGATGCCAAGAAAAAGAAATGGTTCATGAGAGGTCTGAATACCAAATTACAGACTATGATGACAACATGTACTAATGTCACTTATCATGAGGCAGTGAATATTGCTATTGCTTCAGAGGCAAAGTATCGGTAGCATAAGGAGCTCAAAAAGAAAAAGAGTATGCCATTTGGATCTTATGGGGAAATCCAAAGAGGCAGAGGGTGATTTATCATCCAGTTAATCATAATCGTCCTCCTTATCGTCCGCCGCAGTTTCAAGCCGGTCAACAATCAAATGTCCATCCTGCTACAACTTATCAGAATCCACAACCGACAAATGCTTCTGTGGTTTCTGCTTCAACACCCCAGGGTCACAAGTATCCCTGTTTCAATTGTGGCAAGCCTGGTCATTTCTCGAGAGAATGTCCGTATCCAAGGCAGTCTAATCCCAATTATCAGAAGGCCCTGCAAATCAACAACAGGCTCAGGCACAAAACAAGAATAACAATCAGAATGCTTAGAAAGGCAAAGATGAAAGGAAGACAGGACGGGTGTTCTATATTCAAGCTGGGGAGATTCCTGAAGGAGAGCCCATGATGATGGGTATGTTTCCTGTTGCCAATCATCCTGCAGTTATACTTTTTGATTCTAGCGCATTGCATTCATTCATCAATAGAACATTTGTGGTGAAGTATGAAATTTCAATTGGGACAACAAAGGAAAATTTCTTTGTACAGTCACCCGAGGGACGTCTGTGTACTAAGGAAATGGTATACCAGGTGCCCATAAACCTAGGTGGGCATATTTTTCCCACTACCATGATTATCCTTAAGGATTAGGATATAGATGTAATCTTAGGAATGAATTGGATGTATCAGCATAAGGCTGTTATAGATGCTTTGAATAGAACTATAAGGGTGAGTTTGCCAGATAGAACTTCTCAACTTCTCATCCAACTTCCAACCTTAAGAAGATCAGTGGGCAGAGTTTGTGCAACTGCCGTCAAAGAGATTAGAGATATCCCAGTAGTATGTGAATTTCTTGATGTGTTTCCTGAAGATTTACCCGGTCTACCACCTGATAGGGATGTCCAGTTTAACATAGAATTGAAACCTGGAACAGTTCCTATTTCTCGAAGAGCTTATAGGATGCCACCTAAGGAGTTAGTCGAGTTGAAAACTCAGTTGCAAGAATTGATTGAGAAGGGGTTTATACAACCTAGTTCATCGCCTTGGGGGTGTTCGGCAATTTTTGTGAAAAAGAAAGATGAGACTCTGAGGTTATGTGTTGATTATTGTCCATTGAATGAAGTGACCATCAAGAATAAATATCCATTACCTCGGATAGATTTGCTTTTTGATCAACTGGCCGGAGCCAAGGTTTTCTCCAAGATAGATTTGAGGTCAGGATATCATCAAATCAAGATAAAGCCTGAAGATATTCCCAAAACGGCATTTACCACAAGATATGAATTATATGAATATTTGGTAATATCTTTTGGTTTGACCAATGCTCCAGCTCATTTCATGTATTTGATGAATTCAGTATTCATGCCTGAGCTAGACAAATTTGTAGTGGTGTTTATTGATGATATTCTAGTATATTCCAAGAATAAGGAAGAACATGCGAAACACCTCAGAATTGTTCTGACTTGCTTGAGGGAACATCAACTATATGCCAAGTTCAGCAAGTGTGATTTTTGGCTTAAGGAAGTACAATTTCTTGGACACATCTTGTCAGCGGAAGGAGTTGCTGTTGATCCAAGCAAAGTGAAAGATGTGCTTGATTAGAAACCACCAACCACAGTTCATTAATTTCGGAGTTTTCTGGGATTGGCGAGGTATTACCGTCGGTTTATTCCAGATTTCTCGAAAGTATCAAAGTCCATAACTGAGTTATTGAAGAACCAAGTCAAGTTTGCCTGGTCATCTGATTGTGAAGAGGCTTTCCAGACTTTGAAGAGACTGTTGACCACTGCACCAGTATTAGCCCAACCTGATATCGAGAAGCCGTTTGATGTTTATTATGATGCTTCAGGTATTAGTATTGGATGTGTGTTGATGCAAGAAGGCCGAGTCATTGCTTATGCATCCAGGCAACTTAAGCAACATGAAGAACACTATCCGACTCATGATCTGGAGTTAGCAGCTATGGTCCATACTCTGAAGATTTGGCGGCATTACCTACTTGGTAATATGTGCCATATTTATACATACCACAAGAGCTTAAAATATATCTTTACTCAGTCAGAGTTGAATATGCGACAAAGAAGATGGTTAGAGCTGATTAAAGATTATGACTTGGAAGTACATTATCACCCTGGTAAAGCAAATGTGGTGGTAGATGCCCTCAGTCGCAAAGGTTATTGCAATTGCCTGACAGTAAGAACAATGGGTTTGACTTTATGTCAAGAGATGGAGAAGTTGAATGTAGAAGTAATTCAACAAGGTAGTTTGACCAACATAATTGTTGAAGCCACTATTCGAGATCAAGTTATTGCTGCTTAGAAGGAAAACAAGGGTGTAGCCCATATCAAGAAAAGAGTCAGGAATGGAAAGGTGGAATGTTTCAGTATAGATAATGAAGGTGTGCTATGGTTCAAGGATCGTTTGGTAGTACCAAAAGTTCCTGAGTTGCGGCAGTCAATTCTTGAAGAAGCACATGCTACTAGGTTATCTATCCATCCGGGAAGCAACAAGATGTACCATGACTTAAAACAAAGGTTTTGGTGGACAAAAATGAAGATAGAAATTGCGAGATATATAGCAAAGTGTGATACTTGTCAGAAGGTGAAAGCTATACATTTGAGGTCTGCTGGAGAACTACAACCATTACCTATTCCAGCTTGGAAGTGGGAGGACATAAGTATGGACTTTATTGTTGGTCTACCCAAGACATCAAAGGGATGACTCAATATGGGTTATTGTAGATCAACTCACTAAGTCAGCACATTTTCTTCCTGTCAAGACTATATATCCCACTGTCCAATATGCCAAGATATATTTAGCAAGAATTATGAGTCTCCATGGAATACCAAAGACCATAGTGTCCGATCAGGGTACACAGTTTGTCTCCAGTTTTTAGAAACAATTGCATTCTTCATTGGATACCAAGCTCCTATATAGTACAGCTTATCATCCACAGACTGATGGACAGACTGAAAGAGTCAATCAAGTGCTTGAAGATATGTTAAGGTGTTGTGTCCTTAATTATTCCAACAAATGGGACGAATGCTTACCTTTGGCTGAGTTCTCATATAACAATAGTTATCAGGAGAGCATTAGAATGGCTCCATTTGAAGCACTCTATGGCCGTAGATGCAAAACATCATTGAGTTGGTCTGAGCCCGAAGAAAGAAGATTCTTTGGAGTTGACCTTGTGAAAGAAACCGAAGACAAGGTTAGGCAAATACAGAGTAATTTGAAGATAGCTCAGTCCCACCAAAAGAGTTATGCGGATAGACGATGGAGACCATTGGTGTTTAACAAAGGAGATTTTGTATATCTGAAAGTATCACCAATGAAGGGAGTTACCCGTTTTGGTGTTAAAGGCAAGTTGGCACCTCGATATATTGGACCATTTTAAATTTTAGAGAGATATGGAAAAGTGGCCTATCGCTTGAAATTACCAGAACATTTATCAGCTGTACATGATGTGTTCCATGTGTCTCAGTTGAAGAAGTGTCTCCGAGTGCCTGAGCAGAATGTTGAAGTTGAAGGAGTGGAACTTGAACCAGATCTGACTTATTCAGAATATCCTATCCGAGTGTTGGGTCAGAAAGATCGTGTTACTCGGAGGAGAACAATAAAGTTCTACAAGATATAATGGAATCAACATTCAGAAGAGGAAGCTACTTAGAAATCAGAAGATTACTTGTTAGAAAAGTTTCCAGAGTTTCTTGCGTCATTATAGAATAGAGTACTGTTAGTTAAGTTCGGTTGTTACAAATTGTGTTTTGTAAAGGAACCTCAGTTGTTTTATGGATGAGAATTGGATGTTTTTGGATTGACACATTTCCTTTTCCATTACTTACCTTCTGGCTTTAAATCTCGGGGCGAGATTTCTTTTAGGGGGAAGGATTGTAACACCTCGGGTGTTTAAATATTAAAAACCGGACATATCATCATATGCATTGCAAGGCATTGGTTATATTGTAAACTTTGATATGCATTCACTAAAACAAGTTTACATTTATGTTATAAATATTGCTCGGTATTGTTTGAATCAAGTTTGAAATCTTTGTATTGATTTGAAATTCCGAAAACCCTGATTTTCAATATTTAAATCCGACCCTGAAAACCCATTTCAAAATTGAAGCACATTTTGGGGTTGAGTCTTAAAGCAAAGTTGTAGAGTTTGTCGAGTTGTGCAAAGTTTGTTTTTGGAGTTTTTCAAGTTGTTTAGTAAAATTTGAAGTTATTTAAAAAGGCGAAATTCCTTAAATATCCCCGCTTTAAATTCAAAAGTTCATTTCAAAATGTAGGCCGAATTTGGGTATGGTTTCAAAAGAAAAGTTGTAGAACTTTTGATTTTGAACAACTTTTGTTTTTGGAGATTTTTGAGTTGTTATGAAAATTTGGGAGTAATTTGGGAATTTTGGCGGATGGCAATTCTATAGTTTGGATGAACAGTGTCCACCGCCGAAGCTACATGGCCGGCGATCTTCAGTTTGCTTCCAGGCACGGTCGTGGCCGTCTTTGGCGTCGCGCTGGCGCGGTGAAGGCCACAGCGTAGCTTCCTTGAGCTTCTGAGCCACTCTATTTAGCCTTGGCCGTCGCCGTTCGTTCCCACTCTCTTGCTCTGTTTTTTCGCCGCCACCGCCATTCTCCGTTGAGACCTCGCCGTCGAACCAACGTCTGCGCCATTGCAGCGATGCATGTCCCAGCTCTGCTAGTTCCTTGCACACCCAGCCAGCTAGCTCTAGTCGCTTGATTTCGCCGTGAACTCGCCATTCATCGTTTTCTTCCTCGCGGCCGGCAACTTCACCGTCGTGTGCGCGTCGCCGTGGCTGGAGCTTCACGGTGTGCCTTTGTCATTGCTAAGCGTACCGTTAGCTTCACCTTGATGCCATACTGCTTTGTGACTTGTTCTTTTGTCATTTCATCCACCGCAGCCGTCGGAGTGCCGTCGTCGATGTTTGTTTCACCGCCGTGGAGGCTTTGCTCGTCGAACTCCTTCACCGTAGCTCCTTCGGTCTGGTTCTCTGCTCAGTCATGTTCGGGGTGAGCTGTTGAACCTTCCTCGGTGTTTTGTTTAACTGCTACCGTAGTGGTATCGCCGGCGTCGTGCAACCGAGCCGCCGTGTCCGCCATGGCCAGAGTTGAACTAGAATTAAGTCGTAATCAGTGCAACTAAGGACGGCAGTAGGTGCGCATAGTCGTGGGGAACATGTTGGTGTAGTCGCCATCGCCGGTGATCTCACCGTCGTGGAGATTTCGCCGGTCAGCGTGTGTGTCGCCGTGGTCAAAGCGCGAGGTAGAAGATGACAAGTGGGACCCGGTTGTCAGTGACTCAGCGTTCAAAATGGATTTTCTATTTTTCTGAAATAAGTGAATAGTGTATGTTCTTGTTATTTTTGTGTAGATTTATTTAGAGCTCCAAAAATTATGAAAATTTTTGTGTGACTTCTCTGTGATGTGTATTATTTAGGAAAAATATGAAAGATTGATTTTCAGTATTTTTTAATGTGATAAAAATTGCTCAATTAATTAATAAATGAGTTTTCACGATTTTTCTAGGCTTATTTATGTATCCAAAAATTATGAAAATTATTTTGTCACTTAGTTATCATATGATGAACATATACAAAAAAATTTAGGTCAATTGAAACAAGTTGATTTATTTCATAATTATTAATTAATTAATTAATTCATAAAAGCAAATAGTAACCTTTAGTGATTTAGGTTTTATTTGAGTTTTTGATTAAGTGATGTCCTTGGGTCATTAGTTGGTAATGATCCTTGGCAATTGTTGTGAGTGTTGCGAAAATGGTTTAGTTAGTTTGACTTGTAACTATACCGCGAAGGAAAGTTGTATTCAAGTGTTAAATTTTGTATCCATCATCGAGCATCATGTTTCGTATTCCGCATCATGTTAAGCATGGCATTGTTACTACGTGTAGTGAACGAAGGTGAACACGTGGTAGTTAATCAAGTAGTTGAGGAGGTTGATCCGTCTATGGAAGTTGGTGTTGATATTGGTGGAACGACTCCGGACCCAGACTTTTCCGTCAACGAAGGCAAGTCCCGGATGCATACAACCCTACCTTGTATTTTACAAATTGATTTCGCTTTTGCTTTTTTTTACTGCATTAAGTGATTAGGAGTCAAGTGAAAACCAAATTGGTACCTTACCAACCTTGTTATTCCATATTTACCATATTACCAGTTTTAAATTCATATATGCCAGTTTTGCTTAGCTATGTAAATTCGCGATGAAAGAGTCTGACCAGCTCGTAACTTCATTCATCACCCCATACGGTTCGTACTGCTATGTAACCATGCCTTTCGGTCTAAAGAATGCTGGCGCCACCTATCAACGGTGCATGCAGCAATGCTTCACCGACCAAATCAACCCGCTCAACTAGCTTGACCAAGTTGAGCGGCCAAAACCAACAATCGCCGTCTATGTAGATGACATAGTGGTCAAAACAGCTCAAGCTTGCGACCTGATTGCAAACTTGGCCACAACATTCGCAAACCTCCAAAGGTTCAGCATCAAATTGAATCCCAAAAAATGTGTTTTTGGGGTTCCGATGGGGAAGCTGCTAGGATACATCGTGTCCGAACACGGCATCAAGGCCAACCCCGAAAAAATCACGGTCATCTCCAACATGGGCCCTATATGCAATGTCAAGGGCGTACACCGGCTCACCGGCTGTTTGGCTGCCCTGAGCAGTTCATCTCCTGGCTAGGCGAGCGGGGGATGCCTCTCTACAAACTTCTCAAAAAGACAGACACATTTGTCTAGACTGAGGAGGCACAACAAGCTTTGGAAAAGCCTCAAAGCATCACTAACATTGGCCCCAATCCTCGTCGCTCCCGAACGAGGAGAACCCCTCCTCCTCTATATCATGACGGGCAACCACGTGGTGAACGCTGCCCTAGTTGTCGAAAGGGAGGAGCTGGGACACCCCCTGAAGGTCCAACGACCCATATACTTCGTTGGTCAGGTA
This sequence comes from Miscanthus lutarioriparius, assembly GCA_904845875.1. Classification (NCBI taxonomy): domain Eukaryota; kingdom Viridiplantae; phylum Streptophyta; class Magnoliopsida; order Poales; family Poaceae; genus Miscanthus; species Miscanthus lutarioriparius. The sequence continues at coordinate 77,277,048 of CAJGYO010000005.1, forward strand.
CTCACCAACGTCAAGGTTCGGTACCCCCAGGTGCAGAAACTTCTATATGCCATGCTGATGGCGACCCGGAAGCTCCTGCACTACTTCACCGACCATGAAGTCATGGTCGTCACTTCATACCCACTCAGAGATATCGTCTGCAACCGCAACGCCGCGGGACGGATCTCCAAGTGGGCACTCGAACTAATGGGCCACGACATCAGGTACATCCCCCGCACCGCTATTAAGTCTTAGGCTCTCGTGGACTTTATCGCCAAATGGACAGAGGTCCAGCTCCCGACCCTAGACGTCACCCATGAGTACTAGACGATGTACTTCGACGGGTCAGTGATGGCGCCCGGCTTGGGGGCTAGATTGGTTCTGATCTCCCTGGATGGGAGCAGGCTCTGCTACGCAATCCGTCTCCATTTTTTGGCCTCAAACAACGCCACGGAATACGAGGCCCTCATTAATGGACTGTGCATCACCATCGAGCTTGACGCTACGCGGCTGTACGTCCGTGGTGACTTAGAGTTGGTCATCGACCAAGTCATGAAAGAGTCCTCTTGCAAAAGCCCCCTCATGGTAGCATACTGCCAGGAGGTACGCAGGCTCGAGGAAAAATTCCAGGGGATCGAACTACATCATGTCCCCCGAAAGGACAACGATGCCGCCGATTTTCTCGCAAAATTGGCTGCTAGGCCGGTTCCGTCTCCAGACAGGGTCTTCATCAACGACCTTCATGAGCCGTCTGCCCGCATCCTGGAAGGTCCAATCCAGACACACTTCGACACCAATCCGGCACTCGGGGGCTCCGACCTCGGTGCCTCCATGATGACGTCGCCCACCAACGTCGCCGTGGTAGCACTTGATCAAGCTGACTGGAGAGCACCGCTACTCGCCTACCTCCTCGAGGAGATTCTCCCACCAGAAAGGACTCAAACATGATGAATCGTTCGACGTGCCAAGACATTCATCACATTCAGTGACGAACTTTACAAGCGAAGTCCGTCGGGAGTGCTCATGAACTGCATCCCTACCGACCAAGGGAAATAGCTCCTCCTCAAGGTCCATGCTAGAATCTACAAACATCACGCGGCCTCGAGGTCGCTGGTCAGAAAATCCTTTCGCCAAGGTTAATACTGGCCCACTGCGCTGCGAGATGCAGAGGAGGTCACCCGTAGGTGTGAGGGATGCCAGTTCTATGCTCAGCAAACTACATTTGCCGACGTAGGAGCTTCAAACCATCCCCATCATCTGGCCATTCGTGGTCTGGGGCCTCGACATGGTCAAACCCCTCAAAAAGGGCCCGGGAGGTTTCACTCACCTACTCGTAGTGGTGGACAAATTCACCAAGTGGATAGAGGTGAACCCCATCTCCAACATTCGCTCAAAAGAGGCGGCCAAGTTCTTCCTTGACATCATATATCGTTTTGGTGTTCCTAACTGTATCATCACTAACCACGGAACTAACTTCACCGGGAAGAAGTTCTTGGACTTTTGTGCTGGATATGACAATAGGATTGATTGGGCCTCGGTCAGACATCCGCGTTCTAATGGTTAGGTCGAGTGGGCCAATGGCATGGTCCTCCAAGGACTTAAGCCACTCATCTTCGACCGACTCAATAAGTATGTTTAGCAATGGGTGGCAGAGGTCTCAGCGATCCTCTAGAGCCTGAGAATGACCCTGAATCGATCCACAGGGTTCACACCTTTCTTCCTAGCCTACAGAGCTAAAGCAGTGTTGCCCCCTGACCTCGACCACGGTGCCCCAAGAGTGAAGGCCTTCGACCGAGACCAAGCCATAGAGGCTCAGTAGGACATGGTTGATCTACTCGAGGAGGCTCATGAGACGACCGTTGTCCGCTCCGCTCGCTACCAGCAAACTCTCCACAGGTACCATGAAAAGAAAAATCGGGGGGAGGATCCTCGACGTCGGTGATCTCGTGCTCCGGAGAATCCAATCAACCAAGGAGAAACATAAACTCTCTCCACGATGGGAAGGAACCTATATGGAGAACAAGGTGATCCGACCGGGCACCTACCAGCTAAAGGACGACAACGTCAATATTCTCACCAACACATGGAACATCAAATAGTTACATCATTTCTTCCCCTAAAGCTCAGTCTTACCATTTTCTTTCATTCAATGTTTGCTCCTACAAGCACCCTAGCCCGAGCACTCTCGGCCTGGGTCGCTCGGGGGCTCCACGAGGGGGCTCCATCTGACCGTGTTCCTCCCAAAGGAAATGGGACTTGCGGATCGACATCGCCTCTAAATCCTGTAAAGTGAGGAGCAAAGATGCTGAAACAACCAGTGAAAGACCAAGGAGTCAAGGACAAACGCTAAAAACATAGAGAACTTACCTCTGCGATGCGTGGCAAGTCGACTGTAACCACTTGATGGATGAGCTCAACTCGCTCCAAGGCCTCCTTGAGCCTCGCCTTGGTTTGGGAGAGATCGGACTCCATTGACAGTCCTCTCTTCCTAAGCAAGTGCCATAGCTTCACCTCCTCATCGCGAAGGAAGAACCAAGCCTTCCCTAGGTCACCGGGCCAGGGCCACACCAGCTCATGGGTCGCCCCTGACCTGCTGGAAGATCCAGCCATCGCAATATCGTGCGACGACTGGATCATCACTAACTCCTGCGACGGCAGGATAGCTGGTGGCTCCACCCCAGTGCCTGCCTCGCCGGAGCAAGGGATCTCCACTATCTAGACTCCATGGCTCACCGATAGATGTTCTACCTCTGGCCTGGCCACGTCTCCTCCCAACCCCTCCCGCTCTGACCAACAGGGCAAACCATGCGCTCCTCCGCTGGGCAAGGCAGGGAGCTCGGTTTCCCTCCTCTCTTCTGCCGTAGTTGTTGGGGGAGGGATCTCAAGGGTCACCTCCAACCCAACCTCCACTGTCACCATGGGGATCGCCGCCATCACCGCCGCCGCTACTGCCACCATACTCGTGACCGGTCGGGAGGACGCAACCCCCAGAAGGGAAGGTCACACCGCCGCTAATCTGCTTTCCCCGCCGCTCATTGTGTCTCGCTGTAGACTGGGTCTCCACTCCTCCCGCACTAGAGGTAGGGCAATGCCTAGTCCCGCCAGTCCCTAGCTACTGTCAAATAAGTGCAGGTCAGTTGCGCTAAAAAAACTCAACTGTGAGATCGAGAAGGAACATAAATGCATCCCTAGATGAAAGCGGTAGAGCCCTGAAGTAATGGGGATGGGGATCCCTATCTTCCGTCAGGTAGTGGTAACTATCGTTGTGGCGGAGAATGACACACCGATCCGGCTTCAGATCAAAAGATCGAACCCTGCAATCTTAGCACCACAACTCCTCTAGTTATCAACCGAGACACGAATCCAATTGACCTTGCCAAGAAGGCTAACTCTATCTTTTTTTATGCGCAGCATAGAAGAGAGAGAAAAAAATCTGCAGCGTAGGAAACAAAAAGTGAACTGCTATCTCTCTATGCTCTTCGTTTGTTGCACATATAACAGCATGGAACTAATCTCAGCGGCGACCAAGAGCAAGACCTAGACACAATAACACGATGACACGCGAGGGACGACCGTTCAATAAAGCAAACTGAAATTAAAATATTGCAACAGCACAACGGGTGATAGGATAGGGAGAAAACAAAGATTAACACAAATATTTTTTGTGTGGCAATTTTCTGGATTTATAGGACAAAGACAAAACAAAACTAGGGTAATGATAAACCTGATGGTAATACCTGAAGCTCTTATTACCACTTAATGGGGACGGGGATCCCGATCCTCCGTCAGGTAGTGGTAACTATCGTTGTGGCGGAGAATGACACACCGATCCGGCTTCAGATCGAAAGATTAAACCCTGTAATCTTAGCACCACAACTCCTCTAGTTATCAACCGAGACATGAATCCGGTTGACCTTGCTAAGAAGGCTAATCCCTGCCTGCGCAACGAAGAACACAAGCAAGAACAAGAAAGAAAGCAACCAAATTGCAGATGAATGATCAATCTCACGAAGTTGGGGTCTCACAAACTGATGAACGGTGAAACTCTTCTTGACAGATTAATCTAAGCAAAACCCAAAACCTAATGATGGCAGTGGTGTATGATTATAAAGGTCTTAGGGTCGTCGCCTACCCTAGAGGTGCCCCCTAATGGGCCCAAACATGATACACGGTCCAACAGACCAAAAGACGGTGTCGCAGCACCCTAGCAGATTCTGGATGCTAACTTATTTCGATGATTGCTGTTTATTCTGATGGACTTTTTACATGAGACCACTTGGATTGGCTTCCTTATCAAATAATATTTCCAACCATATGTGGATCGTCAAAAATGGAGTCCGGATGCATCCTGGGTGACCAGTTTAAGGCAGACTAGTCCTGGAGGCCGAGGCAGACTCAAACTTGAGTTGCTTTGGGCCTCCACCTCGGGGACTCGAACCGAATTAGCCCCAAGCCTCCTTCTTGACTTGGACACCCTTGCTAGCCTCCTACCCCTCCATACCATGTGCCAAATATGGTCATATGCATGGGTGTCATGTCCTCATCATGAAGCCCCGACTCGTTGGCGACGAGCCCACCAAAAAGGACCGCTCACGGGTCGTGACCAGCACCCCCTCGTATCGACCAAGGGAGGAGCCAACCTGGCCGGTTCCCGATCAGCCCACAAATGGCCACGACCGCTAGCTCGTGGTGAACCCACCGGAGCAACTGACGGGGCATCTCCCCGTTGTGGGTCATGCACACGCCCAACCCCGAAGATGTGGGGGACGAACACGCTCCTCCGACCGGCCAGCGTGCCCCGCCATGCTCGGAGCAGGGGTGTGCGGAGCCAACGATGCCTCCAAAGGGCATGGCGACCGCGCCCGCTTCACCTCTCGTTCGACGGTGGTATCTTCGCTCACGGTGCGCTTCCTTGACTCGGGAACATCGCCGTTCTTCTTCGTATCCCGCCCACCACCGACAGACATGGCCGCAAGCTCACGATGCTCCACCGAGGTCATGATGACACCCCTCCCAGTCTCCTTCGTCCTCAAAGGTACTCGCATCGCCACCCATCTCCATGGGCTCCTCCAACTCGAGCTCTGCCTCCATGTCGCTCCGGCTTTCACCTCCCCGGACCTGCTGGCCGATCTCCTTCTCCATCTCCAACCTCCTTTGGGCCTTCTCAGCTCTCTTCTTCTTCTTAGCAAGTGTTGCCCCCTTCTGGGTAGCTTGGTGAGCTGCGCCCTCTAGCCCCCTCGGAAGATGCAGCCGAGATTTGTAACCCACGAGTCCCTACGAAATGGACAACTTGAAATCAAAACAAAGGAGAGCAAGAGGGAAAAGGTCACAGAATAAGAAGAGGGGAGCATACTAGATTGGACAGCTTCGCAGCATGAAGAGGTCCAGGCGTTCCTTTAAGGGAGTCTTTATCCCTTAGTTGCAGCACCCGATCGAGTCAACTCTAGACTTCATCCTTCGACAACTCCTTCGACGATGCCCACATCGGCTGTCTCCTCTCTGCCAATGGGGTGACTCGATGGCGGAAGAAGGTGTGGAAGACCCACATCCCATCGAGGCCATGCTACACTAGCTTTTGAAGCTCCACCTCGATGACCTCCAGCTTATTCTGCCGACCAGCGGGACCCCAAGACCAGCTCTCCCTCCTCTCCGGCCTTCTTCCAGTGAATTGCAGGAATGGCGCCTCCACTAGGTTCCTGATGTAGAACCACTCACCATGCCAACCCCGATTGGTGTCGCAGGGGGAGTACGCGAGGTAGGAGGTCGACAGCTTTTGCTTCTTCTGCAAGGCAAAACCCCCAACCGGCAAGGTTCTAGGTGGCTTCCCCTCAAACAATGCTCGCCCACTGAAGATCCACCGAAAGAGATCCACGTGCGGCTCCATCCCAAGGAAGGCCTCATAGACGGTGATGAAACCGACGATGTGCAGCACCCAAGTCAGATTGAGGTGCTGCAGCTCCAGTCCCCACTTGTTGAGGAGCTCGCGCAAGAACCAGTGTGTGGGATATCCAAGCCCACGCTCATGGAAGGTGAGGAAGGAGACAAGCTCATCGGCCCATGGTCGCGGAATAGCTTCCCCTGGCGTAGGAGCCCTCCAATGCTCCACCTTCGATGGGAGCAGCCCGTTCTCGGCGAAGGCAGCCAGCGCCTTCTCGTCTACATTGGATGGCCTCTAGCTCGACATCGCGTCCTAGATTCATGAATGAATCTGTGAGTTCTCCTCTCCCTTGCTTTACCCTCTCTCTCTCTCTCCTAGAAACCACCACGGCGCACGAATGGGCTTGGCAAAAAGGAAGAAGGAGGATCAGCAGCAGTTGGAGAAAGGCGAAGGAATGGGAAGAAAACCCTCTCCCTTCCCCCTATTTAAATGTAGATAGGCATGCAGTGGGACGCGTCCTAACTGAGGGGACACGCCAAGGCCAACGAAACATCGCCTGGTTAAAATGGAACGTGGCCTGGGTAGGGTCCACCACTATCACAACCCGAGCACAGGAAATAAGGCGCAACCACACGCAAACGACCCTCTGCCTTCCCAGGTAGGGTTTGGAAGGGCCCGCCAATAGGATCTTCGTCAAGGAAAGACCAACGGGCTACCTAAGTTGATCGGACAGCTCAGGCGACTGCCGAGAGACAAGTAAGGAGTAGTGGGATGCCCCATGCAGGCTATGCCGACTTCGTCATGAATGACGGACACGGATCCCATTCGGACATAACCGATAAGAGCTCCTCAAACCTATCACTCGAGTCATCAAGGTAACTTTACCAAACCTTCTTACTTTATTTTACTTTCTAATGCATGATCATTCATTCATCCTTTCTCATACACGCATTCACACATTCATCCATACAATCATTCATTCATCCCATACATCCAAAGCATTGCATATGCAATTGATGCATCACAACGCTTCGTGTTGCATCACGAAGCGGTAGTCGCCTCATTCGACATGAGCGACCACCAACCAGGGTTTGAAGGATGGCCCACACAAGGCTCGAGGCCACCTCACGTCAAACAGAGCTAGGGGAGAAAACGTAGATGAGCCCCAGCGGCCCTCGCCAAATCTCTCAGAAGCAGATAGGGTCATCTCGACCTTCTCATTCGATCCTAACCTCGAGCCATGCCGATTGAATCTCCATCAAGGGGAGGCCAGGCATCTGCTGGGAGGCGTGTTAAGGAGTAGTGGAATGCCACATGAGTGCTATGCCTACCCCTTTATGAACAACGGACCCAGATTCCACTCGGACATACCCGTCAGAGAGCTCATCGAGCACGTCACTTGAGCCATCGAGGCAAGCGACGTTAGCTCAGCCCCTCCCATTGTGGAAACCGCGAATGGGGTAATGCATGAAACTAGACCAACCCCTCGACCACGCCCAGCACTTGGGTCCGCACTCCGTCGCGCCCGACCCCCGGCTGCGCCTGATGTTTGGGTTGGCGCCCGACGCCAGGGTCCGCGCTCCCAGAAATGATGGCTCAGAACCTAGGAAGGGGAGACGTGCAAAAACAAGAGACATTTTACTATCCTCTCCTCGATCTTTAGTGACACCTGACCCCAGCAAAGGCAAGGGGTCGGATCTCACACGGGGGCTACACCCACCGGGTGCGCTCACGCGCACCCGCTGGCAAGTCACAAAATCCCCCAGGTGATTTCTAGGATCACCAAGGCTACACCTCTTGCCTGGCTCCGCTTCGGCTGCCCCCGAGGGTAGGCTCCACCTTGGCCGACGTCTAAGGGCGGACTCCGCCTTGCCCGACGTCTAAGGGCTGGCTCCGCCTCGGCTGACGTCCAAGGGCTGGCTCCACCTCGGCTGACCCTTGAGGGTAGGCTCTGCCTCGGCCGACGTCTGAGGGCTAGCTCTGCCTTGCCTGATGTCTAAGAGCTGGCTCCACTTCGCCCGATCCCTCGGACATGGTTCCTAACAGAAGCTCACACCGCCGCCAACCATTATAGGCCAGAAAGTACAACCCTAGGTCAAAACTTCTGGCATCGTGCAGGGAGCGGTCACATCTCAGCACGACCCATCTCCACGACATGTTATTCTAGGCAACTCACATCGACCCATAGTGACGGAAGCATGGTTGCTATGCTGCCAACTCCCTATACAACTGCTGATCAGCATGTTGGCTCGATGGTCCGATGCCTAGGTCTACGCTCCGTTGCGCCCGACCCCTTGGCTGTGCCCGACGCCTGGGTCCACGCTCCATCGCGCCTGACCCCTCGGCTGCGCCCAACACCTGGGTCCGTGCTTCATCGTGCTCGACGACGACTCATAATCTTACACCCACCCATTGCTCTCGTACAACGAGTATAAATAGCCCCTTCATGACTTTGCAGAAGTCCCAAAAGGGATTGGGGGCTCCTGTTGGGTTCACAAACCTAGGGTCTCCGATGGGCCCGCTTCCCAGCAAAAGCTCGGCCCAGCAAACGGCATTACAACAACACATGACTCCTAGGCTGGCCTAGATACCTAACGACAGGCCAGAAGAGCGATCCAGTCTCTGACCGAAAGGCCTAGCCAAGGAGGGGACGATGCTCGCTTCTGACTCCGACCCGCTTGTCTGACCGGGAATACACCGAACCTCTACTTATAGCTCTTCTTCGACCGACGTGATCAGAGCAGCTGACTGGGACCGACCGACTGGGGACACCCGCTCGGTGAGGACCTAAGAATAAGGTGGAGCAGATAAGGCAATGCGCTCAAGTCAACCGCAATACCGAGGACCGACCCTGCACACCTGCAGGACAGTACCGCCAGGCCATGCCAGAAGGGTGCTATGTAACCTTCCAGACATGTCAGAACAGAAACAGTGTTGTGGGTGCCAACATTTGTCCTATAGTATGGTAGGCGCCGATATTTGCCATACCAGACGAACACGATGGAGCCTGCCACATGCATCTAGGCGTCAATAGTATTGTGAGTGTCGACAACTATCTTGTACCCGATGGCATGGGCAACAAGACTGGGTAGCACACACACACACTCTCTCTCTCTAAACTTGTAAAGCCATCCCCTTCACCTATAAAAGGAGATGCACTCTCTCCTAAGAAAAGGATGGTCATTCTGACTCTCTCTCTCTGCAAAGCTCTTAGACATTCTAAGCACTCGAACAGCTCCATAGCTCTAGAACTCTAAAGCTACATAGAGCATGCGTTCTAAAAATCAGGGCACGTTGGAGCTCCCGTCACTCTTGGCCCTTTGGTTTAGAGCCCGACGAGACCTTTAACACCCCCCTTCTTATTCCCACTCGTTTGTAACCCCACAGCAAACTTCAAGCACCTGGGCTCAGGAATAAAGTAACCGATCGACTAGAACTGGACGTTGGGCACGTTGCCTGATTCAGTATAAACCCTATGTCATTGAATACTAGGCCACATCTGATCACAACACAGGGCATAACTACAAATATTTACTTGTTGGTTATTTTTTGCACCAACAAATACAAAGTCATAAATAAAAGGGATACAATGGATATACCGGCCTCTAGACGACGAATCTAGAAATCCTGAGCAATAGCCCAAACTCTAGTTGAATCTTGCTAACTAGTCTATACTAGAACTTGAAGAATTGGAGCTCTATTCTCTTCTCTCTAGAAACCCTAATTTCTGATCTAATCTTGACTTCTGGCAGATCCCTTGAGGCAGGGGGGCTGGGGCTGGTATATATAGGCTGGAGCGTCAATTCTGAGCCCTTGGATCAAACCGACTTGAATAAATGGCATAGATGCAATCTAGGAGGCGTTGGTGAACCGACATAAGAATGGGGGGCTGAAAGGTGGGCCCTAGGGTCTGGCTGGCCTGCAGGTGGGGCCAGCCAGCCCCACCTAGCGGCGCCTTGGCATCCGCTTTAGTGTGGTGTCTTCTCGAGTCTTCTAGAACCTTCTGGGGTAGTTTTCGCTGCGGATAAGCGTGATTTACTTTGACGATTCGATCCACCTTGACAGTTTTCTAGATAAACCCTGCTGAAAATATAAATTCACCAAAACTAATGGAAATTATTAGTTTAAACACCCTAAGTCTATGTTGGTGATCATTTTCATGTATGATTTCAAGTTATATTGACGGTTCATGATGGATGGTAACTACCGTCAACAAACTCCCCCAAGCTTAACCTTTGCTCGTCCCTGAGCAATGCCAAACTTAGCAATGGATCAAGAGTTGCTACAATGTTTTCACTCCTCAAAAGTACATATGCGTTCGAACAAGAATTCTCCTCCGGTTTAGAACAAACTAATCTGACTTTTAGACTTACCCATATTACCTTCAACCATGGGGCTTGTAGCCTTTACTTGGGTCTTCAGCAATTGAAAGATAGAATGATCAAGTCAAGCACTATGTGTCAAGTTCTTTGCTCAACCATTATTCCAGAGTTTTTGTAAGTTTTCAAAATAAAACTCAGAGATTCCATTGCATGACACTCTCAAGTCTCTCAATATATGTGGTATTTGTGGATCCTCACCAAAGCAATAGTGATGTTATGTCTTTTTCTTCCTACAACTAAGGTTTATGTGGAGCTCATAGGAATGGTGATAATACAAAAGAGCATACTTGCAATACATATATTGCAAAGTCAAACAACGGATCCAAAGAGAGTTGAGTCATATTATCAAATCAAGATATGCATGTGTGTGGAATATATGGTGGATATATATGGTGGCTAGCCTAATTCTACTTTGCTCCTTGAAAACTTATCTCTCTTTTGAAACTTGAAAATATTTGCAAGAGAACATGGGCTATCTTATTCATCTCTCTTTTCTTTTTTTCAGGCGGGCATCTAAGTACCCATTGTTTTAAATATCTCGTACACTTGTCCATTTTTTCAATTATTTCTTCTTTTTTTTATGAATAACTTTTGCATAGCCCACGCTTCTTCTCTGCAACAAAACTTTTGAGAGATAGCAACAAGAACTTGAAACATTTATTTGGTGGATGGAACCTATCAAGAATATTTTTGTTGTTTACTCCCAGTGTAGGAGTAAAATATTTTTTTTGTGGATCTAGATGGAAAGCATGTTTTTGCGCTAACCCCCAGTGTAGGAGTAGTGCATATGTGGGTGGTGTGTACGTGATCTTGATTTTAAAAGCATGACAAACCTCTCATATGGATCAACAAAGCTTGACCAAACTCAATGCAAAACAAGCAGCATATATGAGTAGAAGTTTTCCTAGCCTAAATATCAGCATGTTTGGCTCTGGTAGAAATTTAAGCTCAGTCATATAGGAACTCATTATATTGCCTTTTCATGTTTTTCAAAAGAAATCTCTAGAATTTAGTATCACTTGGAATAAGATAAATAGCAGCTCAGACATTCTCATATCATATCCGTCAATTACCTAGACTTAGATTAAGTAATTGCTACCCACGAGTTTCAAGTTCAGAGCAAATCCTCATGTCAAAACAGTTATATCTAAAACTCAATAGAATTCAAGGCTAAAAACTAGGTACTTGAAAAGAATTATAACAGAGCAACTATTCATTATTTCTATTGTGAAAATTCATCTTCAAGTTCTTTTTATTTATTTAGCTCTTAAAAACAAAAATTGAAATCAAACTTTATACACACTCTTTTTATTTGGTTTTCATTTTTTTAGATCACACCTTACTAATATATATAAGATAAAGACAAATTTTTATTTTATGTTTTTTAAACTAAATATAAGACAAACTCGAAAATAAAGAAAAGGAAAAGGAAACAAAATACTAGAAAAGAAAACTTACCTTAGATAACGACAAGCGTAAGTGTACATGGAGGAGTGACCGTGTTGACCGAGTCAAGACGGCGGACGTGTGAGTCGAGCGGAGGCTCTGAAGACTTGGTGGCCGGACAGTCGAGGACGGCGGTGACACGCGTCGAATGACGGAGGACGCATATGGAGTACGCTACTCGTGGACGGTTTGATGATTTAGGCATCAAAACCATTCTGTGGACGGTTTTTTAGGTTTGAGCCTCAAAACCCGGGCGGAGGTTCCGAGGAGAAACGGGGTGACACGTAGTGGAATCACGGAGGTTGCGTCAAGACAAAGCAAATCTTTGAAGGAAGCGTGGACGTCCGATCGACAGAAATAGAGTTAGACCATTACGCCCTCACGTCACTGGGTCGGCTCAAAAAGATCTAGGAACAAAATTGATATTATATAATAGCACTGTTAAATAGGATAACTGTGTCTCCTTATCTTCACCTCTCTGCCAATAATAACCCTTTTCATTTCCTCCCTCTTCTTTTTCTCCCTTCCCTAGTGTTTTTTAGAGAAGTCCTAAATCTGAATATTTTGTGGTGTATTATCTGAGATTCGGAATAGGAAAGGAGGCCTGAATCCTCCTCGTGCCCCCTGAGATTCGTAGTTTATACCTGTGAATTTTTGTTTTACTGTGTTCCTATTTTGCCCCATTTTCGTTCTTGATTTCAATCGTGATTTCGCGGAGTTTGGTCAAGGCAATGATTTTTGGGAATAGGTTCGTACTAAACTGAATTCTATTTGTGCCGGAACGATTCACGGAGTTTTGAGTCGGATTTCGTTCGACTCCGCTCTTTTTCATGTGTTCTTGCGTCCGTTTCTGCTCTGCTCGAGTTCGTCGCTCCCTGGCGTTCTCATGATGCAAGACGCCACAGCAGCAAGGGCACCAGCGCCGTTCGCTCCCACCCTGAGCCAGAGCGGCGTCCGCCAGGGGCCCAGGTGCCCTGTCCGCTCCCAGGCCGAGCCGTGCTCGCCCCCCCTCTCCGTCTCTCTCTGCGTTCCTAGGAAGCACGGTCTGCAGGCCCGAGCGGTCCAGGCTGACGCGTGCTCCCTCCCTCGGTTCCCGTTCGTGCTCACTGCGAGGATCTGTGCAGCCCCAGGTCTCGCAGCTGCAGTTGCCGTCTCCCCCGGTTCCTGTTTGTTCTCTGCGTTCGTCGTTACGAGTATGGAGTGCAGCCCCTCCTCTTGTTCTTTTCTCCCTCTCCTCCGTGTGATTGTTGGGAAGGACGCCGCCATGACCTGAGCGAGCGGCATCTCGGTACTTCTTGGTTATCATCGGAGGTACCCAACCACCAATTGACTCGTGAATAAATCGATTCTGCGTGTGTTTGTTTTCGGGGTTTGATTTAGGGTCAGCGGCCAAATATTTCGAAAAAAATTTGAGGCTCTCATTCACCCTCTCTGGTCGCCGTTTCCGGTGATGTCATCTTAAGGGTATGTTGTATGAATTTTTAGTTCATGTAACGGAAATGTGGAACAGCCTCCAATTGAGTGGAGATTCTTTAATTATTTGTATTTTCTGTACAATTTTTTTACTATTATCAATTAATTAGTAGTCAACAATCTCGTGGACTAGATGTTGCAAGAATACATTAAGATATTCTTAATTTTGAAAGGAGAACACACATACAATTTTGGAATACATTTCCGTTTCGAAGAAAAAATCCACACTGACAATTATCATGCGCACACCCTGATGACCTCATACAAAATTGTGAGATGTTCATCAAATGAAAAAAATAACTCAAAACCCTGTTAAATAGGGAACTCAGATGAAAAGGACTGATTATTATTTGTAGTGGGGAAGAAAAAAAATGTTCTTAGGGACTCAAATGATCCAATCTTATTAGTTTCACAGCATACATTGGTTTGACTATTCATGTAGAAGGTTACCCTGGGATAAATCATACGCCTAACATCAGAACAAATTAGGAAATTGTTCATTTCACAGTTAAATTTTGAACTGGAGGAATTTTTGACATAGTCGTTGAAGAATTTGGCTAGCTGATGTAGAGGCCATTGGTTCTTGCAATAGAACTAGCTGGACAGAAGCTAGAGATGTGCTTCCTCAGTCATAGAATAAGTGCACATCTCGCTTATCAAGGAGTCAAACTCTTTTAAAATTTGACTAAATATAAAGAAAATGATATCAATATTTATATATCTAAATAAGTTTATTATGAAAGTATATTCCATAATCAATCTAATGACACTTATTACGCATCATATACATTAGTATTTTTGTATGTATATTTGGTCAAATTTAGAGAAGTTTGACTTCTTTATAAGCAAGGTGTGCACTTATTGAGATAGAGGGAGTAAATACTAGCAGCGGAACCACCGCTGCCAGCAAAACATTTGTCTCAAAGTTGAGAAGGTTGACTGCTTCCTTGAAAGTGGCACTCGTGATCCACCACATTCTATTTCTAACCCAATAGGAAAGAAGGCGATAAGCAATGATGAAGCAGAGGAGAGACAAACAATTTCAAAAGACAAAATGAGGACAACCCTCACGAATTCTATTGACACGGGGTGTTGCGATTCCCCACTCATAACCACAAGCCATATGTGGATGAGCAATTCAAAAAGTTCATTGAGGTAATTCAAAAGTTTTATGTGCATATAACGTCACTTAATGCTATGCAGGTACCAACTTATGCCGGACATCTTCAACAATAAGAGATCGATGCAAAGCATAGATATGGTAAAATTAACGGAAGAATTTACTCATGCTATACTTAATCAACTGCCAGAAAAGAAGGATCCTGAAAACCCCACCATTTCATGCTCAATTGGGACACAGTAATTCGATCATGCACTATGTCATCTTGGAGCAAGCGTCAATTTCATGCCCAAGGTAGTTTGACAAATTAAATTACACACCATTCACTGCTACAGAAACCATTTTTAGGGGCGGCTCGTAACTCTTTGTAGGGGCGGTTTGGCCAGCCTCCCCTACCGAACCGTCTCTACAAATCATGCATTTGTAGGGGTGGTTCTCAGGCCATCCCTACAAATCGATTTGTAGGGGCGGCTCGTATTACCAACCGTCCCTACAAATCGATTTATAGGGGCGGCTGTAGTACTAGCCGCCTCTATAATACCTGTTTGTAGGGGCGGTTCAATATAGAACCGCCTCTACAGTACGTTTTTCCGCAAAAAAAAATTCAAATTCGACCAGAACACTATTTGTTTCCGCGTATTCCATTCAGCGTTCGCGTTGCCGAACGCCCCGCGACCAATGTTCCGAACCGCGTTCGCGTTGTCGAACGCCCCGCGACCAGCGTTCCGAACCCCTTAGACTACAAGCACAAGAGTATTATATAAACTACAATTACAAGTCCAATTCACAAAAATATATACAATCCATCATTAAATATACAAATTCCATACACATTGTTATCAATGTCCTAGAGCTAGTCTTTCAGTCTCACGAAGGTGTTGGTACTGAGGATTTCTACCTAAATCAGACTCTCGATTATTGTAGGCGCCTTTGACGTGTACAATCTGGTCCAATATGAAGTTGCAAAGGTCACCGACGAGCTCTAAGAGTTGGTCATCCTTGTATGAGTCTCTTTTCATTTCTTTCTCTTCTTTCCACTACAAAAGAACAAGTTTCGGTTTAGTATTTCATACCATGTACAAAGTTTTTATACTACGGGTGAAGAGGTTCAAACTTATCCTTAAGGGGTGTCTCCTGTAGGCACCGGTGTTACTCATCATAGAACATATATAGTATCCGCAATGTACACTCCCAGGCTTCTGCTTGGGGCACTGTGTGTTTTGCATATGAAAATGTTAAATAATGCTTTTGACAGCCATGTAATGGAGTACTGAAGAAGTAAGTTACACTTACCGTACATAGTGTTTTTATAGCCAGCTTTTTCTTTCTTACTGGATCATGCCTTCCATGATGATTAGTGACATAGAACCTAAATGCCCTGTTCAAATTATTTTAGCAAATATAACTTGTTAGTATCCAAAAGTGAACGTTACAAGTATGTATACAAACATATAAGCTAATGAGGATTGTCGATATGTATATGTCTTGAGAATCGATATGAAGTCTTTGTATGTCACCGGGTCCCTATCTATTGAATCAAAGACCCATGCCATGCTCCTCCCGACATCGACGGCTATACAAATCCAGTGATTGCTGCATGGATTTAATCATAGAACTAAATAAGCTCTTTTGCATCGAATAAAATATATCGAACAAAGCTTTAAGTATAGAGTTAAACTTACTCGAAGTTGTATGGTAGCCATATAGTAGAGTGTTGTTGGAGAGTTTTGAAAGCCAGGGCAATGTATGCCGCAACCGGAAGGGACTCTTCCCTTAGTTTTGCCGTACGGATGTGCTCTTTCTCCCGAAGAGTCTTTGCAGCAGCTAGCTCTTTGACATCCAGTTTCCACAGTTTAGGGTAATTAAAATTTGTTTGGGCTATAGCTTGAGGGTCTAGATACCTGGCTTTCACACTTGGCATTTGTTTGACAATGTGCACTTGCATTCTACAAATCATGGCGTGGGTTAGTTACAACAAAATTCAAAGATTACATTCATATCATATCGGGAGGACAAGGACTTACATGCACCACGTGTGAATTAGATTCATCTCCATTTCTCCCAGGTGAAAGCATGTGTGCATGTCATTGAAGTCAAAGATAATTTTCCCAGCTGGGCTTCCAAATGTGCCTGTGGGGAAGTATGCTTGTATGAGGTCTATGCTCGTTGGGAGAACACACAAGTACCAATCATGGAACCTTCTCATTCCAAGTGATAGGCGTTGGATGTCCCAGTTTGGTAGGAAGGGCTTGCCTCTTTCATATGTTTTCGGGCAATTCTTTGACCATTTGATGGTATCAACATTTGGATACTGCTTTGCAATTTGGTGGAGTTTGCTAGTGACGGCCTCCTCAGAACCCCGTGATGGGACTTTTTTAACTTGGTTCTCAGGCTTGAACTGGTCATGGGAATACCACTTGGACACCGACAAGACGTCTTTCATCGGAACATAAACTGGCCTTATGGTGATTGGATGCTTCTTTCGAAGTTCCCATTCAGGCACATCCTCATCACCTTCTTCAGGAGGCACTCGTTGTTCCAGTATCGGCTGTGCTTGTTGAGAAGACTGTGGCATCTCATCATGCACTTGCTCGGTATGAGCTGGAGAAGGTTGTGGCATCTCATCAAGCACATGCTCGCTAGGAGGCGGGGAAGAATGTGGCATCTCAGGAATATGGTGGTCATGAGACGGTGAAAATATCTCCCCGACCTCAACAACATGCTCCAAATTTGGGAGAGGGGGAGGCGGCGAAGAAGCAGTCAATATAATGTCCTGTTTGTGCCAAAGGATGAACTGCCCCATAATGTCTGCAAGTAACACCAGCCCCTCGGGAGTTGCGTAGTCTATCCTCCACTGCATGAACTCGGGCTTCACGGTATGCACCTCGACCCTAGTGTAGTCCGGCGGTATCTTATTATTGTGGTGTAAGCCACCAGGAGGATGTGCCACACCCATTGCCACCTCCATCACAGTGTTCTGTCGGCCGCTGAGAAACACCAAGGTGCAACTAGTTGGTTCCCGTATGCGATCGATGGGGGTTGTGGCTGCAGTGGAACCTTGGCTGCTAGAAACTTTCGGAGGGCTGCCAACTAATGCCAGTTCTCTCGGCGGCGTCACTAATATCCGTGGCTCCATAGACAGTCCTTTCTCCTCCAACGACTTCGCAACTAGAGCCTTCACTTGGAGCTCAAGATTAGTCTCTCGGTCTCTGCCATATTTCTTGTACATGTGCCTGTCCTCTTCGAATCCTTGCTTCCAGGTCATCCTTTTCTCTAGCCCCCTGGTGCGGCCTGTGTGCTTCTTGTTTCCCAAGCCAAGGCTAAGCTCGTCCCTCTCTCTGGAAGGATTGAATACTGCCTTATCTTCAGCATATTTCAGTATCCTTGATACTGCCTCTTGGGTCTCTGGCTTATCAAACTTAAGATTACCACCGGATGATTCTGTACTCCTCGCATATATCCAATTCCTTAAGCGTACCTTCAAATTTGTCACATCGATATTCCCAGCAGCTGCAGCCTCTTCGTCCATCTTCCTAAACTGCTCCTCCTTGGCATAGTAGCCACCGGGGCCTAGATGATGGTGGTGTTTGTTCCTCTTCGCCAGCTCAGTGTTACGGGCACTGAGCTCCAATGCCTCCGGTGAAGTCTTTTGAGCCACGAGCTCCTCCCATTGACTAGGAGTTATTTTGCCGAACTCATTGAAGGGAGTTAACCCCTTTTGGATATACTTCATGTTGAGCTCCGACCTCCAACGTCGGAATTACTCTCCCATCATCCTGAGAGCATTTTTTTACCAGTTCGTGCTTACTCTCCGAAAATCTAAAATTGAGCTTCAGCTGCCTATCCCATAGTTCATTCTTTTTGTTCTCTGGTACCTCTTTCCAGTTATGGATTGCTGGGTTTAATTTATCTCTTACTAGGGCCCCGATTGCATTACGGAATCGTCCTCTTAATTCCTTTGGCTCAAGGATCTCCCCTGCTGGCCCGACCTCCGTTATCACATAGCATGCCTTATCTGGATATAGATTTCCTTTTCTATTCCCTCGTTTCCTCTTAGGCTTGGTAGTCATGGTTGTGTCTTGAGGGTGTGGAGCAGAGGCATCGTGATCCGTTTATGTGGCTGTTGCCTCTGCTCTCCTTTCCTCTACTCCGTCTTGTCCAGCGAGATGTCACGGACATCGACGTCGTCTTTTTCGAGTTTCAGGAGGGACCTGTATATACGATAGGTCAAAGTGTTAGCAGAGGTAACACAGCCAAAGCTTTAGCAAAATTTACAAGCTAAGGCTTTTTCCCTACCTCCTCGTTCGGGTCAAAATCCTTATCCAAATCTTCCTCCGTTGGCCTCCTTCTGGCTTCACATGGGAAAGGATCCTCGGGATTTACATATCTCTCTTCTGAGTCATCATCATCCTCTTCTTCTTCGCCTTCAGCAGCCTCTCCTGCTCTTCCTTCTGCTCCCCTTCCTCCTTGTCACACTGCTCTTGAGTAAGCATCACTTCTAGATCCTTTTCTAACTCGTTATCGAACTGCTCCTGAGTTAGCTAGTCCTCTAGTGCTTGCTCCTCATAGGTTGGTTGTTCATCATGCTAGGGGCATCGGGCTGCACTGTCTGGTGTTCGCGACATTATTTCGCGCTTTGTTCTAATAGATGCAAGAAAGTGTGCTTTAGGTACGCGAGAAGGTATAAGAAATAAAAAAAGGTATATAAACCAAAGTAGTCCTATAAAACAACAATATATAAAAAACGAGTAGTAGCAGTAGTAGAGGCCTCAGAAATATATCAATCATCATTTGATCATAAACTTGGAGCATTAAGGCATCATAACAGAGAAGAGAGGAGAAGGTAATGTAGGGGCGACCGCTAATGATGTCAAGTTCCTCACAAGTTCTTGATCATCAGCTCATATTCCATATAATGTATGGACTTGGATAATTTCATCATCGGCAAAATAAAGGAGAGGAGAGGAGAGGGGAGATTTGGCAAAAAAAAGCAACAGCTGCTTAACAAACATAGAGAGGAAAAGGTATAAAAAAAGCAGTTGCTGCTTCCAAACATAGAGGATAGGAAAAATATTCAAAAAACATTTGACTGCTGCCACATGGTTGGAAGACCCCTGCAGATCAAAATCTGGTAACTTAGATGTGGTAAATAATGGATTAGAGTAGAGAAGGAGTAATAGTAGATAGAGTAATAGTAGAGGAGTAGAGTAGAGGAGGAGTAAAGAAGTGTAGCAGCCAGTAGTTAAGAGCAGCAGCCACTTAGATACAGTAGTAGTCGTAGATAGAGTAGTAGAAGTGAGCCACTTAGTAGTATAGAGAAGTGAGTAGAGTAGCAGCCAGCAGCTAGGGAAGAGAGTAGAGTAGCAGCTAGCTAGTAGGAGTAGGAGTAGCTAGCAGTAGCAAGTAGAGTAGTAGTAGTTCAGTAGAGTAGAGTAGTAGTAGTAGTTCAGTAGAGTAGTAGTATTAGTTCAGTACAGTAGGCAAGTGAATACACATGCATGCAAACTGCTACAATGAGATGTAGTAGTAGTAGTTCAGTAGAGTAGTAGTAGTAGTAGTTCAGTACAGTAGTTCAGTAGAGTAGTAGTAGTAGCCAGCAGCTAGCAGTATCAACACACATGCATGCAAACTGCTACAACCAATATAGCTTAGGCAAGTGAAATCAACTAATAAATAAATAAAACTACTTGGAACCTAAAAAGATGACCAAAACATTATGAAATTTGTATAATGATGCATTTCAATACCAAGTAATGCAGGTCAAGAACAAAATATTATACTGAACAGAACAGAATACTGAATAGATATATTCCTGGGAACAATATCTCAATACCATAGCTTGTATATCAATGCCAGAATTCTTTCCTCTATATTCAGAAGTGTTGAGATATCTGTTTTCTAAAATAAAAAAAATCAGAGATGAGAGAGAGTAGTTCCAATGCATTAACAACAGCATTCTGTTTTCTAACAAAACAAAAAAGATAAGAAATGAGAGAGAGAGAGACTGCTCCAATGCATTAACAACAGCATTCGGTTTTTTTTAAAAAAAAAGGTCTGATCATGATCATTCAGACGATCAACTACTAGGTACCACCAGCAGAAATGAGCCAATAGCAGCAGCTAGCTCATAGTTACAAAAGACACATTCAACTTTCATTGAACAACAGACATTTTAAGATAGTGGATAGCTGCAGTTTAGGTAACTAAAAATGTGGGCATGCAGCATCCCAAGCAGGAGGATGGCCAGGAGCATTGGCACAATAGTATATATGTTATACAGATGAATGGGTAATGCACTGTTCTACTGTCCTTTGTATATAATAATGTTGTCTTTATTACCTGTCTTGCATGCAGAATTGCAGATATAGGCAATTGGCAACGGCTAAATGCCACATGGCATCAATTTTTGAAAATAGGTAACAAGCAACAGCTACCTCATGTATAATGATGCATTTCCAAGTTCCCATTTTTGTACAGCAACAATTCTTAACATTTCAACTAGCACATCAGCACCATCAAAGTTAATAAAAAACACAGGATCCCAATTTCCAGTAAATATTCCATCAGAGTATCACATCAGCATGTGAAGTATCATTGGATTATCACAAAACTATGTTGGTACAGTTGGAATTTGGATGATCCCTTTTATTTAGAGACTTGTTAATAGTTTTAACCCCGTACTCTGAGAAAAGTTTTAACTCTAGACTACCAGCACATTACTCTAGCTAACTTTATTCTTAAACACGTTGGTCTGGAACTGAAGTAAGTAGCCTACTTCAAAGACCTATGAAAAGCTTGAGACATGATGCTTGTGAAATTCCTAGAATTGATTGGATTCATACTATATAAGTAGCCTAATGGCGATAATTAGTTTAATGAACTGTTGGATCTATTGTGCCTAAATTCAAATTGTGTGCCTTTACAGATTACAGTAATTGAAATTCACTCAAATGGCCTGGTACTTAGGTCTGCTTTAGATCCACCTAGTTACAGGCACTAATGGCACAAGTCCATGTCGAGGGCGTGGAGGGTGGTGAAAGATTGAATGCTTTAATTGTTTATTACTCTATGTCTTAACTATTGCAGTCAAGGTTGCAGGCAAAACAAGAAATTGGCAGCAATGTGATGTCCAGATACACAGGTGTATTTATCCACTGCACAACGGAACTAATAACAAATTGTTGATATGTTTTGTTCGAGGAAAGACTCTTGATATACTTTCTTTGAGATCATTGTTTATATGGTTACTTTGAGAATAAAAACTGTTGATATACTTTGAGAAAACAAACTGTTGATATACATTGAGAACAAATTGTTGATATTTTCTGAAGCATTGTGCTTTGATAATAAACAAGATATCCAATTTATTTTAGTCACACATATCTAATTTCATTGCTGTCAACATTAGTTGATTATTTTGACCAGGTACAGTAGATGCGATAATAAAGATGGTCCGCTACGAAGGACTGCATGGGTTTTACAAAGGAATGGGTACAAAGATTGTACAAAGTGTCTTTGCTACCTCGGTTCTCTTTATGGTTAAAGAGGAATTGGTTAAGTTAGCAGTGCTTTTAGTTGCAAGGAGTAGGACTATGCTTATTACTACATCCAAGAAACAATAGGTGTTTGTCCATGACCAATATCTCCAAACTTGATTTCTAGCATCAGCACAGTCAAGTTATCCGTATTGACAGAAATGTGATTTCAATCTACAATCATGTTGTTCCCAACATCAACTGGTATACCACTACCCTCTCAGAAAAAATGGACACCACTACTAGTAAACAGAGAATCATGACAGGACATTAAATGGTTGATAAAGCACTCATGACAACAAGCAAGATTGCCCCTAATATGAAGTGCATGCTAGATTGCTAGCTTTGACAAATGTGTAACTTCAGAGTGTTGAGCTAATGCGCTATGTGCAGGTCGATGAAATCCATGTTCAGGCAATTGGGATCAGAAACAGAGAAACAACTCAATGGACAAACTAAACCTCCTAATTCAGGGAATGCAGCAGTACTAGACAACTACATGTTGCAGAAACATTCATCACCTAATGCTGTTGAGATTCGAAGCATGTAATTACAGAACCAAGGTACTACTACCAGATCAACTTCTCCAGCAGGGATCATTTGCAAGAAACAAGCAAGCAGAGTAGAATTTAGTTTGCTGGAACATAGTTCTTACCTCGGCCTGGGCGCAGCAGGTTCCAAGTGAGGAGGTAGCGGCTGGAGCCCGTCTGCGGCAGCGGCACCTCAGGCACGTTGATGAGCTCGTGCTGGTTGGCCTCGTAGTCCACCACTCTGCGCTCGGGGACGTTCACGCCGAAGAGCCGGTGGTGCAGGTCGAAGTAGACCACATCTGGGTTCGCCGGGCTCACGGTTAGGGTTAGCTGTAGGCACGGATCGACAAGAGCCCGAGACTTCTCCACCTCCCTGTAGGCCGGTGCAGTGTGAAGAGCCCGTAGCTGGGCGCTGTAGCCGGCCTGCACGCCGAGAACCACGGCCGGGCGGGTTGCGGCGGCGAGAGCGGCCGCCGTGGTCGGCAGGCGGGCGGGGAAGGAGGATGAGAAGGGGAGGGCTCGGGGATCTAGGCCACTACATCGGGAGAGGTCTGGGGGTGCGGAGAGGGGGCGTGGGCGTCGGGACAGGTTCGGGAGGCGGCGTCGGCGGGGCACCGGGGAAAAAGTGGGCAGCTTGACGGCGTCGAAGGAAGAAGAGAGCGCCCTACAGGTTGACCCGTGCGCCCTTGTATTTATACTCAGGACGATTTCTAGGGGCGGTTACTAATCCAGCCGCCCCTACAAATGCATTTGCATTTGTAGGGGCGGTTCCTGATCCAGCCGCCCCTACAAACGCATTTGTAGGGGCGGTTCCTGATCCAGCCGCCCCTACAAATATTTTCCATTTTTTTAAATTATTAATTCTGTATTTTTTATATCACAAAAACACAAAGTAATATAAAAATAATTGTATATATGCACAAATATAATATTTTGTATTATTCTATATATGCAGAAATATATGTAAAAACAATTGTAGTCAAAACAATATAGAAAACAAAAAAAACAAAAATTAAAAATTTAAATTTTAAAA
Source organism: Miscanthus lutarioriparius (assembly GCA_904845875.1). Classification (NCBI taxonomy): domain Eukaryota; kingdom Viridiplantae; phylum Streptophyta; class Magnoliopsida; order Poales; family Poaceae; genus Miscanthus; species Miscanthus lutarioriparius. Next base: position 77,300,424 of record CAJGYO010000005.1, read on the forward strand.
CTTCGACTACAATTTTATGACATTAAATGAAATAAAATTAAAATGTTGTAAACATAAAAGTTGTATAACTCATCAACATGGACAACTTTTATTTTGGTCATCTTGTCATGTGACTTTGTTTGAACCATTCAAAATTTGAAATTCAAACAATTTCAACTTGAAACAATATTTTGAAAGAGTAAATGATTTCAGATGAAAAACTCATGAATACCAAAGTTGTAGAACTCATCAATATGTACAACTTTTATTTTGATCATATTTTTATTTGACCAAATTTGAACAGTTAAAATTTTGAATTTCAATAAATGACAACTTCAAACAAGATTTTGAAACCTTAAATGATTTCAACAATAAAAGTCGTGAACATAAAAGTTGTTGAACTCATCACTATCTACAACTTTTATTTTGGTCACTTCTTTATGTGACAAAGTATTAGTAAACATTATTCACAAATTCACATATGACTCATAGTTTCATGAACTAAACGAGAAACATGTTGATTTGTGAACAATGTTTACTATCACTTTGTCAGATGAAGAAATGATCAAAATAAAAGTTGTAGATCTTGATGAGTTATACAACTTTGATATTCAACACTTTTTCAGCTAAAATCATTTAATGGTTGAAAATCTCATTCGAACTTATCATTTTTTTAAATTTGAAAATTTGAAGTGCTCAAACTTTGTCAAATAAAAAGAATGACCAAATCAACACACTAACTTGATAGGGCATGATTTTAGAAAATTTTAGGAAAAAAATCATCACATTTGGAGTTAGTATGAGGGAGAAAGACTAGTTATAAATTTTACCCAGAGATTAAAAAGAAAAATCACAACTGTTCATAATGATCAATGATGAACAAGTGTGATTTCTGGTTTTAATCTGTGGCTGAAACTTGTAACTAGTTTTTCTCCCTCATACTAACTCCAAATGTGATGGTTTTTTCCTAAAATTTTCTAAAATCATGCTCTATCGTTTTAGTCTAGTCATCTATCTTTGTCACTAATTTGGAACAATTCAAAATTTGAATTTTAGAAAATAACAGCTTCAAACCTGATTTTCAAACACTAAATGATTTCAGCTGTAAAGGTGATGAATATAAAAGTTGTATAACTCGTCAAGATTTCCTACTTTTATTTTGGTCATTTTTTTATTTCATAAAGTGTTAAGTGATTTCAAATAGATTCATATAGATGTTGCAAAGAATAGTCTCACACACATGCATAAATGTAGTCTCACACACATAGAAAAATATGTAGTCTTACACACATATATAAATATATAGTCTCACACGCATGCATAAATGAAGTCTTACAAACACACTTACACAAATACTCCATGTTTAACAACTAGCTAGCCTGCTGTAACGACTTTCCCCTTGACACCTTTTCGTTTCCATGGCAATATGTCTTTGGTAGGTTCTTTTCCACAACACTGATCTTTTTAGGAAAGTCTATGAATAGCGGCATCTCATCGTAGTTATTGTAAGCTTCAACATCGTCCACGCCATCAACTCCAATAATGTGTTGTTTCCTAGAGGCAACCACGTGTTTTGTCTTCTTCTTCAGGGGGAGGTTACTTTGTGGGTCAGACATATAGAAAACTTGTGCGACACGTGAAGCGAGCACCCAAGGGTTATCTTGGTAGCCTAGATTCTCGAGGTCCAGGACTCTCAATCCGATCTCATTCAGTTGGTGTTGTTTAATCCAGCGGCATCGAAACAGGGCCATCGTTATATCCCTTCCATAGTCAAGTTCCCATATCTCTTCAATGATGCCAAAGTATTGGATCTTTCGCCCCAATCCATCGAGAGCCTCTATTCGAACACCGCTGTTTTGGTTCACATATTTACTATCCTTTGCGTGGGTATAGTACGTATACCCATTGATGTCATAAGCATTCCAAGATGTCACTTGTCTCGATGGCCCCTCCGCCAACCTACTGATGATAATAAAGTCTATGGTTTCTCCAGGCGGTATGTTTTGGTCATTTAACCATGTAGTTAGTCGTTGCTTGTGTTGTTTCATGACCCAATCATCCGAACGGCCATTTCTCTCCGCCATAATGATAGCCAAGTGTTCATCAATGTACGGTTGCATCAGTTGTGTACTCTGCAAGACACTGTAATGCGCTCGACTCACCTCTTTGTAATCATGGTCGATGAACACTTTTCTACCACTGGTGCCCTTCCCAGGCCTACCCTTGTGACGAGAATCGGGTTTACCAATCCCTTTCTATACTTTTAGGTACTCTTGACAGCACTCGACGACTTCTTCAGTACTGTAACCCTCTATCATGGAGCCCTCTGGGTATGCTCGATTATGCACGTATCGACTTAGAACCGACATCAACCGCTCGTAGGACCACATTTCATGCAAGTATCAAGGGCCCAGCACCTGTATCTGATGAACCATGTGAATCATGAGATGTGGCATTATATAAAAAAAATAGGAGGTAAACACATCTCTAGTTGGTTTTGTGTCTCCACCACAAATTCATGTAGGTCACTCAGCTCTTGCTTGCTAATCGTCTTCTGTGAGATCTTCAAAAAGAAGTAGCACATGCGGGTGATGGCCATTTTCAAGAACTCTGGCTTTATAGCCCTGATTGCAATAGGTAGAAACACTGTCAGCATCACATGACAATCGTGAGCCTTGCAGTGTGTTATTGACAAGTCCTTCATCGACACTAGCTTCTTCACATTTGTTGAAAACCCAGTCGGGACTTTGACCCCCCTCAGGAAAGTGCATATAGCTCTCTTCTCGTCTGGTGTTAGGTTGAAGCACGCCGCGGGCAGAGTGTATTTTCTATTAGCCTCAGGTACCAGGTGAAGCTGTGGCATCACATTTAGCTGCACCATGTCTTTCCATGCTTTTATACCATCCTTTGACTTGCCTGTGTCCATCAAGGTAGCAATGAGACTCTCAAAGACATTCTTCTACACGTGCATAGCATCAATGGCATGGAGGACCTCCAAGTCTGGCCAATAAGGCAGATACTGAAAGAAGATCGATTGTTTCTTGAAAGGTACGCCTTCGACAGGAGGTGTGCTTCTATCTCTGTTCGTCCCATCTGGATTCTTCTTTCCATAGACGACGCGTATGTTTTTCACCATTCTGTACACGTGTTCTCTGTTATGACATCTCTCTGGAGGGGGTTCAATCTTTGGGGCGTTGTTATAAAATCTAAAGAACAATTTGCTGCGGTACTTGTGACTTGTCTTTAAGAAGCGTCGGTTCCTTAGGCAAACTATCTTCTTGGATGCATCCAGGTACACCCATGTAGTACCATCCAAGCAAACCAAGCATCCCATCTTCCCTTTGATCTGTCCAGATAAAGCAAACAGTGCGGGGTAATCATTGGTAGTAACAAATATTATTGCTCTACATATGAAGTCCTCCTTTCAGAATGCATCGTACATCTACTCCCCGTGCCTCCATAGCCTCTCCATTTCTTGCATCAAAGGCTCAAGGAACACGTCTATTTCAATGCCTGGTTGTTTAGGGCTAGAAATAAGAATAGTGAGGAGAAGGTACTTTCTCTTTTGACACAACCATGTTGGGATGTTGTACATGGTCAAGATCACTGGCCATGTGCTGTGGTCGCTCATCCTCTCATTGAAGGGATTCATTCCATCGGTGCTCAAGCCAAACCGTACATTCCTTGGGCCATCGCTAAATTATTTGTGCTTCTCATCAAACCTTTGCCACTGACTACAATCAGCTGGGTGTGCAATTTTATCATCATCCAACTTGCGCTCATCATCCCACCATGTCATGAGTGTGGCTTCTTTAGGGTTTAGGAAGATACGTCTCAAGCGGTCAGTCACTGGCAGGTACCACATTACCAAGGCAGGAATTCTTCTCTGCTTTGTATCGTTACCTAATGGAGTGTCCTCTGGGGGCTAAGATTCTTGTACCACCTTTTTGTACCCTTCTTATTCCTCTTTTTCCCCGTGGAGGCTTCGTCCCCACCATAAAGGTCATTGTTCTTGTACCAACTGGCCCCACACCGGGGACATTTATCCAGTGACTTGAACGTTTCGCCACAAAAAAGTATACAGTGGTTGGGGCATGCCTGGATTTTTTCAACCCCCATTATCAATGGACTTATGACCTTCTTTGCTTGGTATGTGTTGGCGGGAACTGAGTTTGGTTGTGGCAGCACCCATGACAGGAGAGGCAATAGATCATTGAAACTACAGTCTGATCAGCCGTACTTAGCCTTCAGGATGAGCAGTTCAAGCACAAAACATAGCAATGTCCAATGTGTCGGACAACCCTTTTCAACACCATACACAGTCTCCTTCGATGCTTTTGTCACCCTTTCCAAATTTTCTAGACCTTTCGGGCTATTTAGTAAAATCTCTAGTCCAAGGCCTCAAATCATGTCCTCTAAATCATCTTCATCCCCGACACGTGCTCCACCATCATTATTGACACCACCTTCGTCGTTACCATCCCAACCACCAGCATCACCACCTTGTTCATTGCCAAACTCAAAATCCATTCGTGCATCAAGCTCTGCTGAATATTGGGACAGGGATTCTATGGTTTCGTCATTGTATTCCTCCTCATCCTCGTCGTTAACAATAACCGTTTCACCATAATGAATCCACACTGTGTAGTCCTCAACAAATCCTCGTATAATCAAATGTGATCTGATGATAGTCACATCTGTCCATGCCATACGGTTCTTGCAATCTTTATAGGGACAAATAATTGTATCCTTATTCTCTTTGAATGTCGTTGCATGCTTCTTTGCAGCTTCAATAAATTTATCCACCTCTTCACAGAAACCTACCTTGAACCTTAACGAACCATACATCCAAGAGTTCCTGTACTCCATCTTTTACAACAACAAAACAAACATTAAAGGACTACTTATTTAGATATATATAAAAATGAATCAAATTAATAATTACTTGAGAATAATTGTATATACTTCAGATATATATGAATATAAATCTAATATAATTACATGAAGCATACAAACATACCATGGTAGAGGAAAATTAATTAATGGCCCATTTATCCATAAATAATTAAAATACATATTTATTGATTACAATAAACAATTTCAAAGACAACAATTAGCAATAATTATACTTTACCCAATATCTTTTATACAAACCCTAGTCCAATTTTATCAAACATAAATTTACAAAAATGAAATTAATAAAAAAACCAAACCCTAGATCTAGATCTACATGCACATGAAACATGCATAAAACTAACTAATTGTTCCCTAAAATCAAGAAACATGGACCAAATAAGAGTATGATCTTGTTCCCCTCCCTATTTACCCTAGTGCATTTAAAATTTGGGTCTAATTTGCTTCATAAGTGGCTCAAGCACCATAGAAGAGAGAGAAAAACAAAACTTTAATTACTCACCAACCAACCATTAAAACTTCAAAAAAAATGTGCGGAATAATATTTTCTTACCTTCTACAACCTCTCCATCAAAGGATTTGAGACCAAAACCTTCCCCCCTTAGTAGAGCAATTTTTGGGAGGTTTCCAAGGCCTCCCCACCTTTCTTTCATGGGTTGGAGTGAGTGACCCAAGGAGAAAGATGGTGCTGCAGTTGTTTTATATGTGGGTCATTTGTAGGGGTGGCTGGTGATTGAGCCACTCCTACAAATCGGAGGTATTTATACGGGGGCATTTGTAGGGGCGGCTCAATCACCAGCCGCCCCTACAAATAGCAACGCCGGGGGCGGCTGGTGAGTGAGCCGCCCTTACAAATCAGACCCATTTGTAGAGGCGGCTCGTATCACCAGCCGCCCCTACTGTTCCATTTGTAGGGGTGGCTGGTGTCTGGGCTCCCGAGCACGCCACTGTAGGGGCGGCTCCATCACCAGCCATCCCTACAAAAAATTTGTCCCGTTGCTAAAAATCATTTTTTACGTAGTGATTGTCCCCCACTCCAATATGCTTGCAGCTAGCTGATCAATCAGTCCGTTACCTAGCGGCCATAGCAGAAGACATTCCCATAAGAATCAAAAACTGCATCATCCCAGTCAACTTTGTGGTGCTGGATATTAGGATTGACACAAACACAGCTCATTCTTGGGAGACCATTCCTACGAACTGCAAACGCACACATCGACACAAGAGCCAGAGAAATTATTCACTTGAACATCAATGGGAAGGAAGAGAAGTTTCTATTCAAACCATGATCTGAGCAATGCTCCATGGTAAGAGATGTAAATGATGAAGTAACTGCCACTAATTCCCAATAGATGGCGATCAAGACCAAGAAGCAAGTCTGGTGGAAGAAAAGAGCGCAATCACCTGTGTCATCCACTCCGGAGCCGGATGAAATATTTTCAAGGTAAAATCAAAGAGAAGTCTAGCTCAAGGACACAAAATCATGAGCCCCTGCTCAAGGTAAAAATTGGTACATATTTCATCCCTCCTTGTATAGGCATTTTCTTAAATTTTTAAAGTTTTATACTTAAGCTGCAAACCCTCTTCCTTCAAACTTATGAATGCGATATGAATCTGTGATAAAAATTTGATGCGTCTTTGGGCAAATGATGGGTTGGTCGACCCTAGGTCATGTTGAGCAACCCCACCTTTGATCCATCTTGACTCTCTCTAAATAATTTGTTGCCCACATTTTCTAAAGTTTGGAGAAAGGATGGATGTGATTTGGAGCTTACCTTGCAAGTGAGTTAAGTGGTTGATTCCCTCAGGCATATGGGAGTGGTTGATCCCCTCAAGCATATGGGAATCACGACATATGGTCAAGAACCTCTATAGAGTGTCTTTAAACTGAGCCATGCTCTTGGTCATGAGAAGCCTGGATCCTTACTGAATAGATGTTTAATTGTTATATGATGTTATTTATGCTTATTCATTGTCATATTTCCTTTATTTATTACTGTCGACATGGAATTTCGTCCCGTGCCGAGGACACACGTAGCAAGCCGAAAGGATCCGCTCGATGGAGCTGGAGATCCACCTAGCTTCAGCACAAGGGTGGTCGATCCTGCGCACTCCTCCCGAGACGTGCCAGTCAATTTGACCCTGCAATTAATAAAGAGAGAAAGCTTATCAGTAATTAAGGGCAGAACGTGTCGGTGTTGCCAGACAGTCCCGAATGTGCGGCTCTGAGACCCGATATAAAAGGAGATCGACTAAATAGCCGATTCTAGCATATTCGTACGAATAAATCGGTTAAAGCTCATGGGGTTGTGTAAGAAGAATCGATTATCATTATGAATATCATTATTTAAACAAATACTGGTCACTGGCAAAAAGATATCAACAGTAATTAGTTCATGCTAAGCCAATGACTGCAAGTAACCGAACCCCTTTTTATGAAAGAAACAATTCATCATCATTCAACCATTTAATAGAGATAAATCTAATAAACATATTAGATCTCATCTATCGTTATGACCAGTGAGGCATGAGGCAGAATCATGCAGGCTATAGAAACAACAATAGACTCGATGACCCTAACTTATTACTAATATCAGTGGGGCATGAGGGAGAATCATGCAGGCCGTAATATAATAATAAGATCATGGGGCTAACACATCTTTCAACCTATCGCTACTTCAACGATCTCGTGATGCGAACCGTTCGTGAAAGCGCTCGATATCGGCTAAAACAGTCGATTCAGGCATAACGCACAGTTATGGTCGTGCCCTCTCAGGAACAGATCTACCAAATAACGATCCCCGCTCCACGGTGCTAACTGTGGGGTGTGAGGCAGAATCACATAGGCCGTGATAATGGGCCAGGAACAGTTTTCGCTAGCCAATAGATCTACTCAAGATCAAACATGCCTTAACCGCACGCTATGCACGATCAAGATTGACATAAAACAGCCAATAAAACATAACTCATCGTTTAAAGTGTAGATTAAATCAGTTTAGATTAACAAACGATGGGTTAACAAAGATGTAAGGCCGATCTAGATCAATCCCAATCGGGCGAAGAAATATTACTGTAATTAAATAAACAATGGAAGCAATAAGCAATATCAGTAACTTAATGAATCTATCCGAAGGAATGCCACCTTTAGATAGGGCCGATAACTTGACCTTAATCTAGTTTGAGCAGTGGATGTCAACCGGATCGATGCTGCCGTACTTGAACTAAACAAGAGTCGATAACTAACTCATACCAGAGTCGCAGTGGAGGTCTACCGGATCGATGCAGCCATACGAACAGAGGTATAAGCCATAACGGTACTTACAGACAAGCAGTGGAGGTCGACTGGATCGATGCAGCCGTACTTGCTGAAGAACTCGCCGAGATCTACTCTACTCCTACTCCAAAGGGGTGGTTGGAGCCAAAAAAGTAAATAACTTGTATTGGATTGATTGTGTGTCTTTTTACAATAGCCGAGGTTTGGTATTTATACCCAGAGCTTAAAAACGAATCCTACTCGAGTACGACTCAGTACAATCTTTGGTACAAAGAAAACATTCCTATTTTAAGGTAACTTGGACTCTAATCTTTCCCCTTTTGTAGAGTCTGATATGTATCTTCTCGATGCCAACCATATCTCGCCATTGTTATCTGTTGATGTTATTCGGAGAGAACCGATCCTAGCGTCGCATTCAACCTGGCGGATATCAATCCTTACTCAATCGACTCCTTGATTGGCATAATCTTGGAAGCCTACGAGTTCCCGCGCTCTTCTCCCAAATTTTGGTGTAAACACATGCCCCCGAATTTTGGGATAAATGATTTTATCCCAAAATTTGAGTTCATTGGTTTACCATGCCGTAACTATACTATCCCGGGATATATGCACGACTCCTAACTTTCTAGCCCGAGTTTTATATAACATCCCAACAGTATCTTTTGCAACCTACTTGGCCTGTTCGCTTTCTCCTTCTTCCTCAAGCCAACTTTAACAGCAGAAGCCATCATCGCCAAGGCCCCAAACCCTAGCAAACCATCTGTTCTAACAAGCCATCATCCAAGCGATCCTCGCCAGGTTTAAACCAATTTTCGATCATGATGGCGACCGTCGCCCACATCCCTAAGGTATGTCTCCAAGTTTCCATTCTCCAATTATCAGCCGCTACCTTGTATTTCTTTTCTTCTCAAACTTATTTCGTCCGATTTCTTAGGAAATGAGGAACGAATTCTTGATTCCATCAGTCGTTTCCCCCAATATTTATTTTCTTGGGCCTATGGGTGATTCCGATCCATCCGATTTCATTCGCCAAGAAACCAACCAAATCCCCTTCAAACATTCTGCAGTGATTTGTCCTCTTGGAATACCAAAACTCTCTTTAGAAATTGGCCAAAGATGCCTAAGGGATGGAGAAATTGGTTCCACAGGATGGCCGAGAAAAAGGGTGGAGATTGGGAACTTTATGATCTGAATCAATACTTGACCCTTTTATTGTCCGAGATGGAGAGGAACGACTCACTTCTGATCGCTGCATCTTATTTCTGGTCCAATGCGCTGAATGCTTTCATCTTTGGTTATGGCCCAATGACCATCACCATGCCCGATGTTTACATGTTGACCGGCTTTAGAATAACTGGATCAATGCAGCCTTACGAGTACTTGAGTGCTGGCTCCAAGAAATTAGCTAAAATAGCAGACTGCACAGGATGGGCTGGTTATATTCTGAACCACGTTGAAGATGGATCAGTTGTCAGCGAAAGGGAATACATGGCTTTTCTGAACATGTGTTTGGAAAAATTTATTTTTTGCGGGTCATCTTGTGGTCCAACCTATAATCACAAACTCATGGCGGAGCACCTAGCATTAGGCAAGGATATCCCTCTTGGAAAATATCTGCTAGGAGCTGCTTATCATCTAATGTACCAGGTGGCTGCTCAATTACTGAAGAATGAACCAATGCATACTGTCAGTGGCCCCTGATGGCTGATACAACTAAGCCTTAACTTGTATATGCATAAGTTTGTGAGGCCTGATCTCAAAAGCCTGAGTTTCCCTTCTTCCAATTTTGATGAAGAATATAGAGGTGAAGAAGGAAGAACTCGGCAGTGCATGAGCTATGGTGAGGCTGCATCGTCCATAACAATTGATTTCGTTATTGGCCATCTCTTTAAGAAGTTTATAGAGGATTTGGTGTAGGCTTCCTGACTTGGCTACCATATGATGATGAGAATGACGAGCTGGCCTTCCCATCCAAGTTTCGATTTGAGTCGGCCTGTTCGGACGATGTGGCGGCCGTAATCTTCAATTCTTTCATCAAGCCCTGTGTTCTTCCAGTCGAGTTTCGTCATGGCCGTGGCAAAATGGCCACAGGCTCTTTTATTCCAGGCAATCTTCCAATGTATGAATTTTACAACCCATCCTTTGTAGTTCGTCAGTTTGGTTTTGGTCAATTGCCTCCTCAGCTATTCTTCAAAGACATACTAAAGCCTCGAGAAGATATTAGTGAAGTGTTGGAAGCTGGCAGAGTTTTTCAACTGGGATCAGATCTCCCTTCCCTCTATTTGCATGATTGGATTAGAGTCAGCCTTTCTTCCACTCCCTTTGACTCTTGGTGGCAAGAATGGCACTCCCATCCTTTCTGTGGATCGGTCCATCCTTTGTGTTATCCCTGGATGGAAAATTTACTTATGACGGAGTGGTAATTTGCTACTTCTCTTCAAGAAAACTGCTTGACGAATTCCTCTGTTAACCATCCTAATCGACCTTTTTAGGATGTTGAATTTGATCCTTCGAGCTTAGATAGGAAAGGGTGTCCTATAGATTACCAGCCACCGTGCCCGGTTTCAAGAATGGGATCGGCTGCACCTTCACTAAAAAAATTGATGAAAACTCCTGCTGCCCCCATAACTGTGACATATCAATCTTTAAAGCGCAAGGTGGTCCAAGGGGCATCCCAAAAAACCACTACTGGGAAGAGACTTCGTAGAACAAGACCATCAACTGCTCAGGTAAACAGTTCACCTCTTTCTCAAAATGATACTCACTTGATGACTTCGTCCCTTCACAACTATTGAGCATTGCATCCCAACCTGTTCTGGACGAGGAACTATCATCCTAGGCGTTTGACTCAGCACCAACTGAACTCCCATCGGCTATTCTATGAAGGGAGCCGATCTTGGTTGAAATAACTGATACTTCCACAACAGCAGAAAATGTGAGTTTTATCTTCGATGCTTACCAGGGTATTTTCTTTAACTTCCTTCATTCAGTCCTCTACCCTTCATCTGATTTCCTACTGTGCCAGATACTTCCTAACGAAACACCTATGCAAGATTGGGGGCCTGATAGTCCACTCAACGACCCTATCGACGTTGAAGGTGGCCTTGTTGCCGCTAACACTCAGACTGTTGATTCCCCAGTCCGGCAAACAACTGATGGTGAGGGAGTTATTTGTTCAATTTATCTCTCTGCAGTAAACATGAACTAAAAATCTTCTGATGTTTGCAGATGCCGATGTTGAGATTTCTGAGCCGATTCAACCAGATATTACTGGTGTATCGTCGGCTGTTCCCTCCCTTCAAATAGAAGCTACCATAGAAAAGGTGTTGTACCTCATTTTACTTGTTCATTCTATCATAAACTGATCCAATCCTTCTAATCAAGTTTCCCTACATAGGCACTCGATCCTCCACCCTGGAGCTACTCTTTCAATCTTGAGGAATATTTTGATGAAGATGAGATCAGATCGTCAACCACTTCCTCTAGCGAAGCTCTACCGGAGGAGACCAGAAATCGGCTAAGAAATATACTGCCAATATTTGAGAGGAATATAGCCAATCTGGTCCAAGATACTGATTCAATGCAGAGAGTCTTCCTAGCTATTAAGGGTGATCCTTCCCCAGCTCTCTCCAGAGTCTTGTCATCTTTGTCTATCTTTGAAGATCAGGCTTTGGAGGTGAAAAAGACTCAGAGAAATTTGTCCAACCGCGAAGCCCTACTGGCCAGGGGGAACTCCAATAGGTAAGATGCTAAAGAGTTGGCGCAGTTAATTGATGACTTGAAGAACTCCTCCCTCAGGACCGATCCAGAGTTGTCCCAATTGGAAATCAAGCGTGCAGAACTTGAGAAGGAGCTGGAAAACGTGAAGGCTGCCATTGATAATCGCAAGTCCACTCTGGCCCAAATATTTGATGCCATCAAACAAAAGAAACCGGCACTATTGGCCAAGGTGAAAGAAGGCAGAGCCATCCAAAGCAGCCTTGAGAGCGCTCCTAGAATAGCTGAAGAATACGAGCAAAAGATTGTAGAAGCTGATGCTATCCGGCTAGAAGTACTGAAAGTCATCCAGGATGTCCTAAACCTGTAATCTGTATGCCAACACGTGTCTCATGTAGGGTCAATGATAACTATATCTTTGTTGCCTTGTCACATTTCTCATTTTGGCTAAAGAGCCGATTTGAAAACAGCCGACTTCATATTTCCAATCTCAATCCAATTAAGTTCTGAAAACCTGGCTTTACCAAGAGAGCCCTTCGATTTTTCTACCCTCAGCCACCCAATGCCGTATTCTCATTGGCCTCAGCGAAGTGACGCTTTGCCTTCTATTGATTGCGGTTGCCTTTTGCGCGCCCTGAGGCGTCCGCCTCTTCGCTTCATGTCTTCAAATACCAGCTGATGGCATCGGCCTCGAACACATCTCCATTCACAACTGTTCCTTTGCTCCTCTCCACCTGCTGAAACCTTGTAGCAGTTTTCTTTCTCCCTTCCGTAGATCCAATCATTCTTCATGGCCGGTGACGACAACTGAGGCAAGCACGAGGCGGTGGAAATCCCGGAGGAGAACATGCCGATGAACCAGTGTCTCCGACACATGAGGTGAGATTGACATTTCTTGTTTATGATGATGAATTGCTCTAACTCGCCTATAGGTTTGTTGTGAATGACAGTCTCCGTCCTCTTCCTAGGGCCGGCGGGCCCTCTTACGCTGCATCTTTTGCACCGGCCTCATCGTCGGACTCCTCCGATTCGTACAACAGTGACGACGCCTGGCGCTTTCTTCGAGAGTGGAGGGCAGCCTAGAACCATTACTCTGAAGTGACTCGGGAGAATGACCAACTTGGGATCCATCTCAAGGTCTCTCAAGCAGCCCTTCATGCTGCCAAAGAGGAGGCTAGTGTCGTTCGGGCACGGCTGGCCGAATTCGACGCCATGGTGGCCGGTAAGATGAACCCCATGAACACTTTTACTCCAACTTCCACTGTTTTTTATGTTGACATTCCTTTCGTCTTCTGTGATCATCAGCCTTGACAGTGTAGTTGGAGTCTCTCCAAGTGGCGGCGAACGCGGCCGTGGACGTTGTCAACGCTCGGGGTCCCCTCATTGATGCTCACCTCCATGACATTCCGGCCCGCGTTCAGGAGATCGCCCTTCACGGCGTTCATCATGGTGCGGCGGTGGCGCTGATTGCGGCGCAGGTCCAGACTAGGTACGAGCTCAACTCCATGGAGACTGGCTTCCCAATAGGTGACGACCCTGAGGAATATGAAGACCTACTTGAAGAACTCATCATAGCAGCGGAAGCCATAGTAGACATCACACCCGCCCAGGATGTGGTGAACAAGGTTTTTGATTAGATTGTATCTAGGGTAATCCGATGAACAAAGACTCATGTTCTTTTCATGTATGCGCCTCAGTGTAATACCCTTGTGTATGTCTATTTTTTCTTTTTGTTTTTGCTCTATAGGCGATACATATCGTATCGGCTTTTATTGTATTTGAAGATTTTCATTTTTTGAACTAGAGGTGATACCCTCTTGGTACCGGCTATTAGAGCCGAGAACGAATTGGCTATCAAATGTTGACCAGATGTTAGGATAATGTACCATACAACTTTTCATATCAAAGGTCAAACGATTAATCAACCCAGGTCAAGTATTCTATTGAGTGAAATAGAACCTTTTTAAGAAATCCATTAACTCTGAATCGCACTTACAATTTGACTCAGCATCCACATACGTCGGCCTAAACCCATCTCCAAGACTCAATGCTTATTTTTCCTTTAATCCAATGGCCGACGTGAAGCCATGATTTTTCTACTAAAACAAACTCTTAGAGCCAATCGCTTGCATCGGTTGTTGACTTTCATCGCTGATCTTAATGAAGCCTCCTTCCCATGACTTGCCAGAAAAACATTCAAAGTCTCCTAATTCCCAAAAGACTGGATCGGCTATTGCGATGCTCATGGACTCATCAGCGCGAACCAGTTCGACATCATCTCCATGCCATTGAATCAAACATTGATGCATGGTCGATGGTATATAGCAGTTCACATGAATCCAATCACAATCGAGGAGCAAACTGCATGACCCTTTTCCATCGATGGCGAAGAATGTGGTGAGCAAAGTCTTGCTTCCGATTGTTAGTTCGACGTTTATTGTCCCCCGGGTCTTAGACGTATTACCTCCGAAGTCCTTAAGCATCATGTCAGTCTCCATCAGATCTCCTGGTTCTTTGCCAAGCTTATGAAAAGTGGTGTAGGAAATAAGATTGATAGAAGCACCTCTGTCCACCAACATCTTATTCATCAGCTTCCCATCAATAAAACCTTTCATATACAAAGCTTTTAAGTGCCGATGCTTGACCGGTTTGTCAAATATTGCTTGCTGTACAACCGTTAACTTGACAACTATCTCCTCATACTCCGATTCATCGAAATCCGAATAAACTTCTTGATCTGCCGGAGCTCTGAATTCTGATGGCAACAGAAAAGCCATTTGGATATTAGCCGATGGTTGCTTTCTATCGGCTGTTTGTTTGGTATGCCATACTTGAGGTTTACCGGATGCCTGAGCCTGTTCCATCTCTTTATTCCTTAGGTGTTGCACCCTTCTCTTCTGGTTTCTTGTCAAACCTCCTGGGCACCACTGGCCTTCCTGCCAAACATATTTTCTTTCGTTGCCTTCCTCTTCATAATCAGCCCAGTCCTGGTCAACAAGTTTTTTTCCAAGCCGATCATGAACACTTTTATTTTTTAAGCGCCGATCCATGTTATTATGATGATATGCACCTTGAGCATGGATAGACCGGCGGTTGGTTTGAGGCTGCCTAAACTCCTGATATTGATTGCTGCATTCTGGACAGTCATGTCTGGTAGGTAACTTCAAACCTTTATTCCATCAATGTCTGAAGAAAGGACAATTCCAATGCAATTCGGCTTGTTTCCTTTCATACCTCTCTTCTTTTAGTTGATGCTGGTATGCTTGATCCTTTAACCAACGCTGATAATCTTTTTCCTTCTACCGCTGCCATTTATTCAATAGAATCCAAGATGTAACTCATGGCTTTTTCGTCCCTGCTTTTGACGTCTCCTCCTGCTCGTATCGGCTCTTTTGCTCGGCACGACGTCTCCTAATCTCTCTGTACTCGTCAGTCGATATTTGCATCTTGGAATCGACTGTCACAGCTTCCTTTGATTTGGTTGACGTTAGGACCTTAGTCTTTCCTTTGAGTAGCCCAGCATCAACCATGTTTTGTTCTCCTGGGAAAGGATTATCATCAACTTTCATTTTCTGAGGCGTATCAAATTTGAGCCTCCCCTGCTGAATAGCCCTCTGTATATGCTGCCTGAAGATTCTGCATTCATTAGTGGAATGAGAAGTAGCATTATGGAACTTGCAGAACTTCTTATTCTTCAACTGATCAGGGGGCAACATGACATGACCATCGGGCAACTTGATCTGCCCTTTCTCAAGCAAGAAATCAAAGAGCTTATCTAATTTGGTGACATCAAAGTCATAGCTCTCCTCGACTCCTCTTCCCCAAGGATTTGGCACCATCACTGTCTTCTTGCCCCAATTCCATTCAGCCGCAGCAACCTCTTCTTCTTCATCTTCATAGCCATCATCGACTGAGTATGGATCATAAGCTTCGGCTACTATGGTACTCTTCTGGAATCGGGTATCTCTACGCATACTCTAGAATTGGCTATTGAGCGCTGCCACTCGTTGAGACAATTGACCCAAGTTGTCAAATTCTTGTTCCAGCAGCTTTTCTTCCCACATTGGCAGCATTCCTTGGACAGCTAAAGCAGCTAGTTGATCATCAGCCAAATTTAAGGAGAAGCACAAGTTCCTGGTTTCTCAGAACCTCTGAAGAAATTTAGTGCCCGATTCATTAGTCTTCTTTCTTATAGTTGTTAGATCTTTAATCTTCTTTTCTCCAGTCCCAGTGTAAAAATATGTATGAAACTTATTCTCTAGGGCAGCCCAATTGGTAGTGGAATTGACTGGTAGTGATGAAAACCAAGTGAAGGCTGGCCCTGATAAGGACAAGGAGAAGAAACGAACTCGATGGGCATCCTCAGCTGATGCTTCGCCCAATTGTGTAAGATACCGACTGATATGTTCTATCGTGCTTGTACTGTCTTGGCCAGTGAACTTAGCGAATTCTGGGAGCCTGTAATTTGTGGGAAGAGTGACCAAATCATACCATTCTGGATATTGTCGCTTGTACGAAAAGGTCAGCCCTTTTGGCTTCAGACCGAACTAATTTTTCATCATCTCAGTCACCCTCAGCAATAATTCATCAGCTTGCGGATTTGGATTCCTCTGCACCTGTTGACCCATCTGTGGATTGAAATCCTGTATGCCTTGATATCCTAGATTTGGCATCATGTGAAGGGTGTTATAATCCGTGCCATAGTGATACCCTTGTGGAATCTCGATCTGCTGGGTTCTTTGCTGGCTTGCTGCTTGAAGTCTCTGATTGTAGACATAAGGATCTATATCTCTATGGATCCTTTGAATTGATGGTGCTATTTTTTAAGACGACGATGGTATGTGGCCTGATGTGCCAAAATTGATCACCTGGTTCTGACTTTGCCCCGCCGGCTGTTGCACATGCTGTACTAACGGTCCAGGATTGTACTGTATCTAATTTGCAGTAGTTCCTTGAGTTTGTTCAGATGAACCCTGAACTGCCTGGACATCACCATTACCAGCTGGTGCTGCTTCTTGATGGATGGTACCAACTTGATTAGTCCCTTGGGTAGACGAATCTAGAATATTGCAATAAGTCAGCCCACCTTGACCAACTGGAAATCCATGAATCGCCTCTCTCATGGCGTTGTGGAATATGTCCAAGAAAGCTTCATTATGGCTTGATATGGCATCACGAACAGATTTGTCTACAACTTCTTTAAAGAAATGCATGTCTTCATCTTCAGTTGTATCCATCTGCCCATGTAGTAGAACTCTTGGTAGTGGGAATTTTTGAACAATTGTGTTGTCACGTGTTTTGGTGTAGGAGAACAAACACTTGTTCTGAAACTCTTCTATAGCTTTGCTGATGATACCCTTATCCCCATCAGGTAGATCTTCATAATGCAGCATAAGGATGTCGTTGTTGTTGTGAACTGCCATGATGATTGTGGGGTCCCACCGGGCATGCCAAAAACGTGTGTCGACATGGAATTTCGTCCCGTGCTCAGGACACACGTAGCAAGCCAGAAGGGTCCACTCGATGGAGCTGGAGATCCACCTAGCTTCAGCGCAAGGGTGGTTGATCCTACGCACTCTTCCCGAGATGTGCCAGTCAATTTGACCCTACAATTGACAATCAGAGAAAGCTTATCAGTAATTAAGGGCAGAACATGCCGGTGTTGCCAGACAGTCCTGAATGTGCGACTCTGAGACCCGATATAAAAGGAGATCGACTAAATAGCCCATTCCAGCATATTCGTAAGAATAAATTGGTTAAAGCTCATGGGGTTGTGTATGAAGAATTGGTTATCATTATGAATATCATTATTTAAACAAATACTGGTCATTGGCAAAAAGATATCAATAGTAATTAGTTCATGCTAAGCCAATGACTGCAAGTAACCAAACCCCTTTTTATGAAAGAAACAATTCATCATCATTCCACCATTTAATAGAGATAAATCTAATAAACATATTAGATATCATCTATCGTTATGACCAGTGGGGCATGAGGCAGAATCATGCAGGCCGTAGAAACAACAATAGACTCGACGACCCTAACTTATTACTAAAATCAATGGGGCATGAGGCAGAATCATGCAGGCCGTAATACAATAATAAGATCATGAGGCTAACACATCTTTCAACCTATCGCTACTTCAATGATCTCGTGATGCAAACCGTTCGTGAAAGCGCTCGATATCGGCTAAAACAGTCGATTCAGGCATAACGCACAGTTAAGGTCGTGCCCTCTCAGGAACAGATCTACCAAATAACGACCCCCGCTCCACGGTGCTAACAGTAGGGTGTGAGGCAGAACCACACTGGCCGTGATAATGGGCCATGGAACAGTTTTCGCTAGCCAATAGATCTACTCAAGATCAAACACGCCTTAACCGCACGCTATGCACGATCAAGATTGACATAAAACAGCCGATAAAACATAACTCATCATTTAAAGTGTAGATTAAATCAGTTTAGATTAACAAACGATGGGTTAACAAAGATGTAAGGCCGATCTAGATCAATCCCAATCGGGTGAAGTGATATTGCTGTAATTAAATAAACAATGAAAGCAATAAGCAATATCGTTAACTTAATGAATCTATCCGAAGGAACGTCACCCTTAGATAGAGCCAATAACTTGACCTTAATATAGTTCGAGCAGTGGAGGTCGACCGGATCGATACAGCCGTACTTGAACTAGACAAGAGTCGATAACTAACTCATACCAGAGTCGAAGTGGAGGTCGACCGGATCGATGCAGCCGTACGAACAAAGGTATAAGCCATGACAGTACTTACAGACAAGCAGTGGAGGTCGATCAGATCGATGCAGCTGTACTTGCTGAAGAACTCACCGAGATCTACTCTACTCCTACTCCTAAGGGGTGGCCGGAGCCGAAAAAGTAAATAACTTATATTGGATTGATTGTGTGTCTTTTTACAATAGCCGGGGTTTGGTATTTATACCCGGAGCTTAAAAATGAATCCTACTCGAGTACGACTCAGTACAATCTTTGGTACAAAGAAAACATTCCTATTTTAAGGTAACTTGGACTCTAATCTTTCCCCTTTTATAGAGTCCGATATGTATCTTCTCGATGCCAACCATATCTCATCATTGTTATCTGCTGATGTCATTCAGAGAGAACCAATCCCAGCGTCGCATTCGACCCGACGGATATCAATCCTTACTCAATAGACTCCTTTATTGGCATAATCTTGGAAGCCTGCGAGTTCCCATGCTCTTCTCTCAAATTTTGGTGTAAACACATGCCCCCCAATTTTGGGATAAAATGATTTTATCCCAAAATTCGAGTTCATTGGTTTACCATGCCGTAACAATTACCATGTGAGAATTGGAGCTTAAGCATAACTTAGCAACTCATGTTTTAATGATAAAAATTGACCTACTAAAAGTGCTTACCGCAGTTCAATTGTCTCTAGTCTTTTGAGCCTTCATATGCCCCATGCTATATTTGCTGAGCACTTCATGTGCTTATGCTTGCTTTACTTTCAATAGTTTGGAAGTCCCGGATGGGTACCAAATGGTAGCGCACGAGACACAAGATTTATAATGGTTCAGGCATATGGTGCCCCAGTCCAGTTGGGGGTGTGTTGGTATTTATTAACTTGTCACTTGTTTTAGTAGTCACCTAATATATGTCGACATCTCTTAACATTACTTTACTAGGTTGTCATCCCTAGTTATGATGCCAGAGATGATTGTTGGTACTTCCTAGTATTACTACTAGAATAATACTAACTAGTTCTTTATTATTTTATGTGACTAGGAAGAATATATAGATATATATGAATGAAAGTAATCTGTAAGTGCACAGATAATATACCATTGTAGCACTTCACTCGGGAGTATTTCAAGTATCGTTATTTATATTTTTACCACAGGGAAGGTCTGGCAAGGACATGTATTGATAACTTACGCTATTGATGGAGAAATAAACCATAACCAATATTCTACTCACAATAGGGGTAAGTCAAGAGGTAAATGTATATATGAGTGGTGCATAATAACTAATCATCGATCACTCATAGTACTCCTTTCTATAGCATTAGTATGGTTAAGTAGAATATTAGAGGAATAATTCCTAAGTTATTCTTAATTACAAGTCAAAGCATACATTGATTAGTGCAATTACACTTATTAATCATGGCTAAAATCAACTTCATATCTACACATAAGGGGTATTACTAAGGAAGATTAAGAACAGAGCTTGTCTTCCTTCGTAACTAGATCCTACTTGTCCTATATTTGGGGAGTGGACTACAAAGCACTCAACGGGAGTGTCACATCCACGATCTACCACATGGCCCAAAATATAGGGTGTATCCGCAGGTAAACAATGTATAAGCACAATGCTTACACAATGTCGACCACTCACCCCGTGTACGCCAGAGCGAGCACTATATGAACTTCTGTATGAATATGTTGATAATCCAACTATACTAAGCATATAATCAAAGTAGGCGATGAACATGATAATTAGGAACATAAACGATATGAATACTAATGTCATAACCAATTGTAGCAAATATATAAAAGTAATGAGAGATACAAAAGAGAGAGTGCTACAAAGATTATACCAAACCATGCTCTTGACACGATCAGGAATCCAAGCGAAGCCTGCTTGCCACCCTCTAGACCTAGCCTAACTAGCTATGCCCTAGAATATGATGGAACTCTAAGGATGATTAGGGTTTCTATCTTCTCAAATGACTTGATCAAAGTTTGATGATCTAATGCCTGGGGTGGTGGTAGGGGCTCATATATATAGGCCAGAGCGTCAATCCTAAGCCCTCGGATCAAACTGACTTGAATAAACGGTGATCCTTAAGGCGGTGGAGAACCGACATAACAATGGGGGGCTGACAGGTGGGCCTCAGGGGCTGGCCGGCATGTAGGTTGGGACGGCCGGCCCCACCTGGTGGTGCCTCGCCCTCCACTTTGGTGTGGTGTCTTCTCGAGTCTTCTGGAACCTTCTGGGGTTGTTTTCGCTGTGGATAAGCTCCATTAAATCTGACATCTGGGTCTACCTTTATGGTTTTCTAGATAAACCCTGTAGAAAATACAGATTCACCAAAGCTCATGGAATTTATTAGTTTAAACCCCTGGACCTTTGTTGGTGATCATATTAATGCCCTTATACATATTATATTGACGGTTTATAATGTTTGTTAACTACCGTCAACAAACTCTCCCAAGCTTAACCTTTGCTAGTCCCTTAGCAAAGCTAAACTCAGTAAATGGATCAGGAGTTTTAGGATTTTTTAAAACACTGAAGCAACTCCTCAAAAATACAAATGCGTTCAAACAAAAATTCTCCTCCGGATTGGAATGAACCGATCTGACTTTCAAACTTACCAATATTACCTTCAACCTTCGGGCTTCTCAACCATCACTTGGGTCTTGAGCAATTGAAAGACAGAACGATCAAGTTAAGCACTATGTCTCAAGTTCTTTGCTCAACCATTATTCCAGAGTTTTTATGGGTTTTCAAAATAAAACTCAGAGCTCCCTACAGATGGGACTCTTAAGTCTCTCAACATATGTGGTATTTGTGGATCCTCACTAAGGCAATAATGATGTTATGCCTTTCTCTTCCTACAACTAAGGCTTATGTGGAGCTCATAGGAGTGGAAATATCATGAAAGAGCATACTTGCAATACATATATTGTAAAGTCAAACCTCGGATCCAAAGAGAGTTGAGTCATACAATCAAATCAAGATGTGCATGTGTGTGGATGTATAAGGTGGATATATGTGTGGTGGTTAACCTAATTCTATTATGCTCCTTGAAAACATATATCTCTTTTAAAACTCAGAAAATACTTTGTAAGAAAACATGGGCTATCTTATTCATCTCTTTTTTTTTCTTTTCTCTTTTTTTGCAGGCGAGCATCTGAGTACCCATTGTTTTTAATATCTCAGACACTTGTCCATTATTATTATTTCTTTTTTCATGAATAACTTTTGCATATCCCCTTGCTTCTTTTTTGCAACAAAACTTTTGAGAGATAGCAACAAGAACTTGGAGCATTTATTTGGTGGATAATCCTATAAACATGTTTTTGGTGTTTACTCCCAATGTAATAGTAAAACATTTTTGGCATGATCTAGATGGAATGGCATGTTTTTGCGCCTACCCCCTGTTGGTGTTTATTAACGTGACACTTGTTTTAAGTACTTAGCCACCTATTATAAACCTATATCCCTAACTTTACTAGGTTGTCATCCCCAGTGATGATGCCAGAGATATGTATTGATACTACATAGTATTACTACTAGAATAACACTAAGCAGTTCTTATTAATGCAAGTGACTAGAGAGAATATATATAAATCTATGAATACAAAGTATCCACAAGCGCACAAACAATTATACCATTGTAGCATTTTACCCAAGAGTATTCTAGGTATTGTTATTTATATTTTTACCACTAGGAAGGTCTAGCATGGACATGTATTGATAACTTATACTATTAAAGGAGAAATAAACCATAGCTAATACTCTACTCATAACAGGGATAAGTCATAGGATAAGATATGTATAAATGATAAGTATTAGTAATGATAAATCACTCAGAGCACTCCTTCTATAGCACTAGCATGGTCAGATAGAATATTAGAGAAATAATTCCTAAGTCATTCCTAATTACAAGTCAAAGCATACATTTGATTAGTGCAATTACACCTAGTAATCATGGCTAAGATCATCATTATATCTACTCCTAAGGGATATTACTAAGGAAGACTGAAGGTAGAGCTCGTTCTACCTTCATAATCGGACCCTATGTGCACCTATATTCGGGGAGTGGACTATAAAGGACTCAATGGGAGTGTCACATCTGCGATCTAGCACATGACCCAGAATATAGGGTGTATCCACAGGTAAACAATGTATAAGCACCACGCTTACACAATGTCGACCACCCACCCATGGTACCTTGGAGTGAGCGCTATACGAACTTATGCATAAACGCAATGATAAACTAGCTATACTAGATATATAATCAATGTAGGCGATGAACATCATAATGAAGAACATGAATAAGATGAACATTGATATTGTCATAACACTTGTAACTAGCATATAAAAACAATGGAGAAACAAGAGAGAGAGGGGTACAAGAGTTTATGCCGAACCACGCTCTAGACAAGATCTGGAATCCAAGCGAAGTTCTGCTTGCCTCCCTCTTGATCTAATCTAATTAGTTATGCTATGGAGGAGGAGGAGGAGCTCTGGGGAGATTAGGGTTTTTGTCTTTAGATGACTTGATGAGTTATGATCTCCCGGTGGGAGGGGGCTGGATTATATAGTCCTGAGGGTCCAACCTGAGCCCTTGGATCAAACCGACTTAAGCAACGGCGTAAATGCATCCTAGGAGGCAGTGGAGAACCAACATAGCAACGAGGAGGCTGATAGGTGCGCCCAGGGGCCGAGCAGCCTGCAGGTGGGGCTGGCTGGCCCCACACGTCAGCGTCTCAGTCTCTGCTTCGGTGTGGAGTCCTCCCGAGTCTTCTAGAGTCTTCTAGTGTCCGTTTCACGATGGATAAGCGCAATTAGATCTGACATGTAGGTCCACCTTGACGGTTTTCTGATTAAACCCTGCTGGAAACACAGATTCACCAAAACTCATGGAATTTATTAGTTTAAACCCCTAAACCTTCATTGGCGATTATATTTATGCCCTTATGCATGTTTATTTGATGGTTTATAATGGTTGTTAACTACCGTCGACACCCCAGTGTAGGAGTAGTGCATATGTGGGTGGTGTGTACGTGATCTTGATTTTAAGAGCATGACAAACCTCTCATAAGGGTCAACAAAGCTTGACGAAACTCAATGCAAACAAGCAGCATATAAGTGGTAGTTTTCATATATGGCTATGGTAGGAATTCAAGCTTTATCATACAGGAACTCATCATGAAACATTTTTTTGTGTTTTTCCAAAGATAAATCTCTAGAACTTTAGTATCACTTGGAACAAGATAAACAATAGGTTAGACCTTCTCATATCATATCCGTCAATTACCTAGACTTAGATTATGCTACCCATGAGTTTCAAGTTCAGAGTAAATTCTTATATCAAAACAGTCGCATCAAAAACTCGGGAGAATTCAAGGCTGAAAACTAGGTACTTGAAAGGAATTATAATAGAGCAACTATTCATTATTTCCATTCCAAGATATTATCCTCAGAGTCCATTTATTTAACTTTTAAAAATCTAGACACACCTTTTATTTTGTTTTCTCATTTTTTCAGATCACACCTCACTAATATACATATAAAACAAAGATAAATTTTTATTTTCCTTTTAGTTATGCATCTTCTTTTTTAGCAAATGTAGAGTAAATTTAAGAATGACAAAAGGAAAGAAATACTTAGCTAGATACATGGGGGATGCCTTTCCCCCAAGCTAGATGTTGGCGTGTTCGAATGTTGAAGTTGAGTGATCCTTCTCAGAGCAGATTTGCCAGCGGATGTCCCTCTCATCCTGAAGTGGAGTGAGATGAAGACGACCGATGTTCCTCTCGTCTTGAAGTGTAGCGAGATGAAGATGACCGGGTGAACTTGCTCTTGATCTTTGTGCATCATCTTGCAAAATACTAACAAGAATACCAAAACTCATGGAATGGATTAGGATAAAGGGTTAGCGGTTAGCCGTCCAGAGATTTGTTGTTCTTGAGGGTTAGAAATATTTCTGTATTGGCAGAATTTTAGCAGGATGTTTACCTAATATATTTTGGATTTTCTAATTTTATGATATACACAACAGAAAATATGTATGCATCGTATTTTTAATTTTTATGAAACCACAGTGAATATTCCCTTGGGTATTTACACCGTAGATTCATTCACATGGGGCTTAGGATTCATAATGCAATAATAAAATGCAGTCATGAAACTTTTTATTTTTATTTTATTAGCATAATATAAATATAGGAAAGTAAATATGCTAAAGTGAAAAATAATTCATGCAATGCTAGAAAGTAAATATGGATAACTACCAATTTTACCTCCTCGCGAGGGTTCGGATTTTTAAGTCCTCCGGACAGGACTTTTCTCCAATCTTGTTTATTCCTTGGGTGCATCAGTCAGTCCTAGGGATGGAGACATTGATGGTTGCACCTCTTGTGATAGTGACTTAGATGTTGCCACATTTCTTTCCACACCCGCTTCATCTATGGGCTAGTCTTAGGCGGAGTAGGATGATCTTTCACAACTTCTTCAGGTTCTTCATCTTCTTCCCATTTATTCCTTGGGGTTTGATTCCTTTGGCGTCGAATGATCGACATCTCCTCCTGGACCAGGTCTTTTTTGGCTATTCATAAGTGGTATAACTATTGAAATAGCAGCGTACCTTTTCTCTAGGGAATTAGAAGTGGACTTGTCCAGATCCAACATAGATGATCGCGTTGGTGGTGTTAAGGAATGGTCTTCCAAGAATGATGGGTGTATCATCTTCTTCTTCACCCATGTCTAGAACCATGAAGTCGGCAGGGGCATAGTGATCATGTATTCTTACCATGACATTTTTCGCTATTCCCTTCGGAAATCGGATTGATTGGTCCGTCATCTACAATTGCATATATGTAGGGAACAAAGGTTTGACACCAAACAAGTATTCATATGTTACCTTGGACATTATATTGACACCCGATCCAACATCGCAGAAGGTGTTGTGGAAGATTCTTTGTCCAATGGTACACTCGTTCGTGGGTACGCCTAGATCATCCTTCTTAGCAAGGAATGGTGAAGCGAGGAGGTGGTTGCACTCTGACCGTAGTGTGTTGATCATGTTGACTGATTCTTCTTGTAGCTGCCTGACCTTGTTCTTCTATTGTTTTTTGTTCTTACTTACTATCGTCTCTTCGGGCACGTACGATGTCTGTGGATGTCCAAGAGATTGCAAGATATGATTTTTGAAAGAAAACTTCTCCTTTTTATCCTTGATTGTGAAGCAAATCTTGGCACTGTCCGCGTAGATAACGGCTTTTGCGTTGCTTAGGAAAGGTCGACCCAAGATAGTGGGTGCCCTTACATCTCCACATGTTTCCAAAACCACAAAATCTATGGGAATATATGATTGTCCCACTCGAACAATGGCATCTTCTAGAACTCCCTTGGGGTTGCAGAGTGACTGATCTGCAAGCTGCAAACGCATGTTTGTGTATAACAAAGTATCTCTATTAATTTGATCATAAATTACCTTAGGCATGATGTTGACACTTGCTCCAAAGTCACAAACAGCTTCTTGGAAAATTGAGGTCCAATGGCGATGGGGATGACAGGTCTTCCTAGATCGCTCTTTTTTCAGGCAAGGTATAATCTATCCACCTTTTCGTCGATGGTTGTATACAGTAGTATGCTGCATTGTGAATATCAACAAGATTTTGTAGTTTCTAGATCTTCTAGTTGCCCCAGAATCTTACCTTTGTCGGTTGGAGGAACAACAGCTGCCAGCTGAGCTATTTGCGATTCTATCATTTTATTAAAACTATGTTGGTTTTTAATAATAGAGGAGAGGTTATCCATTCTATTATTTATATTTTCTAAAACCCTATCATTAGAAGCTAGTTTTCTAGATAAGCCCTCCATAATTTTAGCTTTGCCAGAAATCAATTCTCTCAAGGGTGGTTGATTGAAATTATTGAAATTATTACCTTGAGGGTTACCTTAGTAATTTGACCTTTGTTGCTAATTCCACCTTGATTTTGTTGAGGCCAAAAGTAGTTGTTGTTGACGAAGTTCACATCCTCATGGATTTTAGGACAATTGTTCCATGAATGCCCAGTGTATCCACACTCTTCACATGTCGTGCGAGAATCATAAATGTGCATGACTTCTTGCTTCTCAGTAGCTCAATCTTCGAGCTTCTTTATTAGTAGGTCCATCCTAGTAGACAGCATGTCTACCTCCTTGAGTTGATGCATACCTCCACCTCTCTTGGGGGTTTAAAGACATTCTTCATTCCAACCTTGGTTGGAGGCCATCTTCTCTACAAGAGCTATTGCAGCTGGTATGGTGAGTGACAGGAATGCACCTCCAGCAACAGCATCCAAAGTCTCATAGGTACTATTGGTCAACCCATGGTAGAAAGTCTGCATGAGTAGCCAATTCTCCATCCCATGATGAGGACATTCTGCAATGTAATCTTGAAAGCATTCCCATGCCTTAGGGATAGATTCATCATGTTGCTGTTGAAAACTTAAAATTCTCCCACGCAGAGCATTGGTCTTGCCTGTGGGAAAGAACTTTGCTAGGAAGGTAGTGGAGCAGTTATCCCAGTAGTGTTTCTATCTTTGTTAGCATAGAACCATTGCTTCGCCTTCCCTAAAAGTGAGAATGGGAAAAGGCAGAGTAATATGGTGTCTCTGGTCACTCCTTTGATGGTGAAAGTGCAGCAAATCTCTAGGAAGTGTTGGAGATGCACACTCGCATCTTCATGTGCCTTTCCACAAAACTGGCTAGCTTGCACCATGTTGATGAGAGCTGGTTTGAGTTCAAAGCCATTGTCTCTGACATTGACCACCGGTCCAGTATGAATATTGGTCATAGTTGGAGTAGAGAACTCACAAAGAGTCTTGTCAACCATGGCTTCAAAATCCGGTGTTAAGCTCCACCTTATCTGGTTGTCTTCCGATTCTAAAGTTGAGACTTTCTTGAGTTTGGCTCTAGTTCTCCTGATTAATACTTCTAGATCTTCAACATAGTTTGTCAGAAGGTCAAAACCAGTCATACATCATCCTACATAAGATATGAAATAGACAAAACAAGGGTAATCCTGCTTGAGCAGGGGTCAATGGTTTTCTCGATCACATTAATAAGTATAAGTTTATCAATATTTCCTTCTTGCCTAGCTACCATCCCCGTAAATGGCGCCAGAAATGCTTGTTGGTATTTATTAACTTATCACTTGTTTTAGTAGTTACCTAATATATGTCTACATCTCTTAACATTACTTTACTAGGTTGTCATCCCTAGTGATGATGCAAGAGATGCTTGTTGGTACTACCTAGTATTACTACTAGAATAATATAAACTAGTTCTTTATTATTTTATGTGACTAGGAAGAATATATAGATATATATGAATGAAAGTAATCTGCAAGCGCACAGATAATATACCATTGTAGCACTTCACCCAGGAGTATTCCAGGTATCGTTATTTATATTTTTACCACATGGAAGGTCTGGCAAGGACATATATTGATAACTTATGCTATTGATGGAGAAATAAACCATAACCAATATTCCACTCACAACAGGGGTAAGTCAAGAGGTAAATGTATATATTAATGGTGCATAATAACTAATCATTGATCACTCAGAGTACTCCTTTCTATAGCATTAGCATGGTTAAGTAGAATATTAGAGGAATAATTCCTAAGTCACTCTTAATTACAAGTCAAAGCATACACTGATTAGTGCAATTACACTTAGTAATCATGGCTAAGATCAACTTCATATCTACACATACGGGATATTATTAAGAAAGATTCAGAACAGAGCTTGTGTTCCTTCGTAACTAGGTCCTACTTGTCCTATATTCGGGGTGTGGACTACAAAGGACTCAACGGGAGTGTCACATCCACGATCTACCACATGGCCCAAAATATAGAGTGTATCCATAGGTAAACAATGTATAAGCACCATGCTTACACAATGTCATCCACTCACCCCGTGTACACCAGAGCGAGCGCTATATGAACTTATGTATGAATATGTTGATAATCGAACTATACTGAGCATATAATCAATGTAGGAGTTGATGATAGTTAACAACCATTATAAACTATCAATTAAACATGTATAAGGGCATAAATATAATCACCAACAAAGGACTAGGGGTCTAAACTAACAAATTCCACAAGTTTTGGTGAATCTGTGTTTCCAGCAGGGTTTAATCTGAAAACCGCCAAGGAGGACCTAAACATCAAAGGAAAATACGGATTTCCACCACGACACCTATGTGGGAAGGCTCTAGAGAAGGATCCAGAAGCCACGTCAACGAAACATCAATGAAGCAGAGGGCGATACGCCTATAGGTCGGCCAGCCTCCCTCAGGCCCACCTGTCAGCCATCTTCGAAGGTCGGTTTCCCACCGCCTTTGAGGACGCATCTAGGCCGTTGCTTAAGTCGGTTTGATCCAAGGGCTCATGTTGCACCCTCAGGGCTATATAACCAGACCTTGCCCCCCTCCCTAAAGAGCATCCTAAAACCCTAATTCATATTCTCTCTATGAGAATCAGAGCTAGCTATCAAGAGAAGATTAGTCCTCCATAGGATTTAGTCTTATAAATAGAAATAGTGAGATAGAGAGTGAGGGAAGAGTTTGGAGGAGATGTCAGCCTATTGGTGCTCTCTCTATGGCTTGTACCTTGGTGGATTGAAGTTCTACTTGAGCTTGCCTTCGAGATATCTCTGGTAATCAACTTCTGATTCAAGTAAGCATCTTGTTTATATTGTTCTTCAGGTTCACGACTCTTTTGAGTGCTTTATTCCTACACTACAGGGAGTAAAGTATTAATTGTAGCTGTAAGCGTGGTGCTTAGACTTAGGCTAATCGTGGATGCCCCTGTATTCTAGATCGGTGGTAGGTCACGTGTGTGACATCAGTACTATATAGCATTGTACTATATAGCATCGTTGATTCTTTGTAGTCCACCTCTTGTCTATAGGTGCACGTAGGACCCGGTTACTAAGGAAAGCATCCTCTGTTGGTGTCTTCCCTTAAGTAATGTCCCCAGTTGAATAGTAGAAGACATAAGCTTACCCAAGTTAGAACTAGAGACCCTTAATTATCCTCTCTACTCTCCTGTTTATCCTAACCTTGTTGCTACTCCTAGATTAGATTAGACTTTAACCTAGTCATTACCCCCTTGTTAAGTTAGACCATAGTTAGTCTCACACGTTTCCCTATGGATATGATACTTGGAATACTTCTGGGTGAGAGCTACAGTGGTATCCATGCGCTTGCGGATTTATCTGTGTGCGTTAAATATACCAACAAGCTTTCTGGTGCCGTTGCTGGAGAAACGGTTGCTGAATTAACTACAAGCCTAGCTTAACCTTTTGCCTTTTACTTTTTCATTTAGCATGGATTCCACTCCTATTTATCAATATGCTAAACCCACGAGCGTGAGCTTCGGACCACCAAAATCCTCAGAGCCTATCCTATCACCTAGTTACGAGCTGTGCCCATGTCTTATAAAATTGATTCGGGATCAATCATTCTCGGGAGAAGGCGATGAAAACCCATAGTCACACCTATGAGAGTTTGAGCAGACCTGTGCATGCTTGTGTATCGCTGACATGTCTGACAAGACCTTAAGATGGAAGTTGTTTTTGTTCTCTTTGACGGGAAAAGCTAAAACATGGTATAGTCAAACCGTAGGAAGTATGCAAGGAGATTGGGAAACGCTATGCTCTAAATTTTGTTTACGTTTCTTTCCCATCTATAAAGTAGTTAACCTTCGAAAAGAGGTTCTAAATTTTAGACAACTAGAAAAAGAATATCTTGGTACATCATGGGAACATATTAATAGTCTCATTATCACTGGCCCGATCCTTGTCATTTTAGACCCGATGCTCCTTCAACATTTTTATATGGGTCTTAGCAAGGATTCTGCGCAAACCCTTGATTTAGCCTCTAGAGGAGCTTTTCTTCAATTATCTGCTAGTGAAGCAAGGTCTATGCTTAATAGAATTAGTGGAATCACTCATGCACTAGCATTCATAATGAACTCCTTGTGGAAGAGAAAGAATCATCTCCCAATCAAGAAGAGGAAGTTTTGATAGCCAAATCACAACCACTTCAATCCCAAGATTTAGCTATCAATCCCAAACCATCAATACCCCAAAATCCCCTAAGGGAAGAAGAAATTCTACCTTTAGAAATCCCTGTTGAAATTAAGGATGATCTCCTTGGTGCTGGTTTTGGGATGACATTAAATTCTCATAACAAATCTTCAAGTGAATATAATTCAAATCCTCTCAAGAAGGAACCTCTTAGGAAGCATCCTTATTCCCATGTAGGACATTGGGAAGAATTCGAGGACGGCATGTCTAGTGATGCCATAGAAGGATAGCCAAGCCAATTAGAAGTCAATCCTATTCTCTCCCCTTCTATGCCCACATTAGATATTTTATCTGAACCCATCTCTCAACCCATCCTTGATCCCGATGATCCCTCTTATGCTCTCTCTCCTAAATCTCAGAATGACCCTAGAAATCCACTAAGACAACAAAAGTATAGAAGTCACAAAGACCACAAGGATGACCAAAAAGAGCAACGACAATGGCTAGAATGTATAAAGAACTCATATGCCGTTGTTAAAGAATGGATGGACAAGGATAGCCTTATGGGTAAAATCCAAACTTGGCTTAGATTCAAACAGTAAATCAATCTCTTTATTAAACACAACTCATCCAAGTTTGGAGGAAGCCTTAGACGAGATCAACCCGAGAGCCACCAATCCATGGGAAATCTTAGACAATAAAATGTCCATTGACTGTCATAGGCATGGAATAATGGAGACAATGTTTTCTCCTATAGACATTCATGAAGAAACACCTTTGGAGCTTGAAAAGGAAGATTACATTGATGAGCATGGAAGTTATTTCATAAGCACCTCATCAAATCCATGCTCACATGAGAAATCTCCTGAACAATTGGTCTCTCTAACATTGCCGTACATAAGATCTTCAACCCCCTCATCTTCCTTGTTCATAAAAACTTTGAAAGGGTGGTTGTAGATGCATATGTTTATCATAAATATTGCAGATCTCGTTGTGTGAATCTTGAGATAGACACAAAGGTTGGTGTTGGAGGGGAAACCACTTCACCAACTTGAAACACGATTCAAAGGTTTTCCAAGGATGACCTTTTGTCCAAAAGCAAGCACTTTTGGGAGGCAACATGAGCTTTCACTTTTTGTTATAATACCCCTATGAAGTAAGCATAGAGATGCAATTGTGAAAATATTCCTGCGGGTATTTTTGTCACTAACCATTCCATTTCTGAAGCAAAAAGGATGAACGATGATGACTCTAGGTATGTCCAACCAATTATCATGCAACATTTAATCACATCCATCCAAACTTGATTTTGCATTAGCAAAATTCAAGCATGGGGGATAGACTTCTCTGAAAAATCTTATGCTATGTTGCTAATTTATCTTGGTTGTCTCTACCTTTAAGCCATGCTCAATTTGCTAGATAATAATCATGTTCTTTCATCTCTATTTGAATAAATCTCTATAATGCTTTCATGCCACCTTTGTTTACTATAGTATGCTTAAGGTTTGGGTATGTTCATACATCTTTTAAATTAAGCATGGTGCTTAGTTTAGGAGTGCTAATCTTATTTCCAAAGGTTTTAGTATCTTCCTAAATCAAATTAGACGTGGTGTCTAGGTTGATTTTTGAGCCGATAGTATGCTATAGTAGATACTGGATATTTTGTTGGACTAACCCCCATAGGACATTCTCAATTCAATTTGGGTAAGTCACGAGATGAATTCAAATCAAAGATGAAGCAAAGCACATTTTGAACTCCAATAACTTTGCGCAAAGAAGACACAGCTCATTCATCATGAATGGACAAACTGTAAGTATCAAAGATCATTTACTTTGTCTTTTGTTGCAAGTTACCTTTGCCTTGAGCCACGTTTGTATAGAACATGATAAACAAAAACTATGCTAAAATAATTCTAATACTATCTTTTCATTAGCATAGAGGGAAATTATAAAATTCTAGATAAACAACTTGTATTTCAAAATTGTATATTCCTTCGGGTATGTGTTGTCCACTAATCCTTTGCAGGCATAAAACAATGAGTGAGACAAAAGGTCTAACAAGGTGTCAAAGGATCAAAGAGCAGAAAGATGGCATGACAAAAGGATGAGAAAGGAAGGGTGCAATCTAGGAGACAAGAAGTTCATGAATAGTTCAAGCTATGAGGCTAGCCGAACATGGAAAACTTCAAGCAAAAGGGAAGGACCATCATGAGTCATCTACCTTCATCATATGGTGTCATCATGCTCCAATGACAAAGGTAACATCCTAAGGTAAATGGTCATTATTTAAGGTTTTTCCTTGATTCTGATAGGCACATAAATAAGAGACAAACATGTTTGAGTCACAATTTACCTCATCAAACCTGATTAGCTCAACATGTCTTGCCCTTTAAGCTTGTTCCTAGCACCACTTTCTTGATCTCATAGTCTTAACCAAATGAGCTAAAATAGTGCATATATTATCTCTGGAAGATGACAGTCATAATCATGTAAGGTTCGATACATTATGTAATGATAGACAATCCTTTG
This sequence comes from Miscanthus lutarioriparius, assembly GCA_904845875.1. Classification (NCBI taxonomy): domain Eukaryota; kingdom Viridiplantae; phylum Streptophyta; class Magnoliopsida; order Poales; family Poaceae; genus Miscanthus; species Miscanthus lutarioriparius. The sequence goes on from CAJGYO010000005.1 coordinate 77,333,646, forward strand.
GTTAAGAAACTCAACCCTTTTCTACCAAATATACTTAAATGCTACATTCATGCTCAATCTTCTGATCTTACCACCCATGATATAAATGAACAAAACACACAACCTCAACTTCATCTTGTTCAATGTGCCTAAGGTTAGAGAATAATAAATAAAGTTTTGGTTTTGTTAGTGTTTTCCCACCAATAGAGCCCATGCACTTGATCTCTACCTTGTCTTTATGAGCAGGACACACTTCAAGTTGAGTGTGGGAGAGTCCTTGATTCTCCAATTTCTACAAGTGAAGGTCCTGAACCTGTCAAACCAAAATAGAAACTCAATAGCAAGATAGGTTTAGCGGAAGAAGGTGACATTACCATTGGAGACGTCATCACAAGAATTCTCATCTTCAGAGCAAACCGAGGAACGTGATCAATGAACTTCACAAGGAGAAGTCTGGTTCAAAGAACTTACAACACCAAACCCTCACCGAAAGAGCTAGCTTGGGGGAGAAGTGCTCCCGTGTATCTAGGTAAGTATGCTTTCTTTTTGTTTTACTTTTTGTTTCTTTTTAAATAATTAATAGAATGGTGAATGAAAAATGAAATAAAAAGTTATCTATATACTAAATATATATAGTTATAGTAATAATGTGTGATCTAGTAAAATTGAAAACAAAATAAAAGACGTGTCTAGTTTGCTTTAATTTGTTTTTAGGAACTAAATAAAATAAAGAGGACTTAGAATAAACTCTTAAATGGAAATGATGAATAGTTGCTCTGTTGTAATTCCTTTCAAGTACCTAGTTTTCAGCCTCGAATTCTCCCGAGTTTTGGATAAGATTGATTTGATATAAAGATTTACTCTGAACTTAAAACTTGTGGGCAGCGAATGCTTGATCTAAGACTAGGTAATTGACGGATATGATATGAGAAGGTCTAAGCTGCTATTTATCTTGTTCCTCGTTGAAAGCTCTAGTTTGGTTTTGGTGAATTGATGAAACCCTAAGTGCTAACCTAGTTTATCAAGTGATCATGATATACGTAGCACACTCCAAGTGGTGAAGCAAATGAAGATCATAACATGATGATGGTGATGCCATGGTGATGATCAAGTGCTCGGACTTGGAAAGAAGAAAGAGAAAAACAAAAGCCTCAAGGCAAAGGTATAAATTGTAGGAGCCATTTTGTTTTGGTGATCAAGACACTTAGTGAGTGTGATCACGTTTAGGATCGATAGTCGTACTATTAAGAGGGGTGAAACTCGTATCGGAATGCGGTTATCAAAGTGCCACTAGATGCTCTAACTCATTGCATATGCATTTAGGATCTAGTGGGACACTAACACCCTTGAAAATGTTTGTGAAAATATGCTAACACACGTGCACAAGGTGATACACTTGGTGGTTGGCACATTTGATCAAGGGTGGTGAAGTTTGGGTGCAAGGGTAAGAAACTCCACAGACGCAGTGTCCACCCATAGAGTGCGGATAGTCCGATGGTGCCACCGGCGCCCTAGATAGAAAAGACGGAGGTCACTGTAAGTGACCGGACGCTGGTCTCGGTTGGACCGGTGCGTCCGTGCAGTGGCAGCAGAAGGCGTGCGTTTCGGTCTCATGATCGGACGCTAGGTCGCTCAGCGACCGGACACTGGCGGGGTGCGTCCGGTCAGTGCTGACGTACGCTAACGTAGGGCATACAGAGGAGACGTTGTGTGACCGAACGTTGGCTGTGTCCGGTCAAGCATGACCAGACGCGTCCGGTCCGAAAAAATCACGTTTGGAACCTTACTAGAAATGACCGGACGCTGAAGTCCAGCGTCCGGTCACTTTCTAACTGACGCGTCCGGTCAGCAGACGACCGTTGAAATCTGACGAATAGTATTTGAAGCAGGGGACACGTGGCGTGAATCACGTGACCGAACGCTGAGGGCCAGTGTCCGGTCGATCGGACCGGAGCGTCTAGTCACCCCGCGTTGTGCCCAGTGAAGGGGTACAATGGCTCTATTTCATGGGGGTTTCTATTTAAGCCCCATGGCCGGCTCAAGCTCACCCACTTGGCCATTTGCATTGACATAGCAACCTTGTGAGCTTAGCCAAAGCCCTCCCACTCATCTCCATCATTGATTCATCATCATAGTGAGTTTGGGAGTGATCCAAGTGCATTGCTTGAGTGTTTGCATCTAGAGGCACTTGGTGTTCGTGTTTCGCTGCGAGATTCGCTTGTTACTCTTGGTGATTGCTGCCACCTAGATGGCTTGGAGCAACGAGGATCGTCGAGCGGAGGTGGGTGATTGTCTCCGGCTCCGATCGTGGTGATCGTGAGGGGTTCTTGACCTTTCCCAAGCGGAGCGCCAAAAGGTACTCTAGTGGATTGCTCGTGGCTTGTGTGATCCTCATCTTATGTTGGTTGTGCGGCACCCTATTGAGGGTTTGGCGTGTGAAGCCAATTAGCGCGTGAACCTCCAAGTGAGTGAATCGCCACAACGAGGACTAGCTTGCCGGCAAGCAAGTGAACCTCGGTAAAAAATCATTGTGTTCATCATTGATTCCGAGGTGATTGGTCTTCATTTGTATGCACATTTGTGCTTGATTGGTTCATACATCTACACGGCGGTATAACCTTCTTGGCTACTCTTTACATTACCGCAAACTAGTTGTCAAGCTCTTTAGTGTAACTAGTTGTGAGAGCTTATTAGTTTGGTTAGTGTGGCTCTTTAGTTAGCTTTTGTGAGCACATTAACTTAGTGTAGTGATATAGCTATTGTGTGGATATACTCCATTTAAACTAGAATTGTGGTAGGTGGCTTGCATTTTGGTAGGCTAGCGCAAAACTCGCTTTGCCTCATAATTGTCTAATCCTTTTGTTAAGTGTTGTTGTAGAAATTTTTATTAGGCTATTCACCCCCCCCCCTCTAGCCATTAGGACCTTTCAAGTGGTATCAGAGCTGAGGTCACCGTGATTTGAGGCTTAACAACCTTCGGTGTAAAAATGGCTCAAATCAACAACACTAAGAAGCTACCCCAATTTGATGGCACAAATTATCCTTATTGGAAGTCAAAGATGAATACACATATCAAGTCAATCAATAGAAAGGTATGGAAGGTGGTAGAAACCAAAATTGAGATTGAAGATCCGGAGAATCCCACCGCGGCCGAAGAAGTGCTTCTCCAAAACAATGATATTGCTCTAACTGCCATTCATGATGCAATTGATGAGAGAACATTTGAGCAAATCAAGAATATTGAGATGGCTCATGAGGCTTGGAAGAAGTTGGAAGAATCATTTGAGGGCACTCAAGCCATGAAGGGTGCAAAGGCATACATTCTCAAAGAGAAGTTTGCAAGCTTCAAGATGAAGATGTTCCATAGGCTTCAAGTGCTTGTCAATGATCTCAAAGCACTTGGAGAAGAGGTGAAGGACAAGGACTTCTCCCACAAGTTCTTGAGATGCTTGCCTTCAAGATTTGGCACATTGGTCACTATTCTAGTGAGGAGTGGTTTGGGCACCATAACACCAAACTAAGTGTTGGGAGATATAATGACCGATGACACATATAGAGATGATGATGAGAAGGAAGAAAAGAAGGAGAAGAAAGATGAGAAGAAGGATGAGAAGAAGAAGAGCGTGGCATTCAAAGCCACATCATCCAAGGGCAAAGCCAAGCAAGAAACATCAAGTGAAGAAGATGATTCATGGGATGATGATGATGATGATGATGAGAAGATGGCTCTCTTTGTCAAGAGATTTGGCAAGTTCATGGTGAAGAAGGGCTATCGTGCTAGAAAGAAGTCTTCATCCAAGAACAAGGAAGAATCAAGAAGATGTTTCAAGTGTGGAAGCAAAGATCATCATGTTGCTCAATGTCCATACAATAGCGACAATGATGATGACAACAAAAAGAACAAGAAGAAGGACAAGAAGGAAAAGAAAGAGAAGAAGGACAAGATGGCCTTCAAGAAGAAGAAGGGTGGTTCATATGTGGTCACTTGGGATAGTGATGCTTCCTCAAGTGATGATGATGATGATAGTGATGATCACAAGACCACCAAGAAGAAGGTTCTAGCAAGCATTGCTATCAATGAAAAGCCTTCTCTCTTCGACTCTTCATCATGCTTCATGGCTAAGGCCACTAAGGTACAAACTTGTGATGATGAAAGTGATGAAGAATATGATGATGATAATGATAATGAAAATGATAGTGATACTGCTAATGATGAACCTACTAAGGATGAATTATTCGACATGCTAGAAGATGCTAAAGAACACTTTGACATCAAGAGAAGGGAATGCAAAAGCTTGCGTAAAGAACTAAAAGCCCTTAAGCAAGCCTTTGATGAGCTCAATGCATCTCATGAGAGGCTAGAGGAAGCCAATGAGAACCTTGCCAAAGCTCACAAAAAGCTTGAAAAGGCTCATTCCTCTTTGCTTGATGAGCAAAATAAAAAGAAGCATGTTGATACTTGTGATGTAGGTTTAACTTGTGACATAATTGATGAATCACTATCTATGCCTATCATTGCTCCTTCTACTAACCCTTCTTGTAGTACTTCCACTTCCACCTCATCTAGTGGTGATGGTCTCACTTGTGATGCCTCACTAGTGGTTGACAATGAGAATCTCAAGAAGGAGGTTAACAAGCTCACTCACACTTTGGCTAAGGCCTATGGTGGTGAGGACCGCTTGCTTATGTGCTTGGGTAGCCAAAGCGCTTCTCTCTACAAAGAGGGATTGGGCTATACCCCCAAGAAAGGCAAGGCGGCATTTGCTCCTCACAAGACTAGTTTTGTGAAGAACAATGGTCGGTTTTGCATTAGTTGCAAGCAAGTGGGTCATAAAGAGAATGAATGCACCACCAAGAGCAAAAATGCTAATGTATACTCCCTTAAGCTTGATTCATGCTATATGCTTACTAAGGGAACAAATGGTGTGAAGGCTAAGTTCATTGGTAAACCATGGATGGGCTCAAAGAATAAAGTCATTTGGGTACCAAAGAGCTTAGTGACTCACCTTCAAGGACCCAAGCAAGTTTGGGTACCTAAAAAGAATTTATCTTCTTTTGTAGGTTAATTACAAAGCCAGAGGAAGGCATTGGGTTCTTGATAGTAGGTCCACTCAACACATGACCGGTGACGCAAGGATGTTCAACTCAATCAACACCAATGGCAATGATGGTTATGATAGTATCACATTTGGTGACAATGGTAAAGGCAAGGTCAAAGGGCCTTGGTAAGATTGTAATATCTAATGACATGAGCATATCCAATGTGTTGCTAGTAGAGAGCTTGAACTTCAATTTGTTATCTGTGGCTCAATTGTGTGATCTTGGATTCAAATGCATATTTGGGGTAGATGATGTAGAGATCATAAGTGTAGATGGCTCTAACTTGATCTTCAAAGGCTTTAGATATGAGAATCTATACTTGGTTGATTTTAATGCTAGTGAAGCTAAATTATCTACATGTTTGTTCACTAAGTATAGCATGGGTTGGTTATGGCATAGAAGGCTTGGTCATGTTGGAATGAAACAATTGAATAGATTGGTTAAGCATGACTTAGTTAAAGGCTTGAAAGATGTTGTGTTTGAAAAGGATAAGCTTTGTAGCTCTTGTCAAGCCGAAAAACAAGTTGGAAACACCCATCCCAAGAAAAGCATGATGAGCACTAGTAAAGCATTTGAGTTATTGCACATGGATTTGTTTGGGCCAACACAATATACTAGCATTGGTGGAAATAAATATGGCTTTGTGATAGTGGATGATTACACTAGATACACATGGGTATTCTTTCTAGTGGACAAAAGTGATGTGTTTGCAACATTCAAATCATTTGTCAAGAGCATTCACAATGAGTTTGAAACAACCATCAAGAGAGTTAGAAGTGACAATGGTAGTGAGTTCAAGGACACTAGAATTGATGAGTTGTGTGATGAATTTGGAATTAGACATCAATTCTCGGCCAAGTACACTCCACAATCAAATGGCCTTGTTGAGAGAAAGAATAGAACACTCATTGATATGGCAAGGTCTATGCTTAGTGAGTACAATGTGAGTCAATTATTTCGGGCCGAAGCTATCAACATGGCTTGCTATTGTAGCAACTGCCTCTATTGTCACTGATTAAAAGAGAAGACACCATATGAGCTCTTGAATGGTAGAGAGCCCAACATTGCATATTTTCGTGTCTTTGGTTGCAAATGCTATATCTTGAAGAAAGGCACTAGATTGGGCAAGTTTGACAAGAAATGTGATGAATGATTCCTACTTGGTTATTCCACTACAAGCAAAGCATATAGAGTTTGGAATTTGGATAGTGGTACTCTTGAGGAAGTTCATGATGTTGAATTTGATGAAACCAAGGGTTCACAAGTAGAGAATGAGAACTTGGAAGATGTTAGAGGCATTCAACTTTCAAATGCCATGAAGAACATGGATATTGGTGAATTGAGGCCTAGGCAAGTGAATGATGATGAAGATGATCAAGTGCAAGTGCTCTCTAACTCAAATGTGCAAGAAGATACAAATCAAGCTAGTACAAGTGGCTCTCATGACAATGAACAAGATCAAGTGGCTAGTACATCATCACAACCAAATGATCAAGCAAGTGCAAGCAATCAAGTTCCAATCCTCCAACTAACCAATGTTGCAAGAGAGCATCCATTAGACACTATCATTGGTGATATTTCAAGAGGTGTACAAACAAGATCAAGATTGGCATCATTTTGTGAACACTTCTCATTTGTGTCATCCATTGAACCAAAGAAGATAGATGAAGCTTTCAAGGATGTTGATTGGGTGAATGCTATGCATGAAGAATTGAATAATTTCACAAAAATCAAGTATGGGAATTAGTAGAGAGACCAAAGGAACACAATGTGATTGGAACCAAATGGGTCTTTAGAAACAAGCAAGATCAAGATGGGATAGTAGTAAGGAACAAAGCAAGATTGGTAGCACAAGGCTATACACAAATTGAAGGTCTTGACTTTGGAGAAACATATGCCCCGGTTGCTAGATTGGAAGCAATTAGACTCTTGCTAGCCTATGCTTGTGCCCACAACATCAAGCTCTATCAAATGGATGTTAAGAGTGCATTTCTCAATGGTTACATCAATGAAGAAGTATATGTTGAGCAACCTCCCGGTTTTGAAATGACAAGAAGCCCGACCATGTGTACAAGTTGAAGAATGCATTGTATGGCTTTAAGCAAGCACCTAGAGTATGGTATGAGAGATTGAGGGACTTCCTACTCTCTAAAGGGTTCATGATGGGCAATGTTGACACCACTCTTTTCATCAAGAAGATTAGAAAAGATTTGTTTATATTGCAAATCTATGTTGATGACATCATATTTGGATCAACCAATCAAGACTTTTGTGATGAGTTTGGAAAGATGATGGCTAATGAGTTTGACATGTCCATGATTGAAGAGTTGAGTTACTTCCTTGGTCTTCAAATCAAGCAATTGAAGAATGGTACATTTGTGAGTCAAGGCAAGTATATCAAGGACATGATCAAGAAGTTTGGATTGAATGATAGTAAAGCCATTAGCACACCTATGGGAACCAATGGCAACATGAATAGTGATGCAAGTGGAAATATGGTGGATCAAAAGTTATATCGGTCTATGATTGGAAGCCTACTCTATGTGACCGCATCAAGACCAAATGTCATGTTTAGTGTATGCATGTGTCCAAGATTTCAATCCTCACCAAAAGAAAGTCATTTGAAGGCTACAAAGAGAATATTGAGGTACTTGAAGCATACACCAAATGTTGGTTTGTGGTATCCCAAAGGAGCAAAGTTTGAGCTAGTTGGTTACTCCGACTCGGATTATGCGGGATGCAAGGTTGAAAGGAAGAGCACCTCGGGCACATGTCAATTGTTGGGAAGATCACTTGTTTCATGGTCATCAAAGAAGCAAAATAGTGTTGCATTATCAACCGCCGAAGCTGAATACATATCCGCCGATAGTTGTGCACAAATACTTTGGATGAAGGCCACTTTGAGTGATTTTGGAATCAAGTTCAAGAAAGTGCCATTGCTATGTGACAACGAGAGTGCAATCAAGTTGACCAACAATCCGGTTCAACATGCAAGAACAAAGCACATTGATGTCCGCCATCATTTCATAAGAGATCATCAACAAAAAGGGGACATTTGCATTGAGAGTGTAGGCACCGAAGATCAACTTGCCGATATATTCACCAAGCCATTGGATGAGAAAAGGTTTTACAAGCTAAGGAATGAGTTGAACATATTGGATTTCTCAAATATGTGTTGATGCTCCCCCCCCCACTTATATGACATGCCTCTCCTTCAAGCAATCCAAGGTAAAAGTTGATTAGCATGGCATACATCCTTGCTAAGGACATGTTTTAGTGCATCTAGTCATTTCTCTATTTTATTAGGCTCATTCATGAAAATCAAATAAATTTAATGTTTATATGGTATCACTATTGCTTCTATGCTTGACCTGATCTAGTGATAGCATATGACATGTTTGTGAGCTTGTAAACCTAGTGTTTGATCTAGAAAATAAGCTCTAAGTGTTTAACTCAACATGGTACAAGATAACCCTTATTTGGAGGTGTGAAGAAGCTTGTCCTTGGATCAAACCGAGTTAAATATCTTTGGCAAATAATCTAGTTTGAACCAAATTTGAGTATATGATCCTCACCCCATTGATTGACATTGATAATCTCGACCCTACAAATGGTATTTTCTATATTTTTGAACCTTTGTGGTCATTGATGACAAAGGGGGAGAGAATGGTGTACAAAGATAGTGAAAAGATAACAAAGGGGGAGAACTTGAAATAAGCAAGAGATAGAGATATAACAAAGGAAATGGATCAATTAGAATCTCGAGCACAAAAGTAGGGGGAGCAAGCTCATGAACTTGTAGCTTGTGTGGTGTATGCTAGTTGTAGGTTTGAATGATGAAATGAAAATCTAGCATGCATAGGTTAACTAGTGATTTCGTTTCCAAGTGTTGTTTCCAAGTGGTATCAAGCTAAACATGATGCTAAGGATGGTATATTGGTGCACTCCGATTGGTATCACGCTTCAAAGGTCCATCTTTTATACCTTAGCATCACTTGGTAGACATTGTCTCCTATATTTCCTATCTAAGCATATGTGCAAGCTTCAATCCAAACTCTTAGCACATATGTAGGGGGAGCAATTGCTACCATATAGGATTCATGAAACTTGTCCATATCCTTTTACACATGGTAAATATGCTTGGACAAGCAACATGGATTCAATTGAATTTTAATTCATATCATTGTATAAGGGTTGTCATCAATTACCAAAAAGGAGGAGATTAAAAGCTCTAGTTTGGTTTTGGTGAATTGATGAAACCCTAAGTGCTAACCTAGTTTATCAAGTGATCATGATATAGGTAGCACACTCCAAGTGGTAAAGCAAATGAAGATCATAACATGATGATGGTGATGCCATGGTGATGATCAAGTGCTTGGACTTGGAAAGAAGAAAGAGAAAAACAAAAGGCTCAAGGCAAAGGTATAAATTGTAGGAACAATTTTGTTTTGATGATCAAGACACTTAGTGAGTGTGATCATGTTTAGGATCGATAGCCGTACTATTAAGAGGGGTGAAACTCGTATCGGAATGCAGTTATCAAAGTGTCACTAGATGCTCTAACTCATTGCATATGCATTTAGGATCTAGTGGAACGCTAACACCCTTGAAAATGTTTATGAAAATATGCTAACACATGTGCACAAGGTGATACACTTGGTGGTTGGCACATTTGATCAAGGGTGGTGAAGTTTGGGTGCAAGGGTAAGAAACTCCACAGGCGGAGTGTCCGCCCGTAGAGTGCGAACAGTCTGACGGTGCCACTGGCGCCCTAGACAGAAAAGATGGAGGTCACTGTAAGTGACCGGACGCTGGTCTCGGTTGGACCGACGCGTCTGGTCAGTGGCAGCAGAAGGCGTGCGTTTCGGTCTCATGACCGGACGCTGGGTCACTCAGCGACCGGACGCTGGCGGGGTGCGTCCGGTCAGTGCTGACGTACGCTAACGTAGGGCATACAGAGGAGACGTTGTGTGACCGGACGCTGGCTGTGTCCGGTCAAGCATGACCGGACGTGTCCGGTCCAAAAAAATCGCGTTTAGCACCTTACTGGAAACGACCAGACGCTGAAGTCCAGCGTCCGGTCACTATCTAACTGACGCGTCCGGTCAGCAGACGACCGTTGAAATCTGATGAACAGTATTTAAAGCAGGGGACACATGGCATGAATCACGTGACCGGATGCTGAGGGCCAGCGTCCAGTCGATCGGACCGGAGCGTCCAGTCACCCCGCGTTGTGCCCAGAGAAGGGGTACAACGGCTCTATTTCATGGGGGTTTCTATTTAAGCCCCATGGCTAGCTCAAGCTCACCCACTTGGCCATTTGCATTGACATAGCAACCTTGTGAGCTTAGCCAAAGCCCTCCCACTCATCTCCATCATTGATTCATCATCATAGTGAGTTTGGGAGTGATCCAAGTGCATTGCTTGAGTGTTTGCATCTACAGGCACTTGGTGTTCGTGTTTCGCTGCGGGATTCGCTTGTTACTCTTGGTGGTTGCCACCACCTAAACGGCTTGGAGCAGTGAGGATCGTCGAGCGGAGGTGGGTGATTGTCTTCGGCTCCGATCATGGTGATTGTGAGGGGTTCTTGACCTTTCCCCGGCGGAGCACCAAAAGGTACTCTAGTGGATTACTCGTGGCTTGTGTGATCCTCATCTTGTGTTGGTTGTGCGGCACCCTATTGAGGGTTTGGTGTGTGAAGCCAATTAGCGCGTGAACCTCCAAGTGAGTAAATCGCCACAACGAGGACTAGCTTGCCGGCAAGCAAGTGAACCTCGATAAAAAATTATTATGTTCATCATTGATTCTGAGGTGATTGGTCTTCATTTGTATCCACATTTGTAATTGATTGGTTCATACATCTACACGGCGGTATAACCTTCTTGGCTACTCTTTACATTACCGCAAACTAGTTGTCAAGCTCTTTAGTGTAACTAGTTGTGAGAGCTTGTTAGTTTGGTTAGTGTGGCTCTTTAGTTAGCTTTTGTGAGCACATTAACTTAGTGTAGTGATATAGCTATTGTGTGGATATAGTCCATTTAAACTAGAATTGTGGTAGGTGGCTTGCATTTTGGTAGGCTAGCGCAAAACTCGCTTCGCCTCATAATTGTCTAATCATTTTGTTAAGTGTTGTTGTACAAATTTTTATTAGGCTATTCACCCCCCCTCTAGCCATTAGGACCTTTCACTAGTGACACTAAAGTTCTGGAGATTTTTCTTTTCAAAAATATAAAAATACTATATGATGAGTTCCTGTATGACAAAGCTTGAATTCCCACTAGAGCCATACTAGTTAATTAGGTTAGGAAAACTTCCACATATATGCTGCTTGCTTTTGCATTGAGTTTTATCAAGTTTTGTTGACCCTTATGAGAGGTTTGTCATGCTCTTAAAATCAAGATCACGTACACACCACCCACATATGCAGTACTCCTACACTGGGGGTAGGTGCAAAAAATATGCCTTCCATCTAGATCCACCCAAAAAAAATGTTCTACTCCTACACTAGGAGTGAACCCAAAAATATGATTGTTAGGTTCTCCATTCACCAAATAAATGCTCCAAGTTCTTATTGCTATCTCTCAAAGTTTTGTTGCAGAAAAGAGACATGGGGCTATGCAAAAGTTATTCATAAAAAAAAGATTTGAGAAAAAAATGGACAAGTGTCCGAGATATCTAAAACAATGGGTACTTAGATGCCCGCCTAAAAAAAGAGATGAATAAGATAGCCCCTGTTCTCTAGCAGTTATTTCTTAGTTTCAAAAGAGAGATATGTTTTCCAGGAGCAAAGTAGAATTAGGATTAGCCACCATATATCCACACACATGCACATCTTGATTTGATTGTATGACTCAACTCTCTTTAGATCCGTTGTTTGACTTTACAATATATGCATTGCAAGTATGCTCTAGCTTTCTCCCTACCTATGAACTCCAAATAAGCCTTAGTGGTAGGAAGAGAAAAAGGCATAACATCTTTATTGCCTTGGTGAGGATCCACAAATACCACATATATTGAGAGACTTTAGAGTGTCATATAATGTGATGTCTGAGTTTCATTTTGAAAACTTATAAAAACTTCAGAACAATGGTGGAACAAAGAACTTGAGACATAGTGCTTGACTTGATCGTTCTGTCCTTCAATTGCTCAAGACCCAAGTGAAGGTTGAGAAGCCCCATGGTTGAAGGTAACATGGGTTAGTTTGGAGGTTAGATCAGTTTATTCTAATCTGAAGGAGAGTTTTTTATTGAACACCTGTGTACTTTTGAGCAATGAAAGCATAGTAGCAACTTCTGATCCACTGCTGACTTTAACTTTGCTAAGGGACTAGCAAAGGGTAAGCTTGGGGGAATTGTTGACGGTAGTTAATAACCATTATAAACCATCAATTAAACATGTATAAGGGCATAAATATAATCACCAATAAAACTCTAGGTGTCTAAACTAACAAATTCCACAAGTTTTGGTGAATCTATGTTTCCAACAGGTTTAATCTAAAAACCACCAAGGAGGACCTAAACGTCAAAGGAAAATACGGATTTCCACCACGGCACCTATGTGGGAAGGCTCTAGAAGGATCCAGAAGCCACGTCACCGAAGCTGAGGGTGAGATGCTGCCATGTAGGTGGGCCGGCCTCCCTCGGTCCCACCTGTCAGCCATCTTCGAAGGTCGGTTTCCCACCGCCTTTGAGGACGCATCTAGGTCGTTGCTTAAGTCAGTTTAATCCAGGGGCTCGCGTTGCACCCTCAGGGCTATATAACCAGACCCTGCCCCCTCCCTGAAGAGCATCCTGAAACCCTAATTCATATTCTCCCAATGAGAATCAGAGCTAGCTATCAAGAGAAGATTAGTCCTCCATAGGATTTAGTCTTATAAATAGAAATAGTGAGATAGAGATTGAGGGAAGAGTTTAGAGGAGATGCCGACCTATTGGTTCTCTCTCTATGGCTTGTACCTTGGTAGATCCAAGTTCTACTTGAACTTGCCTTCGAGATATCTCTGGTAATCAACTTCTCATTCAAGTAAGCATCTTGTTTATATTGTTCTTCAGGTTCACGACTCTTTTGAGTGCTTTATTCCTGCACTAGATGGAGTAAAGTATTAATCGTAGGTGTAAACATGGTGCTTAGACTTAGGCTAATCGTGGATGCCCCTGCATTCCGGATCGGTGGTAGATCACGTGTGTGACATCAGTACTATACAACATTGTACTATATAGCATCGTTGAATCTTTGTAGTCCACCTCATGTCTGTAGGTGCACGTAGGACCCGGTTACTAAGGAAAGCATCCTCTATTGGTGTCTTCCCTTAAGTAATGTCCCCAGTTGAACAGTAATGAGAGATACAAAAGAGAGAGGGGTACAAAGATTATACCAAACTACGCTCTTGACATGATCAAGAATCCAAGCGAAGTCTGCTTGCCTCCCTCTAGACCTAGCCTTACTACCTATGCCCTAGAATAAGATGGAGCTCTGAGGATGATTAGGGTTTCTGTCTTCTCAAATGACTTGATCAAAGTTTGGTGATATGATGCCTAGGGGGTGGTAGGGGCTGGTATATATATAGGTCGTAGCATCAATCCTGAGCCCTCAGATCAAACCGACTTGAATAAACAATGTAAATACAATCCTTAAGGCGGTGGACAACCGATATAACAATGGGGGGTTGATAGGTGGGCCACAGGGGACGGCCTACCCCACTTGGCGGCGCCTCACCCTCTGCTTTGGTGTGGTGTATTTTTGAGTCTTCTAAAACCTCTTGGGGTTGTTTTTGTTGTGGATAAGCGTGATTAAATCTGACATCTTGGTCCACCATGATAGTTTTCTGGATAAACCCTGCAGAAAATACAGATTCACCAAAACTTATGGAATTTATTAGTTTAAACCCCTAGACCTTTGTTGGTGATCATTTTTATGCGCTTATACGTGTTATATTGATGGTTTATAATGTTTGTTAACTACCGTCAATAGGGTGATGTTGCTTCTCTAGTATTCATATGCTCGGGTACAGGGGCTGCTGCTCCTTCTAACTATGTGCTAGAATGAAGTAGATGGGATACCGATCGGGAGGCCCTTACTCTCCTTTATATAGCTTAGGAGGGTAGGGTTATAATGGGAGCGATCGGCTAACAGATTGGATTCCCAGTTCGTTATATAGAATGCACAACAGATTGATTTCCTCCTATCATCTAGATTCAACGGCGCCGGATATATATCCCCGTTATGTCTTGGATTCCAAGCTGGTGGTTTTGCCTACCCCACATGGGCTTCGTCCTAGGCATGGGCCAAATATATAGGCGATGAGGGTACTCCAGGCCCATCTATCCGACATGATGTATGAGGCATGATGTGTGTATTCTATAAAATTGTGGGTACCCAATAGATACCCACGGTGAAGACATGTACCCATACCCTACCTTCATATTTGTGGGTACCCGCCCCACATGTACCCGTGGGTGAGATTTCCTACCCGTACCCATGCCTATCGAGTATAGGACCCATGGGTCTGACTGCCATCTGTACTCAAGAGAGAGGCAAGGTGAGAGCTGAGGAGAAGAGACTTGTCGATGCCTCCTTTAGTAGTATCTTGAGGATGCAACTACTCCTTTAGTCATATGTGAAGTACTACTATGATTTTATGCTCCTTTAGTCATATCTGAAGTACTACTATGACTGTTGAAAGAATTAGCTCTGACAATACCTAGCAGCTAATTGCACAAGATGAATCAGATGGTAGCACACAAGACATAGGGATTATATTGGTTCGGGCACTAGGGTGTCGTATGTCTAGTTTAAAGGTGGATCTCTGTACTTGTATGCTAGGTTATAGGGGTTGCTGCTTCTCCCAGCTATGCGCTAGAATGAAGTTGATGGGAATGAATGGATCCCGAACGGAGGGCCCCTACTCCCTGTAACACCCTCGATGTTACACTGTACAATCTTTTGCTAAAACACTGCATGTGCATCATGTTTATGTGATGGTGTATGAATTATAGTATGTAAATCAATTTATGTGACTCAAAGCATTCATCGAAAACGCGAAACGAATGTTATATTTCATGTCGCGTTATATCGCTTAGAGTTCTAAACGATTTTTTATTGAACGAAAATGCTATAGAACGCATATCCGACACTTTAATAAAGTTTGTAGTGTAAACTTCGTAGGCGATGATGAAATGCCTGCGATTGCAAAAGGAGTTCACTAGCTACCATGGTTGGTAGCCTGGAAATCGAAGTTGACGCAAATTCGAGCGAGACTTAACCAAATTTCTTAAGTTAGAAAACGGTGTGACGAGGCTAAGTTTGGGAATTTTTATAGGAGAATCGGGTTTGGTAGTGGTAGGGTCTTAGGGCTTGTTTTAGTAGCTTGACATACCATCTCAAGTGTTAAATAGTTGGTTTAGCCATTGAAGCATTGAGATGGATTTTTGGGACGCTTTAAAAAGCGTGCAAGACATGTTTCCGAACGGTAGCAGCGTCTGGCCGCGGTCACCGTGACTTGGCCGGCGTTGCCACTCGCCATGCGTGCACCTATGCGCGCCACTGCGTGGGCTTCGCACCACCACTGCCGCACTCATGCACGCGCCCGGCGACCTGGCCGCTCGGCCACCATCGCCATCGTCGTGGGCCCGCTGCACTGGCTAGTCCACTACCACCGCTTCACCATGTCGCTGACTCCATGCGTCGTGCCACCGCGCTGCTGCTAGCCATGGCTGCTTGTGCGACGTCGCTCGCGTGCGCTCTGCCACTGCCATCGCGTCCACCTACGGCTCTGCCGACTCACGCTCGCCTGTGTGGTACCGTGTGCGCGTGGCCACACTTGGCCCTGCCCGCACGTCGCCTTGCCGCGTGTGGGCTTGCCCCACCTGCATTAAGAGTAAGGATGCCTTTACTTGCTAAGATAATATATGTCATGCTTCATATTTGTTAGTGGTAACAGTAGGTAACTTAGCACCTTAGTCGGTAGAACTAGCTTAGTAGCTTGATAGATGTATTTTTATTTTAAGAGTTGTTGTTGCCGTATTACTAAGTGTTGCATCATCATTTCATGCATGTAGATCACGAGTTGGTAGAGTTCATGCCTACGGACGAATAGGACTACGAGGAGGTCATTGAGGAGTACGAAGAGGAGATCCTCGTGCAGGAGGGAGCCCCGAAGTTGTTTGTTGCTGACTTTGTTGACACACCGCCTGCCCAAGGCAAGCCCCGGTGCATAACCCTTATTTTTGAATGATCAGTGAATATATATATGATGTGCATTATGTTATAGGCATTTTATGGAAACTACATGCATAAATATATCTACCTATGAGTCCTACTAGTATAGATCGAGCAGCTACTATGCTCAGGATTTCGGTAGCGTGAGTAACCTGTCGTTACTCACAAATAGGTGATAATTATGATCACTCATGATAAAATGGTGGAAAGGAAAAATGGTGACCGGGCAGGGATATGGTTTGGGTATTGGTGGGTGTAAGAGGTTATGTCCTGCAGCCAACAGGGCATAGCTTGGTTACACTTTTTCCCTGTCCATGTCGGTTAAGGACCGGCCGTTGCATTGGGCTCTAGGCAAGTCACAGATTTATTATCCCGAGCACATACTTAGGTATGGGAGTAGGGAAGACTTGTTGCTCTCTTGTCATGGGTTCCGGCTCTTTCTAGACCGATTGATTGGAGGCGGGGATGGTGGACGTCCTTGCACCGCACTAAGTTCGGAACTTAGGAGCGGGGGCTTGGAGTCCAAGTTTGGACGGGGACCTGGACCCCATGACAGGAGGGTGATGGGTTGGTCCTGCTTGTGCCTGGGGTACAAGCGGAGCATGTGTTTTTGGGGTATCCAGCTAGGGGCATTAATTTGTGAATCGCTGAGCGATCCGGTATGGCTTGTCTATGGTTTAGCATCGTAGTAAGAACTGAAAGATGAATGGTGATGAAATGGAACTGATTGCTCAACTCTTGCTTGAAAGTAGAACATGTGCTTACATAGAATGGCTAGATAATAAATTAATCATGGCTGCTAATAATAATAAAAATAAGGACGCACTATTTTTATTGCTTTCTACAAAAAGGAAACCAGCAAACCATAAAGCTTTGCATATCCTTTGGAGTCGGGAAATTATTCCCACTAGTCGGATAAGTCTTGCGAGTACATTGTGTACTCAGGGTTTATTTACCCCTATTGTAGGTACTACTTGAGGAGTAGCCTTTGTGTGAAGGATTCTTCTGGTGGGCACAGACGGATCCTTGTTCATTATCGATTGATGTTTATTATCATTCCGCTGTTTAATATTCCACACTCTGAATTTGGCAATGTAATAATGAATTTCTAAGAACTCTGGATGTATGAAATGTACTAAGTATTGTAACTCGTTCTCATTATTGGATCCTTGGAGAAAAATGTGGACCTTTCGGGCTCTACCTTGGGGTGTGCCCGGTAGATACTGTCCGCTGTAGCTTGCTTTTGGGGTGTTTAGTGTCTGGTGGAAGACGAACGCCTCCGTAAGTGTGTTATTTTGGGTGGTTCTGCCACACTCCCCCTTATATAGCATGAGGGAGTAGGGTTACAACAAATCCGATCGACTAACAGATTGACTTCATAGTTTGTTACACTGAATGTGCATCAGACTGACTCTACTCTATCGTCCAGATTTGACCATCCTCGATATGCCTTGACCTTCAAGTTGGTGGATTCGTCTGGCTCTCATGGGCCTCCTGCAGCATAGTCTTCATCCCGGTACATGGGACATGGTTGAATTTACGGGCGGTGCATGTACCCCAGGTCCATATCTGACACTGATTTTATCTAAAAAAATACTATTCTGATAACTTTGATTATTGATTTATTTATTTAGTTAAGTTTACTCCTTACTTTACTTTATGTGCCCGCGTCAAGTGCTCTAGTTTTAACGTTGAATTAGAGTAGCTATCATTGGTGTCGATGTGGTGTCTAGACTATAGGTTACCTGAGGTTGCGTCCAACACCAGGATAGCTATGGCAGCTAGTCCTAGGGGTGATAGTCCCAATTAGGTCGACGTAGTGCACCATGTTTGGGTTGGTGTTAACGTAGAGCTTTTTATCAGCCTTCCTTTGACCTTGTTTTCTCACCCCACTGATGGTCGAAAAGGTATTGCTACTTGGAAGAAAGTAAATTTGAGTAAACTGTGTCCTTGTTTATCTAGATATTATCCACAAAATTCCTAGGAAACTCTTCGCTACCCACAAAAAACATTTATTGATTCTTCCATCTTTATCAACAAACCTGATACCTGATTAGTACACTCCCCTTCCTCTAAAAAAATCAATATCTTGGAATACTCCTAGGTGAAATCTATAATGATATTCCTTGCGCTTGCATGTCTTTTTGCATTAACAAATACCAATATTTATGTCAGGTCATACTCGATCAACTCGATGAAACTTAAGAAGTCGCCTTCCTTTGGTTGCTCAAGTACCATCAAGGGCTATGACGATATCACAATCAACACATATGCAACCATGCTTTCAATGCCGGTGATTTGGTTTTATGGAGAGTCCAATCCAACAAAAATATGCACAAGCTCTCCCACCATGGGAGGGCCCATCACCAACACCAGAATGACATGACACAGCACTAGACCGTACATAAATATCAAATTCACATTTCATCCCCTACTTGACATCAAACTAGCACTCAGGGCATAAGTAGTACAACTCCTCATTCACTAGACTAGTAGGACACCCTATCTAAACTATGTGTCTCACCAAGATCACTAGTCGGTGGTACAAAATCCCAACAAGTGTTTCATCCATTTTTTAATTAAAATATCCAGTAAACATAGGATACACTGATACAGGATTTTCAGGGACGACTAAAGATGGTTTGTAGGGTAGTTGTCACACCTAATTTTAAGGACAAAATTGAATGCACAACATATGTATGCCAGGATCGATTTATTCATACATATGTCGACTTCATTATAGTATCATAGCAATGTTCTTACTTTAGCGATAACATCATTACAAAATGACCCGTAGGTCTAAAAGAAAATTACATAGACTTTATTTAACTCCAGCGAAAAAGGACACCATCTTCATAGGAAGTGGACCGGGGCAGCACCAGCCTAGAACACGTCGTCGGGGTCCAAGGCACCATCTTCAATGTACTCCTCGTCGTCACCAGCATTTGAGTGGGGTAGCAGGGGGGACAAAGAGGAAGGGTGAGTACATCGAAATATACTCCGCAAGTGTAGGAAAGTATGACATGAGGGCCAACATAAGGAAAGGCTTACAAGGTTTGACAAACACGCTTAAGCAACATATCCTAATCTTCCTTAAATCCTTATCTCCTAATTACTAGGTGAAGTATGCCTTCTCTTCAAGAACCATCTAAACCAACACTTGGATCCCATCCAAGCCAACCAACCATTCCCTTACCAAGGGAACCACCCATCCAAACCAGAATCATCTAATCAAGAAGAAGTCCAAGCCGCTCTTAACCGTGACACGGCTGATATATCGGTTCTACACTCTGTAGAGGTTGCACACTTTCACCACGAGTCATGCTTTCCCGATCACGCTTCACACTACCTAGGTGCTTAGCAAAGTCACACTACAAGGCCTTTACAAAGCTATGGTTCCCGCCCCTATGCATTCACTAAGGATTCACCGATTTAGGCCCCCTCTCGTGCCACCAAACTCTCCACAATGCATAGAAATGGGCAGCTAATTAGTTAGCTAGGTTGTACCATATAGACCTCGTGGCTGCGCTGTTAAGCTGGGTTACTTGTCCATGAACCGGTCCTTAGAATCCAACAGGAACGAGCACAACCCAAAACCACCAACCACCGATCATAACACATCCACCATTATGCACCATACCGTGGCACAAACCAACCTCAACCAAACTTATCATCCTACCAGATTCCTAGTCACCATGTTGCTAAAAAGATTACCAACCCACATGTTGCATAGATTATAAATCAGTATTAAATTATAGCCTTCCCAGCCCAACCCATGACAGCAAACTAAGCATGACACTACCCTTCTAAAACGCAGGTTATAAAGGATGATATATCAAGTTCTAGTAAACCCTATCATAGGATTCAAATTTAGACTCAGCATGCAAACTAATGGTCTATCTAAACTAACTCAAAATAAAACAAAATGTAGGAGCAAGTATGGTCGAGGACACTTGCCTTCAAATTGGGCGGGTTCAGATATATCAAGCTCTTGCTCTTGGAAATTCTCAAACTCAGCACCTTCTGCAGACAATACAACAAGCATGGCCCATAAAATATAATAAGAAACAGTACACCAAATAGTATAAAATATGATATAATCTTAACTAACGCGAAGTACTTTTCGATACGAACTCGTGAACGAAAGAACCACCTAAAACGGAGCTACGGTTTGAAAGTTATGGGCTTTTGAAGTTGGATGGCAAAACTGTAATTAAATAAAACTCGATTTTAGATTTTAAAATAAAAATCTATACCTAATAATAAAGAGATGTCACAAAATCTTTCGTCCAACTTAGACATTGAGTTGGTTACCGTTTACGTTTTTTCGTTTTCATGTCAGAGTCCTTTATAAAACTGAAAAGGGAAAGGGTCAAGGACTGCGGGTATGAAAACTAAAGAATACAGGGGCTGAAATGGAAAATATCATGACTCATGAAACTGTGGTTTAGTTTGACAGAAGTAAATGGGCTAAATTGTAAGTTCGCGTGCACTATACTGTGAACTCGGTCCATGAACCGTGGACCGGAGAGGGCTGTGAGAGCAGTCCACCATGGACCATGTCCACAATGGTGTATTTGGAGTGTATTTCTGTATTTATTTTCCTAAAGGAAAACGGACATAAAAGAGCATGACGTAGGATATGACGTCAACAAGCTAATAAGAGAAACGAAAGACACGCACGGCCGGGCTGCTAGCTTCGTCTCCGGCTCGCCGTGCAGGAAAGAGCTCACGGCGGTGCCATGGCCGGAGTTCGCCGGCGCAGCTCGACTGCGAGATAGAGGGCACCGAGGACGTCAGGGAGAGACGCAAGCGGAGGAGGAGCTCACCTCACGTCTGATGAAGGTGATCTCAGCGACCGGGAGTGGCACCGAGGAGGCAGCGACCGAGGAACTCCACCGAGTACTGGAATTACCCAGCTCGTCGTGATTCCCTGGAGAAGAAAGGAAAGGCATGAATCTCCTGGACGAGGCGAATCCAACAGAAGCAAGGGTAGAGTCAGAGACGGCCAAACCGCGGAGTTCGACGACGGCGGATCGGAGCTCGGCAATGGCGTCGCGGAGCTTTGCAAGGAGAAAAGAGGGACGTGCAGCGAGCAGAGAGGAGCGTTCCAGTGGCGGAAGGGTGAGGAGGAGCTCGAGCAGGGTTTATATAGGGAGAGAGACGACGAATTTGGACGGGATTCCGAGCTTGGTTCACGGACATCAATAGCGGCCGTCGGTTAAGGCTATAATGGCCTCCAAACCGCCGAGTGAAGAATGGAGAGTGAATAGGGAGAGTGATGGAGTGCAGTAATGGAGTTGGTTTACTGCAGTATTGACCGAGGAGGCTTCAACGGAGGTCGGTTTCTCCATTAATGGAGTACAGAGAGAGAGAGGGAGGGCGCTGCCTGGTGGTAGAAGACGCCTGACAGGTGGGCCCCAGATGGCGGTGAGACAAAGAAAGGAGAGGCGGTGGGCTGGCTTGCTGGGCTTGCCTGACGTGCAGAGATGGGCTGCGCAGCCCAGGAAGGAGAGAAAGAGTGCGGGAGGGGAAGCTGGGCTGACCAGATTGAGCCCGAGACGAGAGGGAGAGACGTTTTTTATCTTTTCCATTTTGTAAATATACTTTTAGAGTTAAAAATTCAAATCTTTTTCACTTCAAATAAATTTTAAAACTCTTTTAAATCATTTCTAAGTTTTGGAAATTAACTCTAACCTTTTGGAAATAAAACTTTGACTGGTTTTTAAATAAAACTTTAATATATTACTTTTGGAAAAAGAATAAAAATTTACTCGCATCTAATCCGCCTTTTAATAAATCATTTTCACTCAATAAAATTAATGCAAGCAACATGTATGCAACAGAGTTTTAAAAACCTATGTCAAGTTAAGTTTCATTTATAAATTATTATTTTTCCTCCAACTATTATTTGGTCTTAAATCTAAATTAAATTCTAACAAATTTTAGAAATTTGCAAAGGTTAAAATTTAGGGTGTTACAGTAGTATTTGGAACCCTAAACTAATTCAAATGAAAAAGTCGGCAACTATAAAATTTTATGACATTTCGAGATGTACAACTTTGGTTTTGGTCTTTTCTCTATCTGATGTCGTTTGAAGAATTTGAATTTCAAATGTGAGAAATTCAAACATAATTTTTCTTGGATAGATGAATTCAAGTCAACTACAAAGGTTTATAACTTTATGAGATCTACAACTTTGGTTTTGGTCATTTCTCCATTCAAGGTCGCTTGAAGAATTTGAATTTGAAATATGAGAAATTCAAATGTTATTTTCCTTGCACAGATGAATTTAAACAAAAAAGCTGTCAACTACAAGGTGTATAACTTTTCAAGATCTACAACGTTTGTTTTGGTCGTTCTCGATCCAAGATCGTTAAAAAAATGCAGATTTCAATACATAATTTTACTGTCTGGCGCCTATTTTTAGAGGCGGTTGTAGATCCAGCCGTCTCTAGAAATCGAGGGGTGGATGGATCTTGAGCCGCCCCTACAAATGCATATATAGAGATGACTCATTTTTGAAACCATTTTTAAAGGCAGTTTTAGGTTGAGCCGTCCCTGAAAGAAAAGAGGCATGTCTACTAATGTTTTTTTGAGTAGTGATAAGAATTTTAAAACCACAAAAAATATCTCTTAACATTTCAAAAATTGAATAAAAGTCTTAGAGCTCAAAAGAAATATCTACAGAAGCTTCCAAAGATGGATTTAGTTTGAGAAAAATAGGCTAGAAAACCTAAAATTTTCTATAATATTATAAGCCAGCGTATTTTGAAAGCTTTTTATAACAAAAACATGAGATATGACTAGTATGAATGTATTAATCATTTATTATTTATGCTGTGGATGACATTACTGAAATCATCCTTTTTTGTGAGACCCAGTTAGGCAAATCTCGAGATTGACGACACTCACATACATGAGCGCACACTCACCCCTATGAACGCACACACGCACATCCTACCCCTATGAGCACCTCCGAAGAACCGAGTTGGATTGGCAAATCTCAAGATTGACGAAGTCATCATAGGTGCCTCCGAAGAACCGAGTTGGATCGGCAAATCTCGAGATTGATGAAGTCACCACAGGCGACAGCGAGATTGACGACACTCACATACACGAGCGCACACTCACCCCTATGAACACACGCACGCACACCCTACCCCTATGAGCACATCCGAAGAACCGAGTTGGACCGGTAAATCTCAAGATTGACAAAGTCACCATAGGCAACAGCGAGATTGGCAACACTCACATACATGAGCGCACACTCACCCCTATGAACGTACGCACGCACACACTACCCCTATGAGCACCTCCAAAGAACCGAGTTGGACCGACAAATCTCGAGACTAACGAAGTCACCACAAGTGCCTCCGAAGAATCGAGTTGGACCGGAAAATCTCGAGATTGCGAAGTCACCACAGGCGCATTGTAACACCCTAAGTGTTAGTCACAAGCTAAGTAGTGAGTTCGGACCTAAACACGAGATGTCAAGTGATGACCAGGAGCTTCAGTTCAAAGTTGTACAGAGGTGTCGAGGTGACTCTCTAAAAATGCTTAAGCTTTTTGAGACAAATATAAAACTCTTGCTTGATGTAACTCTTTTCAAACAAGTGCTTGTGTAGTGTTAATCATGTCTCTTTCATGTGCATCACATAGCATGAGCATAATATTGAGTGGATGCATTTGTTTGATCATATAATGCTTTAATTTCTATGCAACCTTTTGTGGTGATGTTTCGTAATATAACCAAGTGTTTTTTTATCACCTAAATAACCTAGAACAACCTAGGATCAAAATTGAGCTAGGGTTTATATTGATCTTTTAGCCTAAAAATGCTTCTAAGTGTTAATAATCTAGCAATCACCTTTTTCATGATGCTAGTTTGACCTTAGTTGATCTGTGACTTAGACTGCTCTAATGATGTTTGACTTTAAATGAAACTGGTAGTTTAGTTTATATGCTACAAACTTTGTTTTCGAACTATGAGCCAAATCAGCTTGGAAACAAGTCAAACAGAGGCTCAAAGATTGAATCAGGTGCTGTTTTCCGGTCTCTAATAATTCTAAGTCTAGGAGCTTTGGCCAGCAAGGACAAGACGATTGACATGTCACGTTCTCATGTTTTCGTTAAGCAATCTGAGTTGACCCAAAAATAAAAGTTGGAGTTAAGTCTATGAAGAAGGTCTAAGAAAAAGTTGGAATCCGTTTGACCCTGTTTTGACCATCAAGTTTGGAGCTTTTGTAATTGCTGGCAATGCATTGGCAATGCCATCTTGGAGCTTAATTAGCCACTAACCTAGAACTCTAATGGCCTGTTACCCTTAAAGAAAGTTGGAGAGCCTTTAGAGAGCAACAACTTTGTTTTAGGCGTTAGGATCCGAATCCAAGCCGAATATACCATTTTTGAACCTGAAGCCAGGCACACCGACGCCGCCAACTATTTGAGGGAATGCCTCCGTGGCGACCATGCACCAACCGCATCCCCAGCATGGATGCCATGTGCCCCTACCTTCTCCTCGTGTCGGTGTGGACGCCAAGCCCCAGCTTCTCTCTAAATCTTGCGCTCGCCTTCTCTCGCTCTCCCGCTCGCTCTCGCCATCGCTGTCGCTCCCCGCCTCGCTCAGTCGCTCTGCAGCCATGGCCACCTGTCGAAGCCCCCAGTGTAGTCTCCTCCTCCTTCCTCCTCCATGCTAGCTGGCCCCTCCCTTATCCTCCCCATGCCTCACCGCTCCCGCCGCGCCCCTTCGCCGGCCACATTCATCACCGTGGTCGCCAGCGCCAGAGCAGCTGCCGATGCATTCCGCACGCCTCTATGGCCGGCAGCCTACAGGCCGTCACCGACTAGGCTACACCCCTTGGCTATGCCGTCACTTCTCCTCCACTGCCTCGACCTCCCCACAGGAACCAATAGCTCTAAACCGTCCCCTGCCGTGCTCTGCTCGAGAGGACGAAGAAAGGGAAGAAAACGAATTAGAAACTCTTTCTAGGGTTCCTGATGCAAGATGTCTAGAGAGAGTTGTTTTATAGATATGGGCTTAGTTGATTAGGTGAAAGTGCAGGGTCTTTTATGAAAATATGTTTTCCTTTATCTGTTAATCCTTTTTTTCTTTTATTCATAATGTGGCTGAAAGTTTGAAAATACATAGTAAATTGTAGAAAAATCATAAAATAGCAAATGAAGATGTTTTGGAATCCTTGCGAGCAGATCTATGCAGTAGAAGCATAACATGGCATGTGTTAGTGCAAAGTTTTTGCTATAGATGTACATCTATTCTTTTTAGTGTTAACTTCATATCTATAGTTATAGTGGTTCTTTTGATGTCAATTTTTTGTGGTATGCTATTCATGTGATGATTGATCTGTGATAAAAAAATTTAGCTTCATTGGTACATGTATGCCCGAGTTATTGATTTAACTTTGCTAGTGCTTGGTAAATAGTGTATAGATAATAAAGGTGTGTAAAAATATAAAATGTGGTTCCACTACCTTTTTATGATGTTGTTGTGTCCTATGAAACCTTAATATGGCTATATGTTTACAGAAATTGTTGAGTTTTAGATTTATCTTGCTCTCACATGCTTTATTGCAATTAAAACTTGATTTGTTTGAAATAATTAAATTATAAAAACCTGAGCATGTAATCTTTATACAGTAGTCATGTTTTGATAACATCTCTCATGCATAAAAATCTTAGCTCTAAACTTTATGTTTGCAACATCACCTATATTTAATATATAGGTTTTTATATATAAAGGATTAGTGAATGCTTAATAGTGAATAAGCTTTTGAATGTCTTGTGATGTTTCTAATAGTTGTGTTGAATAGTATGTTGTTGAATTGTATTGATTTTGGTTTGATCTTTTAGATACATATGTGTATGCTCCCTTGTTAATATGACAACTAAGAAATATGTAGCTTATGCAAGTTTCTAGTCTTTGCTTTAACCCTTATTTGAATGTGTGCTATATAAATGTTAGTATGTTTGTATGTTAATAAGATCAGCCCCTAAATCACCTTGGGGTGGGTCGCTCTCCTTTATATGATATTATGTTTGCTAATTAGTAAACAAGTGCCGATAGAATAAAGATGAGAAATGAAAATCACTATGTAACCTCCCTGTTTTGAAGATGAGTTAATATGCTTTTCATGTTAGCCATGGCTAATTTGTGTTTGTAGTAGTTTGTGAGCCATGAAATTAGTTATAGATATGTGATTTGGTTGTTGAACCAAGTGAAGAACTTGGTTACATATGCGCTGAAGTAGCTGCATACGAAGTTTTTGTTGTGAGGATGATTTCGTGGTGATAATTATGTTTTCTGTGAATGTGTTTAATACCAAAGTTGTAGATAACTTCGTCGTCTTCCTTGTCCTAAAATTTCATGATTTTAGGACAATAGATCTAAGAGTTCTAGATTTTACTAGTTCCCTATCAGGATTAGCTTATGTTCTGGACAGTGCTGCAATATTATGTCTTTTTGACCATGATAGCTGTAGAATCACCTACTGGTGACAATAAAAGAGTTGTATTACTTTTAACAAGCTCTCTAGAAAGTTAAGAATCATGTTTATTGGATGTCTATAACTTCATTCAGATATACATTTTTGAAGTTCATGTCAGTTTTCTGTTCTTGCTGTACAGTTCTACTTCCTTGTGATTTTTTACCTAGCTAACTAATGAATCAGCTCTGGGTGTAAATAACAAAGTTGTAGAAAATTTCTTAAGCTTTCTAGAAAGTCCAAGATCACCCTTGTTGGATATCTAGAACTCTAGTTATGAGTAAAAGAAGCAGTCATTGTGCTGCTGTCCAGATTCTAGACATGTGCTTCAGTGATTGCTATAACTTGCTCTTATTTTGGTTAAACATGTTTAGTTAATTCTTGATTGATGAATGCTTGCAATAGCTAAAACTTAAGTTAACTCATGTGCCACACTTGATGTGCTTGATATCTCTCTATAATAGATTGTGTGATGTTTAGTTAAACAACCCTAGGTGTTTATGCCTTATCGTGTAACCATGTGCTTGTCTTAAATGCTTTTATGTGATGCATCTCATGTTGCCATTCATCGCATTCATGCACTTGCATTGTTGCATCTCATCTAGGTGCTCTAGATGCCCGACACGAGGAACTGAAGCATGTGATGTTGGAGCTAGATCCAAAGACGGTGTTTGGTGGACCTATCCTGAAGATGGAAGGACCCCTGGAGTGCATGCCTGGAGTGGAGAGGTTCCACTAGATGGTGCGAGCTAATTGAACTAACTTTGTGTCAGATCCCAGGCAAGCCCCAGAGCATTCTAGGCCTCCTACCCTCTCTTTTTATAAATGCACTTGAGTATAACTTTTTATATGATGCATTAGGTTGATAGGAGTTGGATGAAACTGTTAATGCATAATCCCTGCCTTGTCCACTATATATAAATACATGTACCCTTACTAGTATGAATATGTCATTCTATGCTTAGCCATGCTTAGACCGGTAGAAGTCGGATGATTTCCTATTGAAAGCTCTAGTTTGGTTTTGGTGAATTGATGAAACCCTAAGTGCTAACCTACTTTATCAAGTAATCATGACATAGGTAGCACATTCCAAGTGGCGGAGCAAATGAAGATCATGACATGATGATGGTGATGCCATGGTGATGATCAAGTGCTTGGACTTGAAAAGAAGAAAGAGAAAAATAAAAGGCTCAAGGCAAAGGTATAAATGGTAGGAGCCATTTTGTTTTGGTGATCGAGACACTTAGTGAGTGTGATCACATTTAGGATTGATAGTCGTACTATTAAGAGGGGTGAAACTCGTATCGAGAAGCGGTTATCAAAGTGTCACTAGATGCTCTAACTCATTGCACATGCATTTAGGATCTAGTGGAGTGCTAACACCCTTGAAAATGTTTGTGAAAATATGCTAGCACATGTGCACAAGGTGATACACTTGGTGGTTGGCACATTTGAGCAAGAGTGAAGAAGATAGAGTTGAAAAGGAGTTGGTCACACTGGTCACACAGTGACCGGATGGTGGCCTCAGTTGGACCGGCGTGTCTGATCAGTAGAAGCTACAAAGACGCTGGCGTCGGTCTCTGACCGGACGCTGGGTCACTTAGTGACCGGACACTAGAGGGGTAGCGCACAGGGGAGTCGCCGTGTGACTGGACGCTAGGTGTGTCCGGTCGAGCATGACCTGACATGTCCGGCCGTGAAAAGTCATCTCTGGATGCTTACTGGAAACGACCGGACACTGGGGTTCAGCGTCCGATCACTTTGAGTTGGTGCATCCGATCGTCACTTGACCGTTGAGATCGGGCGATCAACATTTGAAGAGAGGGGACACGTGGCACGCATCGCGTGATCGGACACTAAGGTCCAGCGTCCGGTCAATATGACCGGAGCGTCCGGTCACCCCATGTTGTGCCCAGTGAAGGGGTACAACGGCTCTACTTCGTGGGGGCTTCTATTTAAGCCCCATGGCCAGCTCAAGCTCACTCTCTTGGCCATTTGCATTGACATAGCAACCTTGTGAGTTTAGCCAAAGCCCTCCCACTCATCTCCATCATTGATTCATCATCTTCTGAGATTGGGAGAGAATCCAAGTGCATTGCTTGAGTGTTTGCATCTAGAGGCACTTGGTGTTTGTGTTTCGCTGCCGGATTCGCTTGTTACTCTTGGTGGTTGCCGCCACCTAGATGGCTTGGAGCAGCGAGAATCGTCGAGCGGAGGTTGGTGATTGTCTCCAGCTCCGATCATGGTGATTGTGAGGGGTTCTTGACCTTTCCCCGGCGGAGAGCCAAAAGGTACTCTAGTGAATTGCTCGTGGCTTGTGTGATCCTCATCTTGTGTTGGTTGTGCGGCACCCTATTGAGGGTTTGGCGTGTGATGCCAATTAGCACGTGAACCTCCAAGTGAGTGAATCACCACAACGAGGAGTAGCTTGCCGGCAAGCAAGTGAACCTCGGTAAAAAATCATTGTGTTCATCATTTGATTTCGAGGTGATTGGTCTTCATTGATATTGATTCTTGTGATTGATTGGTTCACTCCTCGACACGGCGGTATAACTATCTTGCTCTCTCTCTTTACATTACCGCAAACTAGTTATCAAGCTCTTTAGTGTAGCTAGTTGTGAGAGCTTGTTAGTTTGGTTAGTGTGGCTCTTTAGTTAGTCTTTGAGAGCACATTAACTTAGTGTAGTGCCATAGCTATTGTGTTATTAGAGACAATAGAAACTAAAATTATGGTAGGTGGCTTGTATTTTTAGTAGGCTAGCGCAACACTTGCTTCGCCTCATAATTGTCTAACCGGTTTGTTAAATGTTGTTGTAGAAATTTTTATTAGGCTATTCACCCCCCCCCTCTAGCCATTAGGACCTTTCAAGTGGTATCAGAGCCAAGGTCACCGTGATTTAAGGCTTAACAACCTTCGGTGTAAAAATGGCTCAAATCAACAACACCAAGAAGCCACCCCAATTTGATGGCACAAATTATCCTTATTGGAAGTCAAATATGACCACACATATCAAGTCAATCAATAGAAAGGTGTGGAAGGTGGTAGAAACTAAAATTGAGATTGAAGATCTAGAGAATCCCACCGTGGCTGAAGAAGTGCTTCTCCAAAACAATGACATTGCTCTAAGTGTCATTCATGATGCAATTGATGAGAGAACATTTAAGCAAATCAAGAATATTGAGATGGCTCATGAGGCTTGGAAGAAGTTGGAAGAATCATTTGAGGGAACTCAAGCCGTGAAGGGTGCAAAGGCATACATTCTCAAAGAGAAGTTTCAAGCTTCAAGATGAAGGAGGATGAGAATGTGCCGGAGATGTTTCATAGGCTGCAAGTGCTTGTCAATGATCTCAAAGCACTTGGAGAAGAGGTGAAGGACAAGGAATTCTCCCACAAGTTCTTAAGATGCTTACCTTCAAGATTTGGCATATTGGTCACTATTCTAGTGAGGAGTGGTTTGGACACCATGACACCAAACCAAGTGTTGGGAGATATAATGACCGATGATACATATAGAGATGATGATGAGAAGGAAGAAAAGAAGGAGAAGAAAGATGAGAAGAAGAAGAGTGTGGCATTCAAAGCCACATCATCCAAGGGCAAGGCAAGGCAAGAAACATCAAGTGAAGATGATGGCTCATGGGATGATGATGATGATGAGAAGATGGCTCTCTTTGTCAAGAAATTTGGCAAGTTCATGATTAAGAAAGGGTACCGTGCTAGAAGAAAGAAATCTTCATCCAAGAACAAGGAAGAGTCAAGAAGGTGCTTCAAATGTGGAAGCAAAGATCATCTTGTTGCTCAATGTCCATACAATAGCAACAATGAGGATGACAACAAGAAGAACAAGAAGGACAAGAAGGAAAAGAAAGAGAAGGACAAGATGACCTTCAAGAAGAAGAAGGGTGGTTCATATGTGGTCACTTGGGATAGTCATGCTTGCTCAAGTGATGATGATGATGATAGTGATGATGACAAGACCATCAAGAAGAAGGCACTTGCAAGCATTGCTATCAATGAGAAGCCTACTCTCTTTGACACTCCATCATGCTTCATGGCTAAGGCCACTAAGGTACAAACTCATGATGATGATGGAAGTGATGATGAACATGATAATAAAAATGATAGTGATAGTGATGATGATGAACCTACTAAAGATGAAATATTTGACATGCTAGAAGATGCTAAAGAATACTTTGACATTAAGAGAAGGGAATGCAAGAGCTTGAATAAGGAGGTAAAAGCCCTCAAGCAAGACCTTGATGAGCTCAAAGAAACTCATGAGAGGCTAGAGGAAGCCCATGAGAAGCTTGGCAAGGCTCACAAAAAGCTTGAAAAGGCACATTCCTCTTTGCTTGATGAGCAAAATAAAAAGAAGCATGATGAAACTTGCAATATAGGCTTAACTTGTGATATAATTGATGAATCATTATCAATGCCTATCATTGTTGCTCTCACTAACCCTTCTTGTAGTACTTCTACTTTCACCTCATCTAGTAGTGATGGTCTCACTTGCGATGCCTCACTAATGGTTGAGAATGAGAACCTCAAGAAGGAGGTCAATAAGCTCACTCACACCTTGGCTAAGGCCTATGGTGGTGAGGACCACTTGCTTATGTGCTTGGGTAGCCAAAGAGCTTCTCTCTACAAAGAGGGATTGGGCTATACCCCCAAGAAAGGTAAGGTGGCCTTTGCTCCTCACAAGACTATTTTTGTGAAGAACAATAGTCGGTTTTGCACTAGTTGCAAGCAAGTTAGTCATAAAGAGCATGAATGCAAAAACAAGAGCAAAAATGCTAATGTATCCTCTATTAAGCTTGATTCTTTCTATGTGCTTACTAAGGGTACAAATCGTGTAAAGGCTAAGTTCATTGGTAAACCATGGATGGGCTCAAAGAAGAAAGCCATTTGGGTACCAAAGAGTTTAGTGACTAACCTTTAAGGACCCAAGCAAGTTTGGGTATCTAAAAAGAATTGATCTTCTTTTGTAGGTCAATTACAAAGCCGAAGGAAGGCATTGGGTTCTTGATAGTGGGTGTACTCAATACATGACCGGTGATGCAAGAATGTTCAACTCAATCAACACCAATGGCAATGATGGTTATGATAGTATCATATTTGGTGATAATGGCAAAGGCAAGGTCAAATGGCTTGGTAAGATTGTAATATCCAATGACATGAGCATATTCAATGTGTTGCTAGTAGAGAGCTTGAACTTCAATTTGTTATCTGTGGCTCAATTGTATGATCTTGGATTCAAATACATATTTGGGGTAGATGATGTAGAGATCATAAGTGTAGATGGCTCTAACTTGATCTTCAAAGGCTTTAGATATGAGAATCTATACTTGGTTGATTTTAATGCTAGTGAAGCTAAATTATCTACATGCTTGTTCACTAAGTCTAGCATGGGTTGGTTATGGCATAGAAGGCTTGGTCATGTTGGAATGAAACAATTGAATAGATTGGTTAAGCATGACTTGGTTAGAGGCTTGAAAGATGTTGTGTTTGAGAAGGATAAACTTTGTAGCTCTTGTCAAGCCGGCAAACAAGTTGGAAACACCCATCCTAAGAAAAGTATGATGAGCACTAGTAAAGCATTTGAGTTATTGCACATGGATTTGTTTGGGCCAACTCAATACACTAGCATTGGTGGTAACAAATATGACTTTGTGATAGTGGATGATTATACTAGATATACATGGATATTCTTTCTAGTGGACAAAAGTGATGTATTTGCAACATATAAATCATTTGTCAAGGGCATTCACAATGAGTTTGAAACAACCATCAAAAGAGTTAGAAGTGACAATGGTAGTGAGTTCAAGAACACTAGAATTGATGAGTTATGTGATAAATTTAGAATTAGACATCAATTCTTGGCCAAGTACACTCCACAATCAAATGGCCTTGTTGAGAGGAAGAATAGAACACTCATTGATATGGCAAGGTCTATGCTTAGTAAGTACAATGTGAGTCAATCTTTTTGGGCCGAAGCTATCAACACGGCTTGCTATTGTAGCAACCGACTCTATTGTCACCCATTGAAAGAGAAGACACCATATGAGCTCTTGAATGGTAGAAAGCCCAACATTGCATATTTTTGGGTCTTTGATTTCAAATGCTATATCTTGAAGAAAGGCACTAGATTGGGCAAGTTTGACAAGAAATGTGATGAAGGATTCCTACTTGGTTATTCCACTATAAGCAAAGCATATAGAGTTTGGAATTTGGATAGTGGTACTCTTGAGGAAGTTCATGATGTTGAATTTGATGAAACCAAGGGTTCACAAGTAGAGAATGAGAACTTGGAAGATGTTAGAGGCATTCAACTTTCAAATGCCATGAAGAACATAGATGTTGGTGAATTGAGGCCTAGGCAAGTGAATGATGATGAAGATGATCAAGTGCAAGTGCTCTCTAACTCAAATGTGCAAGATGATACAACTCAAGCTAGTACAAGTGGACCTCAATAATGAACATGATCAAGTGGCTAGTACATCATCTCAACCCAATGATCAAGCAAGTGCAAGAAATCAAGTTCCAATCCTCCAACCAACCAATATTGCAAGGGATCATCCATTGGACACTATCATTGATGATATTTCAAGAGGTGTGCAAACTAGATCAAGATTGACTTCATTTTGTGAGCATTTCTCATTTGTGTCATCCATTAAACCAAAGAAGATAGATGAAGCATTGAAGGATGTTGATTGGGTGAATGCTATGCATGAAGAATTGAATAATTTCACAAGAAATCAAGTATGGGAATTGGTAGAAAGACCAAAGGGACACAATGTGATTGGAACCAAATGGTTCTTTAGAAACAAGCAAGATCAAGATGGTATAGTAGTAAGGAACAAAGCAAGATTAGTAGCACAAGGATATACACAAGTTGAAAGTCTTTACTTTGGAGAAACATATGTCCCGTTTGCTAAATTGGAAGCAATTAGAATCTTGCTAGCCTATGCTTGTGCCCACAACATCAAGCTCTATCAAATGGATGTTAAGAGTGCATTTCTCAATGGTTACATCAATGAAGAAGTATATGTTGAGCAACCTCCCGGTTTTGAAGATGACAAGAAGCCCAACCATGTGTACAAATTGAAGAAGGCATTGTATGGCTTGAAGCAAGCACCTAGAGCATGGTATGAGAGATTGAGGGATTTCCTACTCTCTAAAGGGTTCATGATGGGCAAGGTTGACACCACTCTTTTCATCAAGAAGATTGGAAAAGATTTATTTGTGTAGCAAATCTATGTTGATGACATCATATTTGGATCAACCAATAAAGACTTTTGTCATGAGTTTGGAAAGATGATGGCTAATGAGTTTGAGATGTCCATGATTGGAGAGTTGAGTTACTTCCTTGGTCTTCAAATCAAGCAATTGAAGAATGGTACTTTTGTGAGTCAAGGCAAGTATACCAAGGACATGATCAAGAAGTTTGGCATGAGTGATTGTAAAGCCATTAGCACACTAATGGGAACAAATGGCAACTTGGATAGTGATGCAAGTGGCAATATGGTGGATCAAAAATTGTATCGGTCTATGATTGGAAGCCTACTCTATGTGACCGCATCAAGACTAGATGTCATGTTTAGTGTATGCATGTGTGCAAGATTTCAAGCCTCACCAAGAGAAAGTCATTTGAAGGCTACAAAGATAATATTGAGATACTTGAAGCATACACCAAATGTTGGTTTATGGTATCCCAAAGGAGCAAAGTTTGAGCTAGTTGGTTACTCTGACTCGGATTATGCGGGATGAAAGGTTGAAAGGAAGAGCACCTCGGGCACATGTCAATTGTTGGGAAGATCACTTGTTTCATGGTCATCAAAGAAGCAAAATAGTGTTGCATTATCAACCGCCGAAGCCGAATACATATCCACCAGTAGTTGTTGTGCACAAGTACTTTGGATGAAGGCCACTTTGAGTGACTTTGGAATCAAGTTCAAGAAAGTACCATTGCTATGTGACAATGAGAGTGCAATCAAGTTAACCAACAATCCGATTCAACATGCAAGAACAAAGCACATTGATGTCTGCCACCATTTTATAATAGATCACCAACAAAAAGGGGACATTTGCATTGAGAGTGTAGGCACCGAAGATCAACTTGCCGATATATTCACCAAGCCATTGGATGAGAAAAGATTTTGCAAGCTAAGGAATGAGTTGAACATATTAGATTTCTCAAATATGTGTTGATGCACCCCCACTTATATGACATGCCTCTCCTTCGAGCAATCCAAGGTAAAAGTTGATTGGCATGGCATACATCCTTGCTAAGGACATGTTTAGTGCATCTAGACATCTTTCGCATTCAATAGGCTTATTCATGAAAATTAAATGAATTTGATGATTGTATGGTACCACTATTGCTTCTATGTTTATCTTGGTCTAGAGGTAGCATATGACATGTTTGTGGGCTTGTAAACCTAGTGGTTGATCTAGAAAATGAGATCTAAGTGTTTAACTCAACATGGTACAAGATAACCCTTATTTGGAGGTATGAAGAAGCTTGTCCTTGGATCAAACCGAGTTAAATATCTTTGGCAAGTATTCTAGATTAAACCAAATTTGGGAAAATGATCCTCACCCTATTGTTTGACATTGATAATCTCAACCTATCTATATTTTGAACCTTTGTGGTCACTGATGACAAAGGGAGAGAAAAACAAAGACATTAGTGATATTAGTACATGGGGAGAAAAACAAAGATAAGACAACAAAGAGGGAGAACTTGACATAAGGGGAGAGATATGACAAAGGAAAGGGATCAATTAAAATTTTGAGCACACAAGTAGGGGGAGCAAGCTCATTAACTTGTATGGTGCATTTGAATGTGCATTCCATATGTTTGCTTGCATGGCACAAGTTTTAAATTTCAATATCCATGCTTGTGTGGTGTATGTTAGTTGTAAGTTTGAATGATGAAATGAAAATCTAGCATGCATAAGTTTTTCTAGTGATTTCATTTCCAAGTGTTTCCAAGTGGTATAGAGCTAACCATGATGCTAAGGATGGTATATTGGTGCACTCCGATTGGTATCACGCTTCAAAGGTCCATCTTTATACCTTAGCATCATTTGGTAGATGTTATCTCCTATATTTTCTATCTAAGCATATGTGCAAGCTTCAATCCAAACTCTTAGCATATATGTAGGGGGAGCAATTGCTACCATTTGGGGTTCATAAAACTTGTCCATATCCTTTTACAAATGGTAAAAATGCTTGGGCAAGCAACATGGATTCAATTGAATTTCAATTCATATCTTTGTGTAAGGGTTGTCATCAATTACCAAAAATGGGGAGATTGAAAGCTCTAGTTTGGTTTTGGTGAATTGATGAAATCCTAAGTGCTAACCTACTTTATCAAGTGATCATGACATAGGTAGCACATTCCAAGTGGCGAAGCAAATGAATATCATGACATGATGATGGTGATGCCATGGTGATGATCAAGTGCTTGGACTTGAAAACAAGAAAGAGAAAAACAAAAGGCTCAAGGCAAAGGTATAAATGGTAGAAGCCATTTTATTTTGGTGATCAAGACACTTAGTGAGTGTGATCACATTTAGGATTGATAGCCGTACTATTAAGAGGGGTGAAACTCGTATCAAGATGCGGTTATCAAAGTGCCACTAGATCCTCTAACTCATTGCACATGCATTTAGGATCTAGTGGAGTGCTAACACCCTTGAAAATGTTTGTGAAAATATGCTAACACATGTGCAGAAGGTGATACACTTGGTGGTTGGCATATTTGAGTAAGGGTGAAGAAGATATAGTTGAAAAGGAGTTGGTCACGCAGTGACCGGACGCTGGCCTCGGTTGGACCGGCGTGTCCGGTCAGTAGAAGCTGCAAAGATGCTAGCGTCGGTCTCTGATCGGACGCTGGGTCACTTAGTGACCAGACGCTGGAGGGGCGCGTCCGGTCCTGCTGACGTGGCAGCGCATAGGGGAGTCGCCATGTGACCGGATGCTAGGTGTGTCCGGTCGAGCATGACCGGACGCTTCCAATCATGAAAAGTCGTCTCTGGATGCTTACTGAAAATGACCGGACGCTGGGATTCAGCGTTCGGTCACTTTGAGCTGGTGCGTCCGGTCATCACTTGACCATTGAGATCAGGTGATCAACATTTGAAGAGAGAGGACACGTGGCACGCATCGCGTGACCGGACGCTGAGGTCCAGCGTCCGGTCAATATGACCGGAGCGTCTAGTCACCCCGTGTTGTGCCCAGTCAAGGGGTACAACGGCTCTATTTCATGGGGGTTTCTATTTAAGCCCCATGGCCGGCTCAAGCTCTCTCTCTTGGCCATTTGCATTGACATAGCAACCTTGTGAGCTTAGCCAAAGCCCTCCCACTCATCTCCATCATTGATTCATCATCTTGTGAGATTGGGAGAGAATCCAAGTGCATTGCTTGAGTGTTTGCATCTAGAGGCACTTGGTGTTCGTGTTTCACTGCGGGATTCGCTTGTTACTCTTGGTGGTTCCCGCCACTTAGACGGCTTGGAGCTGCGGGATCGTCGAGCGGAGGTTGGTGATTGTCTTCGGCTCCGATCGTGGTGATTGTGAGGGGTTCTTGACCATTTCCCGGCGGAGAGCCAAAAGGTACTCTAGTGAATTGCCCGTGGCTTGTGTGATCCTCATCTTGTGTTGGTTGTGCGGGACCCTATTGAGGGTTTGGCGTGTGATGCCAATTAGCGCGTGAACCTTCAAGTGAGTGAATCGCCACAACAAGGAGTAGCTTGCCGGCAAGCAAGTGAACCTCGGTAAAAAATCATTGTGTTCATCATTTGATTCCGAGGTGATTGGTCTTCATCGATATTGATTCTTGTGATTGATTGGTTCACTCCTCGGCATGGCGGTATAACTATCTTGCTCTCTCTCTCTCTTTACATTACCGTAAACTAGTTATTAAGCTCTTTAGTGTAGCTAGTTGTGAGAGCTTGTTAGTTTAGTTAGTGTGGCTCTTTAGTTAGTCTTTGAGAGCACATTAACTTAGTGTAGTGCCATAGCTATTGTGTGATTAGAGACAATAGAAACTAAAATTGTGGTAGGTGGCTTGTATTTTTAGTAGGCTAGCGCAACACTTGCTTTGCCTCATAATTGTCTAACCGGTTTGTTAAGTGTTGTTGTAGAAATTTTTATTAGGCTATTCACCCCCCTCTAGCCATTAGGACCTTTCACCTATCACCTGCAAGACATAGGCGAATACTTGGTCACGGTTGGCTATATTTGCTATCGTGGAAAATAACCATGTGATGATTATATAAATGGAGACCGAGTGGGATCTTATATGCAAATGGTGATGGTTGGCTATGTTGATCCCATTTGTGTTGTTTAAGAACCGTACCGTTGTTGAACCTTCTGTCGAGATTGAACACTGTCTTTCACTTAGCTGGCCAGATAAGTCGTTCCGACCGCGAAACCGAGTTGCTCAATTTGGGCTTGAAATTTGAGATGTATGACGCGCACACTGGAGGAAGTAAGGATGTATGACGCGCACACGGGACAGGGATTGACCATGGGCAGGCTTGACCTGAGCTACCTGGCATCTGACTGCCCCTGAGTGTGTGGATCAGCTCAAACCCACGGTATCCCGAATTGTGCCAAAGGTGACCTAAGGCTACCGTGGCTGGTAGGCCTGTGTTTGTGTAATGGATTTCTGCCTAGCTGGTTGCAATCGATTTAAATCGCCGTCTCTCCCAGATAGTGAGAAACTCGACTAGCTTTAGCATCGTAGTAAGCTGATGAAAGATGATGGTTATGTTGGTTATTATGATAAAATGGATATGGTTATTATTGTGATGCTTATTAATGTTAATCAAGTGATTGCTCTAGAATAGGTGCAAATTTAGCCATAATAAGGTTCACTGGACTTGATGCTAAAATATTGACTAAAATATTGAAAGTAAGGACTTATGGTAGTAATGCTCTTTGCAAAGTTATGCTATCCAACCAGCTCCACCAAATAAGCCTTCCATATTCTTGAGTCTTTTTATTTCTCTCCTGTCAAGTAAGTCTAGCTGAGGACATTCGAGTACTCAGGATTCATCCCACCATGTTGCAGGTGAAGTTCTTGGCCTACGAAAGATGGTGGCTAATCGCCGGTGGGCTCAGTGGCTCCGTATTTATTTC
Source organism: Miscanthus lutarioriparius (assembly GCA_904845875.1). Taxonomy (NCBI): domain Eukaryota; kingdom Viridiplantae; phylum Streptophyta; class Magnoliopsida; order Poales; family Poaceae; genus Miscanthus; species Miscanthus lutarioriparius. The sequence continues at coordinate 77,372,594 of CAJGYO010000005.1, forward strand.
TCATCTACATGCTTTTGTTGGAGGATGTCATTTAAGCTAGCAGTGTATTTTAATTTATGTTATCATAATTATTTCAAAGCTTACATGCTTTTGTTGGAGGATGTCATTTAAGCTAGCAGTGTATTTTAACTTATGTTATCATAATTATTTCAGAGTATGTTGTTTCTTCTAATCAGATTTGAACTCAGTATGTATTATTTATTTGTGAATTCAATTGTAATATTATTTTCGCTGTAAACTTCGTGTATGTGATGTGTATTTGCTTAATCTATTACAATCTTGGTTGTGATGTGGATTTACTGAGGTCCTTCGTGACACTCGGCGGACTATCGGGTTTATATAAGTGAAAGTATGTGTGTGCCAATGTGTTAGCAAGGGCAGCCGTACTTGATCTTGTATAAATTGGACGGTTCTGTCACACGTCTCCGAAGAACCGAGTTGGACCGACAAATCTCTAGATTGATGAAGTCACCACAGGCGCCTCGCTGAGTAGCCGTGTCAAGTCAGGGACTTGAACCCAGATGAGTAGGTTCTACCACAAGAAACTCAACCAGCTGAGCTACGCTCAGAGTGGTGGATGTTTTGTACATAATATTACTACCACACATTCACACTGCTTACAAGACATTAGTCCACCTCAAGAAAAAAATAGATGGAAATACAATTACCTAATCAACATGGATCATATGACTTGGGAACGGAAATCCTAAAAATGAAGCGTAAAGGAAACCTAACTCCAAAAGTAGGTCAATTATCCTTTACTACCTGAAGAAAACAGTTTTTGCAATAATTTCCTATATATATAGCACAATGATTCTCCAAATAGAGAAACTTATGAATATTGCACCCGCTAATCAGTTATTTTTTCTCTCATGCCAGTAGCTTCTCTCGTGCTGAGTTTAACTCTTTGGCAACTTCTTTTATACTGATGCGTTCATTTGGTGACTCTTTGCAGCACACGAGTGCACATTGCGTCACCAAAAGTAAGCATTCATAAATCTTTCCTGGCTCATAGGCATTGTCTTCAGTCTCTTTTTCTCCATTTGTCAGAATCAGTTTGTGATCAACTATTTCCATTATTTTATCAGGAAAAGACATCTCAACTAGGCAGAGTAGGTTCAATCCGTATGTGAATCTTTCATCAGTGGGACTCACTCCGGTAAATATCTCTGCCATAGCCATACACGTCTTGTATTGATGCTTGACCCCCCATGCCATAGTCTGACAACGAAAATAATTAGTCAGAGATCGCCAGATATCAATGGTAGAGTTATAGTTTCAGATGATCACGTAATTTGATATAAATATATAATCTAATTCAGTTGATCAGTTCTCAGGGAAAAAGGTGGACCGAATAAAGAAAGGAAGGGTAATGAAAGGTATACTGTTTGGTCCACTTTCAAAGAAATGAAAAAAGAACTCATAAACTACATACCTTCCAGAATAAATAAGGACCGGATAAAATTGTAAAGGGTAAATAAGTTGATCTATTTTTCTTAAGAACAATTGATACTGAGGAAATTACGTATATTAGTAGAGAAGGCTGTACCTGGAGTAATGTAGCCAATGGTACCCTTGATGCCCATACTTGTTGCTGACTGAGAAGGCATCATACCTTCTTGAACCAAAAATTTTGCTAATCCAAAATCACCAACATGTACAGTCATTTCCTCATCCAAAAGGACATTACTAGGCTTCAAATCACAATGGACAATTGGCACAGTTCCGCGGTGGTGGAGGTAGTCTAGTGCTGTGGCAACTTCAATAGCTATGTCCATCCTCTGGATTAAGCCTCAGAGCCTCCAATGATCTACTATCAGTACATGCTCTAGTATGTAACCATCACTGGTAGAGAACTGAGCTTTACTCCCGGTGGGGAACCCCCTCTAGTCCCGGTTCCCCACCCGGGAGCAAGCATCCGGGACTAAAGGGGGTCCTTTAGTCCCGGGTCAGAAACCGGAACTAAAGGAGGACCTTTAGTCCCGGTGGGTAACACCAACAGGGACTAAAGGTGCCTCCTGACATGCCACGATGGCCGGTACTTTTAGTCCCGGTTGGTAATACGAACCGGGACTAAAGGTTTTTTTCTTTTTTCTTTTCTTTTCATTTTTTTGTTTTCTTTTCAAAATAGGTTTTCGAAGTCGTATTGTACGCTGCTAATTATACATTTATACGCGCATATAGTATGTTTCGGTTCAAGCACAATGAACGTATTAAATCACACAATTCAAGCATAGAAATATATATATATATATATATATATATATATATATATATGCATGCATGCATCATATATATATTTACATGCATGCATGCATATGTGTATTTTACATTATATTATTTCATGTGCATATATTACAAAAGATTGCATTACAGGTGTTGTGACATAACAAGTTTCCTCTCATCCTCTAGCTTGGCTTCAATGGCAGCGTTGGGTCGAAGTAGAACTCGCCCTTGGAATCGATGACCTGCTCATTAAAAAATCCGGCTATAGACTCTTGAATTGCTTTGATTTGGTCTTGCCGTATGACCTTTTCCTCCAACCATCGAGTCTACAGGTTTGAATTAAAGGAAAATAAATTAATATATGTACATATATATATAATGACATAGTAACACAATCAATAATAATAATTAAATGAATATATAGTGTATTTTTAACGTATTTTGAGTCTCTCTATAGGAGTTCTTTGGGAGAGCACCTTGATAAACTTGCAAACATAGTAACCACAGTAGTTGTTCCCCTGTTCCTGCCTCAGACACCACTTTACGAGAAAAAGATTTGTCATCCAATCTGATGATCCGGTGAAAGCTATATGTTTAATTAATAAAGATGATGCGATTCAGGGGACTTACTTTCAAAGGGATTACATTTAGTGGCGCTTTGCATTTTTCCATGTGTTGCTTCTCAATAAAGATTTTCCAAATACTGCCCAATAAAAAATTTGCCACGTCATCAGATATAGTTAATCATCATGTTTGTGTGTATATATAGTTGCTAGAGATCCCGAAATTACCTCTGGATAATATCTATCATATCTTGGTAGTCTTGTTGTAGTTTTCTCATCGAGTCATAGATTATCAAGTGACTTTTCACCAGATCGATGTCCATCAATATCCAGTGATTGCTGCATGTGTTTATAGGATATAACGCAAATACTCATTAATTAACTAGAATCAACATATGAGCCATTAAGGATATGATCGACATGATTAACACTCACTTGAAGTTATAGGGAAAGAGTATATCCTTCTTGTGGCGTTGGTTCACTAAGAAGTTCATGAGGTTACTCTCTGACTCAGACTTCCAATTAGTCTTTGGAGTAATTGGGTCTTTGAATATTATATGGGGATCAACAAAACCAATTTCATTGCGACCTTTCTTCCCGAAAGCTCATCATTGTAAATCTGCATATATATAGTACTTGTTAGGATAATTTATATACATATACACACATATGATGAGTTTAATAATAGATCGAAAGAATTATTACTTACGAGCAATAGCGACTAATGATAACTTTGTCCGGAGAGGTCGTGGCATAGTTGATGAAATTACGCAAAGTCAACATACATAACATCATCGCCACGGAACCAATGTTCGCCTCTAATTACGACACCAATGCAGAAGTCTCCACCGGTAGACGCCGCATGTACCACTTGTTTAGCGGTACATTTGTGTCCCCGGATCGAGATAAGGCTTGAGGGTTGTATAGACTCGGCCTAGTACAAATTTTTTCTTCCAAATATCAACCTCCGCCACTCTCAATGTTTCCATCACCAAACATCTCGTAAAGGTCGAGACCAGTCTCATCAAGAAATTCACCAAGGTGATCCAAATCGACATCCGGAGGTATGTTTGCTGATGCATTAATCCTAAATTCGAACCATATTCATTACCAACAACTAGCGGGGGATTGATTGAGTGCGCTTGTTGTCCGAGTTGGGCAACTCCTTTCCCTGCCCGCTTTTTTTTTTTCAGTGCCGCCTCAATTGACTTGGTGAGAGTGCGGTCATAGTCTGATAACGTTGATTTGGACGACTTACGAGATTCCCATTGTTGTTGTTGGGTAAGAAGTCACCTTTTTCTTAGAATATCTGGAGCTACTAAGAAGTACGGTTTCTCCGGGTTTCTCCTTGCTTCTTGATTCATTTTAAGTTTGTCATAGAATCTAGACATGTCTTTTTTATATGCATCAGTTCCTTCTTCCTTCTCTTTAGATATTATTTTGGGAATAGCCCTTGGTTTTACGGTGGCTTTCTTTGTAGGCGGGGACTGGTTCTTCGTTTGAGGGGTTGGCCTCTTGCTAGGCTTCTTGGTAGGCGGGGCCGGGGGAGGCGTTGGAGACCTCCTTGGAGGTGTTGGCGTGGCGTTGGAGACCTCCTTGGAGGTGGCGGTGCGCGGCGTTGGAGACCTCCTTGGAGATGGTGTGGATGCAGCCTCGTCTTCCAACACAATGTCATCGTACAGAGCACTATGATGATCTGCGATTGAACAATTGGATTTAGGTTGGGGGAGGATCTGCTACAAAAAAAGGAATGACATATTATTATGAGCAGATTGTTAATTATTTAAGCCAATACAAATTAATGATATAGTGTTTTCATCTCGCACGCACCTATGGTGAGGTAGTTCAGAGGAGGTGGAGCCGACATCCACGGAATGATGATGTAGCGCTTGCGCCATAGAATGAATGTCTTCTCCGCTTCTCCTAGAGTCTTCTCGCCATCACCTCCGAGAATGTCAAGAGGCAAATCACTAAAACCTTTTTCACTTTATCTACCGAGATGGTAGCATATCCTTCTTGGATTATATTCCCATGAATCCTTGGTGTCTTGGTCCGGTCGATAGGATTAACAAGACCGATAGCCACCTTGATTGTGGAATTCTCCTTGAATGTGTAGCTCACACGTTGTACAAGGTTCAATGGCGTCATCCACGAGGAAGCGCAATCCTGTGTCCCCTTGATTTGGTATCTCGTGTGGCCGCGCACTGCTTTTCAACCCAATGCATTGGCTAATGTTGATTCCTCGGCTCGATGCCCGCTTGCTTGCACTCACCGCTATTTGCACTTGCCTTTTGATTTCCTCCCGCATTCTCGCTTCAAGGTTTTTTTTCCGCTCCTCAGGCTTCACGCACCGCTTCCTCCAACCTCTGGGCCAGCATGTGCCTCTTCTTCCTTCTTTCTCTGGCGACTTCAGAGGGAAGGTCTGTCTGAGGGAATCCATGCTCCCACAAGACACTTCCTTTGCCTCTAGTTCGCCACCATGTTCAATAGTCCCGATGGCGTATATGTCACTCATCCTTCTCTCTCTGTTGGGCTGAACGCACCACTAGCAATAGCTCTCTGAGCATAAAACAATCTTTCTGCTGCTTCTTACAGTCTTGCGCCATAAACGCACTTCCCTGTCTCCTGGTCTAGTGTTCCCCCATGACCAAAAAACCAATTCTTTGCACGTTCTCCCCACTCGAGTGATTCTGGTCTGATACCCTTGGCAAGAAGGTCTGCTTCCATTTTGTTCCACTTCTTAATGGCAGTCGGGTAGCCACCTGATCCCAAGGTATGGTGGTATGTCTTCTGTTGGGCATTATGTTGGTTCTTTATCACCCGACTCACACCCTCTTCCGAAGTCTTGTACTGTACAAACTCATCCCAATAGGGCCTCTGCTTTGAGATCGGACATGGGACAGTAAAATCTGGTGCTATGTTCTTCTTGACATACGTCGTGTATAGGTGTTTCTTCCAAGTCTGAAACTGGGTGGCCATCTTCTTCATTGCCCAATCCCTAACTCGCTCCTTCAATTCATCACCATCTATTATATCATCATAACCATCTGTTTGGAGCGTGAAATGTACCAAGACATCATTCCAAATTAACGCCTTGTCACGATCAGAGACAAAACTGATATGAGGAGCATTGGTCTTCTTCTTCCATTCATAGGTACTAATCGGGAGCCGGTCCCGTACAAGGTAACCACAGTGGTGCACAAATTTTATTTTATTCGGCCCCCCCGGTTCTCCTGTATCCACATTGAACTCCGAGATGATGAAGCGGCCCTCCAATGGCTTTTTGGGACCTCGAACATTTTTACTCTTTGTTGTAGTTGTTGATGTCGATCTAGAGGGCTACAAAACATAAACATTATTTTTAATGTCATGAGCACACATAAGACATATGATAATATATATAGCTAATAATAAAAAATATATACTTGGCCAATCTGTTGTTGCTCATTTTGTTTAAGAGCTAAGTACTGACTCCCGTCATCTGCATCCTCTTGCACGTTATTTTTAGCACCATCATCGCCGGCAACTTGAGTGCCAGTGTTGATCAAATTCATCATCAACTCCTCCTCATCCATGTTTCTCTGGTCGGCCATCTAGCTTCAAAAAACAAAACCAATATATAGTACGTCAAATCTTTGCTTACATGCGTAAAATCTACGAACAATATGCATTATTAAATCTTGCCCCTCGGTCACGGACACAATTCGCCACACTAGGATGAACTACGTCGGTACTAGGGTGAATTAGGGCTATACATAAACGGCCGAGGGAAAATTGCGTCGGTGACTAGGGCGAACCACGTCGGTGACATCAACAGCGCGGTTCGCCCTGGTGTGATTGTTTAGCATTAACGATAACGATAATACGAATGTTGATCAACTAGGCCACGAGAAAGGGCGGTGTGACAAGAGTGGCGGTGCTCCACTCCGCCGTATATATGTCTGTACACATGGGTGAACGAGGGCGGCGGTGCTCCGCCGTATACATAGAAACGCATGGACGAACGAGGGCGGCAGTGCTCCGCGATGTATATATACTTGCATATGAATACAAATGACGTATATATACGTGTCGGCGCGGTGGCCAGTGTGCTGACGACGACGACGTGAGGCGGGCCGGTGTGCTGACGACGACGATGACGTGAGGCGGGCCGGGGCGGTGTCGGTGCGTGATGTTGTGATCCTATGTACCATGTGAACCATGTAGTCATTCATCATATGAGAAAATTCTATGTTGATAATGTAAGTATAAGTCATTATGAAATGTAAGTATATGTGTCTTATTGCTAATATAACCATTACTATTTCCGAAATGATAAGAATTTATTTTCTTCTACAGGCGATCTCTGATGCTATGATATAAAGTTTGAAGATAGTCTTCTCGGAAAAAAATATGTAATGCTCATATTACTTTAGCAACATTAATATATTATATTTGTATATTCAAAGTTCACAAATGAAGAAACGTTGAAGTTTTCCTTCATTTGTCTGTAGCCATGCATGCAAGTCCAACCAAAACTGCTTACATCATCACATGTGATATTTTTTATAAACTAAAAAACGCTTAGTTTACAAACTGGGTATCAAAATTGAGTTCCAATTTGACCATTATATATCCTACAACAAATCCTTCAAAAAACAGACCCTACATGAATATATTTGGATAAAATTTCGTTAACAAACATTGATCTATTAAGATAGAAAAAATTCTTCTATTGAAACTGCATCTTGGAATAATGGCATATCATATAGTGATGAATATATGACGGTTGATGGACTGGATCATTTTCAGCTTTAGTGACAACGACAATGGTTTCTAAATAATATATAGCGTGTTTATTATACAAGCCATGGATTTACATCGATCTAATTAATTTCTAAAGTAATTTCATTGGTGGTCCTTAATTAAACTTGTCATGAGTTCAGGTCCCAGTGATCTTAAAATGTATTTTAGTACCATAAAATGCAGTTTTTGACACTCTAAACTTGCTAATTTATCCATATAATATCCAAATATTCAAAACTTGCATTAAGATATGGTTTTGAGATGTGAGCTTGACAACTCCATCTTTTTCTCTTTGGCCTCGCTCGCTGCATAGAGTTCCAAATATTCATTTTCAGTTCCTAGATTTTGTGATTCAAAATTTGGAATTTTCAATCGACCTCAAGCGTTGACATGGCTTACACCAAAGTTGTAGTTTTCGACGTGATCTATAACTCGGCAGTGGAGGGCTCAGGCGAATGTACAAAGAGATCGACGAACATATCACCTCGAGCTCGGCAGTGGAGGGCCTCGGGCGCGGTGGGGCCACGGGCGCGGTGGAGGGGCCTCGGGCGCGGTGGAGGGCCACGGGCGCGCGCGGAGGAGGGGCACGGGCGCGCGCGGTGGAGGCCGCATGAGGAAGAAGAGGGCGGCACCGGTGTCACGGAAGGCGAACGGACGCGGTGGAGGCGGCGCGAGGAAGAAGAGGGCGGCGGTGTTCGACGAGGAAGAAGACGAGCGGATCGATCTGCGCCAGGCGCTGGAGGTTATATATCAGGGAGAATTACTCCCGGTGCCAGCCACCAACCGGGAGTAAAAACCCTTTACTCCCGGTTCGTATTACCAACCGGGAGTAAAGGTACCTTTACTCCCGGTGCGTGTTACCAACCGGGAGTAAAGGTATACCTTTACTCCCGGTTGGTAACACGCACCGGGAGTAAAGGATTTTTTTGACGGGCCACAAAACTGCAGCCCACCTTTACTCCCGGCTGGGCTTCCCACCCGGGAGTAAAGGTGGCCTGCAGTTTCGTTTCCCACCTGTTTTAAGCAATAGTCTTGTTAAATACAATAGAAATGCACTAGTTTTTGTTAAATACATAGTAAATTAAATAAAAGGCATAAAATTATTTTGTTAAAAATATGAATTTTCTTTTTGTTTATTGCACATAGGAAAAATCTATAACCTAACTTTTTTATTTTTTGTTAGAATTATAAAACATAATGTAACTAATATTTATTATTTCGTTAATGCAAAAATGTAGTGTTTAATTAAAATTATTAAAACTATTGGTTTTGGACAGGAAATTTGTTTTCACATCATTTTAACGTTAATATTTTAATTTTTCATCACTCAGTATCCTAATTTACCTTTTTGAGAGAGAAATCCCACCAAATCAAACATTGATTTAATTTGAAACATGACATAATAAACATCTGAATTCACAATTATTACATAATATCTCAAACACACACTATATTAAATCACTATATCATCAAGTGGGCACAAGGAGTGAACTTCTTTACGTATGTCCCTTGGTTATGATCGCCCGTAACCATGGAGTGTCCTCATCATTTACCAAGATGCTAGGGTCTTTGTTCACTTTGAAGGGCGAATTTGATCATCCTTTTCATATTCTTCCGACATGTCCGACTTGTCCTCAATTCCCACGATGACTCTTTTCCCTGAAAAAAGAACTATGTGGCGCTTTGGCTCTTTGGTTGAGTCATTATCGTTTTCCCTCTTTTTTTGGTTTGGTAGACATATCATTGACATAGAACACCGATTCACATCCTTGGCAAGGACGAATGGTTCGCCTTTTGTACCCAATATTACTAAGGTCTCTTGTTGTCATTCCATACTCGTTGTCTCATCATTACCCCGCCTCCGGTCACCTTGACCCATTGGCACTTGAACAATGGGATCTTCAAAGTAGGTGCATATTCTAGTTCCCATATTTCATCTATCGTCCATAATATGTCTCGCTTATTCCCATTCGGGTCTATGGCATCTATCGGACACCACTTTATTTTGGTTGGTACTCCTTTTATCTTGGGCTCTTCGTGTAGAATATGTTCCCATTTATCTCGTATCCTTTGTATGTGACGATATGTCATGATGGTTGCATAGCCAATAAATACAGATTGCTCATGGATGCTCTCATCACCTTGACATTTTTTTCGCAACCAACCGCCGAAAGTTTCCATGTGCTTATGCGTAATCCAAGCTTCGATCTTCCCAGAAACTTCGGATCGTAAGAGATCCTTGTGTGTCTCAATATACGGATCTACCAAAGAGGAGTTCTCAGAGAACTGTGTAGTGCGCTTTATTGAAATAATCATCATCCGTACCAATATATGTTTTCCTCCCTAGTGTCCCCTTTCCGCTTAGTCTCCCCTCATGTCTCGATTCAGAACACCAATCGAGTCAAGGTCGGGAATAAAGTCAACACGTAACTCAATGACCTCTTCTGCTCCATAGCCCTTGGCGATGCTTCCTTCAGGTGAGCACGGTTGTGAACATATTTCTTCAGGACTCCCATGAATCTCTTTAAGGGGAACATGTTGTGTAGGAACACAGGACCGAGAGTGAAAATCTCCTTGACTAGGTGAACTAGGAGGTGTGTCATAATATCAAAGAAGGAAGGAGGGAACACAAACAAAAAGCTGACGAGACATTACCACATAATTCTCTGTAGTTTAGCTAGATCAGTTGGATCAATTGCCTTCTAAGAAATTGCATTGAGGAATGCACATAGCTTCACGGTGGCTAGGCGTACATTTGGAGGTAGAATTCCTCTTAATGCAACTAGAAGTAATTGCGCTCATGAGAACGTGATGATCATGGGACTTTAAGTTACGTAATTTCTTCTCGGCACATTTATAATACCCTTTATATTCGAGGAGAATCTAGATGGTACCTTGATGTTGTTTAAGCATTCAAACATGATTTCCTTCTCCTCTTTGCTTAGAGTGTAGCTAGCAGGACGTAAGTAATGGCGTCCATCATCTGTCTTCTCTGGATGCAGGTTGTCTCTTTCTCTTAAACAACGCAGGTCCTGTCGTGCTTCAAATGTGTCCTTAGGCTTTCCATACACACCCATAAAGCCTAGCAAGTTCACACAAAGATTCTTCGTCAGGTGCATCACGTCGATCGAGCTATGGACCTCCAGGACTTGCCAATAGGGTAGGTCCCAAAATATGGACTTCTTCTTCCACATGGGTGCGTGACCGTTAGCGTCTTTCGAATAGGTTGGCTTCCATGTCCTTTTCAAAAGACGACTTTCACATCATTGACCATATCGAGTACATCCTCACCGGTTCGGTTATGAGGCTTGGTCGTGGTCTCGCCTTCCCTTTAAAATGCTTGCCTTTCTTCTTTCTGCAGGTGATTTGCGGGAAGAAATCGACGATGGCCAAGGTACACGACCTTTCGACATTTTTTCAAGAATACACCTCTAATATCACCGAAGCAAAGTGTGTGCATGCATTATATCCCTTGTTTGATCGTCTCCGAAAGATTACTTAGAGCAGGCCAATCATTGATTGTTACGAACAACAATGCTCGCAGATCAAAGTGTTCTGTTTGTACTCATCCCACACACGTACACCTTCTTTATTCCACAAAATGAGAAGTTCATCAATAAGTGGTCTCGTACACATCGATGTCATTGCCGGTGTTGCTTCGGCCTTGGATGAGCACGAGCATCATAATGAACTTCCGCTTCATGCATAACCAAGGAGGAATGTTGTAGATACTTAGAGTAATGGCCAAGTGCTATGACTACTTTACGCTCTCCAAAAGGATTGATACCATCTGTACTTAAAAGCAAACCTTAAGTTTCTTGCGTCATTTGCAAACTCCGAGAATTCTCTCGTCGATTGCTCTCCACTTTGGGACCCATCAGCCAGGTGTCTCAACATATTGTCTACCTTACGGTCTTCTTTGTGCCATCGTAACAATTTTGCATGTTCTTTGTTTTTCGAACAGACGCTTCAAGCATGGTATTATAGGAGCATACCACATAACCTTGGCGGATTTTTTTCTTACGCTGGACGTTCGCCCTCAACATCACCAGGGTCATCTCGCTTTGATCTTATACCATGACGCGCATGGCATACCGGGCATGCATCCAATTTCTCGTACTCTTTGCCACGATGCAGATGCGATCATTAGGACATGCATGTATCTTCTCTATTTCTAGCCCCATAGGACGAGAAACTTGTTTTGCTTCGTAGGTAGTGGCGGGCAATTCATTGTACTTGGAAGCATCTTCTTTTGGATTTTAGTAACTCTCCAAATCCCTTGTCGATACACCATTCTTTTGCCTTCCATTGCAGCAATTCTAGTGTGGTTCCCAACTTTTTCTCGCCTCCTGCATCACAAGTTGGGTACAACAATTTCTTGTGATCTTCTAGCATCCGCTCAAACTTGATCTTCTCCTTTTCACTTTCACATTCTCTTTGTAAAGCGTCACGAATGACCTGACAAAGATCATCACCGACTCATCTTCTCTGCGGCTACCTCTTCTTCAAATTCTCCCATTGCAAAGATCATTGAAGCACGCACCATCAAGAATAATATCATTGTCGTCCCCATTGTTCTTCTTCACCTTCTTCCATTACAACACCGGTTTCTCCGTGCTTTGTCCAACAAATATAGTTTGGCATGAAACCCGACTTGAACAAGTGTGAATGAAGAGTCCTTGAGTAAGGATATTCCACCGTATTCTTACATATGGCACATGGGCAAGACATGAAACCGTCATGCTTTGTTTGCCTCGGCCAAGACGTAACAAAAATGAATGCACGCCAATCAATGAACTCTTGGGAGCGGACGATCAAGATTATACATCCAATGACGGCTCATCTGCATTACATGACATAAATATCATATTAAAACCTAGATCATAATTAATTATTTATACAACATGCGTATTACACCACCAAAAAGATACAAATTTATGAAAGCATCGCTACAATGTAGACAATCCCAACTACCACTAAAAGAACTAAAGCTAAAATACATTTCAGGAGCACAAGGATTTCATGACCAATCTCAACTAAAACAGACAGATCCCCCGATTGTGCAACATCTTTGGGCTTCTTCGGCTGGATCACTGCCTCATTAGCCGCCGTATCTGTCTGTTGTGCAAGATATTTTTGCACGAGTTCAACATACTCTTCCTCCCAGTAGAAGCCTGAACATCGTCCACTGCCATCCCACTGAAATTAAAACAAAAAATTAGAACTTTAATCACAACCATCAAGAAAATAGGTATAAACTAACCATAATCATTAAATACGATAAAATAACTCACATTGCGATCCGGACACTTGTAGAAGATACGATCCTTGTTGGGACCCTCCTTCTTCACTCGGTACTCCATCACAATCTTCGTCTCATCACGACACTTGCCGCATGGAATGAGAGGGAGGCCCGGCCTAAGTCGCTTTGGAAACCCATGAGAGGCCGAGGACCCGAAAGCAGTTGCCATCTACTCTCTATACTCATTTTTTAATACACTATAAATTTCTCCTTTTATAAACAAATAAAATTAAGAAACTATAAAATTATCTAGATCTCTAAACAATGATATTTTTAATGGTCATTGTGTTCTCGTCTTTTACTACGGCAGGTAAGTAATTCACATGATATTTCCGCAAATTAACAGAAGAATGGGAGTATACACACATAACAGACTACTGCGACGATATCGGGACGTGTGAATAAATAACCATCCGTACTAGTTGACCTTGCTTACGTGATCATCTCGGCGAGCATTTCTCCACCGGACGGCACCGTACTTGGCCACGGAAGAGCTCCAATTCTACGAGGAAGGGAACACGGTCTTCCACGACCGTTGCCGCTCTCCCTCGTAGAATCAAAGCTCCTCCTTGACGTCCGTTACCGCTCGGCAGAGAACGTGCTCGCCGAGATGAACACGGTCCGCAAGTTCAACTAGCTACTTTAACCTTATTTCATGTAAATATGCAAGCTTGAAGTGATTTTGAGCTCAAATTGCTTACAAATGAAAAAAACCACAATAAAGAACCATATATATATATAGTGAACAAAATGAGATAAGACAATGGTGGAAAATGAGAGTATGAGATTGGTAACCTTTACAACTGAAGAATCGACGGAGGAATCGAAGAAATCGACGGAGGAATCGAATAATGGATGGAGGAACAATGGAGGGAGGGAGGAAGCAAGAACACTAGTGCAGTGAGCTTCAAAATGTGCTGAGCTCGGGCTCGGGGAGGAAGAAGGAGACGGCCGGGATATAAAGGGGGGACCTTTAGTCCCGGTTGGTGGCTCCAACCGGGACTAAAAGTAATTTTCCAACCCCGGGCGCAGCCATGGCCCGGGAGTAGACCTTTACTCCCGGTTGGATCCACCAACCGGGAGTAAAAGTATACCTTTAGTCCCGGTTGGTGGCTCCAACCGGGACTAAAGGTCCCTGCCATCTCTGTCTGGCGCAGTAGCCGTTGAGGCAGGGACCTTTAATCCCGGTTGGAGACACCAACCAGGACTAAAGGTATTTCTAGTCCCGGGCGCAAAAAATTCCGGGACTAGAGCCCATTTTAGCCGAGGATCAAAGACATGTTCTCTACTAGTGCATGTCTCCAAAATACCATTTGGCATGAACTCGAAAATCAGAGCCTTGAAATCGTTACCATTGTGATCTGTACTAGAGCATGAACTGAGGACTTTAACAAGGTTATGATGGCGAATATTTCTCAATGCTTCACATTCTCTAAAGAATGATTCAATAGCACCATGTTGTTCTAGATCTATTACCTTTGTGGCAACAATTATTGGCTGATTCTCAAAGGTCATGGTGGCTTTGTACACAGCTCCGAATGTGCCTTTTCCAATCAGGTTTTCCAATCAGGTTAACCGAGGAGAAACCATCAGTTGCCTTGAATATGTCATTGTACGACACCTTCTTATGCTCAAATTTCAAGTTAATAATGGAGTCTGGATTCTTTCTTGGCCTTCTACGGTATCGAATAGCAAAGAACAATATGGCTGTGCATAGGCATGCTGATGCGGCAGCTATACAGATTATTGCAATGATTCTCCTGGGATGTAGTTTTTGTGTTTGGATAGGTGCAAATGCAGGTAGATGCATTTGTGGTGGTCCACAGCAAATATTGGGATTACCTCTTACATCCACTGCAGTAATGTTTTCGAATACTCCTCCTATTGGTAGTTTCCCCTCGAAATTGTTAAAAGAAATATCCAGATGTTGGAGATCCATCTCATCGATGAATTGTGGTACTTGACCAGAAAAATTGTTATGGGACAGATTAAGGTCTAGCAGTGCTTTCATGTTGCTGAAGGATGAAGGGAAAGAACCCTGAAATATGTTTCTGTAGATAAAGTGTCTGTAATATCTGGCACCCATCGATGGTGCTTGGAATGTCACCGGATAATTTGTTATTTGATAAGATAATCTTTTGTACATTGTTCATCTTGCCTATTTCTAGCGGCAGTGGACCACTAAGATAGTTGTGTGACAAGTCCATGGCTAGAGAAAGGGAGGGACGCATAATTTCCTTTGGAATATTTCCTACCAATTTGTTAGTTGACAAGTTTATTGTTTCTAAGGCCTGCATCGAACTTAGCTCTTGGGGTATACTACCTACAAGTTCATTATTTTGGAGGAAGAGACGGCTCATCTTGGTAAGGTTGCCAAAAGTCAGTGGAATTTCTCCTGGTGTTATTTGCTAGATCTATCATTTCAAGTCTCCAAAGTATGCCAATTTCTTGAGGGATAGTGCCTCTAAGTTGCATGTCGGACAGCTGAATTCTTGTCAGGCCAATTAGTTTCCGAATATCAGCAGGGATGCTACCAGAGGTAGGATTAGTATGCAAACTGAAAAAGTAAAGATCGCTTGAAAGATTTCCTATGGAACTGGGTATAAATCCTTGGAGTTGATTATTTCCAAGGTCCAATACTTGTAAACCAGTACAATTTATTTATGCATCCATAAAATTCCATTGCCTAGGTGTAGTGGCCTCTAGTAAATTTGCTTCAGCCGCAAAGATCTCAAGGTATTGCAAATTTCCTATGCCGGAAGGTATTGGACCTGTGAATTTGTTATAAGCAACTTCAATCATATATAACTCTGAACAATTGGATAAGGAATTCGGGATTGGTCCTTGTAGTTGATTCGCAAATACTAAAAGTGCCAACAAGTTTGGGAAAGTAGTGCCGATATCTGAAGGAAGATTTCCACTGAACTGGTTGTAAGCTAATTGGAAGACCTGCATGGATGAAATATTGAACAAGGAACTTGGTATCTCACCTGAAAAATTATTTTCATTAAGGCAAATGGTTTCGAGGACTTGGAGCTGACCGAGAGAAACAGGGATGGTGCCAGTTAAATAATTGACATCTAGACGAAACAGTAGGAGCCTAGTTAGATTACCAAGGCTTGGTGTTACCCGTGAGGTTATTTGAGGTCAGTAACAGGTAAACAAGTTCTTTGCACAAGCCAAGACTATTAGGGATTGGGCCTTGGAGATTATTTCGCCTCAAATTTAGGTTTTGTAGCCTGGTGCAGTTTCCGAAAGTTGATGGTATATTACCACCAAGGGAATTCCGAGACACATTCATGTTGCGCAATCTGCTCAATTGCCCTAGCTCCTCTGGGATGATCCCCGTAAAGTGCAGCTCCTGAAGAAAGGAGGGGTTCGAGAGAGATGGGGATATCTCACCTGAAAGACGGCTGGAGCTTAGGACAAGAGCAGTGACCCTATCAGAATGGCGGCCGCCACGCTTGATCCCAGGCCAGAGACAGTGGTGCACTGAACCATTCCATGACGACAATATTCCAAGTGGATCTCTTGAAATGAGGCACTTGAAAGAGAGAAGTGCAAAAAAAAAAACAGTTTTTGCTGTGGTAAATGGTTTAGGCCTGTTTGGGACAGCTTCACAAGCTTTCAAATTTACCAAAAATAGCTTAGCTCCACGAAAAGTTACCTAAACGGTCTAGCTCCATCAAACCTGGATTTTCCAAAATGATGGATCCGGGGCCAGATTCATCATTTTGGTGGAGCTCCTAAAGATGTGCTCCATCAAACATTAGTTGCTAGAGTTGGCAAAAATTACTCATCACTACTACTTATTACACATGTACCGGTTCGTTTTGTTTCTTCTTCTTCTTCCTCCGTCGCAATTTCTTCTTCTTTCTTCTTCTTCGTCGTCTTCTTCTTCTTCTTCTTCTTTTTCTTCATGCGAACTCTGCGCCCGCCGCCCTACGAACTCCGCACCCGCCACGGACAGGCCTCTCCCGCATCTCATGCCGGCCGCACACGCCCCTTCCGCGTCGGCCGGCCCTGCTCCGGCTACGAGCCTGCCCCAGTAGACCCCTATGCGTGAGCTTGTAGAAGAAGAAGCCCGTGCTTTTTTTCTCCTGAAGTGTAGGTCTGGGTGTCAGTGAGATAGACATAAACACTTTAACCCAAGGGCAAATCTAGCCATTCCAATGAAAATGGCCTTATGTGGATCTGTTGTGTAGCCAAACAATTCTCCCCGGTAGAACCATGGTGGATCTTAGATCCACTAGTGGAGTTGCTGCACGGTGAATACCAAATCTAGATTTAGTTTTTCAGTGGTGGAGCTATACCAAATGGGCCGTTATAAGACTATATATACTCGGCAAAAGCTAGTTTTTATTTCTTTGCTAATTATGATGAAAAACTTGTTGGTCAAATACTGCTTTTAGTCACCACATCAAGTCTTCCTATCATGTCATTCAAACTTTTGTCTGCTGCTAATAATTCATACTGCAAGTAGTATCATTGACTTTGACCATGCCAACATTAAAATTAAATTCATCCATTCCTGTGTATACCTGAACTAGTTGTGCCCGGATGAACCACCATATTTTTTATGGTGTTGTTAAATATTTGAAATATGCGAATATTTATCATTATTTATTTTGTTTAAGCCGTGGACACGGTGACACTCTGTTCCATATATCACTTTGGCAAAAGAAAAAAAGGATAATTGCAAAACACTTGAAATCATTCTTTTAGTTTCACACCAGCAAAATTCAATTGTTTTTCTAATTCCCCTCAAAACGTGTTAGGTGCTATAGAGGTGGCAATGAATTAGCATCCAAATCTATATGAATAAATCTAATTAAAAATCTAAGTCCAAATGTATGCTAATACAAAATGATTGATGTCCAATCTATATCTATATCTATATCTATAATAATCTTAAACCCCACTAACCATTCTATCTCGACATGCAAACAGTCCACCTAAACGGTCCACTATCACATGCATTCAATTCTGGTCATTAGTTTGTGACGCTGACGAACGAAGATCCTAAGGGTTCCCAATAGGGCTCACTACCCGGCAAGGAGATGGGCCGGTCCAAGGTCTGTCTAAATGGCGCGGAACAAGGTGGTGTGTTCTCCATGGCTACAAGGACTAACCTAGTCGGATTCATGAAAAGTCCAACTCTGTAATTAGATTAGAACTCTTCTGTCATAACCGACTAGGACTAGATCAATGCCCCTACCCTGTGGACTATATAAAGAGAGGCAGGGGCAACCTCCTTGTACACATCTTATACACGGCAATTCAACACAAGGCAACACACCTAACTAGACGTAGGGTATTACGCTATTTTAGCGGACTAAACCAGTATAAAATGTTGTCTCTGCATTGACCATCGAGTTCAACGTATGTCAAAGCCCACCAATCATCATTCCGAGTGACCCCGTTATTTCTTTATTTTATTGTATCAATTTAATCTTTATTCGCAATAGGACATCATTATCTATTTAGCAAACTAATTATTTCGGAGCTACAAAAATTACAATGAGTACCTAATATTACTAGGAGCCTACTGTAGAAATTTTAGATCCAACACTATTACTAATTTATCACAATAATTTCTACAAGTTATCTTTTTACAATATTAAGTACCATAAATTAATTATATAGCTTCCAAGAATATTATCCAACTATGTGAACAAAATATACTAACAGGTAGATCAGGATTTTAGGAGACTAACAAAATTTTACGAGTTTATTTTCAAAACTAATTTAACAAGTGCTCAGAAAACAAAAGGCCAGCGGCTTGGCTCGGCCTGCAGACATGCACGCGGCCCAGCGGCGCGGCACCAGTCCCAGGCAGGCAGCACAAGCCGGCCCAGCCATGGCGGCCACAGACTGGCCCAGCGCGAGGGCAGGCCGGCCCAGGCGGGGCGCGCGACCAGCGGCCTAACAGGCCGGCTCACGTGCGGTGAGCACGGCCCAACACGGCGGCGGTGGTAAATTTGCGAGAAGACCCCCATACTATCCTTAAATTAATCCACGGTACTAACGTACTATTTATGTGAGTCTAGTATTTTGCAATAGGGACCCTGTAAAAACTTTCTCCTTGGATTCATACCCTTTTCTACCTTCTCCAAAGCAGAGAACGGCACCGAGGCACCGACCGGTGGCAGCGACAACGGCGCATCCAGGCATGGTGGCTGCGCAACGACGGCGCGCGTACGCAGGGAGGAGTGCGCGGCCGAGCGGTGGTGGCCACGGTGCATCGGAGCGGCTGCGGGGCACAGCAGCCGGCGAGGCAAGCTCCAGCACCGGGCGGGCATGGCGTGCTCGCGCCCGGGCTGAGGGGCGCGGCGCGCGCGAGGGAGGCAAGGTGACGGCGGGTGCGACCCAGTGGGAGCGGGTCGTGGAGGCGCGGCAACTGTGGAAGACACTGTGACTCGATGCACAAATGGACCGGGATGGACCGGGACGGGCACGGCGGCCACACACTGCCGCAGCAAGGAAGGAAGGGGAGGGGGCGCTGGTGCGGGGCACAGGAGGAGCCACGGTGCGGGGTGAAGCGAGGCGAGGCGGAGAGGACGAGCAGGAACTGGGCGCCGATGAGCAGCAGACCCAGCACGGGACCGAGGAGCGTGCGCGCTCGCACGCAGTGGTCAGGCGGCGGCACAGTCAGGCGGGTGCGGACGAACTGGCGATGCGGCTCGAGCAACGGCGGTGACGGCCGTGGAGTAGCAGGGAGCACCGGCGCTGGAGGAGCTGCGCGCGGCTCAAGGCAAGCGGCTACGGCAGCGAAGCTACTGTAGTGGTGCGGCCATGACGCACCCGGGGGTGGCGCTGAGAGCCTGCACGCGCTCACGTGAGGTGGCTATGGCATGCCGAGCAAGGGGCGTGGACAACGACGTGTGTGCGGGTGGCTCGAGCGACTGCGGTGGTGGTCGAGCACGGAAGTGGAGCGGCACGGGCGAGCGAGAGGGAGGCGCGGAGCCACGCACGGGCTCGGCGCGCCTGCACGTGCGGTGCTGGGTAGCGACGTCGGTGGTTGGCCACGATGGCGTTGAGGTGCGAGGCGAGGTGCTGTGGAAGGGCAGCGCTGTGGCACACGGGCGCACGAGAGGGAGAGCAAGGGAGGCAGAGTAGCTCGGTCTTTGGCTTAAGCATGAGGGTAGCAGACAGGCGTATTCAAGAAGCCAAGGGAGGGCGAGCTGGGGGATGGAGCCTCCTCCACGGCAGCAGAAAAAGGAGGAGACGAGGAAACAGCGCGAGAAACGTTGTACACGCTAGAACACTGACGCGGAGGCAGGATGGGACGGCGCAGCGTGGCTGGCAGCGGCACACGTGCGCGTGCATAGGGAAATGAAAAGACCCGGCGTGGCAGGGGCAAAGCCACGTGCTCCCTTCTGACTCCCCCACGCGGTGGACTTGTAAAAAATGTGAGCTCCGTTGCGTTAAGAAAACTCTTCTCCACTACATGATCAAAACCACAGCAGACGTAAAGACAGAACAAGGTAGGTGCCAACCGGGCTGGGACGAGGCATGTGAATGCACGAGACGATCGCCAGGCAAACGTGGCAAGACCAGCAGAGGGAGGGGAAACAAGTAGCCGACAAGGTCAGCAAGCTGGGTCCTATCTCATAACGCGCGCGTTGTACCGACGAGGTAGATGAGCTGATTGGCCAGCGACACTTTCGTTATTATTTTAACATCCACAAATTCATTTTCTAAAATAACTTTATGCATGTACAAGCATAATTAAAACTCCAATGTTTTATTATTAGCAAATCTTACTTTCAACAATTTTTGGTTTATAAAAAATTTATTTTTCATGCTTAATCAAATAAACAAGCCATTCGCCCTTTTATTTGCTATCAGACATACATACGTCAAATTTAAAAATCCAAGAAAAATGTTTCAGAAATTTTTCTTAGACCTAAATCACGGTGCTAAACGAGTTCATAACACCAGGGGTGTTACTTGATTCTTATGGTAAGCTTGGTTGGTGGTTTGTCTTTCTTGCCCAGGTCTTTTAAGGACCAGTTCGTGGAGCGACCACCTAGGATAACAGCACAACCACAAGAGCTACATGGCTCTAGCCTTGGCTAATTAATTAGAGGATTCTAGTGCAGTGTTAACCGCGGGCTACTCCACTGAGGGATGCCACAAGATGTGGCATGGTCCTAGGGGTCCTATGGTTTCTTCTGCTCTAGTGAAATCTTAGGAGATTATCGCTCGCTAGATGAATCTTTGTAAAGGCCTCGTTGTGAAACCCTGCCTGCTCACCTTGGCATTGTTATGGGGTTCGCGACCCCGGGCATACGGGAATCACATCTCGATGGGTAAAGTGTGCAACATTTGCAGAGTATAAAATTGATATATCAGTCGTGCTCACGGTTATGAGCGACCTTGACCCTCACATGATTAGAAATAGGTCAGCTGGACAGAAGATGGTTTTTTAGATGAAGGTGGCTACCTTGGATGATGTTTATTTTAATGATGTCACTCCTAATTAATGGTTTGGGATCTTATACTAATATGTAAGTAATCAGGTGCTAATAAAATTTGACCAACTAAAATGCTTACCGCAGTTAAACCAAGTCAGCATATCCTTTGTTCAAAGCCTTGCATGTCATTTATTTTCACCTGTACTTGCTGAGTACCACCCACACCCCAGACTATAGTAGCACCTGCTCAGAAGATTGATAAAGGTGCCATGTAGTTTTCTAGAAGACCGTTAGAAGTGCTTGGCATACGGAGTCCCTAGTCAATCTTTCTGTGTGGAGTGGAGTTCAGCTACAAGTTTAGAGTTTCCGTTTGTGCTCTTTTGTAAGACCTTCGTGTCTTCTATGTAATAATATTTCGAGTTATGTAATAAACATTGTTTTGATGTACAATGATGAAGTGGATCACTATATGTATGAAATTGATCCTGCCATACATATAGTTAGCATTCAATTTTGTCCTTAAAATCGGATGTGACATGTATCAAAAGCAACTAGAGTTCAATTGGATTTTGGATTATCCAAATTTATTGCCACCTCTAGTGTTAGCAATTTATGAGCCTAAAAGCACGCCAAGCCATCCAAACGTGGCCTATGCGACCACATACTTTCTATTTTAGCACGTGTGCTAGTCGCCCTAGCGACGTGCGCGTTCTGTTTCCGGCACCGTTTCCTTTTTCATTCAGAACCATTATGTATGCACTTTCTATTTTTGAGGCCGTTTCCTTTTCCGTGAGAGCGAGCGTGGAGGGAGGACGCGCGAGAGGGCATGGGGCGCGAGTGCTGTGTTGCGGCTATGCAAGTTGTATACAAACTTTAAAATATGATAACTTTCTTGGAAAACATTTATTTTTAATTCTGTTTGCACCATTACGTAGATCTATAAAAGTAGACCATGTTAGATATGTTTTGAAACAAATTTACATGATTATAAAGTTTTGCGCCTAGGAGTATAAAGTTTAAAATGTGGTAGTACAAAGTTCGAAAACTTGGAGTGCAAAGTTTCGATTACAAAGTTCCATTTTAGGTGTACAAAATTTATAGCAAGCAGTGCAAAGTTTGAAATGAGCTAGTATAAAGTTCCTGAATTTAGGTGTAGAGTTTTAAAATCCCAAAGTTTTGAACCTAACCGTACAAATTTTATAATGTGATAGTTCAAGGATTTGACCTAGCATTACAAAGTTTGTAATGTGTTAGTTAAAAGTTTATAAATTATGGCCCCATTCGCTTGTCTGGAAAAAAGAAGCCAGAACACTATACCGGCTGGTTGTGTGAGAGAGAAATACTGTAGCGGCTGAAAGATATACTGTAGCATGTGAGGAAAAACAGCCGGAGCAGCCGGCTGGTCTGAAATTTTCAGACCAGCCGAACGCCACCTATGAGTGTAAAGTTTCGAACCTACCGGTACAAAATTTGTAATGTGGTAGTTCAAAATTTAAAGTGCAACCTTTTAATTATAAAGTTTTGGGGTTAGACGTACAAAATTTATAGCATGAATTTATAGCATGCTAGTAAAATATTACAGTGTACTAGTAGAAGGATATTAAATTTAAGGTGTGAAGTTAAGAATTAAAAAGTTTTGGATGATGTAGTACAATGTTTTAAATGTGCGAATACAAAGTTTCTGAATTACAATACAAAGTTTGAAAACGAAGTTGTAGGGTCAGAATACAAATTTCATAATATAGTAGTACAAAGTTTATAATATATATAGTAGTACAAAGTTTAAGGTTAATAGTAAGTTTTAAAATTAGCTATACAAAATTTATAGTAGAAAAATAAAGTTTTAAATTGGCTAACAAAAAAATTAAATTTAACTAATGAACTGATGGTCTGTGAGGAAGAAAAAGATACATATTGAAATAAAAGAGACGGCTTGCTGCGTAGCCTGTGCTACTAGTTGGATCGGATGCCTAGTCCATTAATTGTTACGCATGCTAGCGCACTAAGGGCATGTTTGTTTCGTAAGCTCCTAAAATTCCTGCCATATTAAATGTTTGACATATGTATGGAGTATTAAATATAGATTAATTATGAAACTAATTGCATAACTTGCGACTAATTTGCGAGACGAATCTTTTAAGCCTAATTAGTCTATGATTTGACAACGTGGTGCTACAGTAAGCATGTGTTAATGATGGATTAATTAGACTAAAAAAATTCATCTCGTAAATTAGCCTCTATCTATGTAATTGGTTTTGTAATTAATCTATATTTAATGCTCTTTATTAGTATCTAAACATTCGATGTGATATGAATTTTAGGAGCAACTAAAAAATCAAACACCTCCTCTTAAGGCCTTGTTTGTATGTTGTTGAATTTACCGCAATCCACTTGGGTTGGAGTGGTTTAGGGTAAAATTTAATTCAAGTTTCACTCAAATATATTCAACAGATGCGAATCCGACTGCATCGAAAACAAGGTCAAACTGCGTACGTTACGCGCGCATGCCTGATGATCCACACGCTAAAAGCGTTCCCGAGCATGCCACTGTCCATAGGACGCACGCGCGCCGAGCAAGAGGGTCGGTCGTCGGCGAGTTGCCGTTCGTCGGCGTGCTCCTCTCAAGACTGCAGGTCGTCTGCACCCCACAGCAAGAATGTCCAATTCAACATGCATCTTTGTCTATCTGCTCGCACTGTGGGCTGCGGCGTATGCGGTACGTTCGCTCTTCCTTAGTGTCACGTCGGTTTCGGCGAAGAAAAAAGATCAGTAGCTCCGTCCGGAGAGGTAACCATCACAGTGATACCGACTGAACGCGGTTTATTTTTCTCTGCGTCCAGGTCTACAGCTGGCCCATTACTACCTGACGTGCTTGAACCGGTAATGATCTGGTTTCATTGTTGATCCGTAAGTCCAGAGTCCGGACGTAGGCACCGCCATTGATCTTGTGCCATCTTCCACGGTCAGATCATCATGTGCCAAAGGTCATGGCCAGCCGAGGGGATCTTGATGGCTTGCGCTGGTCTTGCTGCACATCTGCCTCCAAGCCATCCAATTGGACGACGACGCTGCCGTAGCAGTGGCCAGGGTGCAGTAGTGTTGCGCCGCTCTTGCCATCATGGTTTTTGAACCGTTGAACAGATTTGTAGTATGCAGCGGGTGCTCAGGCGCAAGTCTTTGCTCGACGTAGACGACGATGGCGCTGGTCCGCACGGCGAGGGGCGTGGAAGATGAAGTTGAAGGCGACGTGGATTGTGGAGGCAGAAGTCGCTGCCGTGGAAGTACAGGAGAATTGAATCTTCTCCGCAAAAGCAAGCAGCGTTGCGTAGGCTGACCGCTGCCGCAAGTTGCAAGCGTATATAAAGTGGTGCATTTTATGGGTGGGGGGAAGCAAGAGAGATTGGCCTGTCGACACTTCAGTAGTACTTTTAAGTGAACGAACAGTGCTTTTCTCTCATAATAAATCAGCATAAGTTAAATTTCAGAGAAATGAACATGGTTGAATAGTGAATAATGGATTGATTGGACGCTTTAGGATGCCCGGCTTTGAGTGGATGTACGCGAATATGGTGCACTAAAGGATGACGTAGCTTCACGAGAAGTTAGAGAAATAGATAGTCGATAATGATATGATTAAGACACCTGGATGAGCGGACGCTTCCACCGCTCACTCCTGCAGCGCTCGCGCCCCTCCGTGTCCCGCGCCCACACACGACGATGTGGCCATCGCTGCTTCCCTGGCCGGCGACGGCTCCTTCTTCCACCCCTAGCGTCCTCCTCCCCCACCATGGTGGCTCCTTCCCCCACCCCAGCGTCCTCCTTCCCCCACCCCGGCGGCTCCTTCCCCACCCCGGAGGCCTCCTCCCCCACCCCAGCATCCTCACCGACTGCGAGCGTTCAATGCACCGCGGATCCGGTGGCCCTCTCCCCCATCCCAGCGAGATCCAAGCAAGCCGCTGACTCTCACCTAACCCAGACGGCGGCGCCCTCCCCAGATCCGGCAGGTCTCCTCTCCCTCGGCGACAGCGGGCATGGCAGGCGCGCACCATCCAGTGAGCCTGCGCCACCGCAGTTGCTCACCATGTAGGTCATGGCCACGCGGCGATGCTGTGTTTCAAATGTTTCTTGACGCTTTTCAGATATGTTGCAAGCCCATGTTTCAAGTGTTTGAGTTGTTTTAGATTTATGTTTCAATTGTTTCATGCGGATGTTGCAAAAGTGGATCGAGATGTTGCATATGTTGCAATGGTTGTTTACGTATGTTTCAAGCGTCTATCTCCAATGTTTCATCTGCTTTTATACACATATATATGTTGCAAGTGTTTCAGACGCATGTCTCAAGTGTTTCATCTGTCTTCTTTTTGTGTGTTGCAAGTGTTGCATCTGGATGTTTCAAAAGTACATCGGGATGTTTGCACATGTTGCAATGCGTTTCAACTGTATGTTCCAAATGTTTCATCTGTTTTAGATGAATGTTGCAAAGGTTGCATCTGGATGTTGCAAAAATGGATCGAGGTGTTGCATAGCGTGGCCGGTGTCTATCGCTGTGCGGGGCGCGAGTCCCTGCGACGGACGTGGGCGCAGGTGCTGGGGGGGGATGCGGGACGCTGAGCGTGAGGCGGGATGCGGACACGGGAGCGGCACAAGTGTTGGAGCCGCGTCCGGACGCGACGTCCTGTCCGGACGTCCGGGCGCTAGGGGTACCGATAGATAGTGGGGATCTCTTATTTAGGTATAGGAGATATGAGATAACTTTTGTACACAAGAGTCGAGATTAATAACAGTAACTTTTTGTGCACAAGTGTTGAGATTATTAACAATACATGATACAAATACATGTATTGATACAAATACATGGTACACAAGATAGTAGTCGTGTACACAACTACATACATTAATAATTAATACATACTTACATTACTTGCTGAAGCAGCACATTCAATGCCACAAAATAGTCTGATGTCTATCCTGCAACTTGTGGCGATACACGAAGGACCGGGTGCAGAAGAACAGTCTTGGGGCCTGCATCCAAACTTATTTGCTCTGTCAGGTCGAGCATGTCTGGCGTGACACCAGGTGGGAGGTGCCAGTCGAAGTGGTAGAGAAGTGTGGCAAGTACAAGTTCGATGTGTGCATGAGCAAACACAATGCCCGGACAAACCCTTCGCCCAGCCCCAAAGGGGATGAAACCGTACCTTTGAAATCAACAGCTGAAGCATCGAAACGCTCTGGCTTGAAAACTTGAGGCTCATCAACCCAGTAACTTTGGTCCCTACCAATAGCCCACGAGTTAACAAAAACCATTGTACCCCTAGGCACATCATATCCAAGAATCTTACAAGACTCTTGGCACTCTTTTGGGATTGGCAGAGGAGGCGCTGGGTGCAACCTTAGCGTTTCCTTGATGACGTTCTTTAAGTACTTGAGGTCAATTAAGTCATTTTCAGTTACCTTTGCTTTACCCCGCAAGACGTGGCGTACCTCCAATTCGGCTTTCTGCAAAACTCTTGGATTCCTCATGAGCTCCAACATAGCCCACTGGATCACTGATGATGTGGCTGTACTTCCAGCAACAAAGATGTCCTGTAATTAATAAGATCGATGTTAGATTTTTATTACATTCTCATATATCATGGATGATTTTAGAGTGCATGGGACTGCTTGGGAGGTACTCACAAGAATAACGGCTTTGATGGAAGCAGTGGTGAGAGAGCTGGCTGGGTCGTCTTCCTTGTGAATATTGAGAAGCACATCTAGCAAATCAGGAGTCTGCTTGGTGGTGTCACTGTCAGCAACTGCGGCCTCCATCTTTCGCTCCTCATGTTGGTGGATAGCTCGGTCGACAAGATCAAACAGCTTAGCATTGTACTGCTTTGCCTCAGCCACGGTACCACTGAGGGCACGCATCACGCGAGAAGACGGGAAAAGGTCTGCGATCCTAAACCCCGTTGCTTTCTTATATGTCATGGCTACGGTGTCCAAGAACTCATCCCGCCACCGGAACTGGTCTCCCATGATGGCTCGCAGAGCAGAGTCGCTGACGAGCCTAGCTACACACTCACTGAGGTCCACAAGCCCGCCGCCGCCGCCAGGCAGCAGCGCCTGTGACTGCTGTGATCTAGCAACGATGTCGCTGACCAGACGTGCAGCCTCATCCTCGCGTATCGGGCGGAAAGAGCGCACACGATTCGTGCTGAGAAGCTCAACATTGCAGATCTTACGGAACTCACGCCATACGGCGCCGTAGGGCAGGAAGAAGAGCCCCAGCTTGTCACCGATCGTTGCTTTCACGGTTAGGCTCATCGCCCGTGTAGCAAAGGTGACATCGTGCGTCTTGAGGACCTCCCTCGCGGCCTCTGCAGAGGAGATGACAACAAGGCTCAACTCCCAAAGACGCAGATGCATGACGGGGGCGTTGCACTGCTGTGCTAGATTGGCCATGATGCGGTGGACGGGCTGTCCTCGTTTCATGAGGACGTGGTGGAGGCTACCGATTATTGGTAGTTGCCATGGCCCTGGAGGCAACCTTATTTGGTCCTCCTTCTTCCTACCCATCCTAGAGTAGTACAATAACTTGAGGGACAATAGCAAGGGGGCAAGAAGAAGTAATGTGAACAAGCAGTACGATGAGCTGCTTGGGAAAATTTCCATGGTCGGTGTTCTCTCACACTCGCAGGCTCTCGCAGTCGCAGCTGCTGCACAGGCAACTACCACCGCTGCAAGTCCTATGAAACGTTATATGCTGTATATATTATCATCCCGTGCAACATACACACACACACACATGGGTCTAATTTGACCCACTTTAATTTCTTATAGTGGTACGGTCAAACTAACACTACTGAAATAAGGAATCTGGTAGGAATCTGTTACTTTCATTGGAGGAACTCCCGGTTCCTACGTCTTTCTTTACACCTAAATAAAGTATACAAAACTACTGGAAACTCGAATTGTTCTGTGGGTGATGAATTTTTCTGTGCGTTTTTTTTGGTACGCACATAAAAATTTTGTGGGTTTTAAAATATCCCGACACAAAAATACGAAAACCCACAGAATAATTGTATGATTTTTCTGTGCGTGACAATACACACAGAAAAAATCAGCACCCACAGAAAAATAAAACTTCTTCTGTCGGTTCTTTAAAAACACACAGAAAAAATATATACACGCACAAAAAAATATTATTATTGTGTCGGTTATTTTAAAACGCACATAAAAAACCAAGAAGTGCTAACCCTAACCTGCCGCGGACTCGCCCGCTCGGCTCCTCACGCACGCACGCTCCCCTCCCTCCCCTTCTTCTTCCCCGCCGCACCCTCCCCTCCCCTCCTCCCGCGGAATGAGACCGCCCAACTTCACAGCATACGACTGCACCTGCAGTCAGCGTAATCAGCACCGTCCGCTGCTGATCCAACGTCTCCACGTATAGGCTAAGCACTCTGGCTGCCGTGCTCCTCTGCTACATGGGCCTTGGCCCAAGAATAACACCGCCACTCCCGTATTTGGCGGCGTTTTTCCTTTTTTGGCGCGAATACTGCGTGCTTTCCCGCTAGCGAAGGTGAAGCGTCGGCGTCGGCGTCGGCGTCGGCCATCGGCTTTCTTGCAAGCACGGGCGTCAGGCGTCGGCGATCGGCTGTTGCCTGTGTTGTGCGCCAAAAATATGTTTGCAGGTTTGCACCGCTTCTCTCCTCTCCACGTGTGTTTGATTGCATCAGTTTTCTTCTAATTTATTTGCTATCCTCTACTACCTCAGCTTATGTTGGAATTGATTAAAGAAGAAATGTCAACTTGCTTTCAGAATATATGAGATGGAAGAAAAGAGGTGTGTGACCCATGCCTGTTTCTTTCTCCCCATGCGTTCAGACACATTTCAGTTGCTTATTGAATATTTCGTGTGCTATAGGGATGAGTTTTCTTCAAATTTCGCACCTCAAGTTGGCATGGAATTCAACAGTACACATGAGGCTTGGTTGTTTTGGGTCAACTATGGTGGTCAAAAAGGTTTTGAGGTTAGAAAAAGATACTCAAACAAAAGAAAATCAGATGGAAAGATTAGGTCGTGCAGATTTGTTTGTGCGAATGAGGGTCACAGATTGAAAGATAAAAGAGATCATTTAATAAAGTCTCCGAGAGCTGAAACTAGAACTGATTGTGAAGTTCGCATGGGTCTCGTACTAGACCGGGAGAAAGGAAATTATAAAGTCACTGAGGTGATTTTGGAACACAATCACACCCTTCAGTTGCCACAAACCTCACATTTGTTGGTGTCTCAAAGGAAAATTTCAGAGCTACAAGGTCTTGAAATTGAGATGGCTGACGATGCAGGAATTGGACCCAAAGCTGCACATGAGTTGGCTTCTATCCAAGTTGGTGGCTCAGCTCATCTCCGTTACACTCTTCGAGACCACAAGAACTATTTAAGGGCCAAGCGCCAACGTGAGATGGCATATGGTCAAGCTGGAAGCATGCTTATGTATTTTCAAGAAAAAATTGCCAAGAACCCGTCATTCCAATATGCATTGCAAATGGACCGGGAAGAACAAATAGCTAACATTTTCTGGGTTGATGCTAAAATGCTCACTGACTATGCATATTTTGGTGATGTTGTTAGTTTTGATACTACTTTTGAAACAAACAGGGAGAGTAGGCCTTTTGGAATATTTGTTGGGTTCAATCATTTTAGAGAAACTGTGATTTTTGGTGCTGTTCTCATGTACGATGAGACATTTGAGTCCTTCAAATGGCTATTTGAGACCTTTCTAAAAGCACATAATGGCAAGCAACCAAAAACAATCTATACCGATCAAGATGCAGCAATGGGAAAGGCTGTTAAGGAGGTCTTTTTAGAATCTTGGCATGGTCTATGCACTTTTCACATTATGCAGAACGCTGTCAAGCATCTTGCTGAACGTGACGATGAAGAATTAGATACTCCTCCAAAAAGAAAGAATGAAGACAATAAGGAAGAACCAAGTATTCTCGTAGATTTTAGTGCATGTATGCATGAGTATGAAGATGAAGAAACATTTCAAGAAGCATTTAACACTATGAGGACAAAGGCCAGCAAGCAAACTTGGTTGGATAGTATATATAAGGTAAGAGAAAAGTGGGCTGCATGTTATATGACTAATGTGTACACATTAGGAATGAGGAGTACACAATTGAGTGAGAGTCTAAACAGTGACTTGAAGAGACATTTCAAATCAGATTTTGATATCATTCGATTCCTTAAGCATTTTGAAAGGGTTGTGGAATTTAAAAGAAATAATGAATTGCATGCTGAATTTGAATCAAGAAAGAAATTACCGAGACTCAAAATGAGGACACCTATGTTACTCCAAGCTAGCAAGCTGTACACATCAATTATTTTTGAAGCTTTCCAATCTGAATATGAGAGGTCCATGGCAGCATGCACCACGCCATTGGAAGGCAATAATGAATATGTTGTAGCAGTTGGGAGTCTTGATGAAAATTGTATCATTGAGAAGGAGTACAAAGTTACTGGTGATCCTGCAGACCAAACAAGCACATGCAACTGTGGGCAGTTCAATAGAATCGGAATATTATGTGCTCATGCTTTAAAAGTTCTTGATTTAATGAACATCAAGTTAATCCCGGAACAATATATACTGAAGCGTTGGACTCGAGAAGCACGCAGTGGGGCTGTACAAGACAACCAAGGCCGAAACATAATAGAGGATCCAAAATTAGATGCTATGCTTTGCTACAAAAATATGACTCGCAAATTCCTCAATTTGGCACACCAAGCTGCAAGTCATCCACGGTGCGTCCTATTAGTCAACGAGGCACTTGACATGGTTAGCAAGCAAGTCGAAGAAGAAATCATGAGTCTTCCTAGTGCAGTGAATCCAACCAATGTTCCCACAAATGATTCTCCCCCAATTGATTTGTTGAGTACAGCAAGCCTAAAGAAAAGGCACGTGGAAACTAAAACCTCAAAGCGCAAAAAAGCTTGGTTTGAAAAGATGCGCAGAGTTGCAAAGAAAAAGGAAAATGATCCAAAGGTATGTGGTAACACAAAATATATCAGATTTCCTAATACTGTGTTTAATGGGCACATATTCAG
Organism: Miscanthus lutarioriparius; assembly: GCA_904845875.1. Lineage (NCBI taxonomy): Eukaryota > Viridiplantae > Streptophyta > Magnoliopsida > Poales > Poaceae > Miscanthus > Miscanthus lutarioriparius. The sequence goes on from CAJGYO010000005.1 coordinate 77,403,977, forward strand.
TTTTATTTCTTTTATTTGAAGGAACAAGAAACTGCAAAGAAGGGAGGTAAGAAAAAGAAAAAAGAAGATGCAGTACAAGAAACAACATCAATACAAGACACTGCAGCAGTACAAAATATTTATCCTAGTACTTCTTTACCCATGAATGAAATGCCTGAACCATACATGACCATCAATACCTTCTCTCAGATATTGAAGGTGATATTTCAATCTAATACACCATTTTTCTAAACCATACATGGCCATCAATACATTCCTCATTTGTTTTTTTAAATCTTTTATTTTACAGGGGGCAATCAAAGATGATGTTATTGCTGACTTCTAGTAGTTTAGGAGAATAGCTTTTGAAAAATAGTCTCCTGAAACATAGATTGTTTAGGAGAATAGCTTTTGGAATAGCCTCCTGAAACATTTCTGCATCTCTGAACATTCTGGAGCTTGCATCTCTGAACGAACAGACCATTTTGTGCATCACTGAACTTGCAACAATCAGTTACTTTTTCTTGAATTCCAGGACAATTTACAACACAATGGCAATCTATACAATTTGCATGATTTTTTGTGCTTTTGATACAATCACAAGTTACATAGTATTCAACACAAGGTGCTTAGCTACATTCCAAAAGTGATCAGGCAAAATCACTCAAAAGTGATCAGGCAAAATCTCTTGGACAGTGAGAGACTGGAGCATCCCGATACCCATCGCCCAGCCCTCTCTGGATCGCCTAAGGGCCTTTGTCTCTGCCATGTTCCGGAATACTTGGTAGAAGTAGTAGTAGACACCGACAGTAACAACACAAAAATTCAGGCTAAATCACCGGCAAGGATCAGGCAAAATCACTCAAAAATTCAGACAAGGAAGGGGAAAGAGGAAGGATGCGGACCAGGTACAACTGGCGAGCGGCGCCGTCCTTGAACGCCAGCTTCGAGGGGTCACGCTCCATCTGCTACCGCGCGTTCACCTACGCCAACAAAAACCTCAAAATTTCAGCAACCGAGAAATCCAGAGGCGAAGGTCGGCAACGAGGCGTCGTCGCCCACGTCACGATGTGGAGCGGGTAGATAAGGAGCTGGGCGATGATCCGCGCCGCCCACACCGGGCGAGTCGTTGATCAGCGCGTCGACATCTCCGCCCGCTCGTAGGAGACCAAAACGAGGATGGCACGTGACGGGCGGACGGCGACGGGCGGCGCAGCTCGACTAGAACTACGAAGACGGCGACGTTGATTTTTCTTTATTCACGGGAGCTCTCAGCAACAGCAGGTCTGTGTGGGCTGTGATGGGCCTTTCCATTGTGCAGCCCATGTCATTTTGGTGGGTGTGTCGTCGGATCAGCAACGAATGGCACAGATGTGCTCGACCGCAGTGCGGTCGTTTTCACCGGGTTAGGTGATCTCGTTCCCCTCCGCACCCGCACCCGTCCCATCCTCCGCCGGATCCCGCCCTCCCTTCTTCCTCGGCGCGGCGGTGCCGCCCCCTCGCTCCCCCTCCCCTACCTTCTTCCCGAGATCCGCCGTGCTTAGCCTGAACACATATATAATGGTGTACCAACCCTAGCGCTTCGCCAGATGCAGCCGCCGCTGTCGTCATCATGGCGTTGCTTCTGCCTCTTATCGCGGTGGTTCGGGCGAATCTAAGGCGGCGGCGGCTCTCGCCCGCCGCCGCCGGGTGGCACGTGGCCAGCAGGAGCGGCGGCGCCAGTGGGCAGTCGTGGCGGCTGCCAGTTCCCGCGTCCGGGGCCCTCGCTTGCTCGCCCGGCGGCCCCAAGGCAGCGGTGCGCCCCCCAGTTGCTCTCCTCGGTGCGGCTCCAAGTCGGCGGTGCGCACCCCAAGTGACGGCGGCCCCAAGGCGGCGGCGGTCCCCAAGGCAGCGGCAGATCCGGCTACTCTCGTCTCCACCTTGCTCATGGCATCATCAAGCTTTTTAGATCAGCATCAAGGTGTGTGCTGTGTAACCCTATCAGCTCTCTCTGTCCTTTTAATTGCCTTTAATAGATCTGGGAATAGCCTGTCGTTGGAGATATGGTTGAATCTTTAACCAATTACATTGATTCTTAATGATACTAAGTTCAGTGACCATTATATAGATAAAAAAAAAAATCTCTGCAGCCTGTGGTATTGTAGGTGTGAGTTAAAATATGTTAGCAAGGATGCCAGAGTTAAGAAAGAGTACAAAAGTTCCATTCTAGGATGTGGAGCTGCACAGATTTGCTGCAAAGTCATATCCTTCTGTTAGGTGTCATTCAAATAGGAATACTGGAAATTATTGTGGTACTGTTCCTTGTGCAAGTTACATCCCAAAATTTTGCAAGGAAATAATGATAGCATTGTTAGTGTAAGTCCTTGTAGAAAGACTTTGGAAAGAGCTATGCATTACTTCTCACACAAACCAAATAACTAGTAAATTTGATTTGGTTAGAGAGCAGAAAGATTTAAGTGTCACATAGGCCGAGAACATGTACGGAGGCATGAGCAGTACAATACTACGTGAGGCCACCAAAGTTATTTTTTCTTCCTTCGGCATATGCATAATTTTGTGTGCTCTGTAGGGAGAAGGAACTGAAAACGCTAGAAGTGATAAAGTCGAATCTTGCTCCTATGATTTATGTTTATGTTTGCTTGAGAATTTTTTTTTGCATTTTGTAGCAAACTCAAGAAACACATGGCAACACAAGACTACGGAAGATCTTGCTGCTGCTGAAAAGGAATTTGAAGATTTGCAACCGTATGAACTGCCTAAAGCTGAAATGGTCGATCTAGTGCAGTAGCATGGCATAAGTCTGGTGCTTCACAGTGGTTTTGACTATAACTTTATTTGTCATGAAGCAGGACACAGTGATGCCATGGAGCAGCTGGCATGGATCAATTAGTTAAGGAACTGTTTTCGTAAATCTTCTATTGGTACAGTACCTTGTTGGCTCATTGATTTTTTGACAGTTCAAACATTGTAGTGTTTCTATTTTAATAAGCCCTTTTGCAGGCTTGCTGCTCTTTGCTGTTGCTGCATGCTGGATGATTGTTGCTGCTGTTTCTGACATACATGCACCTGAGACAAGGTAACCTTACATGCCTCTAGGTTGATGTTAATATTAGTCTGTACACAATGCTTGACTCTTTGCAATCAACAAACTTGTGTAGGTTAGTAAGCTTGTTATTTGCTCTACACCATGTCAATTATTTTTCTATGTGTAGTTTAATATATTCTGATGAATTATTGTCCTGCACCTTAGCATGCACTTCCCATGAATTATCTTGATCTGCTGGCTTTGCAGCCGCTCCACCTCCACTACTCCAGCCTCCCCAATCAGTGGAATTGTCCAGCACCTTAGCATGCACTTCCCATGAATTATCTTGATCTGCTGGCTTTGCAGCAGCTCCAACTCCACTACCCCAGCCTCCCAAATCCACGTAATCATTCGCAAAGACTAGCATTTTGTTCCCAAACTTGAGTTCATTGTTGTGCCATTTTCCCATGAGCTGCCTTTCTGAATATTTTGCTCTCCAACTTAAGTATTATACAACACCTTTCTAGTTTCTTTAGTTCTTTACTCTGATTTGGCAAATAGATCCATGTCAACTCAGCGTGATAACAGGAGCAAAGCATGTTTATTTCAGCCAGCCTACAGGAACCATGCCAGTTGATTTTCCTATTATACTACTTTTCCTATTTTTCTTTCTTTTTTCCTTGATTTGAATCTGGGGAAATCACATCAGCAGCCCTTCTAAGAATCTGGGGAAATCACATCAGCAGCCTCCTATTGATTTGAATGTATGTTATGTTAGCAATATTTTTTCTTTCTTTTTTCCTTGATCTTTTCTTACTAGTAGGCTAGTAGTGTAAAGCATTTTGACAGGAAGGACATCTTGTAACCTTGTATGTGCATTAGGTAAACCTTATCGATGGCTTGAAACATTATGCCGACGTATTCTAAACGCACAATTAAAGCCAACATATGTATCCTCTCAGTCATTTAGCTCTTTGTATCTGCATTTTGTACTGAATTTATGTGTTATCCATTTACATGCCCATCCACTTGCAATGTGTGGTACGAAAAAGTAAAGTTAGTGTTTGTTTCTTACCTGTTGCGTATTTAACCAGTTGAGTATTAACAAAATGTTATCTGAACGCTTAGTTATCTGTAGGGGCTTTGGCTAAACAAATTTTATATTTTCCAATGACAAGTTACAACTGTGGGATATGTAGGATGGCTTTTTTTTCTACTGAAGTCTGGAGGAACTTAGCAAATACTACCTCCTGTATCGCAGTGACATTTTGGTTTTGCCCTAAGTTCTAATCTGTGTTCTATGCTTTCTCAAAGTGTATTAAGGTTGCTTGTGTTTACAGCACAAAACATGTGTCTCGAATCAGAACAAGAGCTTAAATGTTGTTTTTAGCAACATGTTGATAACTTTTGAGATAAAACAGCTAGCATGAAATCCCCTAAATATCGCTGATAAATCAATTAAAAGAAGCTCTCATTGAACAGGTCTTATGCACACTTTCATTATCTTCCAAATGTTCCATCTCAGTTACATATGACTCATGCTTTTCGAAATTGTCTTTCCTATTTCTATAACAGGAGTCAAAGTCAGAAATTCTTCGCAGCCAGTTGCAAGTAAGAACTATTCTTTATGCCCTATTGCATGATGGCATTTCATCTGTTATTGTTCCTTGCAATCATGTCCATCCACAGTTATGAAAGTGGGTACTATTAGAGGATATGTGTAGAACTTCAAGTAGAGAGACCTAATCCGTTCATTCCCAACTGAATTCTTGTTTTCATAAATGGCACCTGCACTAGTAAGCCATGAGCATGTGTGTTGTCTGAGCCATCTAGCACCTTTATGGCACAAGTATGCCTCTTGCCAGTTCTGATTCCTACCTGGCCAAACCCATGTTCACTTAAAACTAATTATTAATTCCATTGCTCACTTGAACTATTTATTTATTGATTACAACTTAAGTCTGTTATGTTGAGAAAACCCACCTAGAGTTCTTTCTTAGCACCTTGAGATTAAGCCTGTTATATTGAAAAAGCCCACCTAGACTGCTTCCATAGCAACTTGAGATGTTTGATCACCTTTCAGAGTGGTCTTCACATCCTTCTAGTCTGGCCTTTGCATTTCTCTGTTTTGTGCCTTGGGTGATGCCGACATGCATGTCTTGATTCCAGTCGCTGCTTCTCAATTATCTCCTTTCTTTTTTTCTAAAATTTATTTATGGTGTAATAATCTTTTAGCTGTCTTATGACATTATTGGTAATCCCTTATCTGATTGCCATAACAGGTTGCTCGAGCAGAGGCTGAACATGCCATTCAACTTAGGCAACGATTTGATGGTGCCGTTGTCGCAAATGGCACAGGATCTAGTTCTAGTCTGCTAATGATTACCCCAACAGAACAAACAGCTGCTATGATACAGGGTTCTAGAGTATTCATGTTGAACATGTAGATGACCATATATCATATTTGTATATATGATATATGTGCTGATAGATCAGACTGATTCTATTTTTGACATAAGTATTGACTCCATTCATGATGAACTACTGATTTGTGTATTATTTGAATGAAACCTTGTTGGTCATGCACAAAAATTACTGTATGGAAAATATATATTTTAATACGCTGTTGCTACTGTTTTAAAATATTTTTTTGTGTGTTTAACTCTTTTTCTGTGAGGCGGGCTACATAGAAATATTATTTTTAATCTGGGTGAAATGAATTTTTCTGTGAGTTCACCTAGACCGACAGAAAAAAAACATGTGTTTTTCTGTGCGTTTATTTCTGTTTTCTGTGTGGATTAACACACAGAAAAATTAGTTTTAATCTGGGTGAACATAATTTTTCTGTGACCGCAAGACCCACAGAAAAATTATTTTTGACGGTGAACCCATAGAAAAATTTAATTTTTCTGTCATTATATTTCTGTGGGTATTTTTCTGAGGGTGTCAGAAATAATATTTTTCTGACGATATTCGCATTTTTCTGTGTGTTTTCGCACACACAGAAAAAAGCAAGATTCCAATAGTGTAAATATACCGAGTGTTATCGTTGGACGTCCCCAACACATATGGATCAAGGTGGTATATCTAAACAAGGCCTTAGCTAGCAAAGCATCCAAGTGGCACTCAACTTAGAGGATTGTCGCCATAATGCCGCTAAAACTGGAATTTCGGTTTTATATGGAATGGTGCAAAAACGATTGTCATTACTATTTCACCTATCACAGAAATGTCATAAAAAAAATCTGCCACGATATAATATATATGGAATGGAGTTGCCTAATGCACGGTCGTGCATGCATTAGTAAGGCCCCGCACGCACACTCCAATTAAGGAAATCCAAAAACAATACTGTCATGACCTAAATGTCGTATCATTTTTTTTCACAAGCATCATGAGTATATTATGCATCTAAAAATTCACATTATCAAAAAAACTTGATAATTAATTCTAAACTTTCTGGGCAACATATGCATTTTCAATTCAAATTAAAAATCAACTTGTGCAAAAACTGAATCAAAGCTGCTCACTGTTGGTTTTGACGGAGTGTCTGTCGTATTTGATGGAATGTCCGTCAGGCCAACTACACAGACTGACAGGATTCAGTCTCTGTCAGAACGTACACTTCGAGTTCTAGCGGAGTGTCCGCTGGCTGCAGCGGAGTGTCCGCCAGGACGCGTCGACTCCTGTTCCAAGCAGGATGTCGTGCTGTCCATCCCTCACCTCACCTGGACCCACTCGTCAGCCCTATCACCCACACAAACACACCAGCCCCTCCACCCTTCCCTCGCATTCACGTTCTTCTCCAGAAAACAGGAAACAGAAAAGAGAAGACAGAAGGAATGAGAAGAGAGGAAGGGGAAGGAGAGGAAGGAGGAGAGGAAGAGGAGGAGGACGCCCACCTGCTGTCTCCCTCACCTCGCTGGAGATGGAGGAGAAGGCCCCAAGTCATCTTCTTCAACCTCAAGCCATGGAGGAGCCCCAAGTGTCGATCTCTATCCTCAAGCCACCCCAAGCCGAGCTACTGTAGATGAAGGTTCCCCAAGGCATGGTGAGGCTCCCCGTCCATCGTCATCATCCCCCTCTCAATCTCTCACCCCATTGAAGCTTAAAAGCCGTCCATAGCCACCACCACCATATGGATGAGCTCGAGCTTCACACACACCATGCATGACCCCACCAACACTTGGAATAGCTTCCTCACGTCACTAGAAAGCTATAGAAACAAACTGCACTCGATTCGGAGTCCAGATGCCTCTAGAATCGATCCCGACATTTTTGCATTGCTGCTTTTCGTCGGTTGGCGGAGGGTCCCTATAACGATCCACAATTTCCTCGAAGGGAAATCCACGGATACAAATTATAGTGTGTTAGTCCCAGACGATCATGCCATCACATTATCAAGTAATAGTTGATACCACAAGTCATACATCGAATACCTGTCTTAGAAGTACCAATAGAAAGGTTTAATATTTATTAATTACATCACCACTTGGCGGAATCATCAGAGTCACACATCATCCAAAACAGCATCAGAGCAGGCGGAACACCTAGCGGGTGAAAGGCATCTCCTCCATAGGCAATATGGAGCGTAGGACGAACTCCTCTAGTCCTCCCATCCATTGGTCTAGTTGTCAAACTCAACACCTGCCGAATAATTATCAGTACGATTTGTATTGTCCACTAGCTCCCACCTTATACTTTGTGTTTGCTTTGTGGTAAGTGGAATGCAAGGGTAGAGCCAAAGAACTTATTTATGGCTGTAGTTTGCCTATGCGAAGTTCATCTATATTTTATAAGTAATTCCTATGATAAAATCCTAGATTCACCACTAGCCATGACTAAGTTAATGGGCTATCAATATAAAATCTGTTACAAAAAGGGCAATACCAATTGTCCTACTGATGCTCTCTCTCGAGCTACTCACTCTTCTGCCACCTTGGCCACTAAATTAGTTGCTTTGCCTACTTGGTTGCAGACTTTGCAGCGTAGCCATACTGATAATCTTCAGGATCAACAACTACGGTCTTCTCTAGCATCACATAACCCTCATGGTCAGTATACTCTAGGGATCAAGGTATAATCAAGTATAAGCAAGCTATCTGGTTAGACCACTCTGCTTAGTTTTAGGAAAAAGTCAAACAACTCCATTCTGACCCCATTGGTGGACATTCATGTTTCATGGTCACTTACCATAGGGTTAAAAAGTTGTTCTACTAGCCTCATATGGAAGATACCATCAAATGCTTTGTTACTGCTTGTTATGTCTGTCAACAAGCCAAATCTGAGTGTGTGCCTTATCCTGGCCTACTACAACCCCTTCCTGTTCCAGAACAGGCTTGGATGGTTGTGTGGACTTCATAGAAGGCCTTCCTAATTATGCTTAGCATATATAACTACATCTTGGTGGTAGTTTACATGTATTCTAAATATTCTCATTTCCTCAAGTTGGAGCATCCCTTCTCAGCACTTCAAGTGGCCAAACTATATATGGAGAATGTCTATTGACTGCATGGTATGCCTTTGGCCATAGTTTCATATAGAGACAAAATATTCTCCAGCCTCGTATGGAGAGTTATTCACCTTGTTTGGAACTGACTTAAGCACGAGTTCAACATATCATCCCCAAAGTGATGGGGCAACCAAGAGAGTTAATCAATGTATTGAAGCTTATCATAGGTGTTTCACTCATTCTTGCACTAGGCAGTGGTCCCAGTGGTTACATCCGACTGAATATTGGTACAATACTTGCTATCATTCCTCACTACAAATGGTCACTCTCCCAGACATTTTGGTATTGATCCGAGCAAGATTGTGTAGTTCCTGAATTGGATAACTAGCTCCATCAAAGATCAACCATCAATGATCTGCTCCACCAACAGTTACTACGCGCACAACAGCGTATCAAGAGTCAAGCTGACAAACATCGCACAGAACATCATTTTAATTTAAGGTGGGTGACAAAGTTTGGCTAAAGCTACAACCTTATGCCTAGGCTTCAGTGGCTTCTCGAGCCTGTCATAAGCTTTCGTACCATTACTTTGGTCCTTATGAAGTCAAATCAAGAATTGGAATTGTGGCTTACAAACTGAAAATGCCTCCTCACTCAAGCGTTCATCCGGTGTTCCATGTCTTTTGTTTCATCTTTGCCTTTGGACACTTCCTCTGCGCAGACGCTAGAGCTGGTGTTGGATCGGCGGGTTCGCAACAAGTCCAATCGGACCTGCTATCAGTTGCTGATCAAGTGGTCTGGCTGGCCACCTGAGCTGGTTACATGGGAGGATGAGGATGAAGTACTTCGCCTCTTTTCAAGGTTCACAGCTTGGGGTCAAGCCGTAGCTAATAGAGGGGGAGATGTCACACTACGGGCCAAGGCTCCAGGAGAAGGCCTCAAGAGCAAGCGGCCCATGAAGCTAAACCCACAGTTCGTTGGCCTAGACTAGAAGCCTTAGAAGATAGTCTAACCCAGTTGCATCTGGCGGACGTTGTGTCCACAGGTGTAATGGAGAGCTATTAAGAAAGGGGAGGAAGCAAACTGGAATTTGATTTGGTTCATGTCGGAGTTCGAGGCGAGATGCGGCTAAAGTTGCCTGCGACGATCCAATTCCTTGTATCTGAATCTTCTAATCACTAAAGTGATAGTACCAATCCCAAGAGTTGTTACACAATCTTATTAGCTTCACAGTGTGCATCGATGACGTTTCCCTCGTTGGTCGACGGCGCCGCGGACATCGAGCCGCTGGGCTTCATTAGCTCCGCGATGGGCGCGGACCTGTCGTTGCTGGAGGGGGCGCCGCGTCCCCGCCAATTGGACTGGGGTGTTGTGCCAGACCTCGCTCCCCTGCCTGCATACTGCGAGGTGGAGGCCCCTGTGCGCGACGTCCCACCTGATCAGCCCTGCCTCGACTTGTGCAACTTATGGGACAATTGGCAACCTGCACGACCTACATCGCCCCCGGCTTGCTGCCCGTCGTCTGCGCCTGTCAGCCACGGCTGTGACGGCCACGCCGCCCCCTGCGCCGACGATGCCGGTCACCGTCACGCCCGTTGCCGCGTCTGCCTCCTGCTCTGCTGTGAGCGTCATGGCGCCTGTCGTGGACGGGGAGACCGTCCCTGGAGAGCCTGAGCTGATGGCCACGCCACCCAACGCCGAAGGCATGTCCTTCACTGTCGCACCGACCACGACCATAGCCGTGAGTGACGAGGCACTGGCCGTGGGCGAGGAAGACTCCGGGGCGCTCTTGATCAACTCCCTGCTGCTGCCTTTACAGGAGAACCTCGTGCGCACAGCTCCGCGTCCGCGCACCGCACGCCGGGATCCGGCTAGCCTGGTCCCCCGACGCAGCGACAGGCTCATGGCCAAATCGGAGTTCCGTGACCCCAATCCGGAGAAGCAAGCTAAACGTGTCCTAGTGAACAAGTGGGAGCGCAGGCCGGACGAAAGATCGGTTAACCGAAATAACCGAGAACCGGAACCGAAATAACCGAAGAAACCAAAATTCACAAATAAACCCAATAAACCTTACAACCTAGGCCTAATACCAATTTAACCCTAGATATAAAAGGTGGATGACACCCCCTCACAGCCTCACACCCTCACATTTTTTAAAATCTCGGCATTGTGCTTTTTTAAAAATCTTTTTTCCTATTTTTCCTATTCTTTTTTTTTGCTGCTTGTGTAAATCCTCGGTTAGTTCGGTCGGAACCGGAGCCAAACCGAACTAACCGAAACCGATTTTGCTCGGTTCCAAGATTTGCGAAGAACCGATCGGTTCCTATTTGTAGAGACCGAATTTGTGTCATAAACCGAAGAACCGAACCGAAACCGATCGGTTAACCGAACGCCTAGGCCGAGCGCTCGGTCATTCAGGGACCTTGGCTCCTATGTGGCAACTTCAACATGATCTACCAAGCGAGCGATAAGAACAACGGTAGATTGCACCCCGGCCTCATGCGCAGCTTCAGGAGCGTGCTGGACGACCTTCACCTTGATGAGCTACATCTCTCGGGGAGGTTGTACAACTGGTCCAGCCCCAGGGACTCCCCCACACTGGAGCGCCTGGACCGCGTATTCGCCACAGTGGATTGGCTAGCTTGAGCAATATTCAGCCTGTTCTGCTGGGGCTAAAACGATCATATACGTTCGTGGATTATTACTGCTGACTGGTTTAGTGTGAGAGAAAAATACTACTCTGACTGAAAATTTACGATCGTTTATGACCGAGCGAACCGGCCGATTCTTGCCACCACCTACGTTGCCTCTCCAGTGATTCTTCGGACCACGCGCCTCTCCTGCTCGTGCTCAACTCCGAGCCCTGGGCGCCCTCGCTTTCGGTTCGACGATTATTGGACGAAGATCGACGGCTTCCAGGATGTGGTCCGCATCGCCTGGGATGGCCACATCGCGGCATCTGACCCGTGCAGGGTCTTAGACCAAAAAATACTTGCGGTCGCTAAGGCGTTAAGAAGCTGGCGCGCAACAAAGATCGGCAACAGGAGACTAGGCAACTCTCTGCCGAGGAGGTGGATCTGCGAAAGGAGCTGAAACATGCCGTCCTCGGCCTGGCCTCCCTGAGCCGGACCATGACGCGGCAACGCGCCAGAACCAGGCAGCTCAGCGAGGGCGACGCATGCACGCGGTACTTCCACCTACAGGCCTGCAAACGTTCTCTGAAGACGAAGCCAAGGCGGACATCGTCTTTTCATACTATAATGATCTGTTGGGGACTGCCTTCATCCGGGCGCATCGCATAGACCTACCCCAACTTGGTCTACCCCAGCTGGACCTTGCTGACCAAGTCGCTCCGTTCTCCGCGGCTGAGATTGGCGGCCATGGTGCTGCTGCATAAGACGCAAACGCCGGCTGGGCTCAAGGACTACAGGCCCATCAGCTTGATTCACTCGGTGGGGAAGCTTTTCTCCTAGTGCCTGGCCTTGCGTCTAGCATCAAGAATGCATGAGTTGGTCAGGCTCAACCAATCGGCGTTCATCCGAGGTCGGCAGATACATGAGAATTTCAAGATGGCTGCACGCCCGCCGTTGCCCCGCGGTGCTGCTCAAAATCGACCTCGCCAAGGCCTTCGACTCTGTGGCCTGGCCGTTACTGCTTGAGGTTCTGGAGCACGCCGGTTTCCCACTCCGATGACGGGATTGGATCTCCGCCATGTTGCGCACTGCTGGCACAAAGGTGCTGGTCAATGGACGTCCCGGCAACCGCATCTACCACGCCCGCGGCCTGCGACAAGGCGACCCCCTGTCTCCCCTCCTATTTGTGATCGTCATGGAGGTGCTGAACGCGCTCATTCACGAGGCGGATCGGCGGGCAATATTCACTCCTTTGCCGGACAAGATCAAGGTTTTTTTTATCGGCCAAAATTCATGGAAATTTCCGAAATTTTCTTTCTATCCACAGGGTCCGATAAAATTTGACATCGGCCAAAATTTTCCCTTCTTTCCTGCTTCCACACAGACAACCCAAATTCAGCCGTGCGACAATCCCACACTATAATGTTTTATTCTTGTTTTTATTTGTGAACAAGTGATGTTTAATAGCTTAGGAATAGTTTCAACTCAAATTCTACGGAATTTTTTCAAAACAATTTGATTTTTTTTTTTAATTTGGTTCGATATTTCCGATATATCTTGCTTATCCTATTTATCTATGACCTCCGATAAATTTTTATTTCCGATAATGAAAACCTTGGACAAGATCAAGCACCGCGCGTCCTTCTATGCCGACGACCTCGTCATCTTCCTCTCCCCAAATGTGAATGACTTCAACAACATGCGGCGCATCCTGGACCTCTTCGCGGGCGCGTCCGGACTCGTCACCAACGTCGACAAGTGCATCATCACGCCAATCCGCTGCTCCCAGTCACAGATTGACGCGGTGCGCCAGGTGTTCCCTTGCAAGGTCCAGAACTTCCCCACCAGATATCTGGGCGCGCCGCTGTCGCTCTCCAGGATTAACCGCTGCGAAGAGCAGCGGCTCGTCGACGCGGTAGCGGCCCGCATACCGACTTGGAAGGGCGGCCTCCTAACTGACGCAGGGCGCACGACCCTGACCCAGACGACCCTATCCGCCATTCCAGTGCACATCTCCATCTGCTGCTGCCTATCGGCGTGGGCCATTGGCAAGACTGACCGACGACGTCGCGCTTTCCTCTGGGCTGGCTCCGAGTCGGTCTCCGGTGGACGCTGCAAGATCGCCTGGCCGATAGTGTGCGCACCCAAAGACAATGGAGGCCTAGGGATTCCCGACCTTAGAATCCTCGGGTATGCGCTACGCTTACGATGGGAATGGCTACGCCGGACCAAGCCCGACTCCACTTGGGCGCTGCTGCCGTCTACTCCGGAAAGAAAGATATCCTCCATGTTCAGCTCATCGGTCACTGTCGAGATTGGCGACGGCGCCTCCACACGGTTCTGGACTGACGCGTGGCTGCCTGCTGGGGCCATTCCCACTTTCGCCCCCAACCTCTTCAAGGCAGTCGGAGGTAGGAGACTCGGGCGTTCGGTTAAGGACGCCCTCACTAATCGCCGTTGGGTGCGCGACATCACCGGTGCCCATACTGCCACAGTTCTTTACGAGTACGTTCAGCTATGGGCGAGGCTTCAAGACGTTCAGCTGCGGCCTTTGGAATCTGATCGCTTCATCTGGCGCTGGTCAGCTGATGGTCAGTATTCCGTACGTTCGGCGTACAGGGCTTACTTTGTGGGCTGGACGAGCATGGCGGGGGCAAGGAACTTTGGCGTGCGGCGGTTCCACCGAAGGTGAAGTCCTACTTTTGGATCGCCTTGCATGGTCGACTGTGGACAGCGGAGCGGAGGAAAAGGCATGGACTCCAGTTGGACGCGGCATGCGCCTTGTGCGATCAGCTTGACGAAACAACAGACCACCTCCTTTGCTCTTGTGTCTACGCCCGCGAGGTATGGTCACGTTTGCTGCATTCCTTGGGCTCCCTCGCCGCAGCACCTCAGCAAGATTCTTCCCTGCTCGACTGGTGGCTGCTGGGTCGGGCTACACTACCGCAGGCCCTCCGGCGAAGTTTCGACTCGCTAGTGCTGCTTGTGTCGTGGTGTCTGTGGAAGGAAAGGAACTGTCGCACCTTCGACCGCAGGTCCTTGACGCAGCCAGAGCTGCTCTGCTGCATCCCAGACGAGGCGAACGCCTAGATCGGTGCGGGCTACGGATGTCTAGCGTTGCTCACAGCTATGGCTGCTTAATACCTTGCTGTGCTCCACCTCCACCTTGTCGCGCCATCAGTTATTTAGTTAGTACAACCTTACTTCCCCACCATTAGTTGGTGATTTGTGTTATGTGTTCCTTCAAGATGTGAACGGCTCCTCGCTAACTATCCTTGGAGCTCGTAAAACTTCCCACTTTCATTTAATGAAGCACGTGCTAATGCACACTTTCGAAAAAAGGGTGCATTAATACAATCCATCGAGAAGGTTACCCCAGGATAAATCATATGCCTAACTGAACAAATTAGTATTTTTTTTCATTTCACAATTAAATTATGAACTGGAGGAATTTTTGACATAGTCGTTGCAGAATTTGGTTGGCTGATGCAGAGGCCGCCGGTTCTTGCAGTAGAACTAGTTGGAAAGAAGCTAGAGATGTAAATACTAGCAGCGTAGCCACCGCTGCCAGCAAAACGTTTGCCCAATACTTGAGAAGCTCGACTGCCTCCTGCAAAGAGGCAGCTGTGACTGTGACTAGCGTGCCATCGCGTTGTCCTCCTGGCCACTGGCACAGCATGAAAACAATGTACAAGGTTAGAAGCGCCGAAACAGCACAAGACATCAGTGCCTTGCTGCACCAGTAGAGCACGGGCTCCTCCATGTTGCCCGCCGCTAGCATGGCCGACAAGACTGCAGCTGGCGCTGCGTTGAGCAGAATGAGCACTCTCCAGCCCAAGTCCAGCTGCTTGATCCTGTCGGCAGCAGTGGCAGTGATGATGGCGCGGTCGTCGCAGTCGAGGCGAACGCTGAGCCACAGCAGCACCGGCACGATCTCCGGCAGGCAGTAGAGCAGCGCGTTCTCTCCCAGCAGCTCCGCGGCCACCGCGTGCACCGCCACCAGCAGCACCACGAGCGAGGCCTTCTGGAGCAGCTCGGACGCCGGCGCGATGCCACGATGCACCGTGGCCAGCCCCACCAGCCGAGTCATCATCATGGTGAGTGCCCCGAGCATGAAACTGAAGAAGAGAAGGAACTGGGAGACGGCGAATTTGTCAGCGTGGAAGTGGCCCATCACGCAGAGCACCCAGTACGGCACCAGTGCTACTACCTCCAGCCCCTCTGCCCTTTTCCCTGAAGGCGCAGTAGCTTCACCTTCACCATCGTTGCTCTGCTCCTTTGATCCACCGGCCTGATCCTGATGACTGAGCTGACTGCACAGCGCAACGATAAAGCCGATGGCGATGATAGGGAAGATGACGAGCCAGATGTGGCTCCAGTTGACTATGAGTAGTGACACGTAAGATATCACCACGACAATTGCCGTCTCGATGTAGATCCTGACATTCTTAGCAGGAAACAAGTTGAAAGGAGGCTGTGGCAATTCCAGTTCGACGTATGAGCGCGCGTTCATATACCAAATAACTACCGGAATCATACCGGTGACATACAGCTCGTGCTCTTTATACGCCTGCATCAACAACGCCACTTGGGAACTGACAAAGCTGAGGATGACCGCTGGCGTCAAAGGGAGGGAGTAAACATACACCATCTTTGAATCCAAGACCTGAAGAACACAGGCGAGACGCGAGATTAATTACTAACAACCTCTCGATATATATATTACTAATAGCTATCTGCTAGACTTCTTGTGTGTGATGTCTTCATGTACGATTGCCCTCAACTACTTGTCTGCTATCCCTCCAAGAACTATAAGAACTATATATCAATGTTTCAGGCAAGTTTCAACCTTATGTTCAATACCCGTAATTTTGGTGATGCGTGAGCCTACTTCAGAATAGAGACACAAAGAAGCGGCATGCTGAAAAAAATGTAGCTAGAGACCAAAAAGGCAACCAGATTTGCCTCTATTCTGAAACAACACAAGCAGGGTCCAAGAAAGCATCACACACCTGAGTAAAATATAAGCTAGTAGTAGAGTAGCTCTGTTACCGTATTCTGCGCTCCTCAGAATCGCAACAGCATTCTTCTGGAGTTTGGGTTACGTCTGAAGAAAAAGAGGGGAGCTTCAACCTTAGAGGAAAGGATGCCGTTCTTCGCTTCTTGCTGTGTGGGAAATGGATATGCTGCTTCGTGGCGATGGCGTAGCCGCGTGGGTGCACCCACCTACTTGCTGATTGGTACTTGACTTGACCTAGCTAGTCAGATTCCATTACACGTGAACAACAGCTGGCCTTTTAAAAAAAAATTCTAATAAGACAATGATTGGTCATGGGTTTTGTCCCTACATTGAAAATGCTGTAGAGAACGAACAAACAACAGTAGGAATGTACTTCTTTATGCCCAGTTGATTTTCCCAAGTAACTTTACTATTGCTGGGAAATCTAATGGAGCATCGACTTGAAATAGATGGATTGTAGTTTTGGGCCATGAGAAGTTGAGAACGGTCGTTTCCTATTTGTCGTGCTAAGAGCATCTCTAACAGTGGTCTAAAAAAATACTCCGCAAAATCAGGTTTTCCAACCTTTGCAAAAATATATCAGAAGACATAAAAAAGTTACAACTCCAACCGTAACAAAATCTTACGCCTAAAAAATAAAAGATAATTTTACATCAGGAATCATAAACTATTTCTAAATCATACTAACCAAAGTTATACTTTATTTTTCTCTTATAATTTGCATCAGGAACCTGTCCTACTTTTTTTCTTCCCCACGTCCTTCCACCTCCAGATTGGCACGACGATACGCGCGTGTAACTTTACGCACATGTGGGTAGCTTTTTCCAAGTGCCAAAAGATTAAGAGGTGGGTTTGGGAGTTATTGGAGATGAGTTTTTTTTTCCAATCTTACCAAAATTCCTGGATTGGGAGATTATTTTGCATACTCTTGGAGATGCTCTGCCTGTGCTCCGAACTACAATTTTATATAAAGTTTGTGGATAGATTTGGTACGTACAAACTAATTAAAATTGATTATCTTTTGCTCTATTTGTTTACTAAAATAATACCATTTATATATTATTTCAATAGTCTCTAACGGGCTCTAATCAATGTATCCATTGTACTATTTGTGTTTTTGTCCTTTGTATCACGTCTCTCCGTGTTAATATGTATTACTCCCTCCGTCCTCTTTTTAATGGTTGTTCTCGCATATATATTGAGGAACCAAACGTATTCAACTTTAACACAACATATACAATATATTACTAATATTTATAGGGCGTAATTAGTATCATTAGTTAACCATTGAATATAATTTATAATATACTTGTTTGGAGATAAAATTATTACTAATATTTTCTATAAATTTAGTCAAACTTAAGAAAGTTTGACATGCACAAAAATCTTGACAACACTTAAAAGGGATGGAAGGGGTAAGTTAAAACCATATTAAATTACATTAGCCCTTATTGCATTTTTTTTGACATCGTGAGACTGTATTCTGGCTTTCAACTCTAATCTTATTACTTATTGCAACTTTTTGTAAACATGTTAAGTTTAGTACTTATATATTGTGTATTTTATTCAAAACTCCCTTATTCTAGATCCTAGATTAATTCCGCTGTTATAGTGTTATTTAATATGGTACAAAACAATATCATAACACTCAAAATTCTATTTCATATGACGCCGCCATGTATAGTTTCCTGTAAAACAATTGTACCTTCCCTTATATTTCTCCCAGGGAGAAAAAGGATTTTGTGGAGTCGGATATGAGTTGTTTGGGCATCTAAGGCGGTCCTATTTAGTGGCTATTTAAAACTAATATTCAGCAAATAGATTGATCTATATTGCTCGATTTGTGTTGATCACTACTTTTAGATAGTAAGATTATTATACTTCCAAATTTTATCCAAAAGAGTGGGAGAACACCTCTACGGAAGTCCTCGAAAAGAGCCATCAAATCCCCTTTTATGATGATGCAAGAAACCTAATAAAATTTATTTAGTTAGGAATCTAGGCCCAGGAGATAAGTTATGATATCTTTGAAAAATGGCCTCTTTTAACTCAACTTTAGAAAACCCTTGGTTTAAATTCTTTTCTTGGGGGACATCCTCTATACGAGTTTTCTCTACTGTTGTAACTTGGGGGACATCCTCTATATGAGTCTCATTCACAGTCACAAAAGAAGGCTCTCGATCACTAAATAAACTCTTGTAATACTTGGTGATATATACTTTTTGTGATTAGCATTACCACTTTTTACGCACTCTTCTTGCTCCAGTTGGAAGATATGAGTTTTACTATGTTTTTCATTCATTAGCCACTAATTTAAAATGCTTCGTATTACATCTGCTTCCAAAAGATTTTTTCACCTTTGCTCTTTGATAGTATTTTAACTGTTCTTCTCTTTGGAGTTGGGATAACCTCGTGTTTTAAATTTATTTCATCGTCATCTAGTTGCATCAATTCCAATTTCTTATCTAACTCATTCGACTTATCAAGAAGTTTGTTTCAAGTTTTTTTGTAAGCGTCACTGGCATTTTTAGCTCATTCCCTTAAGTACTAGCATGTCATCATTCTAAAAGGGTGTCTCCTTCGTGTATACCGGTCCATATATCCTTAAACAAGTCAAGAAAAAAAACTTCCCTCAATGGCCAACCGAACTCAAATGTAAGGCCTGGAGTAGGAGAGCCGGCCATAGACGGATCTCTAGTATTTACAATAGAGGGGGTGTGGTCAGAGATTTCTCTAATAGGGTCTGGACCGTGGTATGATTGAATTTTAAGTCCCAATCAGCACTACTACAGATTTTGAAATCACTGTTGGCCTCATCACTGTCGGATTCATGAGAACCGACAATGATGTACGCTTCCAAGCTTGAAAATTAGAAAATGATTGAGGCTAGGCTAAAACCGACATTAAAGAACCACATCACCGCCGGTTGTTAATACAAACCGATAGTACTGTCTATTTACTGTCGGATAAATTACCAAACCGGCACTGATCCATACTCCGGACCCGAAAATTTTATCCATCTCAGTTAACTCCGCACGCCTCCCAATTCTATCTGCGCCGAGGGCACCGAGGGCGGCGTGGGTAAAAAGGTCGCTCACGCCTCCCTTTTGTCTTCAGCTCCGTCCTAACCGCTGCACGAGGTAGGACGCCAGGGCTCTTCCTGTCCTCCTTTTTTCTTCGTTTCACCGTCCGTCGGTCGTGCCTCACCGTCGCTTCTGCGCCGCCGCTTTCGCCCTCTTGGCGCGGCGCTTTGCCTTTTGCAGTGCTCGGGGGCCAGATCTGGTGTCCGCTTCATGCGCGCGCCGGTGTTGGATCGGGTGAGAACTATGCCCGACTTTGCGCGGAGCTGCACCCGCCTCTTCGTCCCTGCATTTGGGCTGGTATGGTTCTTGAACAACACCGATGTCACATTTGTCGTTCCATATACGTGTCTGACATTTTGGTGATTTCTTCTGCTTTCCTTATATTTTTGGGTTCCTGTCTTTCCTCACCGTGGACGCGCATCCGTCCGTAGATTGCGCCTTCCTAATGGCCTGCCTCTCCGCGTGGCTCACCGCACATGGTTTCTAGGTGCTGAAGGGGGCTCAAGGGGGCACTACATGTGTGGTGTGGAGAGGAGCTGCCGTGGACATGCGGAGGAGTTGTGCCGGACCTGCAGCGAAACTGCGACCTACCCCTCCTGTTGTCTGCGGCGACTTGGCCTACCCGGCGGCATCCCCAATCTCCCCGTCCTGGCCTCCCCTTTGTTTGCGGCGACTTGGCTTTCCTTATGTTTGTGTTGAACCATGCTCCTTTGTCTGTGATGTATGAATCGATTTGTGGATGTGTTGATTTGTGATGTATTGAACCTTTCTCCTTCGTCGAGTTTTTCTGATGTGTTGAATCTGTCCTTTATCTGTGATGTATGAATTTTTTTCTTGGATGAAATGCTTGATGTAGTGGCGGCAGCGGCGGTAACGAGCATGCTCCGGCCAGCATGCTTGTTAGATTGCTTTTTTTTTGTTTTTCTAAACCTTATCATTGCCGGGTGAAGTACCGGCAGCAGTAGCCAGCGAGCATCACTGTCGGTTCAAAATCCGGCAATGATGGGGGATTTTGAACCGACAGTGATGTCGAAAACTGGGTTAGTGCAGCGAAGACTAAAATTCTATCAAGCTTTTAAAAAAATGTATTTTTCAATTATTTGTGCAAGTGCAGACAAGTTCAGTTCTCTAAAGTTGAAAACATCCATAATAGCTTTGAAGAAGAAAGACAACTTGTCATTATAGTTTCATTTATTTTTTCATGCAGTCCCTTTATGATATTAAAGCCACCACATATTAAAATAGGTAATTTTTATTAGCGCATGCTTCCTCCGTAACATAAAAACGTCATTCTCACTTCGGGAAGTCAAACATTTTTAACTTTGATCAAACATATATAAAAAATATTAATACCTTTATTATATAATTGTTTTCATTAGATTGATAATTGAATATATTTTTATAATAAATTTATTCAGAGATAAAAGTGTTGCTAATATTTTTTACAAACCTAGTTAAATTTAGAAAAGTCTGACCAGCACGAATCCCATAGCGACTCTTTTTTAGGGGATGGAAGGAGTAATTGAGAAAACTCAGTTAAAAAGCATCCTCATTTTCTTCTTGTGCTGCACCATACACAGAAAGTCAGAAACCAAAAGCCATTGAAATGCATCAACCTCATCTCGGATTTTAAACTGGACAAAAAGAAACCCTTTTGAATTTCTCCTATGTCAAATGAGAGGGAATTAATGCCTACTAACATACCACGACATCGTCCCCATGGAGGTTTTACATGCCACAAAGAATCCTTCGCTCCACAAAGATCTTTTTTTGGCACACCACATAGATTTTTAAGAAAGGAGATCAAATTAAAGCAATCTTGCCTTCCTGTTTGTAATAGGGTAATGAATGAAGTCGACTTTTTCTCTAAAGACAAGTCTGACAGGAACATAAATTTCTTTTGGTCCCCTAACCGTTACGACTCTGAAAACAACCCTTTCATCTTTATGACTTTTTATGACTTTTTCCTTTTTTTCCTTCTGCTTTTAAAACTTGATTTCCCTTTGGAGTAGTTATGATATGGCACCAAGTCATCGTATATTTATCATCCGAGAAATCCTCCACTATATATGCCCACAAAGACGATGGCTTTAAAGTAAGGAGGTCAAGTTTATTTACGTTACATTATTTTTTCGTTTGCCAAAACCGCCATAACCTCAAAGGAGTTATATACTCACTCCATACTACTAAAAAATAAAGTTATTTTAGACAGTTACACGATCTCCAAAGTATAACTTTGACTACTTATTTTTATAAAGATATTTATAAAAAAGTGATATATATAATTTTTTTGTGAAAGTATTTTTCAAGACAAATCTATACATATGGCTTTTACATTTTCAAACTCAATAATTTAAAAGTTATTCATGATTTACATTCCTAATGTTTGACCCAAACTTTATCCAAAACGATTTCATTTTTTTTTTAGTATAGAGGGAGTACTTACTTATATCTTCTATATGTGCCCAACCAATCACGCCGTTTGCTGGTTCCACACAAATGGTACGTGTACTGTGTGTTGCTATGGTGAATACCTTGCCACCAGAAACCGATCCTTACCTTGTTGAATGAATACATAAAAATAAATAAACTCGACGACCAATTATGGGGGCGAAGAAGTGCGGTCCGATTTGCTTCCAAGACCATGGCCGTTGACTTCACTAAATAGACAGAAGTCTTTGCGGCTGCTTTCCTTGTGTTTTCCGCGTGATTTGCTCACGCGTTCAGTACCGTATGCTGAACCGGCAGCTGCACAAAAGTTTCTGCCAAGCTATACTTTCACAACAAATCAGCCTGGCTTATCAGATATGGTACATTATTTTTTTTTCATAACAAATCAGCTTGAGCCGGCTTATCAGCCGCAGAGCTCTTCAAACGTCAAAGACCCGAGCAGGAGCGGCGCAGCTCCATTGCAGGTCTACAGCTTCTCCATTCTCTATCTGCTAATAAATCCTTCAGGCCTCCATTGCAGGTCATCAGTTCCGGAGGGATCAAGACCAGGCTAACGGAATGCTCAAATTTGTCGAATGTTTTTATGTTTATCGAGTGTATTCTCTCGGACACTCGACGAACACGTTCTTTGTCGAGTGTAAAAAAAAAACACTCGGCAAAAAAAAAAAAAACACTCGGCAAAGATGGGGTTTGCCGAGTGTCAAAAGAAAAACACTCGGCAAAGATAAAGTTTGCCGAGTGTAAAAAAAACACTCGACAAAGAAATAAAATATTTTTTCTAGAAAAGAAGGAGAAGAAAAAAAATGAAAAAAAAACTTTGCCGAGTGCTCAGATCTAGAACACTCGGCAAAGAAATAAAAAAATTCTGAAAAAGAATGAGAAAAAAAATGAAAAAAAATACTTTGCCGAGTGCCTAGATTTGGGACACTCGGCAAACAAAAAAAAAATCTTCTTTAACCCACCTAGCGCCAGTGCCACCTTCCTCTGCACCCGCCCCCAACGCCCCCTCCCCTTCTTCCTTGGGTCGACGCGCCTTTTGGCCCCCCCCCCCCTCCTCCCAAGCACCCTCCCCTCTCCTCTCTCTTCCACAGGCGGTGGCCCCCTCCTCTCCCTCTCTTCCTCGGATCTGGTTAGTCTGCCCCCTCCTCTCCCTCTCTTCTCCGGATTCGGCGGCCTCCCCCTCCTCTCCCTCTCTTCCCCGGATCCGACGCGGCTGTCCCCTCCTCTCCCTCTCTTCCCTGGATCCGGCGAGGCCGCCCCCTCCTCTCCCTCTCTTCCCCAGATCCGGCGGCCTCCCCATCCTCTCCCTCTCTTCCCCGGTTTCGGTGCGGCCGGTGGTGGCGTGGTGGTGGTGGCCGGTGGTGGCAGCTTGGGAGTGGCGGGTGGTGGCGTGGTGGTGGTGGGCAGTGGTGGCGTGGTGGTGGTGGCTCGTGGCGGCGGCCATGAAGCCGGGGAGCCGAGGCGAGACGGAGGGCGTGAAGCTAGGCCGCGGCGCAGGGGAAGGGCGCCGCCGAGGAGACAGGCCGGTGGTGGCTTTTTTTATTTTTTTTTGGCGGGCGAGACCGGCCGGTGGTGGCTCTTTTTTATTTTTTGAAAAAAATGTTTGCCGAATGTATTTTGGGCACTCGACAAAGTCTTTGCTGAGTGTCCGACAAAAAACACTCGGCAAACTAGCGTTTGCCGTTAAAGGGTTTGCCGAGTGTAACACTCGGAAACCCTTTGCCGAGTGTCTTTGGGGCTTCGCCGAGTGCCCCTGGCACTCGGCCAAGCTCCTATATCCGGTAATAGCTTTGAAGACTAAAATTCTATCAAGCTTTTAAAAAAATGTATTTTCAATTATTTGTGCAAGTGCAGACAATTTCAGTTCTCTAAAGTTGAAAACATCCATAATAGCTTTGAAGAAGAAAGACAACTTGTCATTATAGTTTCATTTATTTTTTCATGCAGTCCCTTTATGATATTAAAGCCACCACATATTAAAATAGGTAATTTTTATTAGCGCATGCTTCCTCCGTAACATAAAAACGTCATTCTCACTTCGGGAAGTCACTATTTTTAACTTTAATCAAACATATATAAAAAATATTAATATCTTTATTATATAATTGTTTTCATTAGATTGATAATTGGATATATTTTTATAATAAATTTATTTAGAGATAAAAGTGTTGCTAATATTTTTACAAACCTAGTTAAATTTAGAAAAGTCTGACCAGCATGAATTCCATAGCGACTCTTTTTTAGAGACGGAAGGAGTAATTGAGAAAACTCAGTTAAAAAGCATCCTCATTTTCTTCTTGTGCTGCACCTTACACATAAAGTCAGAAACCAAAAGCCATTGAAATGCATCAACCTCATCTCCGATTTTAAACTGGACAAAAATAAACCTTTTTGAATTTCTCCTATGTCAAATGAGAGGGAATTAATGCCTACTAACATACCACGACATCGTCCCCATAGAGGTTTTACATGCCACAAAGAATCCTTCGCTCCACAAAGATCTTTTTTTTTGCGCACCACATAGATTTTTAAGAAAGGAGATCAAATTAAAGCAATCTTGCCTTCCTGTTTGTAATAGGGTAACGAATGAAGTCGACTTTTTCTCTAAAGACAAGTCTGACAGGAACATAAATTTCTTTTGGTCCCCTAACCGTTACTGACTCTGAAAAGAACCCTTTCATTTTTATGACTTTTTATTACTTTTTCCTTTTTTTACCTTTTGCTTTTAAAACTTGATTTCTCTTTGAGTAGTTATGATATGACACCAAGTCATCATATATTTATCATCCGAGAAATCCTCCACTATATATGCCCACAAAGACGATGGCTTTAAAGTAAGGAGGTCAAGTTTATTTACATTACATTATTTTTTTGTTTGCCAAAATCGCCATAACCTCAAAGGAGTTATATACTCACTCCATACTAAAAAAATGAAGTTATTTTAGACAGCGACACGGTCTCCAAAGTATAAATTTGACTACTTCTTTTTATAAAGATATTTATAAAAAAATGATATATGTAAATTTTTGTGAAATTATTTTTCAAGATAAATCTATACATATGACTTTTACATTTCCAAACTCAATAACTTAAAAGTTATTCATGATTGATATTCCTAATGTTTAACCTAAACCTTATCCAAAACGATTTCATTTTTTTAAGTATAGAAGGAGTACTTACTTATATCTTCTATATGTGCCCAACCAATCACGCCGTTTGCTGGTTCCACACAAATGGTACGTGTACTGTGTGTTGCTATGGTGAATACCTTGCCACCAGAAACCGATCCTTACCTTGTTGAATGAATACATAAAATTAAATAAACTCGACGACCAATTATGGGGGCGAAGAAGTGCGGTCCGATTTGCTTCCAAGACCATGGCCGTTGACTTCACTAAATAGACAGAAGTCTTTGCGGCTGCTTTCCTTGTGTTTTCCGCGTGATTTGCTCACGCGTTCAGTACCGTATGCTGAACCGGCAGCTGCACAAAAGTTTCTGCCAAACTATACTTTCACAGCAAATCAGTCTAGCTTATCAGGATGATACAATATTTTTTTCTAATAACAAATCAGTTTGAGCCGGCTTATCAGTCGTAGAAATCATTAGCTCTTCAAACATCAAAGACCCGAGCAGGAGCGGCGCAGCTCCATTGCAGGTCTACAGCTTCTCCATTCTCTATCTGCTAATAAGGGAGTGTTTGGATTCAACTACTATATTTAAGAGATATGTTGGAAGAATGTTGCATGGGGTGTTCGGATACTAATAAAAAAATAAATTACATAATCCGTCAGTACTCTATGAGACGAATTTTTTAAGGCTAATTAAGCCGTCATTAACACATGTTTACTGTAGCAAGCATTGTCAAATCATGGACTAATTAGGCTCAAAAGATTCGTCTCGCAAATTAGTCGCAAACTATGTAATTAGTTTCGTAATTAATTTATATTTAATACTCTATACATGTGTCAAACATTCGATAGAACAACGATTAAATTTTAAGAGGGGCAACCTAAAACCCCGTAAATCCTTCGTGCCTCCATTGCAGGTCATAAGTTCCGGAGGGATCAGGACCAGGACCTCACCCAGTTAAGTTTTGACGTCTTGCCATTTTTAAGGGGGTAGGACTAAGCTATGCCTTGCGGCGAACAGTAGCTCGTTAGCCACTAGATCTTCGTGCATATAACAAGACTTGTCCCATTTTTTGAACGTAAACAACTTGTCACATTTTATTTTTTTATGTAGAAATAAAAATATTATTATAAGCCCACCTATTTTTGCCATTTTATACTTCTTTAAAATTGAAACATTTTGGGTATGATTGGAGGGCGTAAATGAATGGACCAGGCAGGGCACCAGAGTTTGGCGAAACGTGGGCATGTTCGACGGATGCAAATATACCAGCACAGTGGGCGCGCTAGGCTGCGCCGTTTCGAACAGGGAAACACAAACGAACAGTGCGACAAACAGTAACGGGAGAATAGCAAAAACCAGGTGAACAATGTTTGAATAGTGTTGCCTACGGAAAACGTTGCAAAGAACAGTAGCCGGTCAGCGTCATGAATAGTGTAGAATACTATTTGCTACAGGGAAGGTTGGAGCGCTAAGGACGCAAGAATTTATTTCTCGTTGAGGGATTCTATTATTATTATAGGCGGCGAGAAATAGATTTCATTTATGTTTCCGCGGCCGGAGTCGGTGTAGGAAGACATATTTGCGCCACCTACTCAGCTAGGCTCCACTCATCTTTTTGGCAACAAATCGATCTGTTTGTATGTCACGCGCCCTGGCTGGACTACTTGTCCAAATCACTGACAAAGTTGCTGGTCCCACAAATGGTATGTGTACTGTGCTGCTATGGTGTATTAAATCCGTTCCAATTTATAGTTTGTTTGACTTTTTTATCCTAAATTTGACTATTTGTTTTATTCAAAAATTTATGCTAAATATCATTTTTTGTTGTTGTGGCTTTTTATTAACAAAAGTTCTTTAAAAATGACTTAAATTTGACTATAGTTGCACAAATTTTTTTAATAGGACAAGCGATTAAACTTGGGACAAAAAAGTCAACTGAAGTATAATTTGGAACGGGGGAGTATTTCTGACGCGATGAAACTGATTCGTACCTTTGTCGAATAAACTCGCCGACCAATTATGGGTGAACAAGTGCAGTGTCGG
Source organism: Miscanthus lutarioriparius (assembly GCA_904845875.1). Taxonomy (NCBI): domain Eukaryota; kingdom Viridiplantae; phylum Streptophyta; class Magnoliopsida; order Poales; family Poaceae; genus Miscanthus; species Miscanthus lutarioriparius. Next base: position 77,430,796 of record CAJGYO010000005.1, read on the forward strand.
GTATCGCTATTAGGGATATCCGAAGTAGGGATCTGAGGACCGCGGATGACAACTCGCCTAGATAATCAATGACGTATTTCAGTCTCGACCGACCCCGAGGGTACGGGAGCCATCTCGCCTGACCCCGAGGGCACGGGCTCCGTCTCGCCCGACCCCTTGGGCACGGCCCCGTGTCGCCCGACCCCGAGGGCATGGGAGCTGTCTCGTCCGACCCTAAGGGCACATGCTCCGTCTCGCCCGACCCCAAGGGTACGGGAGCCATCTCGCCCTGACCCTGAGGGCACGGGCCCCGTGTCGCCCAACCCCGAAGGCACGAGCTCCGTCTTGTCCGACCCCTTGGGCATGGGCCCCGTGTCACCCGAACCCAAGGGTACGGGAGCTGTCTCGCTCGACCCTGGGGGCATAGACTCAGTCTCGCCCGACCCCTGGAGCGTAGGTTCCGTCTTGGCCGACGGGGACCCATACCGCCTCAAACCACTACGGGTCAGAATGTATGACCCTGGGGTCAAACTTCTGACACCGGGCAGGAAGCAGGCACGTCTCGACGTGACCCATGGCCACGTCAGGCCACGCCCGGGGGTTCACATCGCCAACAGTGACAGGTGCGTGGTCGCTGTGCTGCCTACTCCCCGTACGACCGCTGACGAGCACGTCGGTTCACCACGCCGTCCGACGGGACGGGATGGGATGCCATGACCTGCTGATGACATCGATGCATGGCACCAATGGTGAATAGGAGCCTAACGCAGAGCCGTCCTTGTCACCATCTACAGTGTTGGTGGGGCCCGCATGAAGGAGAAGAAGGACGCGGCGGCCCTGGAGGCCTTCTTCTCCCTCACTTTTCTCCTTTTCTCTCTTTGTAACCTACGCCTTTCCCTTCACCTATAAAAGGGGAAGCAGGAGCACATGGCTGGGGGAGAGAGAGCTAACGAGCACACGGCTGAACAAGCTCAGTAAGACTCAACTTCATTCGATCTTTTCACCAGAGACTTGGAAATTTCTCCATCTCTCGCTCGTTTGTAACCTCTACTACAAACCAGTGCCGATAACACGAGCAGCATCAGACTGAACGTAAGGACATTCCGCCCAAACCAGTATAAATCCTTGTGTCCTCCGAGCATACCATCCAGGCAAGATGCACAGATACAAATTTACTAGCCGGTGATCCAAAACACTGACAGTTGACGTGCCAGGTAGGGACTTTTTGCCTATCTCGATGTCCACATCAGGCCTCGAATGGCTAGTCACGGTGTCAGCTGGATCCCAGGTGCACACGTGTGCTTCGGGAACCTAGATTTCAGCGTCACGACGGAGGGAGAGTTGGCGCAGGCCTCTGCCGCCATCCAGCCTCTCTACTCCGCCGGCCTAGACGCGATCATCGAGGCACCTGAGGAGCTATACCTGTAGGCATCAGAGGCTCACACTCCTGGGAGCGACCAGCTCCTCGGCTTTGATTACGGATGGCTAGAGCGCCAACTCGATGCCTTCTTGGGACCCCAACAATCCTAGGAGGACCTGCGTTGCCTCACTTTCTCGTTCACCAACGTCATGACGCAGCTTGCCAGAGGGAAAACGCTCTCCTCAAAATACCTCATCCGGAGCGCCCCGACAGCGTTTCTGTTCGGTTTGCGCAGTGCCACGGGGACTGTTGGCCACCTCATGGTGCAGAGCATGCACCCATCCCCTATGAACGACGAGTTCATGGGGATGACCGAATACATCGTGGAATCCTTCCACGACCTTCTTGCGGGAGATTCAGAGTCGCCCTCCGACTCTGACTCCAGGAGGGGGAGCCATCACCCCTCACGAGAATGTTTTATAGCTGGTACCCCCAAGGGACGTGTCGAAAGCGTCCACGAGGGAGGAGCTACCCCACCAAACGACCTCGATGATGAGGTCGAGGGAGACGTAGGGACCCCGCCTCACCTATGGGTGGAGCAGCTGAGGGCGTGGCACAGGGAACTCGAGGATGCGCGACTCCAGCTAGAGCAGGAGTGTGCGGATCTCGAGCAAGAGATCGAGCGTCGTGGAGACGGTGGGTGTGCGTGCGCCATAGCCCACAACATGAACCGGAGGATCAATGAAGATGATGCAGCCCTCCCACACTTTGCCCAGGCAAGCCAGAACATTGTTACCGCCGCGGCCTTGCTCCGAGGTCTCCCGGAGCCCACAACACCAGATGATCATTGGGCCCATCATGAGATCCACATGCTGCTCGAGCACGCGGTGGTGCAGCAGGCGCAGAGCTTGCTGTCTCAGTGATGTGAGCTCGACGCCAGTCTGCATGCGCCCTCGGGATGACATGTCAGCAACATGTCTGTCCACTAGGTGTTGCGTGGCAGCAGGGGCGCGTTGCGGCTCTGGTGCTTGAGCGTCTTGGCCTCCATCATGATGCATGTAACATCCAGGATGCCCGTATGCGTGGACGAAGCAATGAGAGAGAGGAAGCTAGCTACAGCTACCACCCTTGTCGCGACAAACGCTACGATAGTGGCGAGGACCAGAGCCCGAGCCCCAACCTACCGGGGCGTTCCCGCCGACCAACATCCCAAAATACTCCAGGGAAATGAACCCCGGACTATGGCTCAAGGTTTACCGGCTTGCTTACCAAGCCGGTGGAGCAGATAGTGACAGTTTCATTATCTGCAACCTTCTATTGTTCCTGGCCAATTCGGCGCGAACATGGTTGGAGCACCTTTCGCCCAACCAGATTTAAAGTTGGGCAGACCTAAAGGAGATTTTCGTGGGAAACTTCCAGGGCACCTATGCACGTTCTGAGAACCCATGGGATCTCAAAAACTGCTGATAGAAGTCTAGGGAAACTCTTTGTGAGTACATTCGACGCTTCTCTCGGCAGTGCAATGAGCTGCCTGATGTCGTCGACGCTAACGTTATAGGAGCCTACCTGTCCGGGACCACCTTTGAGTCCCTAGTTCACAAGCTAGGACACAAGGGCTCGCGAATCATCAAGGAGCTCTTTGACATCACCACCAGCCACACCTGGGGCAAGGTGGCGGTCGGAGCGATTTTTGACCGCCCCAAGGGCAAGGCGATGCGGGACGAGGACACCGGCGAAGGCGCCTCCAACCGCCCCAATAAGAAGAAGAACAAGTAGTGGCACGAGGGCTCACTCGTGGCCACTACCGACCGCAAGGGGGGTTAGAAACCTATTGAGGGTACCCCAGACCACTTCAAGAAGCTGCTCAAAGGGCCATGCCTGAACCATGCCTTCCCCGTCAAGCACCTATACAAAGACTGCGCCCTCATGAAGCGGTTCTTGTCCGGTGGCTCCAACAAGGGGGAGCATAGGAAGGAGCTTAAGCCGGTGGTAGACGACACCGAGGGGAAGTACGGAGACTTTCCGACGCTGGATGGCTTCCTCATGATCTTTGGAGGATCAGCGGCCTATGACTCCAAGCGCCGCTAGAAGCTTAGACGCCGCAAGGTCTATTCGGCCGAGCCGGCCATGCCTTCTTCCTCTGATGGTCAGAGTCCGCCATCACCTTTGATCAGACCGACCACCCAGAAAGCGTCCTGCAGCCGGGAAGATACCCGCTCATGGTCGATTTGATCGTCGTCACGAAGCGGCTCACCAAGGTGCTGATGGATGGAGGCAGTGGCCTCAACATCATGTACGCTGAGATGCTCAATGCCATGGGCATCGAACAGTCATGCATCCGGCCGACCGAGACGCCTTTCCATGGCATCATGCCTGGACAGCAGGCTGTGCCACTTGGGTAGATCGATCTGCACGTCACCTTCAGGAATCCGACCAATTACAGGATGGAGACCCTTACCTTTGAGGTGGCCGGGTTCCACGGGACGTACCACACCATCATGGGATGTCCATGCTATGCGAAGTTCATGGACGTCCCCAACTACACCTATCTGAAGTTGAAGATGCCGGGTCCATGCGGGGTCATCACCGTCGTCACCTCCTTCCAGCATGCCTATAAGTGCGAGGTCAAGTGCTGCGAACATGCCACGACAATTGTCGCCTCCAAAGAGCTCGCGGCCATCAGGGAGGAGATCATCGAAGAAACACCCGACCCCAAGCGGTCAGCCAGGTCTTTCGAGCCTGTGAAAGATGCCAAGGAGATCCTCATAGTGCCCAGCTGCTCTGAGGGCAAAGTGGTGTGCATCGGCACCATGCTTTCCTCTAAATAGGAAAGTGCACTCATCAACTTCCTCTGTGCCAAAAGAGACATCTCTGCGTGGAGACCCTCGGACATGCCAGGCATTCTGAGAGAAGTCACCGAGCACGCCTTGAAAATCAGGCTAGGCTCTAAGCCGGTGAAGCAGAGCCAGCGTCGCTTCGACGAGGAGAAACACAGGGCCATTGGAGAGGAGGTTGCGAAGCTTTTGGCGTCCGTATTCATCAAAGAGGTGTATCACCCTAAGTGGTTAGCCAATCCTGTTCTTGTAAGAAAAAAGAGTGGGAAATGGAGAATGTGTGTTGACTACATGGGTCTCAACAAAGCGTGTCTAAAGGATCCGTTTCCTTTGCCACACATAGACCAAGTAGTTGACTCGACCTCAGGGTTTGAAACCCTTTGCTTCCTTGATGCGTACTCCAGGTACCATCAAATCATGATGAAAGAGTCCGATCAGCTTGTGACGTCTTTTATCACCCCGTTCAGATTGTTCTGCTATGTCACAATATCGTTCAGTCTAAAAAATGTGGGGGCTACGTATCAGCATTGTATGCTCAAGTGTTTCGGGAACCTCATCGGGCAAATCATTGAGGCCTACATAGATGACATCGTGGTCAAGTCCAAATGGGTTGACCAGGTCATAGCCGACCTAGAGCAGACCTTCGCGAAACTCTGAGCAAACAACATCAAACTCAACCCCGAGAAATGTGTTTGTGGGGTCCCGAGGGGTATGCTGCTGGGTTTTGTCGTCTCCAAGCGCGGCATCAAAGCCAACCTAGAGAAGATCTCGGCCATCACGAGGATGGACTTGATTCAGAACATAAAGGGGGTACAGTGAGTTACAGGGTGCCTCGCCGTGCTCAGCCATTTTATCTCGTGCCTCGGCGAACGAGGTCTCCCCCTCTATCGTCTTCTGAAGAAAGCTGACCGTTTCAAGTGGACGCCCGATGCCCAGGAGGCGCTTGATAAAGGTCAAGCAGCTCCTGACGAAGGCCCTGATCCTGGTTCCCTCGACCGATGGGGAACCGCTCCTGCTCTACATTGCGGCCACCACACAAGTGGTCTGCGCCATCCTGGTGGTAGAGCGGGAAGAAGAGGGACACGCCCTGAAAGTACTGTGTCCGGTGTACTTTGTTAGCGAGGTCTTGTCTAATTCCAAGACTCGCTACCCCGAAATCCAGAAACTCCTGTACACCGTCCTGATCGCCAAGATGAAGTTTGGCCACTACTTCGAGTCACACCTGGTGACAGTCGTGACGTCCCTCTCTCTCGGCGAGGTCGTCCAAAACCAGGATGCCACAGGAAGAATCACAAAGTGGCACTCAAGCTGATGGGTCAGGGCATTTCGTATGCCCTCAGACTACCAACAAGTTCCAAGTGCTGGCCGATTTCTATGTAGAATGGACCAAGATCCAAATGCCGCCAGCAGCCTTCGACCAAGAGTACTAGACGATGTACTTCGATAGATCGCTGATGAAGAAAGACGTCGACGTGGGGCTAGTCTTTGTTTCTCCCCTCGGGATACGCATGAGGTACATGGTTCGCATCCATTTCCCTACCTTCAACAATGTGGCCAAATATGAGGCACTCATCAATGACCTATGCATCGCCATCGAGTTGGGTATCCGATGGCTTGACATCCGGGGCGACTCCTAGCTGGTCATCGACCAAGTCATGAAGGAATTAAGCTACCACAATGCCAAAATGGCTACGTATTGCTAAGAAGTCCGCCAGCTGGAGGACAAGTTTGACGATCTCAAGGTCAATCACATCCTGAGGTGGCTCAATGAAGCAGCCGATGCGTTGGCAAAGATGGCGTCCGGCCAAGAGCCGGTGCTGACAGGCATCTTCGCCAGCGATCAATACAAGCCCTCGGTCCACTACAAGGAGCTAGAACAGATCGGTGATGGGCCACTGGCCCTAGGCTCGGGGTCTAACCGACCTTCAGCTCCTTCTAACCCTAAAGTCATAGAGCTTGACGAAGATCCAGTGGTAGAGCCTAACCCTCTAGTCGACTGGAGAATGCCTTACCTCGACTACCTCCTCCGTGAGGCGCTACCGACGGGCAAAATGGAGGCTCGGCGGCTCACGCGTCACGCCAAGTCCTTCATCGTTATCGAGGGAGAGCTCTATAAGCGAAGCCACACCGGGATCCTACAGCGATACATCCCCATCGAACAAGGGAAGCAGTTGCTAAGAGAAATCCACGGTGGGATCTACGGGCACCATGCCGCACCTAGGACCTTGGTCGGAAGTGCGTTCCGACAGGGCTTCTACTGGCCGACTATAGTAGCTGACGCTGAATAGATTGTGCGCTCCAAACGATCCCCATCACGTGGCCGTTCATGGTCTGGGGGCTCGATATGGCCGGACCTCTCAAGAGAGCGCCGGGGGATATATGCACTTGCTTGTTGCTGTAGACAAGTTTACAAAGTGGATAGAGGCTCGACCGATCTCTGTGATCAAGTCCGAGCAAGCCGTGCTGTTCTTCCTTAACATCGTCCATCACTTTGGAGTCCCAAACTCCATTATCATGGATAATGGCACGCAGTTCACCAGGAAAAAGTTCCTCTGATTCTGTGATGAATATAACATCCACGTCGATTGGGCCGCCGTGGAGCACCCCCACACAAACGGGTAGGTCGAGCGTGCGAATGGCATGGTCCTACAAGGCCTAAAGCCTAGGATCTTCAACCGGTTGAACAAGTTTGGCGGACGATGGGTCGCGGAGCTCCCCGCGGTGCTTTGGAGCTTGAGGACGACCCCCAGCCGGGCCACCGGCTACACACCCTTCTTCATGGTCTACGGTTCTAAGGCTATCCTCCTGACCGACCTCGACTATTGTAACACCTCTGGTGTTACAAGCTCGCTAAGCATCGAGATTTGGGCCTAAGAAAAATTACCAAAACAAGTTCCTCGGTTTTTAAGATTTAAACTCACACGAAATGATGAACAACTCTTATGTGATTTACCTTCTAGTTGAGAGGAATCAAATAAAAACCTAAGTAATTCATTTAGTGTGTAAAACTATTAGTGAAAATCCTAATATGAAAAATATGATACGTAGCTTTAATTGTGGGGCATGAAAATCTATTTTTATAAACAAAAATCAAATATCACTTGTATGTAGCGCTTAAATAAAGTTTAGAGTGCAAGCGAAGTAGGTGGAAATGTAACAATCATTTTGGGAGAATAAATACTATTAGTTAGTATTTTGGGAGTTTAGAAATCTAACTTGGAATTAAGGAGGGTCATTTTCGTTGTTAACTAATACTTGAGTTTATGTTAAAAGTATCATTCTTTGGTGAATTATATTGAAGAAACGGGTTAAATAATTCTTAGATGTTTTGTTTCTTTGAGTTAGCATGAAGTATGAGCTAGGTCGTGACATGTTGTCTAGTTGAAATTGACGAGGCTTAGACCATTTAAAAATTCAACCAAAAGTGTTGGGGAAGGTAAGTTCTAATCGAACATCGAATTCGTTAAGTCTGAAATGATAATGGACGATGCTATGTTGTCATTTAAATTTCAACAAAAATGCTTAAGCGATGGCTTCATATTTTGACATCATTGGTCACACCAGGGTGAGTGCACGGGCTTGGTATAAGTAGTTGTGGTGTGGGTGGTGCGTTGCTCGTGCAAAAATTCTCCGAACTATGGTGGAATGCGTTGCGAACTATGATTCAGTGCCCGGTTCATGAACCGCCATCCCACGTGACGGACTCATGTTGACCCCTCCCTATCTCTCTCTCTAGTCACTCTCTAGACGTGAGGTTTGTTTTGCCAGCTAGGTGTTAGTACCGACTTTAAGTTAGTGGAACCGGTTGAACTCGGGTTGAGTTGATCAATAGCTTTTGTATTGCTTTAAAAACCGTGCACATCACCGCTCGTTGTGGCGCATCCCGTGTCCGTGGTCGCCATGCGCACTACTGTTTTGGCCCTTTCTTGGTCGTGGTCATGCCATGGTTGGCCTTGCGGGCTGCTGGCCGCGCATCGGGATGGGGTGGCCTCGGCCGCCACCGCGGGCCGACTACGCTGCCAGGCTGCCAAGCCACGCACTGGCCAAGTTGTGGCCACTCAGCCGCTGGACCGACATGGCGCCGTCACACCGCTCGAACCACCTACCAAGCCAAGCTCGATGCCATCGCGTAGCCTGCTGCATCACGATGTTGCGCTGCTGTGTGCGCGTGGCCTCACGCGGGCACGCCTTAATGGCTCTGTCTAGGCACTGGCAGCTGTGCCACTTCCTGAATTAATGCGCGGATTGTAGCATCCCAGCTCAATTCAGCGCCATTGTAGCAAGGACTCATAACCAGCTAGCCGTTCTGACCGTGCCAGTTACCATAGATGCCCTCCATCGCATAAATTCGAGGTTCTACTCGCCACGGGTCATGTCGCCACCTTGACCGGGAACTGTAACACCTCGGGTGTTTTAAATACTAAAACCTGCCATGTCATCATATGCATTGTACATCATTTCGTATTAGTGAAAATTTTGATATGCATACACTAAAACAAGTTTACCTTTATGTTGTATGTGTTGAATTGTATTGTTTGAATCAAGTTCAAAGTTTTGTTTGGATTTGAATTTTCAAAAACCCTAATTTCAGCATTTAAGTTTGCCCTGGAAAACCCATTTCAAAATCTAAGCACATTTTGGGGTTGTGCCTAAAAGCAAAAGTGTAGAGCTTATCGAGTTGTACAAAGTTGGTTTTTGGAGTTTTCAAAGTTGTTTTATAAAATTTGAAGTAATTTGAAAAGGCGTAATTCTTTAAATGTCCCCTTTTTGAATTCAAATTTGCATTTCAATATGTAGACCGAATTAGGGGGTGGTTATAAAAGCAAAGTTTTAGAACTTTGAATTTTGAACAACTTTTATTTTTGGAGATTTTTGAGTTGTTACATAAATTTGGGAGTAATTTGGGTTTTAAATCGAGTGGCAATTTTGTAATTAGTGGGAACAGTACCATCGGGCAGCTGTCACCGCCGGCGATCTTCCTCTGGCTTCTAGGCGCGTTCGTGGCCGTCTTTGGCATCACGCTGGCGTGGAGAAGGCCGTGGCGTGGCTTCTTCTTGCTTCTGAGCCGCGCTATAAGGTCTACGACGCCGCCGTTTTTCGCCGTTCGTATCCTCTGCTTTTCCAGTCGCCGCCGCCGCTACTCCATTGAGCTTTGCCGTCACCGTAGCACCTTCACATCCTCGGCAAAGCTTGCCACAGCTCCGCTGGTTCCTTGCGCACTCAGCAAACTAGTCCTGGTCGCTTGATTTGCTCGGGAAACGCCGCTCATCGCTTTTCTTCCTCGTGGCCGATAGCACCACCGTCGTGTGCGCTTCACCGTGGCCGTGGCTCTCCGGTGAGCCGCTGCTCTTGCGAAGTCTTGTTTTAGCTTCACCATGATGCCATGATGCTTATTGCCTTGTTGCTTGATCATTTCGTCCACCTCAGTCACCGAAAAACCGCCATCGACGACCGTTGCTCCGCCGTGGCTACTGTGAACGTCGACCCACTTCCCCGTTGATCCTTCGGCTCGGCCATCAACTCTAGTGTGTTCGTGGTGAGCTCCTGAGTCTTACTGTGCTGTTTGTTTAACCGCTACCAGTCCTGTTTCGCCGGCGTAGCGCAGCCGCACCGCCGTGTCCACCATGGCTGGTGTCGTGCTCGGTCCTGGCTGTGTTTGGTCTCGTTTGTGCCACCAATCGACGCGTAGGGATGTAGGGGACGTGGTGGTACCATCGCCGTCGCCATTGATCTCACCGGCGGCGAGAAATCGCTGGTCAGCGCGTGTATCGCCATGGTCAGCGCGGGAGGAAGGGGAGACAGGTGGGGTCGAGTTGTCAGTGACGCTGTGTTTGAAAATGATTTTTCTATTTTTCAGAAATGGATGGATAGTGATAGTTTTTGTTATTTTTGTATAGAATTAATTAGAGTTCCAAAATTTTGAAATTTTTTTGTGACCTCTCTGTGATGTATGTTATTTAGGAAAAATATGAAATGTTGTTTTTCAGTACTTTTTTAATGTGATAAAAATTGCTCAATTAATTAATAAATGGGTTTTGATGATTTTTCTAGGCTTAATTAATTATCAAAAAATTATGAAAATTATTTTGCCACTTAGTTATCATGTGATGAACCGTTACAAAAATTTTGAGCTCAATTTGAACAAGTTGGTTTATTTCATAATTTTTAATTAAATAATTAATTCATAAAAGCAAATAGTAACCTTTAATGACTTAGGTTTTTGTTTGAATTTTGGATTGAGTGATGACCTTGGGTCATTAGTTGGTAATGATCCTTGGCAATTGAAGTAAGTGTTAAGAAAAAGGTTTAGTTAGTTTGACTTGTAACTGTACCGCGACGGAAAGTTGTATTCAAGTTGTTAATTTTGCATCCATCATCGAGCATCATATTTTGTATCTCGCATCATGTTAAACATGGCATTGTTACTACGTGTAGTGAATGAAGGTGAGCATGTGGTAGTTAATCAAGTTGTGGAGGAAGTTAATCCGTCTGTGGAGGTTGGATTTGAGATCGGTGGATCGACTCCGGAACCGGACTTTTCCGTCAACTAAGGCAAGCCCCGAATGCATTTAAACCTACCTTGTGTTTTACAAATTTATATCGCTTTTGATTTTATATACTGCATTAAGTGATTAGGAGTTGAGTGAAAACCTAATTGGTGCATTACCAACCTTGTTTTCCCCATCTACCTTGTTACCAGTTTTAATTCGTGATTGCCTAGTTATGCTTAGCTATGCTTAGACAGATAAAAGTCGGGTGATTACCTGTCACCTGCGAATTTTAAATGGATCTTTGGTTATGCTTGGTTACTTATGTGATCATGAAATTTGAGCATGTGGAGTAATAAATCTTGACCAGGCGGACTCGGTGTAGGGGAGCCACAAGACATGGAGGTCTTGTTAGCGGGTTCTTTCCGCCTGTATCGATTAAGAAACTGTCCGTTGTTGAACTGCATGAGATGAGACTTTGTAGTACTAACCGCATACTCCGGTAAGCCTTAACTTGGCTATTCTAATACGAGAATGGCTACTCGCGCACTAGGAGTGGAGAGATGGCGGGAATAGCGTGTACCCACGTGGCAATGGGCTGGATTGGTGGAGTACTGTATTCTCGGGTGGCACGGACCCGTTCTTGTTTTAGAGGATCTGAGGGTAGGTTGATATATGTAAGTCGGGGACCTGCATATGTTGTGTGGTCTGGAATCCCCAGCTGGGTTTAATCAGTTCGAATCGTCGTTGCTCCTCGGTTATGGAGACTCAACTCACTGTTCATCATCGTAGTTAATAACTGGAACTCGAGTAAGGATTGAGAAAGAGTTTGATATGAAGTTCATGATCCCATTACGGATCATGGCAGATTCATATGTGGTTCTTATAAAGTTTTATATGTTGAAGTAAAGAATTTTGTTAAAGAGCTTTTACGCAAAAGATCTTTGATTATTGCTAAAGCCATACCTTGAATCCCTGAGCCTGCATTCCTGAGTTCTATCAGTTTCTATTTCGGTTAAGTCTTGTTGAGTACTTTTGTACTTAGGGTTCGTTGACCCTTGTTGCAGGTGAGGCTCTTGAGCAGGTCTGCTTTGGACCATGCTGCATGACTGTTGTTCAATGCGATGACGATAAGTAAATGCGTGGCCCTTGGGTAGGGCAATCTAATTGTGTGTTTGTATTATGTTATAATGCCACTCCACTACTACGTTTTGTAAGAATTATCGAACTTAGTTGTATGGTTTGAAACTACTGTTTTGTAAACTAAGTTATTGTAAGACTTCCGCTGATTTACTCTGGTGTAGATATTTGAATAAATATTGTAATACTACAATGACCCTGTAATGTGATTCTGCTCGGAAATTGTGGATGATTCGGGGTTCTCCGTGGACACCCGACAGTCTTCTTAAGTTACCGGGAACATATGCATAGATGTCAAAGGTCGTTGGACAGTGACATGTGCATGTGGGCCCTATAATTTAGGAGGTTCTGCCACAGAATGGTATCAGAGCGATCGTTACAAAGTCTTTGTTGTATTGTTTTACAAAAACTTCAAAATGATTTGGGACAAATAAGTATAACTTGTTAGTTTGGTCCAAATTGCTTCCGACTTATCTTATTCATTCTCCCCATTCCTTATTTGATTAAAAAGGCTTTGTGTGGTGGAGTAGTAATCTTATTATGCCCTATATAATAACAACTGTTGTTTATGTACCTTATAAGCTTTGATGTTTTTGTTCGTAAGAACGATTCATGCATCATGATTAATTCACTTGTTACTTCCTTCACCTCTGAGTTTGGGTTGGGTAGTGAGTCTGGGTTGAGTTGTGTAATCCACCCTTGTGGCTCTTGAGACTATTATCAGATTGTCTTACTTGGATTAATCTGCCTTCCTATAGTATGGCTCGTACCAAGATGACGCCCTGTAAGTTCGTTGGACCTAAAGGAGTTCCTCGTCACCAGCTTGCCCCTAGGAATGACGGTGCTAGCAGTAGCAGCTCTAGGCCTGATCCACAGACAGAGATACAGAGGATTTCTATAGAGTTAGCACAAGCTACTAGAGATAGGGCCTTGGATGCCATCCAGGTAGGAGAATTACAGGATCAATTGAGGTGTCTCACCACCGCTCACAGGAACTACGAACGTATGTTAGTTCATATGGTGGAAGGAAGAAATGAAGCTTGGCATAGAGAAAATGTAGCTAGAGCTGGAACTCATAAGCTAGAATTCTATGTAGAAGACTTAGAAGAACATAATACTTATCTGCATGAAGAAGTTCATAGGCTAAGCAACCTCCTAGATCCAAACCATGAACTCGAAGCTGATGCTATGGACCTAGGTGTCATCCTTGCCGATGATAGTGAATCAGAAGAGGAAGAAGAAGATCTGGAAGAATTAGTGATGGCCGATGAAAGTTATAATGAAGGCAGAAATGTTTCCGGAATGGATACCGATCCCGAAGTTTGAGGTGATCAAGGAGAAGAGTAGAGTTGTAAAATAGTGAGTTTTAGTTAAAGTTAAGTAGCCTTGTTTAGATGCGGTCTTGTGTATAAATTAGTAAACCCTATGTAATGTGTTTGGAGGAAGCTCTTGTTGCAATTCAATAAAGACTTGTGAGTAAGTTTGGTTTGTTATGAACAGATACGTCGTACGTGGGTTCGCATATTCCTGGTACTTCATAAGATGAGGATGATATTCCTGATTCACCACCAGTTCCACCCAATTTGGCTGACGCTATTGCGGTGCTAGTCAATGTGACTGTTGATAATGCTCGATTGCTTCGAGAGATAGCTCAGAGTAATCAGAATATGATGCAAGGAAACCATGGTCGCAATCATAACAGGCAGGAGGCTATGTATGTTGATTTTATAGATACAAGACCACCAATGTTCACCAAGGCCGATGAACCACTAGAGGCTGATGATTGGCTTCGGACCATGGAGCAGAAATTTGATCTTATTCCATGCACGGAGATTTAGAAACCTGTGTTTGCCGCCCATCAACTTAGAGGTGTAGCAGGTGCTTGGTGGGCAAACCTAGTGGCTATGAAACTAGCTGACATTCCAATAACTTGGGTTGAGTTCTGTACTGCCTTTCGAGCCCATTATATTCTAGAAGGAGTGATGGCCATGAAGCTGGATGAGTTCCTTGCTTTGAAGCAAGGCGATCAAACGGTTATGCAGTATGTGGGAAAGTTTAATCATCTTTCACAGTATGCATCTGAACATGTCAATATAGATGCCAAGAAAAAGAAATGGTTCATGCGAGGTCTGAATACCAAACTACAGACAATGATGACTACCTGTACCAATGTTACTTATCATGAGGCAGTAAATATTGCAATTACTTCTGAAGAAAAGTATCGGCAGCATAAAGAGATCAAGAAGAAAAAGAGTAGGCCATCTGGATCTTTTGGTGGAAATCAAAAGAGGCAGAGGGTGATTTATCATCCAGTAAATCATTATCGTCCTCCTTATCGTCCGCCATAGTTCCAAGCCGGGCAACAATCAAATGTCCGTCCTGCTACAACTTATCAGAATCCACAACAGACAAATGCTTCTGGGGCCCCTGCTCCAACACCCTAGGGTCATAAGTATCCCTATTTCAATTGTGGCAAGTCTGGTCATTTCTTGAGGGAATGTCTGTATCCAAAGCAGTCTAATCCAAATTATCAGAAGGCCCCTGCCAATCAACAACAGGGTCAAGCACAGAACAAGAACAACATTCAGAATGCTCAGAAGGGCAAAGATGAAAGGAAGACAGGATGTGTTTTCTATATTCAAGCTGGAGAAATTCCGGAACGAGAGCCAGTGATGATGGGTATGTTTCCTATCGCCGATCATCCTGCTGTTATGCTTTTTGATTCTGGTGCATCTCATTCATTCATCAATAGAACATTTGTCGTAAAGCATGAAATTCCAATTGGGGAAACAAAGGAAAATTTCTTTATACAGTCGCCCAGGGGACGTCTGTGTACTAAGGAAATGGTATACCAGGTACCCATAAACCTAGGTGGGCATATTTTTCTCACTACCATGATTATTCTCAAGGATCAGGATATAGATGTGATCTTGGGAATGAATTGGATGTATCAGCATAAGGTTGTTATAGATGCTTTGAATAGGACAATAAGGGTGAGTTTGCTAGATAGTAATTCTCAACTTCTTATCCAACCTCCAACCTTAAGAAGATCAGTGGGTAAAGTTTGTGCAACTGCCATCAAAGAGGTTAGAGATATCCCGGTAGTGTGTGAATTGTCTGATGTTTTTCCTGAAGATTTACCCGGTCGACCACCTGATAGGGATGTTCAGTTTAACATAGAGTTAAAACCTGGAACAGCTCCGATCTCTCGGAGAGCTTATAGGATGCCACCCAAGGAATTAGCCGAGTTGAAGACTCAGTTGCAAGAATTGATTGATAAGGGGTTTATCCAACCTAGTTCATCACCTTGGGGATGTCCTACAATTTTTGTGAAGAAGAAAGATGAGACCCTGAGGTTATGTGTTGACTATCGTCCGTTGAATGAAGTGACTATTAAGAATAAGTATCCCTTACCTCGGATAGACTTGCTTTTTGATCAACTGTCCAGAGCCAAAGTTTTCTCCTAGATTGATTTGAGGTCAGGCTATCACCAAATCAAGATTAAGCCTGAAGATATTCCCAAAACAGCATTTTACCACAAGATATGGATTATATGAATACTTGGTAATGTCTTTTGGTTTGACAAATGCTCCAGCTCATTTCATGTATCTGATGAATTCAGTATTCATGTCTGAGCTAGACAAGTTTGTAGTGGTGTTTATTGATGACATTCTAGTATGTTCCAAGAATAAGAAGGAACATGCGGAATATCTCAAAATTGTCCTAACCCGCTTGAGAGAACATCAACTATATGCCAAGTTCAGTAAGTGTGACTTCTGGCTTAAGAAAGTACAGTTTCTTGGATATGTCTTGTCAGCTGAAGGAGTTGCAGTTGATCCAAGCAATGTTAAGGATGTGCTTGATTGGAAACTGCCAACCACTATTCATCAGGTTCGGAGTTTTTTGGGAATGGCGGGGTATTACCGTCGTTTTATTCCAGATTTCTCTAGAGTATCAAAGTCCATCACTGGGTTGTTGAAGAACCAAGCCAAGTTTGTCTGGTCATCTGATTGTGAAGAAGCTTTCCAGACTTTGAAGAGACCGTTAACCACTGCACCAGTATTGGCACAACCAGATATCGAGAAGTCGTTTGACGTTTATTGTGATACTTCTGGTATTGGAATTGGATGTGTATTGATGCAAGAAGGCCGAGTCATTGCCTATGCTTCTAGACATCTTAACCAACATGAAGAACATTATCCAACTCATGATCTAGAGTTAGCAACAGTTGTCCATGCTTTGAAGATTTGGCGGCATTACCTGCTTGGTAATACATGCCATATTTATACAGATCACAAGAGTTTAAAGTATATCTTTACTCAGTTAGAATTGAACATGTGATAGAGAAGATGGTTAGAATTAATTAAAGATTATGACTTGGAGGTACATTACCACCCTGGTATGGCAAATGTGGTTGCAGATGCACTCAGTCATAAAAGTTATTGCAATTGCCTGATAGTAAAAACAATGGGTCTGACTTTATGTCAAGAGATGGAGAAGTTGAGTGTAGAGGTAATTCAACAAGGTAGTTTGACCAACATAATTGTTGAAGCCACTATTTGAGACCAGATTATTGCTGCTCAGAAAGAAAACAAGGGTATAGCCCATATCAAAGAAAGTGTCAGGAATGGAAAAGCGAAATGCTTCAGCATAGATGATGAAGGTGTGCTATGGTTCAAGAATCGCCTTGTGGTACTAAAAGTTCCTGAGTTGCGACAGTCAATTCTTGAAGAGGCACATGCTACTAGGTTATCTATCCATCCGGGAAGTAACAAGATGTACCATGACTTGAAACAAAGATTTTGGTGGACCAAAATGAAGATAGAGATTGCTCGATATATAGCAAAGTGTGATACTTGTCAAAAGGTGAAAGCTATACATTTAAGGTCCGCTGGAGAGTTACAGCCATTACCTATTCTAGCTTGGAAGTGGGAGGACATTAGTATGGACTTTATTGTTGGTCTACCCAAGACATCAAAGGGATTTGACTCAATATGGGTTATTGTAGATCGACTAACTAAGTCATCACATTTTCTTCCAGTCACGAGTACATATCCCACTATCCAATATGCCAAGATATATTTAGCAAGAATTATGAGCCTCCATGGAGTACCAAAGGCCATTGTGTCCGATAGGGGTACACAATTTGTCTCCAGCTTTCGGAAACAATTGCATTCTTCATTGGGTACCAAACTACTGTATAGTATAGCTTATCATCCACAGACTGATGGTTAGACTGAAAGGGTAAATCAAGTACTTGAAGATATGTTAAGGTGTTGTGTCCTTAACTATTCCAATAAGTGGGACGAATGTTTGCCTTTGGCTGAATTCTCATACAATAATAGTTATCAAGAGAGCATTAGGATGGCTCCATTTGAAGCACTCTATGGTCGTAGATGCAGAACATCACTGAGTTGGTCTAAACCCGAGGAAAGAAGGTTCTTTGGAGTTGACCTTGTGAAAGAAACAGAAGATAAGGTTAGGCAAATGCAAAGTAATTTGAAGATAGCTCAGTCCCAACAAAAGAGTTATGCAGATAAACGACGTAGACCATTGGTGTTTAACAAGGGAGATTTTGTATATCTGAATGTATCACCAATGAAGGGAGTTACCCATTTTGGTGTTAAAGGCAAGTTGGCACCTCGATATATTGGACCATTTCAAATTTTAGAGAGGTATGGAAAAGTGGCATATCACTTGAATTTTCTAGAACATCTCTCAGCTGTACATGATGTGTTCCATGTTTCTCAATTGAAGAAGTGTCTTCGAGTGCCTGAGCAGAATGTTGAGGTTGAAGGAGTGGAACTTGAACCTGATTTGACCTATTTCAAATATCCTATCCGAGTTCTGGATCAGAAAGACCGTGTTACTCGGAGGAGGACAATCAAGTTCTACAAGATATAATGGAATCAACATTCCAAAGAAGAAGCTACTTGGGAATCCAAAGATTACTTGTTAGAAAAATTTCCAGAGTTTCTTGCGTCGATATAGAATGATGTTAGTTTTGCTCTGTTATTACGAACCATGTTTGTAAAGGAACCTCAGCTGTTTTATGGACAAGTTTTAGATGTTTTTGGATTGACACATTTCCTTTTCCATTACTTACCCTATGACTTTGAATCTAGGGACGAGATTTCTTTTTAGGGGGAAGGATTGTAACAACTCGGGTGTTTTAAATACTAAAACCTGCCATGTCATCATATGCATTGTACATCATTTCGTATTAGTGAAAATTTTGATATGCATACACTAAAACAAGTTTACCTTTATGTTGTATGTGTTGAATTGTATTGTTTGAATCAAGTTCAAAGTTTTGTTTGGATTTGAATTTTCAAAAACCCTAATTTTAGCATTTAAGTTTGCCCTGGAAAACCCATTTCAAAATCTAAGCACATTTTGGGGTTGTGCCTAAAAGCAAAAGTGTAGAGCTTGTCGAGTTGTACAAAGTTGGTTTTTGGAGTTTTCAAAGTTGTTTTATAAAATTTGAAGTAATTTGAAAAGGCGTAATTCTTTAAATGTCCCCTTTTTGAATTCAAATTTGCATTCCAAAATGTAGACCAAATTAGGGGGTGGTTATAAAAGCAAAGTTTTAGAACTTTGAATTTTGAACAACTTTTATTTTTGGAGATTTTTGAGTTGTTACATAAATTTGGGAGTAATTTGGGTTTTAAATCGAGTGGCAATTTTGTAATTAGTGGGAACAGTACCATCGGGCAGCTGTCACCGCCGGCGATCTTCCTCTGGCTTCCAGGCGTGTTCGTGGCCATCTTTGGTGTCGCGCTGGCGTGGAGAAGGCCATGGTGTGGCTTCTTCTTGCTTCTGAGCTGCGCTATAAGGTCTACGATGCCGCCATTTTTGGCCGTTCGTCTCTTCTGCTTTTCCAGTCGCCGTCGTCGCTGCTCCGTTGAGCTTTGCCGTCGCCGTAGTGCCTTCACATCCTCGGCAAAGCTTGCCACAGGTCCGCTGGTTCCTTGCGCACTCAACAAACCAGTCTTGGTCGCTTGATTTCGCCGGGAAACGCCGCTCGTCGCTTTTATTCCTCGTGGCCGGCAGCACCACCGTCTTGTGCGCTTCACCGTGGCCGTGGCTCTCCGGTGAGCCGCTGCTCTTGCGAAGTCTTGTTTCAGCTTCACCATGATGCCGTGATGCTTATTGCCTTGTTGCTTGATCATTTCATCCACCTCAGTCACCGGAAAACCGCCATCGACGACCGTTGCTCTGCCGTGGCTGCTGTGAACGTCGACCCACTTCCCCGTTGATCCTTCGGCTCGGCCATCGACACCAGTGTGTTTGTGGTGAGCTCCTGAGTCTTACTGTGCCGTTTGTTTAACCGCTACCGGTCCCGTTTCGCCAGCGTAGCGTAGCCGCACCGCCGTGTCCGCCATGGCCGGTGTCGTGCTCGGTCCTGGCCGTGTTTGGTCTCGTTTGTGCCACCAATCGACGTGGAGGGGTGTAGGAGACGTGGTGGTACCATCGCCGTCGCCGTTGATCTCACCGGCGGCGAGAAATCGCTGGTCAGCGTGGGAGGAAGGGGATGACAGGTGGGGTCGAGTTGTCAGTGACGCTGTGTTTGAAAATGATTTTTCTATTTTTCAGAAATGGATGAATAGTGATAGTTTTTGTTATTTTTGTATAGAATTAATTAGAGTTCCAAAATTTGGAAATTTTTTTGTGTGACCTCTCTGTGATGTATATTATTTAGGAAAAATATGAAATGTTATTTTTTAGTACTTTTTTAATGTGATAAAAATTTCTCAATTAATTAATAAATGGGTTTTGATGATTTTTCTAGGCTTAATTAATTATCAAAAAATTATGAAAATTGTTTTGCCACTTAGTTATCATGTGATGAACCTTTACAAAAATTTTGAACTCAATTTGAACAAGTTGATTTATTTCATAATTTTTAATTAAATAATTAATTCATAAAAGCAAATAGTAACCTTTAATGACTTAGGTTTTTGTTTGAATTTTGGATTGAGTGATGACCTTGGGTCATTAGTTGGTAATGATCCTTGGCAATTGAAGTAAGTGTTAAGAAAAAGGTTTAGTTAGTTTGACTTGTAACTGTACCGCGAAGGAAAGTTGTATTCAAGTTGTTAATTTTGCATCCATCATCGAGCATCATATTTTGTATCTCGCATCATGTTAAACATGGCATTGTTACTACGTGTAGTGAACAAAGGTGAGCACGTGGTAGTTAATCAAGTGGTGGAGGAAGTTAATCCGTCTGTGGAGGTTGGATTTGAGATCGGTGGATCGACTCCGGAACCGGACTTTTCCGTCAACCAAGGCAAGCCCCGGATGCATTTAAACCTACCTTGTGTTTTACAAATTTATATCACTTTTGCTTTTATATACTGCATTAAGTGATTAGGAGTTGAGTGAAAACCTAATTGGTGCATTACCAACCTTGTTTTCCCCATCTACCTTGTTACCAGTTTTAATTTGTGATTGCCTAGTTATGCTTAGCTATGCTTAGACAGATAAAAGTCGGGTGATTACCTGTCACCTGTGAATTTTAAATGGATCTTTGGTTACGCTTGGTTACTTATGTGATCATGAAATTTGAGCATGTGGAGTAATAAATCTAGACCGGGCGGACTCGGTGTAGGGGAGCCACAAGACATGGAGGTCTTGTGAGCGGGTTGTTTCTGCCTGTGTCGATTAAGAAACCGTCCGTTGTTGAACTGCATGAGGTGAGACTTTCTAGTACTAACTGCATACTCCGGTAAGCCTTAACTTGGCTATTCTATTACGAGAATGGCTACTCGCGCACTGGGAGTGGAGAGATGGCGGGAATAGCGTGTACCCATGTGGCAATGGGCTGGATTAGTGGAGTACTGTATTCTCGGGTGGCGCGGACCTATTATTGTTTTAGAGGATTCGAGGGTAGGTTGATATATGTAAGTCGGGACCTGCATATATCGTGTGGTCTGGAATCCCCAGCTGGGTTTAATCGGTTCGAATCGTCGTTGCTCCTCGATTATGGAGACTCAACTCACTGTTCATCATCGTAGTTAATAACTGGAACTCGAGTAAGGATTGAGAAAGAGTTAGATATGAAGTTCATGATCTCATTACGGATCATGGCAGATTCATATGTGGTTCTTATAAAGTTTTATATGTTGAAGTAAAGAATTTTGTTAAAGAGCTTTTATGCAAAAGATCTTTGATTATTGCTAAAGCCATACCTTGAATTCCTAAGCCTGCATTCCTGAGTTCTATCAGTTTCTATTTCGGTTAAGTCTTGTTGAGTACTTTTATACTCAGGGTTCGTTGACCCTTGTTGCAGGTGAGGCTCATGAGCAGGTCTGCTTTGGACCGTGCTGCATGACTATTGTTCAATGCGATGACGATAAGTAAATGCGTGGCCCTTGGGCAGGGCAATCTAATTGTGTGTTTGTATTATGTTATAATGCCACTCTACTACTACGTTTTGTAATAATTATCGAACTTAGATGTAAGGTTTGAAACTACTATTTTGTAAACTAAGTTATTGTAAGACTCTGCTGATTTACTCTGGTGTAGATATTTGAATAAATGTTGTAATACTGCAATGACACTATAATGTGATCCTGCTCGGAAATCATGGATGATTTGGGGTTCTCCATGGACAGCCGACAGTCTTCTTAAGTTACCGGGAACATATGCATAGATGTCAAAGGTCGTTGGACAGTGACAGGTGCATGTGGGCCCTATAATTTAGGAGGTTCTGCCACAAGAACGGGGAAGAAAGGTAGGATTGTAGCTGTAATAGTTCAATTGCTCGTGGCTTTGAGCTCATCTTGACTCCCTATAGCTGATGCTCACGCCGTTTGGGCCTGGGTGCTCACCACTGGTGCGGTGACGCAACCGTGCCACGCCTGGAGCGTAGCCAACCTCGCCGCGCGCACGTGGCCAGCCCACCCTGGCCTTCCTCCGCATCAACCATCGCCTCGGCTAGTGTTGTGGTAAGTCTATGGTGCTCTAGCGCCAGCCGATTGGTCCTTTGGAGGCGATAGCTAGCCGGAGCGATTGTGTCACCGCCGTGGGCGGCCACGCGCTGTGGCCGCACTCACCCGCGAGCCCTGCTCGCCGGCATAGCCGCCCAGTGCTGCTGCCATCGCGCTGCCTCGCACCCTGACTTGGGGAGGTGCGCGCAAAAATTTGGGAAACGTCAGGGGGTTAAGTGAAGAGGGGTGAGAGAGGGAGGAATAGAGTTTGGGTCGCGGTGTAGGTCGGGAAAAGAACGGGGGCATTTTTGCTTAAACGCCCAGGGCGCGCGGGGGTTTCACCATGGGCCGCGTCACATGGGCCGCATCCACGTGCCGCGTGCATGGGCCACGCTGGGCTGGTTTTGGTTTTTCCTTTTTAGGATGAATTAGAAATAGATTGTTAATTTTATTCCTGAGCGGATCTTTGGTAAATATTATAAAATTGCGTAGATATCCAAAAATAGTAAAACCAATTTTGTTAGGATCCTAAAATTATGATCTATCTGCTAGTATATTTTATTCACATAGGTTTATAATATTCTTAGAAGCTGTATAATTAATTTGAGATACTTAATATTGTCAAAATATAAACTTGTAGGAATTGTTGTGATAAATTGGTGATAGTGTTGGCTCTAAAATTTTTATAGTAGATTTCTAGCAATATTAGGTGCTCACTGTAATTTTTGTAGATCCATTGGAATTAGTTTGTTGTGGTAACTAAATGAGCACTAGTACAAAAATATATATTTAATCAATCAAATGTTAAAATTAATTGGGGGTTTGTTGAACGAAAACATTTTTTGGGAACGGGCCTTACTTGATGATGTGGATACATAGACTAGCACGTTAGAGCTATCTCGTTAGCTTGTGAGGCGTAATCGAATTCCTAAGAGTTTCGGTTATCATTGATTATTTGCATCTATGCGTTGCGTCCACGTATATCATAATAGGAACAACGATGGACCATGGAGACGACAGGAGTAGTAGAAAAGATGGTGCCTTGGTGATCATGTCACCACATT
The DNA here is from genome assembly GCA_904845875.1 of Miscanthus lutarioriparius. Taxonomy (NCBI): domain Eukaryota; kingdom Viridiplantae; phylum Streptophyta; class Magnoliopsida; order Poales; family Poaceae; genus Miscanthus; species Miscanthus lutarioriparius. The sequence continues at coordinate 77,453,596 of CAJGYO010000005.1, forward strand.
GGGATGCTAACTTTTGGTTATATCTTACCCAGGCAAGCCCCGGTGCATAACCCCTATTATTCTGCACTTTAATTTATGTTTGTGCATTAAGTTTAAGGAGTTGAATAAAACCCACTTGCATATATATATCCTTATTCTATGAGTCTTACTAGTATGATAGGATCATGTAGATTGCTATGCTACAGGACTCTAGTAGAAGTCGAGTGGACTCCAGTAGAAGTCGAGTGATTGCCTGTCACTCGTGAGAGATAGGAAAGATCTTATTGTTGTTATTATATTACTATCACATGGAATATATATGAATGATAATTAGAGACTAGGCAGAATGGTACTTTGGATCCAGACTTGGTTTGGCATTCGAGCGAGGCTCGGGTTGCACTTGTTCCGCCTGTGTCGGTTAAGGATCGGCCGTTGCAATGGATGATAGTCAGGTCACAGACTTATTATCCTGAACACATACTTGTGTATGGGTGCGGGAAGGCTCATTGCTCTCTTGTCGTGGGTTCTAGTTCTTTTCGGACCGACTGATTGAAGGCGGGGATGGTGGAGGTCTAAGCACCGCACTGAGTCCAGGACTCAGGAGTGGGGGCTTGGAGTCCAAGTTTGGACGGGGACCTGGACCCTGTGATAGGAGGGTCATGGGTTGGTCTTGCTTGTGCCTAGGGTATAAGCGAGGCGTGTGTTTCAGGGTACCCAGCTGGGTGATCCGGTATGACTTGTCTACAGTCTAGCGCCATAGTAAGAACTAGATGAAAGATGGTAAAATGATCCTGATTGCTTACCACCTGCTTAAAAGTATCACAGGTGCTTACATAGAATGGTTAGTTAATGAACTAATGATGACTGCTAATAAAATTGAATATAAGGACGCACGTTTAGTAATGCTCCTTTAGATGCAATAAATCCACAAGCCAGATAGCCTTGCATATCCTTGGAGTCTTTTCTTTTCTCCTGACAGGTAAGTCTTGCGGAGTACATTTGAGTACTTAGGGTTTGTTCTACCCTGTTGTAAGTGACAGGCGGATGCTAGAGCTGACACTTGTGTGCGGGAACTTTCTAGTGGGCTCAGCGAGGATTTCTTTATGCTGCGATCATAGTTTTTATTTATAACTCCCACTAAATGTTTTTATAAATAAAAGTTTTATAATCTATTGTCATAGTTTATATATCAATGCTTCATCATGTCATGAATAGATATTTATTTCCGTTGTAACTCTAATCACATGTTTATATTCCGCTGTTAAATTAAATTGTTCATAACTCTAATAACATGATCATATTTCGCTACTATAAACAATAAATATTATACTCTGATGTTGCATGGAAAGGGATGTAAGAAATGGCTAAAATGTTGTAAGTTTTATTCTCTCATTTGTGATCCTGATGGAAAAATGTAGATCTTCGGGTTCTCCCTTGGGGTGTGCTCGACGGAACTGCATAATTCAGTGTCCTCCCTTGAGTACTTAGTGTCTAATGGAAGACAAGTACTCATGGGAGACATTAGAATGGGCGGTTCTGCCACAGGTGGTATCAGGGCATAAATGAGGAAATAAAGCTTCGGAACCTATTTCTAAACTAAAACTTGACAACAAATTCTTTTTAAAAAGTTAGGATGTTGCATGTGAAGTTATATAAGTAGCCCTATTACTATGGTTATGTATCCAAGATAGATGGCACTCTACTAACTTAGGTAGGCTTAATCAAGTTTTCTGTAGGTACACTGACCCTGAGCATAGCTCGATAGTATCGACTAGCTACAGGGAGAGAACGATGTGCCAAAAATCTAAGAACAATTGCCTTATATGTTGGCAACAGTAGAAGGACGTATAGGACGTGCATTCATGCATATCTTGTTTGTGCATTGTAGTGCCCGTATTGCTTGTAGATACGCCATCCATAGGTGTCACGCGTGTCGCATGGTGCATGACTAACCCATCCTTGTGCCGGAGTTATTACTACACTATGACTTCATGCTCTGCATTCATCAGTAGTTCACGCTTGTCGTGATCCACATCTCCCCGTACTCTTTTCTGCGCTCTTGTCGGACCCTTGCCCTACAGTCGTACTAGTCATTAATGGCCTCGGACATCGCTCATCCCGAACGCGCGAAAAATTTGGTTGATTCATTTGTAGTGATCTCGTGCTGGAACCTTGGTGGACCACGCCAGGACCACTGACCGCTCTGCCTTTATAAGCAGGGCCTGGCTTAGCCGTTGATACCACCACTCGGTGCACTTTTGTTCGGTAGCTTTTTCTTTTGAGCAAGCTTTTCGCTCAGTCCTTGCAACCACCGCTAGGGATGGCAGGTGCCTGGGTTAGTAGTTACTGCCTGAACACTGAGGGGTTTCCCAAAATCTTGTATGCCACCCTACAAAAAGCTTGGAGTCAAAGATCATCCCGAGTATGAGGGCCGTGAGTATGAAAAGCATGACACTAAGCGGTGTGAAGTTACCATCTACATTGGGAAGAGTGAAGAGTTCCCCGACATCACTGAATCCTATAATGTGACCGCAACCGGGTTTTGCTTTGTCGACACCTACCAGGTTGTGGCCCACAAAGCCTTGCAGTACCTTTGCTAGATCTATGAAGAGCCCATTGCCCATACCCCCATGAGGTTCTTTCCACCTTTGGAAATGAATCCACGGGCATGTAGGGCTCGCATGGAGGCTTTGCATGGGCGGGATGCGCAAGAAGACAGTCCAACCGTGGTGCACTTGACCACGTATCTACTCGCTCTAGATGAGCAGTATGACCGGCAAGCCCCAGAGCTGAGGAAGTGCCTCTAGCGCGTCGAGGAAGCCAAGATCTTCTCCAGGATGCTCCAGGTGCAGCTTGCCGAAGCGCATGCTAGTGCAGCAGCCGCTGAGAGTCAGGAGACTGCCATGTCGAAAGCCCTAAAGGAGGCCAAAGATCGGCATGCCGATCAGCTGGGAGAGGCCTACCTTGTCACTAGGGCTAAGCATAGGATGCTGGCTATGGAACAGTAGGATCCCTTGATCGTGGAGGGAATCCTTGTCCACCCGCTAGAAAGAAGGAGAACCGGTGTTGCAATACCGCCAGCACCTCCACCCTCAGAAGTGTCAAAAGTAGAACCCTTGCTTCCCCTCACTCAGCCAAGAGAGGAGGTAGATCCATAGCCAGGGCGGTAGAAGAATCCACCGAGTCCATGAATGAAGATGCGTGGTCCAAAGTAGATTAGTTGCCTTAAGATGATGTACCCATAGTTAGTAGTGTCTTTTGTCGCTGTCCACCGGTATTTTAATCTTTCCGTTGTATTTTGTCTGTAGTTGTTGAGGTCGTCCGATCATAGGGAAGGTGAACGATGTGTCGAGTATGGGAGAGTGAGTGCCTATATGTTGCACCAGCATAAGGACATTCAGAATGTGCCTTTATTATTTCATTGTGTTTATTGCGGGGTTGGCCCTTCAACTTCTAGGACCTGGTGCTCTGCCTTGTCCAGAGCAACAAGAACCACCACAAGCTCTCTCCATCGTGGGATGGATAGTACGTCATCGCGGAGGTGCTCCGACCGGGCACCTACAAGCTTAAGACCATCGATGGTGAGGTCTTCGTCAACGCTTGGAACATCGAGCAGCTACGTCGCTTTTACCCCTAATCTATGCGCGTACTTATGAAAAATAAGAATGATGTTTCTGAAACAAAAAACACTTTCTCTTATCGATTTCGCTATCATTTCCTCGATCTTTAGTGACACCCAACCCCAGCAATGGCAAGGTGTCGGGCCCCACTCGGGGGCTGATAAGAGTATATCTCCCGACCCTCTCCTACATTAAGATCTAGAAGCAAGGGTTGTGGAAACAAACACTGAGTAAATCTGGTCGGACTGCAAGAAACCTACGCCCCAACGGCTACGACGCTTTTGCTCATCAGCGTGATTAGAGTTTTTTTGCCCTCACCTGAAGCTTTACAGCCTTAACAATGGAAAGGGTCGGAATGTATTAACCTTTTTTATACAAAAAAGGGAGAAGAGCCAAAAGTCTGTTTGGCCATAACAAAAGTTAAGAACTCATCCACTTATTACAAATTTGTCGCTTGTCCTATCTAACTAACTAATTCTTTAGGGCGATGATCTCATCCTCTATCTTGGTAAATAAGTCCTGCACTAGAGGTGCCACTTCCTTCTCAATGTCCTCTAGCTCGGCATCAGAGTAGACACACGCGAAGCCCTGGCTCATCATTGCCAGATCGATGTTCTCGTAATGAGAACGGGCGATCACAAACAATCGGTGAACGCCGAAGCGAAGCACATCCCTCACGATCTCACACGCTCGATCCATAATCCGGATGGCGCAAACCAAGTACAAGCTCGTCTCCTGCTCTAGGGCCAGTTCGAGGTCATCAAAGACCAACTGGACGGCGACGCGTAGGGAATCATGCTCATCGCTCTCCTTCAGGAGGGAGGCCTTCACCTCATTGAGCTCCTTCTCCAGGCCACGGCTCTTCATCACCTCCGTGCCAAGCTTGTCGCCAAGACCTATCTAAGACACATACCAACCGTGTCAAAAGGCCTACCACAGATTCCAGGGAGAAAGACAACAACGGAAACCGGAGGTTTACCGTCCACGTTCGCCCAAAGCCTGCGCACCTCATTGCACCATCAGGTCACCTCAGCCTCTAGGCACCAGACCTCTTCCTGGCGCTGCTCGCGCTGCTAGGTCACCTCGGCCTCTAGGCGTCAGACCTCTTCCTGGCGCTGATTGACCTCCGTTGTGAGCCTGGCGGACACACCCTCGATCACAACCTTTAGGTCCCTCTCCCCCTCAATCTCACCCTCGAGGAGGTCGATCTACTGCTAGGCGTCGGTGCGCTCCTGATGAGCCAAGTCACGCTCCGTGCGGAGCCCCTCTTTGGTCTGGAGCAAATCATCTCGCCCCTTTCGTAGCCGCTCGGCCTCCACGACGTCTGTGCATGCCCTCTTAATCAGGGCCATGAGCTTCTCCCCTACCTCGCAGGCATCATTGCGAGCATACTTCTCCCTGACTCAGAGGTCGGCCAGCTCTCGGGAGGCGGGGGCAAGCTCAGCCACCTCCTGACGGGCGGCAGCGAGCTATGCAGCCAGCCCCTCACGACGCCGTGCCTCCTCGGCAAGGAATTGGGACTTCTCCTAGTTGTGGACCATAAGGGACTACAGAAAGGACAGGACTTAGAGGCGTGGAAAGGGAAAATGAGGGTCAGGAACATGGTCATATCATACCTGGCTAACCGGGGCAACAATGTCGCGCAGCGAGCTCCGCACGGTGGTCAGGGTGCGAACCATGGTCCCAACCTCTGTGTGGATGCTCCCCCATTCCCTCTCCTCCATTGCATCGTCAAGGGAAACCACCTAGACTAGGGACCGAGATGGCTCCATGTCGATCTCAAGCGGCTCTGACCCCTCTTGCGGCAGCAACTCCATCGAAGCGGACCCTCCAACAGTAGAGGGGGCGGGTGACGTTGAAAGGTCCTTGTGTGGTTTTAGTAATTGAGTGACAAAATAGGTGGACTAATTGTGTTTATGTGAGATACATAGGTGATTAGTCCACAGGTACATGCGTCTGAGCAACATATGCCATGATGGTGAAAATGGCTTGGAGATGTTGCAAAGCTCACACATGTGATGATGGAGCTCATTGCACATGAGACATGACATTGAGTCATGTGATCAAGGTGGAGAAGATCAAGACATGACTTGGCTTGATGGACTAGTTGCAAGCATGAAGGGCAAGTCGGAGGCTTTGGAGAGATGGATCACGTGGCGGTGAAGCTTGAGCAAGACTTGGCGCCGATGGACGAAGGCAACAGTGAAAAGCAAGTGAGGTCAAAATCAATGAACCAATATGATCACGTGACAATATGAAGTGGATCATATCATTATTGATCTTGTTGGTGCATGTGTTGCATCGACATTGGAGAAGATGGAATGGAATGAGCAAGACAAAGGTATAACCTAGGGCATTTCATTTCACCGGTCATAGGTGTGTAGAGAAGTTGATGACCGGATTTAGGATAGATGGCCGTACTATCAAGAGGGGCAAACTTATTTGCATATTGGTCATCTAGTGATACTTGAGTGATCTAACTTTGCATCGTCGCTAGGATTGAGTGGCGTGGCAAGTTGAGTGGCAAATCCTTTGGAAAATGTTTGTGAAAAGCTAACACACATACACATGGTGGTGTACACTTGGTTGTGTTGGCACATTTGCAAAGGTGAAGAAGTTGGTGAAGAAACGGAGTTGATTGTGCTAGTCACAGGGTGACTGGACATGTCCGATATGTTGACCGGACGCATCCGGTGTCTTCCCGATGTGACCGGACGCGTCTGATATCTATACCGGACATGTCCGGTAATCTAGCTAGGTGCGGGCAGAGTTGCCGAGGTGATCGGACTCTGGCTTGTAGCGGTGACCGGACGCTGAGCAATCACTGTGTAGCATCCAGTCGTGGTGACATGAAGCGTTGGTGTTGGTCCAGAGTGGACCGAACGTAGGGGCGCATCTAGTTGGCCACACCAGACATGTCTTGTCGGAGTTGAGCAGCTCTAGGAGCTCTCTGGACACGACCGGACGCTGCCCGTCCAGCATCTAGTCAGTCACACCGAACGCGTCTGGTCACGGTTGAGAAGCTCTAGGAGCTCTTTGGACTTGACTGAACGCTGCCCGTCCTACGTCTGGTCGGTCACATCGAATGTGTCCGGTCACGGTTGAGTAGCTCTGGGAGCTCTCTAGACTCGACCAGACACTGGCCCTCCTGCGTCCGGTCAGAACACTGGACACGTCTGATCTGACATGTCAGAGAGAGCCGTTGGTGGCAACGGCTAGTTTGAATGGGACACATGGCGGTCAGGCAACGACCGGACGCAGGCGACCGGACGCGTCCGGTGCAGACGACCTGCGCGTTTGGTTGTCCTGAAAAACGCCTAGTGAAGGTGTAATGGCTATTTTAGCCCATGGGGCTATAAATAGAAGGTGGTCTCAGCTATGTCTGAGACTGAGCACCTTGGGGGACTTTGTGTCCACGCTTGAGAGTGTTTGGGAGCCCTCCATCTCACATATGCTTGATAGTGATCATTCGATTGTGTGAGAGAGCGATTCTAGTGCGATTGCATCATGAGGTTGCATCGAGTGGCACTAGGTGGTTATCTTGCAAGCTGGTGGTGCTTGTTACTCTTGGAGGTTGCCACCTCCTAAACGGCTTGGTGGTGGCCTCCGTCGAAGCCCGCAAGAAGCTTGTGCGATGCTGCAGAGAAGAGCTTTGTGAGGGGCATTGTGCTCGCCCCGCGGGAGCCACGAAGAGCAACTCTAGTAAAGTGAGACACGAAGGGCGACAAGTGGTCCAGCCGGTTCAAGTGCTAGAGCTTGTGGTAAGCACTCCACGTGGGAGAGTGTGACTTGAGGGTCACCACTAGCAAGAGGACCGGAGGCAACCTTGGAGGTTGTCTCAATGGGGACTAGCGTGTTGGCAAGCACGTGAACCTCAGGAAAAGATCATCATGTCATCTTTGTATTCCCATTGGGTTGCATCCTCATTACACAAGCTTGTAATTACTTTCATATACATTGTGCTTGTGTAGTTGCTTTTGAAATTAGTTAGCTTGTGTATCTCACTAGTTACCTTGTTGCTTGTGTAGCATAGAAGTATCTCCCTTGCGTGGCTAATTTGGTTTGTGTAACCTTGTTAGTCACATTGCTTAGTTTGTGTAGCTAAGTATTTGCGCTCTCTAATTTGGCATTGGTTGCCTTGTTATTGAGCATTGCTAGTGAGCTTAGGTGGCTTTGTGCTTTTACTTACTTGCATGTGTAGGAGCTCCCTCATTGCTTGAAGTACTAGTGGCATAGGTTTTTGTGACCTTGCTTCTAGAATTGGTTAGGTGAGCTCTAGCCTTCCCAGCACCTTAGTTGCTTAATTAGAATTTTTGCAAGGTGCTAGAGAACATAGATAGAGGGGTGTAGTCTTGGTTAGACCGATTGTTTTAATTCCACAGTTGTTTCGGTTAGCCGACGCGATTAAGTTTTAGTAACGACTATTCACCCCCCTCTAGTCACCATCTCGACCCTACAAGTGATATCAGAGCAAGGTCTCTCATTTGTGGTCTTCACCGACCCGAGAGGATGACGACTTATGGGCTAGATATTGATTGTCCACACATTTTTATGGCACACATTTTGCACGGTGGAAAAATTGGATGATATGCAATTTTAAGTTTATTTGCCCTCAAATGTGGTGGATGGTAGATGTAGGCTTTTCTCATGTGTTGGATGAAGATAATCTAACTCAAGCATAAGAGAAATGTCTAGATCTCGACACCCAAGCTATTGACATCATGTATAGATCTTTGGATGATAGCATATTTGGTGAGATCATTGACATGAAGACCGCTCATGAGATTTGGAGTTATCTCAATGAGAAGTATGGGACGGTCTTCGATGATGATGGTGAGCCCATGAAGGAGGTGCATGAGGATGTTGAGCATGACCACAATTCGGTGATTGTGGAAGATTGCTCCACCTCATGGTCAAGTGATGATGATGATCGATCCACTACAAGTTCACTTGACAAGGTTGATGATGGGGCCACAAGTGTTGCAATGAAGATTCTACCTCAAGCACACTTGGTGGAGATCTTGATGATGTTGGTTCATGCTCAAGCCATGATGATGATGCTACTACAAGCTCTCCAACTGCACCACATTGTTTCATGTCACAAGGTGAGACCAAGGTATCAAATGCTAATGTGGTTAGTCATGTTGATTTGTATGATGAGCTTGTTAGTAGACTTGCTAGCATGACCATGTCTTTAGAAAATGAGAAAGCGAAAACATTGAAATTGGAAAATGAAAACTCATTTCTAAAGAACTCTTGTGAAGAACATAAGAAATTACTTGATGGGCTAAAATTGAATCATGAGACATTACTTGCATCTCATGAAGAATTATTAGAATAACATGCTTCTCTCATTAAAGTGTTTACAAAGACACTTAAAATAATGAGAGCTCATCATATGGATCAAATGATAAATCACAAATTGTTGCTAACCCTTGTGATGTAGGCAAGAAGCATGTATCCACCTCTTGTGATAATTTATTAGAAATGTCATGTTCTTCACATATAGATGCTTGTTCTACTTCTATGTCTTGTGAGACTAACCTTTTGAAGGAGAACAATGAGCTCAAAAATGAAGTGAAGAATTTGAGCAACAAGTTAGAGAGGTGCTACAACTCAAAAGTCACCTTTGAGCACATGTTGAAGACTCAAAGAAACTATGGTGACAAGTGTGGCCTTGGCTTCAAAAAGAAGATGACAAAGGGTGAAAGAAAGAGAGAAAGAAAGATGAAGAAGCTACAACAAAGAAAGCTCTCTCATACCATGTGCTACCGGTGTCATAAAGTGAGACACCTTACAAATGGTTGCCCTAACATTGAGAAGCTCAAGAAGATAAAAGAAGAAGAGATGCTCAAGTATGTGAAGTGCTTCAAGTGCCGCACTTGGGGTCATCATACCTCAATGTGCCCAACCAAGCAATTGGTGAAGCAACTAGAAGAGCCTTAACTAAAGCCAGAAGTTGAGCAAGAGAAGACACCCCAAGAGAAAATCAAGATCAACCATGAAGATGGTGGTGATTTGATGATAAAGAAGAAGAAAACAAGAAGGGGGTGGAAAGGCAAGGCATCAAATGCAAACTCAAGATGCCAAGATGATGAGCAAGAATGAAGATGAGAAGAAAGATTATGCTCACATCAAGTGTTTCAAGTGTGGAAGTATGGGACACTTTGCCTCTAAGTGTCCTACCAAGCTTGAGAAGAAGGCTCAAGCAATTCATGAGAGGCAAGGCAATGAGAAGCACCACATGAGCAAGGAAGAGAAGGCTCCATCAAAGAGAAAGTGCTACTCATGCCAGAAAAGGGGACACATGGCACATTCATGTCCTCTAGGTAACACTCCTAAGCCTATTTCAATTGATGATGATTCTATATTTAAGAAGGATTGTAATGGTACCTCTATGGTTGCTATTGCAAAACATCCCGCTACTCATACTAAGGCTATGCCTAAGTATATTGCTCCTAACTTGAGAGGACCCAAAATTATTTGGGTACCATCAAAAGGTGGGTGATTGATTGTAGGTACCATCAACATTGGAGACTTGATTCAATTGATTTTATATTGATCATCATATATTGAGTCAAGTTGTGAAGCTTAGTACACATCCTATCCCAATGCCAAGCCAAGAATTACTGAAGTTCAAAAGTGCTACAACATACAAGTATTATATTCAAGTTGTGGTGATTTATTGGATTATTCGATGGCTTGTAAAAATATTTAAGTTGAAGCTTGCTAGTCGGATGATCATGAGCTAACCAAGGTATATCTCTTGTTGATCATTTCATTTGGGTGCATATGAGTTGATTGAATTGGATAAATATGCAATATTGCTTGCTATAAGATGTTTGAATGGATAAATAGCTTAGTAATCAAGTTTGGATTGATTTGTGTTGGATAAGTTCATAAGATGATATTTAGTAAGTGGATTGAATGGATTTATGTCTTGTGAAAGTATTCAAACAAGTTAGTTTCAAGTTTGATTCACATTTGATGAAGTATAGCTCAAGTGATTGAAATTTGTCCTATATTGAAAATCTGAGTAAGCTGTGATCTTAGCCATGTTTGAGTGAACAAAACTTATTGGATTGGCATAAAAATTGGTGTACATGCTCTAAACTTATGGTATAAGATTTTGTACAAATTTCATGAGAATTGGATAAGAGATTCTTCAGTTTTGGAGTAGATCTTGTCAGCTATAGTGCAGCAGTTTTCAGCATGTAACAATAGTGGAAGAATTGAAATCTGGTAGCAATCTAGAAGTCAAATGAATCTCAAAGTTTTATATATGCTATATAACTTAGTTATTCACATCTCCACCAAATTTTGTGGTATTTGGATTTTTACTTTGGGAGATATGCATTTTTCTTTGAAGAATACAAAATCTGTCAGAAAAGTGAAAAATGTTGGATTGATCTAGAGTCACTTTAATTGAAAGGTCCTCAAATTGGAATCAAGTTTATAAGTAATTGAGGCACCAAAGTTTGGTTTTGAGATAATCTAGAAGTATGACAAACTATGAGTACAAGGCCATTTGATTGTGGAGTGTACTTTGCACACATTCGGTACTCAAATTGGAAGATCAAAATCAAACTTAAGATGAAGATGAAGTTTAAGTTCAAGTGATAATTGAAGATTATTTGGTAGAAAGAAAAGAACTTAAACAAGTTGAAAGAATAGGACTTAAAGAAGGAATCAAGATTACTCATCAAGATTAAGTCCATCACTTGGATCAATCAATCAAGATATTTCAAGTGAGTGTCAAAAATGGTTCTTGGAGAGAGGTCACTTCTCCCTAGTATAGGGGCTTGTTGCCTATGTGTAGGTAAACCAAGTGTGGTACTTGGAAGGCTAACATGAAAGTGGTGATCCGAGGAACATTTGAGATGCTTAGTTGAAGCAATCAAAAGGGTTGATCAAGAAAAGCAAGCAACACCTAAAAGAGAGCAAATCATGATATTTCAATTGGTACTCTCACATTGGTGCTCTCATGCAAGCATTGATCAAAAGATGAATCAAGCCAACCACAGCATGAAAGTGCACTTGATCATAAGTGGTATTCATTTCATATGGGTGAAGAATAGAATTCAAAATGGTATCTATTGGTCTTCACCAAGCTTATAAAATGGACTTCACATTGCTATTGGAGTAATGAATTGGAATCTATGTGACTATCATTTACTCCAACATAGCAAAGGTATCATTGTAACATGCATGATCATTTCATTCCTTACTAGTATGCGATTAGTGCATATAGTATATGCTTCATAGGATCATGCATAACAAATGAAATGTTTAAATTCGTAGCCTACCGCTATTGCTTGAATGATTAGTTGATCTAGTGGTTAGTACACGAATTTGTTCATGAGCTAGTGAACCCAAGTACTTGATTTAATTTGGATTTCCAACAAGTGACAAGTACAACCTTGAAAAGATAACCTCCATATGAGTGTGAAGAAGCTTAGAGAGGGTTCTAACTGGACTTGGAAGCTTAGGCAAATCAATTTAGTTCAAGTCAACTTAGAAGCTCATGATAAGTAACAAGAGTACAAGCACAAGACAATAATATAAATGGATATCTAGTTTGTTTCAAGTGATATCTAGACTCAAGTATTTCATCAAGAATTCACAAGTGATGTCTAGATCAACTCACAAGTGATATCCTATAAGTAGTACTCATAAAGATAGCCAAGGTTCAAGAAATAATTTTTATTGATAAATCCAACAAGTGGTTCCATACTAGAAAATTCTTTCAAGTGGTATCACATCTACATGTGGTATCAATCATGCAAGACGATGGTTTCACAAGTGATCCTCAACTTTAAGTGATCATCAAATGAAGAATGCATCCCTCACCTACAAGAGCTCAAGTTTAGCAAATGGATGACCCATGATATGACATAGGGGGAGGTGTCCCACCAATTTGTATCAAGATCAAAGACCCTATGTGTGGTATCTCAAGAAGCCCTACAAATAGTACCTACAAGTTACAAGTGGTATCTACAAGTGGTGTTATTCCAACAATCAAGAGATGTCCATAAAAAATGCAAGATTCAAGCCTCAACCATCTACCCCAAATGCAAACCTTTGCATCAATGAGAAGCACACCTTTTATGGAAATTGATGACAAAGGGGGAGAGATTGTACAAAGATATGAAAGGGGGAGAGATAGTTGCAAAGATATGAAAGCTTTGGAAGAGATTGAGACAAAGTAGTAGAGGTTGGACTTGGACATGGATAAAGAGGGAGCAACATTGAAGATAAGAGATGGATCAAAATTCGTGGACAAGAGAAGCACACAAGTAGGGGGAGCAAGCTCATAAACTTGTATGGTGCATTTGAATGTGCATTTCATATGTTTGCTTGCATGCCACAAGCTTTAAATTTCAATATCCATGCTTGTGTGGTGTATGCTAGTTGTTGGTTTGTATGATGAAATGAAAAACTAGCATGCATAGGTTAAGTAAGTAGACTCATGCTCACATTATGAAAACTAGACCTTTACTTCCAATGTTGATCTCATGGGGTATTCTAGTTTTTGTGTATGACTAGTTACTAATGGTGCTAAGGATGGTATATTGGTGCACTCCGATTGGTATCACGATTCAAAGGTCCATCTTTTATACCTTAGCATCATTTGGTAGACATTGTCTCATATATTTCCTATCTAAGCATATGTGCAAGCTACAATCTAAACTCTTAGCACATATGTAGAGGGAGCAATTGCTACCATATGGGGTTCATGATACTTATCCAAAATCATTTACACATGGTAAAATTGCTTGGGCAAGCAACATGAATCCAAAAGAGCTTAATTTCTATATCTTTGTAGAGTTGTCATCAATTATCAAAAAGGGGGAGATTGAAAGGTCCTTGTGTGGTTTTGGTAATTGAGTGACAACCTAGGTGGACTAATTGTGTTTATGTGAGATACACAGGTGATTAGTCATCAGGTACATGTGTGTGAGCAACATATGCCATGAAGGTGAAAATGGCTTGGAGATGTTGCAAAGCTCACACATGTGATGATGAAGGAGCTCATTGCACATGAGACATGACATTGAGTCATGTGATCAAGGTGGTGAAGATGAAGACATGACTTGGCTTGATGGACCAGTTGCAAGCATGAAGGGCAAGTCGGAGGCTTTAGAGCAATGGACCGCATGGCGGTGAAGCTTGAGCAAGACTTGGCACCGATGGACGAAGGCAACGGTGAAAAGCAAGTGAAGTCAAGATCGATGAACCAATATGATCACGTGATGATATGAAGTGGATCATATCATTATTGATACTATTGGTGCATGTGTTGCATCGACATTGGAGAAGATGGAATGGAATGCGCAAGGCAAATGTATAACCTAGGGCATTTCATTTCACCGGTCATAGGTGTGTAGAGAACTTGATGACCGGATTTAGGATAGATGGTCGTACTATCAAGAGGGGCAAACTTGTTTGCATATCGGTCATCTAGTGCCACTTGAGTGATCTAACTTTGCATCATCGCTAGGATCGAGTGGTGTGGCAAGTTGAGTGGCAAATCCTTTGGAAAATGTTTGTGAAAAGCTAACACACATACACATAGTGGTGTACACTTGGTGGTGTTGGCACATTTGCAAAGGTGAAGAAGTTGGTGAAGAAAAGGAGTTGATTGCGCTCATTATGGGGTGACGGGACACGTTTGATATGTTGATGGGATGTGTCCGATGTCTTCCCGATGTGACCGGACGCGTCCGGTAATCTGGCCAGGTGTGGTAGAGTTGCCGAGGTGACCGGACTCTGGCTCATAGCAGTGACCGGACGCTGAGCAATCACTGTGTAGCATCTGGTCGTGGTGACGTGGAGCGCTGGTGTTAGTCTAGAGTGGACCAAAAGCAGGGGCGTGTCCTATTGGCCACACCGGACGCGTCCGGTCGGAGTTGAGCAGCTCTGGGAGCTCTCTGGACTCGATCGGACACTGCCCGTCCTGTGTCTGGCCGGTCACATCGGATGCGTCCAGTTGTAGTTGAGCAGCTCTAGGAGCTCTCTGGACTTGACCGGATGCTGCCCATCCTACGTCCGGTCGGTCACATCGGACTTGTCCGGTTGCGGTTGAGCAGCTCTAGGAGCTCTCTGGACTTGACCGAACGCTGGCCCTCCTACGTCCGGTCAGCACACCGGACATGTCTAATCTGACATGTCAGAGAGAGCCATTGGCAGCAATAGCTAGTTTGAATGGGACACGTGGCAGTCAGGCAATGACCAGACACAGGCGACCGGACGCGTCCGGTCCCCACCGGACACGTCCGGTGCACACGACTTGCGCGTCCGGTTGTCCCGAAAAATGCCCAGTGAAGGGGTAACAGCTATTTTAGCTCGTGGGGCTATAAATAGAAGGTGGTCTTGGCCATGGCTGAGACTGAGCACCTTGGGGGATTTTGTGTCCATGCTTGAGAATGTTTGGGAGCCCTCCATCTCACATATGCTTGATAGTGATCATTCGATTGTGTGAGAGAGCGATTCTAGTGCGATTGCATCATGAGGTTGCATCGAGTGGCACTAGGTGGTTATCTTGCAAGATGGTGGTGCTTGTTACTCTTGGAGGTTGCCACCTCCTAAATGGCTTGGTGGTGATCTCCGTCGAAGCCCGCAAGAAGCTTGTGCGGTGCTCCGGAGAAGAGCTTTGTGAGGGGCATTGTACTCGCCCCGTGGGAGCCATGAAGAGCAACTCTAGTAAAGCGAGACGTGAAGGGCGACAAGTGGTCTGGCCGGTTCAAGTGCTAGAGCTTGTGGTAAGCACTCCATGTGGGAGAGTGTGACTTGAGGGTCACCACTAGCAAGAGGACCGGCGGCAACCTTGGAGCTTGTCTCAACGGGGACTAGCATGTTGGCAAGCACGTGAACCTCGGGAAAAAATCATCGTGTCATCTTTGTATTCCCATTGGTTTGCGTCCTCATTACACAAGCCTATAATTACTTTCATATACATTGTGCTTGTGTAGTTGCTTTTGTAATTAGTTAGCTTGTGTAGCTCACTAGTTACCTTGTTGCTTGTGTAGCATAGAAGTAGCTCCCTTGCATGGCCAATTTGGTTTGTGTAACCTTGTTAGTCACATTGCTTAGTTTGTGTAGCTAAGTATTTGCGCTCTCTAATTTGGCATTGGTTGCCTTGTTATTGAGCATTGCTAGTGAGCTTAGGTGGCTTTGTGCTTTTGCTTACTAGCATGTGTAGGAGCTCCCTCATTGCTTGAAGTACTAGTGGCATAGGTTTGTGTGACCTTTCTTCTAGAATTGGTTAGGTGAGCTCTAGCCTTCCCGACACCTTAGTTGCTTAATTAGAATCTTTGTAAGGTGCTAGAGAACATAGATAGAGGGGTGTAGTCTTAGCTAGACCGATTGTTTTAATTCCGCAGTTGTTTTGGTTAGTCGACGCGATAAAGTTTTAGTAATGACTATTCACCCCCCTCTAGTCGCCATCTCGACCCTACAGACGTGGGTACGAAGGCCTGCCCCATCGCCACATCTGCTAAGGATGCCTTGGGTATGTCCTCCTGCATCTGCCCCGCCGGGGAGGCGGCCACCCGCACGAATGATGGCTCCGGCTGTGGCGCTTCTGCATGCGACATCGTGGTCACACCCGGCTGTGCCACGCTTGCCACAGGTGCCCCGGACGCGCCCTCCTCCGTCTGCTCTCCCTTGGACGTAGCCATCAGCTGCGCCTCCCCGGTCGACGCCATGGCCGCCCTAGCGCCACTCCCGCTCACCTCTAGCACAACGCCAGCCAGCTCCTGGCGTGTCTGCCGAAGGAGGCTCTGCTTCGGCGTAAGCCTTAGGAGTGTCCAATGTCCTCCAACGCTGCAAACACATGACGGTCAGTTTATGGCAAAAATTCATTAGAACAAAAGGACGAAAAAACTCCCGCTCACCCTGACGCCATCGGACGATGATGTTTTGGGGCTGGCCCGCCTGACCCCGGCTGTTCCTCATTGGCATGTTGTCGCTTTGAGCCCTCCATCTGCTTGGAGGGTCTAGATGGAGTGGGGTGGCCGGTTCCTGCTGACTTTGGGGGGCCGTGGGAGGCCTGGACAGGGCAGGGTAGCTTGACTCCACCAGCTCTAGGGGCGTGTCCTCCCCCTCCTGCCCCGGGGCATGCCGTGGGAATGGCCCCGCCTACGACAGAGATGGATCCTCGTCCCCGCCACCCAGCTCATCCCATTGGATGGGCGACCCAAAGACGTCCCCGCCACCTAGCTCGTCCCATTGAACAGGCGACCCTGAACCATCGCCTTTCTTCTTCTTCTTCTTCCTCTTCCTCCTCCGAACCCTGCTACCGTTTTCCTCGGTTCAGCGACACCCGCTGCTTCACCCGCCGCCTCGCCTTCTTGTCAGCCTTATCCTTCTTCGTCTGCTCATCTGTGACACGGTTCGCCGCCCTCACAGCCACATGCTTCGGCAACGGCGCGACAAAGGCCCAAAAGCCCAAGTCCACTGGCAGCTCGATAAAGCCTAGCTCCGGCCACATCGCAGGATGTCCCAAGATTGGGAACACGGCGTCAGACTCATTCGTTGCCTCCTTGATGCGCTATGTGACCTTGCTATCGCGGAGCGGCCCCTAGGCGAGCGCCGTCCCATCGAGCTACGCGACGGGCGTCATCCCGTACAGCGGGAGGGCGCGCACCATTAGCGGCGCCACCCTCCTTGCGTGGTATGCCCCGATGACACCGGCCCCGCAAAGGCTGCAACTCCTCAGGGATGCGACGGCCCCGAGGAGGTCGCACATCCCCTTCTTTTCCTTGATGGGTGGCCCCCACAGCCACGTCGATGGCGCCTCTTCGATTAGGCGCCCGGTGAAGACCGACAAGGGGGCGGCGGGGTTGTTCTTCAAGTAGAACCACTACGCGTGCCACCCCTTGTAGGATCTAGACAACTAGGAGAGCATGTACTCGGCCGCCCGCTGCCCCCAAAGGTGGATGCCTGTGCATCCCATTGGCACCAGGATCTCCCTGCCTCTGTCCTTCTTCTTAAGCAGGGAGACGGAGAAGAAGTACCTCCATAGTTTGAAGTGGGGTTCAATCCCTAGGTATCCCTCACACAGCGCGATGAAGGCCGCGATGTGCTGGATCCCGTTAGGGTTTAGATGCTGCAGCTCAATCTGGTAGTGGTGCAGCAGTCCATAGAAGAATGGATGGGGAGGAATCACGAGTCCGCGCTCGTGGAAGGGTGCAAAGAACACGACATAGCCATCCTTGCGACCGAGCATGAGCCACTCCGCCGCGTCGGTCCTCCCGCGGAGAAGACCATGCTTGATGAGGCCCACCATGTGTGCGTGGGTGACATCGAAGTGGTACCATGACTCCATGGAAAGTGAAGATGGAGGAGCAAGGACTTTTAGACGGCGGTGGAGAAGCGAAGGCTACAGATCTAGGGCGCTAACGGCGGATTAGCAAAGGCAGCAGATCCGAACGACGGCGGCGGAAAGGCGGAGAAGGCAAGGTTGCGGTTTAGTGTGCCGAAACATCGAGGGGGAGGCCGCTATTTATAAGGCAGGGGAAGTGAGAGGCGAACCGTCCGCCTAGATCTACGTGCCCGCCGTGTCGCGTCACATCGTCTCTCCGAGAAACGTGCACACGCCACCTCTGGCCGCTCCCTCGAAGGACGCGCCGGATGATGGTTCGTCCCATTTGATGGGCCGAGAACCGCCATAGGTAAGAAGGGATATGGAGCTAAAAACGCTCCCACAGCCCATTCAGGCTCGGGAGTTTGAAGGCTGGCCCACCGACGGGTTCACAACCGCTCCGATGCGCCTTTAAAGTGAGGGGTGACAAGGGATGGGCCCGCTAGCTGCCAGTACCTGGGTGCACGAGCGTCGTGGCCATCTTGGCCCACGTTCGAGTCTTGGTCGGTTCACAGTCCATGGTTTTTCCTCGAAGAAAGACAACGAGCTCTTGGGACTGATCGACCGGACCCAGAAACTATATGGATTGTCCACCAGGAATCTGTAGTCGGTCACCAGCTGACCCATGCTGGACCCCCATGAATGGGAAGCTGAGGCCCCACTCGGACTAGCCCGTTAACAGCTCACCGACCACCATGATACGTCCATCGAGGAAACCATGGCACGGCTCAGCCCCTCCGTTTTATCGAAAAAACGCTTGAGGGAGGATGATCACAAGACGAGCTGACCCCTCAACCAGACCCCTGCTGTGCGCGGGGGCTTGAGGGAAGTTGGACTCGCAAGGAGACCGAATACGTGGTCGCATGGCGATGGCGTATCGATCGGATCCTAGGGAGGGATCAAAATCAAGAGAAATCTTTTCTGGCCCCCGAATCCTGCAGCTACATGTTCCCAAGGAGTCCGATCGCTACAGAAGGGAATCACAACCCACCATGGCGTCCCGCGGGCAGCAGAAGATCGAAGCCCTCGAAGACCCTCCATCCAAAAAAGCCTACGAAGGAGTATCCTACTCCTCCGCCGGCTCAGGGGCTAATGTCGCGTATCGGTATTAGAGATACCCGAAGAAGAGATCTGAGAACCGCGGATGACAACTCACCTAGATAATCAAGGATGTATTTCAGTCTCGACCGACCACGAGGGTACGGGAGCCATCTCGCCCGACCCTGAGGGCACGGGCCTCGTGTCACCCGACCCCGAGGGTACGGGCCCCGTGTCGCCCGACCGCAAGGGTACGGGAGCCATCTCGCCTGACCCTGAGGGCACGGGCCCCGTGTCACCCGACCCCGAGGGCACGTGCTCCGTCATGCCCGACCCTGAGGGCACGGGCCATGTCGTCCGAGCCCGAGGGCACGGGTTCCGTCTCGCCCCTCAAACCACTACGGGTCAGAAGATAGGACCCCGGGGTCAAACTTCTGACACCGGGCGGGAAGCAGGCACGTCTCGACGTGACCCATGGCCACGTCAGGCCACGTCCGGTGGTTCACATCGCCAACAGTGACAGGTGCGTGGTTGCTGTGCTGCCTACTCCCCATACGGCCGCTGACGGGCACGTCGGTTCACCACGCCGTCCGACGGGACGGGATGGGACGCCATGACCTGCTGATGACGTCGATGTATGGCACCAGTGGTGAACAGGAGCCCGACGCAGAGCCGTCCCTGTCACCATCTACAGTGTCGGCGGGACTCGCGTGAAGGAGAAGAAGGACGCGGCGGCCTTAGAGGCCTTCTTCTCCCTCGCTTTTCTCCTTTTCTTCCTCTATAACCTACGCCTTCCCCTTCACCTATAAAAGGGGAAGCAGGAGCACACGGCTGGGGGAGAGAGAGCTAACGAGCACATGGCTGAACAAGCTCAGCAAGACTCAACTCCATTCGATCTTTTTACTAGAGACTTGGGAACTTCTCCCTCTCTCGCTCGTTTGTAATCCCTACTATAAATCAGTGCTGGGAATACGAGCAGCAACAGATTAGACGTAGGGAAATTTCACCCGAAATAGTATAAATCTTTGTGTCCTTCGAGCACACCCCGAAATAGTATAAATCCTTGTGTCCTTCGAGCACACCGTCATGCAGTCTATACGGTTCCCATTTGCTTCCACGACCATGGACGTTGACTTCACTAAATACAAGTGTTTGCTGCTGCTTTCCCTGTGTGCTGCTGTTTCCGCGTTATTTGCTTACGCGTTCAATTGTCGACCAGTCGACTACCGTGTGCTGAAGCGGCGAAGCTGCACAGAAGTTTCTGCCAAGCTATACATTCTAGGTCTGCAGCTTCTCCATTCTCTATCTGCTAATAAATCCTTCAGGCTGCGTGTGGTCAGTTCCGGAGGGATCAGGACCAGGACCTTACCAAGTTAAGTTTTGATGGCTGCCAGAGATTCGATGGTATGCATCCTTCAGCCCTGCATTTTGATTGTAGTTCATAAAATCTTTGCTTGATGTTTCATTCCAACCTCAGTTTACTCTGCAAACTTCGAACGATTTGAAGACCAATAATCCAACTTGACACACACGATCATGGTGATTTTCTAAAGCTGCTAGATTCATTCCTATATATGTCATATTTTTCATACTGTAGGATGCATGGATGAACCGTTACCGTGCTTTCGCGGAAGGAGTGGTGATTATGGTCTGCCCGGTGCTTCTTGCGATTGCGCTGAAGAAGGTTGATCTCAAGAGCGAGGAACATGGGCGTGCCGTCCCAACCACCATGCTCGTGGTAGCGACGGTTACCTTACTTGCCGGTATTTGCCCCTTCCTTGTCTGCTGTTTCTCCAAGCGATTCTTCAGTGGGAGCTCATCAAGTTCCCCACATACTGCTACCATGTTGATGGCACCCTTATCCAGCACATGTTTAGTGGCACTTGCCTGTTGGATCATATACCTCATCTTACACAGCTGGGCATTCCCTGTGATCGGTGCCCTCGTTGGACTCTGCTCCGTGATCCGTACCGTCACGCACTTCACAACCGCTGTGGGAGAAAGAAATGCTGCAACTGCAATGGGACGTGAGGAGTACGACTGCAATAGACTGGAGAGCTCACTTGACTTCTTGGCTGGTATAACTGCACTGCTGTTTCTGGGACTGGAAGGCCTGGCTCTGGAGGGTCAGATTAACAGCACTAAAGCAATAATACACGATCGTCTTACCAAACCAATCGGCACAAGCTTCATTGTTTGTGTTGTTGGTGTGGGCTTAATGCTCCTTGAGACGATGCCTCCTCGCAAACTCATAAGAAACCTGACAGAGACCATTGATATCTTCACAGGTTTTGCAGTCTCCTTGGTTTTGTTCTTCATTATGTATGCACTAATGGAACTAAGAGCGTTGCTTCTCCTAGTAGCTCCCTTCCTCATTCTCATGATATATGTGTTCTATGCCGCTATCAGCAAGGATGATGGAAATGGCAACAACAATCACAGGGGTGCCGCTAACGGTGATGAAGAATCAGCTGTTAGCAGTAGTGCGGGCAGTGATAAACCAGCGTCGCTTGAGCTAACAAAGGTAACATTTACTGGATTCCTGGCGGTGTCGATACCAAGCATCAGCAATGGTTCAGTCAACATATCTACCGAATGTTTCTTGCACCTTGCAGCAGCAGCTATTGTCTCAGGCCTCGTGTGGAGGCTCCTAACGCATTACAAGTCACAGACCACCATCGCAGCTATTGCAGATATTGCTTCCTTCTGCAACCATCTCTGTGTTGCAGTTGCTGTAATTCCATTTACAATAATGGCCGGGAAGGCTCTCTCATGATTTTGTAGTATGATGAAGCAACTGATAATTTTGAATGATCACCTGTGACTTCAGTGCTGGCTGATCTTAAGGTGTTTCACTTTGATATACTTCTATGTGATAGTTGCAGCTCCATTTGTTATATATTTGGGGTCTCATTTGTTCTTGAAAGAAAGAGAGTGCCAATGTTAGGGAGGTTGAGAGAGCTTTGATCCACCAAATCTACCACTAAAGAGAGAGATTTGTGGGGGATTTATTTGGTTCCCACCTCGTGTATTGCTTCATCTCAGTGGATTTTTCTCGTTGTTTCCCGTGATTTTTCTCCGCAAGAGGTTTTCATGTAAATCTTATTGTCCTCTTGATTAAGTATTTCTCTTGTCATATGTATTGATTAAGGTCATCATCTTACTTGATATTATTTCATATGTAAATTGGTTGCTTGTACGTAAGGATGAAAACGGTTGGAAATGGTCGAAAAACTCCTAAATTGTTTTCTACTTTTACATTTGAAATACGAAAACGAAAGCGAAAACGGTAAAACCGGACACGAAAACGAACGTGAACTTACGAATTATCGGGAATTTCGAAAACGAACCAATTCGAGCGGATCTATGTCGAACACAGTCGATATATGAAAACTCAATACGGAATACCGACCCGTAGACCAAGTGCATGACTAAGTGCATATATGATCAAGTTCAAGTGCATATAATAATTAACAAGTGCATATTATAGAAACATGAACTCGAACTGAGGCAGAATAATTTTATTAATCTTTTTAGAATAGATGTAGTATTTTATTTTAAAGATTTATTCAGATTCTTTTGAGTAATAAAGATTTATTCGGCTGATGCAAAAACTATCAAATGATTGACTTTGCAGGTGGGGGTTAAACCGATGAGCTTGATGGGCTATGGCCCAGGTGGGCTTTCGTGTAGATGCTGCTGGTTTTCTGACATTTAGCACCATCTCATGAGGTGAAGAGAGATGAGGCTGGGCACCGTCTATAAGAGAGGGCAGCTGGCCACCAGTAGAAAGAACACAGCTGCGTGGTGAACAACCTGTAATTGGGCTGTATAACCTGTGCAGTTGGCCAAATTCGGTTTAAACCGAATTTTCAATTCGGAATATTTCAAATTAAAAGTAGAAAAGTAGAAAACGGTCGAAAAATGTCTAAACCGTTTTCTACTTTTACATTTGAAATACGAAACATCTGAAATGCGAAAGCGAAAACGGTAAAGTCGGATAAAAAAATGCGGATTCGATCAGATTAAATATAGAAAACGATGCAGTTTGGTTCGGGATATTTCCGTTCTGTTTTCATCCTTATTTGTACGGATGAGTTGGCATTCAAGGCATATATGTTTTGTTCCGTGTATTGAGTATGAGATGTTGGGACTGATGTATTAGTGAGCAAATTGATGCAAGTATATTGTTGCTCGAAGTTGGGACAGCTTGTGGTTAGATTGATTCAAGTCCAGGTGCTAGTTTAATTCATGCACATAAGGTGTTCCATGCGCTGGTGGAAACTCGAACAGTCCTGTGGGTGATGAATTTTTCTATGTGTTTTTTTGTACACATAGAAAAATGTGTGCACCGAAAAAACGCACAGAAAAATACGTAAACCCACAGGGTAATTGTATATTTTTTTCTGTGCGTGACAATACACATAGAAAAATTGTCATTATTCTGTCGGTATATTCGTAACTCATATAAAAAACTTATACACGCACAGAAAAATTATAATTATTCTATCGGTTTTTATTTTACACACAGATTAAAATTACATACACACAGAAAAAAGTCTCGCGCATGGATTTCGCTTTGGCGCCGTGTTTTTTTTGGCATTGGAGCCTGCCTTTTGGTATTGGCGCAGTGTGGAATAAAAAAACAGTGAAAAAAACCACAAAACCACCTAAACCTATCCTCCAGATGCGGCCGCCCTTCCCAATCCTCACGCACAAAACCGCGTCTCTGGTTTCAAAACTCCGCGCGCCCCTCCCATGAGCCGCCGTGCCCAGCCCCCGCCCCGCCCCCCCCTACCCCCAAGGTCCGCCGCCCCGAAGTGTTATGCCCCCAAATCGGCCTCCCTCAGGTTCGACGCCGGCCGCCGACCCCTAGTGTGCTACCCCAGATCTGCATGGGAGGGCCGCGGCCCCCAGTTTCGACGCCGGCCGCCGTGCTCAGGTTCGGCGGCGGCCGCCAGCCGCTGGCCGCCGCCCCCATACCGCAAGTGGCCGCGGCCCCTCCCGTGAGCTGGTGTAGGCCGGCCGCTAGCCGCCAACCCTCCAGGACGCGGCCCCAAGGCCCTACCCCTGCGCCTCCGTCTTGGCCGCCTCTGACCCTGGCCCGCCCTGGCACCGAGGCGTCCGGATCTGCAGCGATGAGCATCCACAACAACAGATATGCCTGTCCCTTCTCTTCCCTTCCTTTCTGTAAAACTTAGCACTGGAACCCTAATTTAAGCTGTTTGGCTATCCGTAGATCTAAACCCAAGTGTATGCTTATATGAGTTGGTCTTCCTGCAGGATGTGGATTGATCTGATATTCACCAAAGCACATGTTTCTGTTTTGTGCTTAGATCTTCTACTAATCTCTTTCACTAAGTATACTAAGGATTGATCTGATATTCCTTTTTAGGAGAAATGAAGTTTTTTTTAGTTTACTTTGATCCAACTGATCGTTTTAAGTGGATGCTATTTATTTACTGGATGAAATTAAAGAATTCATACGCTGGACTAGATCACCTGGAAGTGTAAGGTTAAGGCGATGTACTTTAATGCTCTACTCAAGTGTAAAACATGATGTATTATTTCCTGATTTAGCTTACTGGTAAAGTAATATATTATGAAAGTTGCTTTACTCAATCCGTGCAGCTATGCCTATCTATGCTTAATAGATGTCCGGCGATAGTACTCATAATGATTTAGTGGTGCTTCACTGAATGATTTAGTGGTGCTTCGCTGGTTATGAGGGACTTTCATTAGCTTGTCTGACAGACAATCAAAATGATTCTTTAATCTATCACTGCTTATTTGTTTGGAAATTTAAGGTTACATGTGAATCTGTTGTCTTTTCTGACATTAGGATTAGGACGTAACTGCCAGTTCATACATTAGAGGAAAATAATGAAGGACCCTCTCTTCTCTATACTGAATTTTGCCAATCCATTCCATACAGGATCTGCATTTATGTCCATACAGGATTTGCATTTGTGTTGCATGTGCTGGCAACCAGGTCAGTGAGGAATATATGATATACACAGTTCAGTGATTTTTGTTCTAGACCAAATAAACCTGCACAATGGTTATAATAATAAGAATTGTCTCTTGTTTGTTCTTTTAACATGTTTCTGCTTATCGCAAATCTAGCATTAGGCTGATGCTATGTACATTTTAAATTGACAGATACTTAGTTGAGATATGAGTTGCATGCTTATGTATATCCATAATATATGTTCCTGATAGCATCAAAGAAAATTCACAAGTAGCTGCTAAGATTTCATGTTGTCCCGTTCAAGGTATGCAATCTTCTTTAGTTTTGGTTTTTAATTCCATTTTTGTTATCCCAATTTATTTAATCCTCCATTTATATCTTTGTTATCACAATTTAGGTAATGGATATGATGCATCTTGATGTTCGGCCCATCGGGCATTGCAAGTTCAGGTACTGCTTCCTATCTTTATCTGTATATGCAACACTTCAAGTTAATTGAATAGCCTGAAATAAAATAATAGACACATGATACCATTGCTGAGCAAAAACCTTCATGCATTTTTTTTTTGATCCACCTGATGTGGTAATGGAATCTGAACATGATCATGCCTGTTAATCTTTAGTTACTAGTGACAGTAAGCAAAGAAGTGGTATAATCATGGCTAATTTAGTTACTGGTGACACTAAGCAAAGAACTGGAATTGCAGAACTCGAATCATGGCTACTGCATGGAACTCGTTGAAAGTCACGGTTGTGGCACACCATTTAGAAACTTGACAAACCAAATTACAGTTATTGCAGATTGTATGTATGCAATTTTTTTTGTCTCGTAATTGGACTGTCTAGGATCCAATCACGTTGTTTCACATTCTATGTTGCACATACAGAGCCTGTAGACCTACAGCGTGGAAACAATCATGGAGGTCGGTGCTATCCAAGAAGCACTTCGTGGCATGGGCGCATATGGCAGCGTGCGGCAGCAGGGAGCACCTCGTCTTTCTGGTCAATTGGCACTGGTCAATCATATGCTAACATGTATTAAAAGATACCACTTCTAATAATAATAAGTAACTTCTTGTTGATCCACAATACATGTCATCATGTGAATATTTTAAACTATTTGTTGTAATGCACGGACGAACATCTACTGTATGCAATTTATAATGATAAGCTGTGATTTGTTCTATTGAGACTACAGTATAATTGGTTTGAGCTAATGTTGTTTGGAAATAAATAATCCTGTCATCCGACAATATTAATTATGTTTCCTATGCCCAATAGGGTAAATGAATTTTCTGTCGGTGTTCTACCAGTAGTCAACAGGGAATTATTTCTTTTTTCCTGTGGATATCCGCATAGAAAAATTATTTTTAATCTAGGTGAACCTAATTTTTCTGTGCGTGTAAGACCGATAGAAAAACTATTTCTGACGGTGAACCAAGCGACGGCGCCTGGCGTGGGCCGGACGGAGGGGGACGTGGCCGAGGGGTCCCCAGGAGTTGTGGTGGTGGCAGAGAGGTCGGCGGCGCTTGGGACTGGCGGGGAGTCGTCCTTGGCGCTGACGTCGGTAGGCAGTGACTCGCCTGCGAGGGGCGAGCCCCTGCTCCGGTGGACAAATCCGTAGCATCCGGCGTCGACGCTCTTCACCCTCGACAATGCCGCCGAGAGCATGGAGCAAGAGAGCCTCGACGTGGGGATCGCGTCCGTGCTGGAAGCCCTGGACCATGCCAGGGGTGCCTTGTGCGATGTTGTCGTTTCCTTCGACCGGGTATTTGCTTGATCCTGCCTCTCGCCCTTTTCTTTCTCTATATATTTTTGTATCCTGACCATCGTCTCCCTTCAGTCCCTCATCGCTCGCAGCCGGGGAAAGTCTCGGTTTCTTCATGAACAGAAGGAAACCTGGGACCGCCTCGTCGAGGAGGCGCGGTTACGCGGGGAGGTGACCGCTCAGCTTGTTGCTGCCCAGTAGAGGGTGGCCGAGCTAACTCCCCTCGCCGAGGAGGCGGACGATCTTCGATCGTGGGTGGCCGAGGCCCGTCGGCACGCTATCGAGGCTGAGAAGGCGTTCGAGGACTTGTCGGCGAGGTCGCAGAGTGACGACGAGGAAGCCACCAAGGTCTGGAAGGAGCAGGACGAGCTGCTCCAGAAGGACGCTGAGACCCGCCAGCGGATTCTCGACCTTCTGGCCGAGGTTGAGAAGGAAAGAGAGCTGAAGCTGGGGGCCGAGTAGAAGCTCGCGGCCCTGGAGAAGAAGGCGAGCCTGGATGCAGCGGCGGTCGCTCGGCTGCGCAAGGAGCAGGATGAGCTGCTCCAAACTACGAAGAGGCTTCGCTCGGAACGCGGCGTGGCTCATGAGGAGCGCGACTAGGCCTTCCGAGAGCGTGACCAGGCCTGCCTGGAGAGCGACGACGCGAAGCAGAAGGTTGGCTCCCTCCAGGTTGAGCTCGGAAACGCGATGACCCAGAAGCTGGAGGCCGAGAGCATTTCTGCTGGTCTTGCCATTGACCTCGCCGAGGCGAGGAGGAATCTTTAGGCGGAGAGCGATGAGCTCGGTATCCTGAGCGCCGCCCTTGGAGTGGTCTACGATGACCTTGAGGTGGTGTGGTCGGAGGGGACCAGTTCACTCGTGGCCCATGCCATCAAGATCACGGCTCGGGTGTGCTAGCTCGAGAGGAACGCCTTTCGCTTCGGGGTCAATCAATCCTTCGCGATTGCTCGTTCTCACTATGGGGACAACATCGATCTGGAGACGATGAGCCACGGCTTTGCACCTGGCTATGAAGTCCACGAGCTGGAGGAGATGGAAGCGGCGGTGGCTCCCCTTTCGCAGAACCTGGCGGATAGGATCGAAGGCATAGTTCTCCGCCGGAGGGGTTAGTTAGTTCAATAGGTCGGTCGATCATTCTTGTAATCAGTGGACAAGTGCCGACCCTTGTGTATCATTTAAACAACCTTGTTATTTTGTTTCGTTTGACCAAGTCTGTTCTTTTGTTTTGGTGCGAACGGATTTGTTTTTCCTTCCTTTTTATGTGTGTAAAGGGGTTCATGCATTCTGACCCTTCCGTTTGTTAAAACCATAGAGCTCGAGGTGTAGGAGGGAAACTCTAATCACGCTGGTAAGCAAGAGTGCCATAGCCGCTGGGGCGTAGGTTTCTTGTAGTCCGACCAGCCTTGCTCAATCGTTTGTTTCTGCAGACCTTGCTACTAGGTTTAACGTGAGGAAGGGTGTCGGGCACGGCGACTATTTTAGAAAAGGGTGTATGTATACCCTTATCAGCCCTCGAGTGAGACCCGACCCCTTGTCATTGCTGGGGTCAGGTGTCACTAAAGATCGAGGAGGGGATAGCGAAACTAGTAGGAGAAAGCGTCTCTTCTTTTCGTGTGTACCCGCCATCGTTCTACGACCGCGCGTTCGGTCTTCTTGTGAGTCCAACTTTCCTCAAGCCCCCACACATAGCAGGGGTCCGATCGAGGGTCGGGTCGTCTTTGTGATTGTCGCCCCGTCCACGGTTTCCGCAACCGGAGGGGTTGAGCTAATGTCACTTGCCTCAATGGCTCGAGTGACGCTATCGGGCATGTTCGAGTGGAATCTGGGTCCATCGTTCGTGATCGGGTCGGCATAGCCCTCATGTGGCATTCTACTGCTCCTTACCTCGTCTCTCGGTAGATTTCCGTGTTGCTCCAGAGAGCAACTCAGGTGGCCCGCTGACCTCTCATCGGTAGAGATTATGCGGGCTCGGCTCGAGGTTAGGATAGAACGAGAAGGTCGAGATGACCCTATCCGCTTCTGAGCGGGTCGGGCAAAGGACGCTAGGGCACATCTGTGTTTTCTCCCCTAGCTTTGTTTGACGCGAGGCGGCCTCGAGCCCTTCGTGGGCTGGCCTTCGAACCCCGGTCAGTTGGATTCCTGAGTTAGGGTCGGGCGGCTCGAGCCCCCGAGCCCTGTGGGTCTTGGTGTGGCTCGGTCGTGTTTCATGCGTCACCCCATCCATGGTTTTCGCAACCGGAGGTGCTAAGCTAATGACACTTGCCTCAATGGCTCGAGTGTCGGTCTCGGCGAGCTCGCTAATGGGCATGTCGGAGTGGAATCCGGGTCCGTCATTCACTGACGGGGTTGGCATAGACCTCTTGTGGCATTCCACTGCTCCTTCACCCGCCTCTCGATAGATGCCCGTGTCACTCTGGAGAGCGACTCAAGTGGCCCACTGGCCTCTCCTCGATGGAGATTCTGTGGGCTTGGCTCGAGGTTAGGATCAAACGAGAAAGGTCGAGATGTCCCTGTCCGCTTCTGAGTGGGGTCGAGCAAGGGCCGCTGGGGCTCATCTCCATTTTTCTCCCCTGGCTCTGTTTGACGTGAGGCGGCCTCGAGCCCTTTGCGGGCCGGCCTTCAAACCTCGGTCGGTCACCGCTCATGTCGAATGAGACAACTACCGCTTTGTGACGCGACACGAAGCATTGTGATGCAATAATTGCCTACACAATGCTTGGATGTATGAGATGAATGTATGGATGAATGTATGAAAGAATGAATGTATGAATGCTCATGTACTGGAGAAGTAAAGTGGGGGATGGTAAAGTTACCTCGATGGCTCGAGTGACGGGTTCGGGGAGCTCTTACCAGGTATGTCCATGTGGGGTTTGGGTCCGTCGTTCGTGACGGAGTTGGTGTGACCTGCATGGGACATCCTGCTACTCCCTAACCGTCTCTCGGCAGCGGTCGGGGCCGTCCGATCGACTTTGGGCGACCTGCTGGCCTCTCCTTGATGGAGATTCCGTAGGTGGGCCCCTCTAAATCCTTCCTGGGAAGGCGGAGGCTAAAAGCTTGGAGTGCGGGCAACAAACTCCGATCATGCTGGTGAGCAAAAAACGCCGTAGCCGCCGGGGTGTAGATTTCTTGTAGTCCGACCAATTTGACCCAGCGTTTGTTTCCACACACCTTGCCTTTAGGTTTTAGAGTGAGAAAGGGGTCAAGCATTGCGAATGTCTACCGAACAAACACTCTTGCTAGCCCTCGAGCAAGACCTAACCCCTTGCCGTTGCTGTTGTCGGTGGCTCGATAGCGAAATTAATGTGCGTAAAGTAAGGGTGACCTGTCTCTCGGCAGCAGCCTGAATCGTTCGATCGACTTGGGTGACCCACTGGCATAGGACTTACCTCGATGGCATGAGTGACGGGTTTAGGGAGCTCTTACCTGATATGTTCGAGCAAAATCTGGGTCCGTCGTTCATAATGGGGTCGGCATAACCCGCGTGGGGCATCCTGTTGCTCCCTACCCATCCCTCGGTAGCGGCTAAGCCATCCGGTCAACTTGTATTGCCACGCTGGGACAGGACTTACCTGCGGAGATAGAGGATGAGAACATCCCACACAAGAATTTAGTTAGGCAGATAAGCCAGGCAGCGAACTTGTAATAAATGGACAAGCTCTTAAATTTCGTTATAGCCAAATAGCTTTTTAGCCCTTCTCCCCTTTTTGTATAAAAAGGTTAGTGCATTCTGACCCTTTCCGTCATTAAGGTCGTAAAGCTTGAGGTGCGGGTTAGTAAATTCTGATCACGCTAGTGAGAAAAGGCGCCATAGCCGCTGGGGCATAGGTTTCTCGCAGTCCGACCAGTTATACTCAGAGCTTGTTCCCTCAACTCTAGCTCCTAGGTCTTAACGTGATAGGGGGTTGGGCATAGAGAAAGTTGACCAGGTGGATAAACTCTTAGACGCGCACAGTCACTTTTCATGACTAAGGCCAAAAAAGCCCAGGGTGTGGAAAAAACTCTGATCATGCTGGTGAACAAAGGCGCTGTAGCCGTTGAGGCGTAGGTCTCTCGCAGTCCGACCAATTTTACTCAGCTTTCGTTTCCGCAAACCTTGCTTCTGGGCCTTAACGTGAGATAGGGTCGGGCGTAGAGAATGTCTACCAGATAGGTACGCTCTTATTAGCCCCCAAGTGAGGCCCAACCCCCCACCGTTGCTGGGGTCGGGTGTCACTAAAGGTCGGGGAGTTTGATAGCGAAACTGATAAGAGAAAGTGTGCGTTTATTAAGGGTAAAAGCGACATAGCTACTCGATGTTCCAGGCATTGATGAAGACTCCACCATCGATGGTCTTGAGCTTGTAGGCGCCCGGTCAGAGCACCTCCATGATGACGTACGGTCCCTCCCACGGCGGAGAGTTCTTGTGGCGGTCCTTGCTGCTTTGGATGAGGTAGAGGACCAGGTCTCCGACATTGAAGGCTCGACCTCGCACTCGACGGCTGTGGTACCAGTGCAACGCTTGCTGGTACTTGGCCGAGCGAAGGAGGGCAACGTCGCGTGTTTCATCCAGCTGGTCCATAGTGTCCTCGAGGGAGGCCTCGGCTCCCTATTGGTCGTATGCCTTGACCCTTTGTGCTCCATAGTCAAGGTCAGTCGGGAGGATAGCCTCGGAACCGTAGACCATGAAGAATGGTGTGTAGTTGGTGGCCTGGCTAGGGGTCGTCCTCAGGCTCCAGAGCACCACGGGAAGCTCTACGACCCATCGTTCGCCAAACTTGTTCAAACGGTTGAAGATCCTAGGCTTGAGGCCCTGTAGGACCATGCCATTTGCGCGCTCGACCTACCCATTCATGTGGGGTGCGCTATGGCGGCCCAATCGATGTGGATGTGATATTTATCGCAGAATTGGAGGAACTTCTTCCCGGTGAACTGTGTGCCGTTGTCCGTGATAATAGAGTTCAGTACTCCAAAGCGATGGACGATATCAAGGAAGAACAACATGGCTTGCTTGGACTTGATCGCAGAGATCGGTCGGGCCTCTATCCACTTTGTAAACTTGTCTATGGTGACAAACAAGTGGGTATAGCCTCGGGGCACTCTTTTGAGAGGTCCGACCAGATCCAACCCCCAGACTACGAACAACCACGTGATGGGGATGGTCTAGAGTGCTTGGGCCAGCAGGTGGGTCTACCGAGCATAGTACTGACACCCTTTGTATGTGCACACAATCTGTTCAGTGTCGGCTACTGTGGTCAGCCAGTAGAAGCCTTGACGGAACGCGTTTCCGACTAGGGTTCTAGGCATGGCATGGTGACCGTAGATCCCACTGTGGATATCGCTCAGCAACCACTTTTGTTGTTCAATGGGGATGCAGCGCTGTAGGATCTTGGTGTGGCTTTGCTTGTAGAGTTCGCCCTTAATAAGGACAAAAGACTTGGTGCCATGCATGAGCCGTCGAGCCTCCGTCTTGTCCGTCGGTAGTGCCTCATGGAGAAGGTAGTCGAGGTAAGGCATCCTCCATTTGGCTAGAGGGTCGGGTTCTGTTGCTGGATCCTCGTCAAGTTCCATGACCTCGGGGTCAGATGGAGCTGACGACTAGTTAGCCCCCGAGCCTAGGCCGGCAGCCCATCACCGGCTTGCTCTGGCTCCTTGTAGTGGACCAAGGGTTTGTGCTGATCGTTGGCAAAGACGCCTATCAGCACTGGCTCTCGGCCGGACACTACCTTTGCCAGCGCGTCGACCGCCTCGTTGAGACGCCTCAGGATGTGATTGAGCTCGAGGCCGTTGAACTTGTCCTCTAGCTAGCGGACTTCTCGGTAGTATGTAGCCATCTTGGCATCATGGCAACTTGACTCCTTCCTGACTTGGTCGATGACTAGCTGGGAGTCACCCTAGACGTTGAGGCATCGGATACCCAACTCAATGGCGATGCGCAGGCCGTTGATGAGTGCCTCATATTCAGCCATATTGTTGGAGGAGGGGAAATGGATGCAAACCATGTACCTCATGCGTACCCCAAGGGGCAAAACAAAGACTAGCCCTGCGCCGGCGCCTTTCTTCATCAACGATCCATCGAAGTACATCCAGTACTCCTGGTCATCGACTGCTGGCGGCATGTGGACCTCAGTCCACTCTGCGATGAAATCAGCCAGCACTTGCAACTCGGTGGCCATCCAAGAGGCATATGAGATGCCTTGTCCCATCAGCTCGAGTGCCCACTTTGTGATTCTTTCCGTGGCATCCTGGTTTTTGACGACCTCGCCGAGGGGGAAGGACGTCACAACCATCATCGGATGTGACTCGAAGAAGTGGCATAGCTTCCTCTTGGCGATAAGGATGGCTTACAGGAGCTTCTGGATTTGGGGGTAGCGGGTCCTAGAATCGGATAGGACCTCGCTAATAAAGTACACGGGGCGCTGTACTTTGAGGGCATTTCCCTCTTCTTCTTGCTCCACCACTAGGGCGGCGCTGACCACTTGCGTGGTGGCAGCAATGTAGAGCAGAAGTGGTTCTCCGTCGGTCAAAGGAACTAGGATCGGGGCCTTTGTCAGGAGCTGTTTGACTGCATCAAGAGCCTCCTGGGCCTTGGGCGTCCATTCAAAATGGTCGGCCTTCTGTAGAAGCCGATAGAGGGGGAGACCTTGTTCGTCGAGGCGCAAGATGACATGGCTAAGCATGGCGAGGCACCCAGTAACTCATTGTACCCCCTTTATGTTCTGAATCGGGCCCATCCTTGTGATGGCTGAGATCTTCTCCAGGTTGGCTTCGATGCCACGCTCGGAGACGATGAAACCAAGCTGCATACCCCTCGGGACCTCGAAAACGCACTTCTCGGGGTTGAGCTTAATGCCGTTTGCTCAGAGTTTTGTGAAGGTCTGCTCAAGATCGGCTATGACCTGATCAGCCCGTTTGGACTTGACCACGATGTTATCCACGTAGGCCTCAACGGTTCGCCCGATAAGGTCTCTGAAACACTTGAGAATACAACGCTGGTACGTAGCCCCTACGTTCTTTAGACTAAACGGCATTGTGACGTAGCAGAACAATCCGAACAGGGTGATGAAGGATGTCGCGAGCTGGTCAGACTCTTTCATCGTGATTTGATGGTACCTAGAGTATGCATCAAGGAAGCAAAGGGTTTCGCACCCTGAGGTAGAGTCGACTACTTGGTGTATGCGTGGCAAAGGAAATAGATCCTTTGGACATGCTTTGTTGAGACCCGTGTAGTCAACACACATTCTCCATTTTCCGCTCTTCTTTCATACAAGGATGGGATTTACTAACCACTCTGGGTGGTATACTTCCCTGATGAAGCCTGCAGCCAACAACTTCACGATCTCATCACCGATGGCCCTATGTTTCCCCTCATCGAAGCGACGCAGGCACTGCTTCACTGACTTGGAGCCTAGCCTGATCTTCAAGGCATGCTCGGTGACTTCTCTTGGAATGCCCGGCATGTCTGAGGGTTTCCACGCAAAGATGTATTTGTTGGCGCGGAGGAAGCCAACGAGCGCACTTTCCTATTCGGAGGAAAGCGTGGTGCCATTGTGCACCTCTTTGCCCTTGGAGCCACTGGGGTCTAGGAGGACCTCCTTGGTGCCCTCCATTGGCTCAAAAGACCTGGCCGACCACTTGGGGTCGGGTGCTTCTTCGGCGACCTCCTTCCGATGGTCGCAAGCTCCTTGGAGGCGATGATTGCCACGGCGTGATCGCAGCACTCGACCTCGCATTCGTAGGTGCGCTAGAAGGAGGTGCCGATGGTGATGACCCCACACGGTCCTAGCATCTTTAGATTTAGATAGGTGTAGTTAGGGATGGCCATGAACTTCGCATAGCATGGACGTCCTAGGATGATGTGGTAGGTTCCATGGAACCCGACCACCTCGAAGGTGAGGGTCTATGTCCTATAATTGGAGTCAAGCATTTCCAGGCATGGCCTGCTTTCTAGGCACGATGCTGTGGAACGGTGCTCCGATCGGTTAGATGCGCGATCAGTCGATGCCCATGGAGTCAAGCGTTTCGGCGTACATGATGTTGAGGCCGCTGCATCCATCCATTAGTATCTTGGTGAGCTGCTTCGTGCCGATGATCGGGTCGACCACAAGCGGATATCTCCCTAGTTGTGGGACACTCTCCGAGTATTCGGTCCGATCAATGGTTATGGCAGACTCCGACCATCGGAGGAAGGTAGGCGTGGCCGGCTCGGCCATATAGACCTCGCGACGTGTGAGCTTCCGGCAGCGCTTGGAGTCGTAGGCCATGGACCCTCCAAAGATCATGAGACAACCATCCAGCATCGGAATGCCGCCATCCATCCCCTCAATGTCGTCCGTGGTCGGCTTGGGGTCCTTCCCATGCTTCCCCCTGTTGAAGCCTCCGGACAAGAATCGCTTCATGGGACCGTAGTCCTTGTATAGATGCTTGATGGGGAAGGAATGGTTCGGGCATGGCCCTTCAAACACCTTCTCAAAGTGGGCTATGGTACCCTCCATGGGCTTCTGACCCCCCTTGCGGTTGGTGGCGGCCACGAGTGAGCCATCGCGCCGCTGCTTGTTCTTCTTCTTGATAGGATGGTTTGAGGTGCCTTCGCCGGCGTCCTCATCCCGCTTTGCCTTGCCCTTGAGACGGTCGAAGATCACTCCGACCGCCTCCTCACTCGAGGCATGGCTGGTGGCGATGTCGAGGAACTCCTTGGTGGTTCGTGTACCCTTACGTCCTAGCTTGTGAACCAGGGACTCATAAGTGGTCCCAAACAGGAAGGCTCCTATGATGTCGGTGTCAGTGACATTGGGCAGGTCGTTGCACTGCCAGGAGAAGCGTCGGATGTATCCACAAAGGGTTCCTCCGGCCTTCTATCGGCAGTTCTTGAGATCCCATTGGTTCCTAGGACGCTTGTACATGCCCTGGAAGTTTTCCACGAAGATCTCTTTCAGTTCCCCCCAACTTTGGATTTTGTTGGGCGAAAGGTGTTCCAACCATGTTCGCGTTGAATCGGCCAGAAACAATGGAAGGTTGCAGATAATGAAATCATCATTATTCGCTCCATCAACTTGGCAAGCGAGCCGATAATCCTCGAGCCATAGTCCAGGGTTTGTTTCCCCATAGTATTTTGGGATGTTGGTTGGTGGTCGGTACCATGGCGGGAAGGTAACGTTGAGGATGTGTCAGCCAAAGGCCTGATGTCCTAGCTGGTCGGGGCTCGGGCTTCGGTCCTCACCGCTATCATAGCATCCGCCATGACGAGGGTGATAACTGCGGCTAGCTCGCTCCCTTGGATCGCCGTGGGCACGCCTGCGGGTGTTGAGGGTGTCACGCGCGTCACGGTTACGGTCGAGATGCTCATGTACTGGGACCATGGTGCGTAGCCTACCGCCTTGTGGCGCCTGGTGGACTGACGCGTCCTTGTCGGGTCGCTCTAAGGGCGTGTGCTGGCTAGCGTCGAGCTCGCATCGCCGAGACAGTGAGCTCTTGACTTGCTGTGCCGCCACACACTCAAGTAGCATGCGAATCTCGCGATGGGCCCGATGGTCTTCGGGCGTTGCGGGCCTCGGAAGCCCCTAGGGCAAGGCCGTCGCAGCGCCGATGTTCTGGCTCGCCCGGGCGAACTGCGAGAGTGCTTCATCATCATCGATGATCCTCCGGTTCACGTCGCGGGCCATGGCACTTGCATTTCCACCGTCTTCGTAGTGCTCGACCTCTCGATCGAGCTCCGTGCGTTCCTACTCGAGCTAAGTCACGCTTCCTTGAGCTCTTGGTGTCGAGCCTTCAGTTGCTCCACCTGCAGGCGAGGCAGGGCCCCTACATCCCTCCCAACCTCGTTGTCTAGGTCGTTCATTGGGGTAGCCTCTTCCTCGTGGATGCTTTCGACGTGTCCCTCGGGGGTACCCGCCATGAAACACATGTGAGGGGTGATGGCTCCCCCTGCTGGAGTCAGAGCTAGAGGGCGACTCTGATTCTCTTGCGAGGAGGTCATGGAAAGACTCCGCGACATATTCGGTCATCCCTATGAACTCGTTGTTCACGGGGGATGGAGGCGTGCACTGCGCCACAGGGTGGCCATCGGTCTCTACGGCGTTGCAAAGACCAAATAGGAGTGCTGTCGGGGTGCTCCGAATGAGGTATTCTAGAGAGAGCGGCTCCACTCCAGCAAGCTGCGCCATGACGTTGGCGAACGAGAAGGTGAGGTGGCGCAAGTCCTCCTGGGAAGTTCGGGTCCTAGGAAGGCGCTGAGCTGGCACTCTAACCTCCCATAGTCAAAGTCAAGGAGCTGGTCACTTCTGGGCATGGGCCTTCGGTGCATGCAGCTGTAGCTCCTCAAGTGCCTCGGTGATTGTGTCAAGGTCAGCAGAGAGGAGAGGTCGGACGGCGGCGGGAGCCATCTCCAACTCTCCCTCCGTCGTGACGATGAAGCCCAGATCCCTGAAGCACACGTGTAGGCCCGGGACCTAGCTGAGGTTGTGACTAGCCATCCGAGGCCTGGTGTGGATGTCGAGACACACAAAAGGCCCATACCTAGCGTGCCAACTGTCGGTGTTTCGAGTTACCACCAACTAGTAAATTTCTAATATTGCGCGTATGGCTCGGATGGTGTGCTAAGAGGACACGAGGTTTATACTGGTTCAGGCAGAATGTCCCTATGTCCAGTTCATTGTTGCTGCTCGTGTTACTGGCACTGAAAGTTCATAGTAGAGGTTACAAACGATCGAGAGAGGGACATGTTCCAAGTCTCTGCTGAGAGGAGCGAACGGGTGCCGAGAGTTCGGTCGCTTCCCAGTTGTGTGCTTGTGTGTTCTGATCGGTTCGGGGTTCGATGGGTTCGAGTCCAAATTGATGCAATGTGTTGTGATGCCCCTTATGGGACACCCTGCTTTCCCTTTTATAGGCCAAGGGAAAGCATGGGCTACAGTGGAGGGAAAAGAGGAGAATGAGAAGGAGAAGTCCTTCAGGATCGTCGGGTCTTTCTTTTCCTTCACGCGGGTCCTGCCGACCCAGTAGACGTCAACAGGGATAGCTCCACGTCGCAGCCCTGTCCGTCACTAGCGCCATGTGTAGTCATCGTCTCCGGGTTGTGGCGCTCCACTCCATCCTGGCGGACGTCGTGGTGGACTGAAGCGCCTATCAGTGCTCGTACGAGGGTTAGGAAGAACATCACTGGTACGCCTGGTGCTGTTCTTGATGTGAATCCCCAGGTATGGCCCATCACGGCCATGGGTTATATCAGGGCATGCCGATCACCTCCCTGGTGTTAGAGCATTTACCCAGGCCCTTTTGCTTGGACCTGGAGTGGTTGGCGGAGGTATGGGTCTCTGTCGGACGAGACAGATCCCCCGGCCTCGGGGTGGGTCGAGGTGGTGTCCCCCCCAAAGGCCGAGCGAGGCGGAGCGCAAACCTGAGAGTCGAGCAAGGCAGAGCCCACCCTCAGAGGCCGGGTGAGGCAGAGCCCGCCCTTAGAGGCTGGGCGAGGTGGGGCCAGCCCTTAGAGGTCGGGCGAGGTGGAGCCCGCCCTCAGAGGCTGGGCGCGGCAGAGCCCATCCTCACAGGTCGGGCGAGGCAAAGCACAAACCTAGAGGTCGGGCGAGGCGGAGCCCGCCCTCAGAGGCCAAGCGATACAGAGCCAGCCCTCAGAGGTTGGGCGAGGCAGAGCCTGTGGCCACGGTGTCGGGCGAGGCGGAGCTTGCGCACCTAGGGGTCGGTTGGAGCTGTAGTCACACTCTTGACTGCTCGCATGAATCAATGTTGATGGTTATTAGCTTCTCCGCTGTAGTCACGCTCTTGACTGCTTGGATGAATCAATGTTGATGGTTATTAGCTTCTCCTCTTCGGGTACCCTAGTATTGGTCCCTGACATAAAGAGGCAGTCAAGAGTCCTCAAACAGCTAGTTGGGTCTAGCCTATAACATAAAAAATGGAATAATTACATAAGAATTGGGCCTGCAAAGTGTTCGGTGATTCACCATTGTTGGTTCTTTATTCTTTGTTCTTCAAGAACCAAGCTAAACCACGCCACCCTATGTTGCTCACGCACCCATCTTATTAAGGCTACTGACTCTACATCTGGTGGCCTGCCTCCTAGCTAGCCCTTGCACGTGCGGCACTCGCTTGGTAGGCAATTGCTGCCACCTTGCGTGTAGGTGACCGTGCTTGTGCTGCTTCATGCCACTATCCTGCACTGCCCTCGTGAGCCTATTGAGCTTCCCTAACCGGCCCAAGTGGTTTGTCACTCGGTTTAGAGCTACCATGTCTACACCACTATCCTAGCTTCATCACGTTCTCAAGAGGACTCAACAATGGGCCATGTTGAGAGCCAACAAAATCTGAACCAATTTGATTCACTAGAGTAGAAAAATCTTTTCTCAGTAGCGTCAACAACATCAACTCTAGACTTCTTTGGTATTTTCTTTGTAGTAGCTGCACCCTTTCTCTTTAATGTCACGCTTCAAATGTCGGAGACATTTGAACTCATGGTTAAACTGGTGGTAATCATCACCAAGAATATCGGCAATCAAATGCATCTCCTTCATGATAAAGTTGCCAACAATATGACAAGCCCTACTTTCAATCATAGCATCTACTATTACTGTTGGATGGTACGTCAGACCAAAGGTGTTAACATATCTTCACCGCTAACATGCAACCGACAGAGATGAAGGTCGCCGATTACCGCTGACTTTTACCAACGGGGGCCAAAACCGTCGATAAAGGGGGTCTAGAGCCAGCGGGGATTAACTCTTTGTAGTAGTGTTAGCAACAAACTTATCCTTTTTTGGCCTTTTAATTTTGAAGACATGAAACTTGTACTGCGAAGACCTCCCTTTCTTCTCCATGCCAGAAGCAAGCGTGTAGTTGTGTTCCATAGAAGCATCATCAATCTTCTCTTCAACAAAAGGAACCTTGAGATAGAACCTATATTTCAACCAATCATTAGCCCATTTGTTCTTGGGAGCAAGTGCAATTTGAGCAACCTCATGGCATGGCTTGAAGCTACAACAACTAAAGTATTTTGAAACCTTCTTTCCATGAACAATATTGCTTTTAAATTGAGGATGCACCTCATGCAAGCAGCAGAAGGCATCGATATTTGGTGATAAACCTTGAGTTTTAAATGCCCATACAAACAAAGCAATCTTAGAGACCCCTTTTGTATTAGCATAAGATGATGTAGTTCCACATCATACGAGTGAAGAATATCTTGGAGCAACGGATCGCATAGAAAGTAAAGAGCAGCAATGAAATAATCTCTAAACACAACAACCTTGTCGGAATGAGGGGCATGAGTATCTTTTTTTCTAGGCGCATTGTAACACCCGGTTTCAAGGACAAAGCCGAATGCACACCATATGTGAGCCCTATAAATCAAATCTCACATATAGCTACAAATGAAGGGACAGTATCAATTCAGAATGCTTAATATATAGCGAACTTAGCGAAAGAGATAACCTTCGAAAACAATCACCAGATAGACAACTCTGATCTCCGGGTGCAGACTTCACTCCACTGGATCCAACTGACTGGTTGATCACAAGCCTAACCCCTTTGAAAACTAGCCTTCTAAACTTCGTCCTGAGGTGTGGGGGAAATTGCAAGAGTGAGTCCATGTCGAACTCAACAAATATAGCAACAAGGTATTGTAATCCATAACCACATGATCAAGTTTAATTGAAAAATAAATATCTTAAACAATTGACATAAATGATCATCTTAACAAGTAAAAGTCATCATCCCTTATGTAAGTGTTCCAAGGCCGCTCGTATCCGTGAGCACGGCTAGTATACCAGTTTGTTAACTCTGCGCAGAGGTGTACACTTTCACTGTGAGTCATGATTCTCATATGCCCGGGTTAGCTAGGCCCAAAACACAGAGAACCATATAAAGCCACCCAAGAGCTTGTCTAACCAGCCAGGGCCGCAGGGTCATCAGATATAGGAACCCCTTCCAAAAATAAAGTAAAAGGCCGCTTCCAAAGTTAGGCTCAACAGGACAGAGGCTGTCCTATACCCAACTCGCAGACCTCTAACTAGCTAGAAAAGGGTTTCTCAAGCGACTAGAGCCAGAGCCATATAGCCCTCACAGCTGTACGTTAAATCCTGGATAATCAGTTACAAGACAAGTCCTTATATTGCTAAAAAGTCATCTTGTTTATGTTTATAGCATATTCATTAATCAAGTTTCAAGATCATGGTCACCGAAAGAAAACCCAAGCTATACTTGCCTTTAACACTGATCCTTCGGTAAGCTCTAATCTTCAACGTTTTCTTCTTCTTCTTCTTGATCTCCAACTTCTTATAGATCACCAACGCAAAACTCACCGACTGAACAAGACCGAAAAGCACCACACAAGCATCCGAACAAGCATGCATAGCAAACATACTAGATTAGAACAATACACCAATCAATGAAAAGATTCGAAATCTAAT
This sequence comes from Miscanthus lutarioriparius, assembly GCA_904845875.1. Lineage (NCBI taxonomy): Eukaryota > Viridiplantae > Streptophyta > Magnoliopsida > Poales > Poaceae > Miscanthus > Miscanthus lutarioriparius. The sequence goes on from CAJGYO010000005.1 coordinate 77,494,730, forward strand.
CTACGCATTGCTACGATCACACACACGCAAAAGGCACACTAATCGGAGCTACGGTAAAACAGAAACATCTATCGAAGGATTTACGTTGGAAAGAAAACTATATGCTTTATCTATTTTAATGATCATAAAACATGTATAAGATATCTCAGGGGAATATCTAAAATTGAGTTAAGTCATTTTATACTTGAGTTATTAGATTTAGAAAACTAAGATAAATTAATCATATCTTAATTATAAATATTTTGATATCTTTTATGCAAATTAGATTGAAATATAATAACAAATGAGAGTATATATATTCAAAGTATATGTCACATTTAAACTTGGCAAATTACAATTTAAAGACATACATGTTTATGTCACTAATTAATCATATTTTATTAATCAACATATATAGAACATGTGAGAGCAACTAATAGAACAATTATATTATGTCTCATAATTGATCTAAGCAAGTCATAATTAAAAAGACATTAATGTTGGCATAAGTCATATTTTATAATTATAAAAGATTATACATATGCTTTAAGTCATTTAAACATTTAACACGAAAAGATAAAGAACATATAATAACTAAACCAAAGCACTTATGTTTCAAGATTAAACTAAATCACTTATAAATCAAGAGAGATTAAGGGTGACATTAATTAGATTTACAGTAATTTATAAAAGACCGAAGTATATGCCTATGTTACTTTTAATTAGAAACTCAATTGCATAAGCACAAATCAAATTATTATCTACTTATAAAATTTCAAAGATGTGAAACATGATAAATTTTCCTACTAATGTGTACCTCATGATCAACACAGTCGTAAAAGAACAAGAACGAAATTAAACTGATTGTTTTTAATTGGGAAACCATTAACTAATTATTAATGAAATTAGTATTAGGTTAATAAATTCATAATTAACTGACATGATAAACTTTACTACTACTGCGTAGAGCACAAAATTACGAAACTAACGCAACTGGAATCGCTTGAAACGGAATTAAAACGGTTAAACGGCGGATATTAACAATAGGATGGTGAAATCGTAAATAATTACATCTTCTACCTTGGCTGTAGCTGATCGTGGCCAGCCAAATTGACTTCGACTGATCTTGGAGAAGGTGGACAGCAGACATGTCACACTTCCTACGGCAACGACGGCTTTGCCTATGTTCTTGGAAAGGCTCAGAGTGGCAGCGGCTTCCACAGCCATAAAAGGGCATCGGCATAGTTTAGTACAGATGTGTATTTAAACTATGAACTGAGGATTCACAGGGTCATGCATGATATATACATAGCTGATCGAATAAACAAGAGGCGAAGGAACTTTGCAGAATTACCATAGCTTGTTTAGCTTGGCTTCCTTCATGCATGTCCAGCTGCTACACGATATCCAGAAAACATGCATCATGATCTTGCAAACCGGTCAGCAGATAGCTATGGCTTGGCTGACGGGGGCAGCAGCATCCAGACGTAAAGGCCGAAGGCCTCTGCTTTTAAAGCGGTACATGCGATGCTGTATTCTGTAGATGATCAATGTGCTCTTGAAAGGTACCGGTGAGCAGAAGGTACGCACAGATGCAATGCATATATCTGCACTTGGTAAATGAAAAGAGAACTTACGTATTTTAGTGAATATGCATGATTAACTGTCTGTATGTAGATGAGGCATATAGATGTATATATACACATGCAAAAGCAGCATGCAGCAGCGGTATGTATTCAATGGCACCGTGTAATTAGCAGAGAAGAAAGGAAACACGAAGATGCAGATGCTCACCAATGAACGGGCAGAGTTAAAGATCCTGCATGGCGGCATGGCTGACAATTCTGGTGGTGGCATCGACGACGACGGCGGTGAGAGAAAGAGCAGAAAAATATAATTTACTACACGAAGGATTTTCCAAACTAGGGCCTCCCCTTACGGTAGTTTTGGTGTGCTTTGCCCAAGGGGTTGGTAGATATATATAGAAAGAAAAAGTCCCCACATCTATATCAACTAGCAATATGGTACTAATTAATGTTGCACCCTCTACCTTTACTAATAGGCCTAATTAATTATTAAAGTCCATTAGTAAATAAAGACATGGGCCTTTGGGCATGAGGAAATCTGAGAAATTTTATTATTTTCGGAATTAATTAATTTCATGGATAAAATAATTCTAGAAAAGTCCAGAATTGAATTTTAAGCCACGAAAAATACTCCAAAGGCTCCGAAAATTTAGGGAAAATTTTCAGAGATATTTTAGAACAAGACGAACCCAAATAAAGTATTTTGAGCTCATGAAAAGATATTTTGGAGCATTTGAAAATTAAATTATGCTCACAAACAAGTGGGAACAAGTTCCGGAAAAAGCCGAAGAAATTCCCGAGGTATCCATGGAGATAGGTTGATGAATAGTGAGCAGGAAGGAGTGATTTGGATTTCATGGAAAAGATTTTAGGATACTTCTCAAGCAAATATTAAATTAGAAAACAAGTAATTTGATCCGTGAGAAAGACTAAGAATTGCTGGAGAAAGAAGATTGACTTACTAAACGCATTTTAAAAATCTTTTCTCACAACATGAAATAAATCAACAACCAAGCATCACATCAAGCAATAGCTCGTCAAATTAATTTGGAAAAGCTTGAAAATTCACATTTTTCCTATAACTAAATTTACGTTAGTTCAAACTAAGATTGGTAAATTTTATCCAAATATCAAAACATTTATTTTAATTAGTGTTTTCTATGCACAACCCAAAATTAGAAATTTTGGGGTGTGACACGCATGAACACAGTCTTAATTCATAAACTTCCTAGCAACATAATTAGACAACATCACTTTGGTTACCAACCAATGCCCGAACAACGCCTGAACTTTGGAGACTTCACCTCATCATCCATCAGGTTAGAATCTAAGACCTCAACATCATCCAACTTTTTGTTATAGGGAAGAGAAGTTGAACGCCGTCACCTCTTGATACATCTAAAGAAAAAAACACATAAGTCAAACTTCTAATGCCATGTTGAGACAAATAAATGAAATCGAGTGAAGAAATCAATCTTCAAAGCAACAAATGAAAGAGTCTTGGTAGAAAAGAAAAATTGAGAAGCACGCAGAGATCACAAAACCTCGATAACTTTCACAGCCTAAGACCCGCTGTATATAGGCGACTTGGGTCAAATTAACCATTAGAATTCAAAAGTGCATCAAAAAGGAGTTTTTTGTCCTTTTCTCAAAGATAATAATAAAAAACAAGGAAGATTACTTCAAAGGCTGAGGACAACATTTCACCTTCAATCAAAGTGAAAAACTTCATGGGATCAGCCCTTCAGAGAAAGCCATCACCGTGAGGGGCTGCTATTGAGGACTAGACCTTGGTGAACATAGCCCCCAATGGCATAATGAAACCACCTTCAACAAACTAACCAATTCTGCAGGAAACACATCTTTGGAAGCTTCACCAGAGGCAAAGGAACACTCGGGGCTTTGTATGAACACCGGGAACCAAAATAAAGGCTTCTTTGTTAGATGAAGGCTAAACAAGGCATTACACTAGAAAACAAAGATCTGCGGTGACCTTCGCTAAATCCCTAAAGACAGGAACAACAAAAAAGACTCTATGTGATGTACCGAAGATGGGTGCAAATAGACGTGGGCTAACGGAGCTCTAGGCAAGCGAAGACACATAATTTGTGTCAAGAAGGAATTGGTTCACTATGCAAATCACCAAATTGCCCTTAAGGGCAGTATTGTATATTTCTATGTAAAGAATCGAATGAAGGGGTAAAAGGGGAACCATGCATCCTATATTGTTGAAGCTTCCCTCCCCTATAAGTACTCCTAAAGTGTACAGTACTGACAAGTGAATGAGAAGCATGTTAACTCAAATTGAATTGTCCCCTTGTCATTTGATTGATAGTTGAGTGATTTCACCCAACAATTATAATGATCAAGTAGATGATATTTGTAACACCTTTGTGTTAAGCATTGCAATTGGCACTTGCATTTCATGAGCACAAGCATCATCCAAGCATTCATGAACAAGAGCATATGAAATTTCATCTCCTTCTTATGCATTATCACATGAAATGTTGATTTATATATATGTTTATGCTTGCAATCATGTATAATGGTTGTGAGGTCATGAAAACACCTTAGACACATCTAGGATGGTAAATGGAATAGTGTTTGTATTCATGACATTGGCCAATTTTGTTTCTAAGTGTTGGTTTCATTTGAAATGTCATTTTCATGATGCTAGTTTGACTAAAGCTGACCAGTAGCTTAGAGTGTTTGCATGGCTGTGTGACCTAGATAAATGTTGTAGTACTTGACTGGGGTAACAACTTTTATTTTTGGGTCAAGGTCTAATTCAGTGCATAGCATGCTCAAAAATAGCTCATAAGTATCAACAAAATGCTGTTTTGAGACTTGCAAAATTTTCTAAGTGTTGAAACGGTTTTCAGTTTTAGAGTACCTCACTTTGGAGCAATGTAGTTTGTTAACTAGTGAGAATTAGATGATGGTTCTTAAAGCAAAGTTGGAGATCTCATGTAGCTCTACAACTTTCATTAATGAAGTTTTTGCAGTGGACAAACGGATTAGGAAGTATAGCATCGTTATTTTGCACTGTCAGTCAACGATGACAATGTTTGAACCTATGCCCGCGTGTGGCGTCATGGCCGACCAGCCATAGGCCATCGCCGCCGCGTGGTGGCAGCATGCCGGCGTTGGCCCGGCCGGTCAAGCCCGAGCGCGCACTTAAGCACCGCGCACCCACCACTCCACCCACTCGCCCGCTCTCACTACCTCTTGCTCGCTCTACGTCTTCGCAGCGCCATGCCGAGCACCTCCGCAGCTCTGCCACAACCACTCACCGTTGACATAGCTCCACTAGTCGATTCTCCTGGGCCACAGCTGCTAAGCCAGCACCTCCACCTCCTCGAGCTACCAACACCAACTACCGACCACAGGTAGTGCGACATTTCGCCTCTCCGCAGCCGCCGTCATCGTGGCTCACCGTGGCCCCGCCGTTCCACTGCACCGCATGCCTCCATCTCCTCTGGTCTAGCACCGCTCTAGAGTCTAGAAGCTTAGGCTAGAATTAGGGATGACACCACCGCTTGACGGCGTCAGAACGGGTCGCCGCTCCACCCGCGCCCGCCATGGCCGCCGTGGCACTCGAGCTCGCTGCCACCAAGTTGGTTCACTGTCTCACTCCTTTCATGTGTGTCGTTTAGCCAGAACAGTGAGAGCACCGCCCTGCTCTGTGCGCCGCCGCATGGCCATGCAAGCGGCCGAGCTCATCAACGCCACCCCGAGCCTTCACCTGCGCCATGTAGCTCCGTTAGGTCACCAGGATGGAGTAGCCATCCTTGCCTAAGTGTGCTGTAGCTAGAGATGGATGGCGTACCGCCATCAACCTTCGCCGTCCACCATGGTCGTCGTCGAGCTTGCTCCAGTGAGCCACCGAGCCAACCAAGCCTACCAGTCGATGCGCGTGGATGAGATAAGTGTAGTGATGAAGGTGCTACCACCGGAGACTTCGCCATCGGCGAGTTCTCACCGGTCAGCGTCGTCCCCTATTTTGTCTCGCTGACGGGTGGGTCCCCATTGACCGCAGGCCCCGGCTGTCAGTGTGTATGATATTTGATTTTCTCGATTTATTTCATAGATTTGAATGCATGTTTCAAAAATTCATATCTCAAGCTAGGATTGTCCAATTTTGGTGAACCAAATTTTGTTAGTTTCATGTTGAAGTGTAGTATTTGATAAAAATATGAGATGCACTGTTTCTAGTATTTCTCTAGGAGAATAAAATGTAGCTAGATAAATGCTTTTTAAATGGTTTCTATCTTGTAAATTGCATAACTTGAGCTCGATAGGTGATAAAATTGTGATTCTAATTTTGGTGGTCTTTTGTTGACATGCTATAGCTAGGAAAAGTACTAAACTTGCAGTGGTCATACTTTGAATATGGTCTTCATATTTAATCATAATTAATTACTAGTTTCTAGTGAAATTAATTGAGGTAAAAATACATAACATATGATCATGCAAATTTTTACACAGTATTCTTATGCTTGGAGTAATGTAAGAAAAATATTAAATCTATTGCTTGACACTTTTCACTATGCCAAACTATTTTTGCTAAAATAAGCCTATGTAACTTGTCATTTTTGTAGAGGTAGTTATACTTATCCAAATAGCATGAAATTTGTACAGTAGACTATTGAGGTCATATGTGAGCTACTATAATGTCTCAAAATTTATTGAGCTTTACAATTATTTATCCTTTAAATCACCACATTATCTAAGGAAATTAATAAATGGATATAAGTAATTTAGTTTTGTTTAACCATGATGTTTTCTATGGTTATTGTGATGCATATGATATGTTGATGTTATTAGTTAGGCTTAAAAGCAATGGGTTGTATGCAACTAGTAAATTATTGCTTTATAATTCAACTAGATGGCTGCATGTATAGTTTCGGTTGAGTTGATAATTTCATGATGATAATAGTCTTTTATGTAAAAATTGGTAATAACAAAGTTGTAGATAACTTATTTATCTACCTTGTGTTAAATTTTCATAGTCATAGGCCTTATAGTTTAAAAATTATGGCTATTAGAAGTCTGTTGTCAGAAATGCTTGCTCTCTAGACAGATTTTAATGATTGAATTGTTTGACCTAGATAACTGCTGAATCACATTAAGTGTATTAAAAGAAAGTTGTAGGCAATTTAATAAGCTTTCCAGAATGTCCACAACCATATTATTTTGATGTATATAACTCCAGTTATGGTAAAAACAAGTGGCTATTGTCTTGTCATTCTGAAAAATGATTTACATAAGTGTTTGCTTAAGTTACTAGAGAAGACATAAGCACCTACTCAGTAAAATAAGATTCAACTTGTTGTTACTTTAATGCAAAGCTATTGAAAACACTTATGAGGATGCATTCATTACATCATATCATATTATACATGTTGTCATATATGCATTCATGATATCTTAATTTATGTTCATGCATATAGGATCGTCCGAAGAAATAACTCTGTTGGAGTTCAACAAAGAGGAGGAGGAGGATCAGCAGGAGATGCCTTAGGCCGCAGCTCTAGGAGAAGAGGAGCAGACTCTTGAAGATCTCCCTGAGTGCCTGGATCACTGGCCAACCTCTTTCCTCAAAGGCAAGCCCCGGAGCATTCTAAATCTCCCATGTTTTATAAAATATTACTTGAGTCCTTTATGTTTGATGCATTAGGTTATAAGAGTTGATTGGAAACACTTAATGCATAGAACTACCTTGTCTAGTTACATGTACCTTTAATCCTGTGTAGGTCTAGGATCGAATATATGCTTAGATTGGTGGAAATCGGGTGATTTCCTGTCACCTATGAGATATAGGTGGATACCGAAGCACGGTTGGCTATTTTTGCTATCGTGGAAAAGAACCATGGAGTAATGTAAATGGAGGCCAGGCGGAGTCTATGTGTGGGTTGACTCATGTGATTCTGTTTGTGCCGATTAAGGACCATACTGTTGTTGGGTGCTTTTGATAAGATTGAACGCATGCCTATCACTTAGCTGGCCAGATAACTCATTCCGACCGTGAAGCCGAGTACCTCAACTCAGGTCAGGTCTCATTCTATTAGAGTGCGCACTCTGGATGGTAGTAAGGATGTTCGGGGAGCTAGACGTGAGCCTAAGCGTACGCCGGGCCTAAACATCCTGGTAGCTGGTTGTCCCTGATTGTGTGGCACTGGGCGAACCCGCAAAATGTGGACTTCAGTTGTACCAAAGGTGACATAAGGTGACTGTTGATCTAGTATGTCGGGGTTTGTGTTAGGAATAAATTCCCAGTTGATTGAAATCGATTCAAATCGCCATCTCTCCTAGACAGTGAGAAACTTGGCTAATACCAACATCGTAGTAACTGTGGTATGGAACATGATGGTTCGGATAAATATGGAATTACTACACCGGCTATGGTTACTATTGAATGTTACTAAATGATATACTACATGTTTGGCACAGGTTAGAGCTAATCTAGAGATGAATAGCTATAATTAACTTGATGACTGAATTATAATTGTACAACTGAGTTAGTCGCTTTTTATGCAAAATGTTGTCAAGCTACCTCCACTCATAAAGCCTTGCATAATCCTTGGAGTCACTTTGTTTTTGGTTTATGATGGGCAAGTTTGGCTGAGTACCTTCTCGTACTTAGGGTTTTATTCCCATTGTTATAGATGGTACAGTTTATCATGGCTATTGCAAAAACTACTTCTATCCCGCCGTGGATGAGGAGTGAGCCCTGGGCAGGCATCTCTTATTAATCCTTCTTATATGCTTTTGTGGGAGTGTGATCATGAACTGGCACTATGTATTTGAACAATGATGGCAGATGTTAGTTTCAAACTTTAATTTGCTTCTGCTACTATTTACTAAACTTGGTTTGTAATAACCTTAATTCATACTCTAATAAATGAACTATATTTGTTAACCTTATGTAACATGTGACATGTATGTTGAATCATGTACGATCTTGGTTGTATGTTGATGGTTAATCGAGACCTGTCGTGATACTCGACGGACTACCGGGTTTATATGGGCTCAAGTATGATAGTGCGACCGCTTGCGGACTACCATTGTACTTGTGCTCATATAAATTGGTTGGTTCTGCTACAGCTGACATCAGAGCAAGATTCAACATTAATTGCCACATGTGTATTTAAAACAAAGGTTTTTGTTTTCCAAAACTAGTTTAGCAACTTATAGCTATATATATAGGTGTTTTAAAAACCTAGAGTTGAATCTAAAGTGTGCCAGTGATCACTTCCTTTATGCCTAGTTAAGGACTTCAGGTGGCTAATTAAGTACTAATTTGGGGGGTTTTATTTTCGTTGTCCATACGGCATGCTATTGTATGGATGCCATTCACTTGAGTGGTAATGTATGGATCAAATGCCTCTATGTCTAAGGTAAGATGACATCATCATTACAGTGGCATGACCGCAAGATGTGAGCGTGCGGTCTATAGGGAGAGTTAGCCTTGATACTAAAGTATATATATGTCTCATATATATGCGGAGGTATTTAATTGTGGGTTAGCTTTGATACGAGTGTGTATGCATATTTATATGTATATATAGGATGTATTTACTTTCGGGTAGCCTTGATACGAAAGTATATATATATGGGTATATATATGGAAGTATTTAGATTGCAACCTAGAGCCTAGATTTACATTCTGCATATATACTTGTGGGGTTGGGCTGAAATGAAATTCTTGTGCAGGTACACTAACAGCGAAACGTGTAGCGCGACTAGTTACGCTATATATGAGAACGTATGTATGCCACCGTGTATGCCATTAGAAGTTTTAATTTTTCCTAAGTTTGTGAGGATGTACGGAACGTGCATGCATCATGACAAAAATCATTATTCCATACTTGTATTGTTCCTTCCCTTATAAAACTCTTACTCAGTTATGTGACTCCTATCCATTATGACTTTGTCTCATGAGAGTTGCACCATGTTGTTGGTACAGATGGCAGCACCGGCTGGAAGTGAGAATTTCCTGTTGATGTTTGGTACTCCTGCCCTACTTTGGAGTGTCTTGCATTATGCGAGGTATTACGAACCGCCCCTCTATTATTGGAATGAAGTATACCTAGAGGGACAACCATGGTATGAAGTACAGCTGACCATACTAGCTCATAACCAAGCACCCTTTTGGTAGGAATGGAAGGCGGAATCTGAAGGAAGAGCTCCTTGGAAAGCTGCCCAAGTAGTGGCTTTTGAGGTGCTAAGTTAGATTTGTCAGTAGCATGGGGATGTGCTTACCGGCAGTGCTGCTAGTACTTTTCCTCGAGTGGACCCATCCACAACAGTATGGGCACAGCGCAACAGCAATGCATTGATCCAAGACCGGGATGAGCGGGCAGATAGTTCTAGTCCTGCTATGAACGCAATGTTTGCAGTGATGAAGATGTTCTGTGCTCATTAGGACACCAGGGACTTCTGGCAGGAGTCCTATACCACTTGCACGGATAAGCTCATGAGAGCCAAAGCTACACAGCATAAGCTAAAGAAGCGTGTGCGCAAGCACAAAAAGGCAGCAAGTGAGGCTTGATGGGAAACCGATCAAGCTTATGTAGCTTTGGGAAATCTCCACACCCAACTGGAGCAAGTTGATCAGCAGAGAGCTATCGCCCAAGAAGCAAGAGCGGATGATCAGGCAGTGTTAGTAGGACTGTGGGAGCCGCTGGAGGCCGCCTGTGCTAAGGTGTTCATAGCTACGCACCAGCGAATCCTACCAAATAACCATGCAGCTATGGCAGAAGTAGGACAAGATAGGACCCAAGCCTTGAGCGTACAGCAAGACCGTGTCAAGAGGGACTTGCACCAGTAGCTTACACAAACCCAGAACATGGTGGTTGATCTTCAGCATGAGGTGTATTTCCTGAACAACCAACTGCACCCAATCCTTAATGAGGAATAAGAAGATCCAGAGATGTTGATCGAGGATGATGGTTGGGAGGAAGAAGTGGAGCTAGAGGATGAGGACGATCCTATCTCTGACCTCGACAGCGAGCACGCAGAAGATTAGCATCGCCTAGTGACTAGTTAAAGTGCTAGATGTATCCCTATTATTTATGTAATGGACTTGTAGCTTGAAGTTTGGTATTCGTGATTTGACTTTCGTGTAATATTAGCACTTTGTATGTTTTTTCATGATGGGTTGAACATTAGTGAAATTCTAGTTTTGTTTTATTGGTGATTATGACATGCATGTTAATGCAATGCGAGCCCAATAAGTGATCAAATTGGTGATGTCATGTTACGAGAATGAATTATTGTGCCTTTGTTTTATTGTATGAATTTAAGATTCTCTCCAGTAATTTTAGTTTGGCATGATTATTCAATTCATTTGCAATCTCCTAACATAATCCAATAATCACTTATTATTGCAACTTTGTAGATGACTCGCACTCGCGCTAGAGCAGGCAACAACCAAAGTGGCAATGACAGTGGCTTACCACCACCGCCACCACCATCTGCGAATGAATTCTTCGCACAGTTCTTGGGTAGTCAGAGAACAATGGAGGAAACACTACGCCTCATCGTGTAGAACACTGCTCGGGTCCGTCAGCAACAATAGGGGCCTGAGCCAAACCAATACAACTCCTTCAAGGATTTTCTGGACACTAAGCCTTCTATCTTCAAGGTGGCCAAAGAACCGCTCCAGGGAGATGAATGGCTAAACATAATCGAGCAAAAGTTTCATCTATTGAGGGTTATGGAACATCAGAAGGCAGAATATGCATCTCATCAGCTGCAATGACCAGCCGGGATATAGTGGATCCATTTCCTATCCTCCCTACCTGCCAACTCACAGGGCACATGGGAGCAATTTAAGTTAGACTTTATGAGACATTACATTCCCCCAGGGGCTAATGTGCATGAAAGCAGCCGAGTTCATGTGACTCACACAAGGAACCAAGACCCTTACGGAGTACATGCATGCTTTCAACAATTTGTCCCATTATGCCCTAGGGTTCGTCGATACAGAAGAAAAGAAGATTGAAAGCTTGAAGAGAGGCCTTAGCACTAAGCTAATGAAAACTATGGACAACTCTAGGTGCACCACATACAATGAGTTCATCAGTGATGCCTTGACTCAAAAGAACCAGAACAATCTACACGCAGTGGTGAAGGGCCGCAAGAGAGCAGCTGAGGCAGGCGCCTCAGGATCTTCCCAGTCTAGAACTCCAGTGGCGGCTAGGCCACAGTTTTGACCGCCAGCGCCCAAATTCTGGCTCCTCCGCCAAAAGCCTAGGCCAACCGACCTCAGAAGGTGTTTCGTAAGGCGTTCACCATTGCCCTACCCTAGGGAAACGGAGGGCAAGGAAGCTCAGCAAGACCCAGGAGCAATCAGCCATGCTTCAGCTGTAATCAGTTGGGTCATTGGGCCAAGGAATGCCCCCATCCTAAGAAGAACAACAATCAAATCCAGAGTAGTTAGAGACAGGCAAATCCTAAAGCACGTCCTAAATACGTGCATTACATCGCTGTTGAAGAAGTTCCTACAGGAGAGGTTGTCACAGCCGGTATGTTTCTTGTTACCAAGCATCCCACCATTGTTTTATTTGATTCTAGAGCTTCTCATTCATTTATGAGCCAAGCATTTGCATCTAAGTATGATCAGAAAAAAAATTGAGGTAAACAAGGGAGGTTATAGTATAAGTTTGGTTGGGGCTACTATCTCTACAAACCAAATAGTCAGAGATGTGCTCATCTCTATACAAGAGAGGGAGTACACGATGGATCTAATAGTATTGCCCAGATTAGCCATAAATGTGATCTTAGGCATGAGTTGGATGAGTGACCATGGTGTTCTCATTGACACATCCACTCGGACAATTATGTTGAGAGAACCGAAGGGAGGTAATGCTTTTCTAGTACCACTTCCCCAAAGTTTTGATCTCCAAAACTTGTCTTGTGCTATCCAAGCCACTACCCTTTGTGATATTCCAGTGGTTTGTGAGTTTCCTGATGTATTTCAAGATGAGTTGCCAGGTTTACCGCCTGATAGGGATGTGGAATTTAAGATTGAGTTAGTGCCAGGTACGGCACCTATCTCAAGAAGACCCTATAATATGCCACCAAATGAGTTAGCTGAACTTAAAATTCCGTTACAAGAACTATTGGACAAAGGTCTCATTCAACCAAGTTCATCTCCATGGGGATGTCCAGCTTTGTTTGTAAAGAAAAAGGACAAGTCTTTGAGAATGTGTGTGGATTATAGGCCTGAAAGCATCTAGGCCCCTAGTTGGGTTTCAGTGATTAATAGCGACACGAGATTACTATGACTAACGTGTGTTTTGTAGAGGCAATTTGAGTTAGGTCATGGTAATGGCAATTGATTGGGCAATCATGGTTGTCATGCCCCCGTCGATGGAAATCATTTTGGTTTTTAAAGGATGGACGACAAGGTTAAGAACGGACTAGTTCTAAGTGTCGTTTGGTGTTGAAGAGACACTTAGAGTAGTTTAGGACTTTGTTTTTCCTTTGGCCGTACTATTAAGGGGGTATGGACTAGTAGCTTGACCTAGGTGAGTCTAGTGGGTTAGGTGTGGTGCACACTTGTCAAACCTAGCACTAGGTAGCTCAGGAGTAGCCCTAAGATCAATTGGAGCAAACTTTATTCACATAGAATTTCGAGTTGGAAGTGAATGGAGGGTCAAATGATTGACTGGACGCTGGTCTGGTTGTGACCGGATGCTGGAGGGAGAGTTCGGTCAGTTCATTTGATCAACTGAAGTCGTCTGGTACTGACCGGACACTGAGTGAAAGTGGACCGGACGCTAGAGTCCTATGTCTGGTCAACTCCAGAGAGGTTTTAGAGGAGGATTTTCTTGATCGGACGCGTCCGGTCAGTGCTATCCAGACGCTGGTCAGGATCCGGTAACTGACCGGATGCTGAACAGTGAAGTGATCGGACTCTGGGTTCCAGCATCCGGTCAACATCAGTAAGGTTCCAGGTAGCATTTTTCTTGACCGGACGCGTCCAGTCAGTGCTGACCGGACGCTGGTCAGAGTCCGGTCAGAGCATAATGGCTCTTTACGGGTATAACTGACCGAAGCATCTGGTCACCCTAACTGCAGCGTCCGATCACCACGCAGAATGCTGACTTAGTTTCCAAACGTTATGTTTTGAATGAGGGGGTATAAATACTTACTCCACTTGTCCAAGGGAGGTCTCTTGCCCATTTGTTCAGCTGAGAAACACCTTGAGAGTGTAAGGGAGAGCAAGAGCCTAGTGAGGTGATTGAGATTTGAGAATCCCAGATTAAGTCCTCATTAGTGCAAGGAGAGTAGCAAGTGTGCATCCACCCTTCTCATTAGGCTTGTCGTGGTCAAGTGAGAGTTTGTGCTTGTTACACTTGGTGATCACCATCACCTAGATGGCTTGGTGGTGATTTTGGAGCTTGGTGATCATCCGGCGGAGCTTGTGGATGACCCAACTCAAGTTGTGAGAGGTTGTGGGCGATTCACCGCGATGAAGTGTCGAAGAATCAGCCCATAGAGAGCACTTGATCCTTGCATGGATCAAGGGGGAGCTACACCCTTACGTGGGTGCTCCAACGAGGACTAGTGGGGAGTGGTGACTCTCTGATACCTTAGGAAAACATCGCCATGTTCCTTTCCCTCTCTTTACTTTGAGCATTTACATTTGAGCAATTCATTTCATGTCTTTACATTCCTAGAATTGCCATGCTAGAGTGGGATTGGAACCTAGGGTGCAAAACTTTTGTGTGGTAGAACAATAGAAACACATTCTAGGCAGAAGGGGTGAAGTGGGTTAAGTGTAGGGTTCAATTATTGCAAAGAATTTAGAATTAACCCAATTCACCCCCTCTCTTGGGCATCTTGATCCTTTCAGTTGGTATCAGAGCCTCGTGCTCGCTTAATTAGGCTTAACCGCCTAGAGAAAGATGTCCCACGGGGATAGAACTCCTCCTATCTTTGAGGGAGATTATTTTCTTTATTGGAAAATCTGCATAGAGGCTTATTTAGAAGCTTTAGATGTTGGAATTCTTAGAGCCACCTCACAAGGCTTCCCAAAACCTAAGGATCCTACACACCTTCAAGGCGATGAAGTTAATTATGAGAAATGGAATGCAAAGGCTAGAAACACCATCTTTAGAGGCCTTTGCAAAGATGTTTTTAACCGCATGCGGAACCACAAGGACGTCCATGCACTATGGTCGAACATTTGTGCGCTCCATGAGGGAACTAAGAGTGAGCGTGACGAACGCTACCACCTTGTTATGAAAAAGCTTAATTCATTTGAGATGCTTCCTAGAGAAAGTGCTAATGAAATGTATTCACGCTTAAATGTTCTTGTAGAGGAAGTCAATGGGCTTGGACTCACACAAATGCAACCCTCCGATGTTGTTAGAAAAATCTTGAGTGTCCTCCCCATTGATAAATATGGGCATATTGTGACCGTGCTTCATCAAGGTGATCTTTCCACCACTACACCAACTCAAAAATTGGGAAAGATCAATGCACATGAGATGTATATGCACATCACACCACAAGATGGCTCTTCTTCCACAAAGAAGAAAGACTTGGCATTCAAGGCTGGCCAAGAGAAGAAGGGCAAAGCAAGAGTTGAACATGAGAGCTCAAGTGATGATGAAATTGATGATACAAGTCTTGCTCTCATGGTGAGAAGAACCGCCAAGATGCTTAAGCTAAATAAGAACGGTGTCAAGTTTGATGGCAAGAAGAAGAAATTCTTCACTCGCAATAGAAGGAAGCCAATCTCCAAAATGGATTGCTATAATTATAGAGAACTTGGTCATCTAGCTCATCAATGCCCCAAGCCCAAGAAAGACAACTACAAGAAGAAGTACAAGGGCAAGAAAGATGACTCAAGTGATGAAGATGATGATGAGAAGAAGAAAAACAAGCCATACAAGAAGAAGGATGGCAAGAAGAAGGATTTCCACAAGAAGAAGAAGAATGGCAAGGCATACATCGTTGGTGATTGGCTCACGAATATTGATTCATCAAGTTACTCATCCGATGATGAAAGTGAGAACGAGAAGGTGGCCGCTATTGTAATTGAGTCTTCACTATCTTCACCGACACCACCGCCGTCCTCCTCTACACACCTATGCCTTATGGCCAAGGGTGGATGAAAGGTACAAAATGATGATGATAGTAGTGGTGATGATAATGCTAGCAATGATGATAGTGATAGTGATGATGAATTTGAATCACCTTCTTATGATGATCTTGTCAAGTTGCTCAATTAATATACTAAAATCATTAGAAAGACAAGAGCTAAAAATGAAAAGCTATAACTTGAGAAGGACTCACTCTTAGCAAAATGTGATATAGCCGAAAAAGCTAGTGTTGAGCTTAGAGAAGAAAATAAAATTATGTCATCCAAACTCAAGGAGCTCAAATCCTCTAAAAAGGAGCTTAAAGAAAAATATGATAAACTTGAGGGGATACATAATGAGCTCACCACTAGCTACAATATGATAAAAGAAGAGTACACAAATCTCAAGGTTAATCTTGATAATCTTGTTGTCTCTCATGAGTTATTATCCAATGAGCCACATGATGCTACTAACCATGTTGTTAAGATTGATATAGCTACATCATGTGATGACTTAATTGTTGAGAGCATTGAGCAAAGATCTAGTAGCAAAGGCAAGAAAGGGGTTGAGACTAACAACTATGATGAGTATGTCAAGCTCAAGCATGAGAATGAAAAGCTCAAGAAAGATCTTGAAAAGCTATCAACCACCAACACAATTGTGATAGAGAACCTTGATCATGATTGTGATATAGCTCTTGAGAATGAGAAGCTCAAAGAAGAGAACAAGAGACTCAAGATGGAGAAAAATCATGATGAACTTAAAGAAGAGAACAAGAAGCTCAAGTTGGAGATAGAACATCTCAAGACCGGCTTCAGCAAGTTCACAAGAGGCCAATATCTCCAAAGTGAGCTACTCATGAACACCGTGATGAAGATAGATAGAAGCGGTATTGGGTACTTGGCAAATCAAGAGAAGAAGGCTCAAGCTCAACATCAACAACAACACAAGTCAAAACCAAAGCCAAAAAGGTATTTTGAGTGTGGACAAGAAGGTCACCTTGCCCATGAGTGTCAAACTCCAACACCACAACCCTTGCCCAAGCATGCTAGACCCTTTGCTTTCAATGCTCATTACATGCTTAGAAAGGACTCTAGTGAAAAAATAAAAGTCATGTTCTTAGGTCCTCCCAACAAGAATAGGCCTAAGAAAATTTGGGTTGTAAAGTCATTAGTTGAGAAAGTCAACGGCCCCCATCAAGTTTGGGTCCTTAAACATCAAGCTTCATCTCTTGTGTGTAAGTGAACCACAAGACCGGTGGAAGTCAATGGGTTATTGATAGTGGTTGCACTCAACATATGACCGGTGATCCTCGTATGTTCACCTCATTAGATGAAGAAGTAGATGGTCTAGAAAGGATAACATTTGGTGATAATTCAAAGGGCAAAGTTCAAGGATTGGGCAAAGTAGCAATATCAAATGATCATTCAATATCAAATGTGCTATATGTTGCTTCTTTGAGCTTCAACTTGCTATCCGTTGGTCAATTGTGTGATCTTGGCTTTCAAAGCTTGTTCACCAAGAAGGAAGTGGTTGTGTCTAAGAAAGATGATGATCAAGTTATATTCAAGGGATTTTGATACAACAACCTATATCTAGTTGATTTCACATCCGAAGATGCAAACTTGAAGACATGCCTATTCACTAAAACATCACTTGGGTGGCTATGGCATAGAAGACTTGCACATGTTGGGATGAGCTCACTCAAGAAGCTAATGAAGAATGAATTGGTGAAAGGTTTGAAGGATGTGAAATTTGAGAAGGACAAGCTTTGTAGTGCATGTCAAGCCGGCAAGAAAGTTGCAAACACTCATCCAACAAAAGCTTACATGTCAACAACAAGAGTGCTAGAGCTCCTTCACATGGACCTATTTGGACCAACAACTTACAAGAGTCTGGGAGGAAATCTCTATTGTCTTGTGATAGTTGATGACTACTCTAGATATACTTGGGTATTCTTCCTTCATGACAAGACCGAAGTTGCATTATGTTTCAAGAAGTTTGCTAAGAGAGCACAAAATGAATTTGAAGTGAAGCTCAAGAAGATTCAGATTGGATAAATGCCATGCATAAAGAGTTGAACAACTTCACCCGCAATGAAGTTTGGACTTTTGAAGAGCGACCACAAGGTGCAAGAGTCATTAGAACAAAGTGGGTGTTCCGCAACAAGCAAGATGATCAAGGCATTGTTGTGAGGAACAAGGCAAGACTAGTTGCAAAGGGGTTCTCTTAAGTTGAAGGGTTGGATTTTGGAGAGACCTTTGCACCGGTTGCAAGACTTGAAGCCATTCGTATCCTCCTTGCATATGCATCGCATCATGAAATGAAACTATGTCAATGGATGTTAAAAGTACATTTATAAATGGCTTCATAAATGAACTAGTCTATGTTGATCAACCTCTCGGGTTTAAAGACCCTAGATATCCTAATCATGTTTATAGGTTGTTCAAGGCGCTTTATGGGCTTAAGAAAACCCCAAGAGCTTGGTATGAATGCCTTTAGGATTTCCTCATTAAGAAGGGCTTCACCATTGGGAAGGTCGACACCACACTATTCACCAAGAAGCTTGATGGAGAAATCTTCATTTGTCAAGTATATGTTGATGATATCATATTTGGCTCATCAAATGAAGATTATTGCATAGAGTTTGGTGAATTGATGTCGAAGGAATTTGAGATGTCAATGATTGAAGAGCTTACATTCTTTCTTAGTTTTCAAGTCAAGCAAATGAGGGAAGAGATTTTCATCTCTCAAGAAAAGTATACCAAGGACCTTCTCAAGAGGTTTAAAATGGATGAATGTAAGCCAATCAAGACACCTATGCCATCAAATGGACATCTCGACCTAGATAAGGGAGGTAAAATGATTGATCAAACTGTCTACCGCTCTATGATTGGTAGGTTGTTATATTTGATCACATCTAGGCCCGACATCATGTTTAGTGTGTGTATGTGTGCTAGATTTCAAGCTAATCCTAAGGAAGCTCATTTGGTTGCCGTTAAAAGAATCCTTAGGTACCTTAAGCACACACCAAGCATTGGTCTTTGGTATCCCAAATGACCTAGATTCCAACTAGTTGGCTATTTCGATTCAGATTATGTCGGTTGCAAAATTGATAGAAAAAGCACATTCGGAGGGTGCCATTTGCTTGGTAGATCATTAGTGTCTTGGTCCTCCAAGAAGCAAAATAGTGTGGCTTTGTCCACCGCCGAAGCAGAATACATTGCCGCGGGTGCTTGTTGTGCACAAATACTTTACATGAAGTAAACTTTGCTAGACTATGGTGCAGTTCTAGAAAAGGTACCTATTTTGTTTGACAATGAGAGTACAGTAAAGCTTGCTAATAATCCGGTTCAACACTCTCGCACCAAGCACATAGATATCCGCCATCACTTTCTTAGAGATTATGTTGCTAAAAATGATATATCACTAGAAGGTGTAAGGACCGAGGATCAATTGGCAGATATCTTCACTAAACCGCTAGATGATGCTATATTTTGTCGGTTGAGAAATGAGCTCAATGTGCTTGATTTTAGTGAGCTTATAGGGCAGCCTACACCTCCAGTATTTCGAGTTCTAGCTCCTACCATAGCTGCTCTAGTTACTGGGACTACTAAGATGATCCCGTCATCTGTTGCATCATCCAAGCCACCTTAGACAGTCACTCCTATCCTTGAGGCTTCAATGACAGCGACAGAGGCAGATGTGACTCCACTTCCTACTGTGATACTTCCAGAGTCATAGGCCATGCTAGTTACTGATTCGACTGCTCTTGTCCCACCATCCGACCCTTAGGTTTTGGTGCTTGACGCCAAAGGGGGAGAGGGAGCGAGTATGTTACATCTAGGGGGAGCGTGTGATCTAGGGGGAGCATGTGATTCGTTACTTTTGGTTCTTTGTGTGTGATACTTTGTGCATTCAAATTTTCTTTCATGCATTGCATTACATAGTTGTGATGGTGAGACTTATGTGACATGTGTGCTCTCTACATTGATATCTTTATATATGTCATGTCACTTGGTTATGCTCATTTGCTTTGCTTCCACGTTTTACTCTGATTCAAATGAGCTTTACTTTATGTACTCATACTTAATTCATATCTATTGAGTACACCATGTTGGCTTGGGTCATATAAGCATGTCTAGCCCCTTTGCTCTTATTGTCAAAAGCTTATATGAACCAAGCATGTTGAAAACCTCACTAATTTCTTCTATATACTCAAGGTTGTGTTGTCATCAATCACCAAAAAGGGCGAGATTGAAAGCATCTAGGTCCCTAGTCGGGTTTCAGTGATTAATGACGACATGAGATTACTATGACTAACGTGTGTTTTGTAGAGGCAATTTGAGTTAGGTCATGGTAATGGCAATTGATTGGGCAATCATGGTTGTCATGCCCCCATCGATGGAAATCATTTCGGTTTTCAAAGGATGGACGATAAGGTTAAGGACGGACTAGTTCTAAGTGTCATTTGGTGTTGAAGAGACACTTAGAGTAGTTTAGGACTTCATTTTTCCTTTGGTCGTACTATTAAGGGGGGGTATGGACTAGTAGCTTGACCTAGGTGAGTCTAGTGGGTTAGGTGTGGTGCAGACTTGTCAAACCTAGCACTAGGTAGCTCAGGAGTAGCCCTAAGATCAATTGGAGCAAACTTCATTCACATAGAATTTTTAGTTGGAAGTGAATGAAGGGCCAAATGATTGGCCGGACGCTGGAGGGAGAGTCCGGTCAGTTCATTTGATCAACTAAAGTCGTCTGGTACTAACCGGACGCTGAGTGAAAGTGGATTGGACGCTAGGGTCCTACGTCCGGTCAACTCCAGAGAGGTTCTAGAGGAGGATTTTCTTAACCGGACGTGTCCGATCAGTGCTGACCGGACGCTGGTTAGGATCCGGTAACTGACCGGATGCTAAATAGTGAAGTGACCGGACTCTGGGTTCCAACGTCCGGTCAACATCAGTAAGGTTCTAGAGAGCATTTTTCTTGACCGGAGTCCGGTCAGAGCATAATGGCTCTTTACGGTATAACTGACCGAAGCGTCTAGTCACCCTGACTGGAGCGTCTGGTCACACCACAGAATGCTGACTCAACCTCTAAACGTTATGTTTTGAATGAGGGGGTATAAATACTTACTCCACTCATCCAAGGGAGGTCTCTTGCCCATTTGTTCAGCTGAGAAACACCTTGAGAGTGTAAGGGAGAGCAAGAGCCTAGTGAGATGATTGAGATTTGAGAATCCAAGATTAAGTCCTCATTAGTGCAAGGAGAGTAGCAAGTGTGCATCCACCCTTCTCATTAGGCTTGTCGTGGTCAAGTGAGAGTTTGTGCTTGTTACTCTTAGTGATTGCCATCACCTAGATGACTCGATGGTGATTTAGGAGCTTGGTGATCATCCGACGAAGCTTGTGGATGACCCAACTCAAGTTGTGAGCAGTTGTGGGTGATTCACCATGATGGAGTGTCGAAGAATCAGCTCGTAGAGAGCACTTGATCCTTACGTGGATCAAGGGGGAGCTACACCCTTGCACGGGTGCTCCAATGAGGACTAGTGGGGAGTGGTGACTCTCCAATACCTCGGGAAAACATCGCCGCGTTCCTTTCCCTCTCTTTACTTTGAGCATTTATATTTGAGCAATTCATTTCATGTGTTTACATTCCTAGAATTGCCATGCTAGAGTAGGATTGGAACCTAGGGTGCAAAACTTTTATGCGGTAGAACAATAGAAACACATTCTAGGCACAAGGGGTAAAGTGGGCTAAGTGTAGGGTTTAATTGTTGCAAAGAATTTAGAATTAGCCCAATTCACCCCCCCTCTTGGGCATCTTGATCCTTTCAAGGTCGCTTAGTGTTGTGACCATTAAGAACAAGTATCCTTTGCCTCATATCGATATCTTGTTTGATTAGTTGGCAAAAGCAAAGGTATTCTCCAAGATTGACTTGAGGTCAGGCTATCATCAGATTAAGATTAGGCCATAGGATATACCTAAAACAGCTTTCTCCACTAGGTACAGCTTGTACGAGTATTTGGTCATATCTTTTGGACTAACGAATGCTCCTACCTACTTCATGTACTTGATGAATTCGGTATTCATGCCCAAGCTCGATAAGTTTGTGGTTGTGTTCATCGATGATATCTTGATTTATTCGAAGAATGAAGCAGACCATGCAGAGCATCTGAGAATTGTTTTGTCCAGATTGAGGGAACATAAGTTATATGCCAAATTCAGCAAGTGTGAATTTTGGTTGAGCAAAGTACCTTTCTTGGGTCACATCTTATCTAAAGATGGAATTTCTGTAGACCCATCTAAAGTACAAGAGGTCATGGATTGGAAGGCCCCGACTTTGGTTCATGAAGTTTAGAGTTTTCTAGGGTTAACAGGTTACTATCGTTGTTTCATTCCTAATTTCTCTAAGATAGCTAAGCCCATGACCAGACTACTTCAGAAGGATGAAAAGTTCAGTTGGACGCTAGTGTGAAGCAGCTTTTCACACCTTAAGGACCTTGTTAACTACAACTCCTGTTCTAGCACAACCCGACATTGAAAAGCCTTTCGATGTGTTATGTGATGCATTGGGTATAGGTTTGGGGTGTGTGCTCATGCAAGAAGGAAGAGTTATTGCCTATGCTTCTCAGTAGTTGAGAAAGCATGAAGTCAATTACCCTACGCACGATTTAGAGCTTGCAGCAGTTGTTCATGCGTTGAAGATATGGAGACATTATTTATTAGGAAACGTATGTCACATATGCACTGACCACAAAAGTCTCAAATATATCTTCACTCAACCTGAGCTGAACATGAGATAGCGAAGATGGTTAGAGCTAATCAAGGACTACAATTTGGAAGTGCACTACCATATGGGAAAGGCCAATGTTGTAGCAGATGCACTTAGTCAGAAATCTTATTGCAACACTTTGGAAGCCTTATTGAAAGATGGATTTAATTTGTTACATCCTGTTGTGCAGCACAATATCACTGTTAGTTGCTCACTTGAGAGCAAAATCATAGAACTACAGAAGACAGATGAAGGTGTATTTTACATCAAGAGAAAGATGAAAGAACAAGAAACCAAGCATTTCAGGTTAGATGAAAGAGGTGTGCAATGGTTTAAGGACCGACTTGTGGTACCGAAAGACCGTGAGCTTAGAAATCAAATTTTAGATGAAGCTCATTCATCCAAGTTGTCTATCCATCCGGGTAGTAGCAAAATGTATCAAGATTTGAAAACCCATTTTTAAATTACCAAGATGAAGAAAGAGATCGCCGCCTATGTCGCTAGGTGTGATAATTGCAGTAGAGTAAAGACTATTCATTTGAAATCTACTGGATTACTTCAACCTTTGCCTATTCCAGGCTAGAAATGGGAGAAAATAAGTATGGACTTTATTATAGGCCTTCCAATGACACAACAAGGTCATGATTCCATATCGGTCATTGTAGATCGCCTCACCAAGTCAGCACATTTTGTACCAGTTAACACAACATATCTAGCCAGGAAGTACGCTGAACTATATGTTTCTTAGATTGTGAGGCTACATGGAGTACTAAGGACCATAGTCTCAGATCGGGGACCAAAGTTTATAGCTCGTTTCTAGGAACACTTGCACCAAGCTTTGGGAACTAAACTAATCAGAAGTTCAGCATACCATCCACAAACTTCTGGACCGACCGAGTGAGTAAACCAGATCTTAGAAGATATGTTGACAGCTTGTGTTATATCTTCCAAGGGTTCATCAGAGAAATGGCTACCTTTAGCCGAGTTTTCCTACAACAACAGTTATCAAGGGAGCATCAAGATGGCTCCTTTTGAAGGCTTGTACGGTCGAAAATGTAGAACTCCTTTAAATTGGATTGAGCCCGACGAAAGAAGATACTTTGGCATTGACTTTGTCACCAAAGTTGAAGAGCAGGTACGCATTATCCAATAGCATATGAAAGCAGCTCAGTCAAGACAAAAGAGTTATGCTGATAAAAGAAGAAGACCACTAACTTTTAAAGTGGGAGATTATGTATATTTCAAAGTGTTGCCTATGAAGGGAGTGCAGAGATTTGGAGTAAAAAGAAAGCTTGTGCCTAGATATGTAGGGCCATACAAGATTTTTGAATGGAAAGGAAATGTCGCTTACAAGTTACAACTTCCTCCAGAAATGAGTGTGATATTCGATGTCTTCCATGTTTCTCAGTTGAAAAGATGTCTTCGTATACCTAAGGAAGCCATTGCACCCACCAACATTAATCTCCAATCGGATTTGATGTATGAAGAGAAACCAATCCAAGTGTTAGAAGAGATGGAAAGAGTAACACGGAGCAAGGTCATTAAGTTCTACAAGGTGGTGTGGAATAACCACAGTGAACAAGATGTCACATGGGAACGGGAGGATTACTTACGTGAAGTTTATCCCGCCTTTTATGAAGAATATTAGGTCTTGCAAATCTTGGGACGAGATTTCTATAAGGGGGAGGGGCTGTAACACCTCTGTGTTAAGCATTGCAATTGGCACTTGCATTTCATGAGCACAAGCATCATCCAAGCATTCATGAACAAGAGCATATGAAATTTCATCTCCTTCTTAAGCATTATCACATGAAATGTTTATTTTGCAATGTCAGTCAACGATGGCGATGTCTGAACCCGTGCTCACGCGCGGTGCCATGGCCAATCGGCCCTAGGCCGTGGCCGCCGCATGGTGGCAGCACGCCGGCATTGGCCTGGCTAGTCAGGCCCGAGCGCACACTTAAGCGCCACGCACCCACCACTCCACCCACTCGTCCGCTCTCACTCCCTCCTGCTCGCTCTGCCTATCCGCAGCGCCGTGCTGAGCACCGTCGCAACCGCTCACCATCAACGTAGCTCCACTGGCTAATTTCCCTTAGGCACAGCTGCTAAGCCATCACCTCCACCTCCTCGAGCCACCAACACCACCTACCGACCGTAGGTAGTGTGGCATTTAACCTCGCCGCAGCCGCCGCCGTCATCGGAGCGCCGCCGCGCTCATGGCTCACCGTGACCCTGCCGTTCCACCGCACCGCATGCCTCCATCTCCTCTGGTCCAGCACCATGCTAGAGTCTAGAAGCTTAGGCCAGAGTTAGGGATGATGCCACCGCTTGACGGCGTCAGAACAGGTCACCACTCCGCCCGCGCCCGCCATGGCCGCCGTGGCACTCGAGGTCGCTGTCGTCGAGTTGGTTCACCGTCTCACTCCTTTCTCGCGCGCATCAGGTCGAGTAACCCTTGGCCTCGCTAGTGGCATGATGGAGACCCCTCTTTCACTGCCATTTAGCCAGAACTACGTGAGCACCGTCGTGCTCTGTGCGCCGTCGCATGGCCATGCACGCGGCCGAGCTCACCGATGCCACCCCGAGCCCTCACCTGCACCGGGTAGCTCCGTTAGGTCACCAGGATGGAGTAGCCATCCTTGCCTGAGTGTGCCGTAACCGGAGAAGGCCGACGTACCACCATCGACCTCCGCCGTCCGCCATGGCCACCGTCGAGCTTGCTCCGGTGAGCAACCAAGCCAACCAAGCCTACCAATCGATGCGCGTGGATGAGATTAGTGCAGTGGTGAAGACGCTACCACCGGAGACCTCATCGTCGGTGAGTTCTCACCGGTCAGCATGGTCCCCTGTTTTGTCTCGCTGACGGGTGGGTCCCCGTTGACCGTAGGCCCCGGCTGTCAGTGTGTATGATATTTGATTTTCTGGATTTATTTCACAGATTTGAATGCATGTTTCAAAAATTTATATCTCAAGCTAGGAGTGTCTAATTTTGGTGAACCAAATTTTGTTAGTTTCATCTTGAATTGTAGTATTCGATAAAAATATGAGATGCACTATTTCTGGTACTTTTCTAGGGAGAATAAAATGTAGCTAGATAAATTCTTTTTAAATAGTTTCTATCTTGTAAATTGCATAACTTGAGCTAGATAGGTGATAAAATTGTGATTCCAATTTTGCTAGTATTGTGTTGACATGCTCTAGCTAGGAAAAATACTAAACTTGTAGTGGTCATACTTTGAATATGGTCTTCATATTTAACCCTAATTAATTGCTAGTTTCTAGTGAAATTAATTGGGGTAAAAATACATAACATATGATCATGCAAATTTTTACACAGTATCCTTATGCTTGGAGTAATGTAAGAAAAATATTAAATCTATTACTTGACATTTTTTACTATGCTAAACTATTTTTGCTAAAATAAGCCTATGTAACTTGTCATTTTTGTAGAGGTAGTTGTACTTATCCAAATGGCATGAAATTTGTACAGTAGACTATTAAGGTCATATGTGAGCTACTATAATTTTCTCAGAATTTATTGAGATTTAGAAATATTTATCCTTTAAATCACCTCATTATCTAAGGAAATTAATAAATGGATATAAGTAATTTAGTTATGTTTAACCATGATGTTTTCTATCTTTATTGTGATGCATATGATATGTTGATATTATTAGTTAGTCTTAAAAGCACTGGGTTGTATGCAACTAGTTAATCGTTGCTTTATAATTCAACTAGATGGCTGCATGTATAGTTTTGGTTGAGTTGATAATTTTATGATGATAATAGTCTTTTATGTAAAACTTGGTAATAACAAAGTTGTAGATAACTTACTTATCTATATTGTGTTAAATTTTTATAGTCATAAGCCTTATGGTTTAAGAATTATAGCTGTTAAAAGTCTGCTGTCAGAAATGCTTGCTCTCTGGATAGATTTTAATGATTGAATTGTTTGACCTAGATAACTACTGAATCACATTAAGTGTATTAAAATTAAGTTGTAGGCAATTTCATAAGCTTTCTAGAATGTCCATAATAATATTATTTTGATGTATATAACTTTAGTTATGTTCAAAACAATTGGCTGCTGTCTTGTCATTCCGAAAAATGATTTACATAAGTGTTTGCTTAAGTTACTAGAGAAGATATAAGCACCTACTCAGTAAAATAAGATGCAACTTGTTGTTACTTTAATGCAAAGCTGTTGAAAACACTTATGAGGATGCATTCATTACATCATATCATATTATACATGTAATCATATATGCATTCATGATATCGTAATTCATGCTCATGCATATAGGATCGTCCGAAGAAATAACTCTGTTGGAGTACAACGAAGAAGAGGAGGAGGATCAGCAGGAGACACCTTAGGCCATAGCTTTAGGAGAAGAGGAGCAGACTCTCGAAGATCTCTTTGAGTGCTCGGATCATCGGCCAACCTCTTTCCTCAAAGGCAATCCCCGTAGCATTCTAAGTCTCCCATGTTTTACAAAATATTACTTGAGTCCTTTACATTTGATGCATTAGGTTATAAGAGTTGATTGAAAACACTTGATGCATAGAACTACCTTGTCTAGTTACATATACCTTTAACCCTATGTAGGTCTAGGATCGAATATATGCTTAGCCATGCTTAGACCGGTAGAAGTCGGGTGATTTCCTGTCACCTGCCAGATATAGGTGGATACCGAAGCACGGTTGGCTATATTTGCTATCGTGGAAAATAACCATGGGGTAATGTAAATGGAGGTCAGACGGAGTCTACGTGTAGGTTGACTCATATGATTCCGTCTATGCCGATTAAGAACCAAGCGGTGACAAGATTGAATGCATGCCAATTACTTAGCTAGCGAGATAACTTTTTCCCACCGTGAAGCCAAGTAGCTCAACTCAAGCCGGGCCTCGTTCTGTTAGAGTGCGCACTCTGGATGGTAGTAAGGATGTGCGAGGATCCAGACATGAGCCCAAGGACAGGCCGGGCCTAAACGTCCTAGCAGATGGTTGTCCCTGATTGTGCGGCGCTAGGCGAACCCACGAAATATGGACCTGAGTTGTACCAATTGTGACTTAAGGTGACCGTTGATCTGGTCTGTCTGGGTTTATGTTATGAATAAATTCACAGCTGGTTGAAATCGATTTGAATCGTCATCTCTCCCAGACAATAAGAAACTTGGCTAGTACCAACATCGTAGTAACTATGGTATGGAACATGATGGTTCAGATAAATATGGAATTACTACACCGGCTATGGTTACTATTGTATATTACTAAATGATATACTACATGTTTAGCACAGGTTAGTTACTAATCTAGAGATGAATAGCTATAATTAACTTGATGATCAAATTATAATTGTACAACTGAGTTAGTCACTTTTTATGCAAAATGTTGTCAAGCTACCTCCGCTCATAAAGCCTTGCATAATCCTTCGAGTCACTTTATTTTTGTTTATGATGGGTAAGTCTAGCTGAGTACCTTCTCATTCTCAGGGTTTTATTTCCATTATTGCATATGGTATATTTTATCACAGCTATTGCAAGAACTGCTTTTGTCCCGTCGTGGACGAGGAGTGAGCTCTGGGCAGACATCTCTTATTAATCCTTCTTATATGCTTTTGTGGGAGTGTGATCACGAACTGGCACTATGTATTTGAACTATGATGGCAGATGTTAGTTTCA
The DNA here is from genome assembly GCA_904845875.1 of Miscanthus lutarioriparius. Taxonomy (NCBI): domain Eukaryota; kingdom Viridiplantae; phylum Streptophyta; class Magnoliopsida; order Poales; family Poaceae; genus Miscanthus; species Miscanthus lutarioriparius. The sequence goes on from CAJGYO010000005.1 coordinate 77,522,856, forward strand.
AACTTTAATTTGCTTCCGCTACTATTTACTGAACTTGGTTTGTAATAACCTTAATTCGTACTGTGATGAATGAACTGTATTTGTTAACCTTATGTAACATGTGACATGTATGTTGAATCATGTACGATCTTGGTTGTATGTTGATGGTTAATCGAGACCCGTCGTGGTACTCGACGGACTACTGGGTTTATATGGGCTCAAGTATGACAGTGCGACCGCTTGCGGACTGCCATTGTATTTGTGCTCTTATAAATTAGTCGGCTCTGCTACAATATTTGCATAGACCATATGAAGAACAATTTTTATCCACGAAGAATAGAAGATCATGAAGTACAAATGACCAAGAAGGTTAAATAGTGTACTCTTTTTCTCTATGTGAGTTTTTACATGAAGATTTCTCATACAAGGTCTCAATAAGACAACATGTGCAATCCAAATTGGGAATACGATGTACTCTTCTCTAAGAACCATTTTCCCATGGAATTTTCGGATGAAGTTTATAATGAGTCATACACATATCGTGGTAATCGTCAAGGGGAAGTGTTGTAAAACATGAGGACTCTAAACCATAAAGGTCACCAGAGACGGAGTGAAAAAAATTCTAACTGTTGGCAACATGTTTTATAACAAAAACAACGAAAGGAGAAAATATGATGACTCTTTAATATTAGAGTTAAAAATATTTAAAAAGAACAGTATAAATTACATATATAGATGGACTTCTATCGAATGGCCAGAGTTGCAATGTTTTTATTCGTTTTGTAGCTGGGTTGTATAAACCCTCTCCACATCACAACATAAAAAACAAGAAGCACCAACAGACCAACATTAGAAAAATAATTGTAGACAATAACTGTCCCAAAAAGAGCAACAAATCTTAATCTAATATTAAACCATAAAAGGTTTCATGGTTTGGTCTTTTTTATATTTGTTTTTCTGTTTCTTATTTTCTTGATCTTTTTATGTTTCCGTGTCTATTCCGTCCGTCCTTCTGCGTTTTCCTCAGCTATTTCTTTCTTTGATTTGATGAGCTCCGTTTTTTTAGTCAGTTTTCGTGAGACGTCCGTCCTCTCCGTTTTTTCTTTCCTCTGCTCCGTTTTTTCTTTGTGATAGTCTGTTTGCTTGTGAGAGTCTGTTTTTTATGTCCGTTCAATTTTTTCTCTAGCCAATATAAAATCCAGCACGTGCTTGCGTCCGTATCTTGATGAAAAATGACACTACGCCTTAACCGATTATTGTGACTTCTTGGTATAGTATATGACTTCTTATACTCGCTAACCAAGAATCAAACAAGGCCCGGCCGGAGGCGTTTATAAGTAGTCAAATTAAGCAATTGTCTGCATGTACCAAGCAAGTAGCAGAACAGTGCAGAGCGAGCGTTCATGGATATCCCCAAGGTCGACCTACGCGGTGTCGAGCCTGGGGTGCCGGGTTGGGAGGAAGCCCGGGCCGCCGTGACAGCTTACATGGTAGCCCACGGCTGCGTCGTCATCACGTACGGCGACGCACTAGGCCCGGAGCTCCGGTAGGTGCTGTTCGGCCATGACCTGCTGGAGCTCTTCGCACTCCCTCTCGAGGCCAAGCAGCGGAACGTCTCTACTAAGGGCTACTTTGGCAACACAGGGTGATTAACCCAGGGAAGAAAACTGCAGGGGAGGGGTTTTTTTGGACATCGTAATCCCCTTCTCCTCTCCAGGGGAGATTTCACGTGTGGGATCATTCCCCTGCTGCTGTGTGGAAACCTTTTTTCCCCTGCTGTTGCTGTCGGCAACGGACACCTAGCTCTCCATGGACCATGGGCGTGACAGTGATGGAATGTAGCCTCGCCCTTGCATGCACCTGCCGCGCCACTCGCAGCCCGCAGGGAGCAGCCGCCAAGCAGCCTCGCTAGCCGCAACATCGGGAACAGCGAACAAGTCAACCAAGTTGAATCCAGCGAGGAGCTGGCGAGCTGCAACACCTTCATCTCCCAGAGGTAGCAGGTAGGCCTCCCGCACTACAGGCACCTGCTGCACCTGCTGTCGTGACTCGCAAGAGAGGGCCAGGGAAGCGCTCCCGGCCTCCTGTGTCGTGGATTTCTCCCCTGCGGAAAACTCGGGGAAGGGGCTGATATTCACATCTCCGCGGTCTTCCAAACTCAGCGGGGGATTAACCCAGGACAGATTGGCCGGCGGGTTTCTCACCCCGGAAAATCACGGGGATCCCGACGGGGTTATCTGCTTCCAAAGTAGCCCTAAGGTGCACTTTAGAGGATACATCACCACCACGGAACCGGTGTCTGAGAGGGTCAGCGTCGATGGACCCACAAACCACTACTACCAAAAGCATTTCTAGGGACGGCTGGTAACTCTTTGTAGGGGCGGTTTGCCCAGCCGCCCCTACGCAAGGGTCTCTACAAATCATGCATTTATAGGGGCGGTTCCTAGGCCGCCCCTACAAATCGATTTATAGGGGCGGCCGGTGTTTTCAGCCGCCCCTACAAATCGATTTGTAGGGGCGGCTCATATTACCAGCCACCCCTACAAATCGATTTGTAGGGGCGGCTGTAATACCAGCCGCCCCTACAAACAGGTATTTGTAGGGGTGGTTCAATTTAGAATCGTCTCTACAGTACGTTTTTCCGTAAAAAAAATCAAATTTACAATTCAAAATCGTGTTGCTGAACATCCCATGACCAACATTCCAAACCGCGTTCGCGTTGCCGAACGCCCCGCGACCAACATTCCGAACCGCGTTCGTGTTGCCGAACGCCCCGCGACCAACGTTCCAAACCGCGTTCGCGTTGCCTAACGCCCCGTGACCAGCGTTCGCGTTGCCGAACGCCCCGCGAGTGTGACTACAAGCACAAGAGTATTCTATAAACTACAATTACAAGTCCAATTCACAAGAATATATACAATCCATCATTAAATATACAAATTCCATACACATTGTTATCAACATTCTAGAGCTAACCTTTCAGTCTCACAAAGGTGTTGAAACTGAGGATTTGTACCTAACTCAGACTCTCGGTCATGGTAGGCGCCTCTGACGTGTACAATCTGGTCCAATATAAAGTTGCAAAGGTCGCCGACGAGCTCTAAGAGTTGGTCATCCTTGTATGGGTATCTTTTCATTTCTTTCTCTTCTCTCCATTATAAGAGAACAAGTTTCGGTTTAATATTTCATACCATTTACGAAGTTTTTATACTACGGGTAAAGAGGTTCAAACTTACCCTTAAGGGGTGTCTCCTGTAGACACCGGTGTTACTCATTATAGAACATATATAGTATCCACAATGTACACTCCCAGGCTTCTGCTTGGGGCACTGTGTGTTTTGCATATAAAAATGTTAAGCAATGCTTTTGACAGCCATATAACGGAGTACTGAAGAAGTAAGTTACACTTACCGCACATAGTGTTTTTATAGCTAGCTTTTACTTTCTTGCTGGATCATGCCTTCCATGATGATTAGTGACATAGAACCTAAATGCTCTGTTCGAATTATTTTAGCAAATACAACTTATTAGTATCCAAAAGTGAACGTTACAAGTATGTATACAAACATATAAGCTAATGAGGATTGTCGATATGTATACGTCTTGAGAATCGATATGAAGTCTTTGTATGTCACCGTGTCCTTATCCAATGAATCAAAGACCCATGCCATGCTCCTCCCGACATTGACGGCTATACAAATCCAGTTGTTGCTACATGGATTTAATCATAGAACTAGATAAGCTCTTTTGCATCGAATAAAATATATCGAACAAAGCTTTAAGTATAGAGTTGAGCTTACTCGAAGTTGTATGGTAGCCATATAGTAGAGTGTTGTTGGAGATTTTAAAAAGCCAGGGCAATGTATGCCGCAACCTTAAGGGACTCTTCCCTTAGTTTCGTCGTACGGATGTGCTCTTTCTCCCGAAGAATCTTTGCAGCAGCTAGCTCTTTGGCATCCAGTGTCCACCATTTAGGGTAATTGAAATTTGTTTGGGCTATAGCTTGAGGGTCCATATACCCGGCTTTCACACTTGGCATTTGTTTGACAATGTGCACTTGCATTCTACAAATCACGGTGTGGGTTAGTTACAACAAAATTCAAAGATTACATTCATATCATATCGGGAGGACAAGGACTTACAGGCACCACGTGCGAATTAGATTCATCTCCATTTCTCCGAGGTGAAAGCATGTTTGCATATCATTGAAGTCAAAGACAATTTTCCCGGCTGGGCTTCCAAATGTGCTGGTGGGGAAGCATGCTTGTATGATATCTATGCTCGTTGGGAGAACACATAAGTACCAATCATGGAACCTTCTCATTCTAAGTGGTAGGCGTTGGATGTCCCAGTTTGGTAGGAAGGGCTTGCCTCTTTCATATGTTTTTGGGCAATCCTTTGACCATTTGATGGCATCAACATTTGTATACTGCTTTGCAATTTGGTGGAGTTTGCTAGTGACGGCCTCCTCAGAACCCCGTGATGGGACTTTTTTAACTTGGTTCTCAGGCTTGAACTGGTCATGGAAATACCACTTGGACACCGATGAGACATCTTTGATCGGAACATAAACTGGCCTTATGGTGATTGGATGCTTCTTTCGAAGTTCCCATTCAGGCATGTCCTCATCTTCTTGTGCTGCAGCTTCTTTAGGAGGCACTCGTTGTTCATGTATCGGCTGTGCTTGTTGAGAAGACTGTGGTATCTCATGATGCACTTGCTCGGTACGAGTTGGAGAAGGTTGTGGCATCTCATCAGGCACATGCTCGCTTTGAGGCGGGGAAGAATGTGGCATCTCAGGAATGTGGGGGTCACGAGACGGTGAAAATATTTCCCCGACCTCAACAACTCGCTCCAAATTTGGGAGAGGGGGAGGTGGCGAAGAAGCAGTCAATATAATGTCCTATTTGTGCCAGAGGATGAACTACCCCATAACGTCTCCGAGTAACACCAGCCCCTTGGAAGTTGTGTAGTCTATCCTCCACTACATGAACTCGAGCTTCACTGTATGCACCTCGACCCTAGTGTAGTCCGGTGGTATCTTATTATTGTGGTGTAAGCCACCGGGAGGATGTGCCACACCCGTTGCCACCTCCATCACAGTGTTTTGCCGGCCGCTGAGAAACACCAAGGTGCAACTAGTTGGTTCCCATATGCGATCGACTGGGGTTGTGGCTGTAGTGGAACCTTGGCTGCTAGGAACTTTCGGAGGGCTGCCAACTAATGCCAGTTCTCCCGACAGCGTGGTAGTCGTGGTTGTGTCTTGAGTTTGTGGAGCAGAGGCATCGTGATCTGTCTCTGTGGCTGTTGCCTCTGCTCTCCTTTCCTCTACTCCGTCTTGTCCAGCGAGATGCCACGGACATCGATGTCGTCTTTTCCGAGTTTCAGGAGGGACCTATATATACGATAGGTCAAAGTGTTAGCAGAGGTTTTCCCTACCTCCTCGTTTGGGTCAAAATCCTTGTCTAAATCTTCCTCCGTTGGCCTCCTTCTGGCTTCACGTGGGAAAGGATCCTCGGGCTTTCATATCCCTCTTCTGAGTCATCATCATCATCATCCTCTTCTTCTTCGCCTTCAGCAGCCTCTCCTTCGGGGCCTTCCTCCTCGTCACACTGCTCCTGAGTAAGCATCACTTCTAGATCCTTTTCGACCTCGTTATCGAACTGTTCCTGAGTAAGCTGGTCCTCTAGTGCTTGCTCCTCAAGGGTTGGCTGCTCATCAGGCTCGGGCATCGGGCTGCACTGTCTAGTGTCCGCGACATTATTTCGCACTTTGTTCTAATAGATGCAAGAAAGTGTGCTTTAGAAACATGTCAAAAAAAAGTCCTATAAAACAACAATATATCAAAAAAACTAGTAGCAGTAGTAGAGGCCTTAGAAACATGTCAATCATCATTTGATCATGAACTTGGTGTATCAAGGCATCATAACAGAGAAGAGAGGAGAAGGTAATGTAGGGGCGGCTGCTAATGATGCCAAGTTCCTCACAAGTTCTTGATCATCAGTTCATATTCCATATAATGTATGGACTTGGACAATTTTATCATCGGCAAAACAAAGGAGAGGGGAGATTTGGCAAAAAAAAAGCAACAGCTGCTTAACAAACATAGTGCAGCAACTGATGGCAAAAGACAGGACAACAAGTCCTGGGCGAGTCCTGGGAGATTTGGCAAAAAAAGCAATAGCAGCCAACAGTTAGTAGCTAGAAGTAGCAAGTAGTAGTAGTAAGTAGAAAGTAGTAAAGTAGAGTAAGTGTAGCAGTAGAGTGGTAGTAGTAGAGTAAGAGCAACAACCACTTAGGAGTAGCAAGTAGTAAGAGAAGTAGTAGGAGTAGTTAGAGGAGTAGTAGTAGGAGTAGTAAGAGGAGGAGTAGGAGTAGTAAGAGAGGTGAGGAGAAGAGAGAAGAGAGGTATACACATTATTTAAATCAGAATAGGAGCAACTGCTACTGCCAAACAAGAGAGAAGAGAGGAGAATAGAGAAGAGAGGTGAGTAGAAGGGAGAAGAGAGAAGAGAGGTCTGCATATCATTTAACTCAGCAAAGGAGCAGCTGCTACTGCCAAACAAGAGAGAAGAGAGGAGAAGATAGAAGAGAGGAGAAGAGAGGTGAGAGAAGAGAGAATGATAACTTAACTGAAAAAAGATCCATTCCATGGCATTAGTCAAAAAAAAAATAGCAGCGCAGCTATTGCCAAAAAAAGTAGCTTAGACAGCTAGTGCACTTAACTATATTTGGTTCATGGCCATGGCCTACCTAAGGTTTCACAGAGCACCAGCTGGCAAGATTACTTGTAACTAATAAACAAGTCCTTATGGCATGTTTGCATCATTTTTGAATTCTTAGAATATGAACTGTGACAAGGATTATATTGTAGAATCTGAATTAGAGAGTAACTTATTTAGAATCGGGATCAAATTCATCAGAGAGAAGGTAGTAGAGTGGAACCATACATAAAAGATGACCACAGGTGGTTGATATAGCTTGCCCTTCCAACTCCCCCAGCAAGCATTGCACTTCATTTTGTTTCTAGAAATTATTAGATTAACTACAGAGCAGTTGAGCCTACAGGCAGGGAAATAAGACTTAAGATGAAAAAGAAAAACAAAGATAAATGGCTAGTGCATTATTCATATCCCAGAACTAAATCCAACTAGAAATGGATTAAGACTACATAGGAACAAGATCAATATATGTTGAAAATCAATGACATGTGGTGTACTGGTGTGGGCATTTATGTTCTTTGGTGCAATAGTTTTAAGTTTTAACTACAGAACAGTACACCTCTTTTTTGAGCAACAAGGAACTACTGTGGATAACATAGTATAATGAAGCAAGCAACAGTTTGTATTACGAAAGCATGACCTCCACCAAGACTTGAATTTTTCAATAAAAAAAGGCATATATAACAGCAAGATTAAATATTAACATGAGACACTAACAAGAAAATAGTGAATAATGAAGCAACAGTTTGTATTTTTGAAACAAATACAAGCAGTTTTGTATCCAGATATAAAGATAAACAATTTCATTCCCTTCAGTGGTACATCTAACAGTACCATGTACCATTTTCTAGTGTGACTAACTTAGTGGGAGTTTCCTCAGTGGCTGGTCCTTTGAGCCCAACTGTACGAATTACATATTGAGAAGTGAAAACATGTTCAGGACCACCAGCGGTTTGCTACTCAATCTTACGACAAGTCTGAAGGCGAAGGCATAGAATTGCATAAGCAATATAATTAAGAAGAGCAAATAAAATCAGTTCTGGACTTATATGCCCAGCATTGAGGCTCATTATAACACAATTCCATGGACACAATCACACGATACAGAAAGTTTTTTTTTGACAAGATTTTGATGACTAAAACAAGTAAAAATTATGTGTTAAATTGTCCTATCCAGAACTACTTTAAATCTTTCACAAAACACATCATCTAATTCTGTATCACATATATTGTAGTCACGAGTTTCACCTTTAAGCATTTCATTGTTCAAAACATTTATGCTGTATTTTATTAGCCCATTAATTTAATAATAATCTAATCAGTCTTCTTAAAACAACACTCTGGAACAGCTTGCCATGCCTTCCAAAAATCTAATCCAGATTTTAGCAAGTATGTAAAAAAGAAAGAACTATGGCATCTTTCTCATAATTGAAGATTTAACTTCGTAAAAATGATGTGATAGGCCTTCATACATTTTGTCGATCTAGATTTTCTAATGTTCTGTTTGTAAAAAGAGATAAATAAGGTATTCCTAAGATGAACAATTCCATGCCGCAAGATGACCTGATGTGTTACGGTTACGGTAACTAGATGTCCACTGATAATAGCCTCCAAAACAGAAAACTTCTATCAATCATAAAACCATTGTCATATTTTATCCAACATCTAGGACGTCTACAAATCTCAGCAGCTGAGCAAATTCTGCGCTCTGAAAGTGTTCTCAAATACAACTTCGCACTAAAAAAACCACACAAAAACAGTGACAGCTCAAATTGCATACAGTGAACTCAATTGCCCGCAAAACTACTAACTATCCGCCCCCACTTCACCCTGATCGCCAAAATCGAAGCCTTACTATGTTCAAAACACAGACAAGGGGGACAAGCTGGGATCAGGGGATGGGAATCCTAGCATAGGATTCTTCAGCCTCTGTTCAAGATGGGGATGAACAGCAGAGAAAGGGAGAGGAGGAACATACATGTGTCGTCGGTGCGCGGGGGCAGGGGGCCGGGCGCGGGGCACCGGGAGTGTGCGTCGTCGGCGTGCGGGGGCGGGACGCCGAGGGCTGGGTGCGGGGCGCCGGGAGCCTGGTCGTCGGCGTGCGGGGGCGGGACGCCGGGGGCCGGGTGCGGGCGCGGGACCGGCGGCGTGGCCGACGGCGAAAACCCTAGGCGCGCGGGGGCAGGCGCCGGGGGCCGGGTGTGGGTGGGCGCGGGACCGGAGGCGTGGCCGGCGGCGGAAACCCTAGGCGCGCGGGGCAGCCTGACGGCGTCGGAGGAAGAAGACAGCGCTCAGATAGTCAGACTCCCGTGCACCCTCTTATTTATACTTGGGACTATTTTTAGGGGCGGTTTCTGATCCAGCCGCCCCTATAAATGCATTTGTAGGGGCGGTTCCTGATCCAGCCGCCCCTACAAATATACATTTGTAGGGGCGGTTCCTGATCCAACCTCCCCTACAAATAGTTTCTATTTTTTAAATTATAAATTTTATATTTTTTATATCATAAAAACCCAAAGTAATATAAAAAATTGTGTATATGCACAAATATAATATTTTGTATTATTCTATATATGAATAAATATATATATAAACAATTGTAGTCAAAACAATATAGAAAACAAAAATTAAAATTTTGAATTTTAAAACTTCGACTATAATTTTATGACATTAAATAAAATAAAATGAAAATGTGGTAAACATAAAAGTTGTATAACTCATCGACATGTACAACTTTTATTTTGGTCATCTTGTCATGTGACTTTGTTTGAACGATTCAAATTTTGAAATTCAAACAATTTCAACTTGAAACAATATTTTGAAAGAGTAAATGATTTCAGATGAAAAACTCATGAATACCAAAGTTGTAGAACTCATCAATATGTACAACTTTTATTTTGATCATATTTTCATTTGACTAATTTTTAACAGTTGAAATTTTAAATTTCACTAAATGACAACTTCAAACAAGATTTTGAAACCTTAAATGATTTCAACAATAAAAGTCGTGAACATAAAAGTTGTTGAACTCCTCCATGTCTACAACTTTTATTTTGGTCACTTCTTCATGTCATAAAGTATTAGTAAACATTGTTTATAAATTCACATATGACTCATAGTTTCATGAACTATACGAGAAAACATGTTGATTTGTGAACAATGTTTACTATCACTTTGTCAGATAAAGAAATGATCAAAATAAAAATTATAGATCTTGATGAGTTATACAACTTTGGTATTCATCACTTTTTTGGCTGAAATCATTTAATGGTTGAAAATCTCGTTCGAACTTGTCATTTTTTTAAATTTGAAAATTTGAAGTGCTCAAACTTTATGAAATGAAAATAATGACCAAATCAACACACTAACTTGATAGGGCAAGATTTTAGAAAATTTTAGAAAAAAAGTCATCACATTTGGAGTTAGTATGAGGGAGAAAGACTAGTTACAAATTTTACCCAGAGATTAAAAAGAAAAATCACAATTGTTCATAATGATCAATGATGAACAAGTGTGATTTCTCTTTTTAATCTGTGGCTGAAACTTGTAACTAGTTTTTCTCCCTCATACTAACTCCAAATGTGATGGTTTTTTCCCTAAAATTTTCTAAAATCATGATCTTAAAATCATGCTAATTTTGAATAATTCAAATTTTAAATTTCAGAAAATGACAGCTTCAAACCTGGTTGTCAAACACTAAATGATTTCAGCTGTAAAGGTGATGAATATAAGAGTTGTATAACTCATCAAGATCTCCTACTTTTATTTTGGTCATTTCTTCATTTCATAAAGTGTTAAGTGATTTCATAAAGTTTTAGTAGTAATAGAGTGGATGTTCAAATAGAGTCACCTAGATGTTGCAAAGGGTAGTCTCACACACATGCATAAAATGTAGTCTCACACACATACAAAAATATGTAGTCTTACACACGTACATAAATATATAGTCTCGCACGCATGCATAAATGAAGTCTTACAAACACACACACTTACACAAACACTCCACGTTCAACAACTAGCTAGCCCGCTGTAACAACTTTGCCCTTGACACCTTTTCATTCCCATGGCATTATGTCTTTAGGGAGGTTCTTTTCGACAACACTGATCTTCTTAGGAAAGTCTATGAATAGCGGCATCTCATCGTAGTTATTGTAAGCTTCAACATCATCCATGCCATCAACTCCAATAATGTGTTGTTTCCCGCAGGCAACCACGTGCTTTGTCTTCTTCTTCAGGGGGAGGTTACTTTGTGGGTCAGACATATAGAAAACTTGTGCGACACGTGAAGCGAGCACCCAAGGGTCATCTTGGTAGCCTAGATTCTCGAGGTCCAGGACTCTCAATCCGATCTCGTTCAGTTGGTGTTGTTTGATCCAGCGACATCGAAACAGGGCCACCGTTATATCCCTTCCATAGTCAAGTTCCCATATCTCTTCAATTATGCCAAAGTATTGGATCTTTCGCCCTAATCCATCGAGAGCCTCTATTCGAACGCCGCTGTTTTGGTTCACATATTTACTATCCTTTGCCTGGGTATAGTACGTATACCCATTGATGTCATAAGCATTCCAATATGTCACTTGTCTCGATGGCCCCTCCGCCAAACTACTGATGGTAATAGAGTCTATGGTTTCTCCAGGCGGTATGTTTTGGTCCTTCAACCATGTAGTTAGTCGTTACTTGTGTTGTTTCATGACACAATCATCCGAACGGCCATTTCTCTCCGCCATAATGATAGCCAAGTGTTCATCAATATACGGTTGCATCAGTTGTGTACTCTGCAAGACACTGTAATGCGCCTAACTCACCTCTTTGTAATCATGGTCGATGAACACTTTTCTACCACTGGTGCCCTTCCTAGCCAGCCTACCCTTGTGATGAGAATCGGGTTTACCAATCCCTTTCTGTACTTTTAGGTACTCTTGATAGCACTCAACGACTTGTTTAGTACTGTAACACTCTATCATGGAGCCCTCTGGGTATGCTCGATTATGCACGTATCGACTTAGAACCGACATGAACCGCTCGTAGGACCACATTTCATGCAAGTAGCAAGGGCCAAGCGCATGTATCTGATGAACCATGTGAATCATGAGATGTGGCATTATATCAAAAAAAGTAGGAGGTAAACACATCTCCAGTTGGTTTTGTGTCTCCACCACAAATTCATGTAGGTCACTCAGCTCTTTCTTGCCAATCGTCTTCTGTGAGATCTTCGAAAAGAAATAGCACATGCAGGTGATGGCCATTTTCAAGAACTCTGGCTTTATAGCCCTGATTGCAATAGGTAGAAACACTGTCAGCATCACATGGCAATCGTGAGCCTTGCAGTGTGTTATTGACAAGTCCTTCATCGACACTAACTTCTTCACATTTGCTGAAAACCTAGTCAGAACTTTGACCCCCCTCAGGAAAGTGCATATAGCTCTCTTCTCGTCTGGTGTTAGGTTGAAGCACGCTGCGAGCAGAGTGTATTTTCCATTAGCCTTAGGTACCAGGTGAAGCTGTGGCATCACGTTTAGCTGCACCATGTCTTTCTGTGCTTTCAGACCATCCTTTGACTTACCTGTGTCCATCAAGGTAGCAATGAGACTCTCAAAGACATTCTTCTGCACGTGCATATCATCAATGGTATGGGGGACCTCCAAGTCTGGCCAATAAGGCAGATACTGAAAAAAGATCGATTGTTTCTTAAAAGGTACGCCTTCGACAGGAGGTGTGCTTCTATCTCTGTTCATCCCATCTTGATTCATCTTTCCATAGACGACGCGTATGTTTTTCACCATTCTGTACACGTGTTCTCCGTTATGATGCCTCTCTAGAGGGGGTTCAATCTCCGGGGCGTTGTCATAAAATCTAAAGAATAATTTGTTGCGGTACTTGTGACTTGTCTTTAAGAAGCATCGGTTCCTTAGGTAAACTATCTTCTTGGATGCATCCAGGTACACCCATGTAGTACCATCCAAGCAAACCAAGCATCCTGTCTTTCCTTTGATCTGTCCAGACAAAGCAAACAGTGCGGGGTAATCATTGGTAGTAACAAATATTATTGCTCTACATATGAAGTCCTCCTTTCAGAACGCATCGTACATCTGCTCCCCATGCCTCCATAGCCTCTCCATTTCTTGCATCAAGGGCTCAAGGAACACGTCTATATCAATGCCTGGTTGTTTAGGGCCAGAAATAAGAATAGTGAGGAGAAGGTACTTGTCGGTGTTTCGAACAAGCACCGGCTAGTAAATTTATAATTGATGCGTGTCAGGCCCAGATGGTGCGCTAAAGGACACAAGGTTTATACTGGTTTGGGCTGAATGTCCCTACGTCCAATCTGTTGCTGCTCGTGTTATTAGCGCCGAAAGAGGTTCGTAGTAGGGGGTACAAACGGTCGAGAGAGGGACTGTTCCCAGGTCTCTGATGGAAGGGTCGAAAGGGTGCCAAGAGCCTGGTGGCGGCTTGGCTGTGTGCGTGATGTGGAACTAAACTCTCTATGAGCTCGTCTATATGTGAGTTGTTCATCAAAAGTCGGTCCCTTTAGTGGGGAGCCCTGCCCTCACTTTTATAGACCAAGGGAGGAGCAGGGGTTACAGATGGGAGAAAGAGGAAAATACCAAGGGTATAGAAGGTCCTTCGAAGGATCTGGGTCTTCCTTTTTCCCTACGCCTGCCCTGTATAACATGGCAGACAGTGTCAGAAGTGGCGTGTTCATTGATCTTCGTAGGCCACGTCCTGGCCTCTTTTAGCAAGTGGGTGTGTCCTGTCCCGCCCCCATGAGCGGCGTCTCAGACAGGGTTGTTGATCTCCGACCCCATGGGGAGTGGATGGCGTGGTGACTGCCTATTTTGCCACTGTAGAGGATGGGAGTCTCTCCTTGAAACATAGTGGTTGTCGTATGTCTATGTCTGGTTCTTTGCCCGAAGGTTGAAGGCAACGCCTACAACACTGTAGGGCAAAGAGCACGCGCCTGCAACACTATTTAGGCTCTGCCATGCCTGGAAGGGTCTAAGCACTCATCCCGTCATGTCCTGACGGTACTTTCCTATATGGGCACAGGACATGCTCCTTCGATGCCGTGGTTGACCCGAACGTCTTGTCCTACCCTATGCCTATCATCATGAGGGAGCGGGTTGCGGTTGTCAGGCGAGGCGGAGCCAGTCCTTGGACATCAGGAGAGGCGAGGTCCGTCAGGCGAGGCGGAGCCTAGCCTTCGGAGGTCAGGTGAGGCGGAGCCCAGCCCTCGGGTGTCGGGTGAGGCGGAGTCTATATCTTGGGGGTTGGGCAAGGAAGAGCCTAGCCCTCGGGGGTGGGGCGAACCCTCGGGGGTCAGGCGAGGCGGAGTCTATACCTCGGGGGTTGGGCGAGGCGGAGCCTAGCCCTCGGGGGTCGGGCGAGGCGGAGTCTAGCCCTCAACCCTCGGGCGAGGCGGAGCCATCCTCTAGCCGTTGGGTGAGGTGGAGCTGACCGACGGGCGTCGGGCGAGGCAAAACCAAACTCCCATCGTTCGGGCAAGAAGCGCAGCGGTGCTCTTGTCCGTTTGGGAGTTTTTAACGTTCGATGGTTATTAGTTCCACCTCCTTGGGTACCTCGGTATTAGGTCCCCGGCAGTAGCCCCTGAGCCCCCAGGTGGTTCGGGCAGAATCGCCCGGGGGGTGTTTCGATTTCGTCGAAGTTAGTTTGCCAGAGGGTGCGCGCAAGCGCACCCGATGGGTGTAGCCCCCGAGCCCCCAGGTGATTTGAGTAGAATCGCCCGGGGGGTGTTTTGATTTCATCAGGGTTAGTTCGCCAGAGGGTGCGCGCGAGCGTACCCGATGGGTGTAGCCCCCGAGCCCCCGGGTGGTTCGGGCGGAATCGCCCGGGGGGTGTTTCAATTTTGTTGGAGTTAGTTCGCCAGAGGGTGCGCATGAGCGCACTCGATGGGTGTTGCCCCCGAGCCCCCAGGTGATTTGTATAGAATCGCCCGGGGGTAGTATCGGGCCCTCCGCGGGTAAGGCCATGAGACTTGGTTTTTCATCAACTGGATATTTTTGAGGGAGCCCCGGTACCCCATTTGTGGGGAAAACGTCTAGGGTTAACTTGGCTGGGGTTTCGGTTGCAAGTCAAGGCCCTACTGACACTTGTGCAACGGAGTCCTGGTTTCTCGCGGGCCCATCCTTCGTTGGGGCGGCCATCGAGACTATTCGGGCCGACCCCTGGTCGTTATGGGCCCAGACGGATCAGAGAAGAGATTTTTCTAGCCCACGTCCCCTCTGTGGGAAAAGAGTCTGGTCGCTTCGGGAAGGCGAACCGTCCAGCGCGATTTCAGTGGGAGAGGATAGGGATCACGGGCACGTGTCCCGCGACGTGATGGTGCGCATGGTAGGCTCAGAGATCGAGGCGGATGGTTGCCCTTCTCGCATCTGTCGCCCCTATAAAACCACAGGGTTCGCCCCCAGGGTTCCGTATTTCGCCCCCTTGCCTTCGCGTCTGAAACCTCCACAACCAATCGCCATAGCCTCCTGCGCCCGCACCGCCGCCGTTAAGCTTGTGCCCGCATCGTAGTTGTCACTGAGCTCACGCCCCCCTTTCTTTTGGACGCTTTAATGGAGCTGTGGGGCAGATCCGGTATTACCTCTCGGCGTTTGGAGGGCCTTGGCCGCCGTGGCCTTCTCCGCCCATAGTCCGCCGTCGAGTAGTGGCCTGCCCGAGGAGGAGGATGAGCCGGCGCCGCCCGAAGGGTATGTCGTGTCCTTTGCTATCTTCCATGAGCGGGGATTTGCCATACCCGTGCATAGATTCCTTCGGGGGCTACTGGATTATTACCAGGTGGAGTTGCAGCATCTTATTCCTAATGGGGTTCAACACATGGCGGCGTTCATTGCCCTGTGTGAGGGTTTCCTAGGGATCGATCCCCACTTCGATCTGTGGCGGCACTTCTTCACCGTCAGTCTGTCGAAGAGGCGGGTTGGGGGGAAGGAGGTGAATGTGCCGATGGGATGTGCCAGCATTCATTTGCGCCATACCCGGTCGAGGGACTACCCGTTGATGCGTCTGTCGACCTCCAACAAGGGGTGGCATTCGTAGTGGTTTTACATCAGGGATGATGTGAGTGCCTCCCTACCAAAGTACACTGGGCGCCTCATCAAAGAGGCTCCACAGTCGTGGCAGTGGGGCGTTCTGACTAAAGAGAAGAAGCACATCACCGACCTTCTCGCCGCCCTCCAAGCTCTAAAGGAGCAGGGCGTGAAGGGGTTGGGGATCATTGGCGCCTACCATGCGAGGAGGGTGGCGCCACTGATGGCGCGCATGCTTCCCATGCACCAGATGGTGCCTGGAGTGTCGTTCGAAGGGACGGTGCTTGTCGATGAAGCGCTTCCTCCCTCCGAGGTGGCACAGTGCATCAAGGAGGCGATGGAGCCTTCGAAGGACACCACCGGCGCCACCCTTGACCATGTGTATTCGGTGCCAGGGCATCACCCAATGCGGCCGGAACTAGGGTTTTTTGACTTTGTAAGCTTTCTTTCCCTACGCTCCTCTTTTTTCTTGATTTTTTCGACCCTTTGATGCTAACTTCTTTTTAGAGTCTTGTTGCCCATAGCCAAAACAAATCCTGGTTTCTCCGTAAGCAAAAGGCAGAGTGGGACCGCCTCGCCGAGGAGGCCCGACTGCGAGGAGATGTGAGCACGCAGCTTGCTGTCGCCCAGCAGCGTGAGGCCAAGGCGCGTCGGGACGCAGAGGAGATCCATGGGATGTTTGTGGACTTGTCGGTGAGGGTGAAGCTGGATGAGGAGGAGGCCGCCTGGATCTTAAAGGAGCGGGAAGAGCTGCTTTGGAATGATGCCGAGGCCAGTAAGCAGGCCATGGAGGTCCTGGACGAGCTGGAGACAGAGCAGGATCTCCGGTGGAAGGCCGAGGATAAGTCCTCGGCCCTTCAGCAGAAGGCGGCCTAGGATGTCACGGTGATCGTCCAGTTACGTAGGGAGCGGGGCGAGCTGCGCCGGACCAAAGATAGACTTCGCTTGGAGCGCAGCACGGCCCATGAGGAGTGCAACCGGGCCATCCGAGAGCGCGACGAAGCACGTCGGTAGGCCGAGGCACGCTAGGCGGATCTTGGAGTCGAGGTGGCCCGAAGGCTGGATGCCGAGGAAGCTTCTGCCGGTCTGCGCACCGATCTTGCCGATGCGTGGGGGCTTCTTTACGTCGAAAGTGATTAGTATGATCGCCTGTCCTCCGCCATCCTGGCGGTCTGTGACGGCCTGCAAGTGGCGCAAGAGGAGGGGGCCGGTTCCCTCATGACTCATGCTGCTGGTATCACGGCACGGGTCAGCCAGCTTGAGGAGAGTGCCTTTCACGCTAGGATCTCCCAAGCCTTCACCGTTGCCCGTTCTCATTATGATCGGGAGATCAATCTGGAGGTAATGAGCCAAGGCTTCGCGCCTATCTATGAAGATGCTGAGCTGGACGAGATGGAGAAGGCGATGGCTCCCCTCTCTCGAAACCTGGTGAATCGGC
This sequence comes from Miscanthus lutarioriparius, assembly GCA_904845875.1. Lineage (NCBI taxonomy): Eukaryota > Viridiplantae > Streptophyta > Magnoliopsida > Poales > Poaceae > Miscanthus > Miscanthus lutarioriparius. The sequence goes on from CAJGYO010000005.1 coordinate 77,540,042, forward strand.
TGAAAGAAGAGGTTCTCCCTTCGCTGAAGTAGTTAGTTCGATAAATACTTATCTGTAATATGTGAACAAGTGTCAGTACTTTCATGTCCTGGGACCAGTTTCATGATTTTGTTTCCTAATTTCATTTTGTTTGTTTGATCTTACCTTCTTCCCTTTTTGCGATGAAAAAGTTTTACGCGATCGACCGTTCCATTTGTTAAGACCGTAGGGCCCGAGGTGTTTAGGGGAAATCTTGATTGTACTGGTGATCAAAAATTACCGTAGCCGTCTGCGCATGGGCTCTTTGCGATTATACCAATTTGTTCCCCCGAACCTTGCCGCCAATCTTGATGCGAGGAAGAGGACTGATGTAATGACTTTTTTTTGAAAAAAGAGAGGAAGTACTAGTACCTTTATCAGCCCCCGAGTGAGATCCGACCCCTTGTGGTTGCTGGGGTCGGATGTTATTGGAGACCGGAGCGAGAGAAGTGAGCTTACGTTTGTATTTGCTCGTACCCCTTACTTAGGATTTTTGGTGATCGCTGTGTGACCGTGCATTCAGCCTTTACCGCTGGCTTGGCCTTCCCCGAGCCCCAGCACGTGGTGGGGATTTGGTCAAGGGCCGGCCTATTTCGTGACGTTTCGTCTCGTCTGCAATTCTTCATAATTTGGAGGGATTGGGGCGGTGTCACCTGCCTCAGTGGCTTTGATGATGTGCCTGATAAGTTCGTCATTCCTTGTCCTGCCTTTCAACAGATTTCCCCTTAATGGGGACTCTATGGGCTCGGCAAGGGGGTGGATTGAACTTAGAAGGTTGAGATGACCCTATCCGCCTTAATGCGGGTTGGGGGAAGGCCTCTGAGGCTCATCTCCATTTTCCCCCTGGTTCTTGTTTAACGCGAAGCGGCCTTGGACCTTTGGTGGGTCAGCCTTCGAATCTCTGTCTTTGGATCGAGCGGCTCGAGCCCCCGAGCCCTGTTAGGGTCTGACAGGGGTCGGCCGTATTTCGCGCGTTACCCCGTCCTCAATTTTTGCAATCGGAGGGGCTGAGTAGATGACACTTGCCTTGATGGCTCGAGTATTGCGCTCAATGAGCTCGCTAACGGGTATGTTCGTATGGAATCCGGGTCCATCATTTGCTGACGGGGTCGGCAGAGCCCTCAGGTGGCACTCCACAACTTCTTAACCCGCCTCCCGGCAGATGCCCGAGCCGTTCGATAGGCTCAGGTGGCCCACTGGCCTCTCCTCAGTGGAGATTCTGTGGGTTTGGCTCGGGGTTAGAATCAAACAAGAAAAGATTTGAGATGTCCCAGTCCGCTTCTGAGCGGGGTTGGGCAGGGCCACTGGGGCTCGTCTCAGTTATTTCTCCCTGGCTCTATTTGACACGAGGCGACCTCGAGCCCTTTGCGGGCCAACCTTCGAACCTCGGCCTGTTGCGGCTCATATCGAATGAGGCAACTACCGTTTCGTGATGCGACCCGAAGCGTTGGGATGCAGTGATTTGCATATGTGATGTTTGAATGTGTAATTTTAATCGAAATGAAGGCGGGTGGGTAACGTTACCTTGGTGTTACGAGTGATGGAAAGCTCCTACCGAACGTGTTCATGCAGGGTTCGCGCTCGGCGTCTGCGACGAGGTTGGAGTAACCTGCATAAGAATCGCTATTCTTTGTTTTTGTATCTCGGTGGCGATCCAAGTCGTTTGATTGACTTGGGTGACCTGACAACTTCTCCTTTGGGGGAGATTCTGTAGGTGGACCCCTCCGAACCCTTCTCGAGAAGGCGGATGCCGAAGTTGGAGACGGGGGGGACTGTGAGTTCGATTATTCTGGTATACAGAAACACCATAGCTACCAGGGCGTAGGGTCTGCCAGTTCGTCTAGTTTTACTCAAAGTTCTATGCCCGCATATCGTGCCCCTGGTTTCAAACGTACGGAGGGGTCGGGCAAAGAGGATGTCTTAGACTGGTAGACACCCTCAGTAGCCCTCGAGCGATGTCCGCGTCCCTGCTGCTGCTGGGGTCGAAACCTCGGTAATAAATTAAACGCATAAAGTGAGAAACCAGAGGTGCTTAGCCCTCAGCGGCTGTTCGTTCATCATCTTTCCTGGGCCGTACGATCGACCCAGGAGGCCCGTTGGGCTCCCCTTTACAGCGGTCCCATCGTCGGATCGTTCCATGGTACTGCCTGGGGAAGCGGAGGGTCGCCTGCCCATGTGTGCACCTTGATTGCCATGCCTGGGGCGGGCTAGTGGTGGGCCATGCCCAGGCAGCGTCCCATTTGATCGGGCGGCATCTCATCGACCGGAGCATGTCCTGTCAGTTCCGACGTGTCCCCTCAGATTTCTGTCAGCATTGATTTCGCATTTGTATTGAATAGGGGGAAGGCAAAGAGTTTTTCATCCCAACCTTTCGCCTTTCCTTAGCTGCTGAGCCCCTTCTTTAAATAGGGAGGGGGAGGGGAGCTCTCGTCCCACTTCTTAGCCTTCCTCTGAGCCACTACCTCTTCTTCTTCTTCCTTTCCACCGAACGTGTCCATTCGTCGCGGTGGTTCCTGAGTGAGGAAGGGTAATGCCAGAGAGAGAGAAACTCACTGATCCACTCGTGAATCCGGGGTGTGATGTCGAGCTGGAGGTCATCCAATGTAGATGAGATGGTGCGGGTCGCCTTTGCTGAGAAGGGGTCACTGCCGTTGAAGGAGGAGTGGCACTGGAAGGTGCCGAGCGTCGTTGGCCTCGCCGTCGTTCGTTGCGACCTTCCTTCGGCGGCAGACATCCCCCGTCCTGATGCCATTGTCGGTGTTGCGGCTGATGATGATGGCGTAGTCCCCGGATGTCTCGGCGGAGGTGCCGTTGTTAGGGTTACGGCTGATGATGATGGCGTAGTCCCTGGATGCCCCGGCGGAGGGGCACCACAGTCGCCGGCGTGGTGCTCGACGTTGCAGATGACGGCACCTTCGAGGATCCTGCGGAGCGGCGGGACGTCGCCGATGGAGAGCATGGCATGGCGGCCGTAGTAGACGAACTGGCCCATGTTCGTGCTAGGACGTTGCCGATGGAGAGCATGGCGCGGCGGCTGCAGTAGATGAACTAGCCCGTGTACATGCCAGGACGTTGTCGATGGAGAGCTTGGCGCGGCGGCCGCGGTAGTTCTTGTAGTAAAGTTAGGTAGAGACTGTAATTGAACAAGTTTGTGGGGGAGCCCCCGAGTAAACAGCCTTCTGAATTTATAGGTACATTAGTCCTTTTCGTGATGAAATCGCTTTGTAAGTGGTGAATTTGTGCGAAGAATGAACAAATCTTCATCTTTTGTTATGGCAAAATAGGTTTTCAGCTTCCTCTTTTTGTAGAAGAGGTTTCGGTGCCCTCCGGCCCTTCCCATAAGTCGTAAGAAACTATGAGTGCGGGCAAATTAATTCTGATCACACTGGCGAACAAACTGGTCGTAGCCGCTGGGGCGTGGGTTTCCCGCAGTCCTACCAGTTGTACTTAGAATTTGTTCCCGAAATCTTAGTCCCTAGGACTTGTTACGAGAAGAACGGGAAATTTAGAGAATGTTTGCAAATATAACACAGGAAGTTTTTGCAAGATAAACATACTTGTATCATTCATATCAGCCCCCGAGTGAGGTCTGACCCCTCGCAATTTGCAGGGGTCGGATGTCACTAAAGATCAGGGTTTTGTAAAGACAAAAACTGATAAGGAAGAGTATGCGTTTATTTAAGGGTAAAAACGACGTAGCTGTTCGATATTCCAGGCGTTGGTGAAAACCTTGCCGTCGATGGTTTTCAACTTGTGGGCACCTGCACAGAGTACTTCCGTGATGACGTACGGCCCTTCCCAGGGTTGGGAGAGCTTGTGGCAGTCCTTGTTGCTCTGTACAAGGAAGAGAACAAGGTGCCCGACATTGAAGGCTCGATCCTGCACCCGTCGACTGTGGTACCGCCGTAGCGCCTGCTGGTATTTGGCCGAACGTAGGAGAGCGATGCTGTGGGCTTCGTCTAGTTGGTCCATGGCGTCTTGGTGGGATGCTTTGGCTCCCTGTTCATCGTATGCCCTAATCCTTGGTGCTCCATAGTCGAGGTCCGTTGGGAGGACAACCTCGGCACCGTAGACCATGAAGAAAGGCGTGTAGCCGGTGGCCCGGCTGGGAGTTGTTCTTAGGCTTTAGAGTACTGCGGGGAGCTTGGCGACCCAGCGTGCGCCGAACTTGTTCAGCCGGTTGAAGATCCTGGGCTTAAGGCCCTATAGGAGCATGCCATTTGCACGCTCAACCTGCCCATTCGTCCAGGGGTGCGCGACGGCCGCCCAATCGATCCAGATGTGTTGTTTATCGCATAATCGAATGAATTTCCTGCCGGTGAACTGCATGCCATTGTCTATGATGATGGAGTTTGGTACTCCAAAATGATGGATGATGTCGAGAAAGAACAGCACGGCCAGCTCGGATTTGATCATGGAGACTGGCCGAGCATCGATCCATTTCGTAAACTTGTCTATGGTGACAAGTAGGTGGGTGAAGCCCACGGGCGCCTTTTTGAATGGCCAACCAGGTCGAGCCCCTAGACCGTGAAGGGCCACATGATGGGAATCATCTAGAGTGCATGGGCCAGGAGGTGAGTTTGCTGAGCGTAGTACTGACACCCTTCGTAGGTGCGTACGATTTGCTCGGCGTCGGCTACTGCAGTGGGCCAGTAGAAGCCCTGTCGGAATGCGTTTCCAACCAAAGTCCTCGGCGCGGCATGGTGACCGCAGACCCCACCGTGGACGTCGCTCAGCAGAAGATTTCCCTGTTCGCTAGGGATACAGAGCTGCAGGATCCCGGTGTGGCTCCATTTGTATAGTTCGCCCTCTACAAGAACGAAGGACCTGGCACGACGTGCGAGGCGTCGAGCTTTCGTCTTATCCGTCAGTAGCATGTCGCGGAGGAGGTAGTCGAGGTAAGGCATTCTCTAGTCGTCCGGAGGGTCGGGCTCTGCTGCTGGGTCCTCTTCAAGCTCCATGACCTCGGGGTCGGATGGAGCAGTCGGTGGGTCGGCCCTCAGGGCCGGATCAGATGGGTCATCGTCGGCCTGTTTCAACCCCTCGTAGAGCACCAAGGGCTTGTGTTGATCACTGGCGAAGACTCCAGTCGGCACTGGCTCTCGGCCGGACACTACTTTCATGAACGTGTCGGCCGCTTCATTGAGGCGCCTTGAGATGTGGTTGAGTTCGAGGCCGTTGAATCTGTCCTCTAGTCATCGGACTTCTTGGTAGTATGCCGCCATTTTGGCGTCGTGACAGCTTGACTCCTTCATGACTTGCTTGACGACCAGTTGGGAGTCGCCCCTGATGTCGAGGCATCAGATGCCCAACTCGATGGCGATTCGTAGGCCGTTGATGAGCGCTTCGTATTCGGTGACATTATTTGATGAGGGAAAGTGGAGCCGAACCATATACCTCATGCGGACCCCGAGGGGCGATACAAAGACCAGCCCTACGTCGGCCCCCTTTTCATCAGCGACCCGTCGAAGTACATCGTCCAGTACTCTTGATTGACGACCGCTGGTGTCATCTGGACCTCGGTCCACTCCGCGATGAAGTTAGCCAACACCTGGGACTTGATTGTCATTCGGGCTGCATACGCGATCCCTTGATCCATCAGCTCGAGTGCCCATTTTGTTGTTCTCCCCGTGGCGTCCTGGCTACGGACGACCTTGCCGAGGGGGAATGATGTCACGACTGTCACGACGTGTGACTCGAAGTAGTGGCGCAATTTCCTCTTGGTGATGACTACGGTGTATAGGAGTTTCTGGATTTGGGAGTAGCGGGTTTTGGAGTCAAACAGTACCTCACTGATGAAGTACACTGGGCACTGCACTTTGAAGGCGTGTCCTTCTTTCCGCTCAACTACCAGGCCGGCGCTGACCACTTGCGTGGTGGCCGCTATGTATAGTAGGAGGGATTCTCCGTCGCTTGGAGGGACCAAGACCGGGGGCTCTGTTAGAAGTAGCTTGACCATGTCGAGCGCCTCCTGGGCCTTGGCTGTCCACTCGAAGCGGTCGGCTTTCTTCAGGAGTTGATAAAGAGGGAGTCCTCGTTTGCCAAGGCGCTAGATGAATCGGCTGAGGGCGGCGAGACACCCTATGATCCACTGAACCCCCTTTATGTTCTGGATCGGGACCATCTTCATGATGGCTGAGATTTTCTCTGGGTTGGCTTCGATGCTGCGCTCGGAGACGATGAAGCCGAGCAGCATGCCCCTCGGGACCCCAAAAACACATTTCTCGAGATTGAGTTTGATGCCATTTGCCCAGAGTTTAGCAAAGGTTTTTTCAAGATTAGCGACAAGGTGGTCAGCCCGTTTGGACTTAACTACGATGTCATTGACGTAGGCCTCAACGGTCCGCCCGATGAGGTCCCCGAAGTAGTTGAGCATACAACGCTGGTAAGTTGCCCCGGCGTTCTTCAGACCGAACGGCATTGAGATGTAGCAGAATGATCCAAAGGGGGTGATAAAAGACATCGCGAGCTGGTCGAACTCTCACATCGCAATTTGGTGGTAGCTGGAGTAGGCGTCAAGGAAGTAGAGGGTTTCGCACCCTGAGGTAGAATTGACTATTTGGTCTATGCATGGCAAAGGAATCGGGTCCTTTGGGCACGCCTTGTTGAGACCTGTGTAGTCGACACACATCCTCCATTTCCCGCTCTTCTTTCGTACAAGAACAGGATTTGCTAACCACTCTGGGTGGTGTACTTCCCTGATGAATCTGGCGGCCAACAGTTTTGTTATTTCATCACCGATGGAACTGCGCTTTTCCTCGTCAAAGCAGCATAGGTGTTGTTTCACCGGCTTGGAGCCTGGGTGGATTTTTAAAGTATGCTCGGTGACCTCCCTCGGGATGCCCAACATATCCGAGGGTTTTCACGCAAAGATGTCTTTGTTGTCGTGGAGGAAGTCGACGAGTGCGCTTTCCTATTCGGAGGAGAGCGTGGTACCAATGCATACCATATTTCCCTCGGAGCTGCTGGGTCTACGAGGACCTCCTTGGAGCCCTCTACCGATTCGAACGACCTGGTTGATTTCTTCGCGTCGGGCGTTTTTTGGCAACCTCCTCCCTGAGGGCGGCGAGTTCCCTGGAGGCGACGACCGTGGCGGCGTGGCCGCAGCATTCGACTTCGCACTCGTAAGTGCGCAGAAAGGAGGTGCCGACGACGATGACCCCGCGGGGACCCGGCATCTTCAGCTTGAGGTATGTATAGTTGGGGACGGCCATAAACTTCGCGTAACATGGTTGTCCTAGGATGGCATGGAAGGTTCCCAGGAATCCCACCACGTCAAAGGTGAGGGCCTCAGTCCTGTAATTGGACTGATCCCCAAAAGTGACGGGCAGATCGATCTGTCCTAGTGGCATGGCTTGTTTGCTAGGCACGACGCCATGGAAAGGCGCTCGGATCGGGCGGAGGTTTGTCCGATCGACGCCCATCTCATCGAGCATCTTGGCGTACATGATGTTTAGGCTGCTACCTCCGTCCATTAGTACTTTCGTGAATCGCTTTGGGCCGACGATCGGGTCGACAACAAGCGGGTACCTTCCCGGGTGTGGGATGACATCCGGATGGTCGGCCCAGTCGAAGGTTATGGCAGATTCAGACCACCGGAGGAAGGCAGACGTGGCCGGTCCTACCGTATAGACCTCGCGGCGCGCGACCTTCTGGCGGCGTTTGGAGTTGTATGCCGTTGATCCTCCGAACATCATGAGGGCGCCGTTCGGTGTTGGGAAGGCGTTGTCCTTCTCCTCGGCGTCGTCTGCGATGGGGGCAGGTTCCTTTCCCTGCTCCCCTTTGTTGAGGCCTCCGGACAAGTATTTGCGCATGAGGCCACAATCCTTGTATAGATGCTTGGGCAAGAAAGCATGGTTTGGGCATGGTCCCTCGAGCATTTTTTCGAAGTGGTTCGGAGTGCCCTCCATGGGCTTTCGGCCACCCTTGCGGTCGGCAGCGGCCACAAGCGAGTCATCGCGCCGTTGCTTCTTGTTCTTCCTTTTGGCGGAACGGTTGGAGGCACCTTTGCCGGCGCCCTCATCCCGCCTTGCCTTGCCCTCGGAACAGTCGAAGATTGCTCCGATCGCCTCTTCACCTGAGGCGTGGCTGGTGGTGATGTCTAAGAGTTCCTTGGTGGACCGTGGGCCCCTGCGTCCTAGTTTATGGATCAAAGACTCACAGGTGGTCCCGGATAGGAAGGCCCCTATCATGTTGGCATCGACGATGTTACGGAGCTCGTTGCACTGCTGGGAGAAGCGCCGGATGTACCTGTGGAGGGTTTCATCGGCCTTCTGGCAGAAATTCTTGAGGTCCCATGGGTTCCTAGGGCACTTGTACATACCCTAGAAGTTTCCCACAAAGATTTCCCTCAAGTCCGCCCAACTCTGAATGGCGTTGGACGATATGTTCTCCAACCATGCTCGCGCCGAATCGGCCAAGAATAGTGGGAGATTGCAAATAATGAAATCGTCATCATTCACGCCACCGGCTTGATAGGCAAGCCGATAGTCGTTGAGCCAAAGCCCGGGGTTTGTTTCTCTAGAATATTTAGGGATGTTGGTAGGCGGTCAGTACCTTGGTGGGAAAGCAGCGTTTAGGATGTGCCGGCCGAAGGCCTGAGGGCCCGGCAGGCCGGGGCTCGGGCTCCGGTCCTCGCCGCTGTCGTAGTGTCCGCCGCGTCGAGGGTGGTAGCCATGTTTGGCTCCTTCTCTTGAGTCATTGTATGAGGGCCTATGGGCGTCGATGGTGCTGCGTGCGTCGCGGTTGTGGCCGAGACGTTGATGCACCGGAACAACGGTGTGCTACCTGCTGCCCGGTGGTGTCTGGTGAACCGACGCGTCCTTGGTGGGGCGCACCGAGGGCGTGTGCTGGCTGGTGTCGAGCTTGCGTCGCCGAGATAATGAGCTTTCCACCTGCTGCACCGCCGCACGCTCGAGCAACGTGCGAATTTCTTGGCGGGCCCGGCGATCCTCGGACGTCGCGGCCTCTGGAAGGCCGTGAAGCAAAGCCGTCACATCGGCGATGTTCTGGCTTGCCCGAGCAAAGTGAGGGAGGGTCCCATCATCGGTGAGGATCCTCTGGTGTACATCACGGGCCGTGGTGCGTGCCTGCCCACCATCTCCACGACGCTTGATTTCCTCATCGATCTTTCGGTACTCCCGAACAAGCTGTTGTCCGGCGTCATCGATCTCCAGCTTCCATGCCCTCAGCTGCTCCATCCTTATGTGAGATGGGGCAGCCGCCTCCCCTTCAGTCCTAGCATCGGGGTTGCCTCCCCCTCGGAGATGCTTTCAACGTGCCCCTCGGAGGTTTCCGCCATGAAGCATTCCTGGGAAGGGTGATGGCTCCCCCTGCTGGAGTCAGAGCTAGAGGATGATTCTGGCTCCTCGGTGAGGAGTTGGCAGAGGGACTCCACATCGTGTTCAATTACCCCCACAAACTCGCTGTCTGTGGGTGGTTGAACCGTGCGTAGTGCCAGGAGGTGGCAAGCGGTCGTTGCGGCGTTGCGAAGACCGAACAGAAACGCTATCGGGGCGCTCCACACGTGGCACTCTGGAGAAAGGTGCCCCTTTCCAGGAGGTCATGCCACGTCGTCGTTGTTGGAAAGGGCGAGGCGACGCTGGTTCTCCCTAGACTGCTGGGGTCCGAGGGAGACGCCGAGATGGCGCCCAAGTCCCTTGTGGTTGAGGACGATGGAGGGGAGAGATTGGATAGTGGTGTGCGCCCGTACCAACTCTCCTCCCACCGTGATCACAAAATCTAGGCTCCCAAAGCGCACGTGTGCGCCTGGGACCTAGCTGAAGTTGTGGTTAGCCATCCGTGGCCTGGTTTGGAACACGCAAAGGCCCCTACCTGGCGCGCCAACTGTCAGTGTTTCGAACAAGCACCGGCTAGTAAATTTATAATTGATGCGCATCAGGCCCGGATGGTGCGCTAAAGGACACAAGGTTTATACTGGTTCGGGCTGAATGTCCCTACATCCAGTCTGTTGCTACTCGTGTTATTAGTGCCGAAAGAGGTTCATAGTAGGGGGTACAAATGGTCAAGAGAGGGACTGTTCCCAGGTCTCTGATGGAAGGGTCGAAAGGGTGCCAAGAGCCTGGTGGCGGCTTGGCTGTGTGCGTGATGTGGAACTGAACTCTCTATGAGCTCGTCTATATGTGAGTTGTTCGTCAAAAGTCGGTCCCTTTAGTGGGGAGCCCTACCCTCCCTTTTATAGACCAAGGGGGGAGCAGGGGTTACAAATGGGAGAAAGAGGAAAATACCAAGGGTATAGAAGGTCCTTCGAAGGATCCAAGTCTTCCTTTTCCCCCGCGCCTGCCCTGTATAACATGGTAGACAGTGTCAGAAGTGGCGTGTTCGCTGATCTTCGTAGGCCACGCCCTGGCCTCTTTTAGCAAGTGGGTGCGCCCCGTCCCACCCCCACGGGTGGCGTGTTGGACAGGGTTGTTGATCTCCGACCCCATGGGGAGCGGATGGCGTGGTGACTGCCCGTTTTGCCACTGTAGAGGACGGGAGTCTCACCTTGGAACGTAGTGATTGTCGTATGTCCGTGTCGGGTTCTTCGCCCGAAGGTTGAAGGCGGCGCCTACAACACTGTAGGGCGAAGAGCACGCGCCTACAACACTATTCAGGCTCTGCCACGCCTGGAAGGGTCTAAGCGCCCGTCCCGTCATGTCCTGGTGGTACATTCCTGCAGGGGTGCAGGACATGGTCCTTCGATGCCATGGTTGACCCGAACGTCTTGTCCTACCCTGTGCCTATCATCATGAGGGAGAAGGGTGCAGTTGTCAGGCGAGGCGGAGCCAGTCCTTGGACATCGGGCGAGGCGAGGTCCGTCAGGTGAGGCGGAGCCTAGCCTTCAGAGGTCGAGCGAGGCGGAGCCTAGCCCTCGGGGGTTGGGCTAGGCGGAGTCTATACCTCGGGGGTTGGGTGAGGCGGAGCCTAGCCCTCGGGGGTCGAGCTAGGCGGAGCCGTCCTCCAGCCGTCGGGTGAGGCAGAGTTGGCCGACGGGCGTCGGGTGAGGCGGAACCAAAGTCTCATCGTTCAGGCAAGAAGCGTAGCGGTGCTCTTGTCCGTTCGGGAGTTTTTAACGTTCGATGGTTATTAGTTCCACCTACGTGGGTACCCCGATATTAGGTCCCCTATATTACTTTCTCTTCTGACACAACCATGTTGGGATGTTGTACATGGTCAAGATCACTGGCCATGTGCTGTGGTCGCTCATCCTCTCATTGAAGGGACTCATTCCATCGGTGCACAAGCCAAACCGTATATTCCTTGGGTCATCGCTGAATTCTTTGTACTTCTCATCAAACCTTTGCCACTGACTACAATCAGCCGGGTGTGCAATCTTATCATCATCCATCTTGTGCTCATCATCCCACCATGTCATGAGTGCGGCTTCTTTAGGGTTTAGGAAGATACGTCTCAAGCGGTCAGTCACTGGCAGGTACCACATTACCAGGGTAGGAATTATTCTCTGCTTTGCATCGTTGCCTAATGGAGTGTCCTTTGGGAGCTGAGATTCTTGTACCACCTTTTTTGTACCCTTCTTATTTCTCTTTTTCCTCGTGGATGGTTCGTCCCCACCGTAAAGGCCATTGTTCTTGTACCGGCTGGCCCCACACCAGGGACATTTATCTAGTGACTTGAACGTTTCGCCATGAAAAAGTATATAGTGGTTGGGGCATGCATGGATTTTTTCAACTTCCATTGTCAATGGACTTATGACCTTCTTCGCTTGGTATGTGTTGGCGGGAACTAAGTTTGGTTGTGGCAGCACCCATGACAGGAGATGCAATAGATCATTGAAACTACAGTCTGACCAGCCGTACTTAGCATTCAGGATGAGCAGCTCAAACACAAAACGTAGCAATGTCCAATGTGTCGAACAGCCCTTTTCAACACCATACACAGTCTTCTTCGATGCTTTTGTCACCCTTTCCAAATTTTCTAGACCTTTCGGGCTATTTAGTAAAATCTCTGGTTCAAGGGCTCCAATCATGTCCTCCAAATCATCTTTATCCCCGACACATGCTCCACCATCATTATTGGCACCACCTTCGTCGTTACCATCCCAACCACCAACATCACCACCTTGTTCGTTACCAAACTCGAAATCCATTCGTGCATCAAGCTCTGCTGAATATTGGGACAGGGATTCTATGATTTTATCGTCGTATTCCTCCTCATCCTCGTCGTTAACAATAACCGTTTCACCATGATGAATCCACACTGTGTAGTCCTCAACAAATCCTCGCATAATCAAATATGATATGATGATAGTCACATCTGTCCATGCCATGCGGTTCTTGTAATCTTTACAGGGACAAATAATTATATCCTTATTCTCTTTCAATGTCATTGTATGCTTCTTTGTGGCTTCAATAAATTTATCCACCTCTTCACGGAAACCTGCCTTGAACCTTAACGAACCATACATCCAAGAGTTCATGTACTCTATCTTTTACAACAACAACAAAGCAAACATTAAAGGACTACTTATTCAGATATATATAAAAATGAATCAAAGTAATAATTACTTGAGAATAATTGTATATACTTCAGATATATATGAATATAAATCTAATATAATTACATGAAGCATACAAACACACCATGGTAGAGGAAAATTAATTAATGACTCATTTATCCATAAATAATTAAAATACATATTTATTGATTATAATAAACAATTTCAAAGACAACAATTAGCAACAATTATACTTACCCAATATCTTTTATACAAACCCTAGTCCAATTTCATCAAACATAAATTTACAAAAATGAAATTAATAAAAAAACCAAACCCTAGATCTAGATCCACATGCACATGAAACATCCATAAAACTAACTAATTGTTCACTAAAATCAAAAAACATGGACCAAATAAAGGTATGATCTTGTTTCCCTCTTAATTTATCCTAGTACATTTAAAACTTAGGTCTAATTTGCTTCATAAGTAGCTCAAGCATCATAAAAGAGAGAGAAAAACAAAACTCTAATTACTCACTAACCAACCATTAAAACTTTAAAAAAAAAGTGTGGAATAGCATTTTCTTACCTTCTACAATCTCTCCACCAAAGAATTTGAGACCAAAACCTTCCCCCTTTGTAGAGCAATTTTTGGGAGGTGCCCAAAGCCTCCCCACCTTTCTTTCACGGGTTGGAGTGAGTGACCCGAGGAGGAAGAAGATTCTGCAGCCTTTTTTATATGTGGGTCATTTGTAGGGATGGCTGGTGATTGAGCCTCCCCTACAAATTGAAGCTATGTATACGGGGGCATTTGTAGGGGCGGCTCAATCACCAGCCGTCCCTACAAATATAAATGTCAGGGGCGGCTGGTGATTGAGCCGCCCCTACAAATTAGACCCTATTTGTAGGGACGGCTCATATCACCAGCCACCCCTAATGTTCCATTTGTAGGAACGGCTGGTGTCTGGACACTCGAGCACGCTACTGTAGGGACGGCTCTATTACCCGCCGTCCTTAAAAATAAATCGAACCGTTGCTAAAAATCATTTTTTAGCCAGGGGACCAAGGCAGCATCCCCGACCTCACCAACCTGTTCTGGCCGCAGGGTAACCGGGAATTCAGGTAATAACACCACTGCGTCGTCGTTGGTTGCTAGATTTTGACACGGAATATAACTAATTTTCTCATGACTGGATTGCCTGTGTCGGATTCGATCGGATGTCTCTCCCGATCGACCTGTCCAGTGACATGATGCTTTGATTTGGAGACAACTTGCTGAAACTGCAGCAGATGGTGTCGAAGATGACCCTAGAAGGGCTGGTCTAATTTTTTAGGAAGTACTATTTGACCTCTTTTTTTAATAAAAATTATATTTAGCCCTATGATAGACTTAAACTCATCTTCGGACCATGGGTCGGCACCATGAGTCCTGGTGTCAAGGTAACACGTCTCGGCGCCACAGATCTTGACGCTAAGGTACCTGGCCGTTCACAGAAAAAAAAAATCCTACGTAGCTGGTACATTGGCGCCAGAACACATGGCGTCGAGCTCGGCACCACAGATCTTGACGCCGAGCTCGAGCCACTGGCACACGGAGCGCGCGAGGAGGCAGACAAGGCTAGCGTCCCGTGTCGGTACTGTTTTGGGTCGGCAGGCATCGCGGCGATTGGACGGGACGGGGAAAAAAACTCCGGTCATGACTTATGCCCAGTTACAGCAAAATGTTTCCATCATCTGCATGCAATAGTTTACGATGAGAGAGGGAGATGAAATGAGTGGAGCAGAGCTGTCCACGCGTCGGCCAATTTCTTTTTTTTTTCTATTATGGTATATATACAATAGTTTATGAAGATGGATGGATCATGGATAAACGATAAAGTCATGGTCCGGCAGCCTCCACTAATTACCTCTATTTCTACTCGAAAATATTCGTTTGCTCAGCACAAGCACATATGAGTTCCAGCGTCCGCCTTGTGATCTTTGCCTCTCGGTTAACGCAATCATGATGTTATTTTAAGCGGTCCTATTTTTTCCTATTTTTTATAGTTTTTCCTGTCCTATTTTCTACCTAGATATTGATAAGTTTTTGTTATTGTCTTTTAAAAAATGAATCAATAAAATAATTATTACTATGGTTCGTTCGCTTCGCTGAAAAAATAAGTCAAAACACGTAATTCTTCTCGTACAGGACATAACTAATTATTTGCACAAAGACCGAGATAGACTAGCAGCTAGAGCTAGCTAGCTAGCTAGCCATGTGTGACTACTTCCTGCCACCGGCTGGAGCACGTGGGCGTGACCAGCTCCCGCTCGGCCTTAGCGGTTAATATTTTTGACAGGAGATTGGCCGAAGCGTGGACAGCTCTGCTCCACTCATTTCATCTCCCTCTCTCATCATAAACGGAAATTTTGTTTAGATTGCAAGTTTTTTTACTTTGTCTTCATTACATTAAATTTTTGGACACATACATGGAGTATTAAATGTAGATAAAAAAATAACTAATTACACAGTTTGATTGTAAATTACGAGACAAATCTTTTGAGCCTAGTTAGACCATGATTGGACAATAATTGTCAAATACAAACGAAAATGTTACAGTGCCAAATACTGATTTCTAACCCAATCTAAAAAAGGCCTAAATCATGACCAGAGTTTTTTTCCGTCCCGTCCAATCGCCACGATGCCTGCCGACATGGGACGCCAGCCTTGTCCGCCTCGTCGCGCGCCGTGCGCCAGTGGCTCGAGCTCGGCGCCATGTGTTCTGACGCCGAGGTACCAGCTACATAGGATTTTCTTCTGTGTGCACGATCAGACACCTCGGTGTCAAGATCTGTGGCGCCGAGATGTGTTACCTCGGCGCCAGGACTCATGGCGCTGACCCCAAGGTCCAAAGATGAGTTTAAATTTTTTAGAGGGTTAAACGTAAATTTTGTTTAAAAAAAAGTCAAATAATAAAAAATTAGGAAGGGCTGGGCGTCCAAGAAGAGAAGATCCGCTCCCACCTTGGCTCGCTCACCCACACCCTCCGGCTGTGCCGCTACGGCGTACAGTCAGACACGGGCAGCGGATTGTCCATGAGGGCGCACCGCGACTTCAACATGAGCACCCTGGTCGTGCAGCACGAGGTGGAAGGCCTCGAGGTTCAGGCCAAGGACGGGAGTTGGATTCTCATTCGTCCCGAGCCAGACACCTTCACCATTCAAGCTGGCGACCTACCGGCGGTACGGGGAAGGGAAACATGCATTCTCGGAATGATATTCAATTCTGATTACTGTTGCTGCAGCAGACAGCAGTGCAGCTTATTAATCTATATTAGCCACCACTGCCCGTACTTCGCTGCGGGTGATGTGCTTGGTATAGAAAAAATCTTAGCAAATATGGTGCATATGTCTAATATATTTTCTCATCGCGTTGCTATAAAAGATTGGTCCATTTGATATATTAAATGGAAAAATATGGAAAGGAAAGGTACCCTGACTTTTTTCATTATAATGTTGTAAACGAATATAGAGGTTGGTTATCATTACATGGTGGCTATTCTAGGCCAGCAAATCAATGACATGTTAGTGGAAAAAAGTATTTGATGGAGTTTGGCTCAAGCAACTAACACACTTAGATTCAAAGCACAATATTGGCTAGGATTCCATTATAGGTGGAAAGAGCAAAAATTACAACACAAGTACGTCTCCTAACGTGAGGGTTTACAAAAAAGTGAATTAAGATCTACTTCCCTTAGGCGAAACTACAACACATTTCGTAAATCTGGAATTACACGAAAGATTACACGACGTCGAACACTAAATTACACCGGGATTTAAAGTTACATGGTTAAGAGCAACCTAATACAAACCAAGGCTTACTCTAAAAGTCGGGATAGACGAGGGCAATGGAGAAACAACAAGATAATTATTATCTAAAACATGGTGTATGACCAACAGATCCAGAAACAAGAGACTGATAAGTCAAACATCGTGAACGCTAAGACCAAACTAACCAACGGTAGACTTGAACTTCTTCGAAAACTAGATTCCTTCTTCTCAGATTACACCATCGCCTCTGTCAGACGAACCTAGTTCCACAATGACGATTGAATCTCGTAGCTCTGCTTTGGATTCGAGAGGGATGAGGATGAAGAAGAAGAGCAAGGACCAAGAGCATCTTATAGTAGCGAACGGAGATGGGGCGCTACAATGCACAAACAGGATATGCATGAATGCACGTCCTATATGTCCTTCTACTATTGCCTAACATATAGGGCAACCGTTCGTAGATTTTTGGCACACCGATCTCTCCCTGTAGCTAGTCGATACTATCGGACTATGCTCGGGGTCAGTGTACCTACAGAGAACTTGATTAAGCCTACCTAAGTCAGCAGAGTGTCATCTATCCTGGATACATAATTATAGTAATAGGTCTACTTATATAACTTCGCATGCAATGTCCTAACTTTTTGAAAAGAATTTGTTGTCAAGTTTTTGTTTAGAAATAGGTTCTGAAGCTTTATTTCCTCATTTATGCCGATGGTGCTGCTGGTAGTGTAGGGCACACGAGCGGTGCAAGGAAGGCAGCAGATCTTCGGCCGTAGTCCGCAGCGATCGGCCTGATGTTTGCTATGGTGAGGTGGACATGGAGGTGCTAAGGGATGATGGGACGCTGCACGGCTGGGAAGTTGAACCTGCACTGGCTAGGGAGCCGTATTAATGGCGACCAACCCCAACCACCGACCACCTCGGGAGCAACGTGCACGCATCCCAAGCCATCTCTTAGATGAATGGATGTATGTGTAAGTACAAATATTCCTGCATGGTCGGTGAATTGTTTTTATCTGATGGTAAGGAGGAGAGGCATTAAATGTGTCTACCTGCCCGACTTGTTTTTATGTGATGGTAGCATGGATGGGAGACATTAAATGTGTCCACCTGCTTTCGACCCACCCTGCGTAGGTGAAGATGTCCAGTGCTTTCAAATTTACTGAGTGAATTTCTGGATAGCTTAGGGAGGCACTCGCCGTCTTATTTTATTTATTTTGCACGTTCAATCTATTGCACTCCTCGTATAAATTCTCCGGGGACCACCATTTATTGCTTCATCTTTACCGTTTTTTACGGGTCTTTATCGTGCTTTTAGTGGGCTATAAAACTTTATTTGTGGACAATTTTGAGTGTTAACACTTAAGTACTCTCGCCATCCTAAAATAAATATAATTCTCACTTTTCAATATGTCAGACAATTTTAAATTTAATCAATGAGATAGAGGGTGTGGTTTTAAAGACGTGGCCAGAGATAGCGTGATGTGAACCTCAGGAATTGCCTTCTACTTTGTCAAGACCATACAAAATCTTACAGACACGGTTTACGCTTTCAAGGTGTTGAAAAAGTTATTTCAAATTTGGACACCTCCATTCTTTTTAGGTTCATACTTCGCTACTTGCGGCCGGGGAGGAGCTGTACCACAGGTGCTCAGCTTCTCGCCATTAATGGTGTCGCTGTGGCGCCATGGCTGCACAGGACGATGGGACGACGCTGCAGGTGGGTGGTGCGGCGTGTGGGGAATGATGCTCGGCATGCATGGCCGGTAGCTCGTAGTGTGATGGTCGGCACACATACGAGTACGAACCGCGTGCATGCTGCTAAGGCCTTTACTTGTGCCTGTGTGCTAACTTTGCATGGTGCATGCAAATGGACGGTGGCTAGTTAGCGTGGTTAAAGGTAACAAGATGCTGCTGGTGCGTGCGTGGTAAATGTGGTGGTTGTCTGCGTGCGTGCTTGCCTTGCTCTATTTGCTGCGCATATACGGTTGTACTGCTCGTGCTGCTACCATGCATGGAGAAGGGAGAGGGAGGGAAGGTGGGAAGCATTTCTGTGATTAGCATATGGCACACAAACAAGGGTACAATGTTGTGCTTGAGCAATGCCCCAGTACCCCTGTATCTGTTTTAAAAATAATTACATCCATTTCAGTTTAAAGAAGAGTACATTGGGAAGACTGAAATTGTTTCCACCCCCGACAGTTTCCACAGGCATTTCTAAGGTAAACAAACCATCTAGCCATTTTTCTTCCCCTCTCATTCTTTACATCATATCACTTTAATGGAATAAATGTACCATCTCAACATTTCTGCCAGAAAAAGAAAATAGTTTATGATCTTGACAAGGTGGTATGTACCCATAGGGAAACAATAGATGCTATGCAGATACAAGAAAGGGAAGAAAAGATAGCTCACCAAATGGTCAAATTCCAAGATAAGACATGCTTCACATCTTCTTTAGTTGGCTTGTAGCCACACCTATCCCTCCCTGAGGTTAGGTCTGAGAATTATGTGTAGGTATAATGCAGAATAGCAGCCTCCTCCAATTTGATTTCACTACATAAAAAAAGAACTATATGACAAAACCATCAAGCAGAAACAGACTATAGATTGTTAATTGACCACTTGTTTTAACAAATAACTCTGTATATTCAGATCTCTTATTTTGGGGATTTGATGTGATTATGCTATCTATGAGCACCGTTCGGATGCAAATGCTCTCTGGTATGTGTCTTGAAATTCTACGAGTTTTCCATAAACTTCTACATCATTTACTACTTATCCTAAAAGTTGAGGACGTTACCCCGGTTCCCACCGATAGCACTCACAGAAAGGGTGGTAGGTGGGGAAAAAGGTTGTAGGCTATTTTGCGATCTCTTGGTGTGTAATTGTGCTATTGTTGACTGTTGGTAGAAAAGAAAACCAAAAGCCAAGATCAGATTACTCTTGAAGAAAATCTACACCCGGCAACACGAAGGCGGCACTGACGCCGTTGCCGTCCAAATGTTGGAGACAAAATTGCTGGCCCTGAAGAGCTGAGCGTACAAGCATGGTCGCGGATCCTGAAGACATGCGTGCAGATCGAACCACCACTGTCCGGAAGACGTGCGCACATATCGAAGCTACCCCCAGCAGGGGCAGCTGCTGGCAACAGGCACGGCCGTCGCAAGCGGCTGGGTGGGAGCCGTGAGCCCCACCAGGAACGCGGACGCATAGCCACCCCTGACCGCTGTGGGCGCGGACGAGCAGGCCCGATGGGTCGCCGCCGTAGGCACGGACGAGCAGGCCTAACAGGCCACCGCCGCAGCCATCCCGGCCATCAACGGGCGCGCGAGCGCGAGGTGAGCTGGCCCTACAGGCCAGCCGTCGCCGTAGTCGTCCAGCTACCACCGCCGCAGGCGAGAACGTCTGGTCGCTGCAGCTGGCCGTGACCATCCCGCCATCCGCTAGAAGCGTGAGTGCGCGGGCGCTGGCTCTAAGCCGGCCAACCATCAGCAGGGCAGGCTAGCCCAGATCTAGTCGCCAGGCAGCAGCTGCAGGTGCTTGGGAAGGCGTGCACGAGCTGGCCCTGCCGGCCACCGCCCGACCCGCCGCTAGCCTCGGCCTCTGGGCACACGCAAGGCGCGGCCTACGCCAGTAGCCTAGCCCCACTGGAATGCGAGGGCGCAGACGTCTGACCTTCCCAGCTCACCACCGCGGGCTCGTTGAAAAACTACCAACATAGATGGATGAAGCTACAATTTATTGGTATTCAAAATTAGCATCCTAAGCTTGAAAATATTGGCAACCTATAATAGGAGACTAATCGCCATATTGCTCTCTATGAATCCAATATGGAATACGTTAATCATCTCCATGTGGCATAGCAAGCATCCAACAGGTGGCGACGATCAGTCGAGGAAGTCTGGGGAGCTGCATATATACAGGGAATTGAGTCATAAATAGAGAAAATAGGAAGGCTGTAGGATAGGAATGGGATAACTTGATGTAAAATGCGTGTCCAACAATTGTGCTGGCTTCGTAATAATAATAACGCTACGGTATTTGATAGGGTTAATTTAGAAGCGTATAATTAATTTATAGAACCATATGAAAAGACAGACCTAGCTGTAGCAAACAAATGGAACCGAAGCATAATTGCATATATGGCATAATTTAATTATTAGGTAAGCACGACGAAGGGAAATGTTGGTGACGCAAACACAACTGGACAATTGTAGTAACCTAATTTCGCAAGTATCCTGTAGAAGGACCCAAACTTACACTGCAAAAAAACAGTGGCGGCCAAATTGTCTCAGCGTAAGGATAATGTCATAATGCAAGTCACCAAGAGCAGGTAAGAATGTGATTTGTAATAGAAGGTAGAGGAACTCAAAAGGAGAATTTCAACTCAAAAGGAGAATTTCAGCAACCTAACTGACAGAAACTGCTCCTCATGTTATTGTCCAGGAATCCACGATACAGTACAGTAATAATTATGTGTAAGGTGTGATAACCATGACAATGACAGATTCAGTTAAGGGGAATGTTTATCATCAGTTGAGATAAAATAACTGCACAATGACAATGTAGGACACTGCACATGATCTGTACTTGGTAAGACCTTATTCATAGTATGTTTGTATAAAGCATATAGGCCTAGATCATCATGAGACACAAATAAGCAGAAATGCAAGAATTGGTCATTAGAAAATTCTGTAAGCAATGATGAGTACGTTTAGAATACCTAGGTGTCTAAAGAACATTGTTTTATGCCTTTACCTATGGCAACATGGAGCATGTAAAAAACCATCAGCAACGTTTTTTTCTTGGGCCATTAGAAACATATGCAGCAATTTTTGTTGCCCCAGTAGGAATGTACGAAGCTAACTGATGCAGTGATGGTGTGATGCACCCATTTGCAGAGATCTTTTCGCCAAAAAAAAAAAAGGAAACACAGATTATACATATAGCAATATTAGCATCTTGATGTGTTTGGTGCCTTGACATGTTCACCTAGAGAACACTAATGTCAGAAATAAGAACAGAATGATTCAAATGCAGTAAACTCAACTATACTCAGGACCACATCATAAGGGGGAAAAAATAAAATAATGCGGATGTAGACGTATAAGATATACGAAAACAGAACTATTAGCTGTACCCCTGTATCTTATAGATGGGCTGAAACGCACCAGCGATAACAAATCAGCAGACTGCACCATGGAAACGGCAGTAGCCCAACGGAGTCGTAGCACCTTCAAAATTGGCTGGGGATCACTAAATCCAAACAGCAAGTAGAGAGTTTCGGAACCTCGCTCTTGCATGACGTTTTTTGCAGCGAAGCAATAAATCCTCAATAGGCAGAGCTGCATGTAAGGCATTACGTGGCATTACGTAATTCAGTAAATTCCTGAAATGTCAATGTATTTTTGACTCTCCAAAAGGGTAAAGAACCAACAGAGCAAGTAGGGAGGTGGCCTGTTACTATGTTATGTTCAAGGCCGTCGAACACTTTTTTGTTGCAATATGACTGGAGAAAAGAAAAGTCGGTGTCAATATATATAACAGAAAATGACTGCAGATCTTAGCACTATACATGGTAATTTGGCAAGAGCAAACTAACCTAGCAGAGGAAAACATGGAGAGGAGGCCTAATTATTTGTAAAATGAGATTCATCAATTCCCTTGCACAAACCATAGCAGAGGAAATATACAGTTCGTATTGCAAATTGAGACTGTATATAATTGCTACTGTATATGTTTGCTATTGACATCTAACTGAATCACATCTGCATATGGTTTCCAAAAAAATGACAGAATAAAAAGAAAGAAGGTAGAGCATACCTCGTGTTGAGGCTCCTGGGGGACGACGCTGGTGTAGCTTCCATGCGAAGGAGAGGGCCGTAGGCAGAGGGGGGGCGCCTGCATCGGGGCAGGCTGGTCCGTGGCGGTGCCACCACACTGGGGCTGCCCGCGTGCAGGGTGCCACACACCGCCGCAACGGGGCCGGCCGTGCTGGTTCCCGCCGTCGTGGGGCAGCGCGGGAGGGGTGGACCTCCCTTAGGCGCGGGGCAGCGCGGGAGGCGGGCGTCCATCGCGAAGCGGCAGACAGACGTACACGGGGCAGATGCGGAAGACCTAGTCTATAGGGGAGAGATGGCGCGGCAACGCGATGAGGACAAGCAGAGCGGCGGCGCTACCAGCAAGGGCGGAGAGGGAGCGTGGGAACAGGAGGTAGCAGAGAGAGGTGGACGCGTCGAGAAGTTTCTGGTGGCCTTCGGTGGGAGATGGGGAGAGGATAAGGTTTGAGGGGGAGCCGCATAGACCACCTGCACCAGCCGCCCCCGCGGGGGAGCCGCGGCCACCGGCCGTGCCCGCTTAGCCGCTGGCGCCGTGTCGGAGGCACAGACCCCGGGCGCGCTCATGCTGGTGTGCTGCGCACACGCAACGGGGATTCGCCGGCGCTCGTAGCCTGGCGGCGCGCCGCGACCCCAAAAGCGAAGGCGCGCGCGAGAGAGATGCGCACAACGGGGGGAGGGGAGGCGGCTGCGCCCACCGTCGGGGTCTGGCCACGCCGGTGCGCCGGAGGCCGACCGATGCGGCCGCAGATCTAGAGAGAGGGAGAGGGAGAGGAAGAGAGAGAGGCGCCGCCAGGCCGCCCGCGCCATTGGCCGGCCTGGCCAGCTGGTGCGCTGCCGCCTCGTCCTATCCACCTAGATGGGCCGCCGCGTGGAGAGAGAGAATGGCAAAGAGAGAGGAGGTCGAGAGCAGAGAGAGGGAGGAAGGAGGCGGAGGGGGAAAACTCACCCGTGGCTCACAAATGCACGCACGTAGTAGCAGCAAGCATACAAGCAAGCAAGTGTCAGTAGTACACCCTCACACACAAACAGATAGCTTTTGCATGCATGCAAAGCAAGCAAGGCCCCACCAGCACGCACGCACGCGTATTCGCATGCGTGCCAACCACCATGCTAATTAGGCACCGACCATGTATGCCGAGAATCCAGCGTCCCCTGCTACGTGCCACCGTCCATTTGCATACCGCATACAATCACCTGGGAAGCCCTACTTCATTGAATGCGTCCACTTGCTTCATCTATCCCCTGCCGAATGCACGGAGGAAGGCTGGTTGTGACGCGCTTCATCTGAGTCGTGGAATTTCTATCTAACGCACTAACTAAATAGAACGCACGTGGACACCCTGGGAGGCCGTCTATTCGGCGTGCCTTTATATCTTTAATAGGTGGTGTCTATATATGTATCGCAGGTCATTGCCAACGACAGGGTGCCGGTGTCGGTTCACCGTGTTAGGACGCCGAGCAACCGCGAGCGCTTCTCAATGGTTTTTGGCAGCTGGTCTAGGACGGTGGCGTGGTCAGCGCGATGGATGAGCTCGTCGATGGTGAGAACCCTCTGTTGTATAATCCTTGTAGGCCCAACGAATACATCGAGTTTGTTCTGAACAAGGAAGGCTACAAGCTTGATGACCCACTGAAGGCTTTCTGCGGAGTCCCATGGATTCCCACATCTCGTGGCTAAAGGAGCTCGCGTCGGAGTCCACAGACCGCCACTCAAAAATTGTTATAAGCGTGATTCTCGACTGTTTTTCACCATTTACGCCGCCACACAAATGAATGATAAGGCCCTCACAACAAGAAACATGAGGTTAATCTGATGAGTTACCACACCGGAAGCTTGGCCCTTGCGAGAGGGTCCAACGAGAGGGAAGCTTGTACGTTTCTAGATACCTCGATAAAAATATTAGAGTCATTGATTGGAGTTTGCATCTTTAACTTTCGGATTTACATTACTACTGTAAGGACCGTGACGCCTAAGAGGGGGTGAATTAGAAAATTTAAAAATCTACTTCTAATTATGGCCTCTAATTCCAGCCTAAGTCAAACCTATGCAATAAATAAACTATCTAAACGTGCAATTACAGTTTTGCTAGGTGTGTTGCTATCTCTACCAGAAAAGAGTTATGCAACCTTGGTTCCAATCCTATCAACTAGCCTAACACCTAAGCTAGGAAAGTAATAAAGCACACAACCAAGGTAGAAATATGAATGCAGAAGCTAAAGATGAGGTAGAAATGCAAACTACTGTTCGATGATGCCGGTATTTTTACCGAGTTATCGAGAAGCGTGCAAGCTACCTCTTGTCCTCGTAAATCTCCTGGTCGGATAACTCCGTGGATAGCCCAGGGCCTTCCCCACGTGCAAGTGGGTCTCCAGAATATCCTCTCCTAGACCGCTCCCCTCCGTCTACACTATCGAGCTTTTAGCCAAACCGCCGTGGGTCTCGTTCCCTCCGATACATAGTGGCGGCCACACAACAAACCCGGTTGGTGTGGTCTCGCAAGACTAAAAGCCCCTCTGATGTACAACAATGATGCGCGCAAGCACCGAGTGCTAAGAGTTATGCATACATCACTAGACACTAAGCCTAAACCTAGAGCAAGCACAAAAACGGTAGTTTAACTAGCCTAAACACTTTGTAAAGCACCTACACTAATCACCATGTGTATCACTAAGCAATATGCAAGTGGAGAGCACTAGAATGGAGCACTAACTCCTTTGTATGTTCCTCAGCTCCCACAGATCTCAAATGGCCGGTTAGGGTGGTATTTATAGCCCCCCAAGTCCAAATATAGCCATTAAGCCTGGCACAGCAGCTTCTGCGTACGCATCAGACATGTCCAGTGTTAGCATCGGACTTCACATTGGACCTCGGACAATTCGACCGTTGTATTGCCTTTCTACAAGCACTGGAACTTTGCACCAGACAGCAGCACCGGACATCTCCGGTGGTTCAATAGGTGTCACCGCTATGTCCTGTGTGCACCGGACTTCAGCACTGGACATGTCCGCTCTCCATTTTTATCGCGACACACTTTTGTATTTTGGACATAACTTTTAGCTTCGAACTCCGATTTTGATGATCTTGGACTTTTTGGAAAGCTAATGAAAGGCTCTATATCTTTGAACTAATGTCATGTAAATTTGAGCAAATCCAAAATCATTAGTCAATTCCAATTCATCAACCTCTTTGTCTTGGCTTCAGTGACTTCTATTTGTTTGTGTCTTTGCGTTCGGGCTTCTACTTCTTGGTGTCTTAGACATATAGCATGTCTTGAAGGTCCATAACATGGCTTCTAATTTCTTGCTTGTGCTATTTATCATTTGGACCATCACTTTGCCTAAATCCAAGTCCAACTTGCATCTGTTTGAACTATACCTTGTATACTAGCAAACAACATTAGTCCAAATGGTTATGTTGTTCATCAAACACAAAATCCAAACTTAATGGCCCATAGAGTCCATTTTCATTACATCAGATTTCAAGTTTTGAAATCCTGGTTCGTTTCAGCAGCGATTGAACTTTCTGTAGTAGTGTTGGGTTGAGTGCTTCATATAAGGGTGCTTTGAACATTTTGCGGGTGCCTGTATATATGAGGAGTGTCTGTTGGGGCAGCCATCTAAGTGGAGGGCCACTCTCATTTGTGTGTGGTTTTGAGAGGATGGTGGGGTTTGAGAAAGAGAGGGATAGATGAGTGGCTCTTTGATTGAGATTTTCACCATCCCAGCTTTGAGATCTACTAGGAGTGGTTTGTAATCTTACATGGTGAAGTAATTAAGAGATCAAATTAGTGCTTCACTTGTTCTTCTGCCTAATCTGAAATTTCTCCATTTCATTGTTTCTTGTGGTCATTTTTTAGAGAATTTTGTGCTGCTGTTTTGGGTGATTGTTGATGATGTTTTTGAAGTATTTTGAAACCCGTTGAACTTGTCCAAATCATTGCTTAAAGCCCATCTATCATATATCAAGTTCAATCCTCCAATACCTTTTTCTACCTTATTTTGGTGATTCTCTTGGATAACTTTGATCTAAAGGTTTTTGTTTGTTCGTGGTTGTTCTTCAGGTGCTATGACCCCTTGGCACCGTATCTAGCCACTGGTTTTAACTGATTTTCCACGAGCACCTAGAAATCACCATTTGGAGGATTCTTGCTAAAACCCAAAATTTAGAAGGAGATTTCGAAATTTTATTCAAGTTTTGATCTTTTTGATTCGATCTATTGGGAATAGATTATGTCGGTGCAGAAAGTGACCAACAAGTAAATATTTGTAGTTTTGCCGTACGTTGTGATCGGATGTGGCCTAGCACTCAATGACACAGGGTTTATACTAGTTCAGGCAACGTGCCCTATGTCCTGTTTGAGTCGGTCGGTGACTTTATTCCTGAGCCTAGGTGCTCAAAGTTTGCAGTGGGGTTACAAACGAGTAGGAGTAAGATGGGGGTGCAAGAGGTCCGGTCGGACTCCGGCCTGGAGGGCCAAGTGTGATGAGAGCTCCTACGTGTGTTGAGTATTCGAGCGTGTGCTTGAGGTTTGAACCTGGTGGTTCTGTTGTTGTGTGTTGAATTGATCGTTGGGTGTTCGAATCGTCTGAATCATTGATCGTCCCCTATTGGGAGAGAGTGCATCCCCTTTTATAGATGAAGGGGACGTCCTTACAAGAGAGAGAGAGTGTGTGTGTGAGCTACGTAGTCCTGTTGCCCACGCCATTGGGTACAAGATGATTGTAGGCGCCCACAATACTGTTGATGTCAGACGCATGTAGGAGGTTTTACCATGTTCCACTAGGTATGGTAAATGTCGGCACCCACAACACTGTGGATGCCCAGACGCATGTGGGGGGCCTTACCACATTTTCCTGGTATGGGAATTGATGGCGCCCACAACACTGTAGACCAAATGTCGACGCCCTCAACACTGTTAGGGTTCTGACATGTCTGGAAGGTTGTAAAGCACCCTTCTGACATGGTCTTGTCGGTACTGTCCTACGGTCGTGCAGGGTACGGTCTTCGGTATTGCGGTTGTCTTGAGTGTCCTGCTTTACTTGCTCTGTCCGTTTCCTGGTCTCTTACCGAGCGGGCGTCCCCGATCGGTTGGTCCCAGTCGGCTCCGACTGCGCCAGTCGGAGAAGAGCTGTAAGCAGAGGTTCGGTGCATCCCCGGTCGGAGATGCGGGTCGAAGTCAGAAGCGGCATTTGGCCAGGCCTTCCGGTCGGAGACGCGGGTCGGAGTCGGAAGCGAGCGCCGTTCCTCCTGGGCCAGGCCTTCCGGTCGGAGAGGCCGGCCAAAGTCCAAAGCGAGCGTTGTCCTTTCCTTGGCCAGGCCTTCCGGTCGGAGAAGCGGGCCGGAGTTGGAAGCGAGCGTCGTTCCTTCTTGGCCAGGCCTTCCGGTCGGAGACAGGCTCGCCCTTCTGGCTTGTCTTTAGGTTTTTTAGGCCGGCCCAGGAGTTGCGCATCGTTTGCAACGTCATCTGCTGGGTCGAGCCTTTTCAAGGAAGCAAGTCCATTAGGAACCCCGAGTTTATGAACCCGATAGGAGCCCCCGAGCCCCCGGGTGATTCAAGTGGAATCGTCTGGGGGATTTTTCATCTTGACGGCGGGTGCGCGGGAGCGCACCCACGGGTGTAGCGTTCGAGCCCCCGGGCGATTCGGGTAGAATCGTCTAGGGGGGGTTTTTCGTCTTGCCACGCGGGGGTAGCCCCCGAGCCCCCGGGTGATTCGAGTAGAATCGTCTGGGGGGTTTTTCGTTTTTGCCGATGGGGGAATTTTTTTGTCTTGACAGCGGGTGCGTGCGAGCGCACCCGCGGTTGTAGCCCCTGAGCCCCCGGGCGATTCAGGTAAAATCGCCTAGGGGGTTTTTTCGTCTCGCCAGCTGGCGTGTGTGTGTGTGTGCACCTTGGTGGGCGTAGCCTCCCCTTCCCAGTTTGTTGATCCATTGTTGCCAGGAGCGTGGACCCAAGCGTTTGGATGCGGCCGAGGGATAGGGTGAGACGGACTCGTGAACCAAGGCGTCGGGCGCGCCGAGGGTTCGGGCTAGTCGAAGTCATGGATCCAGGGATTAGGTGAGATGGAGTCATCAACCGAGGCGTCGGGCGCACCGAGGGATCAGACGAGATGGACTGGTGGATCCAGATGTTGGGCTTGCCAAGGGATCGGGCAAGACGGACTCGCGGATCCAGGCGTCGGGCGTGCCGAGGGACCAGGGGGGTCAGAGTCACGGATCCAGGCGTCGGGCACGGCCGTTGGGCGCGCCGAGGGGTTGGGCATCCCAAGCCCCCGAGCCCCATTGGGCTCGGTAGGGGTCGGTTTGAGTTCCGGGCGTTACCCCATCCGCGGTTTTCGCAACCAGAGGGGCTGAGCTAACGTCGCTTCCCTCGATGGCTCGAGTGACACGCTCGGTGAGCTCGCTAACAGGTACGTTCAAGTGAAATTGGGGTCCGTCGTTCGTGATGGGGTCAACATAGCCCTCATGTGGCATTCCACTGCTCCTTAACCCATGTCCCGGTAGATGCCGGGGTCGTTTCGGAGACCGACCCAGGTGGCCCGCTGGCCTCCCCTCGATGGAGATTCTGTGGGCATGGCTCGAGGTTAGGATCGAACGAGAAGGTTGAGATGACCCTGTCTGGTTCGGAGCAGACTAGGCGAGGGCCGCTGGGGCTCATCTGCATTTTCTCCCCTGGCTCTGTTTGAGGTGTGGCGGCCTTGAGCCCTTTGTGGGCCAGCCTTTGAACCCCGGTCGGTCGTTGCTCATGTTGAATGAGGCAACTACCGCTTCATGGCACAACACGAATTGTTGTGATGCATCAACTGCATATGCGATGCTTTGGATACATGGGATGAATGAATGAATGCATGCATAGATGAATGTGTGAGTGCATGTTTATGTTTATGCATTTAGAAGATTAAATGAAGTAAGAGGGGTTTGGTAGAGTTACCTTGAAGATTCGAGTGACAGGTTTGAGGAGTCTTTATCAGATATGCTCGAACGGGATCCGAGCTCATCGTTCATAATGGAGTCGATACGGCCCACATGGGGCGTCCCTCTGCTCCTTACCTATCCCTCAGCATTTGCCTGAGCCATCCGATTGACTCAGGAAGCCCGTTGGTCTCCCCTGGGTGGAGATCCTATTGTTGGGTTCTTCCAAGTCTTGCCTAGGAAGGCGGAGGGCCGCCTACGTGCAGTCGTGCCTTGTTTCCGCGCCCAGTGTGCGGTAGTGGTGGGCCATACCTAGGCCACATCCCATCTAACTAGGCGCCATCTCGTCGGGCAGGGTGTGTCCCGTCGGTTAGGGCGCATCCCGTCATATCCCATCCGCATTGAATGGGGGAAGGGAGAGGGTTTCTCATCCCAATCCTTGCCCTTTCCTCAACCGTTGTGCCTTCAAATAGTGGAAGGGAGAGGGCTTTCATCCCATTCTTTTGCCTATTCCCCAACTGCCACCTTTCCTCCTTGTTCCTCCTTGCCAAGAGCGTTCGTGTGCCGTGGCGGTTCCTAGGAGAAAAAGGGTAGAGCGAGGGAGAGAAGAAACTCACAGATCTGTCCGTGAATCCGGAGCGCAATGTAGAGCTAGAGGTCATCTGTTGTGAGCGAGTCGGTGAAGGCCGCCTTTGCCGTGAAGGGGGTGCTGCTGCCGAAGGAGGTGGCGCATTGGAGGGCTCTTGCAGGGGAGGATTTCCCACGACCGTGGGCCGGCGAGGTTGTCTCCTTCCTCGCCTTCCACGAGCACGGGCTAGGATACCCCACGCACTGGTTCCTGCTCAGGCTCCTCAATGAGTGGGGCCTGGAGCTGCAGCACCTCAATCCGACTGGGGTGTTGCACATCGCCGGCTTGATCACCGTCTATGAGGCCTTCCTCGGGATGGAGCCGCATGCGGACTTCTTCCGGCAGCTCTTCTCTGGGCGAGCCTTGTCGGAGGGGAACCCGCCCAAGATCGCGCCGGTGGGGGGCTTCACGCTGTAGAAGAAGCCAAGTTCATCGGGCGCCTACCCCGCATACTCCCCCTACGACTCCAACCGGGGGTGGCACGGGGAGTGGTTCTACATTAGGAACCCGGTGGAGGCGCCATTCCCATCATTCACCGGTAGAAGGCCGGAGAGGCGGGAAAGCTGGTCATGGGGCCCTTCTAGCCAGGAGAAAAACAAGGTGGAGACCATCGGGGTGGAGCTCCAGAAGTTGGTGCAGCAGGGCCTTGACGGGGTGTGGGTGTTCCACACCTTCTTCCAGTGTCGGGTCGCCCCATTGGCGGAGAGGACGTGGTCGATGCGGATGTACAACAGCCCGATAGACCCCGACCATGCGTCGCTGGAGGAGTTGGCGAAGGACAAAGTCTAGAGCCGACACGACCAGGTGCTGCGACTGAGACCCAAAGAGTCCCTCGACGGAAAGCCTAGAGCTCTTCACGCTTCGAAGCTATCCACCCTGGTACGTTTTCCTCTCCTTATTTCGTGTCCCTTTCAATCCTGTTCTCCTATAATCTTGATTTTGAGTCATCCGTTCCATAGGGACTCGAGAGTTACAAGTCTTGGCCGCATCTTCCAAAGGGGCCAGAGGGCGTGGCTCGGCAAGCCGCCCTAAAGGAGGTGGCGGATGGGAGGAAGAAGAAGAGAGCTGAGAAGGCTTGGAGGAGGCACTAGAAGGAGCAGGATATCGCCCGGCGTGTGCGGGCCAGGGAGAACAGGAGCGACATTGAGGCGGAGCTCGAGTCGGAGGAGCCCACGGAGGTGGGGGACGATGCGAGCTCTTCTGAGGATGGTGGAGCCCAGGACACCATTGTGACCTCGGCGGTACATTGCGAGCCTGCGGTTGCGTCTACCAGCGATGGGTGGGACGCAGAAAGGGGTGGCGATGTTCCCACGCCAAGGAAGCGCGCCGTGAGTTCGGACGCTGTCGGCGAGCAGGAGGCGAAGCAGACGCGGTCGCTGTGCCCTTCCGAGGAGTGGGCTCACACCCGTGCATCATCAGGGCCAATGCAGGCGCATGACCCACAATGAGGAGACACCCTGCCAGCTGCTCCGATTGGCGCGCCCCAAGCCGGCGGTCGTGGTGACACGCGGGCCGATCGAGAGCCGGCCAGGTCGGCTTCCCCCCGATCAAGGTGAGGGGGCGCGGGTTGCAACCAATGAGCGGCCCTCGTCTGGCGGGCCCATTGCCAGTGGGTCGGTGCCTTAGAGCCCTATCGCTTATGGCCAGGTATGCATTCTCTATTTTTTGATCTCATAGTTTTGAGTTTTTTTGAGCGACTGACCTGTTCCTTTTGACAGGGGCCAGATGCTGACGGGGTTGAGCATCACCTCGGCTCCCGTGCGGGTGGAGTGGACACCCAGCCCGCACTGAGCCACGGTGAGTGGCGAGGAGAGCAGGCCGGTGGTGGCGGGCCCCTCCCCTCCGGGGGTGGTGCCTTCGCAGCCGATCGCAAGTATGGCGGTTGCGGCAGAGGTGATGGTGGCGGTCCCGGCGGCATTGAAGGCTGCGTTGGAGGTGACCCTAGAGATCCCTCCTGCACCGGATGCGGTGGAAGAGGAGAGGTAGACCGGGCTCCCTGCCTCGCCGGGCGGAGGGCCACACGGCTCACCCTCCCAATTGGAGCCAGAGGTGTCAGGGAGGGGAGGATGCGGCCAGGCCAGAGGCAGAAAGTCTATCGGCGGGCCGTGAAATCGAGGTAGTAGAGGTCTCCTCCGACAGCGAGGTCGGTGATAGGGTGGAGCCACCGGCACCGTTGCAGGAGCTGGCGGTGGCCTATTCATCGGCTGGGCCCTCCAGCAGGCTAGGGGTGACCGACCTGGTGTGGCCCTACCCCGAGGACCCGAGCAATGTTCGGTTCAACCTTCAGGATGAGTAGGAGGATCAGCTCTGGGAGGTGTTTGAGGGGAGAGGACTTGTGATGGGGTCCGATCTCGCCCAAACCAGGGTGAAGCTGGAGGAGGCCCTAGAGCGGGTCAAGTCTGTCCAGTAGGTGGTCATAGTTGACCTACCCTGCGTCATAGAGGTGAGTTTTCTGCATTCGTCCTTGACTCCTTGGTCTTTCATGGGTTGTCTCAGCATGTTTGCTTCTCATTCTGCAGGGTGTAGAGGAGTTGTCGAGCCACAAGTCCTGTTTTCCCTAGATGAAGCACGCCCAGATGGAGCGGGAAGGCACGGCATCGCGGCGGGTCTCTGAGCTCGAGCACGAGCTGGAGTTCGCCCACCGTGAGTCCCAAGACCGGGCGACGGAGGCGACCGAGGCTCGGTCGGTGGAAGTGCTCGTGGTGGAGCGGGCGACCACCGCCGAGTGGGGGCTCGACACGGCGAAGGTCCACCAGGAGGAGACCGAGGCGGCACTATAGAAGTCCCTGGTAGACATAGAGGTGGTGCTCCAGAGGCCCTGGAGTTAGAGCGGAAGGCCTGGTCGAAGGTCGACCGGGAAGTGCTTGCACTCTGGGGCTAGATGCTTCGGGCGGAGGAGTCAAACGCCCAGCTGCGCGAGCATGTGACTCGGCAGGGGGAAGGACTCTCCATCCTCGAGAACACCCGCCTTGGTATGTACCCGTTCAGTTTTTGGTTGATGTCTAGGTTTCTTCCTTTAGCTTGCTTCTGAGCTTGTCATCCTTCTTCCAGAGCTGGGCGGAAAGGTGGAGTCGCTGAAGCGGGACCTAGAGACGGCCAAGGTGACCATTGGCTAGAATGCGGAGGCGCTGGCCAAGTCCCTTGAAGAGCAACGTGCTCTCAAGGGGGAGCTTGACCAGCTCCGCGATGTCACCCAGGTCATCCGTTCCTTATTTTTACCATAGCATAATTTTGTTTTTTGTTCTTTCTTTTTCGCACCTACCCGTTCATCCCGTAGGTTGCAACCTTAAGAGCCCGGGTGTGGCACACGAGGCTCAGCTGCTCGTAACCGTAGGTAGAGGCGGGGTGCAATCAGTTGAAATATTTTAAAGCAAAGTTTACGTAAGGTATTTAAAGGAACGGACTACCCTTTCATTTGGGTAAAAAGGTATTTACCATATGATAGTAAAAAAGAGAGGTGGTATTGCACCCCTGTGGAGCCCCCGAGCGACTCGGGCCGAAAGTGTTCAGGCCGAGGTGCTTTGTAGGAGCGAACGCTGAATGAAAGAAAATGGTAAAGACTGAATTTTAGGGGAAGACACGACGTAACTTTTTGATGTTCCAAGTGTTGGTGAGAACGTCGCCGTTGTCATCCTTCAGTTGGTAGGTGCCCGGTTGGATAACTTCGGTCACTGTATAGGGTCCTTCCCAAGGCAGAGAGAGATTGTGCTTCTCCTTGGTCGATTGGGTCCTTCGAAGCACAAGGTCTCCGACCTCGAGGATCCTTCCTTTGATTTTCCTCTCGTGGTAGCTATGAAGAGTTTGCTGGTAGCGAGGGGAGCGGATGACGGTCGTCTCGAGGGCCTCCTCAAGCAGGTTGACTACGTCTTGTTGAGCCTCCATGGCTCGGTCATGGTCGAAGGCCTTCACTCTTAGGGCGTCATGGTCGATGTCGGAGGGCAGCACTGCTTCAGCTTCGTAAGCCAGGAAGAAGGGTGTGAACCCTATGGATCGGTTTGGGGTCATTCTCAGGCTCTAGAGGATCGTTGGGACCTCTGCAACCCATCGCTCGGCGTACTTGTTGAGTCGGTTGAAGATGCATGGCTTAAGTCCTTAGAGGACCATGCCATTGGCATGCTCGACCTGACCATTAGTCCGTGGATGTACGACCGAGGCACAGTCGATCCTGATGCCGTATCCATCACTGAAGTCTAGGAACTTCTTTCCGGTGAAGTTGGTTCCGTAGTCAGTGATGATACAGTTAGGAACGTCGAATCGGTAGATGATGTCGAGGAAGAATTTGACCACCTCTTCGAGCAGATGTTGGTGATGGGCTTTGCCTCTATCCACTTGGTGAATTTGTCCACTGCTACGAGTAGTTGAGTGAAGCCGCCCGGGCCCTTTTTGAGGGGTCCTACCATGTCGAGGCCCCAGACCACGAATGGCTAGGTGATGGGGATGGTTTGAAGCTCCTATGCCAGCAAATGGGTTTGCCGAGCGTAGAACTGGCATCCTTCACACCTGCGGACGACCTCCTCTACATCTTGTAGCGTGGTGATCCAGTAAAAACCTTGACAAAAGGTTTTTCCAACAGGCGACCTCGGGGCCGCGTGATGTCCGTAGATTCCGGCATGGACCTTGAGGAGGAGTTGTTTCCCTTGGTTCGTTGGGATGCACTTCATGAGTACCCTCGATGGACTTCGTTTGTAGAGTTCATCACCGAGCCAACGAAGGTCTTGGCGCATCGAGCGATCCGTCATGCTTCAGTCCTCTTGGGTGGGAGAACCTCCTCGAGGAGGTAGGCGAGTAGCGGCGCTCATCAGTCGGTTTGATCAAATGCCAACATGGCAACATCGGCGGGCGGTGTTGTCATGGAGGCACTGGGGTCAGAGCCCTCAAGCGCCGGTTTGGCACCAGGGTCAGAGCCCCCGAGCGTTGGGCTGGTGTCGGGGTCGGAGCCCCCGAGCGTCGGGCTGGTGTCGAGGTGTGTCCGGATCGGACCTTCCAGGATGCGGGCGAACGACTTGTGGAGGTCGTTGATGAAGACCCCGTCCAGAGACGGAATCCACTTGGCAACGAATTTTGCGACAAAATCGGCGATGTCATTGTCCTTTCGGGGGACATGATGAAGCTTGATCCCCTGGAACTTGTCTTCGAGCTTGCGCACCTCATGGCAGTATGCTACCATGAGGGGGCTTTTGTAGGAGGAATCCTTCATGAATTGGTCAACGACCAACTCTGAGTCACCGCGGACATATAGTCGCGTAGCGCCAAGCTCAATGGCAATGCGCAGTCCGTTGATGAGGGCCTCGTATTATGCGGTGTTGTTTGAGGCCGAGAAATGGAGGTGGATGGCATAGCGGAGCCTACTCCCATCCGGGGAGATCATAACCACTCTAGCCCCTGAGCCGAGCGCCATCATGGATCCATCGAAGTACATCGTCCAGTACTCATGGGTGACGTCCAGGGTCGGTAGCTGGACCTCCGTCCATTCGGCGACAAAATCCGCGAAAGCCTGAGACTTAATGGCAGTGCAGGGGATATACCTGATGTCGTGGCCCATGAGTTCGAGTGCCCACTTGGAGATCCATCCCGTGGCATCGCTATTGCGGATGATGTCTCCGAGCGGATATGAAGTGACGATCTTGACTTCATGGTCGGTGAAGTAGTGCAGGAGCTTTCGGGTCGTCATCAGTACGGCGTATAGGAGTTTTTGCACTTGGGTGTACCAGACCTTGGGGTCGGTGAGTACCTCCTCGACAAAGTATATGGGTCGCTGGACCTTAAGGTGGTGTCCTGGCTCCTCCCTTTCGACGACCAGGGCGGCGCTCACCACGTGGTTGCTTGCCGCAATGTAGAGGAGGAGGGGCTCTCCCCGTTCAGGAGCGACAAGGATTGGGGCCGACGTCAGTGACGCTTTGAGGCACTCCAAAGGCTGTTGTGCTTCCTCAGTCCAAATGAAGGTGTCCGTCCTTTTGAGAATTGTAGAGAGGCATCCCTCGCTCGCTGAGCCAAGAGATGAACCAGCTCAGGGCGACCAGGCAACTAGTGAGCCTTTGTATGCCCTTGACGTTGCGTATGGGGCCCATGTTGGAGATGGCCGTGATTTTTTTGGGGTTAGCCTCGATGCCGTGCTCGGACACGATGTATCCAAGCAGCTTCCCCTTCGGAACCCCGAAAACACATTTCTTAGGATTCAATTTGATGTTGAACCTTTGGAGGTTCGTGAGCGTTGCGGCTAAGTTCGCAATCAGGTCGCAAGCTTGAGCGATTTTGACCACTATGTCATCAACATAGACGACGATGGTTGGTTTTGGCTGGTCGACCTAATCAGGTTGGTCGAGCGGGTCGATTTGGTCGGCGAAGCATTGCTGCATGCACCATTGATAGGTGACGCCAGCATTCTTCAGGCCAAAAGGCATGGTTACGTAGCAGTACGAACCATACGGGGTGATGAACGAGGTTGCAAGTTGATCGGACTCTTTCATCGCAATCTAGTGATAGCCTGAGTATGCATCCAGAACGGAGAGGATCTCGCATCCCGAAGTGGAGTTGACTATCTAGTCTATGCGCGGCAAAGGAAAGTGATCCTTTGGACACGCTTTGTTAAGGCCAGTATAATCAACGCACATTCTCCATTTCCCGATCGTCTTTTTAACAAGAACAGGATTGGCAAGCCAGTCAGAGTGGTATACCTCTCTGATGAATCTGGCTATCAGGAGTTTGGCGATCTCTTCGCCTATGGCCCTATGCCTCTCATCGTCGAAGCGACGCAGGCGTTGCTTGGTGGGCTTCAAGCCTGGGATGAGGCACAATGCATGTTAGGCGATGTCCCACGGTATGCCCAGCATGTCAGATGGTTTCCATGCAAAGACATCTCGATTAGGGCATAGGAAGTCGATGAGCTCACATTCCTATTTGAACAGGAGATGGGTCCTGATCCGCACTATCTTGGTTGGGTCGGTGGGGTCGATCTCCACCGCCTTGGTTTCCTCGAGTGGGTGGATGGCAACTGAGGAGGTTGACTTGTTGTAGTCCGGGTCTGCTAGGGTAGACAACTCCCCAAGCCACAGGAGCTCGGAAGAGTTGATGACGGCAGTGGTGAGCTTGAAATGCTCGCGGTCGCACGTGAAGGCGTGCGAGAAGGCGCTACCCACAGTGATGATGCCGTTCGGTCCCGACATCTTTAGCTTGAGGTAGGTGTAGTTGGGGATCGCCATGAACTTGGCGTAGCATGGCCGCCCCAAGATGGTATGGTAGGACCCTAGGAAGTCCACCACTTCAAAGGTGAGAACCTCCAAGCGGAAGTTGGCTTTGTTGCCAAACGTGATGGGCAGGTCGATTTGCCTGAGTGGGTACGCCTACGCTCCTAGGATCACGCCGTGAAAGGGAGAGCTTGTCGGTCGGAGCTCCGATCGGGGATGAGCATGGCATTGAGGGCCTTGTCATAGAGGATGTTGAGGCCACTGCCTCCGTCCATCAACACCTTGGTGAGGTGCTTCTTGCGGACGATGGGGTCGACGACGAGCGGGTAGTGCCCTGTTCTAGCGACGTGGGATGGATGGTCCCTTCGATCAAAGGTGATCAGAGATTTTGACTAGCTAAGGAAGGAGGGGACGGTCGTTTCGGTGATGCACGCCTCTCGGAAGCGCACTTTGTGCTGGCGCTTGGAGTAAACGGCATCAGACCCCTCGAAGATCATGATGCATTCCTTGGGATCAGGAAAGTCGTCCCCATCCTTGCCCGCCTCGGCTCCTTTCTTGGCTGCTGTCTCCTTGCCCTTTGCTTCTTTTGGCCCGCCGGCCTGTCGGAGGAAGCGCTTGAGGAGCTCGCAGTCCTTGTAAAGGTGCTTGATGGGGTAGGCGTGGTTGGTGCACGAGCTATGCATGAGCTTGTCGAAGTGGTCAGGCAGGCCCTGTTGGGATTGCTTGCCCATGCGATCAGTCGTGGCGACCAACGCGTAGTTGGCTAG
Source organism: Miscanthus lutarioriparius (assembly GCA_904845875.1). Classification (NCBI taxonomy): domain Eukaryota; kingdom Viridiplantae; phylum Streptophyta; class Magnoliopsida; order Poales; family Poaceae; genus Miscanthus; species Miscanthus lutarioriparius. The sequence goes on from CAJGYO010000005.1 coordinate 77,577,661, forward strand.
TCGGCGCCGATCCTTCTTGTTCTTCTTGCCCCTCTGCATGGAGGGGCCCTCGTATTGGTCCTCGTGCTTGGCCTTGCCCTTGTCCCAGCCTCCGTTGAAGATCGCTCTGACCGCCTCCTCGCTGGAGGCATGGTTCGTGGCGATGTCGAGCAGGTCGTGGGTGGTCCAAGGCTTTAAACAACCAAACTTGTGGATCAGGGACTCGTAGGTTGTTCCAGAGAGGAATGTGCTGATGACGTCTGCGTTGACAACATTAGGAAGGGAGTTGCATTGTTTGGAGAACCTACAGATGTAATCCCGCAGGGACTCGTTGGGCTCCTACTGGCAGCTCTTGAGGTCCTAGGAGTTCCCAAGGCAGACATATGTCCCCTAGAAATTCCCGACGAAGACTCTCTTGAGGTCCGCCTAGTCGCGAATGCTGTTAGGCGGAAGGAATTCGAGCCACGCTCGAACAAGTTCCCCACACATATGGGGAGGTACTGAATGATGAAATGATCATCATCCACTCCCCTGGCTCAGTAGGCGAGCCGGAAGTCTTCGAGCCATATACCGGGGTTCGTCTCCCCGGTGTACTTGGCTATGTTGGCGGGTGGTCAGAAGCGCTGTGGGAATGGCGGTCTCTGGATGCGGCGGCTGAAGGCTCACGGTCCTGGGTCGTCTGGGCTGGGACTCTGGTCGTCCTGTCGGCGACCAAGCTTGGGGTGCGTTTCACCGCTCCCCTCGATGGTCCAGTCGAGGCCCGCACTGCCTGCACTCACCGCCTCACGATGGACGCCATCGTCATGGCTGGCTTGACGCCGATTTTAGATGACGCTACGAGAGTCTTGGTTTGGTCTGAGCCGTTCGCGCACAGGGGGTCGGTGTGGAGTGGGCGCTAGGACAAGCCATGGCGCAGCTGCGGCCTCCTATGCCGTGCTTGGCGGCTATAGTGGCGAGTGGATGGAGCAATTCGTCTGGTGCGTCCCCACTCCCCTGGTGGGGAGAGAGGCCATGAGTCGGTGTCACGATGTGGAGCTCTCCACCTGTTGTACGGTGATGGTTTCCACTAGCGCCTGGATGTTCCGGTGGACCGCTCGCTCCTGGGGGTCGATAGGCTCAGGAACGCCGTGCAGAAGCATCGCTGCAGCGGCGATGTTCTGGCCAGCCCGAGCGAACTATGGGGGATCGTTCCCCCCATCCATGATGTTGCGCTGGACCTGGCGGGCACGACCCCAGGCACCGCTCGCCGGGTTATGCCCGCGTGGCGCAACATGCTGCGCCAAGCGCGCCGGTGCAGGTGGCGGGTGGTTCTGTCGCCTTTGTTGTAGCTCCTCGCCGTGCTCTTGTGCGAGCGCGAGGGCCCCTGCATGAGGATCCAAAGGGGTGTGAGTCTACAAGGATTTCGCTACCACCGGCAGCTATAATGGAGCATTCGCCATGGCGCACTGCTAGGACGGTCGGTGGCTAGGTGCCATGTCCCCGATGCTGGAGCCATCGCTCTCAAGCTCGTCATCCACGAGCTCGTGGAAAGAGGCAGGAGTGTGGCTCGCCATCCCCACAAATTTAGACGCGAGAGGGGGTGGCATCAGCATCTTTCATAGCCCCCGGGCATACGCGTCCACAGGGGATGCGAGGCCGTAGGGGAACTGGTCGCACGACAGTGGTGGTAGGACAACGGGGTCCCTCCGGATAATTGGCGGAAGATAGTAAATAGCGAGTAAATAACACTATGTATATTACTCACAACGAGGTTTGAGCCTAGCATGGGCTCGAAGTGAAATGCAGGCGCCTCGTCGTTGAAGTCGTTGGGAGTCCCGGAGCCGACGGAGGGCGCCTCTCCGACGGGCGCCGAAACGAGTGCCTTCTCGCAAAGGCGCAGCACGCCGAGCTGGTCGGCGACGAAGTCCAGGCTTCCAAAGAGGAAGGTCTGGGACGGCTCGAAGACGGGTGGAACCCACATCCCAATAGGTGGGTGTCGCAGAACCGACCAATTTATAAGAATACAAGTACAATGGCAATCCGCAAGCGGTCGCACTGTCATACTTGAACCCATATAAACCCGGTAGTCCGTCGAGTACCACGACGGGTCTCGATAAACGATTTACAACAACCAAGATCGTACAGGATTCAACATACATGCCACATATTACATAAAGTTCACAGATACTTTTCATCATCAGAGTGCGAATAAAAGTTATTACAAAACGAGTTTGATAAATAAAGCGGAAGCAAATAAGTTCGAAAATAAAGTTGCCAACATAGTTTGATACAGTGCCATGCCAGATCACGATCCACAAAAGCAAGGATAGGAATTACTAAGGAAGCCTGCCCAAGGCTTACTCCTCATCCACAGCGGGATAGAAGCAACTCTTGCAATAACCATGATACACAGTGCCATCTGCAACATTGGGAAAATAAACCCTGAGTACGAGAAGGTACTCAGCTAGACTTACCCGTCATGAACCAGAAATAAAATGACTCCAAGGAGTATGCAAGGCTGTATAAGTGGACGTAACTTGACAACATTTTGCGAAAAAGGCAATTGATCCGTTGTACAATTATGATTCCTTTATCAAGTTAATTATAACTATCCATTTCTAGATTAGCAACTATCCTGTGCCCAACATGTGGTATCATTTAGAAGCATACAATAGTAACCATAGCAGGTATTGCAATTCCATTTTCATCCGAACCATCATGTTCCATAATACAGTTACTACGATGTTGGAGCTAGCCAAGTTTCTCACTATCCGGGAGAGACGGCGATTCGAATCGATTTCAACCAGCTGGGAATTTATTCCTAACACAAACCCAGGCAGACCAGATCAACGGTCACCTTAGGTCACCTTTGGTACAACTCAGGTACACATTTCGCGGGTCCGTGTCACGCGCATTGTCTGGAACACCAGATGCCGGGATGCTCGAGCCAAGCCTGCCCTTGGGCTCGGTCGATCGTTCCCGGAAGGGGCGCTATGAAACGATTCCCGCCCGAGTTGAATTACTCGGCTTCAGCGGTCGGAACGAATTATCCGCCAGCTAAGTGAGAGGCATGCGTTCAATCTTGTCGGAAGTTCCAACAACGGTGATGGGTCCTTGATCGACACAGAGACGGGATAGATCCACACCCAAGACCTCCATGCCTTGTTGTTTCTCTATCGACCTCCCGCCCGGTCTCCATTTACATTAACCATGGTTCTTTTCCACAATGACAATTATGACCAATCGTGCTCCGGTATCCACCTATATCTCGCAGGTGACAGGAAATCACCTGACTTCTACCGGTCTAAGCATGGCTAAGCATATATTCGATCCTGGACCTATACCGGTTAAAGGTGTAATATCTGGACAAGGAATGTACATGCATCAAGTGGTTTCATTCAACTCTTATAACCTAATGCATCAATCATAAGTACGTAATTAAACATTTGTAAATTCTTGGGGAGACTTATAATGCTCCGGGCTTGCCTCGCAGAAAGGAAGTAGGGCGATGGTCAGGGCACTCCGGAAGCTCTTCAGGGTTCTGCTCCACGCCTTCGGGAGCTACGGCTTGTGGATCCTCCTGCGGGTTCCCTTCCTCTGCTTCTTCGAATTCCAGCAACGTGATCTCTTCCTCCGATCCTAGATGCATGAGTATGGTATAAGTATTACGAATGCATATATGTTAACAAGTGCATCACGTTGTTTGAGTAGGTGCATATCTCTTCTCGCTTACTACTTAACTACTTCTACAAAGCATCGACTATGCCATAAACAGTATCTACTTGTTTCGCTCATAACTGGAGTTCTACAAATCCAAATCCAGTGATCCTGGACTATCTGGAAAGCTTATCAAATTTTCTACAACTTTGTTATTAACCATTTTTACAGTACACATCAGTTTCAACATGCAAATCCTCACATTCTAGAATCAGTCCGGAAATGACTTGACATGCAACATAAAGTAAGAATACTTCTACTTCAGGTAATCATTCAAAATTTGACAACCTAGAACCTACCAATAGTTTAAGCATACCAAACATAGTTAAGATAATAAAATGGCAAAGCCCAAACCATTTATTAAATTGCCTTTATCATTTTATTTAGATATCTAGGTTAAATAATAAATGTATATCAGATGTGCTTAATAAATTCTCAAAAATTTACAGAGCCTTACTAATGCTATCAAAGGACTACTATAAAAATTTCATGTCATTTTACTAAGTAGAACATCCTATACAAAATGATAAGGAAGCAAGGCTTGAAATAGCATAAATGGAAAATCCTATTGAAAAGTGTCAAACAACAGATTTCATATTTTTCTTAGCATCCATATGGTACTAGTATCACCTCCAACAAATTTCATGAATTTTGGACTCATACTTAATTTATGAAAATTCATGCAAGGATTAACTAGTCATAAAAGAAAAATCTATAACTTTAAATCTACCCATGCACTGATCCTCAAATTTTTCCTGAGTTCACACATGCTAAGATTAGTTCACCACAAAAATTTCATAATTTTTGGAGCACAGAACTCTAGATATAAAATAAACAAATTTGAATGCATTCAAAAGCACATTTGAAATCCCTATTTAAATCTCCAGAAATTTCTACTGTTGAAACCAAGAACATATTTTTCCAAAATACTACACTTCCTAAGCAACACAATCATATTTATTTCACCATTTTAGGAGCTACCAAACTAAAGATACAAAAATAACAAAACAAATCAAAAATCGCATTCAAAATGAGTTAGCTTTGCACTACTTACATCACGACAGTGGGACCCACTGGTCGGGGACCCCACGCCGCTGACACGGAGCAGAGCAGCTGCGCTGCTGGCATCATCTGCAGCTGCTGCTCGACGACGACGGCGAAGCTTCGCCGCCCGGTGAGGTCATCGAGGTAGGACCTACGACTGGCGAACCTATTGAGCCACCGGCCGGCCCTATTGTCGACCCTAGAGCTAGCGGCGGCCATGGCCATGGCGGAACGGCGAGGTCGGACCACGGCAAAACGCCGGCGACGTCCTCGGTGGCCCGACCTAAGGTTCGGACGAGCACCGTGGTACTACTGGCGGACCTAGCGCGCTAGCTAACGCTGGAGAGGGGGGCAGGCGGGCGTGGCCACGACGACGGGCTCACGGCGGAACTCCGGCGGGCGGTGTCTTGGGCTAGAGCTCACCGAGCTTAAAACGGCGGGCACCGGGCCGCGCAGGAGTCGCGGGAAAGACGGCTATCGCGGTTGCGGTGATGGAGAAGCGGCTAAGGCGAGGCTTGTGCCGTCAACGACTACTGATGGCGCTGCGCGGGAGTTCGACGGTTATGCTTCTGGGCGCTGCGACGGGAAGAAGAGACCGAGGTGAAGTGAAAAAGGAGCGTGGCTGAGTGCGGGCGGGCGTTGGCGTGATGAAGGCGCGCTCGGGCGCGGCGTGGCCTGCGCGGTCAGGGCAACGGCGACGCGCGGCCGACGGAACCTCCACGCGGCGGCTCTGCTCTGAAGCTGGTCGGCCACTGTGCCGATCGATTCAGTCGATTCAGACGCGATCGGAGAGGCCTGACAGCGCGTTTCCAAGTCGATAAATCCGCTGATCCGTGGCTCCTTCGTGCAAATGCCCAACATGAGTTTCGTAGCCCAAGGTACCAGCTACAACTCTTATTCAAAGATCAAGCTCGAATTCGTAACAGCTAGGGAGAAAATCCAATCCAAAGTCAGGCTGACAGCACTGTCAGTGATCAAGACTTAGAAAAATTTCGTGAAGTGTTGAAAAGGTTGTTTTTCTGATTTTTGTGAGCTAAAAAGGACTAGGCTATGCACATTATTAGTTCATGACCCAAAAAAGAAAGTTGTTCTCCATGACACATACTACAACTTTGCTTTAGTACCCACATACATGCATAGTCTCTAGCACCTATTTCGAACTTGGTCAAACATGTCACTTTTAAAAGATGGTACCCACTTGGGCTATGACCTAATGACCTAATTAGCCCTAGCCATGAATATCAAAGTTGTTTATAAGGATACTCTAAACATGTTTAAGCAATTCACAAGGTCACACAATCATTACATGTATTAGTCACTCATGATCATATGTATATGTTCCAAGAAATACGAGATAACAAGCAATGTTTCATATGTTTCGATCGAATGTTTCAATTGAAATGATGATTTATGAATGCTTGATGCTCATGCTCATGTTATGCAAGTCAAGTTATGCAAAGCTAACACCCGAGGTGTTACAGTGGGAGTGCGGGAAACTCTAGTGAGCCGAAGAGAGTCATATCGCTTGAGCCCGCCATGGCAGAGATGGCGGAAAGGTGGGCTATCCGATGACCAAAAGCGTGAACATACGGCGTCCTCCCCACGGACGGCACCAACTATCGGTGCAGAAAATGACCAACAAGTAAATATTTGTAGTTTTGTCGTATGTTGTGATTGGATGTGACCTAGCACTCAATGACATAGGGTTTATACTGGTTCAGACAACGTGACCTAGCCGGTCAGTGACTTTATTCCTGAGCCCAGGTGCTCGAAGTTTGCAGTGGGGTTACAAATTAGTAGGAGTAAGATGGGGGGTGCAAGAGGTCTGGTAGGACTCCGGTCTGAAGGGCCGAGAGTGATGAGAGCTCCTACGTGTGCTGAGTATTCGAGCGTGTGCTTGAACCTGGTTGTTCTATTGTTGTGTGTTGAATTGATCGTTGGGTGTTCGAATCGTCTGAATCGTTGATCGTCTCCTATTGGGAGAGAGCGTATCTCCTTTTATAGATGAAGGGGACGACCTTACAAGAGAGAGAGAGAGAGAGAGAGAGCTACATAGTCCTGTTGCCCACACCGTTGGGTACAAGATGATTGTAGGCGCCCACAATATTGCTGATGTCAGACGCGTGTGGGAGGTTTTACCATGTTCCACCAGGTATGGTAAATGCCGGCGCCCACAACACTGTGGATGCCCAGACGCATGTGGGGGGCCTTACCGCATTTGTCTGGTATGGGAATTGATGGTGCCCACAACACTGTAGCCCAAATGTCGACGCCCTCAATACTGTTAGGGTTCTGACATGTCTAGAAGGTTGCAGAGCACCCTTCTGACATGGTCTTGTCGGTACTGTCATGCGGTCGTGCAGGGTACGGTCTTCAGTATTGTAGTTGTCTTGAGTGTCCTGCTTTACTTGGTCTGTCCGTTTCCTGGGCCCTTACCGAGCGGGCGTCTCCGGTCGGTTGGTCCCAGTCGGCTCCGACTGCGCCAGTCGGAGAAGAGCTGTAAGCAGAGGTTCGGTGCATCCCCGGTCGGAGACACAGGTCGGAGTCGAAAGCGGCGTTTGGTCAGGCCTTCCAGTCGGAGACACGGGTCGGAGTCGGAAGCGAGCGTCGTTCCTCCTGGGCCAGGCCTTCCGGCCGGAGAGGCGGGCCGGAGTCCGAAGCGAGCGTTGTCCTTTCCTTGGCCAGGCCTTCTAGTCGGAGAGGCGGGCCGGAGTCGGAAGCGAGCGCCGTTCCTTCTTGGCCAGGCCTTCCGGTCAGAGACTGGATTGCCCTTCTGGCTTGTCGTTAGGTTTTTTGGGCCGGCCCAGGAGTTGCGCGTCGTTCGCAACGTCGTCTGCTGGGCCGAGCCTTTTCTGGGAAGCAGGTTCATTAGAAACCCCGGGTTTATGAACCCGACAGATTCTAAATGGGTTAATCAAGGTTTCCAGCAAGTTTCATAATTTTTTAGTGTTGATTTAAATCAATTTTGAATTTTGGAGAAAGTTCATTACAGTCTGTTCATACCGGACCGGTCCAATAGGTGGTCCGGTATATATTCGATTTGTGATTTTTTAGGAGATTTTCTAGAGGCTTCTTCCTTGTGTTGTTTGTAACCTCTGGTTACAAGTTCACAATTTATAGAGACCGTTTAAGCATGATTTTCCTTTTTCTCAAAAATCCACTTGGGCTGGTTTGTCATACCGGACTGGTCCGATATGTATATAGGATTGGTCTAGCTTTGCACTGTGTTCTTGAGCCTTTCTCCGTTTCTTGCTCATTTTACTTCCGCATTTAGTAGGCACCCTATTGTTACTTGATCTTAGGGAAAGCTAGAAGAGAAGAGTGGGCGTGTCATTTTAGTATAAAGTCCAAGTTCCCTCGACAAAAAATTTATTAGGCTCCCATTCATCCTCCTATGGTCGCTGTTTCTGGTCCTTAAAAAACCTGCTACAACTATATAAGATAAAAAGGTATATGAGTACTATCTAAATATGATCGATTTAAGGTGTGTATAGATAGGCAATTATGTAGATGTGGATCTAAGTTTATCCAGGGAGTTCGTAAGACTTATCTTTCTTAAATTGTTAGATTGTGCAAGAGCAAGAGAAGAGATGAATGTGTTCCCTCGACCAGCTCAAGATAACTGTGTTAGATTGAATTCCTTCTAGACATTCCTTTGTTATGATTACAGAGATTGCTTAATCCTTTTCAAGTAAGCAAATGGTTCAGATGATCTTCCTGAACGTGCTGAAACAATTAGCCACGACAGTCGGGAACCACAAGTCGTGCGTTCATATCTGCCATTACTGCAAACGGAACCAACGCTGCTACCGCAAAAACATGGGTAAAAAAGGAAGCAACGTTGGCAGCTAGAACTACTGCTCGCGGTGTTTCAGCTCTGTGGGACAGTAGCCTCCATTGTAGCGCTGAGACGACAGAAATCGCAGTGAAGAGTATGAAAGCCTGTGTCCAGCTGCTGGTCAGCGAGCAATCGCGTATGCTTGGGATTGATACAGTTAAGAACCCTGCAAACGAGAACTTCATCAGCTCAAGTGGAGGAGGCGGCTTAACCTCGCTGTCGTCAGGAGGTGACGATGATGTCGTATTCATCGGCTCGCTGTCGGCGTCAGGAGGTGACGATGGTGTCCTATTCATCGGCTCGCTGTCGTCGTCAGGAGCAGGAGGTAACGATGATGTCGTATTCATCCACTGGTTCTCAGTCTGGCTACTACTAGGTGATTGTGATTGCGATTCCCCCTCCGGTTGCTTACTTTGCTGCTGCTCTTGCATCTCGATGACCACGTCATGGCTCCCCGGTGATGTCGTCGGATTGATCCGGTTGAGCTTGTCCTGCGCCTCATCTAAGTGTTCGTATATCCCAATAAAAAATGAGACTAGTGGCGGAACGATCACCAGCAGAGCGTACGCGTCGAGTGGCGCCCATGTAATGCAGAGCACTATGGCGGCAATAAGCAGGGCCAGTACCATGTTAGATGCCTCGATGCGCCGACGCATTTGATCGCTCCGCTCGTCATTACTGACTGAGGGTGAGGGCGGAACCGTCCAAACGAACATGATGGCCACGCCCAACACGCAGGTCCAAAAACTCACGACGAGGGTGGACTCGAGGTGATCGTGACCCTCGTGGTTGCTGTTCAGATGCAACTCCAAGGCCAGGCGTTCGAGCCCCAGGAATAGAAGGACCGTGAAGGCGGCAAAGAAGTCCACCGACCTCTCCAGCTCCCGCTCGTAGTCTGCCTGGGCACCACCATCATCACTACTAATAGCTCTGTCACGGACACCGTCGTCGGTCTCACCTCGCAGGCTGCAGATGTAGCAGTACGTGATGAAACCAACCGATGGAATCACAATGGCGATGTAGACCTTATAGTCCATGCTGATAAGGAGCAGAATGAAATATGCGAGCCACATGAGCAGGATAGCGCAGATGAGGACCAGCAGCTTGGAGGCAGCATCTTGGAGCCACTCGACTCTAGCGAAAATCTTTGATAAGCAGAGCCAGATCAGGACCATTAGCAGGATGCCGAATGCCATTGTAACCGCTGCGATCGGGGAAATACTTCTTTGCACGAACACGAACAGAGTCCCCTCGCCCTTCAAATCAACCTTCCTCAGCGCTAGCGCAAGAAGAACCGGGGATACCATCTTCACCACGCCTTCAGCGAACAACCGCACACGAGTCCTCATGGCGTCCTGCTAGTGGTAGTATACACAGTCAGTGAACAGATGATAAATAAAACACTCATGCTTCACACACATAATGTAGTCTTTAGGTTGAGATTGTTGTAAGACCACATCTACCATGTGTTTCAACATGATGTCACATTGCATTCTTATTTCTACTTGCTACTTCATTTCTCAATTTCCTTTTGCATTATATTGATGGCAAAGAATGGCACAGTAATGATGTTGTAGCAAGAAGACCAAGAACACACTGCATTATTACTTAATCGAATGCAAGTTGAACACGGGAAAGGAAATTCCCTGTGTCAAAATAGTCCTTGTAGCCGCTGTTGTTATTACCTGAGAGGATTTGGTTGACTGCTCCTCCGAGACAGAGGACGATGTCTCTGGTTGTGTAGCCATATCATGTGCTATTGAGACCAATCCGAGCAGCTATTTTCTTCTGTGTAACTTCAGAAATCTGCAAGTCATGAAGCAGATTCTTTCTCACCAAGCCGAGGAAAGTTGTAACCGACCAGTTAGAGCACTAGGACGCTGACCAGTTAGCAGCCATACAGTATTTAGCACCATCAAAGAAAAAAAAAGGTATTTAGCAACATCGATCGTCACTATGCCAAAACAACACAAAAGAGACTTAATTTAACGCGTCACAGATGCGAAATTAGTAACTCGTCTAGTAAAAACACGTCGCTGGTGTCTTTTACGAGTGACGCGGCTCTAGAATGGAGTCTGATTTATGATCCACGACTTGTCTCTCTGAGATCTATGATATCTGTAAACCTACCCCCCCCCCCCCCAAGGCGCAGCATCTCTGTCCTTAGACTATCTCCAACAGCACAACCCAAATCAGAGACCCATTCCATAGTTTAGGTCATGCACAATAAAAAGATCGAAGCACCCAAAACTCCTCCAACAGCCCTACCTAAAAATCCCGTCCCTCTCTCCTCAATCTCTCTCCCCCGCGCCGCTTCCACCTCTCCCAGCCCCACTTTCCCTCTTCCTCCCCAACCTTCCTCTCTTCATCCCCATTCATCACCTTCCCACTCATCGCCGGCGTCCGCATCGGAGCTACGCGCGGAGCAGCAGACCAGCGGAGTCGCCGCGATGGGGCCGCGCCGGCGAGGCGGCGGACAACGCGGAGGCGCCGCCCGACGAAGAAGCAGCTGCCGCTAGGGTTCGGATCCACCTACCGAGCGGATGACGAGGAGGACGCCACCGCTGGGAGCGAGGCGCGCGGCGCCATGGAGACGGACGCCATGGACGAGCGCGAGGCTCGCCGCTCGCGCGCTGCTGTTGGAATCGTGCTCAACGGCTCGACCCCGGATCCCCGCTCCCCGACGGCCACGCCCGCTCCCTGCCTCGACGCGGTACCCACCGGCCGCGCCTCGAGGTGGACCTCGCCGCGCCGGCTCCTCGCCGTGGTGGCTCCCCGCAGTGGTCTGCCTCGCCGCGCCCCGCTCCTATGGGCCCACCACTACGATGCCGCCAGAAATTTGCGTTCCTCTCTCGACGACGCACATTTGCAGTTCGGCAAGCCTCGTACCCAAAATGGATGAGGTGATTGGGTCATCTGTTGGAGCGATGTTTTCGAAGGCAAAACACTATGAGTGACCTATTTTGGGTTTGGGTCACGGTTTGCATGCTCTATTGGAGTCAGTCTTAGGCAAAGGGCGACCCAAACGCAAAATACCTCGTGCATAGTGTTTTGCGTCCCAAAATCACGCTCTAACGGAGGACGCAAAGAAGGCAGCCATTTTGCGTTGCAACCGAGTCGGAAGGCAAAAAAGCGTCATCGTTCTCGACGATGCAAAACACTGCAGAGGGAGAGGGAGGAGCGACCGACGCCAGGCCCCGGCACAGGGGCGGGGCCGATGGAGGTCAGTGGAGGCCGATGAAGCAGGACTAGCAGATGGCTACCTGGTCCTGGACCGGCCACCGCGCGGCCGCTAGAACCTGCGAGCGCACGTGCTCGAGCACTCTGACTGAGCCCGGCGCTAAACGAATAGAGGGAAAAAGGAAGAACGAGCGGACAAAGAAGAACTGAGCTCGAGCACTGACGGGCAGCAAGGAGAGGGACGAACGCTGCTTCTAGGAAGCAAGCACGGCACCTGTGCACCGGCTCTGGTAACGCTCCTGTAAAATCCCATGTGCCTGCACCTCAATCAACAAAGAACAGAGCTACGTACAGAAGAGAAAGTGACCACGAAATTCGAAGGAAAACCGACCAAATCAAAAGGAAATGCTCCCAAATTTTGCAGAGATGCAATTCAACTTGCAACGAATCTATCCCTAAGAAATCATTGTCTGAAATTGATTCAAACTCCGGGGCTGCTCGATTTGGGGCGAGAACGGGAGAACAACGACGAACACAAAATCGTGAAAATCAAAATCAGAGACCTCGTGCATAGTGCACAGCGATGCCAGGGCCGGAGCTCGCCCGCACGGTGGTGCCGGATCCAGAGCTCGCGCTATGAAGCTAGCTCGCACGGCGACGGCCGCCCCAGGCCCCGCTCCTCTTCTTCCTCAACGCCGGCAGCCACTCCCTTCTTCCTCAAGCTCCTCGGACGACGGCGAGGCGGGCCCGCGGCGGGGCGCGGCCAGGCGGGACCGTGGCAGGGAGCCGCCGGCGCGGTGAGGAGTGGGCGGCGCTCGGCCTTCTGCGTTGGACTTTTGCGTCTGTCGTTGGAAACGTGAAGTTTTAGGTGCGAGAGCTTTTTTCTGTGCATGACCTATACAAGGAATGCGTCCCGTATCTGGGATCGGCCTGTGTCTTAGGAGAATAATCTCCCCGGCCGCCCTCCATGCATCTTCGTTATCCCCTGGTCGCCGCCGGTGCACTCCATGACTCCGACGCCACTCCGCATCGGCGACGGATTTGTTAGGGTTTCGGCCTCCCTCCTCTAGATCTGGCCGGAGCCACCGCCTTCCCGCTGACTTCCCTTTTTGGCGTGATGGATTTTGGCAGGTTAGTTGGCGGTTGGATTTGATGGCTGTGGCATCGCGGCTGGTGATCGCGCGAGTGTCACCGTATGGCGCGCACCCGGCGGCGGCAGGGAGGAGGATCGGAGAAGTGGACTCGCGGCGTTTCTGACTGCCAGGAGGGGGACGAGACGCTGCGGGGCCGTCACGGCCAGCCCCCCCATGGAGGAGGCCATGCAGATGACAGAGCCGCTCACCAAGGAGGACCTGGTCCCCTACCTCGTCTCCGGATGCAAGCCCAAGGACAAGGAGAACTGGAGGTCAGAACCTTCGATATGCTCCTTTTCTTATTTTGGTTCCTCTCCTGATACCAGTAGTGGAATGTTTGACGTGGATGCGTAATTCTTTTTGTTGTTTGATACAATGTGATGCGTATTTATAGCCAACAACGCCTGTCTAGCTCTAAAATTGAAGTTACTTTCAAGTGCTCGTGGTGCTCCTGGACGCCTGTATGGGATGTAGGGAAAGCAAAGCATCTCACTAGAACCTGGAGGCCAGTTTGAACTCAGTGGTGCTCCTCTCGAAACATTACTGCAAACTTGTGCTGAGTTCAATTCACATCTTTATCAGGTAGCTTCTCTTACTGACATTGCATTTATTTTCCTTGTGCAGCATCTTATTTAGTTTGCGTGTGTTTTTACTTCACATTTTATAAGATGGTTCCTTATTCAGCCTGTGGGTATTTTTATTATCTTCTTTTACCCAACAGTCAGCCAAGCTGCTCAGTTCATCTTTCTGTTGGTTCCTGCTAGGTTTTCTCCTCTGCCATTTTCTGCTAGGTTTACACAATTCTTGTTTGATGACTACTAGTGATCAGTCTCAGTTTTCACTTCTTGCAGGTTGGTCTACATAACTTGCTGATCTATTGGGTGTTAGTATTGCATTTATAACTTGCCGAGCTGGAAAACATAGAAGTATTTGTCTTTGAGCTACTAGAGTATGTGGAAATACTTAGGGACTGGCCACCTATTGGCTTCATAGGTAATGTAATTTTTTTAAATGCTAATCTGATGCATCGATTGGTCTATATTTTAGGTAGACTACAATTTTACACCTAGTGCTGCAAAAGACTGGGCTGCTGGAAGAGAGGGAAATGGTCCAGTTAGATGATGCTCTGCAGCTATCTGGAATTTTTAACTTACTATTTGTAGTTCTATCTTCGGGATCAGTTCACAAGCCACAGTAAATATGCTGAACTCCTGTAGGCTTCATTCGTTAGAAGCCAGGAATGGCCTGGAACTATTCCGGACCCGGAACATTTCGATAATTTGTACTGAACAGGAACTAATCCTGGCCTTGAATGGCCGGGAATGCCAAACCGAACGGCCCCGTAAGCTGAAAGAGGTTGCCAGAACTTGAACTGATGTCTATTCTAAAATTCGGGAAGAGTTAATGGCTTGGACTTGCTTGATGACACACAGTGGCGGAGCCAAGACGAGCATCTCAGGGGGGCTAATCAATAGAGATTTAGAACAAATATCGAAGATTAATGGTGAAATCATATTTTTTCTACAGTAATAACAAGCCAAAATCACCCTCACGGGGGGGGGCTGCAGCCCCCCAGCCCCCCGTGGATCCAAGTTTCACTTCAATCTAATCCAACACATGTAGACTGGTGCAAATACGACTACATCGAAACAAGACCTAAAAGTGAAAAATAAATCGTCCAAGGATTTTGACAAATGGTGCACAAAATTGAAATCTACTGTTAACAGTAATGATCCAGGAGAATATTAACAATGGACGTTTCGCAATGTGATCATAAATTTTGATGCCTGCCAGCCTGTGTAAAAATAAAAAAGTGCCATATATACGTGCAAGTTGTACTGAATGGAATTTATTTCCAGATCACACTCAACGCTGTATGATGTTTCAAACCTGATTTTGTTGTCTAAACAATCCAAGCCATATGGTTGTCGGAAGTCTATTATTCGGGACATTGAAAGTAATAGTGACAGCTAAAGCTTAAGCATATCGAGACTTTGTAAACCCAAGGCAGTATATGACTCATATCATAACAGAAGGGAGGGAGGGGGGATAGTGTTTCGCACCTTTGTAGCTTGGTTAGAGCTTCAGCACACTTTGCAATGGATAGAAGCAGGAGTCCACGACAGTAGTTCGA
This sequence comes from Miscanthus lutarioriparius, assembly GCA_904845875.1. Lineage (NCBI taxonomy): Eukaryota > Viridiplantae > Streptophyta > Magnoliopsida > Poales > Poaceae > Miscanthus > Miscanthus lutarioriparius. Next base: position 77,592,665 of record CAJGYO010000005.1, read on the forward strand.
TTCAGGCCGCGCACTTGCATCGGAAACTCTGGGAATTCGGACTTTGAGACGGCTAATATAAGGCGCGCTCAGGAAACGGAGTATCTGGCGATGCCGAGTGAAACCCGTATCGCGAAGACTTTGGGGTCAAGTACTCAAGTCAAGTCCACGGCAGGCTGTGGTGGTCTCCTGGACGCGTGTTTGAGCGCAAACCGTGTATACTATTGATTGATGGAGGAGATGGGCATAAGAATTCTTTCTCCGTTCCAAGAAATTTTGTTTAAGTCAAACGTCTTTAATTTCAATAAATTCTTTAAAAACATATATCAACATCTACGAGTTTCAATAAATAATAATACACTGTCAAAACATTTTTTATAAATAATTTAACGAAACCAATTTAGTGGTGTCAAAACATTCTTTACTGATATTTGCAGTTCCCAGTGGTAAACCATACGGGTTAGCATGACTATTAAAATTAACAAAACTACAAAACGTTGAAACTATTTTAAACAAAACACGCTTTGTATACTCTCCATCCCAGAAAAATATTTATTTTTAGAACTTGTCAAAGTCAAAATATTTTAACTTTAGCAGAAACAGCCTACACCGCTACACCCCCGTCACTGCTTCGTGAGAAAGGACAAGGGAGACTGAAATCCAAATCCCAAACAACAATCACAAGCTCAGATTAGCAGGAGCAAAAAAAGCAGTCAGGATTATTTCTTCTCTTCTGCCAACATAGATTCGAACATAATTAAAAGGAGCAGAACAGGCTAGGAGGTTCATCAACAGAAATTCAGTACTCAAATTGTTGTCTTTGTCATCAAGGAGCTTCCTGCACCTCCTGACGACAACAGTGCCTCCCGAGGCAGCAGTTCGATCATGAACCGGAGTCGAGATTTCTCTGCCGCAGCGAGCATCCAGCCATCTAGCCTCCTATGCGCCCCGTTGGCGTCGATGGCTGACTAGCCGGAGAAGTTGTTAGGATCAGCCACATCGACGTATCCGCAGCGTCGAACAAGGCAGCGCTGTTGGGCTTGTAGCGCACCAACCTGCGGCTTGCGCATCGCGGCCCGAGCAGATCGGAAGCCTCGGCCACGAGGCAGGCGGCGCAGTTTAATTTCTCGGCGAGAAGCATCTGCGCAGCAGGCGGAGGAGATCGTGTGAGATTGGATGTTCGTCCCCAATGGTAGAGGAGCACCAACACAGGGGAGGCGGACAGCGGCGGGGGATTTGTGGGAGGGCGGCGGCCAGGCGCATGATGGCGCGCCGTGGCGCCGTAAGATCTCGAGGAAGACGAGGAGTAGGAAGAAGACGTGTGAAACAGAGGCGCCGACCCGATAGTTGTCGGATAAAAAGTGTGGCCTCCTATGGCGTTTTTATTTTTCCGGTAGGAATGGCCTAAAACAGGTGTAATTATATTGTGCTTACCAGTCTTCCAAGCAGAACTTTTTGATCAAGCCTGTAAAAAGTTTCCGACCTGTATTTTACACTGGCTTTGGATTAAAAACTAACTTTCCAAACAGGCCCTGACACCGTAATTGAGCACAACTGAGCAACAAATACCACCTAAGCTAACCCCAGGGGGCGAATATTAGCTAGCTTCCTTTGGCCAGTACCTGGGAGCCCGAACCGAGCGCTTGAAGTGCCGGTGAGTTAACTGATAGTTTAATTATTCAATTGTTTTTAGATGTTGGAGGCACTCAACTAGCCGGAGTTGGCAACTGATAAGATGGGTTTTGGACTTTTGGTTGTTTCTTTGTCTGCTTTGTTTGTGCAGGAACCGGGCAGAGAGGGGACGACAGGGCATGTGGACGATTCGAGACATCTCATTTTTGTTTGGGCAGAAGCAAATGAACTAATCCTGATCCACCTGCTCAGCGCCTCAGCCCGTGTCTAGTCCCTTTTGGGGATGGGTGCCTATCACCCATGGGGGATAGAAAATGTAACAACCTAGTTGTTAAGCTTAAACTTTGCACATGCATTGCATGTGCATAAGCATCATTCATTCATTTCATAAGCATAAGTATGTGATGATGCACTTGTTTGTTAATATGTGATACTTTAATTTTCCATGCAATCCCTTGATGTGATGATTGATAATACAAGTGATTGTTGTCTGATTACCTAAGCAACTCAGAACAACATATAGAATCAAAAATGGAGTAGGGTTTATGTTCATGTTTTAGCCTAAAAATACAAGTGTTGGGTGGTTAGTTTCACCCCTTTTTCATGATGTTGTCCTGTGTTGACTTAAATAAAACTATTGGTTCTGTATCTGTTTTGATGTGTGACCTTAAATGAAAGATGTGGTTTAGATTATGTGTTGCAAACTTTGTTCAAGAACCTTGACCTGGATCTGCCTCTAACCTAGTCTAACAGCCGAATTTTTTATTTTTTAGCCTTTTTTTTATTTTTTTTTCATAAATATGCCCCTGGAGGTAAGATTTCAAAATCTCGATCCTTAGCTCGGTGCCATCGTTGCTGGCGCCGAGGTCTTGTGCTCGACGCAGACGTGGCGGTGACTTGGTAGGCAGCTCGGCGCCGTAGATCCTGGCGCCAAGCTTGGCGCCAAGATCTATGGCACCGAGGTGGTGTTTTAACCCCGCCCCCAACCTTCCTGTTTGAGCCTTCTTCCTCTTCTTTTTTCTCCCTCTCGGGTTTTTTCTCTCCCCACTTCATTCTGCCTCACGAATCGGCATATTGGACCTTGGAAACTTTGATTTGATCCGTAGATCTTAGAGAGCAAGGTATCCTCGCTCTCCTCCTAGTTTTTTTCGCATCGATTCGGTATATATTAATCGGATTTTTCAACCTAAGAATCGTCATTACTTAGGGTTTCATGCAATTTTTAATATTTGTATTATACAACCGTAAGATGCCAAGGCGTGGAAAAGCTAGCAAACCAAGGTAACCGCAGCGCATGTTGTTATGTTATGGGTTCATTGTTGTGCATCAAATGGGAAACCCTAGGTTTAGGGTTAATTGCTTTCGGTTCTTAGAACAAAATTGGTTGTATTGTAGTTATGACAGGATGACCGGAAATGCCTTCGACCCATTGCCTCTGCCTAGTGGTGTTCCAGTGCTCATGTGCTTTTACGGCGATCCTTGCAAGGTAGCCAAGTCTGATGAAGAGGACACGTATAGGCAGAGGTATTGGATGTGTTCCAATTTTGCGTTTGAGCATACACTTCGTCAGCGCGGCATTAACAAGATGGTGAGGAATTGATGTTTGTGTCATATAACATCTTGCATGATTTTTTTATTTTGTAACAATTGTTTTTTTTGTAGACCCCTCCACCGCTCTATGATTTTGAGCAGTGGATCGACACAGAGATCAAGCCTGAAGACAAGGAATGGATGCAGAACTGTTACGATGGGAGGCAAAGGACAAGGAGATGATGGAGAAGAGACACGGAGAGAAGGCTGCAAAAAAGGAGCACAAGGAAGAGGAGGAAAGGAGGCGTGTTGCTACGTACAGGGAGGTGAGAGAGAAGAAGCTTGAGCGTGCACGCCGAGCGAAAGCAACGATGGAGGAGAATCCCGATGCCCTAAGGAAGGGAAAGTGGCCTCGTTGCACTCAGTAGTCTCTATGACTTGCTAGTTCTATGGTTTATTCATGAAAAAAATTCTTATTTGGCCCTAGTTTAAAGTTGCCTTTCTTCTTTGGCCCTGAAACAAAATTTCTTACCCATTTGACCTCACTTGAAGTTTCATTTTCTAATCCGACCTTACCGTCATCTCCTGCCTCTAACACCGTTAAGTGGCACATGAAATAACTAAACTGCCCCTGAGACATTATGAGAAACCAAAGGTCACCCAGGCAGCATAACAACATAATTTTAAGCACTTTGAATCCAATTTTCATAACACAAATTTTTAAGCACTTTTTGATAGGAATGCAACATCCAAACCTCCAACATTATAGTAAAAAATGATGTCAACTTGATCATAGCACACAATTTAAACAAGTTCATCATCTTAAAAATTCAAAAGGGGCATGGAGCACATAGTTCAACATAGTGTTCGACACATACATCATTTTCTGCAAACTTTAATAGGTGTTTACAACTTTAACATGTGTTATGTACAAGAATCAGCAAAACCCTGGTACAAGTCGTAGATATAACAACAATACAAAATGATTTAAGAATTCTAGCATGAGTGAGAGTGCAACCTGACGCTTTTGGAATTCTTGTGCAATCTCGCCAGCCAAATTTCTGCACAGAAGACAGTTATTCATTTAAAATCCAACAGTTTTCCAAAGAAATAGCATGTAAACAGTATATTTTTTCAAAAAAAATGAAGCATATCCAACAGGTGAAATAAACTTCTTAACGTATTCGACCATATCTAAATCAACAGCATTTCAGGAAAGGGGTTACTCTATGCAGAAAGTTCCTCTGAAATAAAACTTAATAAGTACAAAATAGAATCATGTGTCATGCCTGTGCCCTGTCGTTAGATGAACAGGATATGAACAAGTTTGTAAACATTGTATACTTGTAAGAGTTCATTTATTGTGTCATGATATAGTGTGGTATATCAGTCCAATAAATGCTTACAACTTTTTATTATTTTTGCATAACTTTGCAAGATATCAACCGAACCACAGAATTAGCTTATTGTTTAGAAAATGCTATTGGGGAAGGATAGTTCCTGACGATGGAAACGTGCAGCAACAGACCAACAGACATAAGCATGGCATAGCTCGAAGCTTTGAACAATACGAATATCTGAAAGACGGAAAGGAAAATAAATGGTACTGGACAATCTACAGAGATGGAGGGAAGAGCAACCAAGGAAGACCTTAACTAGCATATGCAGTCAAACGATGAGACCTCCTGTCGTGAACATGTGATGGCCATCAGACGATGATCAGAGGTGGGCCCTGGCGTCGTTTCCGCGGCGTCTGGCAGCTCTGGCCACCTGAACCTGAACGGCAGCCGCGACGTCGCGAGGTAGCAGATCCGGCCACGCCTCCATGGGTGTCTCGAAGAGCACCTGGTTGCGGTATTTGCGAAGGCGCCTGCCGACGGCAGCGACCTTGGCAGCGGCCTTCATGAACTTTTTCTTCAGCTTGGAACCTTATCGGAAAGCTCTGTGGCATCCACGCCACGGCGATGGAGCCCGCCGTCGTCGCAGATCTTCTTGAGAAGCACCGAGGCCTGGGGGGACCTTGCGGAGCTGTCCGCGTGGGGAATGGAAGCAGGGGATGGTTGGTGCGATGGTGAAGATGGGTGACGCCAGAGGTAGGCGTGGGGAACGGAAGCAGGGGACGGGCGGGGCTCGGCGGACGGCGGTGGGGCTCGGGCAGCCGGCGGCGGGGATGGATGGCGGCCACCAGTGTGGGTGGTGGCGGGCAAACCCTAGCGGCGGCGGGGGTCGGGCGCCAGAACAGAGCAGTCGCGGATTGGAGGAGGCGCAGGAGAGAGATGTGGCGCAGGGGGTCTTGGGTGGAAAAGAATGAACCGATTTTGTGTAACCAGTGGCATTGGTGGGTAATTACCCATCAACTCCATGAGGAGGTTCATATTGGGTGGTTCTAGAGCTGCAAAAGAGGTACTCCAAAACTCCACCTCCATTTGCACTACAGCTCCATGGAGTTGGCAGCTCCATAGAGTTTTGGAGCTGGAGTGTTTGGCTGGAAAATTGGTTGGAGTTGCTGGAGTTCAGCTCCAGAGCCATGCCAAACAGGCCCATATAGTGTGGTATATCAGTCCAATAAATGCTTACGACTTTTTATTATTTTTGCATAACGTTGCATGAGTAGCATTGCCAACACAGCACACTAGAAAAGTTTAGACTTCGCTGATTGAAGGATCCAGGAAACATATCATTTCAGTTCAGTCATACCTCACATATTCATGATCCCATGAACCAATATCACCCTCAGAGCCCAACAAACGGTATTTCAGGCTCTCCTGCAACAAGAAGATGTCTCAGTTCCAGATTCACAGAACAGTAATGACAGTAAGAAGAGAACTATTGCGGACGGCACATACTCTTTCTCCTTCAATGGACATTGTCAAAGCTAACACTGACAGTATGTCAGCCATGTACTTCTGCAAAACAATAAGATGGTTGCATCAGCACTGAACCAAACTAATCTAAAGCTAAGTGATCCAAAGTGTTCACACATACCTTGAGCTCGGACTCTGGCATTGTTTCAAAATAGGACTTCAGAGTTCCAAAGTGCGGGCGGAGGAATTTCAACGGCTTTGGGACTCAAGTCATTGAGCTCGTGGCAGAGCGAATCTCCTGCCTGAAACAGATCAATTTTGGTAGCATCAAAAGGGTTAAGAAACAAGCCGTTGGTTGCACAAAATTACAGGAGTGCAGCTGGAGCACTCAATTAATCCTTGTCATACACAAGAAAACCCATCTTAATCTTTACACATTATAGGCAATAAACACATACAGCACCACGACACTAAACTAATCTTCACAAAGGTGACAAACTTAAACCCACAAAGCTTACTTACCCTAGGGGTCACGCAACCCTAGACCTGAATCGGGAGGATTTGCGAAGCGAGTAGTACCTCATGCTCTCAAGTGCGAGCTTCCTACACGCTGGGATCCGCGTCCTGCGCCCGCACGAGGTAGAGCTCCAGCTGCTCCTTGAGCGCCAGATCCTCCTCCGACTGCGGCACCATGCGACACGTTAGTTGAAAGCAAAAACCCCATATCAAAACATGAGGAGCGAGATTTTTCCCCCACAATTCAACCACTCCTAGGGCTCGAAGCGGGGCAGACTCACTAGATCAGCATCCTTCTTCTCGTCCTTCTTCTTCCCCTTCCCCGTGGCCACAGCCGCCGCCGCCGGCGGCCACGACGGCTCGGCCGGCGCCGCGGGGCTAGGGTTCTCGGTGGGAGACATGCCTGCCTGAGGGGTTCGATGGCTGGTCCACCGGAAGGACAGAAGCACGGACGAGCGGGGCTAGGGTTGGGCTCGCGGCGCTACGCGGTGAGCCGCCTCCGGTCGCGTGCGGCGGAAGTGAGGCAGCGGAGGGGAAGAAGGGATCCTTTTGTTTCAAAAGAAGAGAGCGGGCTCGGATGCAGGAAGGGATAGAGACAATACCGAGAGGTCGAGGAGAGACACGGCTTCAGTTAGGGGTATTTCTGTCTGTTCAATAAAAACTGACAACTCAATAATGGCAAACTTTGACAGATTTCACGGTAAGACCAGATTAGAAAATAAAACTTCGAGTGAGGCCAAATAGGTAAGAAATTTTATTCCAGGGCCAAGGAACAAAGACAACTTTAAACTAGGGTCAAATAAGAAATTTTCTCTTTATTCATGAACAATGTTGTCTACTGTCAGCACGTACTTCTAGTATTATTGTGTTTTTTAATGAGGCATAGTATTGGACTTTTCATTATGTGGTTGTTTTCATTATTTGTGGTCATAATATTTAGTATAATGTTGCGGACGTAGTGAAATGTGATCACGTGCTGCAAACACAACCTAACGAAGTAGGGCATTATATAATTCAACACACAAAACACATGAAATAACATGTGAGAACATGTACCAAACTAGGGTACAGAGTTCCTTCGACTAAACCTAACATGCCTTAGGTAATTAAACCAAACAACAAATATATGGATGTGCCATGTGAATAAGATAGGACCATCCTAGTAGTGTGGCCACATAGCAAATTGTGTTGCACCTTCTCCACAGTAGCCTCCCATTGTTGTTGGTGGTGGTGGCGGGGGTGACGGCGGAGGCCCCTTGTTCTTGTGGTTAGGGCAGGTGCAATATGGATCATTGCAGAGTGTCTCTTGTGAGACGGCACCATTGTTGTTGTCGTCCTGTCCTTCGTCCTTTTAACCGCTGCCAACTTCCCTTTTTAGATCGAAGATACGGTCCTACAGGTACTAGATGTACTCCGCATGCGGACAAATAGGTCAAGGATCGACCCACCTAGTGAACCCATAGTTTTCTTTGGCCAAGGAAGACTGCAATAAGTATGTCATGTAAGTTGTATAGAAGGGGAACATATTGAAGAAACAAATAGTAATAGCAATTACCCATGCTCACGGGCATTTGAAGAAATGACGACCTCCATCTATTCCCTCGGTGAACATCTGCACTAGGTAGTCCTTACCATGCATGCATTTTGGCCACTCTTCTTTTTGTTTATCGTATCCTCTCAGTGGTGCCTCTTTGGTGAAATCACTTTTGCTCTCAACTGGAAACCTCTCATAAAGAGTTTCCTCAAAGAAATTAGGACCAAGAGAACCCTCCCACATAATGGTAGTTCCCTTCCCCTTTCCTCACTCCAAATTGGTGTGCAACTCTATCTGGCAGGTGGAACTCGACAGCATAGAAATAGATTAGAGGGCACCTCATCCTATAGAAGTCATCGTCGCACCCACACATGTTGCTCAAATGAAAAGGAAGTGCCCTCTCTTCATCGTATGGCTCCCATGACACCTACAACATGTCCAAACAAGATGTTAGATGGTATACTAAACCATTTCAAACCAGCATGGGAAATAAAATTTACATACACTAGACGCCGTGAGCGTGTCTAGCTCGTTCGTGAACTCAATGTACGCCTGCTATAACCTCACATGCAGAACCCTAACCTGGTCCCAAAGGTACGCCCACGTCGGCTGCCGACATGGAGGCTAACCTGGGAACCACTCACGATGGGCCAGAACCTCAGGACGGCCAACTGGTAGACGAGCCCACATCCACAACTGAAGCAGGTACATGCATTCACCAAGTGACGCTGTGGATAAAGTTCGACGACACCCCTCGCACAGCTGGTGGTAAAGAAAACCCAAGACTGCAGAGCCCCAGCTGTACTGACCTGCCTGGTCCCAGTCACTGAGGTAGTGGACCCACATCCACGACGTAGTGTCACCTGTGGCATCGGGGAAGAGAATGCAGGCAAATAGGGGTAGGATCCACGCCTTGCAGTAGTACCCAACTATCTCCTCATCTGCCTCCTTGGGGCACTGTGCGAACTCTTGTCGGAGCCAGGAGATTAGAACTCCAGAAGTGTGAGCCCCTTACTCACCAACCTCATGCCCAAGGAAGGCCTCTACTCGTGCTCTCTAGCCTTCTGACCTGCACTGCCCAGTGACTACGTTGCCGTGAATCCTCAGGCCTAGCATCTTCTGATAGTCCTGGAGCGTGACTATCATCTCTCTGAAAGGTAAGTGGAAGCTGTGAGTCTCCGGCCGCCACCTACATTTTAGACAAAGCAAGATTACATGTCAAAAAGGCAAGCGCATGAACAAATGGCAATGAATGGAGGCAATGATTGAAGATAATACCTGTCAACCAACACAGTTATGGCCGCTGAGTTGAACTTGGGCAACCCACGATGAACCTGAAAAGAGATGACATCCAGGCTAGCTCTTTGCAGGAAAGGAGTGCACCTGTTGTCGTACTGCATGTCCAAGAACCCATTGTGGGTTCTAGGATGAAGGAGCGGAAGGTCCAGCATGGAATAAAACATAGTCTCCTGTTACTTCACAAACACATGTACGCTCTCACAAAAATTTGAACAAAACGTATAGATTATTACCTGCCCCTCCGCTATGAGACGTCCTCGGTGGGTCGTCTCGTACATCGGGTCCAGCAGGTGGAATTGTGTCATCCTACAAAAAAAGTCAAATCAATAGAAATTCAATATACAATGAAACATGAACTTAGAAATATACAAGTATTTGACACAATTACATGCATAAATTAAGATATCCATAATTAATTAAATGAATACGACAAATATGAAATAATGAAAACAACCAATAGTCGCACCTCACTAATCTGCCAATGGCAAGTGCGTGAATTGTGGCCCAGTCTACCACACTTGCCGCACTCATACTGCTCGGGGTTAGTAAGAAATGGGTTTCCTCTCCCTTGCCTTGTTCTTCTGGGTATCTAATCCATAACCATCCTGTGCCTCATCCTCTTCCTTGATCCACGCTTGTTCCAACGGTAAGCTGGATCCGCAATGTACTTTGGCCCATCATATGGAGGCTACTCTCCAGGGTACCGGAAAGGAACGAAGTGGGGGCTCCATGTGTGCACAAGCGTGTCGACACTAAACTCGTGAGGTATCCTGCTCTCGATATTATAGTTGCGATGCCTAGCTGCTGCCACCAAATGGGAACATAGAAAGTGGTACTGCCTTGGTTTACCACAAGTGCATGTGAAATTTTGGAGGATAACCACATGCATCCTCGACTCTTGGACCTCGCCGTCGGACATTGTACTGCCCCTATGCTTGACCTAATAAGTCCCTGTGGCGTGGTCAAAGCATGTAACCTCATGTGTGCCAGCCCTTTCATTTGCCTTCTGTAGGTGTGCCTTTGGTTTTGGAGCCCATATCTCTCCATCACTCTACAACTTCAATGTATGGGCGTGTCTATCGTTGAACCAGGCAACAAGCTCGTAGAAGGTGAATTGAACGATTGCATTCACAGGCATACCATGTATCCCCAATAGCAACTTATTGAATCCACCATGTTGCTGCACTGAAACTCGTACCTCCATCCACCAGCGTCATGAGCTCTTATCCATTTCTCCAAATCCCTCATCAAACCTATGAGCCATTGTCTACCTTCTGCATTTGATGCGGTTCTGACCTGCTCCAACTTTTTCTAAAAGTACTTGTCCTCAAGCTGTTGAGCAGCCTCCTAGAACAGATCAAAGTTATCCTTCACACCATCCTTCCGAAGTAGATTTTTGGCAAGGTGCCGAGTACACCAACGATGGTGCAAAGGTGCATACCCCTCTATCTGCTCTCGCACGGCATTAAGTATGCCCTGGTGCCTATCAAATATGACGCCAACCTCCCTGCGAGGCCCAACCACATGTATTCAGACTAGCCTCAAGAACCATCCCCAACTGTCATTGTTCTCCTTCTCAACCAAAGCAAATGCTAAAGGAACCAACTTGTTGTTCACGTCACAGGATATGTCTATAAGAAGTGTGCCCTGGTATTTGCCAATCAAGAACGTACCATCAATGGAGAAGACAGGATGACAGTGCCTAAAGGCCTCGACACACTGAGGGAAGCACCAGAAAGCATGGAAGAATATCTACCTCCCATCCTTCCATGCATTTGGTTTTGGGATGTACTCATAATGCATGCCTAGATTCACCACTTTGATTGCATTGAAAAGTACTTGTAGCTGCTCATACCCATCCTCCTAGTCCCCATATATCATCTTCCACACTCGCTGCTCAGCCCTCCAAGCTTTACCATAAGTTATCACATAACCTCCATACCAATGCCTCAACGGTCATAATAATTGTCCTAACCTTCATGTTGGGTTCTCCCTATAATATTCCCATCAACCGCTTGACAATGAGGGTAGATGTCAACTGCCGATGCCTCAGTGTCAGCACATGGTCAGCACAATTGTGTGGCCCGAAAACTTTTGTGATCTACTTTCCGGTGACCTTTTGCTTCCTTGCACAAACCCTCCATGGGCAACATTCCTTGTCACACACAACTGTGTAACGGCGCTCCGCATATGAATGCAAGACCTTGTAAGGTCTCTTTCGTATCACTACAAACGCCTACAACCACCTCTTCAATGCAGGGAGGTCCTTGAATACCCTCCCATTCTCAATTACCATGTTAGGGCTGGCCTCAGGAGCTTCTAGGAGCTCATCATCATGTCCTTCTGCACACGCCTAATCGAAATGAGCAAGATCACTGAACTCGTGAACTCTTGGATCACGACGGCCGGGAAAGATACGCCTCAGCATCTCAACATCACTCTCTGTCAGCTCTCCAACAGGGTGATCATCATCAGAATCAAGAACCCTTGCCATCTCATATGGCTCTGAATCATTCATAATTTCAACACTATTGGAGCTACGGAATCCATCTCCACAGTGCACTTGTGCAGCAACAGGGGGCACATCCACATTGTCAGGAATGCCTCCTACAACATAAGTAGAGAAATGAGGAAAGAATGAAAGAAATGGATGTAAGGAAGGGGTAAGCTCCCAATAACCATGTGGATAAGACACTTACTCAGATGATTCTGTGTCAAAGGGATCTCATGAGGAGGATCTGCCACAACAACATGAGTCTGACAAGCATCTCCAACTACCTCATTAGGGGCAGATTGAGCATCGGGAACTGTAGGTGCAACCTCCACATCCATATTAGGTTCTAGGACGGGAGGGTCGAAGTGTGCCTGCTGACCCATTGATGGGGAAAACCCATGAGGGATGGGATCAACTAACACCCGACACACAACCACATCCAAACATTACAGCTGGCTCTTCATAGCCGATCTCACATAGTTCTCCAACTGATCCGCATACCCAATTAGGATCATTCGTGTGAGGATGTTGGGAGGAGAACCTAGGTGCAATACACCCTCAACTGCAATGCCATCATCATCATCTCCAAGGCAATGCAGCTCCTCCCGAGCCCTTGCAAACATATCACTAAATGAAGGCCTATCAATTAATAGCACAGGCACGCTTTGCATGTCAACAAACTCAACATATCAATAGCGATCGCATTCAACGGTGCCTCCATGATATATGGTCACTAGGTTGTCCATCTAGTTCAAACACATAACGAAACACATGTCCTTTAGTCCAAATTAGATGATAGATAGTACCTAACAAGTACTTTCTAACTACAAACTAAATAAATAAGATAGTAACTACGTATATATATACATTGTACTCACAAAATAGCTATGTCTATGTACCTATGTATCTATGTTTCTTTCTATCTACATATCTAACTATATCTATGTACCTATGTATCTATGTTTCTATCTATCTACATATCTATCTCACTAGATCACTAACTAAATCCACTACCTGAGTCATCACATTAACTAGTAAATAACAAATAATCGAACTACTACATTACAATCAAAGCTAACTAAGCACCTATGTTGCATATTCACAATTTTTACCTGGCGCTGCAGGGCCCGGGGACGGCGCAGCCAGGGACGGCCGGCGTGGGCACGGGGCCGGTGCGGCCACAGGCGCGGGCGGGGATGGCCGCCGAGGGTGCGGGCGCGGGGGCGTGGGCCGCGGCCGAGGGCATGTGCGTGGCCGGGGACTGCCGGCGCGGGCACGGAGCCGGCGCGGCCGAGGGAGCGGCCGGGGACGTCCGGCGCGGCCACGGACATGGGGGCGCGGGGACGGAGCAGGCGGTGACGGCCGCCAAGGGCGAGGGCGCGGGCGAGGCGGCGCGGGCACGCGGACGGGGACGGTGCGGCAGCGGTGACGGGCGGTAGAGAGAAAGAGAGAGGAAGAGAGAAAGAAAGGGAGGGCCCATACGTAAGAGAGGGCTTGGCGCCAGGATTGTTGGCGCCGAGCTCGGCGCCAAGATCCACGGTGCCAAGCCTAGCGCCAAGATCCACGGTGCCGAGATGGCTGCCATGTCAGTGTCCATGCCGCTAACGTGGCCCCGAGCTAAGGGTCCAGATTTTGAAATCTTACCTCCAGGGGCATATTTGTGAATTTTTTTTTAAAAAATGGCTAAAAATAAAAAAATTGAGGTCTAACGGTGGCCCCAATTTGGAATCCTATACTGTTGAAACCCTTAAAATCTGCCCAAGTCCTTGAATGCAGTTTCATGGTTCAATGTTTGGGCTGCTATGTTTTCAAAAAGTGTATTTCAGCAGATTCCAATCCTAAGAAGAGTTGTAGTACTCTTTGAAAAACTAACATGCAAACCAAACCCAACCTTGTTTGAGATTGTTTTGGCTTTCAAACTGAGTTTCAAAAACAGCAAGTGGTTCTGAAAATGGCCCACTTAACTTATTTTTTCTGAATTTCAGTTTCAAGTGTACCACTTTGTAGCTCTCAAACTTCCAAATTAATCTGAGTTAGACTTTAGAGCTTTAAGCAATGTTGTAGTACTCGTGTATCTCTACAACACTGTAGATAGAAAAGGGGGAAGGTGGGAGTTTCAGTATGTTGCCAGGCATTTGAAACGCCGTCAGCGCGCGTTTGGATGTGGTCGACAGGTGCAGGTCACGCGTGCCGGGTGGAAGCAGTACGCCGGTGCTACCCCACGTTGTCTAAGGTTCGCAAGAGGAGAGCCCAAACGGCGCCGTTTCACTCTCTCTCTCTCTTTCAGCTCTCTCCGTCTCGCCTTTTCAGAGAGTTGAGTATTCAATTTTCACATAAAGCGCATCTTTGTTTGTTTTGATTATGTTGTTGATTACTGTTCATAAGGGGTAACAAGTGATGAAGTGAACTACTTTGATTCCAAATTCATGGTAGGCAGAGGGCACGGCGGCACCGGCGCAACGAGCAGCGCAGCAGCCGCGAGACGGAGGGAATAGCGAAGCGAGGGAGAGGGGACGATGGGGCGGAGTGAGGACGAAGTTATTTTTGGTTGTGGCCAGGCGGAAGCAAACATGTGGCTGTAGTTTTTTGGGTGATGTGGCTGGACACTAGCCATGGGAAGCAATTTCGGGCGACGTGGACACGCTGAGAGATTTTGGGGTGACATGGCCCGGCTCCCCTGCCGCGGTGAACCCTTAGCATTGTAAGGGGAGATGCCTCTTTGTGTATGTGTACATGGTTTCTGCACTTTTCCATTATGCTCCTTTAGTATCTTCTTAGAGGTGATTCCTGCATGATACTAAGGACCTTCTTAAAAAAATTAAAGTTGTCATATTTTGTCTTTGTTTATTTGAAGTGGAACACTCAAAGCTATTTTGTTTGAAGTGGAACAATTCAAATTTTATCGCAATCAGATTCACAGTGGACAAAGTGTCGGTCTGTGTATCTGTTGACCTCAACTTTGAGCTGGGTCATTGCTTAGTTGGTCTAGCATTATTTTGCTCCTGCCGCAGTGCACCGGTGGCGATGAAATCACCTAATGCTGAAGGGGGGAGGGGGGTGAAATGAGGGGAGAGCTGGAGCAAATGAGTGGGGGAGGCGAAATGAGGGGAGAGCTTAAGCAAGTGAACGCCTTAGCTCCACATGTATGGTAACTCCATGGGTACGGTAACTAAAGTTTAAACTTTTAGGGCGGCATAGTGAAATGCATAGCGGGTCGGTTGACTATAGCTCAAGAATGGCTCAAATAAATACAAAGTATCAAGCAACAACAGCTAATAAGAAGTCAACAAACACATATCTCAAAGTAGAAGCCAACAAAAAAAATTTTGGGTGCCAACGCAAAAATCACACCCACAAAATACAGTAAAAATATAAATTCTTGCTCCATAGCAATGCACAGGTATTAACCTAGTTTTTAAAAAAAAAAAACTGGTGCACCTCGAAGTCATTTTTATAATAGTGGGAATGGGGTTATTCTAGAGACAGGATGACGTCGTTCCGCCTGAAGAAATCCGTATGTTTAGAAGTAACCTTTGCCCTTGGCCTCACTCGTCTGGCCCACAGCATGGAGAGAACATATTAGGGCACGTACAATGGCCGTCTGTACCCCGTCTCGGAGACGTCCATTACTATAATAAGCATTTGTAGGGGCGGCTGGCGATGGTTTGTAAAGACGGCCAGCCGCCCCTACCATACTGCCCCTACAAATCGATTTATAGGGGCGGCTGAATTGTAGAGGCGGCTGTTGTTATCAGCCGCCCCTATAAATCGATTTGTAGGGGCGGCTAGTAACACCAGCCGCCTCTACAAAATTGATTTGTAGGGGCGGCCGTAGTACCAGCCGCCCCTATAATATCTGTTTGTAGAGGCGGTTCAGTCTAGAACCACCCCTATAGTATATTTTTTCGCCAAAAAATTTAAATTTACAATTCAAATTCAACGAAGAATATATATATATATATATATATATATATATATATATATATATATATATGCATATATAGTTCAAATCTGAGCATATGCACAACCCAATATCATTATATCCATTATCATATTCAGATTAACCAAATTTAACAAGTTTCACAGCATCAATACACACCACGTTGCAGTGGGAGCTTATCAAAATCATAAAAAAAACTCAAGAGCATACCAAAATCATAAAATAACCAATTCCGATAGCTTTTCCATTGTTCTTGTTTCCTGCACATGAGTGAGCGAGAAATCAGAAGTTAGGATGATGGGTTGCAAATAAAAACCACCAGTCATGAGAAACGAAGACACAACGATCTAACGATATATTATTGTTGCAAATTTAAATGAAAGTAGATGCCGACTTGAATAAGAAGCTAACTCATTTATACCGGAGACAAATCTACTAAAGAATATGTGAAAAAAGAGGACCGGACAGCGCTTACCATATTATGCAACCGGTGGTGCAGAACTGTAGACGTTGGCGCATCCATCGGTTGCACAGGCCCTGCTGTCGATTCAACCACATTTCACAATTTTTAAGGAGAAGAATGCAAAGCATACAGGAAGATGCATGGTATTAGTTGTCGATGTCAACGTAATGCAAAGCATACAGGTTACGTGTATTACTTACTGATGCACTTGCGAAGCGTGCCGAACAGCAGAGATGCGAGCCAGACACACGCATCGGATCACGACGACGACGCCACTGCCGAGATGCGAGCCAGCCCATGCTGTTGTTGCCGCCGCCACCTCGGAGATGAGCCGAAGCACCGACCAAGACAGACTGGCATGGCTGCGCTAGGATTTGGCCCGACGCCACTCCACCATGTGCTGTGGCCTAGCACCGACGAAGGGGGCGCTGACTGCTTGAGGAAGCACCCAAGGATCCGACCAAATCAGATCTCCGCCCGCTCGCATCGGATCTCAGCCCTCCTGCACCGAACGGTGTAGTGTGCGATGGAGGAAGGCTCGGTGGTGGAGATGAGATCGAGAGAGGGGGGAGGCGCGGATTAGCCCGGTGGCGCTTCGTTTGCCTGGGGTTGCCGTCGTTCGTCTTCCTGCTCTCTCTTTGCGGTGGTCGCGTGTCCAATTGGATGAGAAAGGAGGAAATCTGGTTAGGGTTTGGAAAGTCCGGCGGGTGGAGCTAGTTTTGTTCCTGGTGGGATGAACTTCGGCCGTTGGATTCAGATCAAGGGCTTAGATCATTGACAGCTTTAACAGGCCTACGGGTTTTCAGTGGCCTACAAGCGAAAGTGAGGCCCAAGCCCAGGTTTGGAGCCTGCGGGTTTCGGCGGCAACATTTGTAGGGGCGGTTTCTGATTCAGCCGCCCCTACAAATATTTTCGCATGTTTTTAAATAATACTTCTGCATATTTTTTATAAATGTGTAAATATATATATAAATATATAAATGTAATAAAAATAATTTGCTATATTTTCCCGTACACATAAAAAATTACTTGCTTATATATATAGATATAATGATACATTTTATTTTGTAAAATAAAAAAATATATTTAAAAAATTTAAAATTTGAATTTATAAACTTCGAATTGAATTTTAAGACAAAAAATAATCTAAAATGAAAATGTTGTAAATATCAAAGTTGTAGAACTCATCAAGATGTACAACTTATATTTTGGTGATCTTTTCAATTGATAAAATTTGAAAAGTTTAAATTTTGAAAATTCAATAAATGGCAACTTCAAACAAAATTTTAAAAACTTAAATAATTTCAAATAAAAAAGTCATGAATATAAAAGTTGTTGAACACATCACTATCTACAACTTTTATTTTGATCATCTTTTTATTTGACAAAATTTGAACAGTTCAAAATTTGAAATTCAATAAATGGCAACTTCAAACAAAATTTTGAAACCTTAAATGATTTCAAATAAGAAAGTCATGAACATAAAAGTTGTTAAACACATCACTATCTACAACTTTTATTTTGTTCATCTTTTTATTTGACAAAACTTGAACCATTCAAATTTTAAATTTCATTAAATGACAACTTCAAACAATATTATAAAACCTTAAATGATTTCAACTACAAATGTCGTGAATATAAAAGTCGTTGCACTCATCACTATCTACAACTTTTATTTTGGTCACTTTTTTATTTGATAAAGTGTTAGTAAACATTGTTTAACAAATTCACATATCACTAATAATTTCATGAACTATATGAGAGACATGTTGATTTGTGAATAATGTTTACTATCACTTTGTCAGATGAAGAAATAACCAAAATAAAAGTTGTAGATCTTGATGAGTTATACATCTTTGGTATTCATCACTTTTCAGCTGAAATTATTTGGTGTTTCAAAATCTTGTTAGAACTTGTCATTTTTTTAAATTTGAAAATTTAAATTGCTCAAACTTTGTCAAACAAAAAGAATGATCAAATCAACACAGTAACTTGATAGGGCATGATTTTAGAAAATTTTAGGAAAAAAATCATCATATTTGGAGTTAGTATAAGTGAGAAAGACTAGTTATAAATTTTACCCAGAGATTAAAAAAAATCAAAACTATTCATGATGAACAATTGTGATTTTTTTAATCTGTGGCTGAAACTTGTAACTAGTTTTTCTCCCTCATACTAACTCCAAATGTGATGATTTTTTTCCTAAAATTTTCTAAAATCATGCTCTATTATTTTAGTCTGGTAATCTATCTTTGTCACTAATTTTGGACAATTCAAAATTTGAATTTTAGAAAATTACAACTTCAAACCTGATTTTCAACTACTAAATTATTTTAGCTGTAAAGGTGATGAATATAAAAGTTGTTGAACACATCACTATCTACAACTTTTATTTTGATCATCTTTTCATTTGATAAAATTTGAATAGTTCAAATTTTAATTTTCAATAAATAGCAACTTCAAACAAGATTTTGATACCTTAAATGATTTCAACTACAAAAGTCATGAACATAAAAGTTGTTGAACTCATCATTATCTATAACTTTTATTTTGGTCACTTCTTCATTTGACAAAGTGTTAGTAAACATTGTTCACAAATTCACATATCACTCATAGTTTTATGAACTATATGAAAGACATGTTGATTTATGAATAATGTTTACTATCACTTTGTCAGATGAAGAAATAACCAAAATAAAAGTTGTAGATCTTAATGAGTTATACATCTTTGGTATTTATTACTTTTTCAGCTGAAATCATTTGGTGTTTTCAAAATCTTGTTAGAACTTGTCATTTTTTTAAATTTAAAAATTTGAATTGCTCAAACTTTGTCAAACGAAAAGAATGACCAAATCAACACAGTAACTTGATAGGGCATGATTTTAGAAAATTTTAGGAAAAAATCATCACATTTAGAGTTAGTATGAGGGAGAAAGACTAATTATAAATTTTAGCTAGAGATTAAAAAGAAAAATCACAACTGTTAATGATGATCAACGATGAACAAGTGTGATTTGTAGGGGCGACCGATGATTGAGCCGCCCCTACAAATCGCAACACCGGGAGCGCCTGGTGAGTGAGCCGTCCCTACAAATCGACCCATTTGTAGGGACGGCTCGTATCATCAGCCGCCCCTACTGTGCCATTTGTAGGGGCGGCTGGTCTCGTGGGTCTTGAACATGCCCACTGTAAGGACGGTTCCCTCACCGGTGGTCCTTTTTGCGAAAAAGTCCTCGGCTCGGCTTGCAGACGCTCGTCCCGTCGCCTCGTGAGGCAACGGCACGGGCCTGTGCTCCGAGGCGGAACCAACAAGCGTAGCAGCGTTGTAGGCCTTTGTCTCCGCGACTCGCTCCTGCACTCGGATCCCACACGGCGCTCGTGAGGTTTCTTTGTGCGCCATGTCCAGAGCAACCACTGGCTAGAAACAGCGCGAGGGCGCGGCGACGAAGGGGGTCAATCTCCGGAGGTGGTGGCGGCTTCCTCCAGGGGTGCTCAGACCCACGAGATCGGATCTCCATGACTCGGGTGGGGCGTCAGCGCCGGCGTGGGCGTGGAGTCCACGCCGCCGGGCCTGCTGTTGCCCATGCCTGTCCACCGAGTGCGGCTCAGCAAGTCAGCATCGAGCGGTGCCGTGAGATCTCCAACATCCACGACGAGCTGCTCGCCAGAAGTGCCCCAGCCTTTGCTGCATCGATATCTCCTACCTCAAGGTTCTCGTTGTTTTGGTCTCTTCGGTTAGTAGCATCACTAGGACTGAGAAAAGGTTGAGATTTCTTTTCTAATCAATTGATACTGAGACATGCGGTGGAGTGCAAGCCCGAGAGGGAGGGTAGCGACAAGAAAGAGGATTTCTACTCGCCTCTGATCTCAGTTTGATTATTCAGAGGTTTAGAGAGTTTGCCTATGTCATCTCTCAGTTTGTTTATTGGGATGAGAGCAAAACTATACACTGATATGTAATGTCCCCTCACTGATATGCTTGAAGGGAGAAGAGGCCATGGAATTTTTCCACAATGCAACCATGTCAATCTTACAGTCAGAGAAGACCTATTGTTGATGAAAAATCAAATGCTTGTGCTTGCTTGACCATAATGGTGTTGATGTTAAGCCAGGAAATGAGAATTGAGCTTCAGCTATTTGGTGACTTAAATTTTTGAGGTATATAATTACTGACTTTATGTCAACAATTGTTCTCTAAAAAATTCTATCAACAATTAGGCTCTGTCTTGGTGCTGCCCTGTTTTTTGGCAGTCACTGTATTTTCCATATGCAATATGCAGAATGAACAATAGTATCTACTGTCATGGGCTTTGACAGGCATATATCCTACCGTTTAACCATATTATGAATGTGAATCATATCTGCATGTTTTTTTAGCGAAACCATCTTTCATTTGTCACACAAACTGAGATCACTGTCTATTTATATACAATATAAAAGATTTATATTGATTAATATATATTATATATGATTTATATTGACGGTTTTAAAAATATTGTTATCATGATTATCTTATTTATGTTTGATCTGTTTTCTACCAAATAGGTATACAAAATAGTGTTCATGATTGATCTTGGCAACGTGCAAAGCGTTAAACAGCTTGCAGACAGTGAAACACGCTCTCCATTGTATGACCTGTCTTTCTAGCCGTCTATATGCCAGATTCGATGCATTTGCAGACGACCACCTTTGTGGGTTGTACATGCCCTTACAGTCCACCTGTAGAAACATTTGATGGGCCCTTGGAAATCATTGTAGCAGTAGTACCTCAGTCTACAATCGATGCGCCTAGGTAGAATCAACACCAAGAAGGTCGTCGAAGCTGTAGCCACCCGGGTGCCCAGTGTGTAGCTAGGTAACCTCCGTCCACAAAAGAATGTAATTCTCGCTTTTCGAAGAGTTAAACTGTTTGAACTTTGACTAAATTTATATAAAAAAGTATTAGCAATCTATAAGGAAAATGGACCCTAGGCCCATTTACTTTGTATTTTAGTGTTTGATGACCAACACAAGAAAATTGGACTAATGAATTTGCAAGTAATTGTTTTGTAGTTCAATAGGGTGCAAGACGTGACTTGAACAAAGGCGACATGATGATCCCACGATCAACACCATAAGCAAGACCCTAGAAGCACAAGAAAAGACCCAAGATATCAAGCAAAGTCTAAGCACGAAGATGGGAACCAAGCTGGACGCAAGATCGCGAAGAAACGAGCTTAACAGAGGTGACCGGACGCGGCCCTATGAGGACCGGACGCGTCCGATCAGTTGCTGGGCAACAACAGACATCAGCAGCAGCGACCGGACTCTGAGCGAGGCAGTGATCGGATGCACGGACTTCACTGTTCATCCACGCGGCAACAACTCAGTGAGGACTGGACGCAGCAGCTGTGGACGACCGGACGTGCCAGGCAGTGGTATCCGATCGAGTCCAGAGAGGTTCCAGAACAGCGACACATCGATCGGATGCGTCAGATGGTAAGCGACCGGACTCGCCAGAGAGTCCGATCAATAGTGAGCGCCAACGGTCGGCTTCAATGGTCGGGATGACCGAAAGCGTCCGATCAGGATGACCTACGCGTCCGGTCAATGGCAGAAAGCTGGGTTTCAACCCCAACGGCTACTTTCTCTATGTGACTTATAAATAGACCCTCTAACCGGCCATTTGAGGAGTGGAGAGCTGAGTAAACATACCAAGGGTGTTGATACACCACTTTAGTGATCTCCACTTTCATAGTGCTTAGTGATACATTTGGTGATTAGCGTAGATGCTTTGTGAAGTGCTCAGGTTAGTTAGACCATCGCTTATGCGCTTGCTCTAGGTTTTGGTCTAGTGTTTAGTGAGGTTTGCACACCTCTTACCGCTCGGTGCTTGCGCGCACCATTGTTGTACATCGGAGGGCTTGTAGTCTTGCAAGATCACACCCAGCGCATTTGTGGTGTGGCCGCCACCGTGAACCGAATGGAACAAGACCCGTGGCGGTTCGGTCGGAAGCTTGATAGTGAAGACGACGGGGAGCGGTCCGAGAGAGGCTTGTCAGAAGTCACACCGGAGTCTCACTTGCATGTCAGGAAGGCCTGGGGCTATCCACAGAGTTACCCGACCGGGAGCTTGGCCCTTATGAGGGATTCCTTGCGAGGGGCTCCAACGAGGCTAGGGGGAAGCTTGCGCGCTTCTCGATACCTCAGTAAAAATACCAGAGTCATCGACGAGAGTTTGCATATCTCTACCTTACTCTTTAGCTTCCGCATTTACATTGCAATCTTGGTTTGTGCTTTACTTTCCTAGCTTAGTGATAGGTTAGTTGATAGGTTTGGAACCAAGGTTGCATAACTCATTTTTTGCGGTAGAAATAGCAACACACTAGCAAAACCGTAGTTGCACATTTAGATAGTTTATCTTTTGCATAGGTTTTTACTAAGGATAGAAAAAGAGGCCATAGTTTAGATTTAGAGTTTTAAGTTGCCTAATTCACCCCGTCTTAGGCGTCATGGTCCATTACAAGTGATATCAGAGCCGGTTGGCTCAATTTAGACCTTTGGCTTCACCGTCGTTGAGCCGACGATACTTAGAGTGGTTGGGATGGATACCTCTAGGCCTCTATACTTTGATGGCACTAACTTCTCCTACTATAAAGCTAGAATAGCTTGTCACCTTGAGGCGGTAGATTTGGGTGTTTTGAGAGTCACTCGTGACGGGATGAAACCCATTAAGAATCCCGATAAACCCACAAATAGTGAAGAAAAAGAAATTCATTTCAATGGTAGAGCTAAAAATTGCTTGTTTGAATCTTTTAGCATGAATGTGTTTAACCAAGTGTTCACTTTAAATACAGCACATGAAATTTGGTTAAAACTCCAAGAGCTCCATGACGGCACAACTAATGTCCGTGAACAAAATTATGATTCCTTTAAAATGAATGATGATGAGCTTGTTCGTGATATGTATTCTCGTTTGAATCTAATTATCAATGAGCTCCATTCAATAGGATTAATGAAGCTAGATGATGCGGACATCGTGAGGAAGATCATCTCCGTGCTACACAAAAGAAATATGCAAGCATCATCACCATCCTTCACAACATGGAGGACTTAAGCACTATGACCCCAACCATAGTCATTGGTAAGATAGTGGTATTTGAAATATCACGGAAGATGGGTCAAGAAGAAGCCTTGTCATCAAGCAAAGGCAAAGCTCTCGCATGTAGTGAGAAAAAGAAGATGAAGGACAAGCAAGTTGAGACAAGCTCAAGCTCAAGCTCATCAAGTGAAGATGAAGAAGACGAGTGATGATGATCAATCTTCCTCCTCTACCTCCAACCTTGATGAAGAATCAATCAAACTTATCAACAAGGTGGAGAAGATGATCCAAAGGCTCAATGTCAAGGGTGTGTCCATCCAAATTCAAGATTTCATCTTCACCATTCAAAGAAATGAGCAAAGAAATAAATGATGCTATGGACGCGACGAGTTGGGGCACTTTATGGAAGTTTGTCCAAACAAGCCCACACCCAAGACAAAGAAGAAGGCATGCAAGGACAAAGCCCTTACATCAATAAAGTCATGGGATGATTCTTCAAATGAAGAAGAAAACTATCACAAGAGGTGAGGCCACAAGCACTCATCATCAAGCTCTTCTTATGTGTGCCTTATGGCACGATATAACGAAAGGTCATCCTCTAGTGAGAGTGATAGTGATGATGAAATGGCTTGTCTTAATGAACTTATGCAAAAAAGTATTAAATATGCTAAGGCTTGCACTACCAACAAAGAAAGCTAAAAATATTGCAAGAAAAGCTAGATAATTCACAATAATCATATAAAATCTTGCTTGAATAATATGAGACATTTGCTAATCTCAATATTGAACTATCTACTAAAATTGAGCAACTTGAGGCTAGTGCAACAACAAATGCATGCACAATCAATGTTGAGCAACTTATACAGGAAAATGAAAAATTAAAAGAAAAATTAGCTAGCTCACAAGATGCTTATAAAAGTTTACTTGCTAAAATAGAAAGCATGTGCAAATATTGTGATGAGCTAACTAATAAAGTTGCTAATCTTGAAGCTGTCGGTATAACCCTCACCAAGGCGCCTAAAAAGAAAAGTTCTATCTTTGACATGCCTAAAAAGAATGCTTCTACTTCTTACAATGATTTATGTTTAGACTCACCATTATGCAACCAAGTTTATGTTGAGAAAGTTGTTGTAGATACATGCACACAAGAGGTCGCAATGGAGAATGATTAACTCAAGCAAGAAGTGGCTCACCTTACCAAGGACTTGACTCAAGTAAAAGGCAAAACGGAGTAAGCCCAACATCATCAAGATAACACTATTAAGGGAGTGAAGAAGCTTGATGAAGGACAAACCATGGTTTGCTACGTGTGCCACAAGGAAGGCCACAAGTCCTATGAGTGCAAGGTGAAGAATGGGGGAGGAGCTAAGAAGAAAGAGAAAAAGAAAAAGAAAACAAGCAAGCTCTCCAACACCTACATCAACAAGGTGGACAAAAAGGCCTCCACACCTTATCTCTTGAAGAAGAAGAAAAATGACAAGGTGGTGGCCATCAAGATGAACAAGCAAGCCAACAATGGGGCCAAACGCATTTAGGTGCCAAAGGAGATCATTTCCAACATGAAGAGCACCAAGAAGGTTTGGATCCCGAAAGGGAAGTGAGAAGTCCGATGGATTTCGGGGAAGTTGGAGACTTGGCAAAGTATGAGTGTATTTCATGGGTTGCATCATTATAGACAAGGTAATTGCCAAGTGGGTTACTAAATACTATGGACCAAAATTCCCCTTCCCATGTTAAGTAACTAGATTTAATTTCTTGCAATCTCAATTTGCATCTAGTTCCTTTTCATGCCTAGGTTTGCATTTGCATGTTTAATCTTTTATCTTGCATACACAAGGTATATCTTATGGTAGGCTTGCTCGGTTTCACTCTTATCTCTTAGAGCAAACCTACATGGTTTAAATTATTTAGGAGCATGACACATAGCTTGTTTTATAATTGTTCATCTAATATATGCCAAACTCCAAATTGTGGATAATTTCTAAAATGATTCTCACATTCATGTGATGTCATCTTTCAAGTGGTATTTTTTATTCTAAAATCAATGTGCATATCTTCTACAAGTATTACATACTTGTGTGCATAAATTTAGGGAGAGGTTACTCTACAAGTTAGATGCTTTAAGACTAACACCTTTTCAAGCTTATCATGTGTGTAGTAGTCTCATTGTAAGGAAAATGGAGTCCCCGGAGTTAAGCATCATACTTTAAATATCCACCACCTATTGCAAGTGGTATAAATCAAATTGGTTTCCATATGTGGTATTTCTAAACCGATATCATGTTGATTTCACTTTGGTATTTATATGCTTTCTCTGTGCATTATATAGATTAAACTCCCTTGAGCATTAATTTGCCAATTATGCATAAACTATATTCTATCATATGTATGTATATATTTAGGAGGAGCTTAGTCTATGTAATGTGATAGTCAAATTTTGTGACATATTTCACTCCACATATAAAGGATCACAAAGTTTGACCCTCCCTTATGCTACTAATGTCCTCCTTTTCGGTGTTTGATTCCAAAGGGGGAGAATTTGTAGGACTAAAAGCAAGCCCGATCATAATAATTTACAAGAGGTAATGGTCTGAGAAAGGGAGGATAGTGGATTATGGAGTTAGGGGGAGGCTTAAATCTATAATGCCACATGGGGACATTTGCAAGGGCAAGATAAGTTTCCAAAGATGTTTATATGTGGTATCTTTTAGCATCATATAACCTTGCCCTTTGCATTGTATCCTAACAAGTAAATAGTTTTTAAATTCCAAAATTTTTATTATTTGCTTGTTTTGGTCGTGTTGTTATCAATCACTAAAAGGGGGAGATTGTAAGGAAAATGGATCCTAGGCCCATTTACTATAGATTTTGGTGTTTGATGACCAACACAACCAAATTGGACTAATGAATTTGTAAGTAATTATTTTGTAGTTCAATAGGGTGCAAGACGTGACTTGGATGAAGGCGACATGACGATCCCACAATCAACACCATAAGCAAGACCCTAGAAGCACAAGAGACAACTCAAGATATCAAATAAAGTCCAAGCACCAAGATAGAAACCAAACCGGACGTAAGATCGCGAAGAAACGAGCTCGGTAGAGGTGTTCGGACGCGGCCCTATGTGGATCGGACGCGTACGATCAGTTGCTTGGCAATAGCAGGCGTCAGTAGCAGCGACCGTACTCTGAGCAAGGCAGTGACCGGACGCACGGACTTCACTATTCATCATCGCGGCAACAACTCAGTGAGGACCGAACGCAGCAGCTGTGGACGACCGGATGAGCCAGGCAGTGGCATCCGATCGAGTCCAGAGAGATTTCAGAATGGCGAAACGTCGACCGGACGCGTCTGATGGTAAGCGACCGGACTTGCTAGAGAGTCCGATCAACAGTGAGCGCCAACGATCGGCTTCAACGGTCGAGACTACCAGACGTGTCCGATCAGGATGACCTGCGCGTTCGGTCAATGGCAGAAAGCTGGATTTCGTCCCCAACGGCTACTTTCTCCATAGGACTTATAAATAGACCCCAGCCGGCCATTTGAGGAGTGAAGAGTTGAGGAAACATACCATGGGTATTGATACACCACTTTAGTGATCTCCAGCATAGTGCTTAGTGATACATTCGGTGATTAGCGTAGGTGCTTTGTGAAGTGTTTAGGTTAGTTAGACCACCGCTTATGCACTTGCTCTAGGTTTAGGCCTAGTGTTTATTGAGGTTTGCACACCTCTTACCGCTCGGTGCTTGCGCGCACCATTGTTGTACATCGAAGGGGCTTGTAGTCCTACGAGATCACACCAACCGCGTTTGTGGTGTGGCCGCCACAGTGTACCGAAGGGAACAAGGCCCGCGACGGTTCGGCCAGAAGCTTGATAGTAAAGACGACGAGCAGCGGTCTGGGAGAGGCTTGCCAAAAGGCACACCAGAGACCCACTTACACGTGGGGAAGGCCCGAGATTATCCACAGAGTTACCCGACCGGGAGCTTAGCCCATGCAAGGGATTCCTTGCGAGGGGCTCCAACGAGAATTAGGGGGATGCTTGCGCGCTTCTCGATACCTCGGTAAAAATACCGAAGTCGTCGACGGGAGTTTGCATATCTCTACCTTACTCTTTAGCTTCCGCATTTATATTGCAATCTTGGTTTGTGCTTTACTTTCCTAGCTTAGTGATAGACTAGTTGATAGGTTTGAAACCTAGGATGTATACCTCCTTTTTACGGTAGAAATAGCAACACACTAGTAAAACCATAGTTGCATATTTAGATAGTTTATCTTTTGTATATGTTTTTATTAAGCATAGAAAAAGAGGCTATAGTTTAGATTTAGAGTTCTAAGTTGTCTAATTGACCTCCTCTTAGACGTCACGGTCCCTTATACAATCTGTGATACAAAATGAGTATTTTTAGATTAGTTATAGAATATATTTTCATAATAAATTTATTTTGAGACATAAATATTAATATTATTTAATACAAACTTAGTCAAACGTGAGCTAAATTGATTGGCTCAGTTCTCATAATTACATTCTATTATGGATGGAGCGAGTACAAAAGGCTCGAAACACAACAGCATTGGGAATTTGGGATGATGGGATCCTCTATCTCTGCCATTACGACTAGGAGCAGACCATCTAACGATGGAGCGAACGAATCAAGAAGGCACGGCCGACCGCTTGGTTCGAATTGAATCACCCGCAGACGGAACATCACTCGGAAAGACCTTAAGCTCGAGTCAATGGTGCCAAGCCGCGGACTAGCTACTGGGAGTGAAAAAAAAAAACAAATCAAAACGCGCTACGTACGCGTGGTGTCATGTCACAGGCTCACAGTCACAGCACACCTAAGTAGCGATAGATTACATGGACCATAAGAGGAGCTATGTGTGTATATATTAATTAACAAATGAATTATGCTATGTATCTGTTGACATAAAATCTCACCCCCTATGTGTCGAACTTTGAGCCACCGGATGAGCTTCACGATTTGTGCTCCAGGCCGTCTCCAACTCCCACGACCTCCTCTTCTTCTCCGGCACCAGCGAGGGCAGCTGCCGGTGGTGGCGGATCCCGCCGCTGCCTTCTCCTCCAACTCCGATGACCTCATCTTCTTCTCCGACACTGGCGCGGCGGGGCGGCAGCCGGTGGTGGCTGATCCGGCAACGGGGAGCCACCAGACACGGGGAAGACGGCGGGACGGGGGCACGTTGTCGTCGTCGCCTAGAGGAGAAAGAGAGGAGGGGTGGGATGAGGGTGCTCGTCGGGGGGTGGGGGTGGGGGTGGGCGGGCAGGGGCTTGCCGGCGCTATTGGCGGCGGTGGATCGGGCGTGGTGGGGCGGCGCGGTGCATCGGGCATGGTGGGGCAAGGGGAACCAGGAGAAGTTGAGTTACGATTAAGTACTCCGCACGAATCTTAAAGCATATCCGGTGGCCTAAAATTCGACAGATAGAGTGCCACACCGTGTCTGTCAATTTTGGGCCACGGATGAGCTTCGCGTTTTGTGCTCCAGGCCTGGCCGCATCTCGGAATGGACAGAGGAAGAAAAAGCTGATGCGGGCGGGTCCCTCTCCAGTCTCCTCTCTCCTCAACGGCTCGCCGGCTCCAACCCCCGGCAGAAGACGACGACGACTTGACCCAGCGGCAGCGCTACGCTATACGCGGTTAATGGTAGGCTGGTAGCCTCACGCGGGGTGGTGAGGATTGAGGAGAGGCGGGGACGCGGTGTAGAGGAGGCCGGGCCCCCGGCAGAAGACGACGACGACTTGACCCAGCGGCAGCGCTATGCTATAGCAATATCCTGGCAGCTGAACAACTCACGAGGACGGAGTATCGCACACATGGCATCGTCCTCTCCTCTACACCGCGTCCCCGCCTCTCCTCAATCCTCATCACCCCGCGTGAGGCTACCAGCCTACCATTATAACCGCATACTAAGTATAATTAAGGTCACCTCCTCTTGTTTCCATCTCCGTCCCGTGAGTGTTGCCTCAAGCTGGGTCCGCCCCGTCTTCTCCGGTTCTTCCTCAGTTTCATCCCATTCCAACCACAAGTCTGAGTTCGCGCCACTGTTTGTGTTGTTGGCCAACAACACCGCCTCTGCCTGTATCTATTCCTCAGTGCCGGAGTCATCTCGGGTCGGGTGGGGCCTTTCCTTCACAACTATACTACACGGCCATTATCGCCGCCGTGCGCGATTCTTCAGAACTCCGGTGAGCCACCGTGCCCAACGTCCACATCATATCCAGTCCTGCCGGGACATACACCTAACCAGTTTGCACTTCTTGCAGCAGCAAGCCCCACCGCCGCGCCAGGGATCTAGCTCTGGAAAGTGGAAACTCCGACCCTCTTCTGCACAGCTAGCAATTCGATCTGGTGTGTTGCCACGCACAGCATCGCCGCCTCCCTGACCCTGAATCACCTGGTGAGCTTTTATGCAGCCCATAATGCCCTCCCTGGCTCCCACGATCGCGTCAAATTGGTTTGCAACGACCTCACCTGACTAGCAAGTAGCGAGCGCGCATTGGCAAATCTCCCGCACCTTTCACAACCATGCTTTGCGTTCCACAACCTGTAACCAGCTACAATTAATGGCGGATCCAGCAAAAATATAATATATAGGGAAATGGTAATACGCGACCCTTCGCGTGGACGGCGCGACCCTCTCCCTCTCCCTCTCCCACGCGACCAAACGAGCCCTTAGTTTGAATTCTAAGAACCGAAGCTGATTTTTAGAGATAGGACTTGTTACTGATCACTTGTAGTAATCGATTTTCTAGGGTAGTCAAAAACACCAACCACCTCTAACATCAATTTGGAGAGACGGTTGGGACAAATAAAACCTGACTGTTTTTTAAAAGCAACTGTGTAGCAATGGGAGCCCAACAAAAGAGTATCCTGCTCCTCTTGGTATTCTAGGGCATGATTTGTTGGCTGCATATACTTCAGTTAGGCTCACGGAATGCAAGTTTTTTTTTTTTTGACTGTCAACGGGGGAAAGACTCCCCCACCTGATTTTATTTATCTGATCTAGGTCCCTTTGGGAGACCCATCGAATTCAAAGTTCACACCATTGAGTTTGCAAGGGACTAGCCAGTTACATATGGGTATTAAGGAATGACACCATGAATCAGCTACCATTCTATGCTTCTTTGGTAGTCTCATCTTCCAGAACTTTGCGTCTGCGAGCAAAAACACCTGTCTTAGAGTTGATGTTTCTTCTCTGAAAACTACGCCATTATCACGCCTTTCCCAAAGGTTCCATGTATATGGCACTTTGGGCTTCGCTCTGGCTCATGCAAAAGGGCCTCCTCAGCCTGGCTACCAAGATGTGCAGATTTCAAGCATTTCTCTAGGGCTAGGCTCGCCAGGTGCGAGGAACTACCAAGATAATGACATTGTTAATCATGATTAGCATAAAGTAATTGATATTAACATATTTTAACCAATACTACGGAATAATAGGATAAGCGTCCACCACCGCACCTACCGTCGACTTGACGCACCACCCACCGTCGTCCGTGGACTTGACTTGCCCGAAGGTCTTCACGAATCACGATGCTCTTGCGTAGTTTCGGCAAATCGGCACCATATGCTCGTTCCATAATATTACTCCACAACCATCTCAAGATCCCAATTCGGCCTCTACCGATCTACCGTGGTGCTGCTTCTATCCACTGAAATACTGAAGTGTGTTGAATCTCTCCTCTGGCCACCTGCGTCCCACGGTGCGAAAAGCACTCCTGTCTCGCTCTCTCGCTCGTTGAAGTTTATTAGCATGTCAGGCGCTATGTGTACTGTTCATGCCCTTGTAAATTTATGCAGTTACAACCTGTAGTTCATCAAAAGGCACCATTATTTGCGTGTTAAAAAATATCCCCTCCATTTCAAATTTTAAGCCATTCTAGTTTTTCTAGATATATAGCTTATATGATAATGATTCTATTAGGACGTTCGTCCTCAACTCGTGCGCCGGACACATCCATTCCATTCCGATCCTGAAACCCCTCCCCCCGTCCCTCCGCTCCCCCGCGCCCACTCCACTCGCACTATCCCCCGCGCCATCCCGCCGCCCACGCTCCCTCCCTCCCTTCCCCACCGGAGATGAGGACGACTGCGGTGGCTCCGACGAGGTAGGTCGGTCCTTCTCTAGATCTGTGCCCTCTCCCTCCTCCTTCTCCTCCTCCTCCTCCTCTGGATCTGAGCGCTCCCCTCCTCCTCCTCTGGATCTAAGCCCTCCTCCTCCTCCACCTCTAAATCTGAGGGACGCGGCGGTAGCAAGGGTTCCGGCGAGCTCTGGGTCTTATTCCCTCCTCCCTCCGGCCAGCTCAAAGGTGATGGGCCAGGGGCTGTTTTGTATGCTTTTTTTGCTATTTTTCCCGTGTTTCAATGGGTTTTTTAGATGTTGCAACAGATGATTTTCGAATGTTGCAATGGGATTTTTGGATAATTGCAACAGATGTTTTTGCGATGTTGCAGTACTACTATTTGAGATGTTGGTAGTACATAATTGTCGATGTTGCAGCGCATAATTTTCGATGTTGCAGTACATATTTTTCGATGTTGCAGTACATGTTTTTCGATGTTGCACTACGTATTTTTGCGATGTTGCAGTACATGATTTTCGATGTTGCAGTACATTTTTTATGTTGTTGTACATATTTTTTAATGTTACACTACATATTTTTGTGATGTTGCAGTATTTATATCTTGATGTTGCATTATATAGTTTTTCCTTATGTTTGCAATATTGCACTTGAAGTGTTTCGTGCTCTTTTGGGACAGGGGCGCAGTGGGGGAACGGGGTGTGTTGGGGAACGGGGGACAGGGGCGCGGTGGGAAGCGGAGGATCCATTCTATACAGGGGAGGGGTGTTGGGGGGGGGGTTCCGTTCTATTTCGCGCGGGAGGGTGGGCATGTTTGGGAAGGGGACCGGCGTCCGGACGCACTCGAGCTCTAGAATCGCCGTAATATATATCTGGGGAAGTTACGTACCTAGAAAAGCCAGAATAACTTACAATTTGGAATACAGAGTACAGACAAGTGTAAGATTATAAACCTATATGGGATGGATGCACGGAGGGGCAACATCATAGCACAAATAATTGTTTCATCTGCAAAAGGAACATGAGTTAGATTAGACGATGATGTGGAATGCCAGCATGGCATGTTTTTTATATTTAACTTCTCCATTTTTCTCTTCTCTCACGAATGGATCATTGCTTCCCTCTTCTAATTTGACGCCAACCCTAGCCCGACGGACACCATGGCTATCCTCGCTTCACTGTTGCTCGTCTCCATGCCGCTGTTCTGCCCCACCAACAGCAAACACCTTGTCATCAGTGCGGTGCAAACACCTTGTTTTTTTTTACATTTAACCCCTCTTCTTCCCTCTTTTCTCATGAATGGATCCTCGTTTTTCTAGTGGCGGATGCTACTACGACCACCTGACGACCAACAAGTAGATGGTGGCCAACTTGCTGTGTGTCCGCCAAGGAGCCGCAGCAACGAGGCAAGGAGAGTCACGGTGTCCACCGGGCTAGGTTAGCATGAGGGAAAAGGAAAGCAGTAATCCATTCATGGGAGAAGACAAATAGGGAGGGGTTAAATATAAATAAAACATGTCGCGTTGGCATGGCCACATTAGCATGGAACGTTTACGTGGTTGATATGGACCTGCGGTGCACCATTTAACTAGTTTAGCGATTCAGAAATGCATTTTCAAAGTTATTGGACCTAAATAATACCCTTATAAGTTTGAGGCCTGGTGGTGTATTTATCTCATTGATCGCAATAGGGTCAATCATCCGAGCTAGAACCTAGAGACCTGAACATTTGAACCTGAACGTGCAATGTTGCTGATGCCTGACCCTACAGTAGTAGAGAAACGACTTTTCATTGATGGCCAAAAAAACATTTAGTCCCCGTTTCAAATTGCAAACCGAGATTAAAGAAGGCATGGTACCTTTAGTCGCGGTTTGTAATATAGGCTGGGACTAATTTCACCCTTTAGTCCTGGTTTGTAACGGTTATCGAGACGTGTCAATGCCAGAAGCTTTAGTCCGGGTTTGAAACACGAACCCGGATTAAAAGTATGACTCGGTTTGAGACACGAACCCGGACTAAAGGTACCTTTAGTCTCGTTTTGTGTCTCAAACTCAGACTAAAGGACAACATATCTTATCTAAGTTAGATGTGTAGTGGGAGTTGAGATGGCAACACGTGCAAGGGCTAGAGTAAGAGATCTTGAGTTTGAATCTCGCCGCACCTTTTTTTACCTAAGAAACACCTAGCGGGATTAAAAATCAAGACCTTTAGTCCCGGTTGCATAGGCAGTTGGAAAGCGGGACTAAAGCTAGCTTCTCTACCGGTGCTAATTTTTCCATAATTTTTTATTTTGAAGGATAATCATGAAACCTAAAAGTAGGACAACTGAATCTTTTGACAAGAAAGCAAGAGATCAAGGACAAAATGACTCTGACTCCGATACAATTCGGACACCTAAGAGTACCGTTCACTTGAAACAGGTAAGTTCCTTTATATCTTTTTGTTAATGATATTTTGGGTCATGACAAAATTGTTGGATTTTTAATTACACAGGCTTAATGCATGCATAATTAATAATGATTTTAGTAGTATATTTACCATATGGTTAATCCCTATATATATTTTTGGATTTATACATACTATACTATCTGTATTTTAGTTGTTCGGCCCTCAGCTCTCTATACAAAGTTCTTGGCTGCATCCCTGTGTACTACCTGCTTGGGCAGTATGTGTCGATATATTTAAACTGGAACCATCAACATCTCTTTAAATGTTTCGATTGATGAACTTTCAAAATCATCCGGGTTGAGCTATTTTCAGAAGTAGCATATCAGTCACTTTATATAATGTTTAGACAACAAAATCAGGTCAACATCATAGAAATCTAACTATACAGAGTTATTAGTGGTTAAAAAGTATCTTGGTGGTACATTACTACTGTTAAAGAAAAAAGAGACCAACCTGGACTGGAAAGAACTATGAAGTTTTTCAATAAGAAAAAAAAAACTAAAATGCATCGTGGGTTCTTAAAGAATTCTCACTCAGGTCCACAAACTAGAAAAGTTACCATTTGCGTTGTTATCAATCTACTTGTGTCCTCCAACTAAAAAAGTGACCATTAAGTCCTTCAACTAATGTTGCACCTGAGTAAAAGTCCAAATCCCACCATATCACCAAAATACAAGTTTAGGACAACTCAAAAACTATGCGGTTGGATGTATGACTATCTCCGGTCCAACCAATTGAGCTAGACTCTTTTCTTGGTGATATATAATGACATTTATTTTGAACTGACAATAAATGATTATGGTCCTGAGCATTTCTCTTTTGTGCTTGTTTCCATGACGTATTTCTTCAAAAAAATCATCAAAGCATATTTTCAGAAAAATGAACGTGCTTGTTAGTTGTTTCTTCTGCGTCCTGAGCATGCTGTATGGGTAAACTCAATGTGAAACATAATTTGAAACATCCAGAAGAAGGTAAAACGGCTACAGATCGATAAGGTAATAACTCGGACTATAATTCAATTCCAAGGCCAACTATGGATTAAGAATATATTTTAGGTACCATAATAAAGGAGTGATATGGAACAGCACCAAAAGGGATATAGGCACATCCCAAGGTGCCATATATGTATGATTAAAGCTAATGGAGTCGTATCAAGGACAACACTTCAAATCTAGTTTTAATCGTCCACTTCACTTCTACTATTATTGAGGGGGATTGGGCTGTCTCCAACAGGAGACCCATTGCGGAACCCAAACCTAAAATGTGTCTTCAACATAATAATTATAGCCTTCAATAGAGTACCTATATGGAAAACCTATTTTGGGTGCCAGGAGAGGCATAACCCAAATCTGAGTATCCTCCCTCCTGAAGACCTATTTGCAGAAAGGGTTGTCTTTTGGGTCTTGTTGTTGGAGAAGACAAAAAATAGGTATTGAATAGCGCTACCCAAAGGACGAATGAGTCTTGTATTGGTCGCGGTTGTTGGAGACAATCTAACAAGAACATATATGTACGATTAAAGATAATGAAGTCAAATCCAAACTCTAGAGATAAGGATAGAATATCCTACAGATAGAACAGGTTTAACCTACCATAACTTATAAATTGTACTCTAAGTCTCTCCCATATATGTCTACATATATCCCATGAGAGTCGATGCAATCAACAATTCTATATCTATACATAATAATAAAGATATAAAATTTCTCCCCACGTTTTTTTGGTCCGCCCCTTTTTTGCTTTGTCTCCCTCTAACTGCCGATGAAGAGTTTTTTTTTTCCGTCCGGACTTATATATATAACCCGTACTCATACGAGTTAGAATATCTTTTATCTAGCACGATACGAAGTCCAATTCTAAAACAAACTAAACGAATATGGACATTAATTAACAGACAAAAAGCAAATCATTAAATAAAATAGGAAAGCTCCCGTACGGACAGAGTTTCGGCTGCCAGAAAGGAAGTCCGACAGGAGCTCTTACCTCATGTACGTACCTTTTGTGTTTCCCTTATTATTTTATTTCTTTTTGAATACACAGTAGATCGACAAGAGCTATGACTCATGTACAAGAGAAGCAAATTGAGAATAAATTGACACGATCTCATACGAATCAAACCATATGAACCTGCCGTCTTGGTGCTACCTCTCGGTAACAAGGTCGCTGGAGCTGGGCTGTCGTCGTGCCACTGGATGGAGCCACCGGCCTGCTGCAGTGCCCGCACGAGCGGCCGCCCTGCCGCGCCACTTGTCCGGCCGAGCCGACCACGCCATGCCGTGCCTCCTGAGCTGCCACCTCGCCCGTGCGCTGTGTATATTAGGTATAGATAAAGATGTTTAGGTGGGGCTTGGTGTGGCTCTGGCTATGGCTTGGCGGCAGAGGAGCCGCAACAAATGACGATGAAAGAGGACCGCTTCTGCACGTCGGAGGACGAGCCAAAACCCTTTTTGCCTAAGGAGGCCAAGTCGTCCTTGGTGCCTCTCCGTCGCTCCGGCTCCGGCTCCGGATTCAGCAAAGGAGTAGTGCAGGCGGAGCCTAGCCAAACACGTCCTTATTATGTTATTATTATCTATTACTCCATGTGTCCAAAATAAAATGCTAAGCTATAATTAAAGTCAGCAAGGAGTTAGTTCTTTATAAAATTAAAGTTACTGTATATTTATGTCTAGATACTTTTGTGTTTTGCAACGAGAAAACTTTTAAATTTTATAAGAGGGGTAAACATAAATATACATGTACTATTCACTCGTCGTTCTTTCCAGTTAATATATTTGATTTTTTTTGAACCGGGGAGATCCCCATTCCCATTCATTTGAACGCAAATACACTGGGAGAGCGATTCGCTCGTTCTCGGTGCGAGACCGGGGTTCAAACCCTGGCCGGTGGGCACTACCACGAGCAGCCACACCACCTGAGCTATCGCCAGGTTCGCAATTAATATATTTGATAGTTTTTCGGTTGCAATGCACGGACATGTTTGTCAGTGACTATTAAAATTTCCTATCATATTCATAATTTACCACATGTTCAAAATAGTTGTATTCCTTAGGCTGTCGACTAAGTTAATTATAAATAAGTCGGCACAATTGATAAATGTCATAGGACTCTAAGTCTACGTGAAGTATAATACTAGGTGTCAACCAATTCTATCTCTATTCCTAATCGTATATGATAATTCTAATATTCCCTCTTAGTCTCACGAGCGCGGAGTGGACAATTGTGACTTGCCATCTTCTCTTGTGTCTCTTCTCTATCGGAACTGCTAGCGCCCAGATCGGGGACGTCCGATCCGAGCGCTAGCGTCCAGACGCTCGAGGCAGTTGTGCCTGATCGTGCCCGCTCGCCCGCCCTCGTTTCTCACGCATGCCTCGATCTGCGCTCGTTTCCCCGTGCTTGCCACTCACGCCCCGCGCGCCCCAAGCTCGCCCCCGCAGCCCGTCCCCATAGCCCGTCGCTTCCGCCTTCGCAATGCCCCATGTGCGCGACGAGCATGCCCCATCGCCCCCTGACCGCAGCACCCCCATCCGTTGACCCCCAATGCCTCCGTCCACTATTCATCCGGCGAGCCACGTGCCCCCGGCCGTCTGGCTCGCCCCCTGGCTGTCGGGGACCAATACTAGGGTACCCGAAGGGGAGGCGGTAATACCCATCAACACTAATTCATCAGAGCAGTCATGGGCACGGCTACACCTCCTTGGTGGGCTCCGCCTCGTCCGACCCCTGAGGTTTGGCCCCGCCTCAGTAGACACTAAGGCCGCGGGCTCCGCCTCATCCGACCCCCCGATGGTTGGGTGTACCTCAGCCGACTCCCAAGGGTTGGCCAAGCCTCGCCCGACCCCTGAGGGTTGGCACCGCCTCGCCCGACATCTGGGGGCTGGCCCCGCACTCGCCCGACCCCCATGGGTTGGGAAGGCCTCGGCTGACTCCCGAGGGTTGGCTCGGCGCTCGTTCGACCTCGAGGGTTGGCTCCGCCTCGCCCGACGTCTGAGGGCTGGCTCCGCCTCGGCCGATCCCTCGGACACGGTTCGTAACGAAAGCTCACACCGCTGCCATCCACTACAGGACAGAAAGTATTGTCCAGGGTCAAACTTGTGACATCGTGCAGGAAGCGGTCACATCTCAATATGACCCATCCTCACGACATGTCATTCCCGGGAACTCATATTGCCTATAGAGACGGACGCGAGGTCACTATGTTGCCCACTCTTCGTACGACCGCCGATCAACACAGCTGGTTCGCCTCACCTACCGCTAGGGCGAAGTGGGACATTACGACCCGCTGACAAACGCCAGGGCATGGCTGTGTCAGCGGACAGGCGCCCAGCATGGGGCTGTCCCTGTCGCCGCCTGCCACGTCAGCGGGGCCTGCGCAGAAGAAAGGAAAGGATTGACGATTCTGAAGGACTTCCTTGGTGTCCCATTCTCGGTTTTTTTCCTCTTACCCTCAGCGGTAGATCCGGCTTTCCCTTGGTCTATAAAAGGGAAAGCAGGGCGTCCCACTAGGGGACATCGATCAGCTCATCGCATATCACACCGCATCGGTTCACCAGACCACATCGGGGATCGACTCATCGAACAAACACATCGAACCTCAGAGACTTGGGAGCTACCTCCCTCTCTCACCAGTTTGTAACCCCCTACTGCAAACTCAGTGCTCGTAACACGAGCAGCTCGAAACTAGACATAGGGACATTCGACCCGAACCAGTATAATCCTTGTGCCCTCTTAGCACACCATCCGGGTCAAACGCGCAATATACAAAAAAGGGAGAAGAGCTAAAAAGCCATTTGCTATAACAAAATCTAAGAGCTCGTCCATTTATTACAAGTTCGCCGCCTGGCTTATCTGCCTAAATAAACTCTTGCGCGGGATGTCCTCATCCTCTGTCTCCACAGGAAAACCTTGTCCCAGCAGGTAACACAAGTCAATTGGACGGCCTGACCGACACCGTGAAATGGGTAGGGAGCAACAAAATGCTCCATGCAGGTCGTGCCAACCCCGTTACGAACAACGGACCCAGATCCTGCTCAATCATACCCGGTAAGAGCTTCCTGAACCCATCACTCTTATCGTCGAAGTAAATCCTATACCCAGGTCGATCGAATGACTCCAGGAAGCTACAGAGAGATGAGCGCACGCCGAACCAAATCCTCCCCACGAAGGATCCGACGAGCGATGGTTCACCTTCACAGGCTACGGGCTACCGTAGATAAGTGGTATACGGAGCTAAAAACGCTCCTACGACCCATTAGCGCCCAGGAGTTCGAAGGATGTCCCACCGATGGGTTCACGGCCGCTCCAGGGCACCCTAGAGTGAGGGGAGGTTAAGGACGGGTCCGCTAGCGGCCAATACCCAAGGCGCATGAAGCGCCGAGGGCGTCTCGACCCTTGTTTTGAATCTTGGATGATGCGAGGTCCATGGTTTTTCCCTGAAAGAAAGGCATCAAGCCCTCGGACCGGTCAAACAGATCCGGGAACTATATGGACCGGCCACCAAGAATCTAGAGTCAGTCACTAGCTAACCTCGAACCAGGCCCCAATGAAGGGGATGCCGGGGCTCCACTAGAACAAGCCCGTTAACAACTCATTGAGCACCGTGCTTCGTCCAACGAGGAAAGCACGGCATGGCTCAACCCCTTTGTTCTAGCGAATGGACGCGTGAGGGACGATGATCACAAGATGAACCGACCCCCTTCTACGCGCAGGGGCTCGGGGGCTCAACATCGCAAAGAGACTGAACACGTGGTCACAGACAAATGAGAGCTAGGGGAGAAAAACATAGATGAGCCCATATGGCCTCATCTCGACCTTTTTGTTCGATCCTAGCCTCTAGCCGAGCCCATAGAATCCCCATTGTGGAGGGCATCTATTGGAAGGCGGGTTAAGGAGAAGCGGAATGCCACATGAGAACTTTGTCGACACCATCACAAACGACGGAAACGAATTCCGCTCGAACATACCCGTTAGCGAGCTCACCGACCGCGTCACTCGGACCGTCAAGGCAAGCGACGTTAACTCAACCCCTCCGGTTGCAAAAACCATGAATAGGGCGATAATCACAAAGACAAGCCGACCATCGATCAAACCCTTGCTATGTGCGGGGGCTCAAGGAAGGTTGGACTCGCAAGGAGACCGAACACGCAGTCGTAGAATGATAGCTCAGATCCTAGGAGGCGGTACGTACAAAAACAAGAGATGTTTTCTCCTACTAATCTCATTATTCTCTCCACAATCTATTACTAACACCTACGCCCAGCAACGGCAAGGGGTCGGATATCACTTAGGGGCTAATAAGGGTATAGATACACCCTTTCTAAAATAGTCATCGCGTCTGACCTCTTCCTCACGTTAAATCTAGTGGCAAGATCTGTAGAAACAAAAAGAAGGGTCAGAACACACGAACCCCTTTCCACACACAAAAAGGGAGGAAAAACCGGCTTATTCAAACAAAACAAAATGATAAGTTTGTGCGATCGTGCAGAAGGGTCGAAGTTTGTCTGCCTTTTACATGAACGATTATTCGACCTATCTGACTAACTAACCCCTTCGGGGTAGAACTATATCTTCAATTTTGCTCACCAGGTCCCGCGAAAGAGGAGCCACCGCCGCCTCTATCTCATCCAGCTCGGTGTCAGTATAGCCAGGCGTGAAGCCGAGGTTATCGTCTCTAGGTCAATGATGTCCCCATAATGAGAATGACCAATCATCAAGGATTGATGGACCCTGGTGTGGAGGGTGTCCTTCTCGAGCCGGCACACCCACGCCGTGATCTCGACGACACGGACCGCGAGCAAACTGGTCCCTTTCGACCACAAAACCTCTAGGTCATCGTAGACCACTCTGAGGGCGGCGCTCAGGATTCCGAGCTCATCGCTCTTTGCCTGAAGGTTCCTCCTTGTTGCGGCGAGGTCCGTGGCCAGCCCGACAGAGATGCCCTCAGCTTCTAGCCTCTGAGTCGTTAAAGTTCTAAGCTCGGCCTATAGGGAGCCGATCCTCTATTGTGCGTCATTGCGCTATCGGAGGGCCTGGTCACTTTCCTCGTGAGCCGCTCCATGCTCCGAGTGAAGCCTCTCTGTGGTTTGGAGTAGCTCATCCCGCTCCTTGCATAGCCGGGCGACCGCCACTGCATCCAGACTCGCCTTCTCCTCCACGTCCTTGAGCATCTCCTCGACCCCTCGCTTCAACTCCCGCTCCTTCTCAACCTTGGCCAGAAGGTCGAGGATCTGTTGGCGTGTCTTGACGTCCTTCTAAAGTAGCTTGTCCCTCTCCCTCCTAACCTTCTGCTGAGCGGCAGCAAGCCAGTCCGTCACCTCCCCGCACAGCCGCACCTCCTCGATGAGACGGTCCCAGGTCCCCTTCTGCTCATGAAGAAACCGTGACTTCCCCCAGCTACGAGCAATAAGGGACTGAAAGAAAATGATAGTTAGAATACAAGAATATGCTGAGAAAGGAAAAAGCGAGAAGCAGGATCAAGCAAGTACCCGGCCAGCAGGAATGACAACATCGGCCAAGGCACCCTGGGCATTGTCCAAGGCCTCGAGCACGAACGCAACTCCCACATCAAGGCTGTCCTGCTCCATGCTCTCGGTGGCGTCGTTGAGGGTAAAAAGCATCGATGCTGGGTCCCCCGGATTTGCCCACCGGAGCAGGGGTTTGCCCTGGTGGGCGAGTGGCTGCCTCCCGATGTTAGGACCAGGGATGACTCCCCACCGGTCCTCTCTACCATGGCGATGATGTCCGGGAACCCCTCGGCCATGTCCCCCACCGTCTGGCCCATGTTAGGTGCCGTCTCTTGGGTTGTCGGTGGCGCAGTGTCGACATAATATCGTCGGCAGTCCTCCGAGGGGTATCCCATGAAGGTAGATTGATCGGCAGAGATGTGTGTAATCGAGAACAAGAAGGCAACAGAAACACAAGAGTTATACATGTTTGGGCCATCAGCGCGACGTAATACCCTACTCCTGTGGTCTGTTGGATTGTATTGGCTATCATATTATATGGCGTGTGTTTTGAGGGGGTCCCTGCCCGCCTTATATAGTCTGAGGGGGTTGGGTTACAAGTCGGTTAGATTTAGGAGATAACCGAAAAGTAATAACATATTTCATAGTATCTTCAGGATATCTTCCCGGTGTCTTGCGGGGGGCGTCGAGCAGCGCCGTGCTCCGCAAGGCTTTGTCTCGTGAGCTAGGCACCCTTGGTGGTGCAACTCATGTAGTCTACCATGGGTATCCGGGGTCGTACCCCCCACTGCTAGTCCCCGAGTGCCTTGCATCCGTTGTGTAACGCCGTCTTGAGCTTGTCTGAGCAGGTGTGAACAAAGCCGAGCAGTCAGACTCATGGTCCAACCACCGTGATGAGTTGCCGAGCAGTTGTGAACCGTCGCCAAGCAGTCGTGAACCATGGCTGAGAAGTTGTGAACCGCTGCCGAGCAGTTTTGAACCACTGTCGAGCAGTTGTGAACCGCTGCCGAGCAGGTGTGAGCCATTGCCAAGCGGCGTATCCCAAGTAAGGATTGCCTTAAGGATGTAAGGAGCTCAAGTTCAAAATTGAAAATTTCCTCGCAGTGGACCATGTGTGCCCACTTAGAGTCCGACCACAAGAATGGGAGATAGTCTTCTTCAACTTCAGGAGGCACGGAGTCTTCCAGATTAAAGCAAACACACTCACCGCGAGGTAAAGTGTGCCCACTTGGTCCCCGAGCCTAGCAGTAGGTGACGTAGTCACGTGGTGCCATGGTCCAAAGTAGAAGAAAAGCATAAGACCAGTCAAGCAGGTAGCCAGTCCCCGGGCGGAGCCTTGAAAGAAAAATGCACATTCACCGCAAGGTGAAGTGTGCCCACTTAGTCCCCGAGCCTGACAGTAGGGGACGTAGTCACGTGGTGCCAGGGTCAAAAATAGAAGCAACCAGAAGAAAGTCCCCAGTGTGGTGAGGAACCAAGTCGTAGTGATGGCGTAGTCCCCGAGCCACTAGTGGAAATATCAGAGAAATCAAACCATGGAGAAAAAACCGGAGTAATGGCTGTACAGTAGAGGTTATTGAGCCTTAATGGATGGCGGAGAAGTCGACAAATATTCAGTGAGTAGTAACAAATTGCGGTGATAAATGGGCAATATGGGCTATAGTTGCACGAAAGCCCACCACGCCGCGTCGAAGAATTCAGAGAGGCACAAATCGTGGAGCGGTTTCCCAAAAACCCTTGAATGCGAAAAGTGGGGGGAGTGCTTTATAACAGCGCCGCTGCACTCTGCGCTCCCACCTTTGCCACTTTGCCACTTCATCTTCCTCCTCTACCCTCACGCTTCTCGATTCACATCCACACGCGCTTCCACCGCTAGTCCCAATCTAGATATGAGAGATGGCACCGAAGAGGGGAGTTGTGAAGTCGAAGAAGGCGGCCGTCGGATCAAGCTGTGACGCGGAATGGGTGTCATCGCACACGGGGGAGGCAGAGCTCAACAAGATGGTGGAGGCGGGCATTCTTTCTGACCGTGTCACCGCCAGATGGCGGCTAGCCAGCGGTGAGCCATTCCCGATGCCTCATACCAATGAAGCCGTAGTGTTTGAGGATTATTTCTAGCACGGGTTAGGATTTCCTGTTCATCCTTTCCTGAGGGATCTGTTGGAGTTCTAGAGATTTAGTCTGTGCAATCTCCACCCAAACACCATCTTGCACATCTCGATCTTTATCCACTTCTACGAGGCGTATCTTGGAGTTCTTCCACACTTCAACCTCTTCCGACACCTGTTCTGGTCGAAGAAGAAGGGCGGCGGTGGTTCCAAGGTGGTCGGCGGCGTGTATCTGCAACTCCGGGATGAGATGGTGAGCGAGTACATCATTGTACTGCTAAACACTTCATTGAAGGGGTGGAACACCTAGTGGTTCTACATGAAACAGAGCCATCCTGCAATCCGTTGCGATGTCGACCACATCCCGGAGAGCCAGAAGAGCTGGTCGGAGAAGCCGAGTAGTGCTGACATGGAGCAGGTGAGGGAGCTCCTCAACCTGATAAAAGGCATAAAGATGAACGATGGACTGGTGGCGGCGAGCTTCATATTGCGCCGCGTCCAGCCCTGCAAGGAGAGGGGCCACGTGAGCTTCGACTTCAAGCGGGACACCAACGGCACCCAGGAGAGGACGAAGAGGCTATCGAGGAATGATGTGCTAGAGCAGGCCGCAGAGCTATTTGCTCCAAATGCCTCGTTCAGCATATTGGCGTAGACGAGAGCCTTCAACTGCATGAATCCACCTCCTTAGGTAAAAGTTGCAACTGTTTGTTCCCGGTGCTTTTTATCATGTAACATTGCCGAACAGTGAACTAATTCACTTGTGAAAAGATCCATTCGCAGGAAAAAGCCGCGTACTTCTCGGGCGTGCCGAGGAGCGATTGGCCATAGGCAGTGGACGCTCGACCAACCACTCAACCTAAGGAAGGCGCCATTAGCGCCTCGTCAGAGTCCGGAGGCACAGACGCTGGTCGGACGGATAGTCCCCCCAGTGTTGGAGAAGGTCCGGGGGAAAAGGGCAGTGACGGATGAGCTGGCCCGCAAGAAAAGGAAGACAGCGGGTGTCACCCACCGTAAGCCGGGCGGCATCTCACTTGGCGGCGACTAGACCACTCGGATGCAGAGGGCGGCGATGCATGAGTGGTCGGATGATGATGGGGCTCTAGTAGCTCCTCCTCCGAGCACTGTAGCGCCTCCGCACAGCACATGCG
The DNA here is from genome assembly GCA_904845875.1 of Miscanthus lutarioriparius. Classification (NCBI taxonomy): domain Eukaryota; kingdom Viridiplantae; phylum Streptophyta; class Magnoliopsida; order Poales; family Poaceae; genus Miscanthus; species Miscanthus lutarioriparius. Next base: position 77,637,203 of record CAJGYO010000005.1, read on the forward strand.
CGGAGGTGCGATCGGAGGGAGGGGAGGGAGTCCCCGAGCAGCAGGCGAAGAGAGCCCCCGAGGGACAGGCGGAGGAGAGGCCAACGACAGAGGCCATGAGACCCCCAGGGTGCGAGAGTCGACCCTAGGGCCATGCCTGGGGGCTTGGGTTGGCAGTGCCGGTTTTGACATGCCTACCGAGAAGCCGACGTGTAAGTTTCCTTTGCCTTGGAACCACTTTGCTATTGGATCCTTATAGTTACAGTGATTAATGAGCTAATCTGATGCAGAGTGAGGTGTACGGAGGATCTGACTCCGTCCATCTAGACTAGCGAGCAGCCAGGGGTTGGTCCCGGCGTGGAGGCAATTCCAGCAGACCCCATCCTAGAGTCCTCAGGTGCTCGGTGGCCTGCCGAGGTGTTGACCGCCGCTGCTGATGGACTTGGCAGCGGTGAATGGTTGGCTCCGACGGTGGATCAGTCGGCGGTGATGCCTAGGGCAACGGCGGTAGCCGCCGGGTCTTCGGAGGCGAATGCTGGAGTAGCCGACGCCGCGCCGGAGTCGGGGGTAGAGAAAACGGTAGTGCCTAAGGAGCAGGCAGCGTTCCCGAAGATGTCGGAGGGCATGGTGGGATGTGCTATGTGGCCACCGAGCCCCAGGTGGTGCCACCAGCCGTGGAGGAAGAGGACGAGGTGGAAGAGATTTAGCGTGAGGAATCACAACGTCAAGCCGCCCGGATCCTCCACAAGCGGGGCAATGAAGTGGTGGTCGTCGAAGAGGAGGACACCACCAGGGAGCTCAGGAGGTTGGAGTCCACCCTTTCCATGGCGATGAAGCAGATCAAGGTTAGTACTTTGTCGGCAATGTCTGTCTTTTTCATTAGAGATTGGAGTTCTTCAAGCTCTTGGTGCTTTTGTAGGGCATAGCTCGAACTACCGAACAACGATGGTAGCTTATCAAGAGGATGGAGCCCCTCATCGAGGAGAATGAAAAGCTAAAGGAGGTGATTAAGCTTATGGAGAAAAACATCCAGAGGGCCTAGCGCGAGCAGGATGTTGTCGAATCCAACGCATGGGATCTAGAATACCAAAAGGGGGCTCTATCCGAGTAGTTGGCGACCGTGTCCGAGCAGTTGCGGGGTGGGTCCGAGCAGCTGCGGGGTGGGTCCGAGCAGCTTGCCACCAACTCTAAGCAGCTGAAGAGTGTTTCCAAGCAGCTAGAGCACAAATCTGAGCAACTGAGAAACATCTCCAAGCAGAAAAAGGTATGGCGGATCGGTGAATTTGCTTTGCATTGCTGAAGTCTTATTGTTGCTAACGTTCGTCATGCTTGTAGAGCAAGACGCGGAGCTCGGCCAGTTGTGCCAAGTCATCGATCAACTCTAGGAGGAGGAGAAGAAGACGGCTGGGCGGGCAGAGAAGCTGGCCGAGGAGCTAAAAGGTGAGTACTTTGTATTCGGAGTTACTGCTGAAGTAATTTCTTTGCTTGACGGATCCTTATGATACCTGCAGACTACCATCGGTGGGCCAAGGCATAGTTCGACATGCTGGAGCAGGAGGCTAGAACCCAGAGGAGTAAGCTCGACGCCGTAGTTGCCGGAATCAAGCCGGTGCTCGACTACGTCGATATGAAGGCAGCTCCTCAGCTCGACGATAGACCGCCCCGTCTGTACACCTTCATCTACAGGTGCTAGGCGGCATGGGAGAACTTCAAGAGCTACAACCGCAATGCCACTGCCTCCGCTGTGACCCATGCCCTAGCGGTGGTCAGATTTGCCAGAGGGACAGGCGCGACGAAGCAGCTGCAGCTGGAAGATGAGGTGGAGGATGCGGTGAGGAGGCTGGCTGGCGATGTCGACCTATTCGGTAAGATGGATGGTGAAGGACAAACATAATGACATGCTCGGAGGATAATCTGTAACAGCTGGAGAGAATAGTTAAAACGCGCGAGGGCGCAGACAAACATTTATGTATGTGTATAAATGTTGTAAAGTGACATGTGCATGTTTATGCAGTTTGCTAGTATTTCAGTGAAAAATCATTGTAGTGTTAACCCTAACGTGATTATATGTAGTATAAGTAGTGTCCAAGCAGTTAGTTCTTTACTGGGCTCCTGGCCTTAGCTAGCCCGTATTCCATAACGTCGAGCGCGGAGCCCGTGCACATGTAGGAGGAACAGGCGTGACTAAGGAACCGCAACCAACCACCCATAACGCAGAGCGCGGAGCCCATAGCACGTGTAGGGACAGATCAGAGACTGGCTATTCTCCAAAGAATATAGAGCAGAACGTGTGCTGCTCGACGGTTGGCAAAATGTCTTGGAGATTTGGAGAAACATGGCGGAGCATTTATGGTGATCACGTATTGGAGTTTGTTAAGGAGTAGCTTAGAGCTAGCGACTGCGAATGGAGATTAAACCTTAGCGGTGAAATAACAGAGACAAATTATGGCGACAAAAACTTTATTCATCATGGAGTGGAGAGTACATATATGGAGCGTTTCAAGGATAGAAACGTATGATGTGCTCGATGTGCCACGAGTTGGGGATGTCAATTCCATCCAAGTCACATCGCTGGCAAGACCCTAGTCGGGTAACCTCTTTGACCACGTAAGGCCCTTCCTAGGGGGAGGAGAGCTTATGCATCCCTTCGGTTTTTTGTTTTCTGCGGAGAACGAGGTCGCCGACAGCAAATGAACGACCTTTGATGTTGCGATTGTAGTATCTTCGCAAGCCTTCTAGGTATCAGGCGTTCTTCCTCGGCCCTGTCAATGTCCTCTGTCCGAACAGCTGCGGCTTGCTCTTCATTATAATGTTCCACCCTAGGTGCTTGGAAGGCAATGTCCGCTGGAAGTATGGCTTCTGAGCCGTAGACCAAGAAATATGGAGACACACCGGTGCTACGACTAGCTTGAGTGCGCAGTCCCCAGACCATAGCTGGGAGCTCTTTGAGCCATCTGCCCGGATGCTTTTCCTCTTTCTGATATAGCCTCTTTTTGAGAGCATCAAGTATCATGCCGTTCGCCCGTTCGATCTGGACGTTGGCTCTAGGATGGGCAACGGAGACGCACTTGACAGAGATGCATTTGTCTTCACAGAAGTCCCAAAAATGATGACCATTGAATGTGGTTCCGAGGTCAGTGATAATGCTGTTCAGGAGACCAAATCTGTGGATGATATCTTCGAAGAGCTCGACTGCCTTCTTTGCAGTAGCCAAAACAAGTGGCTTGTATTCGATCCACTTGGAAAACTTGTCAATGGCGACGTACACGTACCGGAAAGCACCTGGTACTGGCTTTGAAAGGGCCGATCATGTCAAGTCCCCAGCATGCGAAGGGCCAAGAAGCTGGGATGGTCTGTAATTCCTACGTCGGCACGTGTATCTGCTTGGTGAAAAATTGACATCCTTCACATCGTCGAATGAGGTCTTCTGCATCGGCGATGGCCGTGTGCTAGTAAAAACCAGATCAGAAAGCTTTGCCGACCAGGTTTCTTGAGGCCGCATGATTGCTGCAGGAACTAGAGTGAATTTCGAGAAGTAGTTTCACTCCGTCTTCTTGGGTGATGCATTTCTGCAGTATTCCTTCCTTGGCACTTTTCCTCATCAAGTTCCCATCTACCAGCACATAATGCTTGCTTCGACAAATTAGGCGCTCAGTTTCGGTCTTGTTGACGGGTACGTTGGTGAGGTACTTGATGAACTATTCCCTCCAGTCGGCGGCCGGCGAAGGTACTGTAAGTACCAACTGCTCGGTAGGGGGGATTTCTTGAACTTCCTTCTCTTCCTTAATGGATGGCGTAAAGAGATCTTGAACAAAGACCCCAGGCTGAATTGTGGCGTGAGAAGACCCTATCTTGGATAGGTGGTGGGCAAGCTGATTTTGATCTCGTACAATGTGGTGGTACTCAATACCGAAGAACTTCCCTTCGAGTTTCCTGATTTCGGCGCATTATGCATCCATCTTCTCACTAGAACAGGACCAATCTTTGTTGAGTTGGTTGATGACTAGCGTGGAGTCTCCGTATACCATGAGGCATTTGATGCCAAGCTCGACGACTATACAGAGTCCATGGAGACATGCTTCGTACTCGGCGGTGTTGTTGGAGGTTGGAAAAAGAATTCAGAGAACGTATCGGAGCTTGTCCTTGGTCAGCGTAATGAATAAAATGCTAGCACCAGCACCGTTAATGTTGAGGGCACCGTCGAAATACATCACCCAGTGCTCGAGGCAAGTAGCGGGGATGGGCTCTTGGATCTCGGTCCACTCAGCAATGAAATCAGCGAGCGCCTATGACTTAATGGTAGGCCTGCTTCTGAATTCTATGGAGTAAGTGCCGAGCTCAATAGCCCACTTGATGATGCGGCCGTTGGCCACTTTGTTGCGGAGGATGTCCCCTAGAGGGAACTCGGTGACCATAGAGATCTTGTAGTACTCGAAGTTGTGGCGGGGCTTGCGCGACGTGATCGGAATGGCGTATAGTAGCTTTTGGACCTGAGGATAACGAGTTTTGGACTAGTTAAGGACCTCGCTGATGAAGTAGACCAGATGTTGTACCTTATAGGCATGTCCGGCTTCTTCTCGCTCGACGACAATAGCTATGCTAATGACGCGAGAAGTGGCGGTGATGTAGATCAGCAGGGTTTCATCGGGTCGAGGCACCGTCATGATCGAAGGCTTTGTTAGAAACAACTTGAGCTGCTCGAAAGTTGTATCTGCCTCCTCCGACCAGGAGAAGCGCTTGGAGGCCTTGAGGAGATTGAAGAACGGTAGACCCTTTTCGCTGAGGCGCGATATGAAGCGGCTTAGAGTAGCCATGCACCCTATGAGCTTCTGTATATCCTTTATACATGTTGGCTGTTTTATGTTGGTGATGGCGGAGACCTTGTCGAGATTGGGCTCGATGCCACGGGCGCTGACGATGTAGCCTAGGAGTATGCCGGATGGAACTCCAAAGATGCACTTTGAAGGGTTCAACTTCCATCTATACCTTTTCAGGTTGGCGAACGTTTCTTCGAGGTCGGCGATAAGATTGTCGGTGGTCTTGGACTTGATGACCACATCGTTGATGTAAGCTTCGATGTTGCGACCTATCTATTGATCGAGGCACATCTGGATGGTCCTTTAGTAGGTCGCCCCGGCGTTCTTGAGTCCGAAGGACATGGTGGTATACCAATACGCACCGAAATGCATGATGAACGACGTCTTGATCTGGTCGTCCTCCTTAAGGGATATCTGGTGATAGCCGGAGTAACAGTCGAGGAAGGAGAGCAGTTCACAGCTGGCGGTGGAGTCTACGACCTCGTCTATCTGAGGAAGACCGAAGGGGTCTTTAGGGCAGTGTTTGTTGAGATCAGTGTAATCAACGCGCATTCTCCATTCTTTATTCTTTTTTTGAACAAGAACAGGGTTTGCTAACCACTCAGGATGATACACTTCCTTTATAAATCTGGCAGCTAGGAGCCATTTTATTTCTACCCCAATAGCCTCCTTGTCTGGCGTGAATCATCGAAGTTTCTGCTTGGTCGGTCTGGCAGTCGGTGAGACCTTCAAGGAGTGCTCGATCTTCTCTCATGGTACCCCCAACATGTCTATAGGTTTCCAAGCAAACACGTCGGCATTGGCACGTAGGAAGGAGACGAGCGTGCTTTCCTATTTGGGGTCAAGGTGAGCCCCAATCTTCACGGTCTTAGAGGGGTCGTCGAGGCTGAGGCCGACTTCCATTGTTTCCTTGGACTTGGTGGAGGCGCGAGGAGGCTCCAGCGATGGGATCTCCAAGTCATCGTCGGGTACTGTCTTAGCGTCGGTGACCACGCTAGCCATCTGGATGGAGAGGTTGGTGGCTTCGGTGAGGGCGAGACAATCTGTCTCGTAGGCATAGGTCATGGAGAGGTTGGCTCACAGGGCCAAGACTCCTGTAGGCGAAGGCATCTTCAGCACCAGATAGGCATAGTGTGGTATGGCCATGAACTTGGCCAGAGCTGGCCGATGAAGTTTGGCGTGGTAGGCGGTGTTGAAGTCGGCGACGTAGAAGTTGAAGTGCTCAACGCGGTATTTGCTAGCCATGTTGAACTATACTGGGAGGGTGATCTCTCCAAGTGGTTTGGATGCCCTGTCAGGCACCACACCCCAAAAGGAGGAGTCAGAGGGTGTGAGGTCCCCTATCCCAAGGCCCAGCTCCTTTAGGGCCTCGACGAAGAGGAGGTTCAAAGCGCTTCCGCCATCGATGAGCACTTTCCTAAAAAGCACTTTCTAGACGGTTGCATCAAGAACAAGGGGGAAACGCCCTGTATAAGGGATGTCCACCCTTCGGTCAGCCCTACTAAAGGTAATGGGGACCTCAGACCAGGGGCGATAGCTGGGGTTGGCGACGGCATCTTCCGCGTTGACGGCAAGCACCCGGCGGGCGGTGAGCTTCCGATCTCTTCTGCTTTTGATGCCGGCGAGGCCCCCAAAGATGGTGGCGACCACTTTGTCATGATCCTAGAAAGCATTGTTGTTGCCCCTAGGTGGTCGGTGGCCTCTGGCTTCATCATTGTTATCATCGTCCAGCCTTTTAGCCTGGAACTCCTTAGCCAAGTCGAGGCAGTCCTTCATCTTGTGCTTGCTGTTCTTGTGGAGAGGGCATGGGCCTTCTAGGATCTTCGTGTACTGCTCATAATAGTTGTGCTTGGCGCGAGGTTCATCAATGGCGGCGACGATGTGGTCTGGTCGGCGGTGGCAATATTGACTAGATTTGGACCCTTCTGGCCGATCACGGCCACTGTCCCGATGATGACTGCGGTCGTCGTAGCAGCGGTCGCTATGGTGTCGATCGTTGGGATGCTCGTCGCTGGGGCGAGTTGGATGGTGAGTACCTGAATCCTCGTTGAAGCGCACTTCGGCCTCTTCGGCATCGATGTACTGATCGGCGGTCGTAATCATCTCGCTAATCCCCTTTGGCAGCTTGCGATTGAACTTGGAGCGGAGTTCGTGATGATAGAGTCCTTGGACGAAGGCGATGATGACCTCAGCTTTTGTGATGTTAGGAATATAATTCATTCTCTTGGAAAAGTGTCTGATGTAGCTATGGAGGAGCTCAGATGGCTTCTGGTAGATGCAGTTCAAATCGTGCTTGGTGCCCAGCCGAGTACACGTAGCCATGTAGTTGTCGGTGAAGACCTTCTTCGGTTCTTCCTAGGATCCGATGGAGTCTGGGGCATGGCTCGTGAACCAGTTCATCGTAGTTGGTGTGAGCATGACGGGAAGATAGTTCCCCATGACGCTGGTATCTCCCCCGGCGACGCGCACAGCAGTGGCGTAGGCTTGTAGCCACTGTGTGGGGTTCATCCGTCCCTCGTAGGGCTCGACCCTAGTGATTTTGAAACCACGGGGCCATTGGAGTGTTCGGAGTGCCCTTGTGAATGCTTGGGGCCCCTCGATATCATCACCGTCTGTGGCATTGCCGGCATTGAGTGGCTGGAGGGCTGTGTTTGGGTCCTCGAACTCTTGCTCGTACTCTTGACGCCGACATACTTCCTCTTCATAGCGAGAAAAACGATGCCCATCGATTTGACGCCGCGCATCCCGGAGGTTGTTGAGGTGCGCTCGGACGTCTTGTTCGACCTCTTGGTCGTGTTGATGTGGGTGACCAAGGCGATTCCCCCTAGCTCCCCCCTGGAGGGGCTATGCATCATCATGATGCTAGTCGGCGAAGTGGGTTCTGCTAGGGCGGCGATTAGATCTTGGAGTATGAAGGTCTCTAATCCAAGTGGATCTCATTGACCTGGCAGTGCGCCGCTTTAAGCATGGCGGCGACCTTGGTGACCTCTGGTGTTTGCGGGAGCCGGGCAAGCTCATTGGTGGCCATGGTCAAGTTGGCCCTTGGAGTCTTGTAGACGTCGTGGCCGTCGACATGGACAAATTCATCATCAAGGTTGCAGCGAAGTGGGTGCGGCCTTCCTTGTGAGTCGAGCTGATCGTTGCGAGCAGCCTCGACTAGCACAAGGGCATCCTCGTTTGCTCAGCACTGCGCACGATTGACGTTCCTGTTGACGCAGGCGACGCGTTCCTCCTCGGTTTCCCCGTCCCGTGGGGGTCTATCAACGCTGACATTGGAAATTCTACCTCCATGGAAGGGCGGGAAAGGAGGTTGTACGGTAGTGGTTTCGGCGATGGTCTCCGTAGAGCCCTAGGACTCGGAGTCTGAATTTTCCTCCAAGATGGTTTGGAGGGATGCTTCGGGGCGTCGGCCGATGTATAGCATGTTGACAGTCGATGAGAGCTGGTCGACGATCTGGTCGGCGAGAGGATGGATATCTCCCACCTGGTCAGCGAACTTGCCCCTTAGGGCATCTTGATAGGCGGTGACAGCACTGGTGAGCCCAAAGGGTAGGACCATAACCCCTGGAGTTTCCCGATCAGCCTTTGATAGATCTGAGTCGGAGGGTGGTCGGCGCTGAACCAGAGTGCTCAGAGCTGATTCTGCGATGAAGAGGCAATCGACGAGCTTCTGGCTAACCTGATCGATGGATGCGATCAGATCATCATTATTGATATGCCGCCTCGGGTAGTGGGGAAGCAAGCGGTGAATTGTCGATGAAGGCGACCTTGGAGGTAGTTCCAAGATCAGATCTACAGTCGCAGGCATTGGGGTGATCAGCACAGTATCGATCTACACCGGCTCGATGAGCTCTCCAACTCCATCAGCATTGATGATCCAAGAGATCGATCCGACCATGAAGATCTAGCCAGGCTATGGGAGGGACGAAGAGCCTACAAAATGTACCATGTTGTTTGACATGGAAACTGCACGCACACCCCTACCTAGCGCGCCAACTGTCGACAGAATGTCATCGGCAGTCCTCCGAGGGGTATCCCACGAAGGTAGATTGATCGACAGAGATGCGTGTAATCGAGAACAAGAAGGCAAAAGAGACACAAGAGTTAGATAGGTTTGGGCCATCAGCGCAACGTAATACCCTACTCCTGTGGTCTGTTGGATTGTATTTGCTATCGTATGATATGGCGTGTGTTTTAAGGGGGTCCCTACCCACCTTATATAGTTTGGGGGGCAGGGTTACAAGTCGGTTAGATCTTGGAGATAACCGAAAAGTAATAATAGATTATAGGAATCATGGGATCATACGTATCCTAACAGATCTCGTAGTATCTTCAGGATATCTTCTCGGTATCTTACGGGGCACGTCGAGTAGCGCTGTGCTCCGCAAGGCTTCGTCTTGTGGGTTGGGCCACCCCTGGGGGCGTAGCCCATGTAGTCTGCCATGGGTATATAGGGTTGTACCCCCCACATGCAGGTAGCGACACTGCCTCAGACGCCACCATGGTAGCGTCCGGCTACGGTCCGCTTGTCATAGCCGCCGCCACCTCCGCCTACGTCGGCAGGGTCGGGATCAGCTGCGTCGCACCCGCCGCAGTCGGCGCCATGAACACGGACAGCGGCTCTGTCTACCCCGTCGATGGTAGCGGTACCACCTCCATTGCCTATATCTCGGCGACATCTGAAGGCACCCCTCGAGCCCCTGCACTCGCTTGTCCCACCGAAGGCACGGGTGCCACCGCGGGCAGTGCCTAACTGGCCAGCAACGCGGTCGTACCAGCACCGCTCCCGCCCAAAACTGGCACGATGCACATCGACGGCTGCCGCCCCAATTGAAGGTCAACGCTCTCCTTGTGTGCCCGCGTCAATGGATTATGCCGCTTCACGACATTGCAAAGAAAGAAAGGCATAAGTCATTGTAAAAACAAAGAAAAACAGAGGAGATGGTGACTTACATTGGCACTGTCGGGCGGCGGAAACATTTGGGGGATGAACCCCTAGACCCTTGCTCCACCTCATCGGGGAGGGACTATTTGAAGCCCACCCCCTACTCCTGGGCAGAGGGGCTCGGCCCCCCTTACATCTTGGGGCGTGACGGCGGAGCGCCCTCCTCCGCTAGCACCTTGGGGAGCCCCTATTTGCTCTGAAGCCTGGCTGACGGCCTGGCCCATCTCCACCGGCCTCTTGGACGCTCCCTCCCCTTCATGGAACAGGAAGGGTCCCAACACCTGTAAGGACGAGCAAATACCTGTCAGCACATCCTTGCTCCCTAGGTCATCCCACTCGACGTCATCGGTTACCTCATCATCATCTTCCTCATCATTGTCGTCGTCACTGTCGGTATCCTCCCCTCGCTCCCGCACCTACAGTTTTTGCTGCATCTTCTTCCTCTTCTCCTCCTTCGCCTTCCTCAACCGCACGGCCTCGGCACGATTTGCCTCCCGCACGGACGGATCCTTCGGCAATGGAGCCGAGTGATCCGTGAGGACAAAGTTCCTCGGCTGGTTCCCCCATCTCAATGTTAGTGTTGAGAGGTCAAGTGATCGATTGAGGAGGAGGCATGAGGAAAGGAAACTTACAAAGACAATGTAGCCCGGGTCCGGCAACATCGGAGGGTGCCCCCGCACTGGGTACATGAAATCAAGCTGAGCGCCCGTGTCGTCCCACGAAGGCTCCATCGCCTCCTTGATACACTGTGTGACTTTGGAGGGGGAGAGCGCTCCCTCGGCAAGTGCCATCCCTTCGGATGATGCCCCGGGCGCCATCGCATACAGTGGAAGCGTGCGCCTCATTAGCGGCGCCACCCTCCTCGCGTGGTAGGCACCGATAATGCCCGACCCCTTCAGACCCGTCTCCTTCAAGATACAGATGGCGGCGAGGTGGTCCTGGATCTTCTTCCTATCTTTCTCTAGGACACCCCACCACCACGAATCCGGGGCCTCTTCAATTAGACGCCCGAAGAACTCTGGCATGGGGGCGGCGGCATCGTTCTTGAGATAGAATCAATGCGAATGCCACACCTTGTTGGAGGTCGACAACCACATCGACGGGTACTCGCCGACCTAGTTGTTCCAAAGGTGGATACCGGCGCATCCCATCGGCGTACTCAGCTCCTGCTTCTTCTCCCTCATCTTCCGGAGGGTAATGGTGAAGAAGTGCTAGATTCCGTTGGGATTGAGGTGCTGCAACTCAATCTTGTAGTAATGCAGCAGCCCCCGAAGAAATCCAAGAGCAGGGGTGGCGAACCCCCGCTCATGGAAGTGTGCGAACGACACCACATAGCCGATAGGCAGCAACGGCACGTCCTCCTCTCCAGGCAGCAGCCACTCATCCGCGGTCCACGCATAGAGAAGGCCGCAATGGACGAGGCCCTCCATGCGCTGGGAGGTTATGTCAGAGCGGCACCATGGCTCCGTTGGAAGATGGGGGTAGGAGGATGTGAGCTCGACGGTGGCCGGGATGCGGAGGTAGGAGAACTAGGCGATTGGTGGCAGAGTTTGCAGGTATGAAGGCGAGGAGGCAAGGTATGAAACCCTGGGGGTGAACCTTTTGGTTTTATAGGAGCGATGGATGGGAGGAAACCAACCGTCCGCCTCGATCTCCACGCCTGCCATGATTTGCCACAACATCACGACCGTGGGATATGCGCACGCAATCCCTATCCTTTCCCTCGGAAGACGTGCCAGACATTTTGCCTCTCCGAGCGGACCAGGACTCATCATGAGTAAGAGGAATATGGGTCAAAAAGCGTCTCTACGGCCCATCTGGGCCCAGGAGTTCTATGGCTGGCCCATCAATGGATTCGACAGCCATCCCAGGCACCATTTCCATAAGGGATGGGCCCGTAGGTGGCCCATCTTGGCCCTCGAACGAGTCTCAGCCAGGCTGACCCTAGCCAGATCTCCACAAATGGGATGCGAGGACCCCAATCGGACTATCCAGCCAACAAACCATCAAATTTCATAGCCACACCCACGAAAGGTCCGACCTCGGCGAGAAGGAATCACCGTCCCCAGGACATGCCGTGGGTGCCAAGAGGAGGCCAGGGCCCTCAGAGTCACCCCTTTCGAAAAAACCTCCGAATGAGTATTCTACTCCTCCATAGGCTCGAGGGCTACACCCACCGGGTGCGCTTGCACGCACCCATTGGCCAGTTGAAAAAACCCCCCGGGTTATTCTACCCAAAATGCCCAGGGGCTTGGGGGCTACTATCGGGGATCAATACTAGGGTACCCGAAGGGGAGGAGCTAATACCCATCAATGCTAATTCATCAGAGCGGTCAAGGGCACAACTACACCTCCTTGGCGGGCTCTGCCCTGTCGGACTCGAGAGGGTTGGCCCCACCTCAGTAGACACTAAGGCTGCGGGCTTCGCCTCATCTGACCCTCGAGGGTTGGGTGTACCTCGGCCGACTCCTGAGGGATGTCCAAGCCTCGCACGACCCCTGAGGGTTGGCACCGCCTTGCCCGATGTCTAGGGGTTGGCCCCACGCTCGCCCGACCCCCGTGGGATGGGAACACCTCAGCTGAGTCCCAAGGGTTGGCTCGGCGCTCATCCGATCCCCAAGGGTTGGCTCCGCCTCGCCCAACGTCTGAGGGCTGGCTCCGCCTCGGCTGATCCCTCGGACACGGTTCGCAACAGAAGCTCACGCCGCTGCCAACCACTACAGGCCAGAAAGCACTGTCGAGGGTCAAACTTCTGACATCATGCAGGAAGCGATCACATCTCAATATGACCCATCCTCATGACATGTCATTCCCGGGAACTCATATCGCCTATACAGACAAACGCGAGGTCACTATGCTGCCCACTCCCCGTACGACCACCGATCAACACGACTAGTTCGCCGCACCGACCGCCAGGGCGAAGCGGGACGTGACGACCCGCTGACAAATGCTAGGGCATGGCTGTGTCAGCGGATAGGCGCCCAGCATGGGGCTATCCCTGTCGCCGCCTGCCATGTTAGCGGGGCCCACACGGAGGAAAGGAAAGGATTGAAGACTCTGAAGGACTTCCTCGGCCTCCCATTCTCAGTTTTTTTCCTCTTCCCCTCGGCTGTAACCCCAGCTTTCCCTTGGTCTATAAAAGGGAAAGCAGGGCATCCCACTAGGGGACGTCGATCAGCTCGTCACATATCACACTACATCGGTTCACCAGACCACATCGAGGATCGACTCATCGAACAAACACACCGAACCTCAGAGGCTTGGGAGCTACCTCCCTCTCTTGCCAGTTGGTAAACCCCTACTGCAAACTCAGTGCTAGTAACACGAGCAGCTCGAAACAGGATGTAGGAACATTTGGCCCGAACCAGTATAATCCTTGTGCCCTCTTAGCACACCATCCGGGTTAGACGTGCAATATACAAATTTACTCATTGGTGCTTACTCGAAACACTAACACCGGCCGAACAACATAGAAAGCTGGAATAAAAACGTGCAGCAACACAGAACAATTACTGCAATATTAGGCTCAAGCAACTGAAACACCATGAACATATTATTGCAACAACACGGAACAATTGCTGCAACATTAGGCTGAAGCAGCTGAAACACCATGAACATATTATTGCAACAACAATGAACAACCGCTGCAACATTACGCTGAAAGCATATGAAACAATGCTCAAATAAAAGACACTTGCAACAACGTGGAATAACTACTGCAACATAAGACTGAAAGCAACTGAAACAATTTGGAAAGTATTATTGCAACAATTGAGTGAACCATATGAAAACAACCAGACCAGAAACGATTGCAACATCGTGTAGAAACACATGAAACATTTTGAACAAAGTGCTTGCAACAATCCTTTGAAACACTTGCAACATATCAACAAAAGTGCAACATGCCAGATCTACTTTTGCAATCAACCATATGATTCTACTGCAACATACCTCTAAAGCTTCTGAAACAATTGAAAGACACAATTGCAACATGGGGGGGGGGAGAGAAGAGAGCCTGGCGCGGGGAGCACCATGGCCACCGGATCTGCAGGCGTACAGAGCTCCTTGCGGGGGAGGACGCTGGTGTGGGGGAGGGAGGGGAGGGGCGCCATTGGGGTGGGGGAGGAGGGATGCCGAGGTGTGGGAAGGAGCCACCGCGGAGGAGGACGCCGAGGTCAGGGAAGGAGCGGTGAGGCGGGGGTGGCGCCGCGCGAGTAGCTTGGGAGGGGTGTGCCGGCGAGCGGCCTAGGCGGGGGCAGCACCGGTGAGCGGCTCGTTGCTACTGTGAGCGGGGGCGGCGCCACGAATGGCTCGAGAGGGAGCGGCGGCGAGCATCTCGTTGCTACCCAAGCGGGGGCGCACCGTATGGAGCAGGTTGAGCGACGTGGGGCAAGCGGATAAGGATAAACCGCGAGCGAGTGGAGGAGAGCGAGCCATGTCCAGAGGTGAAGTGAAGGGTCGGACGCCCAACATATATCATTACCGCTTCTCTATTCTCGCGTGCAGTCATAGTGGGAATAGCATTGATAATAGTGATAGTACACACATGTATGCCATGATCAATTTATTCATAAATGCAACAACATTTTTTTCTTATCAATGATACATTGCATTGTTTATTACAAAAACGATAACTTTATCATAGAACACTACTATAGAATCAATCTTCAGTGCCGGCTCATCAGTGTCGGTTGCTAGTGAACCGGCAGTGATAACTCTTCACTGCTAATTCTTGGCATCAAAGACAGAAAATGGTTGGGGTCCTAAAAACTGGCAGTGAAGTTTCACATCACTACCTTTGTTTTGTGGCTAGAACCGGTAGTGGTATGCCACCGTCAATTTACTGCCAGTTCTAGCCACAAACCGGCAGTGACGTGAACTTTACTGTCGTTTTTTGGGGACCTCCAATCATTTTATCACTTTAAAGCTAAGAACCAGCAATGAAGAGTTATCACAGTCGGTTCACTAGCAACCGGCATTGATGGACCGGCACTGAAGATCGATTCTGTATTAGTGAAGAGTAATTTGGGTACAATTGGCAACATCCTAAAAAATCAGTCTAGGCTGGTTTGTGTAGACTAAACTGAGGCTGGTTTTGCATGAGTCCTTGCGGTGTAGTGTAAATCGGCTTAGACCGGTTTTGGTAGTCCGAACCCAATTTCATGTTTTTTTTATCTTTGAAGACTCAAGATCGGATGAGTTTTCAAAGAAAAAAATTCCCTCTATTTATAGGAGATGATTGCGGCTGATTGAATATCTATCTATCCAATCAACAAAAAATACATCCGCTACACCTTTTATCCTCTCTTTTCCCATCTACTACTGCTCCTCGTTCATTGTTACTAATGCATGGCTGGTGGTCCAATGATGGCAAAGCTCTCGAGCGGCTAGGCCATCTTGGGTACACTACTACACAAAATCTTTTGCAAGGCGTTTCCAAAATAGGCTCCGAGGTGGTTGGGCCGGTTGCCCACCTCGGTTATCCGTGGCAGGGCAGCCGACCCAGCAACCGCCTCGGTTAATGCTTAACCGAGGCGGGCAATTTAAGAAAATCGCTTCAATTAATACATTAACTGAGGTGGAAGCCTTAAAACAACCATCTCGGTTAATTGATATTATCCGAGACGGGTATTTAAGGTTGCCCGCCTGGGTAAATTCATTTTCGGAGGCGGGCACACTATAAGGCCTGCCTGTGTTAATATTGGCCCAATCTAAGGCCCACTAGCAAGTAAGAGTATATAAGCGAATGAGGAAACCATAGCCCACTCGTTCCTCTCCTTTCTAGCTCCCACCGCGACGGCGCCCTCTCCCGTCCTTGCGACCGCGACTTCCCTTCCTCCCACCGCTACTTCCCTTCCTCCCACTGGCCACCTCTCACACAGTGCCCCTTCCCTTCCTCCACTACCACCGCCCCTTCCCGTCCTCCACCTCGACGGCGCCCATCTCCCTTCCTCCCACCACGACAATGCCCCTCTCCCTTCCTCCAACCGCGACGGCTGGCGCCCCCCCTCTCTTGGAGCAAGGGGCCAATGTGCGCTTGCCCCGAGCTTCTTCGCCTCGGTGCCACCTCTACCTCAAGTGGGCGGCACCCCCACCTCGGCGGATCTGGTGGAACACGCAAGTGGTGGCATGGGCAAGGTGGATCCGGTGGAGGGCGAGGCAGCGGCGCTACCTCGCGGGCCGGCGGCGGCGCGGGCACTGCGGATCCGGTGGAGGCACTCGAGCGGCAGATCAGGGAGCGGCGACTCCCCGAGCGGCGGATCTGGTGGAGGGCACGACGGATCTGCGAGCGGCAGATCTGGTGGAGGGCGCTGGCGCCGCGATTGCAAACAGGCTCGCCAGTGGGCTTGCAAATGGGCTCACCGGCGGGCTTTGGGCTTTTTTTGTTTTTTTATTCCATTAACCAAGGCGGGTATTTGCAAGGCGCCCACCTCAGTTAATCGTTTAACCGAGGTGGGCAAAGCAACTGCCTCCGTTGTCACGGATTAACCGTGACCTTTTGACGGAGGCGGATGGTTTGCCCGCCTCCGTTAATCCAAATGGCCCGCCTTGGTTAAATTTAACGTAGTAGTGGAAGCCTATCACCACAGCACGCCCCAACTGGATCCTCCTGGATGTGTAGGGTTTTAGGTTTGAAAAGACCCTGTTGCCGTGTATTGTGCATCGCGTCCCTTAGATGCTCTTCTGGCGACATATCTTGTGTCTCCAGTGCTCGTCGGTGTAGACACTAGGTAAAGTGTTAGTCTATGTATACACTGTTAGGCAACGGTCGACGTAAAAGTTGGCCAGACTAATCTTCGGCACATCTCTATCGAGCTATCTAGCTCCTTACCGATGTAATAACCTGATTAGTGTCAACACATAGGTCACTGGCCGAGGAGGGCCAGCGCAACATGGAGGAGGTCGACGCATGGCGGACCAATGCTAAGGCTTGGTGAGTTAGCCATTTTGAATGGATGGGGCGAGAGGGTATATGCTTCTCAAATGGATCCCTTCTCAAATACATGTTGCAGAGGCTAGCTAGAGAGACAAGTGATGGTTTGAGACCAAAGCCTGACCTTACATGAAGTGAAAAAGCAATGGTCATAATCCTCAGTTCGCGACTTTTTCTATGAAGACCCCCGTTGCTTTGCAGACTAGTAAAAGTGATGAACCGTGGTATATTGGTTGCCACTTATTTTTTACAGTGATGGCTATGTATTGTTAATTTGTTATAGCCCCTCAACTTTTAGGCATCAAAGGTAACGGACTTTCCTCGGGCCTTGATCTGATAGTCATAAAAAGTGATGCACGTTATTTGCGTCTGTCACTAAAAAGCGCCTCAAGTGCTCATCATTACATTTGCTCTAGGCACTATTATTGTGCGTTTTTTATGTAGTCCAATGCTTAACTTGTGTGTTACTTCATCGTATACTCGCGGACTATTGTGTGTTTTTCACGTAGTGCAGTGCTCTAACTTGTGTGTTACTTCACACTCCAGGAGGCCATGAGTTCTCAGCATATGTGGCTACAGTTTGCTGATCGCCTGGTGAATATGTTGTCCCCGGTTCTTCTTGCCCTAGCGCTCAGGATGGTTGGCTTGAGTGGTGAGGGCACTTGGTTCATGCTGCAAGGAATTAGTATTTCCTCTATCACCATCACCACAGTTGTAATGCTATGGGTGATCGTCTGGAAAATGGTCCCCCAAGCTATCTTCTTTGTGGCCCTCGCATCTATTTTAATCCGTATCATCATGGAATATAAGAACTATATGATCATCGTGCTTCCGTTGCTGGATTTTATGATGCACATCTTGAGCCAACTAAAGATGGACAAGGAGGAACGTAATTTGCTGGATTTTATAATGCACATCTGGAGCCAACTAAAGATGGACAGGGGGAAACGTACTGAAAAGTCACGAGTTGATGGTGGGAGGCAGTTAAGTATGATGAGCCGGCAAACGATGGACCAAGAAGAACATATTGATAAGTCCCGAGTTGATGAGCAGCAGTTAATTACCAGCATGACAAGCCGGCAAATGATGGACAAAAGGGAGCAGATTGAAAGCTCGCGAGTACATGAAACCAGCATGACAACTCAGCAAACAATGAACCAAGAGGACCAGGCTGAAAGCTCGCGACTTGATGACCAAAAGATAGACAAAGGGGAAATCACTCGAGTTGATGAGCAGCCATTAACCAGCAAGACGAGCAACGAAATCCAAATTATGGAACAAGAGGAACAGATTGAAATCACACGAGTTGGCGAACAGCAGTGCGTGTTAACAAGACAGCAAACAACGGACCAACAAGAACAGATTGAAAGCTCGCGAATTGATGAGCAGCATTTAACCAGCACGAAGAGCCAGGAAAGGATGGACCAAGGGGTTAAATTGTTTGGGGTTCATAAGCTCGGGTTAGCGGCGATCCTACTATATTTGCAGGTGGTTCCAGGATTACCGAGGACTTCTCATCAGCATGGAGCCCTTGTTCGGGCGGGCAAGTTCGTCGTTAGCCTGCTAACACTGTGCTCTCAAATGCAGAGTTCAGTGTGGAGCCACAGCCGATTTGCTGGAACCGAGAACTATATCATCAGTGCTTCTGTGGTGATCACAGCTTATGGAATGTTGCTTCTGATTAACATGAGTTATATTAAAATTATTATCGTACCCATTGCCATCCTTATTTTCATCGCGGCATTGTGGAATAAGTTGAGGTTGAAAAGTGGACTGAAAATGGACACTGGTTACTATGTCAAAGATGATGTTAGTAAGAGAGTTGAAGAGCTGCTAGTTCTTACTGCACTACCATACTGTGCCCTGTACTTCGAGGCGATTTTTCCCACCAACACTTTGGCTCTATCCCAGTTCCTGTGGTTCTTGAGTTCGTCTCTCGGTGCAGTGGCAATCATGATAGCGTTGTTGCCTGTGGCAACGAGTCCTGGTGGAGCTCAAGTTCTGCATATTTTTTACAGGACCTGCATTACTGTGCTGACGATAACTGTGCATACCGAAGCTGCTGAATGGGCGAGGGAAGATACGGCGTTGGTTTTTACGCCACAGCTTGTTACAGTGCTCGTATGGTTCACGATTCCCTTCCGGCTCGGTGTGGCTGACTCTGATTTGAGCATTCACTCAGGGATATTACGTAAGAGCATCGTGGCTGTAATTTTTGTGGTGTTGGGATACACAACCTCTCCCGCTTATCAATACAAAGGGAGAACCAGAGCCTTACGCGCATGCAGCATTTCAGGATGTCTGACCTACTTCAGCATGTGCATGCTACGACAGTGGCCAGGGAGCAAGCCAGTTTCTCAAGTGCCTGTCAAGCTGCTCGAGTTTTTTGCGAAAAATTGCTTGATCGCGGCGGCTGTACTGGCTGTGATGTCGGCTACGCATGGTGATTTCATAAATTACATACTTGTTGATACTGGCCGTGCTATTTTGTTAAGCGTATACCTATTTCTGTTCTTACTGCTCGGCCCCGCGGAGAATAAGAGACGGTTTCTGAGGTATCTTGACCCCATTGTTGCTGCTGGCAGACGCTTTATCCATCTCAGTCAGAGACTGCACTCAACCTTAATTTATTTAAACCGGAGGCTAAAACAGTGTGCGCAATGGTTGGGAGAGACACTGCCTGATCCAAGCAGTGGGAAATTTAAAACACAATGAGGAAACTGTATGAATAGCTGCGATCCCTAAGCTTCAGCATATGTTTCACTGATGTTGTAAAGGTTATTTTTGTAGTATGAAGAAGTCAGTGTTCCTGAATCAGCATGATGAAAGAGAATGCTGATTATGTTTCCAAAGGATTATGGACATATGTGAAACACTAATGGTCTACTAATCTATATCTATATATCTTTAACCAGCACTGATATGATCTAGGTCACCGTCGGTTCATGCCTCAACCAGGTACTGAACTTATTGATATAATGAGTGTCATTGCCGGATCTGTGTAATTGTCGGGGTAAGCCTGTAGGGGTAGGCCTGTACCCAACAGTGACTATATTCTACTCACTGCCCGTTCAGTTGCTTAAACCCGATAGTGGTCTTTATTTTCCCTATTGTTTATTGATATATTGTATTATTCTTTTTGAATAGCAGGTAGTGTCTAATATTTATCACTAGTACATAAAATATCTTTACTAGTGGTACTTTTCATATTTGTACTGATTCTTTTATCGACCGTCAGTATGAAATCCAGTAAAAATTAACAAACTTTACTGGTGTCACCTAAGAACCGCCACCATAAATATTTACACTGGCGGTTTTCTTAAAGAAGCCGCCACTCTAAATTCATTTAGACTAGCGGTTTTCTTAAGGAAACCACGAGTGTAAATAATTTTTCAAAGATTGCAAATCAGGCTCAAAAAATTGCAAAACTAATTTTATCCTGGGAGGGCCCCACTAGGTAGCACACACGATTTTTAGCATTTTTCTATTTTCACGAGAAATACGCGCATATGTTTTTAGCATTTTTTCATTTTCATCTGAAATACGCGCATATGCAGTTCCCAGGAATTGACAGAACCTCAGGCCTTGCTGTGTTACACATCTTACTACTACTTCACTCCAAAGTCACTTGTGACTTAATAGCAGAAATATTCCCTAATATTCAATACACTAGATTTTAAAATATATATTTCAAGCTCTAAATGGATTCAAAGAAACAAAGTTTCAACTACGAAGTCTTAGGTCCCATTGAGGCCATGTTCGTTTCGCTAAAATTTAGCTTATGCTTATACTTATGCTGATTTGTAGTGAGAGGAAAACACTATTCGTTCACTGAAAGGTACTGCTGAAGTACAACTTTGGTTTTAATCGTTTTTCGTCTTAGGTCATTTAAGAAATTTAGAAAAATATGAATTTTAAAATCATTAATCATAAAACATAATTTTTAAGCCCTCAATGATTTCAAATGAAAAAATATTCATCTACAAAGTTGTAGATCTTTTTAAATACAACAATCTGGAGCTACAAAGTTGTAGATTGTTTTTCATTGATGCATGCGTTACCGTCCCACCTCAATCTGGAGCTACACCAACGTCATCGCTATTCGAACGGAGTTCATCCGGAATCAACGTCGTCGGAGTTTGTGAGCCTCTTCGTATGACGTCTTTGCTATTATTTTTAATCTGCAACTATACTTGCTCTGCCCTCGTTGCTTCAAGTTTATGATTAGCCATCTGCGGTTGATAACTGCTGCAGCGTCCCTGTTCCCTTGCTGTCCTAACCCACCGGGCGAGACACCTGTTGCTATACGACGCGGTAACGCGGATGCAAGCAGCTGCTGCACGTCCTTCACTTTCAATGGAAACCAAGTCATGCCTCCTATTCAGCATGCAAGGATTCTGCAGTAAATTCACCTAGTGCACATGTTTGCCTCTCATGTACGTATCTTCAGCCTTCCGTACTATTCACGAACACATGCAGATTCATCATCCACTCAGCTATCTGATGCTTTTACAATACTAGTAGTGTACCCATGCTAACACTACCGCTACTATGAGAAGGTATATGTTTCTATAGTCAAGCATAGTTCCTATACTATTGCATACACAACTCTGTTTTTCTAAAAAAATTGTGCATTACCAAGCCATGTTTAAACTATCTTCACAACATTAGGCAAAATCAGGTTCACAAACAGATCTTAATTTCTATCAGGCCTGTTCGGCTGGTATTAAAGACGGCTGATAAGCCGGCTGAAGCTGATTTGTTGTGAGAGAAAAATACTATAAATTCTAGCTGATAAACCGGCTGATAAGTTCAAGCGAACAGGCCCTCGAGGAAAGACAACCTTAATTTCTCCATTTAGAGTTAAAGTGAATGTCTCCCAGGACAATGTTGAAGATTACATCATCAGGTCCAAAAAAGAGTTCAACAGCCTGAAAGTTCTAGGCCTTAGACTATACCCAAAACTGGAAATCTGATCTCTACGACACCATCTTATCTTACCATTACTAATTAGAGGCCTCAACGGAGGCACCACATTAATTCTCACCAGACGCGCTAGAAAAAAAGATAAATTCTAGAAATTCTCACAATAATTAGAAATATCTGACCTTTGATTTGGTAGACTATAATCATCATCACCGATAATGGGCATTGGATCTGTAGTTTATTGAAAAATTACCCACCACTGTCATTATGAAAAAAAGATAAAGTAACGCCCTAAATTTGCATGTAAATTACCCACCTCTGACATTACAAAAGATAATTCAAAATAACCTCCTAAATTTACATCTAAATTACCCACATTAGCCATTATGAAACATAATTTAAAATAACCCCCTAACATTACGTCTAAAATACCTAACTTTGTCATTATGAAAGATAATTTAATCCTCGAACTTTGTATCTAAATTACCCACATATGCCACTATGAAAGATAGTTTAAAATAACTCCTAATGATTTTATAAATTATCTACCTTTATCATTATGAAAGATAATGGAAAGTAATATTTTAACTTTGCATTTCACATATCCATATATGTCATTATGAAAGATAATATAACTGTATTTCATTATATTTGTAGGTACCTTAGTCATTATAAAGAATAAACAAAAATCTCTGAAATCTACACACAAATAGTATTATATATTATTAAAAAATAAATCAATATCATGAAGTACGATACATATATATTTCTAATTCACATATTTCTATAATCATGAAATAAAATAATTATGATACTATAATTTCACCATGTATATCAAATAAATATGTATACATTAGGTTAAATAATTATTTTAATAACTTATGAAACATGAAAAAAATGTTCACTTAACAAACCACGTCGCAATAACACTTTATATTTATACTCCTTGATAATAAATTTCATAAATTATTATTCTAAATAAGTTTATATGTTTTTACTAAAACATTGTGTCATATCAATATTATTAATTTAATTTTATACACTGTGATACATAAATAATACTACACAGAATTTATCCTATGATATAACAAATTCAACATGTTTAGTGTCGGGATGCAAGCCGAGTTTCAACGTATGTGGAAAACAATACTACTAGGACCTAGACTCTTTTTAATAAAAAAATTGAATAAAAGATAAAGAATACTAGAATTGCTAATTAGCATACAAAAAATTGCAACAACTTGATTAGTAGTTAAAAGATAAACTATAGATTTACAATTTCACGAAAAGGGTTGTATCAAGAGTTTATATATTTTAATACTAAATTTTGACTAAATATATATTATACTAGAGGAAAAAGATAAATACTAGAAATTCTAACAACAAGTCCCACTGGAGCCTGCATGTTAATCATCATAAGACTTGATACGAAAACAAAAGATAGATCCTAGAAATTCTCATAAAACCATAAACATCTTACCATTAATTAGGTATAACCTAATCACTATTGATAATAATAATGGAAAAAGTCTACTCCACCCCCGCAACTAGGGGGTGGTCTACATAACCCTCTCAACTATGAAACGGTCTGATTTACCCCCTGAACTTTCCAAAACCGTCTATTTTACCCTCTAGGCGGTTTTCAGCGACGGTTTTGCTACAGTAACAGGGGTTTTGCTACAGTACGACGGGTTTGCTACAGTGTCAGGGGTTTTGTCTTTTTCTTATTTTCGCTGAATCTTTGAAAAATTATAGTAAATCACAGAAAAATCATAAAATAAAAAATCTAATTTTGTTGTACTCCACATGAGTAGAATATATAATATAGTACGCTTTAGTACAAAGTTTTTGCTGTAGCTTTAGATTAATTGGAAAATCCAATTTTGTCTGTAATTAATTAGAATAATTCATAGCTGCAACTTCTATGGTCCAATTGTGGTGAAATTTTTATGATAGGATAATTATTATATGTTTAAACTATAGTAAAAATTTCGTATTCATTGGACCATGTATAACTTAGTTATAGATAAATTCTAATTAATTACGGACAAAATTAGATTTTTTAATTAATAGAAATCTACAGTAAAAGTTATGTGCTAAAGTGTATCATATTATATGTTCACTGTGTAGATCTACTCATGCGGAGTCCAACAAAATTAGATTTTTCATTTTATGATTTTTCAGTGATTTACTATGATTTTTCAAAGATTCAGCGGAAATATGAAAAAAAGACAAAACCCCTGCCACTGTAGCAACACGCCGTTACTGTAGCAAAACCACCGTTGAAAACCACCTGGGGGGTAAAATAGACGGTTTTGAAAAGTTCAGGGGGTAAATCAGACCGTTTTATAGTTGATGGGATTACGTAGACCACACCCATATTTGGGGGTGGAGTAGACTTTTTCCTAATAATAATAGCTATTGGATTTATTCTATTTTCTAAATAATTATCCACTTCTGCTATTGTATAAAGCAATATAAACTAACTCATGAGACTAATTTATATTGTCCACGTATGTCATTAAGAAAAATGATCTAAGGTAGACCTAAATTTGCATTACCGATGTCCTCTTTTTATGATCGATAATTTACATAACACAACTTTCATCTCATTATTAGAAAAATGAATTACCCCTCAAATATAAATCTAAATTATCAACATCTCCTATTACAAAAAATTTATTTAGAAAACAAACAGAGTATATATATATATATGTTTCTACATTACCCACCTCTATCAATATTAATATAGCAAGATTTGATTAAAGTCAATATATGTGCGTGGCAACATGCATGAGCAATAAAAATATATATGTTATGTTTCTTCACATAAAAAATATTTTCTTAACAACTCATATACTAATGATACTAACAAATTATTTAAAACCATATAACCATAAATATAATTTATCTAGACTGTTACTTCAGACATATTTATGTATTTTAACTAAAATGTTTAACATGTCCGTATTGATAGTATAACCATAACTTCAAATATAATTCCTTGAGAGGAAATTTCAATCATCTTTATAAGTAGAGACCACGGGTGGCTATATTTTTCGGGCTATAAGGTATAAGTATTAAAATTTTCTTGAGGTTAGCAATTGTCGGAGATCAATACTAGGGTACCCGAAGAGGAGGAGCTAATAACCATCAACATTGATTCATTCGAGCAGTCAAGAGCGCAACTACAGCTCCAACCGACCCCTAGGTGCGCAAGCTCCACCTCGTCCGACCTTTGGGGGCAGGCTCTGCCTCGCCCGACACCGAGCCCGCGGGCTCTGCCTCGCCCGACTTTTGAGGGCTGGCTCCGCCTCGCTCGGCCTCTGAGGACGGCCTCCGCCTCTCCTGACCTCTAGGACGGGCTTAGCCTCACCTGACATCGAGGCCGTGGGCTCCACCTCGCCTGACCTCTGAGGGCTAGCTCTACCTCGCCCGACCTCTGAGGACGGGCTCCGTCTCGCTCGACACTGAGGCCATGGGCTCCGCCTTGCCCGACCTCTGAGTGCTGGCTTCGCTTCGCCCGACCTCTGAGGGCGGGCTCCGCCTCACCCGACACCAAGGCCGTAGGCTCCGCCTCGTCCGACCTCTGAGGGCTAGCTCTGCCTCGCCTGACCTCTAAGGGTGGGCTCCGCCTCGCCCAACACCGAGGCCGTGGGCTCCACCTCGCCCGATCTCTGAGGGCTGGCTCCGCTTCGCCCGACACCGAGGCCGCGGGCTTCGCCTCGCCCAGCCTCTGGAGGGGACTCCGCCTCGTTCGACCCCGAGACCGGGGGATCCGTCTCACCCGACAGAGACCCATACTACCGCTAACCATTCCAGGTCCAAGCGAATGGGCCTGGGTCAAAGCTCTGACACCAGGGAGGTGATCGGCACACCCCAATATAACCTGTGGCCGTGACGGGCCATACCTGGAGATTCACATCAGGAACAGCGTCGGGTGTACCAGTGATGTTCTGCCTAACCCTCGTACGATGGCTAACAGGCGCGTCAGTTCACCACGACGTCCGCCAGGACGGAGTGGAGCGCCACAATCGAGAGACGACGCCTGCACATGGCGCTAGTGACGGACAGGGCCGTGATGTGGAGTTGTCCCTGTTGACGTCTATAGGGTCAGCGGGACCCATGTGAAGGAAAAGAAGGACTTGGCGATCCTGGAGGACTTCTTCTCCTTCTCATTCTCCTCTTTTTCCTCTACTGTAACCCGTGCTTTCCCTTGGCCTATAAAAGGGAAAGTAGGGCGTCCCATAAGGGGCATCGCAACACATCGCATCGATTCGGACTAGAACCCATCGAACCCCGAACCGGTCAGAACAAACAAGCACACAACTGGGAAGCCACCGAGCTCTCGGCACCCGTTCGCTCCTCTCATCAGAGACTTGGGACCTGTCCCTCTCTCGACCATTTGTAACCCCTACTACGAACTTTCAGTGCTAGTAACATGAGCAGCAGCAACGAACTGGACGTAGTGACATTCTGCCCGAACGAGTATAAACCTCATGTCCTTTTAGCACACCATCTGAGCCAGACACGTAATATTAGAAATTTACTAGTCGGTGGAAACTCGAAACACCGACAGCAATACCCCTGTTTGAGATCATATTTCAGGCTCTATGTCTTATCATAAGGTAGATGTTTCAAATAATGGCTTATGTTATTGCAGTACTTAAGAACATACTCTATGGCCTAAAATCCTTATTTTAAAAAGTGTAAGAAGGAGAGTAATGAAAGATACAATAAGAACAAGAGTTTCAACTTAACTTCAGGAGATTAAAAAATCTATAGCAGTTGATAAGAATAAAATTTGAAAAATCAAAATTTAGATTCATGGCTTCATAAGATACATGATGCAACAAGAGCCACCATGATTAATGATAAGGTTTCAAAGTAATTGCATATTTAAAATATATAGAGGTGTCATGCAAAGAAAAAATATGAATATGGATAAAAAATATATAGATTAGTTCCTTGAAAAAATAGCAGTGAATAAGTTTATGATGACTAGATAAGGCTACTGAGTATCTACTATGTATATTATGTTAGAAAATAAACAAAGAGAAAACATACAATTTAATACAAGCAGTTCTTTATTAATCAGATATACTCCCTCTATTACAAATTATAAGACATCTTGAGTTTTCTAAATATATAACTTTTGTTATACACTAAGATGTATTGTCCAGATATATAGTAAGAAAAAATATATCTAGTAAAGCCAAAATATCTTATAATTTAGAACGAATGAATTATTAAACAGTACCTAATACTTATATCTCCTAAAATTCTAATCCATGGATGGACTAGTTACAAAAAATAAAGGTAAACAGAACACATACAGTCAGATAGCCACTCCATTAGGACTCGCTGTCTCGAGCAGCACTCTAATCAGTTTTTCTTCACTACATGAAGCACATCAAACTGATATTGACGCCATCACCCAGGTCGAAGTCCAAGGCTCCAAGCGTTCCATCAGGTCACCCCACTCCTCCAGGGGCCTTTCTAGCTATGCCACCAGTAGGTCCGATTGGGACAATCCAACCCGCAGTTTATCCAGAAATTTCCCATTTGTTATCATGAGGCAAAATTATAATTTTTATGCCATAATTAGCAGACAGTAAGTTGAACTGGTCATTTCCCATTTGCTATCATGAGAGTCAAAATTCTAATTTTTATGCCATAATCACCAAACAGCAAGTTGAACTGGCTCAGATTAGCATAACAGCAAGTCGAATGTACAACTTTGCAATTCTGGAACAATGTAACCAAAAACAAAATTGATTCTTCTACCAACAGTTCAATAATTCTATGTCTCTGTCGGCGAACAGGCTGCTGAGATGCAAATGAATTTTCAAAATGGCCAGGCATGAATGGGTTCCGGTGAACAGACCTTGGCAATCTGTTACTCATTTTCATGTGCCTGGCTCGTAGCACAATCCTGCATGGTGCTGACAGAGCCAAAGCTTCCATTTCTTATCTATTTATGTGGCCCTGCAAAATTGAGAACCAAGGTTAGGTTGACCAAACAACTGCTGGCTGCACCTTCAATATCTTATTCTGTGATTCTTCTACTGTCATTTATCAGCACTCTCCAAGTACCAAACAAACAACTGGATTCCATACCAAGCATCGTATAATCAAATCAGAGTCTAAATGTATCTTTAAGATTTATTATTTTCAATCTAAGGCAACTGGATATATATAATAATGTACCTTTACACTCCAGCTATGTCTAAAATAATAAACTTCCCAAGTGAGTGGTTATTGAGACAGGTATTATCTGGAGCTCGACCGTTAGCAACATATGCAAGCAGGTTTGGACAAGGTTCTAGCTTCTAACTTGTTTACTACACAAGAAAACCAGCTATGCAAATGACAGGATTGCGGGTCGGTAAAGAAAGAAAATAAATTGATGATATGTCTCGTTTCCTTTGCAGAGATAATGCCCTTTTCAGGTAAGATTCAAGAAATTCTTCCTAAAAGTAATCAGCTAGTAGTGAAATTTTTTGAGATCCCCTACCACCCTCTGCACCAAGTCTCAGATGCCCATATCAACCGCATTAGAAACACTGAAGATGACGACAAGAAGCAAATAATTTAATCCAACAAGCAGGGCATGGGAGAATCGAACCTTTGAGCAACAGCTCAAGGTTGTCGGACTGTTGGCAGGCGGACAGCAGCCTCTGTGCTCCGGCGCTAACCTGCACGTTGACGTCGCGGTGGTTGCTGATGTATGCTCGCTTCTGCGTTGCACCCACTGCCTCGAGTCCTCATCGACAAAAGCCGTCATGGACAAAAGCCACCGTGGGATGTTAAAACAAGCGACCAAGTGCCGGATCCACCCCTCCCTTCGCATCATCCGGGCGTACTTCGCCGGATCCGGCTGTTACTTCGCCTCCGCAGGAGAGGGAGATCCATTCTTGATGGCTGATGTGGGGCCGTCCATGGTGTGGAGAGGACAGGATGTGGAGGTGGAGTAGGCCCAGAGCGGAGGGAGCACCGCGCGCCCTCCGCGCCCACGTGGCGGCAGCGGAGGAAGGCAAAGAGGTGAATCGCGTCACTGGTTTCGCGAGGCGAGGGACGCCGAAGAAAGTTCCGTGTTGAATTTTTTCTGGAAAATCGATTGGAGGACATGGGAATCGAACCCAGGAACGCTTGGCTGGGCGCGGCACATTGTGCGGTGTGGAGGCGCGTTGAAGCCTGTGTGATGATCCAAAGACGTTAGGAGTTGAAGCGTATGAGGGAGAATTATGAACCATTGATTTTAACTATGTCAAAATTCTGGGTACAAATTTTTTTATGCACGATGGTTAAATTATTTCAGCGGAGAACAAAAACCTAGGTGAACATGTATTATAATTTCAATTGCTCCCTTATAGTATAATATAGAAGATAGACCAGTAGTGTGCCCGTGCTAACGCTACGGCTACATTTCGGATATGCAAATTAAAACTACTATGAGAAGGTATATGTTTCTATAGGCAAGCATAGTTCCTATACTATTGTGTACACAACTCTGGTTTTTCTAAAAAATTGTGTATTACCAAGCCATTTTTCAACTATCTCCATAACATTAGACAAAATCATGTTCACAAACAGTTTTTAATTTCTATTAGAAACTTAGGTAAAGTGATGTCTCCCCTGTGCATCATTCATTAATCAGGACAATGTTGAAGATTACATCATCAGGTCCAAAAAAACGGCTCAACAGACTATACCCAAAACTGGAAATCTGATCCATACAGCACCATTACAAAAAATAAAGGTAAACAGAACACATACAGTCAGATAGCCACTCCACCAGGACTCAGCTGTCTCGAGAAGCACTCTTATCAGTTTTTCTTCACGCCATGAAGCACAACAAACTGATGCTGACGCCATCACCCAGGTCGAAGTCCAAGGCTTCCAAGCGTTCCATCAGGTCTCCCCACTCCTCCAGGGGCCTTTCCAGCCATGCCACCAGTAGCTCCTATTGGGACAATCCAATCTGCAGTTTATCCAGAAATTTCTCATTTGTTATCATGAGGCAAAATTCTATTTTTTATGCCATAATTAGTAGACAATAAGTTGAACTGGTCATTTCCCATTTGCTATCATGAGAGTCAAAATTCTATTTTTATGCCACAATCACCAAACAGCAAGTTGAACTGGCTCAGATTAGCATAAAAGCAAGTCGAATGTACAACTTCGCATGATAGGATTAGGGATCCTACCGGAGTTCCTACAGAGGTTGTAGGGATGGAAGAGCAGAGAGCGAGGCTTAGGCAAGTGATGGCAGCGAGACGGCGCCTTGGTGATCACGGCGCCAAGGAGGGAGAGGGGGGCTAGGGCTTCAGGGAAGCCGAGCAACTAAAACTGTTGCTTGCTTAATTCCTTCAATCAACGTTTACAGAGATATTTATCCTTCATATGAGATCCTAAACTTAAGGAATAAATAATCTATTTAAGGAAATAACAAATAATGAAATAACTAGGCTATTAGCCCCTTCCTACTAGGCGCCACCTTAGCCACTTGTGCGCCGATGCTTGGTGTAGTGCACGCCGGTCATAACATTTCTCCCCGCCTGGAGAAACAGCTCATCCTCGAGCTGGAACTCTAGGTAGAGGTCTTGGAACTCCTGGGGCGGCTCCCATGTGCCTTCTTCAGCGGCCATGCCGTGCCACTGGACGACGACGTGCCAGACATCCCGGCGGAGCTGGGCTCGCAGGACGTGTGCTGGAGCGGGTAGGAGACGTGCATCGTGCGTGGGAGGCACCAGCCCCGCAGCTGCCGGAGTGTCTCCACGGTGGGGCTTCAGCAACCCCACGTGGAAGACATTGTGCAAACGGGCGCCCTCTAGAAGCTGGAGCCGATAGGCCACCTTGCCAACGCATTCCAAGACCTGGAACAGACTGGCATAGCAGGGTCTAGCTTGCCCTTGACACGAGGATCCAGCGTGTGCGTCGGACGGTGGAGAAAGCACAGCCAAACCCAGTCACCCACCGCAAACTCCAAGTCGTGATGGTTGGTGTTGTAGTACCCTTTGGAGACCTGCTGAGCCTAGAGTAGGCGTTCCCGGACTCCTGCCAGGAAATCATCGCGCTCGTAGAGGAGATTGTCGACGGCGTCTGTGCGGGCACTACCGGCCCTATAGGGCAACACGGGTGGTGGTGACCGCCCATGTACCACGTAGAATGGCGTCGTGCGCAGGGCGGTGTGGAAGGAAGTGTTGTAGTAGTATTTCGCATAAAGGTAGCCAATCCACCCACACGCGGGGTCAGTCACCGGTGACGCAGCGCAGGTACATGGTGAGTACCTTGTTCACCACCTCGGACTGCCCGTCCCTCTATGGATGGAAGGCTGTGCTCATGTGAAGAGTGACACCCACCATCTTGAATAGGTCACGCCACACATGACTGGTGAAGACCGGGTCACAGTTGCTCACGGAGGCGGAGGGGCCCCATGGAGGCGAATGATGCCCTCAAAGAAGGCCCTGGCGATGGTTGTGGCGGTGTATGGGAGGCCGAGGGCGATGAAATGCACGTACTTGGAGAAGCGATCGATGACGATGAGGATGGCCGACTTCCGACGGACCTTGGGTAGCCCTTCGATGAAGTCCATCAATATGTCGGCCCACACCTAGGACGGCACATCGAGGGGCTGCAGGAGACCGGCCAGCTGCAGGGACTCGGTCTTGTTGCACTGACAGGTGCTGCAGGCACACACGAAATCATGCACCAATGTGGTGTCTCCAAGGATGTAGAAGTCAACCCGCAGATGGTGTAGCATCTTCTGGATGCCCTCATGGCCCGCCAAGTAGGCAAAGAGAAGGACCTAGTGGTGTAGGTCACTATGCTCCGAAACGAAGATGCGGGAGCCATGGAGGAGGCCTCGTTGAGGCACCATGGTGCGCCCAACTTGCCATCCTACAGCCGCTGGAGAAGGCGACGAGCGTCATCGGCTACTGCTGTTGCGGCGCGGATGTCGTCAAGGAGGCCGAACGTTGGCCCGGAGAGCACATTAGCCATGTCGTCTTCCATGTCCCGCCATGAGAGAGCGCCAACCACCTTATTTTGGCGGTCAGGGTGGTACTCCACTGCGAAGTCGAAGCCAAAAAGCTTGCTGATCCACTGATGTTGAGGCACGGTAGATAGGCGTTGATCCAGCAAAAACTTGAGGATGTAATGATCCGTATGCACGAGGAAGTGGCACCCCCATAGGTATGGCCACCAGTGGCGCAAGGCCTGCACGAGGCCGATCAGCTCGCATTTGTAGGAGCGAGCTTGACGGGTCATGCAGCGAACGGCCGGCTGAAGAAAGCGAGGGTTCTAGTGTCCTGGTGAAGGACTAGGCCAAACCCCGCTCTGGAGGCGTCGCAGTCCATGATGAACCGCTTGTCGAAGTCGGGCATCTAGAGCACAAGGCCCGTTTGATAGGGAACCTTTGAGTGCCTAGAATGCAGCATCCACCTCACCGGACCAGGCGAAGGCATCCTTGCGTAACAGCCATGTCAAGGGGCTGCTATGGTGTCGAAGTCACAGATGAACTTCCGATAGTAGCCGACGAGGCCCAAGAAGCCACACAGGCCATGGGTGGAGTGTGGTGTCAGCCACGAAGTGACCGCGACCACTTTGTCAACATCCATGGTTATGCCATCTGTTGAGATTACATGCCCGAGGTAGGCAACCGAAGATGCCCCGAATGAGCACTTGGAGCGCTCGAGGACGATGTTGATGTGCTTCAAGTGCTCTTCCCATGATGAACTTTAGATGAGTATGTCGTCGAAGAACACAAGAATGAACCTATGTAGGAAGGGGTGAAGCACGTCGTTCATCAAGGCCTGGAACATTGCCGGCATGTTGGAGAGGCTGAGTGGCATCACTAGGAACTCAAAGTGGCCATGTTTTGTGCGGAACACCATCTTGATGATGTCGTAAGGGTGCATGCACACCTGATGGTAGCCCGAATGAAGGCCGAGCTTGGTGAAGAACTACGCCCCATGGAGCTCGTCGAGTAGCTCATAGACCATCGGGATCAAAAACTTGTCTTTAGAAGTCTTGGCGTTGAGAGTGTGGTAGTCAATGCAGAAACACCAGGATGCATCCGCCTTTCGCACCAAGAGCACTAGGGTGAAAAATGGGAATGTGCTCGGCCCGATGATGCCTTGGACGAGAATGGCGGAGCACTAATGCTCAAGCTCATCCTTCTAAAGCTACAGGTAGCAGTAGGGGCGAACGGTGACAGGCGTGGTACCCGGTAGGAGATGGATGCGGTGATCGTAAAGCCAGGCCGACAACAGTCCATGGGGCTCCTCGAACACTGACACATAGTGTGCGTAGGAAGTCGATGACGAGGATGATGTCGAAGCCACCAAGGTCGATGCCAAAGCAACTGATGGAGCACTCCTCGGTGTCGATGGCCAACGCAATGTCATGGGCAACCCCCTCACAGGGGACATGGTCCCTGTTGGCCACCAAGATTCACATGGTGGGGTGTGGTGATGTGGACAGTTAGAGCTAGCGCATGACCCTGGTGTTGAGGAAGTTATGAGTGGAGCCAGAGTCGAAGACCGCCAGTAGGCGGTGCCCTTGGACACAAACATATAGGTGCTTGGTGTTCTCCATCTGGACTCCTACAATGGCACAGAGGGAGATGACCGACGGGGCTGCAGCGTCGACCATCGCCTCAAGTTCAGCGGCCTCCTCCTGGAACGCAGCAACAATCGCCACCTCCATTGTAACATCATTGTTAAGGAAGTTGGCCAACTCCAAGTAGAATAGCCACTGGCATTGGTGACTACAGACATAGGGCTCATCACAATTGTAACAAAAACCTTGTCGACGATGCTTTAGCTACTCTACTAGTTTGATGCGATGGAAGGGGTGACCTAGAGCTAGTTGGGTGGGCGCTGATAGTGGTGTGGGTAGGGCAGGTGTAGTGCCTAGAGCCGCCGAGGAGCCTGTAGTCGAGCAAGACTATGTCGATAGACCTAGGCGCTGTGGTGGTCGCGCCACACATGGGGCTATGCCTGGTGTCATGGCCATAGCGTGGTGCTTGAACGCTCATGCAAGATGCATAGCCGTCTCAAGGTCCTGGGGCCCGCGTAGCTCGACATCCACCTTGAGGTGTTTAGGGAGGCCGCCCACAAACAACTCCGCCTTCTAGAGGTTGGACAGGTTGCAGGATGGCACAACATGGCATTGAAGCGGTCGACATACTCTTGGATGATCGACAGGAAGGGAAGCTAGGCGAGCTCGGATAGGCGAGTGCCACGAACCGCCAGCTCGAAGCATAGATTACATTGCTCCTTAAAGCGATCCGAGCTAGGCATGCCCTCATCTTTCTCAGGGGATCCTCAGCGCCGTCATATGTGGAGAATTCAGACTTGTAGAAGCGAGGAGGTGCCAGGCCTAGCCCTGTGCTGGGATGGGAGCCTTAGGTACGCCCAAGTACGACGATGTGCCGGGGGGTGTGGTGCATTGAACGGGTAGTTGGGGTTGACGCCATAGATGAAATGGCCGTCCGAGCTCATCCCGTTGAGGAACCTAGAGGTGTGCTGGTACTGGTGGCTTGACCCACCCAAGTTGGAGGCAGCACCGGTGGTAGCTATCAAGGCTATCGTTGTGGTAGTGAAGGCCGGGGCGCCCACCGTGGTGAACATCAACCCAGCTATCAACACCATGGTGTAGGAGGGGATCAGTGATGGGGAGCGGGGTGGTTAGCAGTGTGCCCAGCAATGACATGACCTTCGTGCCTTAGTTGGCATCCCATAGGGGAACACTGGTGGAAGGGAGGCAGCGGGCGATTGTGGCAGCGTCCTCTGAGCTTCCATGTTGGCCAGGCGAGAGGAGATGTTGCCGACGGTGCGCTAGGTTGGCGACAGCCTTGACCAAGGGGTCGGGTGTGGACACCGAGGGCGTGGCCAGTGCCTAGGTGGAGCGAGGCACGGAGGTGGTGGTAGGCGGCATGGTGGTGGTAGGAGGGGGACCTAACATAGCTGACACTAGATTGATAGGATTGGGGATCCTACCGGAGTTGCTATGGATGTTGTAGGGATGGAAGAGTACAGGGCGAGTGAAAGGATCAAGATGCCCAAGAGGGGGGGGTGAATTGGGATAATTCTAGATTTCTTGTAATAATTAAGCCCTACACTTAGTCGATTTCACCCCTTCTTCCTAGAAGTGTTTTTATTGTTCTACCGCACAAAAGTTTTGCACCCTAGGTTCCAATCCTACTCTAGCATGGCAACTCTAAGAATGTAAAGACATGAAATGAATTGCTCAAATGTAAATGCTCAAAGTAAAGAGAGGGAGAGGAACACGGTGATGTTTGTTCAAGGTATCGAAGAGTCACCACTCCCCATTAGTCCTCCTTGGAGGAACCGCGCAAGGGTGTAGCTCCCCCTTGATCCACGCATGGATCAAGTGCTCCTTACGGACTGAATCTTTGACACTCTGTCGCGATGAATCGCCCACAACCGCTCACAAGATGACTTGGGGCATCCACAAGCTCCGCCGGATGATCACCAAGCTTCCAATCACCACCGAGCCATCTAGGTGATGGCGATCACCAAGAGGAACAAGCACAAACTCTCACTTTACCAAGACAAGCCTAATGAGAAAGGTAGATGCACACTTGTTACTCCCTATGCACTAATGAGGTCCTTAATCTTGGATTCTCAAATCTCAATCACCCCACTAGGCTCTTGCTCTCCCTTGCACTCTAAAGTGTTCCCTTAGCTGAACAAATGGGCAAGAGAGCTGAATTGGACAAGTAGGAGATGTATTTATACTCCCCGATTCAAAACATGACCGTTACTGTCCAACTCAGCACATTTACGTAGTGACCGGACGCGTAGGTCTTCATGACCGAACGCACCGGTCAGTAGCCAACAGCTATAGTATGTCAGGCTGTCAGACTTGACCATTAGAGTGACCAGACGCAGTGCCGATTCTGGTCCTTCATGATAGGACACGTCCA
Organism: Miscanthus lutarioriparius; assembly: GCA_904845875.1. Taxonomy (NCBI): domain Eukaryota; kingdom Viridiplantae; phylum Streptophyta; class Magnoliopsida; order Poales; family Poaceae; genus Miscanthus; species Miscanthus lutarioriparius. The sequence goes on from CAJGYO010000005.1 coordinate 77,672,761, forward strand.
GTCCTCAAATTTCCTCTCTGGATGCTTATTGTTGTTGACTGGACTCCACAAGCTGGGCATCTGGTCCTTACTTGTTTGGTGTCCAATCCTACATAGAGCCGAGACCTCATTGCTACAATTGTGATCGTCTGCGTGTCCGGTGCAAATCACTATTTAGCGACCGGTTGCATTCTATCTTCTGATGCCGACTAGATGAACTGACTAGAGTCGCACTGCTACGTTTGGCCTTTACCAAACCAGCGTCTGATCAGTATATCAGCGCTCCATTCACTTGCAATTTTACATCTTCGTGAATGAGTTTGTATCCAATCGATCTTAGGGCAAACCCTGAGCTACCTAGTGCTAAGTTTGACAAGTGTGCACCACACCTAAAACATTAGACTCACATAGGTCAAGCTACTAGTTCATACCCCTTAATTGTATGACCAAAGGAAAAACAAAGTTCTAAACTATTCTAAGTGTATCTCCAACGCCAAACGACACTTAGAACTAGTTCGTCCTTAACCTTGTCGTCCATCCTTTGAAAACTGAAATGATTTCCATCGATAGGGGCATGAAAACTATTATTGCCCAAACAATCATCATTACCATGACCTAACTCAAATTGCCTTTGCAAAACACACGTTACTCATAGTAATCTAGTGTCGTCATTAATCACCAAAACCCAACTAGGGCCTAGATGCTTTCAATCTCCCCCTTTTTGGTGATTGATGACAACACTACCTCGAGTATGTGTATAAGAGATGAGTGAGGTTTTCAATATGATTGGTTCATATAAGCATTTGACAATAAGAACAAAGGGGTTAGGAATGCTTTATATGACCCAAGCCGACATAGGTACTCAAAAGAATATGAATGAAGCATGAGTATGAAATAGCTCATTTGAATCAGAGTAGAATGCGGAAGCTAAGCAAATGAGCATAACCAAGTGACATGGCCTAAATATATCAAAGTAGAGAGCACACATGTCACATAGGTCTCACAATCACACATATATCACATATAACACAATGCATGAAAGTAAACATGAATGCATGAAGTATCACACACAAAAGAATGAGTCCATCTCATGCGCTCCCCTAAGTCTAACATACTCCTTTGGCGTCAAGCAACAAAACCTAAGGGTCTGACGGCGGGACAGGAGCAAACGAGTCAAGCGCTGAGGTGCGGTGAGAGATCTAAGACTAAGTGGCATCATCATCTAACTCTGGATTCAAAACTGTCGGACCGGCTAGAGCAAGCGGTGGCTGATCGTTTGACTCTGAAGCAGGAAGTGAAGCGGGCTAGGTCTGCTCTGCGATCTCGGTAACTAGGTCGGCTAGCTGAGTAGTAGTGGCTAAAGCTATAGCCTGACCGTGTGGCTCTAAAATTGTCTCTCTAGGCAGTGAAGCCACAACTGTCTCTGTCTCTGTCGCTGAAGCCTCAAGTGTAGGAGTGACTATCGGAGGCGGCTTTGACAAAGCAACAAAAGATTGGAGAGTCTTAGTCATCCCGGTGACTGGAGCTGCTAAAGTAGGAGGAAGAACTTGAAACTCTGGAGGTGTAGGCTGTCCTATGAGCTCACTGAAGGTAGCACCCAAACTCCTAGAGACTGGTGTGTCTGTCACTAGCATGGACTCTAACTGAGTAGGAGTGAAGCCCATAACTATAGGAGTGAAGCACTAAGCCTGCTCTATCCCTGGTGAAGTGAACCACTGAGACACCTGCTCGGAAGGTGAGGCAAACTATGCAGCTAGCTATCCCTAACTTTGAAGCCCACTAGGTTGTAATACTAGAGTCGTTGTGGTGGTGGTAGTAGTCGAAACAAGCTGCAACGTGGGCTAGAAAGGAGCAATCCCTATAGCTGTAAGGACATGCTGCATGAAACCAAGAGGCTGTTGCTGAGTGTCTTACTACTGCTACTGAATGGCCTGCTGCTACTACTAGAACTGATCTTGATGTGCCTGCACCTGAGCAATAGCAGCTGCTATCTCCTGTGCCTGATGAGCCTAGTCTTCCCGCATGCGCTCAGGTATAGCTAGCAAAGTGGGGTCTGTCTGTGGTGGCTGTGGTGGAGCTGAGTTAGAGCTACTGGCCTCTTTGTCATGTGCTCTTAGAGCCATGTGGGGAATCAGCTGGTAGTCCTCATCTGAGCTATCAGTCGGGTCATCCTCGACCTCATCGCCCTACTATGCCTCTAGCTACTCAAGCTCTGCCTCCGCAATGGCCCTGATGGCCTCGTCCTACTCAGCTGCAGTCTCAAGCACCTCTAGTCTATGGCACTGCTGGCTGGGTGTCCTCCCATGACTGTGATGTAAGAGCTGGCTCATGTCCTACTTGGGAAACTCTATAGTAGCACCACTCCACTCAGCCACTGTCTTTGGGGACATCTATGAAAACAACCTTCCAAATAAGGAAGGTAATCTAGTGAGCATATGGTAGCTGACGATGGCCCTTAAAGCCCTCTACTAAGGTGTCCTCCATCTCTGAGAGCATCACATCCTAAATATCAAACACAGTCTAAGAGATCAAGTGGTGGACTAACCAAAGCAGAATACGTGTCAATCCCTCATGGTAGCCACCCCTCGGGAGCATGGTCCTCCTCATGATCAAGTCCAGGATACGAGTTGTAGGTGTAAGGTCACGTGGTGTGTGGCTCGATCCCTCTTCAAACGAATCAGTGATGCAAGCTTTGACTAAGTCTGTGTGTGGTTCCCATGCGTGGTGAGGGTGTCTCGGTGGCTCTGTCTCTACATAGCAGATCTTGTCAATCCAAGTAGAAGACTTTGGAATCCTTAGTGTCTCTCTAGCCCTCGAGCTATGTAGCCTATAGTCGTAGCCTCTGAAAGCAAAGTGAATGTACCTATGCCCTGGGTCAATCCACAAAGAAGCATAGAACTCTCTAACCCATGATGGAACGTATCGACCAGTCCATCCTCAGAGATCTGCCAGACCTGGTAGGTAGCTGAGGTGGGAACGGATTTGCTCTCCTACGACTGCAACTATAGCCTCTAAGGAGCACACACTTTGAGACCTAAATGTCACACCATTGTTGAGATAGGCATTGTAGAAATCCTCCTGCAACACTATGTAGAGCTACTCTGAAGCTCGCTCATCCCTCCTCGGTGGAAACCACTGCTCAAACTCCACAAGATGGAGCTACTGCACCTACCTAGTTGTGGCTGCCCTCAAGTCCAAGTGTACCATTGGCTGTAGACCCTGTGGTCTAGGAGGTGGACAAGAACCACGTCTCTATGTCTAAGGCCTCAGTGACACCTAGGTGTGAGTACAACTGGAACATCGAAGCCATGGCTACTCTGCCTGCTCTACCTGACTGTGGTGTAGGCTCCTTTGCCGCTGGCTGCTTGGTCACCTCAGTGCCTAGCTCTCGGGCCTCAAGGTGAAACTAGGCCTCACCAATGTGAACACCACTGCTTCTGCCTTCTCTCTCAGCATGCTCTGCTGCGGCAGCGACTGCTGCTACTCTCTATGCCTCTATGTCACCATGCTTGCGCTTCTTCTTTGTCATCACTTTCTTGGGCCCCTTATCCTTTTCCTTTGCTGTCAGATGGGGTGGATGCCTCTCCTCATCGCTGGGACTACCCCCAACGTTCTTGCATCTAGCCAAGACTGAGAACTGAGAGAACAACTACCACTGAACAATATCAAGTAATTAAGAACTCCCCCTGACTCAAAGAATCACTGCCACTGACAAGATCAACTGCCCATCATCTGCAAGATCAACTCAAAAACCAATTGTCGCTGACTCCCCCAAGCACTGAGAATCACTGCCCAACTGACACTCACTGAGGCTTGGCCTCAATCCATACTCATAGGCTTGGCCCCAAGTTTATCCGCCATTGCTCAACTGCCACAGCCTCACTGCCCAACCACGCTGCATGATAGGATATAGAAGGGTATATAAGCATCACATATACTCTAGAGAAGCGAGAGCCCTATTGGAAGCAAGCATTACTTAGATAAGAGATGAATCAATGGCTTACTACCTTAGATTATGATAGCCCCTATGAAAAGATAAGATCTAACAACATCGGGGCACCACAAAGGGATCAGCAAGTGCACTACAAAAGGAATTGGCCGAGGAGGAGTCAATCAGAGAAACAGGGCCGATTCAGGCATATGGTTGAGCACCTGGGGGCAACAGGGGGACTCACTTTGGTGGAGATGAGGTTGGCCAAAGGAGTTATTGGAGCAGGAGCCTAGACTGCCAAGGATATAAGCATGGGGTCGCCGGAGCCAAGGAAGATGACAGCGAGGGAAGGAGAGACCTCAGGCGTTGGTGGTGGCGAGCATGACCTTGGGCACGGGCACTATGCTGGTGCGCAATGGCATGGTGTGGACACGGCACGTGCGTGGGCTAGGCGCGGTGGTGGTGCGGTGGTGCCAGGGCGAGGGCACGTCGGCAAAGGTGGCATGACGGCCAGAGAAGACACGACGACGGCACTAGGGTTGGAAAGCGAGGGTGTGGGTGGTGGCCTACGGATGCGGGGCAAGGCTGAATCAAATGGAGGAGAGAAGGAGGTCACGGTCCCAGCTGATAGAAAAGAGTGAGCGGTGCGGGCCCCAAGCGTCAGTTGGAGAAAGGAAAAATCATCATGCCTGTGTTGTTGTGACCGGACGCGTCTCTTGTAATGACCTGATGCAACTAACTCTGAGTCCAATCACAAATAGAGAGCTCTATAATGCCTCCAATGTGGATCTGACATGTCCGATTTCTACTAAGCGGACGTAGGACTGAGTCCAGTCATTCACTATGTTCCTTCTGGCATTGACCGGACGCGGCTTCAACTTCTCATCGGATGCGGGCGAAACACTGTTCATCGTCTAGTCCCTCTTTGGCTACTGTATCTCCTCTTGATGTATTGATTGGACGCAGCAATAGGTGAGTCCAGTCCCTGCGTCTGGTCCCTCTTTAGCTGTTGTTCTCCTTTGCGACGCTTTCTCCCAATCAAGTCCCAACTTCAATAAGACCCAAATAAACACCAATTGGGACATATATGAGAGACCTCTCTCAAACCTTCAAGCTTTTCAAAATATTTTGCCATAGGCAAGATATCTTTTTAGCAAAATAAGCAATAAAAGGGCGAGGAGCACCATATGGCCACACAATAGGGATTTCAACCATTAGGAGCTTCAAATGCTCTCCCTATTTGCGGACGAACACAACGGATGCTCAAAAGATAACCGAAAAGAAACGACAAAGCAACACACATGCATATGCAATGCAATACAAGAAAGTAAATCTAATTACTTGTCAAGTTTGATCCAAGGTTAAGCTTTTTCAAACGCTTTTTTGTGGTTATCTTAACCATGTTAGACAAGCCCTAAGTGCATTACTAAAAATTAAATATGTTTTATATTACACTGCAATGCAAGGGACAACACAAGCTCATCTTTTAGTGAAGTTACTTAGGTCAAGCACATTGAGCTCATCCCTCAACCGACAAAACGTAGCCTCATGTAGTGGTTTTGTGAAGATATCGGCCAATTGATCCTCGGTCCTTACACCTTCTAGTGATATATCTTTTTTAGCAACATGATATCTAAGAAAGTGATGACGGATATCTATGTGCTTGGTGCAAGAGTGTTGAACCAGGTTATTAGCAAGTTTTACCGCGCTCTCATTGTCACACAAAAGAGGTACTTTTTCTAGAACTACACCATAGTCTAGAAGAGTTTGCTTCATGTAAAGGATTTATGCACAACAAGCACCCGCGGCAATGTACTCCGCCTCGGCGGTGGACAAGGCCACACTATTTTGCTTCTTAGAGGTCCAAGACACTAGTGATCTACCAAGCAAATGGCACCCTCCAGATGTGCTTTTTCTATCAATTTTGCAACTGGCATAATCTGAATTGGAATAACCAACTAGTTGAAATCTAGCACCTTTGGGATATCAAAGGCCAATGCTTGGTGTGTTCTTAAGGTATCTAAGGATTCTCTTAACTACAACTAAGTGAGCTTCCTTAGGACTAGCTTGAAATCTAGCACACATACACACAGACCAAACATGATGTCAGGCCTAGATGCAGTCAAGTATAACAAGCTACCAATCATAGAATGGTAGAGAGTTTGATCAACCGATTTACCTCCCTCATCTAGTTCGAGATGTCCATTAGATGGCATTGGTGTCTTGATTGGCTTATCTTCATCTATTTTGAAACTTTTGAGAAGATCCTTGGTGTACATTTCTTGAGAGATGAAAATTCCTTCTCTCATTTGCTTGACTTGAAAACCAAGAAAGAATGTAAGCTCTCCAATCATAGACATCTCGAACTCCTTCGACATCAATTCACCAAACTCCTTGCAATAGTCTTCATTTGTTGAGCCAAATATGATATCATCAACATATACTTGACAAATGAAGATTTCTCCATTAAGCTTCTTGGTGAATAGTGTGGTGTTTACCTTCATAATGGTGAAGCCCTTCTCAATGAGGAAATCCCAAAGACGCTCATACCAAGCTCTTGGGGCTTGCTTTAGCCCATATAGCGCCTTAGACAACCTATAAACATGATTAGCATATATAGGGTCTTTAAACCCGGGAGATTGATCAACATAGACTAATTCAATTATGAAGCCATTTAAAAATACACTTTTAACATCCATTTGATATAATTTCATTTCATGATGCGATGCATATGCAAGGAGGATATGAATGGCTTCAATTCTTGCAACCAGTGCAAAGGTCTCTCCAAAATCCAAACCTTCAACTTGAGAGATCCCCTTTGTAACTAGCCTTGCCTTGTTCCTCACAATGATGCCTTGATCATCTTGCTTCTTATGGAACACCCACTTTGTTCTAATGACCCTTGCATCTTGTGGTTGCTCTTCAAGTGTCCAAACCTCATTGCGGGTGAAGTTGTTCAATTCTTTATGCATGGCATTTATCTAATTCGGATCTTGAAGAGCTTCTTCTACATTCTTAGGCTCAATGCAAAAAACAAACGAGTGATGTTCAATAAATGAAGCAAGTTTTTAAGAGCGAGTCATTACGCCCTTTGAAGGACTCCCTATGATGAGATCTTGTGGATGTGCTTGAAGTAGAGGTGAATTTCTTCTATCAACCACTTGAGGAGGAGGTTGTGGAACATCAACATCTTGAGCTTGTGTCACCATTTGGTCATGGGAGACATGAGTATCTTCATTTTCTACTCTACCATCTTTGTCATCATCTTGTGGCACATTTGATGAAGATGGTGGATCAATCACATGCACTTCATCTTCATCATCTTTAGGCTTGATGTCTCCAACTGGAATATTCTTCATGGCCTCCCTCAATGTTTCATCACCAACATCATTAAGATTCTCATGTGCTCTTTGGGAGCCGTTAGATTCATCAAACTCCACATCATATGTTTCTTTTACCAAGCCGGTGGCATGGTTGAATACTCTATATGCTTTGGACTACGATGAGTAACCAACAAGAAAACCAATATCACAACGTCTTTGGAACTTCCCTAGCTGTTGTCGCTTCTTGTAGATGTAGCATTTACAACCAAACACTCAGAAGAATGAGACATCCGGCTTCTTCCCATTGAGCAACTCATAAGGGATCTTGCCAAGAAACTTTTGAAGAAATAGGCGATTGGATGCATTGCATGCGGTGTTGATAGCTTCCACCCATAGATCTTGAGGTGTGTTGTACTCATCAAGCATTGTTCTTGCAAGAGTGATTAGTGTCCGGTTCTTTCTCTCTACTACAGCATTTTGTTGAGGAGTGTAGGGTGCAGAGACCTCATGCTTGATCCCAACTTTATCACAATATTCTTCAATGTTTGTGTTGTCAAATTCTTTCCATTGTCACTTCTTATCTTCTTGAGCTTCACTTCAAATTCATTTTATGCTCTCTTGGCAAATTTCTTGAAACATGCGGCCACTTCGGTTTTGTCATGAAGAAAGAACACCCAAGTGTATCTTGAATAATCATCAACTATCACAAGACAATAGACGTTGCCTCCCAAGATCTTGTAAGTTGTTGGTCCAAATAGATCCATGTGAAGAAGTTCCAGCACTCTTGTTGTTGACATATAAGCTTTGGTTGGATGAGTGTTAGCAACTTGCCTGCCGGCTTGACATGCACTACAAAACTTGTCCTTCTCAAACTTCACATCCTTCAAACCTCTCACCAACTCATTCTTCATTAACTTCTTGAGTGAGCTCATCCCAACATGTGCAAGTCTTCTATGCCAAAGCCACCCAAGTGATGTTTTGGTGAATAAGCATGTCTTCAAGTTTGCATCTTCGGAGGTGAAATCCACTAGATATAGGTTGTTGTATCTAAAGCCCTTGAATATAACTAGATCATCATCTTTCTTTAACACAACCACTTCTTCTCGATGAACAAACATTGAAAGCCAAGATCACACAATTGACCAACAGATAGCAAGTTTGAAGCTCAATGAAGCAACATATAGCACATTTGATATTGAGTGATCATTTGATATTGCAACTTTGCCCAATGTGGCAGAACCTCCAAAATTATAGGGCCCACATGCACCTGTCGCTGTCCAACGACCTTTGACATCCATGCATACGTTCCCGGTAACTTAAGAAGACTATCGGGTGTCATCGGGGAACCCCGAATCATCCACGATTTCCGAGCAGGATCACATTACAGAGTTATTGCATCATTACAACAGTTTATTCAAATAGATACACCAGAGTAAAAACAGCGGAAGTCTTACAATAACATAGTTTACAAACCATTTGTTTCAAACCATACAACTAAGTTTGATTAATAATACAAAACAAAGTAGTGGAGTGGCATTATAATATATTACAAAACACACAATTAAAGCTGCCCTGCCCAAGGACCACACATTTACTTATCATCATCGCACTGAACAACAGTCATGCAGCACGATCCAAAACAGATCTGCTCATGACCCTCACCTGCAACAAGGGTCAACGAACCCTGAGTACAAAAGTACTCAACAAGACTTAACCGAAATAAAAACTAATAGAACTTATGAATGCAGGCTTAGGGATTCAAGGTATGGTTTTAACAATAATCAAAGTTCTTTTGCGTAAAAGCTTTTTAATAAAATTCTTTACATCAACATTTAAAACTTCATAAGATCATATACAAAGCTGACACGATCCATATTGAGATCATGAAACTTCGTATCCAACACTTTCTCAAACCATCCTCAAGTTCCAGTTATTAACACTACGATGATGAACAGTGAGTTGAGTCTCCATAACCGAGGAGCAGCAATGATTCGAACCGATTAAAAACCCAGCTGGGAATTCTAGACCACACGACATATGCAGGTCCCCGACCTACATGTACCAACCTACCCTCGGATCCTCTAAACAAGAATGGGTCCACGCCACCCGAGAATACAGTACTCCACCAATCCAGCCCATTGCCACGTGGGTACACGCTATTCCCGCCATCTCTCCACTCCCAGTGCGTGAGTACCCATTCTCGTAATAGAATAGCCAAGTTAAGGCTTACCGGAGTATGTGGTTAGTACTACAAAGTCTCACCTCATGCAATTCAACAACAGACGGACCTTAATCGACACAGGCGGAAAGAACCCGCTCACAAGACCTCCATGTCTTGTGGCTCTCATACACCGAGTCCGCCCGGTCTAGATTTATTACTCCACATTCCAATATCACATGTTAACATAATTAACCAAAGTTCCATTTAAAGTTTGCAAGTGACAGGTAATCACCCGACTTTCATCGTTCTAAGCATAGCTAAGCAAAACTAGGCATATACGAAATTAAAACTGGTAATATGGTAAATATGGAATAACAAGGTTGGTAATGTACCAATTTGGTTTTTACTTGACTCCTAATCACTTAATGCAGTAAAAAGAAGCAAAAGCAAAATCAATTTGTAAAATACAAGGTAGGGTTGTATGCATCTGGAGCTTGCCTTCGTTGACGGAAAAATCTGGGTCCGGAGTCGTTCCACTGATATCAACACCAACCTCCACAGACGGATCAACATCCTCAACTACTTGATTAACTACCATGTGTTCACCTTCGTTCACTACACGTAGTAACAATACCATGTTTAACATGATGCGGAATACAAAACATGATGCTCGATGATGGATGCAAAATTAACAACTTGAATACAACTTTCCTTTGCGGTACAGTTACAAGTTAAACTAACTAAACCATTTTTGCAACACTCACATCAATTGCCAAGGATCATCACCAACTAATGACCCAAGGACATCACTCAATCAAAAACTCAAACCTAAATCACTAAAGGTTACTATTCGCTTTTATGAATTAATTAATTAATTAATTAAGAATTAGGAAATAAATCAACTTGGTCCAATTGGCCTCAAAATTTTTATAAATGTTCATCACATGATAACTAAGTGACAAAACAATTTTCATAATTTTTGGATACATAAATAAGCCTAGAAAAATCATGGAAATCCATTTATTAATAAATTGAGCAATTTTTATCATATTCGAATAGTACTGAAAAACAATATTTCATATTTTTATTAAATAGTATGCATTAGAGAGATGTCACACAAAAATTTTCATAATTTTTGGAGCTCTAAATAAATCTACACAAAAATAACAAATTGCATCACTATTCATTCAAATCTGAAAAACAGAAAATTCATTTTGAACTACACAGTCGCTGACACCCGGGTCCCACTTGTCATCCCCAACCTCCGGCTTTGACCGCGACGGCGACGGCGCTGACCAGCGCTAACTCACCGACGGCGAGACCAACGGCGAAGGCAACTGCACCACCACGTCCCCTACACTACTACGCTTCGACTGGTGGCACAAACGAGACTAAACACTGACTGGACCGAGCACAACGACGACCATGACAGACACGATGGCACGGCCGTGCTATGTCAGTGACACAAGTACGGTAGAGGTTAAACACTTAGCACAGAAGGGTTCAACACCTCACCTCGAACACGACTGAGCAACGAGCAGGGTCGGAGGAGCAACGAAGAGGCTGGTCGACGTTCCGAGCAGGTACGGCGGAGCAGACCGTCATCGGTGGTGATGCTCCGGTAGCTATGGTGGTAAAAATGAGAAATCAATGGGTCATAGAGTACCACGGCATCGTGGTGAAGCTGAAGCAAGACTAAGTAGGGGCAGAGGCGCACCATGGAGCTCTGGCCACGGCGAAGTGCATGCGACGCGGACGTTGCCGGTCGTGAGGAAGAAGAGCGCGCAGAGCAGTTTTCCGGTGAAGTCAAGCAACAAAATCGGATCGGTTGGGTGCACAAGGAGTAGGTGGAACTATTGAGCGCTACGCTGCGACGGCACAGGCGCTGGTTCGATGGTGGGAGCTCGTCGGAGATGAGCAAGGCAATGGGAAAACAGAGGAGGAGGAAACGGTAAGGACGACGGCGGCTCAGGTTATAAAGGATGGCCAGGAAGCGCAAGGAAGCCATGGCGAAGCCATTTCCCTCACCAGCGCGACGCCCAGACGGCCACGCGCGCGACTGGAATCAAGCCGAAGGATCGCCGGCAATGTAGCTTAGGCGGTGAACACTGTTCACAGAAATTTGAAAATTGCCATTCGCCAAAATTCACAAATTACTCTCAAATTTTCATAGCAACTGAAAAATCTCCAAAAACAAAAGTTGTTCAAAATCAAAAGTTCTACAACTTTTCTTTTATAACCAACCCCTAATTCGATCTACATTTTGAAATGAACTTTTGAATTCAAATAGGGGACATTCAAGGAATTTCGTCTTTTCAAATAACTTCAAATTTTACTAAAAAACTTGAAAAACTCCAAAAACAAACTTTGTACAACTCAACAAGCCCTACAATTTTTCTTTAAGGCTCAACCCCAAAATGTGCTTCGATTTTGAAATGAATTTTCAGGGTAGGGTTTAAATATTGAAAATCAGGGTTTTCGGAATTTCAAATCAATACAAAGGTTTCAAACTTGATTCAAACAATACCAAGCAATACTTATAACATAAATGTAAACTTGTTTTAGTGAATGCATATCAAAGCTTGCAATATGACCAATGCCTTGCAATGCATATGATGATATGTCCAGTTTTTAGTACTTAAACACCCGGGGTGTTACACCCAACCCTTGTACTTTGCCCTTTGAATTGTCACCAAATGTAATCCTTTCTTGACCATCTACATCTTCATCAAGTGAGGTAAACATAGAAGGATCACCGGTCATATGTTGAGTGCAACCACTACCAATAACCCAATGACTTCCACCGGTCTTGTAGTTCACCTACACACACAAGAGATTAAGCTTGTTGTTTAGGGACCCAAACTTGATGAGGGCCCTTGACTTTCTCAACTAGTTACTTAGCAACCCAAATTTTCTTCGGCCTATTCTTGTTTGGTGGACCTAAGAACATGATTTTCATCTTTCCACTAGAATCTTTTCTAAGCATGTAGTGAGCATTGACAGAAAAGGGTCTAGCATGCTTGGGCAAGGGTTATGGTGGTCGAGTTTCACACTCATGAGTAAAGTAACCTTCTTGTCCACACTCAAAGCATCTCTTTGGCTTAGGCTTCGACTTGTGTTGTTGATGTTTAGCTTGAGTTTTCTTCTCTTGATTTGCCAAGAATCCAATACCACTTCTATCCATCTTCATCATAGTGTTCATTAGTAGCTCACTTTGAAGATATTTGCCTCTTGTGAACTTGCTCAAACCGGTCCTGAGATGTTCTTTCTCCAACTTGAGTTTCTTATTCTCTTCTCTAAGTTTATCATGATTCTTCTATATCTTGAGTCTCTTGTTCTCTTCTCTAAGCATCTCATTCTCAAGAGCCATATCATGATCATTGTCAAGATTCTCTATCACAATTGTGTTAGTGGTTGATAGCTTTTCAAGATCCTTCTTGAACTTTTCATTCTCATTCTTGAGCTTGACATAGTCATCATAGTTGTCGAACTCAACCACTTTCTTGCCTTTGCTACTAGAACCTTGCTCAATGCTCTCAATAATTAAGTCATCACATGATGTGGCTATATCAATCTTAACAACATTGTTAGTAGCATCATATGGCTTATTAGATAAAAACTCATGAGAAAGAGCAAGATTGTCATGATTAATCTTGAGATTGGTGTATTCTTCTTTTAGCAAGTTATAACTAGTGATGAGCTCATTATGTATCTCCTCAAGTTTATCATGTTTTTCTCTAAGCTCCTTTTTAGAGGTTTTGAGCTCCTTGAGTTTAGATGACACAATTTTATGCTCTTCTCTAAGCTCATCACTAGCTTTTTTGGCTATGTCATACTTTGGTAAGAGTAAATCATTCTCAAGTTCTAGCTTCTTGTTTTAGCTCGTCTTTCTAATGATTTTAGTGTATTGGTTTAGCAATTTGACAAGATCATCATAAGAAGGTGATTCAAATTCTTCATCACTATCACTACCATTCTTATCATCACTAGCATTGTCATCACCACTACTATCATCATCATTTTATACCTTTCATTCACCCTTGGCCATGAGGCATAGGTGTGTAGAGGATGATGGCGGCGATGGCAGTGAAGATAGTGAAGAACCAATAACAAGAGCGGCTACCTTCTCTTTCTCATTTTCACTTTCACCATCGAATGAGCCACTTGTTGATTCAATGTTCGTGAGCCAATCACCAACAATATAAGCCTTGCCATTCTTCTTTTTGTGATACTCCTTCTTGCCATCTTTCTTCTTGTATGGCTTGTTCTTCTTCTTCTCATCATCATCATCACTTGAGTCATCTTTCTTGCCCTTGTACTTCTTTTTGTACTTGTCTTTCTTGGGTTTGGGGCATTGATGAGCTAGATGACCAAGATCTCCACAATTGTAGCAATCCATTTTAGTGATGGGCTTCCTTCTACTACTAGTGAAGAATTTCTTCTTTTTGCCATCAAACTTGACACCATTCTTGTTTAACTTTTTGAGCATCTTGGCGGTTCTTCTCACCATGAGAGCAAGACTTGCATCATCAACTTTATCATCACTTGAACTATCATGAGCAATCTTTTCTTTGCTTCTCTTCTCTTGGCTAGCCTTGAATGCCAAATCTTTCTTCTTTGAGGATGAAGAGCCCTCTTGTGGAGTGATGTGCATGTACATCTCATGTGCATTGATCTTCCCCAATATTTGAGTTGGCATAGCGGTGGAAAGATCACCTTGATGAAGCACCATCACAATATGCCCATACTTGTTAATGGGGAGGACACTCAAGATCTTTCTCACAACATCAAATAGTTGCATTTGAGTGAGTCCAAGCTCATTGACCTCCTCTATAAGAACATTCAAGCGAGAATACATTTCATTAGCACTTTCACTAGGAAGCATTTCAAATTAATTAAGCTTTTTCATCACAAGGTGATAGCATTCCTCACGCTCACTCTTGGTTCCCACATGGAGCGCACAAATGTTCGACCATAGTGCATAGGCGTCTTTGTGGTTCCGCACATGGTTAAAGACGTCCTTGCAAAGGCCTCTAAAGAGGGTGTTTCTAGCCTTTGCATTCCACTACCCGTAGTTTGCCTCATCACCGACAAGGTTGGTGGGGTCCTTAGGTTTTGGGAAGCCTTGTGCGGTGGCTCTATACACACCAACATCTATAGCCTCTAGGTACGCCTCCATGCGAATTTTCCAATAAGGAAAATCATCTCTGTCAAAGACGGGAGGGGTCCATCCCCATGGGATATCTTGCTCTAGGCGGTTAAGCCTAATTTAGGAGCACTCGGCTCCGATACCAATTGAAAGGATCAAGATGCCCAAGATGGGGGGGGGGTGAATTGGGCTAATTCTAAATTTCTTGCAATAATTAAGCCCTACACTTAGCCCATTTCACCCTCTTGTGCCTAGAAGTGTTTCTATTGTTCTACCGCACAAAAGTTTTGCACCCTAGGTTCCAATCCTACTCTAGCATGGTAATTCTAGCAATATAAAGACATGAAATAAACTGCTCAAAAGTAAATGCTCAAAGTAAAGAGAGGGAGAGAAACATGGCGATATTTTTCTAAGGTATCAGAGAGTCGCCACTCCCCACTAGTCCTCATTGGAGCACCCGCGCAAGGGTGTAGCTCCCCCTTGATCCGCGCAAGAATCAAGTTCTCTCTATGGGTTGATTCTTCAACACTCCGGCGCGACGAATCGCCCACAACCGCTCACAGGACGACTTGGGTCATCCACAAGCTCCGCTGGATGATCACCAAGCTTCCAATCATCATCGAGCCGTCTAGGTGATTGCGATCACCAAGAGTAACAAGCACAAACTCTCACTTGACCAAGACAAGCCTAATGAGAAAGGTGGATGCACACTTGCTACTCCCTATGCACTAATAACGTCCTTAATCTTGGATTCTCAAATCTCAATCACCCCACTAGGCTCTTGCCCTCCCTTGCACTCTATAGTGTTTCCTCAGCTAAACAAATGGACAAGAGAGCTGAATTGGACGAGTAAGAGATGTATTTATACTCCCCCATTCAAAACATGACCATTACTGTCCAACTCAGCACATTTACGTAGTGATTGGACGAGCCTTCGTGACCGGACCCACTGGTCAGTAGCCAATGGCTACAGAACGTCAGGCTGTTAGACTCGACCATTAGAGTGACCGGACGCAGTGCTGAGTCCAGTCCTTCATGACCAGACGCGTCCGGTCCTCAAATTTCCTCTCTGGATGCTTACTGATGTTGACCAGACTCCGCAAGCCGAGCGTCCGGTCCTTACCTCTCCGGCGTCTGATCCTACATAGAGCCGAGACCTCGTTGCTACAGTTGCGCTCGTCTACACGTCCGGTGCAAATCACTATTCAGCGACCGGTCGCAGTCTGTCTTCTGATGTCGACTAGATGAACTGGCCGGACTTGGACTGCTGCGTTCGATCTTTACCAAACCAGCGTTTGGTCAGTATACCAGCACTCGATTCACTTCCAATTCAACATCTTCATGAATGAGTTTGTCTTCAATCGATCTTAGGGCAAACCCTGAGCTACCTAGTGCTAAGTTTGACAAGTGTGCACCATACCTAAACCATTAGACTCACATTGGTCAAGCTACTAGTTCATACCCCCTTAATAGTACGGCTAAAGGAAAAACAAAGTCCTAAACTACTCTAAGAAACTCTCCAACGCCAAATGACACTTAGAACTAATTCGCCCTTAACCTTGTCGTCCATCCTTTGAAAATCAAAATGATTTCCATCGACAGGGGCATGAAAACCATTATTGCCCAAACAATCATCATTACCATGACCAACTCAAATTGCCTCTGCAAAACACACGCTAGTCACAGTAATCTCGTGTCGTCATTAATCACCGAAACCCAACTAGGGGCCTAGATGCTTTCAGCGAGGCTTAGGCAAGTGGCGGCGGCGAGTCGGCGCCGTGGTGATCACGGCGCCAAGGAGGGAGAGGGCGGCTAGGGCTTCATGGAAGCCGAGCAACTAAAACTGTTGCTTGCTTAATTCCTTGAATCAACAGTTACAAATATATTTATCCTTCCAATGAGATCCTAAATTTAAGGAATAAATAATCTACTTGAGAAAATAACAAATAATGAGATAACCGGGCTATTACCATTAGCCCCCTAATACTAGGCGCCACCTCAGCCACTTGTGCGCCGGCGCCAGGTGTAGTGCACGCTGGTCATAACATTGCAATTCTGCAGCAATGTAACCAAAAACAAAATTGATTCTTCTACCAACAGTTCAATAATTCTATGTCTGTGTCTGTGAACATGCTGTTGAGATGCAATTGAATTTTCAATATGGCCAGGCACGAATGGATTCCGGTGAACAGACCTTGGCAACCTGGTTTACTCATTTTCATGTGCCTGGCTCGTAGCACAATCCTGCATGGTGCTGATAGAGCCAAAGCTTCCATTATGTGGGCCTGCAAAATTGACAACGAAGGTTTGGTTGAACAAACAACTGCTGGCTGCACCTTCAGTATCTTATTATGTGATTCTTCTACTGTCATTTATCAGCACTCTCCAACCAAACAAACAACTGGATTCCATACCAAGCATCGTATTATCAAATCAGAGTCTAAATGTATCTTTAAGATTTATTATTTTCAATCTAAGGCAACTGGATATATATAATAATGTACTTTTACACTCCAGCTGTCTAAAATAATAAACTTCCCAAGTGAGTGGTAATTGAGACAGGTATTATCTGGAGCTGGACCGTTAGCAACATATGGAAGAAGGTTTGACAAGGTTCTAGCTTCTAACTTGTTTACTACACATGAAAACCAGCTATGCAAATGACAGGATTGCGGGTCGGTAAAGAAAGAAAATAAATTGATGATATGTCTCGTTTCCTTTGCAGAGATAATGCCCCTTTCAGGTAAGATTCAAGAAATTCCTCCTAAAAGTAATCAGCTTGTAGTGAAATTGCTTGAGATCCCCTACCACCCTCTGCACCTAGTCTCAGATGCCCATATCAACCGCATTAGAGACACTGAGGATGACGACAAGAACCAAATAATTTAATCCAATAAGCAGGGCAGGGGAGAATCGAACCTTTGAGCAACAGCTCAAGGTCGTCGGACTGTTAGGAGAGGCGGATAGCAGCCTCTGTGCTCCGGCGCTAACTTGCGCGTTGACGTCGCGGTGGTTGCTGACGTGTGCTCGCTTCTGCGTTGCACCCGCTGCCTCTGAGTCCTCATCGACAAAAGCCGTTGTGGGATATTAAAAGGGTTTTTTTTATTCAGGCCATTATAAATTTCCAAGTTACGAGAAACGTCATTACAATTCTCCTATTCGGAGATCTGCCATTATAATTTCATCTCTCCCTCATTCATACCATTTTCTATGGTTGTAGCGTATAAAGGCCCGCTGTCAGTCACATACCCGTACAGGAAGGTATATGGACATTATGTCTCCGTCTTCTCCGTCAGATCGATCGTGCCCGCGGCAGACAAGCACTCACCCGCGGCGATTTGCGCGTGAGCGGAGCGGCGGCGCTCGTCTACGGTGGCCTGCGCGCGAGGGGGAGGGCTGCTCTCACCCGCGGCGGCCTGCATGTGAGAGCGACGGGGCGCTCCTGGCCGTTGGCCCTGCTGGCTACAGGTTGGGGCGTGCAGTCGTGGTGGAGGTAGCACAGCCCGTGCGTCACCTCCAGCGTGATCCGGTACGGCCTCCAGCGTGATCCGGGTGCCCGTGCGAGCAACTGCTGCCGCCGCAGCAGCAGCAGCAGCAGCGGGCGCGGGCAAGCTCCTGCAATCCGAGTATGGTCAGGTGACCGGACAGAAGTGTCTCCATGTCGATCGAGCTGACTTTCTCGACGCCGGATTGGATGATGTCCTTGGCCCGGTCCTTGACCTGAATGCTCCCAGTCGGATTGTTAGGATAATCATGACTTTGAGTGTGTTCAAGTCAGTTGGTTAGTTAGCATGTGTGTGCATGCATTCTATTTTTAGTTTGTTAGCTGAGTAAGGAGTCAAGGTGGTGGCCAAGTCTTTAGGAGCTACCAGCTAGCGTTGAAGGCATGCAGTGGAGGAGCGAGCACAGAAGAGGACTGAGCGGTTCATGCGGATTGTGCGCATCCGTCGTGCACGCAGAGTTCGTGGCTCTTGCATGAGCTAAGGCCGTGGGCTATACAAGCCAATGTGATGTGTCAGCTCAACCTGAGCCGAGTCGTGTGTTTAAATAACAGAAGCCAAGATACAGGCGCTCGTCGCCGTGGCATACGTCACCGGCAAGTCTATCTCTATTGTTCATGTTCTCGTGATCGTCCGTCGATCCTTGGTTCCAACAATAGGTATCAAGAGCCTAGGTTAGGGAGTGAAGAGCAAGTTGAAGATGTCGACGTTGAAGGTCAGAGACTTGAGCTCCAACAGCCCCAACGATGGCGCACCACGTACGTTCATGGTGGAGCACGTCATCAACGGCATGGTAGAGATCCCAAAGCCTCGTCGTGGGATTCGTTCGTGCTGGTGGCGGCTGGCATGAGGTGGCGATCAACGGCGGTGGCACGCTGAGGCACTGGGCCATGTGTCGGTCCGCGAGTGCGTGCCTATGGCGGCACAAGGCACCATGGCATTGGTCCATTTGTTGGTTCCTGCCTTGGTACGACTATGGCGTGCTAGTGGTGGCGGCGTTCGCCAGCAGCTACGATGCGATGAAGGTCCGGGCCATGTGTGGGTATGTGGAGGTGCGGAGCACGCAGTTGCCTTGGTGAGGCGGAGCTAGAGTATCGGCGTGTGTCACCGGTCAGTGAAACAGCATGTGTCGCTAAGAAGAAGGCTGCGGCGTTCGCGCGGAGATGGGGCGTTCAGAGGTGGCTATGTTAGGTCAGGAGGCCGTAGCGGCGGTGTCGCGGGGTCAGAACCACGGCGAGCATTGTTGTTCGAGTCGGTGTCAGAGTACGGGTCTTCGGTGGCTCAGGTGGACTCAAGAACACAAGAATCATAGAGAAGACGCAATAGTTTATCCTGGTTTGGGTCAATCGGTGCCCTACATCCAGCAGCTGATGATCCTTGTACTCAAAAGCACCCAAAATCGAGGGGTTACAATAGGGTTGTAGAGAGATTTGGTAGGGGGTTAGCTCTGTGCTAATCCTAAGGTTGCCTCACCGCCGGTGGTGCCTGCCCCTCGTCGGAGAGGAGGAAGACGACATGATGTGGTGGAGGAGCTCTCGGTGCCCCTCGGTGGGTTGCCTTGCTCTCGGTGCTGAGTGGAGGCCAAGGAATGGAATAGAGTGGAATGATCTATCCTCTCCTTCCCCCCTCCCCTAGGTCCGAACTTATCCCTTATATAACAAGATATGTTGGGTACATGGCAGTTTGGGGGAACTAGTCTACGTTCTACATGTACCAGAGTCCAGGAGGGCCCTACAGCGACACACTGTGGACTGTGGCGGTGTCGTGGAGCCGAAGAAGCCTTGGGCGCCGTCTGGCTGCTCTATTCTGACACTCTGCATGCCAGGCTATGTTGGCTTGGACTGGCCTCCCCCGGGTGGACCTTCTGGAGTCTTCTTGGCGGTGAAGGAGGTCGTCTTCAGGGGCTAATGCGTGGGCCCAGGGGCCTCGGAGCCCTTGGAGGCCGCTGGGAAGCTTTGTCTTCTTGTGTCACATCCCGTGCGTGATCTTGTCGGAAAAATGGCCAGCAATGCCATGCCCAAGGGGCAGCGCCAGGAGCCCCCGAGCCTCGATAGCTTGAGGCATGTCTTCTTGAGCCTAGGCCTTGGCTGCGTCATTGGCGGGGTAGGAGCCAAGAGCTGGGCCGGTGTGTTGTCATAGATCGGGAGCCTTGGGGCTCGGGCAAGCCCCTGAGCCCTAACGGAAGTCATGGTGGAGTCAGGTTTGTCCAGGCTTCTTCTCCAGAGGGTGCACGTGAGTGTACCTAAAGGGTATAGCCCCCGAGCCCCTGGGCGATCCTAGAGGGATCGGCCAGGGGGTCTTGTTCATTCGGGAGCCACTGGACCCGAGGCTTAACATACCCATATGTTAGGATCTTGTCACGCGACTGTGGCAGTGATGACGACGGTAGTTGCAACAACTCTGGGAATGGCAAGTTAAGATTAAGGGGAGTTTGTTAGAATAATCATGACTTTGAGTGTGTTCAAGTTAGTTGGTTAGTTAGCGTGTGTGTGCATGCATTCTATTTTTAGTTTGTTAGCTGAGTCAAGGACTCAAGGTGGTGGCCAGGTCTTTAGGGGCTAGCAACTAGCATTGAAAGCAATGGGCTATATTAGCCAATGTGAGAGCGCTGAGCGGTTCATGTGGATCGTGTGTGTCCATCGTGCACGCAGAGTTTGTGGCTCTTGCATGAGCTAAGGCCGTGGGCTATATTAGCCAATGTGATGTGTCAGCTCAACCTAGGTCAAGTCATGTGTTTGAATAATATAAGCCAAGATACAGACGTTCGTTGCCATGGTGATTGTCGCCGGCAAGTCTATGTGTATTGTCCATGTTCTCGTGATTGTCCATTGATCCCCGGTTCCAACACGGTTGTCGTTGATGTTGTTCGGGTCGTGGGCAAGCTCGTACACGCACCACATGCAACTAGTGCTGTGGCTCAAGGGCCTAGAGTTCGACTAGGTGGAGGACCTAGGGAACAAGAGTGACAAGGTGCTATGCCACAACCCCATGCACAAGGTGCACGTGCTCGTCCACGGTGGCCGTGCGCTCTCAGAGTCCATTATTGTTATCAAGTACCTCGACAAGGGGAGGACCAGGACGCGGTGGTGTGCCAGGTCCATGAGAACCTAGCCGTGATCGAGGCCAAGCTCCACGATGGCGCGTTTAGGGGCCGCCGCTTCTTTAGTGGCAATGAGGTGGGCCTCCTGGACGTTGTTCTGGGCTACGACCCCTACTGGCTAGCCATGTTCAAGGATGTCACCGAGGTGTGGCTCATGGACACCGACTCCTTCCCACGCTTCCACGCCTGGCTGCGTGACATTGAGCGACCTCTCCATCTCTACCGCATCGAAGAAGTCTGTGAGCCGTGTCACGGGGCTACCGGTTCGCCGCTACAGTGTGGCCTGTAGGCGCACCAACACGGTGCTGACTAGGAGCCCATTGGCATCACACCTCTCCCATGCTGGAGGCTACCTATGGGGGCTAGAGCGGAGTGGCAGTGCTCCCACAACGGCCATGCGAGCGACAGTAAGTTTGGTCTGATTGAGGAGCTGGGGACTCGATGTCAGTATCCCTTCCTATACACATACATGCTTGACAGTGGGCCCTTATACATGGCAGCCATAGAAAATGGCATGGACGAGTGTGGGGGTATAACCCTCGATACCAGCAGGGCTATACATGGGCTGAGCCGCTAGGGGAGGTCCAGCCCACAAGACGGCGCATTGGCCACACCTCTAGTGGAGGCCCAGCCTACAAGACAATGCCGTATGAAGCATGACACAAGTTGGCATGCCTCAAAAGACTGTTTGAAGATCTTCAGTGATCTAGGAAACCTGGTCGGATATGCTAGATCCTAAAATATCTGTAACTTCCTATCTTATAAAATCGATCAGGATAGAAACAACCGATCTATAACCCTACCCCCCCGGCTATATAAGGCGGGTAGGGACCCGATGGGGGTATAACCCTTGATACCAGTAGGGTTGTACATGGACCGAGCCACTAGGGGAGGTCCAGCCCACAAGATGGCACATGGGCCACACCACTAGTGGAGGCCCAGCCTATAAGACGACGCCATGCGAAGGACGACACAGGTCGACGTGCCTCATAAGACTACATGAAGATCTTCAGTGATCTAGGAAACCTACTCAGATATGCTAGATCCTGTAATATCTATAACTTCTTGTAAAACCGATCAGGATAGAAACAACCGATCTGTAACCCTACCCCATGGGCTATACAAGGCGGTTAGGGACCCCCCTCGTTTCATCTCATCTCTCATAATACAATCCACAAAGACATAGGACATAGGGTATTACATCAAGCTAATGGCTTGAACCTATCTAATCACTGTCTCTTGCGTTCTATGTCACCATCCAGTTCCCTCATGTGCACCTCCACCGATTCATCTAATACAGTGGGCATACCCCTTGGTAGACTGTTGGGCGTATTTTGTCAATAGTGGCATGCTAGGTAGGGGCTATGCGTGCTGAATTCATGGTGAGCCAGATGGTCACCTTCCTGAGCTCCATGGCCTTTCCCAAGCTAGGGCAGATCTTCATGGTTGGATCCATGACCTAGGTCATCGGCCCCGATGGCAATGGGGAAATCATGGAGGCGGTGCAGGATCACCCTGTGCCGATCGCGCCAACACCTGCAATGGCATCTCTGATCTCGGTGTCCCACCGCTGGGTTGGGAGATCCATCATCAATGATGATCTGATCGCATCCATCGATCGGGTCATAGACCGCTTAGCGGAATGTCAGCTTCTCGTGGATTCGGTCTTAGATCAATCTAGAGCGAGCGTTGAATTTCCCGCACTCTAGGATCACCAAACCGATGCAACCGAGCGACCTACTCAGCCACATCGTTCAAGGCAGCTATATTCTGATTTGGTGATCACGGCTGCTCTAGAGGGGCGCATGGCGCGGCGCCGACCACTTCCCGCTACCCGCCTATGTTTGGCCGACTATGAGGCCCCGATGGAGGACCCACCGAAGCCGTATCCCTTTGGGCTGGAGGGTGCCGGATCTGCGTACCAGAACACCATCCACCACCTCTTTGTTGACCACGTCGAGTGCGGCCACATCACCAACCTCTACATGATTGACCCAACTGATTCCGGTCGGCCCACGCCCGTGGTCAACATGGTGGCTGTTTGCCAGCACTCGGATGATCCCTCTCTTTCGATCGAATCTCTCCACAACATTCTGAACGAGAGCCTCAACAATTATTTCGAGGGCTCAACCAAGACCATATAAAGCTGCCCTACTTTCCCTCTAGGGTTGGGGGGCATGATTTTCCACGCCAGCCACGACAGCGTCACCAAGGATAGCGAAACCACTGAAGAGCGTGAAGCTCGTCTAGCGAAGAATGTTGATCGCCAGCATCACCGAGATGCAGAAGCAGCCCAAGGGGCCGACGAGGATGGTCGCGGCCCGTCCTGCCATCAACGTAATCTGGAGGAGGCATTTGACAAGGTGGGTGACCAGCTAGTCTACCAGACTCCAAGCACCAATCTAGCTGTTGCTTTCAATGAGCTCGACAAACTCCCTCACACTCCAAAGGTCGAGAAGGTCCGAGCACATATCATAACAGCGCAAGTCCATGTCAACGAGTTCTAAAATGATGCCCCATCTTATTCCACTGCATCAGCTCGTAGCCTCCACTCCCGCCACGATGGAGGAGGCTAGCATCACAGCACCGAGGGCCCCTGGCCTTAGGCAGGAGGTCCCTACCTCTATAGAGGATCCAAAGGCAACTATGAAGCTCATTCACACCACGACGACCACCCACAGCGCCCCCAGGGAGGTTAGGGCAGCAACCGCAACAAGGAGGTCAATCAACCCCTCCCTCATGACCTTCGTGACCACATCAATGACGGCATAGATGTCCGCGGCTGCATCGAAAACAGCAGGTCCGCACACTATGAAGTAGAGATGGAGTGTCATCGGCAATTCGATGCCAAACATGAGGGATTTGCTGCCCATCAAACACCACTTCCCACCGGCGCATCAGGGCTTCGCCCCTTCACGGAAAAGCTTCGAGCCGTCCGGTGGCCTATGGGTTTCAAGGTTCTTAGTGTTAACCCCGCTCAGTGGCTAACTCTATATGAGATCACCGCCTTCATTGAAGATGTTAACACCTATCTACCCGTCATGTTTAACTAGTCTGCGAACAACTAACTCCTTAGCCCGTGGGAGAATTCCATCCGATCGTGGGATGACCTCAAGAAAGTTTTCACTGACAATTACATGGCTACGTGCGAGCAGCCTGGCACCAAGTATGACCTAGATAAGCTTCATCAATCCTCCAGGGAGTCCCTATGTGACATCATCTGGTGCTTCTAGGAGACAAGAAATTATGTTCCCAACATCACTGACACCGAGGCCATCGCTGCTTTCACCAAAGGGCTATGGCATGATCAACTCCATGGCAAGCTATACCGTAAGAGGCCCACAACCATTGGCGAACTAATACAAACAGCAAACGGATATGTTGACACCGAAGAAGCTGAATGGGTTGCCTGCTCCGCTCACCACCAACGCCGCGACGATGACCGTTGTGAAGACAGGCGGTATGACGACCACGATCACCGCCATGATGACCAAGACTACCACGACGACGGCGACCACCGCCAAGATGACCGTGAGCCCCGATGTGATGACCGCCTGGATAGCTCGAGAGGCAGACAAGGACACCATTGCCGACCTGATTACTCCATCAACACTATCAATGCTCGTGCCAAGCGCACCTACAACGCTGATTTTGGCAAGCTGCTAGACGGCCCATGCCCTATCCACAAGGATGCCAACCACACCATGCGAGAGTGTAGAGGCCTAAAGACAGCGCTCGGTGGTGAATCATCAAAGAAGCCACGGCGTGACGATGATGAGACCAAAGATGGTCAAGGCGGAGAATGAGGCAAGAGCAAGGGCCCAACCTACCAGGACCATCACCACTATCTTTGGTGGGAGAGCTGTCTCTAAAGACAAGCAGGAGTAGAAGCTTGTAGCCCAACGTGTCATGTCGGTCACTACATATGATGGCCCCGTCGCTGATCCCAAGTACCTCGACTGGTTGGAGCACCCAATCACCGTCTCTAGGGTCGACTAGTGGTCAGATATCCCATATCCAGGGCGTTTCCCACTCATCCTGGATCCCATCATCAAGGATGTGCACTTCTAGAAGGTCCTCATCGATGGAGGGAGTGCCCTCAACATCCTATTTGCTGGGTCCCTAGAGGAGCTAGGGATTAAGAAAGAAGACCTTACCCCATGGACTCTCTGTTCTGGGGGATTGTTCCCGGAAAAGCGTCCCTGCCTCTAGGATAGATTACACTATTGGTACAATTCAGCACCGCCAAGCACTTCCACGTTGACTACGTCAACTTCCTGGTTGCCAACTTCAACATGGCGTACCATGCCATCCTTGCCCGACCAGCTCTCGCCAAGTTTATGGCCATGCCACACTACACGTACTTGGTGTTGAAGATGCCGACGGAGCAGGGGGTCCTCTCCCTATGCGCCAACCTCGACATCGCCTACTCCTATGAGAAGGAAAGCTTCGTGCTCGCCGAGGCTACCGACATCTCCATCCGCATGCAGGACTTCCTCGCGTCTTCATAGCAGATTTCCCCATAGGACCTAGAGATCCCAACCATGGAGGCCGCTCGAGCATCAACCAAGTCCAAGGAGGTGAAGGAAGTGGTCCTCATCCTCGGCGACCAGTCTAAGACTGCTTAGATCAGGGCTAACCTCGATCCGAAATAGGAAGATGCGCTCATCAGTTTCCCAAGGGAGCATGTTGACGTGTTCGCATGGAAACGGGCAGACAAGCCTGGCGTGCCTTGGGAGCTGATCGAGCACTCCTTAAATGTCTTGGCAACTACCAAGCCGATCAAGCAGAAGCTTTGATGATTCATGCAGGACAAAAAATGGCCATTAGGGTAGAAGTGACATGGCTCTTAGCTGCCGGTTTTATCAAAGCGGTGTATTATCCAGAGCAGTTAGGCAACCTGGTTCTTGTAAGAAAAAATAATAAAGAATGGTGAACATGCATTGATTACACCGATCTCAACAAACACTGCCCTAAAGACCCCTTCAGCTTACCTCACATTGACAAGGTCATAGATTCTACAGCCGGTTGCAAGCTCCTGTGCTTTTGAGATTGTGACTCTGGTTATCACCAGGACACGCTGAAGGAAGAAGACCAGATTAAGACATCATTCATTACGCCCTTCGGCACCTACTGCTACATTACCATGTCCTTTGGGCTCAAGAATGCGGGTGCGACTTATCAAAGAGTCATCCATCGCTGCCTCAAGGACTAGATTGAGAAGAACGTTGAGGCTTACGTTGATGATGTGGTGGTTAATTCTAAGACTAACGACACCCTCATCGCCGACCTCACTGAAGTTTTCAAAGCCCTGAAAGTATACCGATGGAAGCTAAATCCCACTAAGTGTATTTTTGGCATTCCATCTGGTATCCTGCTAGGCAACATCATCAGTCATCGCGGCATCAAAGCCAACCCAAAGAAGATAGCAGTGGTGACCAACATGAAGCCACCGACCTACGTCAAGGACGTCTAGAAGCTAACGGGGTGCATGGCGGCTTTAAGTCGTTTCATATCCATCTAGGCGAAAAGGGACTCCCCTTATTCAAGCTACTCAAGGCTCAAGAAAATTTTGTCTGGTCGGAGGACGCTGACAAGGCATTCACTAAGCTCAAGCAGTTCCTCACCACACCTCCAATCATGACCGCCCCCAAAATGATGAAACTCTGCTAATCTACATCGCAGCGAACAACCGGGTAGTCAGCACCGCCATCGTTGTTGAACGAGAAGAGGCCGGACATGCATACAAGGTCCAGCGCCTAGTCTACTTCATCAGCGAGGTCCTAAACAAGTCTAAGACTCGCTACCCCTAGGTCTAGAAGTTGTTGTATGCCATCCTAATCACATCCCAGAAGCTCCATCACTACTTCGACGCCTACCACGTAGATGTAGTCACTTAGTACCACTCGGTGACATCCTCCGCAACAAGGAAGCCAGCGGCCGCATCTTTCAATGGGCGGTCGAGGTCGACACCTATACCATCGACTTCAGGCCTCGACACATGATCAAGTCATAGGCGCTCACCGACTTCATCGCCGAGTGGACGGATATGCAGACTCCTGTCCCAGTCGACCACCCCGAGCACTGGACCATGAACTTTGATGGGTCTCTCAACCTCAACGATGTTGTGGCAGGTGTATATTTCATCTCGCCATCAGGGGATACGCTTCGCTATGTCCTTCGTCTACACTTCTGAGCATCCAATAATACCACTGAATATGAGGCAACACTTCATGGTCTCCATATAGCTATTGAGCTCGGCGTTAAATGCCTCCATGTGTACGACAACTTCGCACTCGTGATCAATCAGCTCAACAAGGATTGGAATTGCACCAATGAGAAGATGGACGCTTACTACGCCATGATAAGAAAGTTAGAAGACAAGTTCTATGGCATCGAGTACCACCATGTGGTCTGGGCTAACAACCAAGCAGCCTATAACACCCTGGTGTTAAGCATGCATTTGACATTGGCATTGCATGAGCACAAGCATCATTGAACATTCATGAGCATGAGCATCTCAAATTTTATCTCTATGATTGCTTATATCACATGTGTTTGTCACAAAATGTTTTACATATGCTAGGGTTTACATGTGACCAATGTATAAAATGCTTGTGGGACCTTAGGGGTGCCTTAAACATGTTTAGAATGTCACATGGAACAACTTTCATATTCATGACTTGGACAAATTTGGCCTCTAAGTCATGGTTATAGTGTAAGTTACCATTTTAAAGTTGTATGTTTGACCTAAGTTGAACTATAGCATAGAGTGTTTGCATGGTAGTGCACCCTTAAGCAAAGTTGTAGTACTCAACAAGAGTAACAACTTTTATTTTTGGGTCAAGACCTAATTCGGTGCATAGCATGCTCAAAAACAGCTCACAATTAGCAATAGAATTACTGTTTTTGAGTTTGAAAATTTTGTAAGTCTGGAAGTGGTTTATAGTTTCAATGTACCTATGTTTGACGCGCTGTAGTTCGTAAACTAGGCCGATCTAGACTGAACTCATTTAAGCAAAATTGTAGATCATATGTAGCTCTACAACTTTGATTATTACGGTTTTCGCTGAATTGCCACAGATTTGGAGCTAGACGATCGCAAAGTTGCGTTGTCAGGCGCTGTCATCGGCTCTAATGGCCGCGTCCACACACGCGTTAGTGGCCGACCGGCAACAGGTCGTGGCCATCGTGTGGTGACCATACACCGACGATGGCCTAGCCAGTCTAGTCGAAGCGTGCACAAAGGTGCCGCACCCCTGCTGATCACTCCACTCACCCGCTCGCACTTCCTCCCTCTCGCTTTGCCTTGCCGAAGCGAAACGCCGAGATCGCCATTGTCGCCGCTAGCTTTGCCACCACGTAGCACCGTTGTCGCTGCACCACTATCCAATCCAGCTCTCCAGTAGCTCTGCCATCGTCACCTCTTCCACCCCGACCCGCTAGCCCAACTTGCCGAGCTAGGGTACGGGCACATTTCGCATCGCTGTCGCCATGATTTTGTCAGAGCACCACCGTGCGCTTGGCCACCATGGCCACACCATTCCACCGCACCTCCTGTCCTCCTCTTCTCTGGTCTATAGCCGCTTTGTGATCCTTATGATTAGGCAGGAACGATGTTAGATGCTACTACACGGTCATGCGGGAACACACCACCGCTCTCGCCGTGGACGCCATGGCCACCGTGGCACTTGAGCTCGCCGTTGTCGACCTGTCCCATCACCTCCCTTCTCTCTCATGCGCCTTAGGTTGAGTAAGCCTAGACCTAGCGGATGGGATGACGGAGACCTACCTTTTGCCACCGTCTAGCCAGAACGACGAGAGCACCACCGTGCTCTGTGCGCCACAGTCGCGGCATGAACGCGGTTGGAGCTCACCGCCGCCTCACAAGATCCCTAACCACCCTAGATAGCTTTGCTAGGATTCCACGAAGCCGTAGCGCATCTCACTGGAGCCCATGATGGCCGGAGAACGCTGGCATACCATGGCGCTACCTCTGCCATCCACCATTGTCGCTGGCGAGCCGTCTTCGATGAACCCAAGGTCGCGTCTTCACCACCAACCGACGTTGCTCATTGTGGGGAACACGTTGGTGTTACCGTCGTTGCCGATGATCTCACCGCCGATGAGATAAGGCTAGATGGAGCACCTCCTCTACTTCTGTATCACTAACGCATGGGTCCTACTAACCAGCGGGCCCCATCCGTCAGTCACTGTGTGTCTTGGATTTCTTATTTGTTTTCACAGATTTAAATGTATGTTTCAAAAATTCATAAGTAGAGTTGTGGATGTCCAAATGGAGTGAACCAAATTTTGTTGGTTTCATCATGGAGTGTAGTATTTGATAAAAATATAAAACCTACTGTTTGGGATGCTTTTCTAGGATAATTAAATGGGGCTAGATAAGTGCTTTTAAATTGTTTTCAATCTTGTAAAATGCATAACTTGAGCTAGGAAAGTGATAAAATTGTGATTCCTATTTTGCTGATCTTGTGTTGACTTGCTCTAGTTAGGAAAAATGTTGAAGTTGCAGTAAACTTGATTGAAGTAGGGTCTTTCTAGTTATCTTTTAATAAATGTTATTTTCTGAGGAAATTTATAAGGAGAAAAATAGGTAACTTATTGCCATGCAAATTTTTGTATAGTGTTAATGGGTTTTAGGGAAGCTATGAAAAATATGAAATCTGTTGTTTGACACTTTTCAATAGAGATAACTATTTTCACTAAAATCAGCCCTTATAACTTGTCTATGTAGAGGGTGTTGTACTTGTCTATTTGGCATGAAATTTGAATAGTAGAGTTTTGGGGTCATATGTAGGATACTATAATTTTCTCACAATTTATTGTGCACTTTTGATATATTTTTCTTATTTCTCCTTCGTGTCCAAATAAATTAATAAACGCATTTAAATAATTTATTTGTGCTTGACCATTATATTTTATGGAGTGTGTATGATTCCTATAAACTGTTGGTACCTTTGGTTGTGTCCAATTTTGATTTCTAGTATGCAGTAAAATATTATGGCTCTAAAATTCAATTATAGAAGTTGTTTGGATAGATTCTGTTGCTAGGTGTTTTGCATAGGCAAAATTGAGTTTTCTATAAAAATGGTTAATAATAAAGTTGTAGGGCATTTCTTTATCTAGCTTGTGTCAAAATTTCAGGGCAATAGGCCAAATGGTTTGAGAGTTATAGCTGTTAGAAGTTGGTCTACTGAAATGCTTACTCTCTGAAATTTCTGGATAGACCTAAGAAGTTTACCTATTTTGACTATGATAGGGGTTGAATAAGCTTTTGGTGATTAAATAAAAGTTGTAGGAAATTTTATAAGCTTTCTTATGCATTCATGATGCTCACTTTTTGCATATGCATGCAATAGGTGCGACGGAAGAAATCACCGTGTAGGAGTATAAGGCCGATCCCCAGGAAGAGCATCAAGAAGTGCAGCAACAGGAGGCCCCAGGAGAAGATGAGCCTGATGGTGAATAGTTGCCCGAGTGCCCAGATCACCAGCTCTCAACCTTTGTGAAAGGCAAGCCCCGAAGCATTCTAAGCCTCCTATATTTTTGAACTATCAACTTGAGCCCTTTTATGTTGATGCATTAAGTACCAGGAGTTGATTGGAACCACTTACTGCATATATCTTCCTTGTCCAGATATACATATCTTGAATCTTATGTAGGTTCGGGATCGAATATATGCTTAGCCATGCTTAGTCGGTAGAAGTCGGGTGATTACCAATCACCTGCATGATATAGGCTGATAACTAATCATGGTTGGCTATATGTGCTAGCGTAGAATATAACCATGTGTCAATGAATAAAGTAGACCGTGCGGGATCGTGATAAAGAAGCAATAAGGCATGGAGGTCTTGGATGCCTATTTATCCCCGTCTGTGTTGGTTAAGGACCGATTCATTGTACGTCCCCATGTCATGTTGAACGCATGCCTAGCACTTAGTTGGCCGGATCGGATGATACGACCGTGAAGCCGAGTAGCTCAATTTAGGCAGGGCCCCGATAAGTGAAAGTACGCACACTGGAGGTAGTAAGGATGTGCGGAGAGCCAATGACGTGAGTCTAAGGGCGGGACTAGGTCCCGATCTTCCTGGTAGATTGGTAGAATCTCTAAGGGTGCGACACTGATTGGACTCACGAGTTAGTCCTGAATTATACCAAAGGTGACCTGAGTCTAACTTCATGGGGTGTGGCTCGGTTTGTGTTAGGAATAAATTCCCCAGCTGGGTAGGAATCAATTCAAATCATTGTCTCTCCCAGATAGTGAGAACTTGACTGAGCAGCGGCAACATAGAGTAACTTAATGGAAACGTGATGGTTATGATGATGCTCAAATTATTCTATTACCAGATATGGTTTCTAATGCTTGTTAGCTTAATCAAGTGATTGCTCTAGTATAGGTGCTAATCTAGAGATGCTTAATTGAATAGGTATTCAAATTGATGCTAGAGGTACTAAATCTCTAAGTTATATTACTTAAGCTTTTATACAAAATGTTGTCTAGCTAACTCCACCTTTTAAATCCATGCATACTCCTTGCTATCTTATTATTTTGGTTTATGATGGTAAGTCTAGCTGAGTACATTCTCGTACTCAGGTTTATTCCCATTTGTTGCAGATGACATGATGTACCATGGTTACTGCAAGCATTGCATAACTCCTGCAGTGGATAGAGAGTAAGACCAAGGGCATGGTCATTTTATATCATCTCACCTATGTGCTTTTGTTGGAGATGATCCTAAACTGGCTATGTATTTGAACTATCGTGATGTCGTGTCAAAACTATGTTGCTTCCGCTACTTCTAAATTGGGCTGTAATAACTTCGTTGAAACTCTGATGTATGAGAACTATTTGTGAACCTAATGTAATATGTGACTGGTTGTGTTGAATCATGTACGATCTTGGTTTGTACGTTGGTTTGTTTGAAATCCTTCGTGATTTCATCGAACTACCGGGTTTATATGGGTTCAAGTATGATGGCTTGATCGTTTCGGTGATTGCTATTGTACTTGTGCTCTTATAAATTGGACGGTTCTATTACAGCTGGTATTAGAGGATGGTTCAACATTAAACTTGTCATATGTGTATTTAAAACAAAGGTTTTAATTTTTAAAAAATTATAAAGTATGTCAGTGGTCATCTCCATTATGCCCAGTTAAGGACTATTTGGTGGCTATATAAGTACTAACATGGGATGGGTTTTTACTTTCATTGTCCATACGGCGTGCTATGGTATGGATGCCATTCACTTGAGTGGTAATGTATGGATCGAATGCCTCTACGCCCAGGTAATAAGGTAAGTTGATGAGTGGATTGACCGCAAGATGTGAGTGTGCGATCAGGGAGAGCTAGCCTTGATACGGTTGTATATGCATGCTTGCATGTGTGTATGGTGCGTATTTAATTGTGGGTAATAAATTGTCATCGGGTAGCTTTGATACAGAAATATATATATTGGGATATATATATATATATGTGTGTGTGTATGGAAGTATTTAGTTTACTGCTCTCATATATTCAACCTAGAGCCCAGATTATATTCTTGTACATTTAATTGTTGGGATGGGCTGAAATGAATCTTCTGCAGGTACACTGACAATGAAACGTGTAGTTCATTTAGTTACGATTATATTGAGAGAACGTATGTATGCCACCGTGTATATCGTTAAGGATTTAATTTTTCCTAAGTTTGTGAGGGCGTATGGAACGTGCATGCATCATGATAAATCATTCATTCATATCATTACATTGTTGCTCCCCTTAAGTTTTAGATTATGTTATGTAACCCTTTTCTATGACCGCATTGTCTCACAGGAGTTATACCGTTTTAATACAGATGGCAGCCCTAGGAGTCCCTGTTGCAAGCGACGCCACTTTGGCACTGTTTGGAACTCCCACCCTACTGTGGAGGGTACTGCACTCGGTCGGGTATGCTAAACCACCTCGCTAGTTTTGGAGCGAAGTGGTAACTAAGGGACAAATTTGGTACGACGTATGGGTGATTGTCCCAGCCCGTGCTGATCACCCACAGTGGCAAGGCTGGAGTGTGGGGTCAGATGGAGAGACACCTTGGGAGGGTGCCCAAGTTGCAGCTTTCGAGGTCCTTAGTGAGATATGTTAGGAGTTTGGGGACGAGCTTGTCAACGGTCCTACCGGATCCTTTCCTCGGGTGGACACATCTCAAACCGCTTGGACCCAACCAGGCAGTAATGCTTTGGTAAGAGACCGGGATGAAAGAGAAAGAAGTAGTAATGCTGCCATGAGTGCCATGTATGCTGTTATGAAGATGTTTTACTCTTGCCAGGATAGCTACATCAGTTGTATGCAAGAGCTCCAAAGAGCACAGACTGCACAGCGCAGGATGAGAGAAAGTGTGCGCGGGCACCAAAGGGCAGTTAGAGCAGCTCAGAATGAGATAGGTAATTATATGATAGCCTTATAAGCTCATTGGGGGCAGTTTGTCCGTGCTGTTGCTAAAAGGGATGCAACCCTAGCAGAGGTTCAGGGGATTCGTGTGGAGAGAGACGAGGCTATTCGTCTTGCTGAGACTAGGGAGGTAGCTAGAATCTAGATGGTGTTTCAAGCTACTAGGCAGGCAATGGAGTTTGATCGTAGAGAGCAGGAACTCATACCCCAGGTTGAGGAGCTTCAGTTGGATGTTTGTCGTCTCAACAACATGGTGAACCCAATCCTTCCTCCAGCTCCAGCGGTGGAAGAAGATCCCAATGTGTTGATTGCTGAGGACGATGGCATGGAGGTGGACACCGAGGATGAGCCTGAAGATGAGGAGATTGAGCCTTTTGAGGATGACCAGGGTGATGGCGTGTCTGACGTCGACAGCGACCACCCCGAGGAGTAGTTAGCTTTAATATCTAGCTAGATGTGTTAGCTGTCTATCTTCGATCATTTATGTAATGAACTCATAATTTAGCTTGATCTCATGGTGTACCCTTTGATGTACTCTTGAAACCTTGTATGTAATCCATATTGTGGTTGCACTTTTAGTGAATGCCCGTTGTGTTGGCAAGCAATTTGGCATATACGGAATGCATTGCGAATGGCGTTAAGTAATATAATTGGTGATGTATGGTTGCGGAAATGAATTATTGTGCCTCTGTTTTATTGTATGAATTTATATTCTCTCCAGTAAATTTAGTTTGGCATATATATACAATTCTTCTCCAATTTTCTGACATCATCAATAATTGCTTATTGTTGCAATTCTGCAGATGCGTCGCACCCATTCTGGTGCGGTGGGAACAAAGGGAACGATGGTGCCAGGGTTAGTGGCTTGAATGGTCATGACAATCAAGATTTGCCACCACCACCACCACCCACTCCGACAGAGTTGATGACTATGCTTGCTGAAGGGCAACGTGCTATGGGCGAGGCTATGCACACCATGGCGTAGCAAGTCACCTAGGGTAGACATCAGCGCCAGGGTGCAGAGCCAAACCAATACAATGATTTTAAGGAGTTCCGGGATACCAATCCGCCTATTTTCAAGGAGGCTGAAGAGCCACTCCAAGCAGGGGAATGGCTGAACACACTAGAATAAAAGTTTCATTTGCTGAGGCTGACTGAGCCAATGAAAACTGAGTATGCGTCCCACTAGTTGTAAGGGCCTGTAGGCATTTGGTGGAGTCTTCACCGAGCAACCCTGCCTAAGAATGCTCACATTACGTGGAACAAGTTTAAGGCTGCTTTCCGAGGACAATATATTCCTCCAGGTCTTATGAGTATCAAGCATATCGAGTTTATGAAGCTGACACAAGGTACAAAGAGCTTGACTAAATATCTACATGCTTTCAACAACCTATCAAGATATGCCACGGAATTTGTTGATACTGAGGCGAATAAAATGGCTAGTTTCAAGCGGGGGCTTGGCCCCAAGCTGGTGAAGACTCTTACTAATAACAAGTCTGCCACTTTCAATGAATTTGTCAGTGATGCCTTAACTCAAGACAATCAAAACAACATTTATGCTGCATCTAAGAATTGGAAGAGAGTCTTTGAAGCAGGTGCTTCTCAGTCAAAAGCTCCAGTTGCTGCGAGACCACAGTTTCATCCACCTGCTCCCAAGTTTAGGTCACCTCAGAAAAAGGTGCAAACCGTTCATAATCAGAAGGTGTTTTGCAAGGCCTATTCTGTTGCTCTACCAAAGGGCAGCACAGGACAAGGAAGTTCCAATGTTCCACCCAGCAACCTGCCGTGTTAGAACTTCAACAAGCCCGGCCATTGGGCAAGAAATTGCCCCTATCCCAAGAAGAACAACCAAAAGCAGGGTAATTCCAATGTGCATCAGGGACATGTGCACTATACAACTATTGAAGAAATTCCTGCTGGTGAAGTTGTTACTGCGGGTACGTTTCTAGTGAACCAGCATCCCATAGTTGTTTTGTTTGATTCTGGAGCATCGCATTCTTTTATGAGTCAAACATTTGTATCCAAGCTTAATCAGAGGGTAGTTACTGTAGATAAGGGTAGTTACTACATAAGTGCAGCCGGAAACCAAATCTCCACCAACCAAATAGTTAGAGATGTGTGCATCTCAATAAGCAACCAGGGAGTATACCACAGATCTTGTAGTATTGCCCGGGTTGGGGATAGATGTAATCCTGGGAATGAAATGGATGAGTGGCCATGGAGTTCTTATTGATACTTCCACTCGGGTGGTTATGTTAAGGGAACCAGACAGTAAGAATGCTTTCTTAGTGCCACTTCCCAGAGATTTTG
This sequence comes from Miscanthus lutarioriparius, assembly GCA_904845875.1. Taxonomy (NCBI): domain Eukaryota; kingdom Viridiplantae; phylum Streptophyta; class Magnoliopsida; order Poales; family Poaceae; genus Miscanthus; species Miscanthus lutarioriparius. The sequence continues at coordinate 77,708,659 of CAJGYO010000005.1, forward strand.
ACATCCGAAATATAGCTAATGCTATCCAGCCCATGACTATTGCTGACATTCCGGTGGTGTGTGAATTCTCAGATGTGTTTCTAGATGAGTTGCCTGGGTTACCGCTTGACAGAGAGGTAGAGTTCAAGATTGAATTATTACCAGGCACGGCACCTATCTCGCGAAGGCCTTATAAGATGCCACCCAATAAATTAGCTGAGCTCAAAGTGCAATTGTAGGAGCTTCTTGAAAAAGGTCTCATTCGACCTAGCTCATCACCGTGGGGTTGTCCTGCCATATTCGTGAAAAAGAAGGATAAATCTTTGTGGATGTGTATGGACTACCGACCCCTTAATGTGGTAATGATCAAGAACAAGTATCCATTGCCTCGAATTGATATCTTGTTCGATCAGCTATCAAAGGCTAAAGTGTTCTCCAAGATTGATTTGAGATCAGGGTACCACCGGATTAAGATTAGGCCAGAAGACATACCTAAGATTACTTTCTCTACTAGGTATGGTCTATATGAGTATCTTGTCATGTCTTTTGGGCTGACCAATGCTCCTGCCCATTTCATGTATCTCATGAATTCGGTGTTCATGCCTAAGCTTGATAAATTCGTAGTGGTGTTTATTGATGACATCTTAGTTTATTCTGAGAATGCGGAAGATCATGAAGAACACCTAAGAGTTGTCTTAACAAGGTTGCAAGAACATAAGTTGTATGCTAAGTTTAGCAAATGTGAATTTTGGTTAAAGAAAGTACATTTCCTTGGTCATGTGTTATCTAAAGATGGAATCTCAGTAGATCCAGGCAAAGTGCAAGAAGTTATGGATTGGAAGGCCCCGACTTCGGTTCATGAAGTTCGGAGTTTCCTTGGATTAGCAGGTTATTACCGTCGTTTCATTCTAGACTTCTCTAAGATAGTCAAGCCCATGACCAGATTACTTCAGAAAGATGAGAAATTTGTGTGGACTTTGGAGTGTGAAGCTGCTTTTCACACTTTACGGACTTTGTTGACCACCACCCTAGTTTTAGCACAGCCCAACATAGAAAACCCATTTGATGTGTTTTGTGATGCATCTGGTACTAGTTTGGGGTGTGTCCTCATGCAAGAGGGCCGAGTCATTGCCTATACCTCATGTAAATTGAGGAAACGTGGGGTTAATTATCCAACTCATGGTTTAGAGCTAGCCGCGGTTGTTCATGCTTTCAAGATTTGGAGGCACTATTTGCTTGGCAATGTGTGTCACATTTACACTGATCACAAGAGCCTCAAGTACATCTTCATGCAACCTAAGTTGAACATGAGACAAAGAAGATGGTTAGAGCTAATCAAGTATTACAACCTAGAGGTGCATTATCATCCGGGCAAGGCAAATGTAGTTGTAGATGCTTTGCGACAGAAGTATCATAGCAAACCATTACTGGAAGATGGCTTCAACCTACTACATCATGTAGTTTTACATAATCTCACTATCAGTTGCTCTCTTGAAGCTAAAGTCATGGAACTCAAAAAGATCGACGTGGGTATATTTCATATCAAGAGAAAGATGGAAGAAAAAGAGCCTAAACATTTTAGATTAGATGAGAGAGGTGTACTATGGTTTAAGGATAGGCCTATTGTACCTAAAGATAGAGAACTTAGGAACCAAATCTTAGATGAAGCACACTCTTCTAAATTGTCCATCCATCTGGGTAGTAGCAAGATGTATCAGGATTTGAAGACCTAGTTTTGGTGGACAAAGATGAAGAAAGAAGTTACTGCATATGTGGCTAGATGTGATACTTGCTGCTGAGTCAAAGACGTTCATTTGAAGCCAGTAGGGCTAGTCCAACCACTTCCTGTTCCAGGTTGGAAATGGGAAGAAATCAGCATGGATTTCATTGTTGGTCTTCCAACCACTCAGAGGGGTAATGATTCGATTTGGGTAATTGTGGACCATTTGACGAAGTCTGTACATTTCATTCTAGTTCAGATAGTTTACCACCCACATTAATATGCAGAGCTGTATATCACCACATAGTGCGATTGCATGGGATACCAAGAACCATTGTGTCTGATATAGGTTCACAGTTTGTAAATCATTTTTGGGAACATTTGCATAATCAGTTGGGTACCAAATTGATTCAAAGTTCTGCTTATCGCCCTCAAACGGCTGGGCAAACAGAGCAAGTGAATCAGATTCTTGAAGACATGTTAAGAGCCTGTGTAATAACTTCAAAGGGTTCATGGGAGAAATGGCTACCTATGGCTGAGTTCTCCTACAACAATAGCTATCTAGAAAGCATCAAGATGGCCCCTTTTGAAGCTTTTATATGGCCACAAGTGTAGAACTTCTTTGAATTGGGTAGAGCTAGGCGAAAGAAGGTATTATGGTATTGACTTTGTCAAAGAAGCCAAAGAGCAAGTTCGGATCATTCAGCAACATATAGAAGCTGCTCAATCAAGATAGAAAAGTTATGCGGATAAGAGGAGTCCTCTTGTATTTGAAGTTAGTAATTACGTGTACTTAAAAGTATCACCGATGAAAAAGGTACAACAATTTGGTGTGAAGCGAAAGCTGGCGCCCTGGCACGTGGGCCCATACAAAATTATTGAGCAATGTGGACTAGTAGCTTATATACTTCAACTACCACTAGAGATGAGCACCATCTTCAATGTTTTCCATGTCTCTCAATTGAAAAAATGTCTTCGTGTGCCCGAAGAAGCCATTGAACCCACTAATGTCAAGATCCAATCTGATTTGATGTATAAAGAAAAACCTATCTGGGTGATAGAAGAAATGGAGAGAGTGACTAGTCGTAAGGTAGTTAAGTTCTATAAGGTGGTGTGGAACAACCATAGTGAGCAAGATGCAACATGGGAAAGGGACGATTTTCTGCGTAACGCCTACCCCACTTTCTACAAGGATTGGTAGGTCTTTCCAATATTGGGATGAGATTTCTATACGGGGGAGATTTCTATACCCTGGTGTTAAGCATGCATTTGGCATTGGCATTGCATGAGCACAAGCATCATTGATCATTCATGAGCATGAGCATCTCAAATTTTATCTCTATGATTGCTTATATCACATCTGTTTGTCACTAAATGTTTTACATATGCTAGGGTTTACATGTGACCAATGTATAAAATGCTTGTGGGACCTTAGGGGTACTTGAAACATGTTTAGAATGTCACATGGAACAACTTTCGTATTCATGACTTGGACCAATTTGGCCTCTAAGTCATGGTTATAGTGTAAGTTATCGTTTTCAAGTTGTATGTTTGACCTAAGTTGAACTATAGCATAGATTGTTTGCATGGCAGTGCACCCTTAAGCAAAGTTGTAGTACTTGACAAGAGTAACAACTTTTATTTTTGGGCCAAGACCTAATTTGGCTGCTCAAAAACAGCTCACAAGTAGCAATAAAATTACTGTTTTTGAGTTTGAAAATTTTCTAAGTCTAGAAGTGGTTTATAGTTTCAATGTACCTGTGTTTGATGCACTGTAGTTTGTAAACTAGGCTGATCTAGACTGAACTCATTTAAGAAAAATTGTAGATCGTATGTAGCTCTATAACTTTGATTATTATGGTATTTGCTCAATTGCCACGGATTTAGAGCTAGACGATCGCAAAGTCATGTTGTCAGGCACTGTCATCGGCTCTGATGGCCGCATCCACACGCGCATCAGTAGCCGACCGGCCATAGGCTGTGGCCACCGCGTGGTGGCCATACACTGGTGATGGCTCGACTGGTCTAGTCAAAGTGTGCACAAAGGCGCCGCGCCCCTGCTGATCACTCCACTCACCCGCTCGCACTTCCTCCCTCTCACTCTGCCTTACCGAAGTGGAACGCCGAGATTGCCATTATCGCCGCTAGCTTCGCCACCACGTAGCGCCATCATCGCTGCACCACTGCCCAATCCAGCTCTCCAGTAGCTCCACCATCATCACCTCTTCCACCCTGACCCGCTAGCCTAACTTGTCGAGCCAGGGTAAGGGCACATTTCGCATCGCCGTTGCCATGATTTCGTCGGAGCGCCACCGCATGCTCGGCTCACCGTGGCCACACCATTCCACCGCACCTCCTATCCTCTCTTCTCTGGTCTATAGCCGCTTGTGGTCCTTATGCTTAGGCAAGAACTATGTTAGAAGCTATTGTGTGGTCATGCGGGAACACACCGCCGCTCCCACCGCGGCCGCCATGGCCGCCGTGGTACTCGAGCTTGTCGTTGCCTAGCTGGCCCATCGCCTCCCTTCTCTCTCATGTGCCTTAGGTTGAGTAAGCCTAGACCTAGTGGATGGCATGATGGAGACCTGCCTTTCGCCGCCGTCTAGCCAGAACGGCGATAGCTCCACCATGCTCTATGCGCCGACGCCGCGGCATGAACATGGTCGGAGCTCACCGCCGCCTCACCGGAACTCTAACCACCCTAGATAGCTTCGCTAGGATTCCATGAAGCCGTGGCACACCTCATCAGAGCCCGTGATGGCCAGAGAACACCGGCGTACCACGGTGCTACCTCTGCCGTCTACCGTTGCCGTCGGCGAGCTGTCTCCAGTGAACCCTAGGTCGCACCTTCACCACCAACCGACGCGGGTCGTTGTGGGGAACACGTTGGTGTCACCGTCGTCGCCAGTGTTCTCATTGCCGGTGAGATAAGGCTGGTCGGAGCACCTCCTCTGCTTATGTATCACTGACACGTAGGTCCTACTGACCAGCGAGCCCCATCTGTCAGTCATTGTGTGTCTTGGATTTCTTATTTGTTTTCACAGATTTGAATGTATGTTTCAAAAATTCATAAGTAGAGTTCTAGATGTCCAAATGGAGTGAACCAAATTTTGTTAGTTTCATCATGGAGTGTCGTATTTGATAAAAATATAAAACCTACTGTTTGGGATGTTTTTCTAGGAGAATTAAATAGAGCTAGATAAGTGCTTTTAAATTATTTTCAATCTTGTAAAATGCATTACTTGAGCTAGGAAAGTGATAAAATTGTGATTCCAATTTTTATGATCTTATGTTGACTTGCTCTAGTTAGGAAAAATGTTGAACTTGCAGTAAACTTCATTGAAGTAGGGTCTTTCTATTTATCTTTTAATAAATGGTGTTTTGTGAGGAAATTTATAAGGAGAAAAATAAGTAACTTATTGCCATGCAAATTTTTGTACAGTGTTAATGGGTTTTAGGGAAGCTATGAAAAATATGAAATCTGTTGTTTGACACTTTTCAATAGAGATAACTATTTTCACTAAAATCAACCCTTATAACTTGTCATTTATGTAGAGGGTGTTGTACTTGTCTATTTGGCATAAAATTTGTACAGTAGACTTTTGGGGTCATATGTAGGATACTATATTTTTCTCAGAATTCATTGTGCACTTTTGATATATTTTTCTTATTTCACCTTAGTGTTCAAATAAATTAATAAAGGCATTTAAATAATTTATTTGGGTTTGACCATCATATTTTATAGAGTGTGTATGATGCCTATGAATGGTTGGTACCTTTGGTTGTGCCCAATTTTGATTTCTAGTATGCAGTAAAATATTATGGCTCTAAAATTCAATTATAGAAGTTATTTGGACAGATTCTATTGCTAGGTGTTTTGAATAGGCAAAATGGAGTTTGTTGTAAAAATGGTTAATAACAAAGTTGTAGGGAATTTATTTATATAGCTTGTGTCAAAATTTTAGAGCAATAGGCCAAATGGTTTGAGAGTTATAGCTATTAGAAGCTGGTCTACCAAAATGCTTAATCTCTGAAATTTCTGGATAGACCTGGGAAGTTTACCTGTTTTGACTATGATAGGTGTTGAATCAGCTTTTGGTGATTAAATGAAAGTTGTAGGAAATTTTATAAGGTTTCTAGAAAGTCCAAGATATTAGGATTTGGATGAGTATAACTCCAGTTATGATCTAAACTTGTAGCTGTTGTGTTGTGGTCCAGAAATGGACTTAGTGTGGATTCTTGAAATTTCTAGAGAAGAGATATGCACCTACTCAGTAAATAAGAATTTAACCTTGTTATCATCCTAATGACCTAATATGATAGTCATCATTTAACCATGCCGATTATCATGACATGTCATCCATGACCCTTCTTATGCATTCATGATTCTCACTTTTTGCATATGCATGCAATATGTGCGACAGAAGAAATTACCATGTTGGAGTACGAGGCCGATCCCCAGGAAGAGCATCAGGAAGTGCAAGAACAGGAGGCCTATGAGAAGGCGAGCCCAATGGTGAACAGTTGCCCGAGTGCCTAGATCACCAGCCCTCAACCTTTGTGAAAGGGAAGCCCTGGAGCATTCTAAGCCTCGTATGTTTTTAAACTATTAACTTGAGTCCTTTTATGTTGATGCATTAAGTACTAGGAGTTGATTGGAACTGCTTGTTGCATATATCTTCCTTGTTCAGATATACATATCTTGAATCCTATATAGGTTCAGGATCAAATATATGCTTAGCCATGCTTAGTCGGTAGAAGTCAGGTGATTACCTATCACTTGCATGATATAGGCTGATAACTAATCACGGTTGGCTATATGTGCTAACATGGAATAGAACCATGGGTCAATGAATAAAGAAGCAACAAGGCATGGATGTTTTGGGTGCCCGTTTATCCCTGTCTGTGTTGGTTAATGACCGATTCGTTGTATGTCCTCATCTCATGTTGAACGCGAAGCCGAGTAGCTCAATTCAGGCTGAGCCCCGATAAGTGAAAGTGCGCACACTAGAGGCAGTAAGGATGTGTGGAGAGCCAATGGCGTGAGCCCAAGGGCAGGACTGGGTCCTGATCTTCCTGGCAGATTGGTAGAATCTCTGAGGGTGCGGTGCTGATTGGACCCGCAAGTTAGTCCTGAAGTGTACCAAAGGTGACCTAAGGCTACCTTCATGGGGTGTGCCTCGGTTTGTGTTAGGAATAAATTCCCCAGTTAGGTAGGAATCGATTTGAATCGCCGTCTCTCCTGGATAGTGAAAACTTGACTGAGCAGCGGCAACGTAGACTAACTTAATGGAAACTTGATGGTTATGATGATGCTCAAATTATTCTATTACCGGATATGTGCCCTGTTCGCTTGGCTTATAAGTCGTACTTTTTCAGCCAATGAACAATATTTTTTTCTCACAACAAATTAGCCAACAGTACTTTCAGTCATGGCTTGTCAGCCAAGCGAATAGGGCAATGGTTACTAATGCTTGTTAGCTTATGATTGCTCTAGTACACGTGCTAATCTAGAGATGCTTAATTGAATTGGTATTCAAATTGATGCTAGAGGTACTAAATCTCCAAGTTATATTACTTAAGCTTTTATGCAAAATGTTGTCTAGCTAACTCCACCTTTTAAAGCCATGCATACTCCTTGGTGTCTTATTATTTTAGTTTATGACGGGTAAGTCTAGCTGAGTACATTCTTGTACTCAAGGTTTATTCCCATTTGTTGCAGATGACGTGATGTACCATGGTTACTGCAAGCATTGCATAACTCCTGCAGTGGATGGAGAGTAAGACCAAGGGCATGGTCATTTTATATCATCCCACTATCAGCACGAAAATGTGTGTCGACACACGGTAAGTCGGAAGGATCTGCTTAGGATGAGCCAGGAGATCCGCTTGGCTTCAACGCAGGGTTAACCGATCCTACAAATTCCACCCGAGGCGTGCCAGTCAATTTGATCTGCAATTGACAAGGAGAGAAAGTTTATCAGTAATTTAAGGTGGAACATGCCCGTCTTTGCCCAGATAGTTCTAAGTGTGTCGCTTCGGGAGCAGCCAGATGAGAAAATCGACTAAATAGCCGATACGCATAGAAATCGGCTCTTACGGATAGTAAAGCTTATGGATCACGATTGATTTTACGTTGATAAATACAATGCCCGTAGATGTAAGTGAAATCATTAGCTAGGTTGATATTACATGTGTAAATCATTGAGCTGATGAATCTAATTGAGAAAGGATATAGCATACGAACAAATCGACTGTCTAATACAAATGGATCTACAAACGCTCTGAATCTAATATGTTACCATCAACAGTGAGGTTCGACCGGATCGATGGCAGTTATGATGATAATAACAAACCAAAACCTTAGAATTCGCAAAAACATCTATACTTCGACAGGCTTTCCGAAAGACATGCTATACGTGAAGGCTCGGATGAATCGATTAAAATAGTCAATTTAGGTGAAGATGGACTATAATGTGTGAACAATCGACTATTTCATGTAGACAAACCTATGAACTCATTAGACCTAACATGCTATCTCTAGCAGTGGGGTTCGACCGGATCGATGCAGCCGTGATAAAGACGACAAACCAAACCTTTAAAGTAAACAGATCTATTCATGTTTAATAGAACCATGTAAACATGTTGTAGGTGTCAACGCATAGGCGATCGTCTATTTAGCCAATACAGGCATAGCAAACAGTTAAGGTCATGCCTGATCGAGAACAAATCTACCGACTAGCATCCTCCAATCTAAAGTGCTATCAGTGGGGATCGACCGGATCATTACAGCCATAACAGCGAACCGTAGACCAGATTTAACTAACCAGCAGACCTCTTCAAGATCATACGTGCCTTAACTGTGTACTATGCATGATCAAGATCAAAGTAGAACGGCTGATGAAACATAACCCGTTGCTCAAAGTAAGAAACATCGTGTTGTGACAAAGCAAACGATGGACTAAAAGGATATAAGGTCGTTCTAAATCGATCTCAATTGGGCAGGTTGATGTTGTTGCAAACTAATAACAATGAAAACATCAGCAAGATCGGTAACTTAATGAATCTACCCGAAAGATGCCACCCTTAGGTAGAGCCGATAACTTGACCTTAATCTAATTCGAGTAGTGGAGGTCGACCAGATCGATGCAGCCGTACTTGAACTAGACAAGAGTCGATAACTAGCTTATACTAGAGTCCGCAGTGGAGGTCGACCGGATCAATACAGCCGTACAAACAGAAGTATAAGCCATGATGATACTTGCAGACAAGCCGGAGGTCGGCTAGACCGATGCTGCCCTGCTTGCTAAAGAACTTGCCGAGATCTACTCTACTCCTACTCCTAAGGGTTGGTCGGAGCCAAAAAAGAAAGTAACTTATATTTGATTGATTGGATATCCTGTTACAATAGTCGGGGTCCAATATTTATATCCAGAGCCTAAGCATGAACCCTACTCAAGTATGATTCATCACAATCTTTGGTATAAAAGAAAACATTCCTAACTTAAGATAACTTGGACCCTAATCTTTCCCTTTCTTGTAGAGTCTGATATGTATTTCTCGTCACCAACCGTAGCTCATTGTCGTTATCTGCTGACATAATTTGAAGAGAGCCAATTCTACTGTCGCATCTGAATCAGCTGATATCGATCCTTATGCAATCGATTCCTTGATTGACACATTCTCGGAAGCTTCAAGTTCCCGCGTTCTTCTTCCCAAATTTTGGTGTAAACACATGCCCCCCAATTTTGGGATAAAATGATTTTATTCCAAAATTCCTACTTATCTGTTTACCACATCACAACTGCTCTGTTTCGAGATATATGTGTGACTCCCTAACTTCTCGGTCCGAGTCTTATATAATATCCAATCAGTATTGTATCCAACTTACTCAGCCCATTTGCTTTCTCCTTCTTTCTCGACCAAATCTTAACAGCCGACGCCGCCATCGCCAAAGCCTCAACCCTAGCAAATCCTCTGCCAAGCTTTTATTCAAGCGATCTTCCTTAGATTCAAATCTAATTTGGCTACAATGGCGACCAGCGATGACATCCCTGAGGTATGCCTTCAAGTTCCCATTCTCAAAGTATCGATCGCTACCCTGTGTTTCCTTTCTTCTCAAATTTATTTTATCTGGTTTCTAGGAAGTGAGGAATGAAATCTTGATTCCATCAGCTATTGCTCCCAATGTCTATTTTCTTAGGCCTATGGGTGACCCTAATCCATCTAATTTTATCCATCAAGAAACCAACCAAATCCCCTTCAAACAATCTGCAGTGATTCATCCTCCTAGAACACCAAAACTCCCTTCAGAAACTGGCCCAAAATGCCTAAGGAATGGAGAGGCTGGTTTCATAGGGTATCCAAGAAAAAGGCTGGAGATTGGGAGGTTTATGATTTAAAACAATGCTTGACACTCTCGTTGTCTGGAATGGAGAGGAATGATTCACTCTAGATTTCTGCATCTTATTTTTGGTCCAATACCCTAAACACTTTTGTTTTTGGTCATGACCCAATGACCATCACTCTGGCCGATGTTTACATATTAACTGGCCTTATAATAATTGGATCAATGCAGCCTTATGATTACTTAAGTGCTGGTTCCAAAAAATTGGCCAAGATATCAGACTGCACAGGATGGGCAAGCTACATTCTGAACCATATTGGAGACAGATCGGTTGCTAGAGAAAGAGACTATGTGGCTTTTCTGAATATGTGGCTAGAAAGATTCATCTTCTATGGGTCATCTTGTGGTCCAACCTATAATCACAAACTTTTGGCAGAGCATCTGGCAGTGGGCAAGGATATCCCCCTTAGAAAGTATCTATTAGGAGCTGCCTATCATTTGATGCACAGGTAGCTACCCAGTTGCTGAAGAATGAACCAGTGCATACTATTAGTGGCCCTTGGTGGTTGATACAGCTATGGCTGAACCTGTATATGCACCAGATTGTAAGGCCTGGTCTCAGAAACCTGAGTTTTCCTTCCTCCAACTTTGATGAGGAATATAGAGGCAAAGAAGGAAGAGCCCATCAGTGCATGAGCTATGGTGAGGCTGCATTGGCCATAACAATTGGTGTCGATGTTGGCAATCTCTTCAAAAAGTTTTATAGAGGATTTGATGCAGATATCTTGACTTGGCTACCTTATGATGAGGATGAGGACAATGAGTTGGTCCCATTCAAATTTCAATTTGAATCAGACTGTTCAGACGAAACGGCAGCTGCAATCTTTAATTCCTTTATCAAACCTTGTGTTCTTCTAGCTGAATTTTGTCATGGCCCCGGTAAAATGGCTACAGGTTCCTTCCTTCTAGGCAACCTTCTAACTTATGAGTTTTACAATCCCTCTTTCGTAGCCCATCAGTTTGGTATTTGTCAACTCCCCCCTCAACTGTTCTTCAAGAACACACTGAAGCCAATAGAAGGTATCAGTGAGGTGATGGAAGCCTTCAGAGTCTTTCAATTGGGATCAGATCTTCCTTCCCTTTGCTTGCATGACTGGACCAGAGTTAGCTTCTCTTCCACCCTCTTTGACTCCTGGTGGCAAGAATGGCACTCCCATCTCTTCTGTGGGTTGGTCCACCCTTTATGCATAGCTCTGGATGGGGAATTTGCTTTTGACAAAGAGGTAACTTAACATTTCTTTTTTTAGAAAAATATCTGATGAATTCTCTTGCCAACTGTTCTAACAGACCCTTTTAGGACACCAAATTCGATCATCCAAGCTTGGATAGGAAGGGGCATCCTATAGATTATCAGCTACCATGCCCAGTTTCAAGAAAAGGATCAGCCGCACCTCGGTTGAAGAAGTTGATGAAAACTCATACTGCCCCCACGATTGTGATGTATCAATCCTCAAAGCGCAAGGCAGTCCAAGGGGCAACCCAGAAAGCCAATACTGGGAAAAGACTCCGTAGAATGAGACCATCAGCCACTCAGGTAACAATTCATCTTTTCCTCAAAATGATATTCAACTTCTAATCTCCTTTCTTCATAGTTATCGACCATTGCATTCCAATCGGTTCTAGGTGCGGAGCTGTTGTCCCAGGCATTTAGTTCAACATCAATGAAACCTTCATTGGCCGATCCCCAAGAGGAGCTGATTTTGGTCGAACCAATAGACACTCGTAGGATTGCAGAAGATGAGGATCCTTCCACCTCAATCCCCGATGCTGCCAAGGTATCTCCTTAAAGTTCTTGATTCTTATCCAATTTCACCATTCATCTAACCATTTATCACATCAGATACCCTCCGAGGGAACACCCACGCAGGAGCAGGAGTTTGATAGTCCACTTATTGAAAATGATCCTACTGTTGTCGACACCCAGATTGTCAATTCCATAGTTCAGCACATGATTGATGGTAAGAAAATCATATACCCATTTTATCCTTCTGCAATAATTACGAACTAAAGATCTTCCTTGATATTTGCAGATACCAATGTTAAGAGCTTAGAGACGATTCGACTAGATATTATTGGTGCATCATTAGCCGTTCCTTCTCTTTAGATAGAGGCTACCACAGAAAAGGTATTGTATCAACTTTCACTGTTCATTTTATTATAAACTGATCCAAACCTCCTAATCATGATTTTCTTATATATAGGCGCTCAATCTTTTAGCTCTGAGCTATTCTTTCAATCTTGAGGAGTATCTAGATGAAGATGAAATTAGCTCATCAGCCACCTCCTCTAAGGAAGCTTTGTTAGAACATACCAGAAATCGGCTAAGGAATATGTTGCCAATCTTTGAGAAGAATATAACCCATTTGGTCTAAGACATTGATTCAATGCAAAGAGTCTTCTTGGCCATTAAGGGTAACCCATCCCTAGTTCTCTCCAGAGTCTTGTCGCCTTTATCCATTATTGAAAATCAGGCCCCAAAGGTGAATAAGGCTCAGAGGAACCTGTCCGATCATGAAGCTTTATCGACCAATAGGAACTCCAATAGGCAAGAGGCTAAAGAGCTAACACAGCTGATTAATGATTTGAAGAACTCCTCCCTCAGGATCGATCCAGAGTTGTCCCAACTAGAAATCAAGCATGCAGAACTTGAGAAGGAGCTAGAGAACGTGAAGGCTGCCATTTTGTGTAGAATCAATGATAACCATACTTTTGTGGCCTCATTGTATTTCTTGTTTCGGATAAAGAGCCGATTTGAAAATAGTCGATTCTAGACTTCTAACCTTAATCCGATTAAGTCTGAAAACATGGCCTTTATTAAGAGAACCCTTGATCTTCTGTCCTTAGTCACCAAACGCCATATTCTCTTTGGCATTAGTGAGGTGGCGCTTCACCTTCTATTAATTGCGGTTGTCTTTTGCACGTCCCGAGGCATTCACCTCTTCGCTCCGTGGCTTCAAATATCAGTCGAGGGCTGTGGCCTCGAACACATCTACATTTGCAACCGCTCCTATTCCTTTGCACTTCTCCGCCCTCACAAAACTCTGTAGCAGCTTTCTTCCCCTTCTCGTAGATCCAATCAACTTCATCGCTGGTGAGGACAACCATGGCAAATGTGCGACAGAGGAGATTCTAGAGGAGGATATGCCAGTAAACCAGCGCCTTCGATGCATGAGGTGAGATCGATATCTTCTGTTCATGGTGATGAACTTTTCTAACTCATTTATAGGTTCATCTTGAATGGAAGTCTTCGTCATCTCCCCAGGGCCGGTGAGCCCTCTGATGCTGTATCTTCTACGCCGCCCTCGTCGTCGGATTCCTCTAACTCTTACAATGGCGACGACGCTCGGCGTTTCCTCTGAGAGTGGAGGGCAGCCTAGGACCGTTACTCCGAGGCAACTTGGGAAAATGGCCAACTCGAGATCCACCTCGGGGTCTCTCAAGCCGCCATTCACGCCGCCGAAGAAGAGGCCAGCGCCGTTCGGGCACAGCTGGCCAAGTCCGACACCATGGTGGTGGTTAAGATGAATTCGAGGAACACTTTTATTCTAATTTTCATTGTCTTTATATTGATAGCTCTCCTATTTCTATGATCGCCAGCCCTGATGGTGTAGTTGGAGTCCCTCCAACTAGCGGCGAACGTGGCCATGGACGCCGTCAATGCTCGGGGGCCCCTTATCAACGCTCGCCCCCACGACATTCTGGCCCACGTCCAGGAGATCGCTCTCCATGGCATCCGTCATGGCACGTCGGTGGCGCTAGCCATGGTGAAAGTCCAGACCGGGCACGAGCTCCACACCATGGAGACCGGCTTCCCGATGGGCGATTGCCCTAAGGAGCACGAAGACTTGATCGCGGAGTTCATTGATGCAGCGGAGGCCATCGTGGACATCACATCTGCTCAGGATGTGATAAACAATGTCTTCGATTAGTTTGTACTTAGGGTGAACTGATCAATGAATGAAATCTTCCACCTTTCTATGATTGTATCTGTGTACTTTTTGTAGTGTCATGATTTTTTCTTGCGTTTGTTTTTGCTCTATAGGCGACATATTTCGTATTGGCTTTTTTCCTTTTTGGGGTTGATTTTGAACTAGAGGCGATACCCTTATGGTACCGGCTATAAGAGCCGATGACTGAATGAATCGGCTGTTAAGTGTTGATCCAAACGCTAGGATAATATTCCTTCAAACATTTTCCATTAATCACTCCTTGACAGGTTGCACCAGAACTCTTAAGATCAAAATTAAACAATCGATCGATCCAAGCCAAGCATATCATTAAGCAGAACAACTTTAAATTTCCTTCAATAAATTTATCAACTCTGGCTTGTACTCAGGATTCGACTTAGCGCTTACATACGTCGGTCTAGGCTTATCTTCATGACCAATGTTTATCTCCTTTAATCCACCAGCCAACGCGAAGCCATGATTATCTATTAAAACAAACTCTCAGAGCCGATTGCTTGGATCGACTGTTGGTCTTCATTACTGATCTTAATGAAGCCTCCTTCCCATAGTTTGCTAGAAAAACACTCGAAGTCTTCCAGCTCCCAATACACTGGATCGGCTATTGCGATACTCATAGATTCATCAGCGCGAACCAGCTCAACATCATCCCCAAGCCACTGAATCAAACATTGATGCATGGTTGATGGCACACAGCAATTTGCATGAATCCAGTCATGACCGAGGAGTAAACTATATGACCCTTTTCCATCAATGACGAAGAATGTGGTGAGCAAAGTTTTACTTCTGACTGTTAATTCGACGTTCATTGCCCCGGGTCTTAGACGTGTTACCCCCAAAATCCTTAAGCATCATGTCGGTCTCAATCAAATCTCATGGTCCCTTGCCAAGTTTACGAAAAGTGGTGTAAGGCATAAGATTGACAGAAGCACCTTCGTCCACCAACATCTTGTTCATCGGCTTCCCATCAACAAAACCTTTTACATATAAAGCCTTTAAGTGCCGATGTTTGATTGGCTTATCAAATATAGCCTGCTATATTACGGTTAACTTGGCAACTATCTTCTCATACTCCAATTCATCAAAATCTGAATAAATTTCTTGGTCTGCTGGAGCTCTAAATTCTGACAGCAATAGAAAAGCCATTTGAATATTAGCCGATGGTTGCCCTCTATCGGCTATTTGTTTAGCATGCCACACCTGAGGTTTACCAGATGCCTGAGCCTGTTCTAGTTCTCTATTCCTTAGGCGTTGCACCCTTCTTTTCTGGCTTCTTGTCAAACCTCCTGGACACCATTGACCTTCCTGCCAAACATATTCTTCCTTGTTACTTTCTACTTCATAATCAGCATAATTTTGATCAACAACTCGCTTTCCAAGCCGATCATGAACACTTCTTTTTTTTAATCGTCAATCCATGTTATTATGATGGTACTCTTCTTGAGCTTGGATATACCGACAGTTGGCTTGAGATTGCCTAAACTCCCAATATTGTTTGCTGTACTCGGGACAGTTATTTCTGGTAGGTAATTTCAAACCTTCGTTCCAGCAATGTCTGAAGAAAGGACAATTCCAATGTGATTCAGCTTGCTTTCTTTCATGCCTCTCTTTTTCATGTTGACGCTGGTAGTCTTGCTCTTCTAACCAACGCTGATAATCCTTTTCCTTCTGCCGCTGCCATTTGTTCAGCAAAATTCGAGATGTAACATGTGGCCTTGTCGCCCCATCCCTTGACGTCTCTCCCTGCTCATATCGGCTCTTTTGTTGGTCATGATGCTTTCTAATCTCCCTATATTCATCAGCCGATATTTGCATCTCGGGATCAACTATTCTAGTTTCTTTTGATCTAACTGATGTTAGGACTATAGTCTTCCCTTTGAGCAGCCTAGCATCAGCCACGTTTTGATCTCTTGGGAAAGGATTATCATCAACTTTCATCTTTCGAGGTGTATCAAATTTGAGCCTTCCTTGCTGAACTGCCCTCTATATATGTTGCTGGAAAACTCTACACTCATTAGTAGAATGAGAAGTGGTATTGTGAAATTTGCAGAACTTCTTATTCCTTAACTGATTAGGGGGCAACATAACATGATTATCGGGCAACTTGATTTGTCCCTTCTCGAGCAAGAAATCGAAGAGCTTGTCTGATTTTGTGACGGCGAAATCGTAGCTCTTTTTTGACTCCTCTTCCCCAAGGATTTGGCACCATTACTGTCTTCTTACCCCAATTCCATTCGGCCACAACAACCTCTTCTTCTTCGTCGCCCTCATAGTTGTCATCGACTGAATATGGATTATAGGCTTCGGCCATTGTGGTACTTTTCTAGAATCGGGTATCTCTGCGCATATTCTGGAATTGGCTATTGAGCGCTGCCACTCGTTGAGCCAACTAACCCAAGTTATCAAATTCTTGTCCCAGCAGCTTCTCTCTCCATGTTGGCAACATTCCTTGAATGGCCAAAGCAGCAAGTTGATCATCGACCAAGTTTAATGAGAAGCACAAATTCCTGGTCTCTCGGAACCTCTAAAGAAACTCAGTGACTGATTCATTGGTTCTCTTCCTTATAGTCATCAGATCGGTAATTTTCTTTTCTCCTATTCTAGTATAAAAATATGTATGAAACTTCTTCTCTAGGTCAGCCCAATTGGCAATGGAGTTGACTAGCAGCGATGAAAACCAAGTGAAGGCTGATCCTGATAGGGACAAGGAGAAGAAGCAAACCTGATGGCCTCTTCAATGGATGCTTTGTCCAACTATGTAAGATACTGACTAACATGTTCTATTGTGCTTATGCTATCTTGGCCATTGAACTTAGCAAACTCTGGGAGCCTGTAATTTATAGGAAGAGCGACCAAATCATACCAATCTAGATATGAGCGTTTGTACGAGAAGGTCTGCCATTTTGGCTTCAAACCGAACTGATTCTTCATCATCTCAGTCACTCTAAGCAACAACTCATCAGCATTTGAATTTGAATTTCTCTGTAATTGCTGACCCATCTATGGATTAAAATTTCAGGTGCCTTGATACCCCAGATTTGGAATCATGTGAAGGGTGTTGTAATTTATGCCATAATGATACCCTTGTAGAATCTCTATCTGCTGGGTCCTTTGCTGGTTTGCTGCTTGAAGTCTCTAGTTATAGATATTATGATCTATATCTCTACGAATCCTTTGAACTGATGGCGCTATTTTTTGAGCCGACGATGGTATTTGGCCTGATGTGCCAAAATTGACCATTTGATTCTGAACTTGCCCCATCGGCTATTGCACATGCTACACTGACGATCCAGGATTATATTGTATCTGATTAGTGGTAGGACCTTGAGTCTGCTCAGATGAGCTCTGAACTACCTAGACATCATCATTACCAGCTGGTGCTACTTCTTGATGGCTAGTACCGGCTTGATTAGTCCCCTGAGTCGACGGATGTGGAATGTTGTAATAAGCTGGCCCATCCTGATCAATTGGAAACCTATGAAACACCTCTTTTATGGTGCTGTGGAATGTGTTCAAGAAAACTTCATTATGATTCGACATGGCATCATGAACAGACTTGTTTATAGCCTCTACAAAGATGTGTCACCATGACGATTGTGGGGTCCCACCAGGCATGCCAAAACGTGTGTCGGCACAAAAATGTGTGTCGACACACGGAAAGCCAGAATGATCTACTTAGGATGAGTCAGGAGATCCGCTTGGCTTCAACGCAGGGTTAACCGATCCTGCGCATTCCTCCCGAGGCATGTCAGTCAATTTGACCTGCAATTGACAAGGAGAGAAAATTTATCAGTAATTTAAGGTGGAACATGTCGGTCTTTGCCCATATAGTTCCAAGTCTGCCGCTTCGGGAGCAGTCAGACAAGAAAATCGACTAAATAGCTGATACGCACAGAAATTGGCTGTTACGGATAGTAAAGCTTATGGATCGTGATTGATTTTACGTTGATAAATACAGTGCCTGTAGATATAAGTGAAATTATCAACTAGGTTGATATTACCAGTGTGAATCATTGAGCCGATGAATCTAATCGAGAAAGGATATAGCATGCGAACAAATCGATTGTCTAATACAAATGGATCTACAAATGCTCTGAATCTAATCTATTACCATCAATAGTGAGGTTCGACCGGATCGATGGCAGCTATGATGATAATAACAAACAAAAACCTTAGAATTCGCAAAAACATCTATACTTCGTCAGGATTTTCGAAAGACATGCTATACGGGAAGGCTCGGATGAATCGGCTAAAATAGCCTATTCAAGTGAAGAGGGACTACAACGTGTGAACAATCGACTATTTCACGTGGACAAACCTATGAACTCATCAGACCTAACCTGCTATCTCTAACAGTGGGCTTCGACCAGATCGATGCAAATTATGATAAAGACGACAAACCAAACATTTAAAGTAAACAGATCTATTCATGTTTAACATAATCTTGTAAACACGCTGTAGGCGTTAACGCATAGGCGATCGGCTATTTAGCCAATGCAGTCATAGCAAATAGTTAAGGTCATGCCTGATCGAGAACAAATCTACCAACTAGCATCCTCCAATCTAAAGTGCTATCAGTGGGGATCGATCGGATCATTACAGCCATAACAGCGAACCATAGACTAGATTTAACTAACCAGCAAACCTCTTCAGGATCATATGTGCCTTAACCGCGTACTATGCATGATCAAGATCGAAGTAGAACAGCCGATGAAACATAACCCATCGCTCAGAGTAAGAAATATCATGTTGTGACAAAGAAAACGATAGACTAAAAGGATATGAGGCCAATCTAAATTGATCTTGACCGGGCAGGTTGATGTTGCTGCAAACTAATAACAATGAAAACATCAGCAAGATCGGTAACTTAATGAATCTACCCAAAGGACGCCACCCTTAGGTAGAGCCAATAACTTGACCTTAATCTAATTGGAGAAGTAGAGGTCGATCGGATCGATGCAGGCGTACTTGAACTAGACAAGAGTCGATAACTAGCTTATACTAGAGTTCGTAGTGGAGGTCAACCGGATCGATGTAGCCATACAAATAGAAGTATAAGCCATGTCAATACTAACAGACAAGCCGGAGGTCGGTCGGACCGATGCAACCCTGCTTGCTAAAGAACTCACCGAGATCTACTCTACTCCTACTCCTAAGGGTTGGCTGAAGCTGAAAAAGAAAGTAACTTGTATTTGATTTATTGGATGTCCTGTTACAATAGCCGGGGTCTAATATTTACACCCGGAGCCTAAGCATGAATCCTACTCAAGTATGACTCATCACAATCTTTGGTATAAAAGCAAACATTCCTAACTTAAGATAACTTAGGCCCTAATCTTTCCCTTTCTTGTAGAGTCTGATATGTATTTCCCGTCGCCAACCATAGCTCATTGTCGTTATCTGCTGACGTCATTTGAAGAGAGCCAATTCCAGTGTCGCATCTGAATCAACTGATATCGATCCTTATGCAATCGATTCCTTGATTGACACAATCTTGGAAGCTTCAAGTTCCCACGTTCTTCTTCCCAAATTTTGGTGTAAACACCCACCTATGTGCTTTTGTTGGAGATGATCCTAAACTGGCTATGTATTTGAACTATCATGATGTTGTTTCAAAACTATGTTACTTCAGCTACTTCTAAATTGGGTTGTAATAACTTTGTTGAAACTCCGATGTATGAGAACTATTTGTGAACCTATTGTAACATGTGACTAGTTGTGTTGAATCATCTACGATCTTGGTTTGTACTTTGGTTTGTTTGAGATAATTCATGATTTCATCTGACTATCGGGTTTATATGGGTTCAAGTATGACGGCTCGATCGCTTCGGTGATTGCTATTGTACTTGTGCTCTTATAAATTGGACGGTTCTATTACACAACCGATGAGCTATCAAAGTTAGGGTCGACCCGGGCCAAAGTTCTAGCCAGAGTGTTCGTCCAGGACCTGGTGATGCCATCCATCAATCAGGGGCAAGAAGGCATTGAAGAAAAGCCACCTGCCGAGCCGTTAGTCGCATCGGTCCCTGGCCTGAGCAGTGATTGGAGGGAACCTTTCATCAAGTACCTCACCACTGTAGATGTCCCGGTTGACAACACAGAGAGAGAACGCCTCACTTGCCACAGCAAGCATTATGTCCTAGTCGAAGGAAAGTTATATCGCAAGAACACCAAGGTAGAGCTACTCCAAAAGTGCGTTTTCATGGAAGAGGGCGAGAAGATACTCAAGGAGATCCACGCCAGCACTTGCGACAATCACACAGCCTTTAGAACACTGGTCGACAAAGCCTTCTAAGATGGTTTCTATTGGCCTTCAGCAGTTGCCGACGCTGAGGCATTCGTTCAACGGTGTGAGAATTGTCAGTTTTTTGCTAAGCAAATCCATGTCCCAGCCTAGGCCTTGCAAATGATTCCTGCATTTTGGCCCTTCACATGTTGGGGACTAGATATGATTGGGCCCTTCAAGCCCACGCCAGGAGGTTTCCACTGGGTCTATGTCAGCATCGACAAATTCTCCAAATGGATTGAATACAAACCCCTGGTCCAAGCTACAGTGAAGAAGGCAGCCGAGCTGCTTGATGACATCATTCACCAGTTTGGTCTGCCGAACAACATCATCACCGACTTGGGGTCCACGTTCACCGGTGCCGATTTCTGGGACTTCTACGATGAAAGGTGCATCTCAGTTAAGTATGTCTCGGTCGTGGACCCCAGGGCTAATGGCCAAGTTGAGCACGCCAACGGCATGATTCTCAACGCATTGAAGAAGAGGCTCTACAAGAACAAACAGAAGCACCCCGTCAAGTGGCTCAAGGAATTGCCAGCTGTGGTCTGGGGACTAAGGACCTAGCCCAGTCGCAACACTAGTGTCTCCCCATACTTCAAGGTTTTTGGCTCTGAGGCCGTTTTACCAGCCGACATCACGTTTTGAGCACCCAGAGTGGAGAACTACAATGAAGAAAATTCTGACCAAGCCCGGCTATTGAGTTGGACGGCCTAGAGGAGGAGCGCTTGGTTTTGTGTGTTCGGACAGCGAAGTACCTTGACAGCATGCGAAGATAATACAACCACAATGTCAATGATCGATTCTTCATGGTTGGAGACCTAGTGCTCCGCAAGAAGTAGAAGACCAATGGGATGCATAAGCTATCTTCACCCTGGGAGGGCCCCTTCATCGTCAAGGCGATCACCCGACCAGGTTCCTACAGGTTATGCGACATGGATGAAAGAGATGTCCTAAATTCTTGGCACATCAATCTTCTTAGGTGTTTCTACCCCTTAAAGGGTTTCCTTTCAAAGATATGTACCATTCATATTTGAGTATTCAATAAAGTTTTTGTTCTAATGTTTCTCCATATTGTTATCTTCGTGCTTTTTTCTAAGCGATTCTGTTTCTGCGTATAACATCTTAAAGATGACACGCCAACTACGCCTAAGGCAACTGCCTGAACAGACACATTGACGCTCAAACGCCTCTAGAGACGACCCTGTCTTTGACTCTCCCTGCATGTGCATGAGCGTCCGCCCTCTACGTCATGGGTGGTCGGTAGCGGTTCCTTAGCGACGCCCTGTTCTTCCCACACACACACGGCCCATATGCCCCACGTTATGGTTAATAGGCTAGCTAGGGCTGGGGACTCAACTATACACTACTGATTGGATGGTTTATATCTGTTTACACCAAAATTTGGTAAGCTTATCCTAGAAAGGAAGAGATCGGCCGATGATGTCAAAATCAAGAAGGTCTTCTAATTAAGGGATATTTACGAGCTAGACAGGAAATATTATTTGAGGGAGATGTGATGTCCAGGTGCATATCAGGATGAAAGAAACAAGGACATGTATAAAACAAGAAAGCTTCATCAGCAAGGACTCTGCATAAGGAAAATTAGAGTCCATGTATCTATATTTCTTTTTGTTGTCTAGTCATGTTTGTTTAGGACTCTTATCAGCCTAGGGTATAAATATAAACCTCCGGCTATTGTAACAGACACACAATCAATCAAATACAAGTTACTTACTTTTTTGGCTTCAGCCACCCCTTAGGAGTAGGAATAGAGTAGATCTCGGTGAGTTCTTCAGCAAGTACGGCTGCATCGATCCGGTCGACCTCCACTGCTTGTTTATAAGTACCATCATGGCTTATACTTTTGTTCGTACGGCTGCATCAATCCAGTCGACCTCCACTGCGACTCTGGTATAAGCTAGTTATTGACTCTTGTCTAGTTCAAATAAGGCTGCATTGAACCGATCGACCTCCACTGCTCGAACTAGATTAAAGTCAAGTTATCGGCTCTATCTAAGGGTGGCGTTCCTTCGGATAGATTCATTAAGTTACCGATATTGCTTATTGCTTTCATTATTTATTTAATTATAGCAATATCACTTCGCTCGATTGGGATTGATTTAGATCGGCCTTACATCCTTTTTAACCCATCGTTTGTTAATCTAAATTTGATCTAATCTGCACTTTAAACGATGAGTTATATTTTATCAGTTGTTTTATGTCAATTTTGATCGTGCATAGTGTGCGGTTAAGGCATATCTGATCTTGAGTAGATCTATAGCTTGTCTCCTCGATGATATTGAATTTCCTTCCAAGGCCATATGTTATCATCAAAAAAACCTTCCACATAGGCTGCTTACTTTGTGTTGAGTTTTGTCAAGTCTTGTTGACCCTTGTTATGAGATTTATCATGCTCCCAAGATCAAGATCACGTACACGCTACATATGTGTGCTGCTTCTACACTAGAAGTACGCAAAAACATGCTTTTCATCCACCTCAAAATGTTCTGCTCCTACACTAGAAGACAAAAAATATGGTTGCTAGGTTTTATCAGAATAAATGCTCCAAGTTCTTGATAATATTTCTCTAAAAAGTTGTTGTAAAAAGAGACATGGGTTATGCAAAAATATAAAAAGATGGACTCAAAAGAGGTCCAAAGTAAAAAAAGAAAAAAGGGGAAAAAGAAGAAGAGATGAGAATAAAGATAACCCATGTTCTCGCAAAAATATTCCACAAGGGAGAAATATATTTCAGAGAGCATAGTAGAATTAGGTTAGCCACTAAACATTCCACACACATGCATATCTTGGATCCTGGGTTTGACTTTACGATACGCAAGGTAAGTATGCTACATACTTTGTCCCTACCCGAACTCCACATAAGCTTTTTAGAAGTAGGGTAAATAGAGGCGAAACAATGTATTGGTGAGGAACTATGCACATTGGGCGATCTGAGAGAATCATTTGGGGAGCAAAGCTATGTTTTAATTTAAAAATCTTTCAAAAAAACCCAAGTTTTCTGAGCAGGAGAAGTGAGGATGACTGGATTCTAATCCGTTCCATTCTTCAACCACCCAAGATGGTGTGATAGACACTTCAAAGTTCACATATATAGGTGAGGCTTGGAATAAGGTAATATTGCTACCGGTGAATTCTTCAGCTCCTTAATAGTGATTTGATAGCCAATTATAGTTATAAACTCAGGAGACAGCTCTTAATCGGCTAAAGCAGATGAACAGTCAACTCAAGTAAGTCATCAAAGCCAAGTGTTGCAATCAGATGTCGCTGACTCGGGAAAGGAGATTATTGGATCAAAATAGTTTGAAGCATGAAAATTCATACTCCGAACTAGGGGGGCCTGTGTTTACACCAAAATTTGGTAAGCTTATCCTGGAAAGAAAGAGATCGGCCGATGATGTCAAAAGCAAGGTCTTCTAATTAAGGGATATTTACAAGCTAGATAGGAAATATTATTTGAGGGAGACGTGATGTCTAGGTGCATATCAGGATGAAAGAAATAGGGACACGTATCAAACAAGGAAGCTTCATCAGCAAGGACGCTGCATAAGGAAAATTAGAGTCCATGTATCTATATTTCTTTTTGTTATCTAGTCATGTTCGTTTAGGACTCTTATCAGCCCAGGGTATAAATATAAACCCCCGGCTATTGTAACAGACACACAATCAATCAAATACAAGTTACTTACTTTTTTCAGCTCCGGCCACCCCTTAGGAGTAGGAGTAGAGTAGATCTCAGCGAGTTCTTCAGCAAGTACGGCTGCATCGATCCAATCGACCTCCACTGCTTGTCTATAAGTACCGTCATGGCTTATACTTTTGTTCATACGGCGGCATCGATCCGGTCGACCTCCACTGCGACTCTGGTATAAGCTAGTTATCGGCTCTTGTCTAGTTCAAGTAAGGCTGCATCGATCCGATCGACCTCCACTGCTCGAACTAGATTAAGGTCAACCTATCGGCTCTATCTAAGGGTGGCATTCCTTCGGATAGATTCATTAAGTTACCGATATTGCTTATTGCTTCCATTATTTATTTAATTAAAGCAATATCACTTCGCCCGATTGTGATTGATTTAGATCGGCCTTACATCCTTTTTAACCCATCATTTGTTAATCTAAATTTGATCTAATTTGCATTTTAAATGACGAGTTATGTTTTTTAGCTGGTTTATGTCAATCTTGATCATGCATAGTGTGCGGTTAAGGCATATCTGATCTTGAGTTGATCTATTGACTAGCGAAAACCGTTTCATGGCCCGTTATCATGGCCTATGTGATTCTGCCTCACACCCCACTGTTAGCACCATGGAGTGGAGATCGTTATTTGGTAGATCTATTTCTGATAGGGCATGACCTTAACTGTGTGCTATGCTTGAATTGGCTATTTTAGCCGATATCGAGTGCTTTCACGAACAGTTCACGTCACGAGACCGTTGAAGTAAAGATAGGTTAAAAGATGTTTTAGCCCCATGATCTTATTATTGTATTATGACCTGTATGATTCTGCCTCATGCCCCACTGATATTAGTAATAAGTTAGGGTCATCGAATCTATTGTTGTTTCTACGGCCTGCATGATTCTGCCTCATGCCCCACTGGTCATAGCGATAGATGAGACCTAATATGTTCATTAGATTTATCTTTATTAAATGGTTAAATGATGATGAGCTATTTTTTATATAAAAGGGATTCGGTTACTTGCAGTCATTGGCTTAGCATAAACTAATTATTGTTGACATGTTATTGCCATTAACTAATGTTTGTCTCAATAACGAGATCTATCCTGAGCGACAACCGATTTTTCTTACACAACCCTATGAGCTTTAACTGATTTATTCTTATGAGTATGCTGGAATCGACTCTTTAGTCGAGCTCTTTTCATATCGGCTCTCAGAGCCGCACATTCGGGACTGTCTAGCAACACCGGCATGTTCTGCCTTAAATTACTGATTAGCTTTCTCTCCTTGTCAATTGTAGGGTCAAATTGACTAGCACGTCTCGGGAGGAGTGCGTAGGATCGACCATCCCTATGCTGAAGCTAGGCGGATCTCTAGCTCCATCGAGCGGACCCTTCTGGCTTGCTCGTGTGCCCTCGGCACGGGACAAAATTTCATGCCGACACACGTTCTTGGCATGCCCGGTGGGACCACAATCCTTTGATTAGAAGTTAGATACTTATCAGCTTATGTTCCATCGACAAGGTTTGGCCAAGAGGAGTGAAGAAGAACAAATACAATATTATTCTGCGCTTGGCTGATGACCTTCCAATAAATCAGCTTAATGGCCGATATCAAGGACAAGTTCAGAAGGGGCACACATAGGAAAGTTTCTAGAGGTTATCACACGAGCAAGGTGTTTTGCTACACGTCCAATAATCTGAGATATCGGTCCAAGAAAAATGGAAAATTAATGTGGACAAATCAGAATCCAAGGGCGACGCGTTAATTGCATATAATGTGGAGTCGGATACGATACGGAGATTACAAACAGAACATATATGGATTCTTTATTAAATCAAAGCAAAAGTGGAGCAGATGCAAACAAACAAGGCTAGAAGCCGTGCGTGCAAGCGTCAAACTATTCAAGGCATCAAGCCGATGATTGTATTGAGATTGAATTGAGCTTTCATCCATCAGCTATTATCATCGGCTGCTCTGTCACTTCCATCGGCTCAAGACACTCAGTCAGCCCTAACATTTTGAAGCCGATGATGGATTGGGGATCAGTGTCGCTGAGTGGACCAAGACAAAAATGATCTATCCACGTAGAACAAGATCTCATCGCTCCGCTGTGTAGATCATCAAGTTTCAAGAAAGAGCGTTCAATCTTGCAACCGTGTAAAGATCTAGCAAACAGTCTAGGACATTCACGAAGCTATGTGGACACCAAGCGTAGTGTGTCTACCGATTCCAAGGAGATAATGCATCTGCTAAATACGTACAAGATACATGCTATTACCACAAGCAAATAGGATTTCTGCTTGAATTTATTAACTAAATGGACTGGTGATCGGCTGTTGGTGTAATTTCATCGGCTACTGTTGATAAAGCCATCAATATAGAGAGAAGTTATGCAAATTCAAGAGGCCAACTGATCTAGGAAACAGGATAATGGCCAGCTCTGCCGATGCCTAAATCTTGGATTGGTGATGGCTATTCCAGAGTTAAAATATTTGAATGGAACATATGTCATTAGCAGGCTGGCCGGAATATTTATTATAGCAATAGCTCCATCCCTGCGCTGAAGCTAGGCGGATCTCCAGCTCCATTGAGCGAACCCTTCTGGCTTGCTCGTGTGCCCTCGGCATGGGATGAAATTTCATGCCGACAATATAAAATATAAACACAAACATACCATAAACAACAAGTGTTCAACAAAAGTTACTAAGCACTTTTGTACAACGATTCAACATGAGTTTTTTATCATCTGCCGAGCACTGCTCCCCCCTTCACCGAATAGCTCGACATCTTCAGCCATCCTCTTCGCCGACGACTCCACATTGTCTTCTAGCCTAGCGATCTTCTGCGTGTTCGTGCCCTGTGCGTACCCGATCGCCACTCATCGGAGAACCACTAAAGGGTAGTGTGACCGTAGCTACGTGAGTGTGTGGATGATGGCTCCATGAACAGTGCTAAGTACGAACTCCTTGAAGTCTGCCCATGCTGTCGGGCAACGATCCATGACAGACTGTATGGCCCATCGCTAGGCAACCGTGCCCCCTCGGGTTGCTAAAGACCGACGCAGTATAGCACGGGCTGGATTCCTACGATCATCGTCTCTAGCTTGTCATCACGGGCTTTCACTTGTTCCATGAGCACCTAGAACTATGCTTGGGCCTGGTGTCGATACTCTGCAAACAAGACAGCCATATGCTAAGCACGCGCTTAACACCGCACAAGTCAAAATAACATGAAAAACACTCACGTCGAAGATCTTCAGTGACTTTCTCAGCCTTCTCCTCCACTTTCTCCTTTGTCTCCTGAAGCTAGTCGAAGGCTTCCTAGGAAAGGTTGAGCTCCCTCTCTAGTGTTGTGTATAACAGTCAGACGTATCACAATGCTGAATACCACAAAGCAAAATTTTGAGGCCTACCTTTCTACCGATCGGTGCTATAGCTAAGCTGCTCAGCCATCGACTGCCCCTCCACCTCCATTTGCTGGTGCTCCTTCTCTAATGCCAGAACCTTCACCTCCAGGTCCTACCTATGGTGGCACTCTTAGAGTAGGCACACCTAGAGGTCTTTCACCGATGCTTGTAGACTCTTGTTTTCCTCCAGTATCGGAATCATTTCCTCCAGTTGCCGCCGCCGCTGCTCGAACACCTTCATCACATTCTGCAGCGGGCAAATGGATTAACAGATTGTGCTCTTTAAAGGACAAACAAGATCTCTTTAGGCTTACCTCAGTACGGCCCATCATCAATGTTAGATTAGCCCTAAGCTTCTTTGTCTCAGCACTCGCCTCCCCCTCCTCTAGCATCTCAAACTCTTCGCCACGCGAATGACCATGCGGGGGACTTGGGGAGGTGAGGTAGGCTCCCACACTATCTCTTTGATCTCAATGGCGGCCGCCCATAAAGGTGCCCTCCTTGGCTGCTATAGTGCTCAGACAGAGCGTCCGAGCGCAACTCCTGCCATTGATGCCGCTACAGATGACGCTTGTTCAGCAACCGTGGGTGGACCTTGCGTCGCACTACTCGGTGCATCCCCCATAGGCTCCGTACCTACTCCAGCAAGGCCGCTCGATGTCGTCGATGCATCGCACACCTCCTCTACACAGGATCGCCCTCGTCATGCAATCAGCCGCCAGGCGAGGTCAGTCTAGTTGTTGAGGGCTATTCCATAGTAGGGGCGGTTGGTTCCGCAACCATCTGTTGCTCCATGATGGGGGTAACTGGATTCAGCCTTACTTGTGCTTGCTTGGCATGGGGAGCTACTGGCTCCTCCATGTGCCTTCCATCATCTACAGTCGATGGTTGCAGGACCTCCGTCGACTTTGTACTACAACAAGCAAAAAATTCATCAAGAAGCAAACCACCGTGCAGAAGAAATATGACAAAAAAATAAGACACTTACAACTAGGACTCCCGCTACATAGCTCAGAATCTACGTCCCCACCTGGAACCGCTCTTCCTAGCAGCCAAACCGCCTGGTGTCTCCACCGCTACCACCGAAGTCGCCCACTTGGTCTCGGGGACTACGGTGGTCGCCTGCGCTGCCGCCACTGGAGTCATCCATGTGGTCTCGACGGCTGCGGTAGCCGTTCAGGCTATCATTGATGGCACCACCCGAGCTACTGCTCCTAGTGCTACCCACATGCTATCGGGTGTTATTGCTGTAGCCTCCTACGCTCGCCGCCTCTTGCGCGTCTCCGCCCCAGCCAGCACAGACGGCGGGGGCGTCACGGTCCTCGGTGAAGGAGGTGCCGCTTGTCCATCCTTGTCCGATGAGCTCAACAGCACCACCCGCCGTCTTCGAGGCTAGGCGGACGCTCCAATGCTTCTCGGCCTCTCCTCACGGTGAGACAATCTAGCTATTTTTCTTCTTTTTGGGGATGGCTCCTCGCCAGCTGGCCGCTTCCCCCGGAGCTTCTCATAGACATACGGTGTCCACTCGTCTTCTTCTCCATCGTCAAGGTCGGCCCAGTTGTCCCCACCAGCCTTCGGGCTGGTTCGACGCTGAGGACTACTCGGTCGGGCATCAACACCCCTCGGCCACTCAGCTGACGGCACCACGAGAAGTATACCACCCGATCCTGCCCATGAATCTTCGAGAAAACGAATGAGTATATTGCAATAGATAAGGGATCAAGCAAAACTAAAAAGAAGACTCTTACCTGTGGTGGGAGGGTCCCTACACTAAAGGCCCTCTACTGATCGTCGACCCTACGACGCCCCGCGAGGTTAAACAACAATCCAATTCGCTGCATGACTTCATCCTGGTTAATCGGCTCGGGCACCTCATGGGTCCCATCAGTATCTCCCC
Source organism: Miscanthus lutarioriparius (assembly GCA_904845875.1). NCBI lineage: Eukaryota > Viridiplantae > Streptophyta > Magnoliopsida > Poales > Poaceae > Miscanthus > Miscanthus lutarioriparius. The sequence goes on from CAJGYO010000005.1 coordinate 77,738,018, forward strand.
AGAATTCATATCTAGGATGTGCTCTCTCCTTGCTGGGCTAGCATCGCCGAAAAGTGAAGTTCGTGGCTACTATGACCCCATCTACCCTTATCCGGTCGATCAATGCCAACAACTCCATCACTTGCTCCATCCCATTAGCACCAGGTCTCTCCGACCACTTGGCGTTGCTCACAAGAATCTGATCAATGTCACATGCCACATAGTGTTCCCCCTGTGGCATGTAGAGCCATCGCTGCGCCCAATACTTCACATTTGTGTTCAACGGGGTAGCGATGTATTGGCCAACCATCCCATCCCGAAGCTGCAAGTACGCACTGCCTACAATCCTAGATCTAGATCCCCCGAGCTTTCAAACAGAAGAAGTGGTTGAAGAGATCAAAATGCGAAAGAATGCCAAGATAAGCTTCGTAGAAATGGATGAAGATAGAGACATGATGGATGGAATTTGGGCCCAGATTGCAAAGACTAATCTCATAATAGTCAATCAATCCATGGAAGAATGGATAGATTGGAACACCAAATCTGCGATAGAAATAATCTTCAAAAACTACTAATTCGTCACCATGAGGAGACGAAAAGCTCTATCCACGAGCCGGATGCCATCCAGCCATCTCCCTATCAGGCAGCACGCCGTCTTCCACCAATCGATTGAGCACCACCTCATTGCTGATGGACTCCACCCATTCCTTGGTGTGATTGAGCTCACCTGATGCCCTACTCGAACTGCCACAGTTTCTTTTAGGCGCCATCTAACAGATCTGTGGCCTAGAGGAGACTGCGCACTTGTGGTTGCTCTAGGGGCGGAGCAGTTGCTAGGCAAAGCGGTGTGGGCGCAAGGAAGAAGATGAAGTGGAGGAGAGAAAGTGGGGAATGTGCGCCGGGGTCACGGCCCTCTTATAACGGTTTGACCCCTGACCCTCCGCCTTCTAGGGTTTTTGGGAAACCATGCCCGCCATCTCCGTGCGCTGCTTGGCCGCTGAGTGGGCCTGGTGGGCCACCGTGTCAAATCATGTCAAGCGCGGATTGATATTCAACGCTGAGCATTGCTACGACACGATATTTTCTTTCTCTGACCCTACTACAAGATTTCTTCATAATCTTCCAGCAGTCTCGGGGACTATGTGTGTACATGTCATCTAGCGATGACTATACTATTTTTCTCTACTAAGCTAGGAACTGGTTCAGCACTTGAAGACTACTACTTTGGACCCTGGCACCATGAGACTACTTCACCTACTGCCAGGCTCGGGGACTAAGTGGGCACACTTCACCTTGCACTGAATATGCTTATTTCTTTGACTTTGATCTCTTCAAAGCGGCTAAGTTCTTTCACGCTAAGTCAAGGACGCCACGCGACCAACTTCGATGCCCAAAACCTAAGTGGGCACACTTCACCTAAGATGGAGACTTTAAAAAATTTTACTTGAGCTCCTTACATCCTTGTGACAAACCTTGGCTTCAAGTGTGCTCGGCTCCATCAACCAGACGAATAGCTCAAACACATGCCCAGACAGCTCGGACGCATGCTCAAACAGCTCGAGCGTGTGTTCAAATAGCTTGGATGACACGTTCAATAGTTTGGTTGCATGCTCAACAGCTCGAACAAGCTCAAGACGGTGTTTCTCAATAGATGCAAGGCACTCAAGGACTAGCTGTGGGGGTATAACCCCTGATACCAGTAGGGTTGTACATGGGCCAAGCCACTTGGGGAGGTCCAGCCCACAAGACAGCGCATGGGCCACACCACTAGTGGAGGCCTAGCCTACAAGACGATGCCGTGCGAAGCACGACATAGGTTGGCATGCCTCATAAGACTACGTGAAGATCTTTGGTGATATAGGAAACCTGCTCAGATATGCTACATCCCATAATATCTGCAACTGCCTATCTTGTAAAACTGATCAAGATAGAAACAATCGATCTGTAACCCTACCCCCCAGGCTATATAAGGCGGGTAGGGACCCTGTGGGGGTATAACCCCTGATACCAGTAGGGTTTTACATGGGCTGAGTCTCTAGGGGAGGTCCAGCCCACAAGATGGCACATGTGCCATGCCACTAGTGGAGGCTCAGCCTAGAAGACAACGTCGTGTGAAGCACGACATAGGTTGGCGTGCCTCGTAAGACTGCGTGAAGATCTTCGGTGATCTAGGAAACCTGCTCGGATATGCTAGATCCCGTAATATCTATAACTTCCTATCTTGTAAAACTGATCAGGATAGAAACAACCGATCTGTAACCCTACCCCCGGGCTATATAAGGCAGGTAGGGACCCCCTCATTTTCATCTCATCTCTCATAATACAATCCACAAAGACATAGGACGTAGGGTATTACATCAAGCTGATGGCCTGAACCTGTCTAATCATTGTCTCTTGCATTCTATGTCACCATTAGGTTCCCTCACGCGCACCTCCACCGATTCATCTACTACCGTGGGCATACCCCTCGATAGAGTGTCAGACGTATTTCATCGATAACGAGAGATAGGTGAAATTATAATGGCAGATCTCTGAATAGGTGAATTGTAATGGCGTTTCTTAGAACTTGGAAAATTGTAATGGCCTAAATCAAAAAACCCATATTAAAACAAGCGACCAAGTGCCGGATCCACTCCTCCCTTCGCAGCATCCGATCGTCCTTCGCTAGATCTGGCTATTACTTCGCCTCCGTAGGAGAGGGAGATCTTCTTGATGGCTGATGGGGGCACCGCCCATGGTGTGGAGAGGATAGGATGTGGAGGTAGAGTAGGCCCAAAGTGGAAGGAGTACCACACACCCACGCCCATGTGGCGGCAGTGGAGGAAGGCGAAGAGGTGGATCACGTCACTAGTTTCACAAGGCGATGGACGCTGAAGAAAGTTCCATGTTGAATTTTTTCTAGAAAGATGATTGGCAGACATTGGAATCAAGCCGAGGATCGCTTGGCTAGGTGCAGTGCATTGTGCAATGCGGGGTGGAGGCACGTTGAAGCCTATGGGATGATCCAAAAAAGCCTAGCCATTATATCGAGTCGAAGTCTACAAGGGAGAATTAGGAACCATTGATTTTAATGATATCAAAATTCTGGGTACAAAATTTTTGGTGCACGATGGTTGAACTATCTCAGCGGGGGACACAAACCTAGGTGAACCTAGTATAATTTCAATTGGTCCCTTATAGTACATATATAGAAGATAGATACATTCTTATTTTCCCAATCAATGCATATTAAATCTCATTGATACCATTTGTTGACGTCGGAAGTGATCCGAATCAAACACCAAAAGGGCCTTGGACACCCAGGCCGCTATGGACCGAAGAATGCAGAAAGGATGTCACTCTTTTGTGGTGAAGAATGGAGAGGTCTTTACAAGAAAACCACCAAAGGATAACCAACGTGCTTGGGTGACGAAGAACCAGCTAGGTTTTAGGCAAACTAGGAAAGAAACCGTCGAAGCTCTCGCTCGGGAGGGACCCCGTCATGGCAAGGATGTCGCCGGGTTGCCCTAAGTCGGCCAGCAAACCTAGGGTGCCATCCTTGGTCATCGGATCAAGGGATGAATAGCATGGGGGTTGGAGAAGAGGGCAAAAGGGTTGAAGTAGAGGTAGTAGATTGATTTGTTTGACGATTGGATAGATGGGAACTCAATCGGTCGTGATCCTTTCATATATAGAGAGGGGGCATAGATGCAACCTAGCAGGCAGTTAAGAACCGACATAACGAGGCAGAGGCCGACAGGTGGCCCTAGGGGTTGGCTGGCCCCACATGTTAGCCCATCGGCTCCCGCTTCGTTGTGGTGTCCTCTGGAGTCCTCTGGAACCTTCTGTTGCCTGTTTCACGGCGGATAAGCATGATTAATTCTGACATGTAGGTCCGCCTTGACAGTTTTCTGGATAAACCCTGCAGAAAATACAAATTCACCAAAACTCATGGAATTTGTTAGTTTAAACCCCTAGACCATTATTGGTCATCACAATTGTGCCCTTATACATGTTTTATTGATGGTTATAGTGGCTGTTAACTACCGTCAACACACCTCCAGAGAACATTAGAAGTTCTGGCAAGGGGTTAGAAGTTCTGATTTCCGCACAAAGCCAGCACTTCTAGGAGAAAATCAAAAGTTCCAATAGGGGGTTAGAAGTTCTAATTTCGCACAAACTCAGAACCTCCAAGCGAAAATCAGAAGTTTTGACAGGGGGTCAGAAGTTCTGGTAAGGTGAGATTTTTCTGAGGGAACAACTCCTTCATCTAGACTCTAGAACGCAATGGTTTAGTCTATCCTACACTCATAGAATGGACAATTTTGATTGTCAACATATGCCCCCCTATTTTTAGGTGAACGATGTATGAACCTAAAAACACAATTCAAACAAAACCAAAAAGCGACGATACCCATCTCATCGGCTGCTTAGTGACTAATGGCGATGTATACATCGGCTATTTTTGTTTTAAGGGTGATACATGTATCAACCATTATTTGGAGAGCAGTTAGGCTTCTTGCCAAACACTAGGAAAATACTTTTTCAAGTACCTCCCATTTATTGCTCTTGTGAGACTTTCACCTTGCAGTGTCTCTAGCATATGTGAATTACTAAATATCACTTTGATAACTTTGTAAGGACCTTCCCAATTTGGTGACCACTTGCCAAACTTGTTGCTCTTGGATCCTATTGGTAGTATGGTTTTTCACACTAATTCTCCCACTTGGAACAATTTGCTCTTGACTTTCTTGTTATATGCCTTGGTAACTCGAGCCTTGTCTTTCTCTATCTCCATGAGAATTTTTAATCTTGTATCAGTCATCTCATCAACATTATCCATCATGAAATCATGATACATAACAGCAGATAAATCATTTTGCTTAGCAAGCCTATATGCATCCAAATTCACCTCGACGGGTAACATGGCATCTTGACCATATACCAACTCAAAAGGAGTAACGTTTGTGGCACCATGTCTTGAAATGCGATGCGCCCATAAAGCTTTAGACAAAAGTTCATGCCACATCCTTGGGTTTTCCTCAATCTTCTTCTTGATAAGCATGATCAACAAAGTCTTATCCTAGAATTAGCCTGGCCATTAGCTTGAGCATAGTATGGAGGCGAATTGAGCAACTTGATTTTATATAATTCAGCAAACTCCCTCACCTCCTTAGACACAAATGATGTCCCTTGATCTGTAGTTAATGTTTGAGGGATGCCGAATCTATGAATAATATGCTCAGTGATGAACTCAATTACCTCCTTATGTGTCATATTCTTCAAAGGAACCGCCTTGGTCCACTTTGTAAAGTAATCCGTAGCAACCAACACAAAACGGTGTCCCTTTGAAGATGGGGATGTATTTGGCCAATGAAGTCTAGCCCCCAACCACGAAAAGGCTATGGCTTGATGATAGGATGAAGCATAGCCACAGGCACAAGCTGAATATTTCCAAACCTCTAGCACTCTTCGCATCCTTTGTAGTAACAAAATCAATCGGCCATCATAGTAGGCCAATAAAAATCGGCTCTATGCAATAACCACTTCATCTTCGGGGCCGATTGATGCGTATCATAGATACTTTCATGGACTTCTCCCATAGCCACTCTTGCTTGATCTGATCCCAATCACTTAAGCAACAAATCTTCGGCGGTTCTCCGATAGAGTTCATTATTATGCAACACATATTTGAAAGCACTCTGCCGAACACTTCTATCAATTTTAGCACTTGGATCTTGTAAATATCTTAGCAAGGGAGTCCTCCAATCTTCTAAATTGGCTCCAACATCACTAGAAGTTATGTTGGGCCGATTTGGGAGTTTCTCGAGTGAATTGATCAAGCTGGTCATAGGGGAGTTGGCTCAGCCGACTGTGGCAGTTGGCCTAGTCGACTTGGGCATAGCAGAGAGGGAGTCGGCTAAGCCAACTGGTCTGCACCTACATGGGAAAATTCAAATTTTCATGCATCGGCTATTCTTGAATATGAAAATTATGCCCACCGATGTCATAGCCAGATGCTTGTTGAGCTAACATGTTGGCCTTAAAATTCTCATACCTTGGAATATGCTGAATTCAAAATTTGGCAAAAGAAGCAATTATATCAAGGCACACATCAAGATGAGCATCAAGTGATCCTTCTAGGCATTGAAACTCATCAACTACTTGTTGTGCCACTAGCAAGGAATCACCAAAGGCTTCAACATGTCATACCCCATGGATTGCAATATGGCCAAGCCAAATAAGAAAACTTCACATTCAGCTCAAATGTTGGTGCAAATATAATTTTAATCGGCTTGATGTCTCAAACAATACTATTATGAGAAATAATGATTATGCCAACACCTTGGCCGATTAATCATATTGTCTCATCCATTAAGTAAATCAAAATGCATATATCATGCCCCTAGGGCCTTAAAGCCATCAAAGTAAATTTCATGGGGCCTTTCGAATAGCATGATGGTCACAAGAATTCATCAGCTATATTTTACACTAAGGGCGATATCAAAATATTGGCCATATGAATTCATCCACAAGAGCATGCATAACCGAAATAAATATTTCGGCTCTTGATCATCGATAAGTAAAATAATTTGGCAACCCTCCATAATATAAAGATCCACACCAAGGATCAAAATAAGGAGCTCAGGGATAACCATGCATACTAGGGGATGAATTCCACATAGGCATAGGCAAAGAGTATGGATGATGCCATGACCAATAACTTTGATGATTCAGTGCAAATCTCCAACTTGGCAATTGTTTCTTGAATCTCCTTCACTATTTTGACTTCATTGCACCACTTGCTTGAGCATCATCTTTTTGAGCTTGAATACTTCTTTTAAGAATCCATGCTAAGCCTTTTTCTTTCAGCTTCTCTACACTAAGCTTCTATAACTTCTTTTTCTTGCCACTTTGGTAAACCGATTGAGCATATCGATTTTATTTCTGTTTTGGACAGCGGCAAATCTTTCTTGATTTTGGGCACTCCCACCTTCTTTACTTCAAATTTGGCACCTAGAATATCAATAGATGATTTTTCCACTTCCTTGCCATCAATAGCCGGATTTTTCATCAATGTAATCGGCTTTTCAATAGTTGAATTCAGATCTGAACTTTTTTCTTTTGGCCATCATACTTCACGCGATAAACTTGTTTTACCACCTTCATCGGTTGAGCTCCGGATCGATTTTGATAAAAACGGTCTTTATAAGATGGTGATCTCTCTAAATGTCCAGGAGCTGCATACTCTACATATTGTGGCCTAAAATATGATGGAACATGTGCCCCTTGATCAAACCAGCCCCAAGATGAATAAGGATGAAAATATGCGGGTTGTGGTCCATATGACATAGGAATTGGCTGCTCAAAAGGAGGATATGTTGATACTGCATGAGATCTATCTCCTTGCCAATTCCACTCTTGAGACTTGCGCTTTGGAGGCAATCTTGATGATTGGCCCCTTCTTTGGCAGACTAGTGACATTTGCTTCTGCTACCTTCTTGTATTTAGCTAGAAGTTTCTTGAAGCTGAGCTTCAGCCTTCGACTCTTCTGCTTGTCATGGCCTTTACATCAAATAGCTTTGTGAGCATCCTCCTTCTCTTCCCCATCTTGATAGGCATGCTCCAAAGGAGGATCCTTAGCCGATTCCCCTTACTCAACGGGATCAATCGACCGTTGCTTCAGTTGGAGAGATTTCACCTGCCCCCAGTGTCTTCTAGAACTGTAATAACTTTGTTGTCCTCTAGAATATCTTCTATTTGCAATTCATGAACAATAATCTTGTCTTCACTTGAGGGCTCCACATCTCTCTCTTGGGCATCCGAGCTTTGAGCTTTGATTGAATCGGCTAATGAAAGCCGATTTGAAGCCTGTTTGCGATCAAGACCAATTGAATCCAATTGGTCCATTTGTTGAGCTTCAGAAAATCTCAATCATCCTTTATCAATAGCCAATTGGATCACTCGACGAAATATATTGCAATTAGAAGTATATGATTAGAAGAATTGTGCCATTTGCAATATGTAATCTCTTCCAAATTTTTAACAGATGGTAAAGCATTGTGATCAATGATTCTAATAAAATTGTTCTTGAGCAACATATCAAAGACACGATCACAAAAAGTAAAGTCAAAGGTGTACTTTGATTTCTTTAGCCGATTCTTTTGTGGAGTCAGGTTTAAAGCTAGGCAAACGAATGGATTAGATTTGATATCAATCCATTCGGCCAAACCTTTGCAATTACTTCTAGGAAGCTTTGGCTTTGGCGAACTACCACTATCGGCCTTGCCATATGGCACAATGTGCTGGCTGATAGAATCTGAATTTGTTTTATTATCAACAAATAAAATGCCATTCTCAATTTGTCTTTTACAACTATTAGCAAGATATCTCTAATAGATGTAGAAATTGAAATAGTATGATCAGATTGGAATTTGAGCAAAATATTTGCTTTTTCTACCATGATGATCATGTAGAAGAAGTGTACGTCCTTGATTTCAATGATGTTGCTCTTTATCTCTAGTGAACGATCAACAATAGGTGCCGAATCATTCGAAGATGCATCGGCGGCTGCCGGAATCGAGAAATTCGGCTTGGCCGACTGGGAAGTCAGCTTAGCCAACTCAGGGCAGGTAGTAAAGACAGTCGGCCTAGCCGACTCATGAAAGGTAGCAGTCGGCTCAGCCGATTCTGAGCAGGCAAGCATACCATCTTTCTTACTTGTAGGGGCTTGATCTACAACAATGATGTGGTAATCAATGGATAAGTGTTTAACCCCCTTAGCTCCTGAAAAATCAAGTCTAGCTATTTTCTGGCGCTTTCCATGCTTTTCTGTAGCAAGACTTGTTTTTTGAGATGTGATTGATTCAGAAAGGATATTGTGTTGTTCGGCTTTTGTAGCCGAACCTTTGCTTACATCCAAATCAATTCTTTCTTCAATGCCCACTAGCAATCCTCTTTTAGCTGATGACTCATTTGTAATCGGCCTTTTCTCATTAGTCTTTCCAAAATATTCATAGAATTGCTCCTCTAATTCAGACCATGAACCAATAGTACATCGGGGCAAAGGCAATAAAGAGATAAAGGAAAATTTCACACTCTCATATAGACTTCTTTACCGACAAATCCCAACCGTGAGAGATATATACTAATGTGTTCTACGACAATCTTATCATCTTCACCACTAAATTCATAAAAATCAGGCACCCACCAACCATCAGGAGTTTCCAAGTAATCAATGCATAATGGGTACGGTCTATGATAAGCAGGCACCTTTGAAAGTGCAACTAACCCTTTAGTGGGTTTTGGTGGATTGAATGACAACATAATTAAAGGTCTAACAAGTTTGCTAAGTGTTGAACAGGAAATTGAGTCTATTGCATATACTTTGGATTATGGAATGAGAAGTGACTAAAGGTTCAACAAGAAGGCAAACTTGATGATATTCCACATAATGTTCAAATGAAGGCCAAAGTTGTGTATTGTTGTGTTAGAAGATCATTGAAACAATCTAGTTCAAGAAAAGGACAACATTGCAAATAGAGTTGATAAAATGGCTTCTATGTTGTGGGATATCATAGTATCATGAGAAAGCAAGCATATTTAGCAAATGGCAAAAGAGACATGAGTTGATGATTTTGGGTTGGTCTCAATAATGGCTTGCTTCACATGAACAAGAAGAGTTTGATAGTAGATTCACTTTGATCAAGGATTAAAGAATGCATAAGTGAAGAAATATCAAGCAAAGGTTAAATGACAAAGGACACAATTCATATTGGATATAAGTCAGTCTCTACATTGGTTTGCTTGTATGGATAAAGATTTAGAAAATCACTTTGCATTGATTTGATCAAGCTAGAAGTACGAAGATATATATATTGAAAAGAGTGTTAGGAATGTCAAGCCAAAATGAAGAGGAAATGAGGAACCATGAATTGGCTTGACCATATTAATGTTTATTCAGATATGTATCAATGTGAATCAAACTGAAGCTTGATTGATCTCAACATTCATATCTAGAAGATATTCAAGCAAGGATCCCAATATTGAAGAAATGGTTTTTCAATGGATGCTTAGTATGATGTGACTTGAGTATGGCTTGATAAGGTGAAGATAGCAAGGAAAGAGCTTTGAGGGACTAAGCGGAGGTGAAGGCAAGCGATGGCTTAAGGACTGAGGTACCATGGCTAAGGTGAAGAAGAGAGTACTTGCTTTGAGTCTAGTAACTAATCAAGCTATGAGAAGTTATATTATGTTGAGGATCAAATCATTAGTGGAAGTGACTTGAGGCCATGTATTGAACTCACACGTGTTGAAATGGTTCAAGTCACATGCTCAAGGTAAGTTTGCTCAAAGAGATGAGACAAAGGTGATTGCAACCCCGCATGAAGAGATGTTGAGAAGAAATGGCATATGAAGACATTGAAGACTCAAGTGGTTGAAATGGTTATATTCTTTTGATCTTGAGTATAGGTATGCCGTACTATCAAGGGGGATGCAACACGAATCATTGACAAGTCTCAAGTGCTCAAACTAACCAAACCCAAGTGCTAACATGAGAGAAACACAATGACACAACACTTTCACTTGTTGGTTTTGGGGCTTGCTCTTTGTTAGGTTGGAAAGCCCTCGAAACAAGCTTTCTGGAAAGTCCAAGATCACCAAAAACGGAGTTCGGAGTAAAACATTATGGCTTTTTTCGTATGATGATCTGTGCTGTCATGAAGACCCCGTGGTGGTTCCGCCCGTTTACGCTGAGGCTCCGGGCCATAGAGGTTCCGGGTCTGTAGGTCATAACGGCTAGTTTTTTACCTCCAATTGCTAGTTTTTGTAGGGTGAGTATATATACCCATCCCACGTCTCCTGGCCGTGCTGCTGGCTCCCATTTCATTCCCAACCCATTCCAAGCCATTTGTGAGCTCTCTCTAACTCCTCTCATTGTGAGAGTGAGTAATTAGTGTGTGATTAAGTGATAGAGAGCTGATTAGAGGAAACTAAACCTTGAGCACTTGTTGGGCTGCGTCAAGCATTCGTTGCGCATTCATTACTCTTGGAGGTGAAGCCTCCTAGATGGCTAGGCGTCGCCTGGTGAGCTTTCGTGCTTGTGGTGAGCCACGGGAAAGTTTGTATTACCCAGAGATCTTAGTAGAACCCTCAAGCTCAACCTTGGTGTTAGACTTGAGAAGAGGATAGGGTTGGAAGAGACCCAAAGCCTTTGTGGCTTCCTCAACAATGTGGACATGGCAAGCTTTGGTGGTGAGCTGAACCATGGGATAAATCATGTGTCTTGTCCCTTATGTTTTGAATTGCATTATTTGTGTTCCACTCGATCTACTTGGTTGTGCATGTTTATGAGTGCAGGGACTTTGTGGACTTGCCACTGGGCATCTCCAAGCACATCATCATGTTTGGTTTGAGTTTGATCTCTAGGGGTAGCAGCTGCTGAGTACTCTGTGTTGCCCAGAGGCTCCATGACATCCCCTGGAGGTTCCGCGCCCTAGAGGTTCCATGTAGTTTCCCCGAGGTTCCGTGGTCTGCTAATCCGCTGCAAGTTTTATTTGTTGATAACTTTTAGAAATGCCTATTCACCCCCCCCCCTCTAGGCGACATCAAGGTCCTTTCAATTGGTATCGGAGCTAGGCTCTCAATTTTGGTCTTAACCACCTTGAGAGACGATGTCGACAAGTGAGGAGGTAACTCTAGAACTTCTCCTTTTAGATAGTTCAAATTATGCATCTTGGTCCGCTAGTGTGTTTAATGTTTTTAGGGCCATGGGTCCTCATATCGAGCAGATTGTAGATGTGAGCATTTCACCTCCTAGTGTTGATTTGGCCAACTTATCTAAAAATGAAGTGAAATACTTACAACACAATGCTCAAGCTACTAATGTCTTATTTAGTGCTTTGAGTGAAGATGTTTTTGATATCGTCATATTTGGAGATGGTGAACCGCTTGAGGATGCTCATCTCATTTGGACCACACTCAAAGAAAAAATATGACAAGTACAAATGTGATGAGAAGACGCTCTCATTGGAGGAACCACTTGAGGAGTGCTCAACTTCACCGACAAATGAAGAGCCTCAAGTGATTCTTCCAAAAGTCCTAAGTGGTCATGCCACATCCACTTCCTCGCCAACATATGACTTAACGGAAGGCAATGAAATGGTTGGTGAGAACAATGCTTTTACATGTGGTACTTCTACTTCCTCTAGTTTTTGTGGGACTAACATTTTGAAGGAAGAAAAAGATTGTGATCAGTGGAGGCCAAATGATGAATCCACCTCACCAAGAAGCTCAACTCTCTATGCCACTTCACATGTGGGTCTTATGGCAAAGAAAGAGAAGAATGTGGCAAGTGAGAGTGGGAGTGAAAGTGAGTGAAAATGAGAGTGATGATGATGATGAGTTCAATCAACACTGCACATCTAAGAAAGAAAGACAAGTTGATGGTGCTCAAGCTCATAGAGAAGATTGATGAGCAAGAAGAAACACTTCACAAGCAAGAAGAGTTCATCATAAAAAAAGATCAAATGCTTGGAGAAGTTGACCAAAGAGCATGAAAAGCTTAAGTGCTTTCATGCTAGTTTGGTCAAAAGGTATGAAAACTTGTCAATTGAGCAAACATATACTATTTACTCTCTTTCTTGTGTTGCTCAATTAGAAGATGAGAATTATGTGCTCAAGGACAAAGTGGAAAGGCTCACTAGCAAGAATGAGTTTTTGCAAGAAAATCATGATGAGCTCTTGTGCTCTCATGAGAAGCTTATGGATTCTCATCTCATGCTAGAAATTGCTCATGAGGTTGTGGTAACAATGATAAAATCATATCAACCTCACACACACAAGTGCACATGTACACAAGTTCAATCTATTTTATCATGTGCTCTCAAGAAACCAAACCTTTCGTTGAGCATGTACTTGCAGAAATTTGTGATGATTCCATTACAAAAGAAAATAAAGGGCTCAAGGAAGAAGTTGAGAGGCTAAGAAGGGACTTGATTCAATTGAAGGGAAAGTGCAATGCTCAACCTTCTCAAGATTACCGTGAAGACATGATGAAGAAGCTTGAGAAGGGATCAACCACCGCAAGCACCAAATCCTATCAAGAAGTTCACAAGTCCAACAATGGCAAGATCAAGGAGCAAAGAAAAATGATGAACAAGACTCCCATCATTTGCTTCAAGTGCAATAGAGAGGGTCATCATGTGAGAAATTGCTCCTTGAAGAAAGAAGAGAAGCACATGAGCAAGATCCAAGAGAAGAAGAAGATGGCTCATGTCAAGTGCTCCAACATGGGACACAATGCCTCTATGTGTTCCAACAAGGTTGATGACCAAGCCACACTTCCAAAGAAGAAGACAAAAATAAGCAAGAGGAACTGTTATGGTTGCCATGAGAAGGGACATGAAATTGGCTCATGCTCCAACAAGAAAAGTGAAGGCCTTATGTCATCAAGAAAGAGGCTCATTGGCAAGGAAGCAAGCAAGAGGCAAGAAGAGAAGGCATCCCATAAGAACAAATAATGCATTTGCTATGTTTGCCGAAGAGAGGGACACAAGATTAGTGAGTGTCCTAACAAAGACAACATCTCATCAAGGCCAACCCAAGTACAAGTGAGCAAGAAAATACAACATGAGAAGGCTAACAAGATCAAGAGCCGCCTATGCTACACTTGTAGAAGAAAGGGACACCTAAGTATGGATTGTCCCATGGGTAACACTCCTAAGCTCAACTTATCAATTAATGTAAATTTGCTTAGGAGACCCAAAAATGACACTTGTGCTAGAAAGGTGATTTGTTCACCATGTGCTAGCACAAAGGCCATTTGGGTGCTTAAGTCTCTTGTGACTAACCATAATGGACCCAACATTGCTTGGGTACCAAAGTGTGCTTGATGAGTGTTGTAGGTACTTGAAGGTGGCATGAAGCTTCAGGGTGCTTGAGCAAGTTGATTGAAAAAAATCACTCAAGCTATAAATCAATTCATATTGTCTTTTCTTATATGGTTGGCCCGAAGTTGAATCAATGGACATATTTCTAACTTCATACTCACTTCGGTAACTAGTACCTAACCCTTGCTAGCTAGCCACTTAACTTGTGTAGTCTCTAGTAGTTCACAAATATATGTGTGTTTGTGAATTATTAGGAGTGGCTATTAAGGTTAAATGAATCATTTGCCATATGATGCTTTTAATGGCTCTCTAGTAGAGCAAGATCTTGTTAATGTTGTAGGAAATGATAAGCCACTAGTAGAAGCATAAGATCAAGAAAAAGAGGATCCTTAAATGGTTGCCTCACATAGTTTGTGACTTGTTGTTTCCACGGAGGCTCCGTGCTAGGACACAGAAGCTCCGAGGAGCAGAGGCTCCGCATAAGGGCACGGAAGCTCCGCAAACTAGGAGGAAGATCAAACTACACCAAGTATAATTCAGGATCAAGATCAAATAGAAGATGAAACTCATGATGGAGGTGATTCATTGCCAAAGATGAAAATGAAAGGTCAATTCAAGACCAATCTTGATGCCACAACCAAGAGCTCACCAAAACATTGAAAAGGAGTGGTAATCTCTAAAATCTCAAGTGTATGTTATTTTCAAATTTTACTCCTATGTGTCTTGTGTAGCCACTAGGGATGAAAATGGATTGGATACGAACGGATATCGTTGATACCATATTTGTTTTCATATTTCTGCTCGGATTCGGATTCGAATACGGATAGCTATCGGATTCATATACGAATACGGATTATCTCGGTTATAGATACGAATAGTGAGTATCGAATACGGTATGAATCGGATTCGGAGAACGTCGAATACAAATATCTTTTTGGATATTAAGTAAAAGCAACGTTTATATATCATAGAGGTGCCCAAACCATTAAACCACTCCATGAGTCTATAATCCATCTAGATTAAGCTTGAGGCGGAGATGTGATGTGTTGGTAGGCTTTGTACTAGTTTATTGTACGTACATAAACATACGTACGGTAGTACTTTATGCTTTGAGTTTATAATACACAAATATATTTTTAACAAATAAATGTGGATGAAATAAGTTTGGGCTCAACATGGAACTACCAGGCAAGGCCTCCCCATCTGCCCATGCGCTGCACTTCCTTCGCTACTCCACATACTTAAACGGATAGTATCCGGACGGATATATCCGTTTTTTTACTCGGATTATCCGTATCCGCCGGATACCGACGATATCATATTTGTATTTGATATCCGTGTAAACTATCCATTTAAGTATCCGTATTCGGGAAAAATTCCGAATATCCACATAATTATCCATTTAAGTGTTCATATTTGTTCGGTCGAACGGACGGTCGGATAAATATCCATACCATTTTCATCCATAGTAGCCACTAAGGAAAAGAAAGCACTTGAGGATATGTATATTGGTTGTTGGTCATGAAAGAAAGGTATGATTGGAATTGAGTTGATCATCCACAACAAGCAACACAGATGACTTGGGTTTCCTTGGTGGACTTCAAACCAAGAATTTCAATGTGAAGCAAGTTTATGTTCATTCATGCATACTATGAGTTGGTTTAAAGGATTTGGAAACTTGGCTTACATTAGAGGATACAAGTAAATTTCAAGAAGGCCAAGAATGAAGAATCAAGCTCAAGTAAAGTAGAGGTACTTATCACTCACAACTCAAGAAGCCTCTACTTGATGGAATCTTGTCATATGGTAGATTGCCAAATTCTCATTCTCATCTTATATGGCCATCAACATGCTCAAATGGTTGTAAGTATTTCTTGACATAGTTCAATTCGGTTATTCTATTGTTGCCATGACCTAGACATAGAGTGAAATCCCAAGTTCTTAAATGAATAAAGTGCTATGTGAGAAATTCAAATACTTATAGCACTTACCAAAAAGGGAGTTTACTCTATGACTAGTGTTGTGAGACTAACCTTTCTCTAAGTAATTTGTGTAGTCTCACTAAATGAGGACGTGTTTCTCAAATGGAGTGTGCTATCACATGAAGGTCATCAATCCAAAACCATGTGATGTATTCTCTCTAGTTGTTTTGGAATTGATTCATCTATGTTAGCCACTCACCATAATATGGCTTAAATCTACCTTCTGGACTTAAATGACCAATCATGCACATTCAAATTTTCATTCCACTCAAAAGAGTGTGCATGAGACTTTAAGAGGGATTTAGTCCATTTTATGAGGTTTCTCTATTTTGGTAACCCACTTGCCTTTCCACACATAAAGGGTTACTAAATGAGAAACTAGTACTTGTCTTACTAATGCCCTCTTATGTTGAGCTTGTTTATAGAAAATTAACAAGAAGAGGTTGTGCTGGTTTAACTGAATAAATCACAAGCCTGAAGGTTACTCTTCACCTAAAGTAAGATAAGGTTGCTAGAGGCCAATGAGACCAAAAATCTGAGATTGAACAAAATCAATTTTTAAGGTTGAGTTGGATAAGCTATATTGCAAGAATTCACAAGATTACAAGCATTGAAAAGAGGACTGAATGGTAATAACATCTTGTGAGTATTTTTCAGCCAAGTTCACGTCAAGATTGAACAAGAAGAAGAGAAGAATTGAGAATTATCAAATCTGTCCAGAGAATTAGAATTATAAGTAGGCTGCCTGCAAGCATGGATTTGGAAGTTCCAATACTGATGAATTGGCTTGAAACTTTGTGAGCATGCTATACACATCTAGTACTTGTTGCTGTACAATTGGCATGAAGATTGGTTTTGAAGAACATCAGTTTTGAGTTGAATTCTGTTAGCTTCAGCACTGTAGTTTCAGACTCTAGCAGTTTTGGTAGAAAATTGATGTGACTGACCAAATGAAGTCCAAATGAGCTCAATTTTTTATAGCAGTTAGAGGACTCATAGGTGCACATGTCTACCAAGTTTCATGCATATTGGTCAAGTAGTCTAAGACATATGAATTATATTCCAAGGAAGATAGAATCTGAAAACTGTATGGAATTGGATTGCATTGCAACAGTAAGATTAAGTTGGCTCTCAAGTTGGTCATGAATATAATCAGTCAATATGAGAAGCATCAGTTCGGTCTAAATGAGTTGCAACCAATATACAAGCAGCAACAAGTAGTTGCAACTAGTTGGAACTAGAAGAAATCAGTTGCAGGCCTTTAGAAACAGTAGCTGAAATCAATTAAAACTAGATGAAACCAGTTGACTTCAGCAGTTACAAATAGCAGCAATGAGTTACAATCTGTTGGAAGTAGCTAAAAGCAATTGGAAGCAACTACAACCACCTAAAACTAATTGGATTACACGCAGTTTGAAGGAGTTTGAAACCAGTTGGAATCTAGTGAAGACTTCCCACTTGACCTCATGTTAATAATGTGCATAAGTGTACTCTGTGTACTCTTGTATGCACAAATTGAGGGGGAGTTTAGTTATATCTTGTGGGACTAATGGTTTCTCTCATATATAGGTTGCGCAGATCCACACATGGAAAAAGAAGGAGAGATGGTGCTTTGTATTCTCAGGG
Organism: Miscanthus lutarioriparius; assembly: GCA_904845875.1. Lineage (NCBI taxonomy): Eukaryota > Viridiplantae > Streptophyta > Magnoliopsida > Poales > Poaceae > Miscanthus > Miscanthus lutarioriparius. Next base: position 77,755,476 of record CAJGYO010000005.1, read on the forward strand.
TGCTTCACAATTATTCTAGAAGGTCTTGGTCTTTATAAATCAAGTGCACCCGGTTTAGTGTCAGATGTCTCAATCTTTTAGTGGAACTGGATTTGAATGAGTTGGAGAAAAGAATTGAAGAGTGGACTTTCATTGTTGCTTCTCCTCTCTAGAGCTCAACAAGTGCACATGGATCCATCACATTGATCACCCAAGACCTTGTCAACAAAGAGTGAACTAGGAACCTAATATGGATCTTGGATGATCACAAAGAGCTCTAATTCACCATGAATCATCAAGTAAGAACTATGGCCATCCAAATCAGTCTCACTTGTGATGGTCATATCAATGAAAATTTGTATGGTGATCTATCTATACCTTAGTGTTGGTATGTTTCCTTGGCATAATTTCAATTGTTGCAAATTTATCATGCCTTGACCAAGATATAGGGTGAACTCCTCTAGACTCTTAAACCGATTCAAGTGCATTTCACAAGTAATTCGAGTACTTGATGCACATATTAAGGGGGAGCCCATTCTATGACTTGTGTTTTTTGGGGACTAACCTTTTCTTCTAGTGAATTTGTGTAGTCCGTTGGTGAGAGTGAGTTTCTCGTGGGTATGCTACATTAACTCAATCCAAATTGGTAAAGTTATCTCTCATATTCATTTGGATTGCAATTTTATCTCTTATGTAGCTACTCTCCATAATATAGCTTAAATTCCCTTGTTTGGACTTAATTGGCCTAAAAGTGCATATGTTCTTGTGTTCCACATATATATGTATGCACTATCAAAAAGGGGGAATTTAGTCTATGTTATGAGGTTTTGCAATTAGTGATCTACTTGCCTTCCACATCCAAAATGGTCACTACTTGTGAACTATAGCTTGTGCAATTTAATGCTATCTCTTGTCTCTATGAGAATTCCCTAGGTGACATTATGAGATACAAGAATCCATTCCAATTGGCATCAACTAGACTCTTTTAATTGATGTCAAATTATGAAGATCATATTTCAATTGGTGTTGGATAAACTTTAAATTTGATATATCAAGAAATATGTCTTCAATTGGTATCTCAAAATGGCAACAAGAGCTAACAATGGGCTTTAAACCAAGATCAAGCACAAGTTTGTGATATCTCCTTGAAGATGATGATGAAGAGAGATGGGCACATGAAATCTTTTTGATAAGGAATGCTAGGCCCATCAAAGCACTAAATTCAACTTATGAAAATCATTATCATGGTGGAGATTATGAGGCTTAGAACAAAGGTATATCGCTCCATGAACTCTTGTATTTCCTTTGTGCATCTAGGCCCTTACATGCTAGTGTGTGCATGTGTGTGCAATAGTTTGAGTCACACCATAAGTTTGTTCTTGTGGTGACGATTAGAGAATTATTTAGATATTTGGTTCATACCTCTTGTGGTGATGGAGTGAGTTAGTCTCATGTTAAATGTGTCATCTAAGTGAGGTATGAGCTAAATATGCTAACTTCTCAAGAACCTTGATTTAAATTGTTGCCAACTTTGTTTAGTAGAAACCTTAGGAGAGAAATCCTATATGCTAAACTTTTACCTACCTCTTGCCCTCACTTGTCTACCATCATTTCTTCCTTTTGGTAGAGAGATCCATTTTGGAGATTAATGCCAAAGGGGGAGACATATTGGGAGAGAATGTAAGAGGGGAGAGATTGATATGTGGATTTGAAGGGGTAAAAGAGAGGCATATAAGTTTTTTCAATTTTTATTGTGTGGTGTGTGCAAAGATAGTTTAGATTGATGCTCTTAATAAGGACCTCGTATGGTAGTGTGTGATGTTCATGCCTTAAATGATGTATTGTTTATTTTTGCTAACTACATAGCTTGCGGAGGTTCCGCACCTAGTTGCGTAGGCTCCGCTTCGTAGAGGTTCTACGACAAGATGTGGAGGTTCCGTGAACTGGCAGTTTAGCAACTTCTTGAGTGCATGAACTGTCATGAGCATCACGTTTATCATGTTGACACCTTGCACCCCCCGGATGCTAAGATATAGGAGAGTTCCCACACTTCTTAAATATGTGCATTTGGCATTTGAGGCCAAAATTTGAATTGCTTTCAATGCACACATTTAGGGGGAGCTCCCTTTCTCATAGGATTCAAAATCTTATTATTTATCAATCTCTTGTAAGCTTTAATTGTGTTGTCATCAATCACCAAAAAGGGGGAGATTAAAAGTGCATCTAACCCTTTAGTGGGTTTTGGTGGATTGAATGACAACATAATTAAAGGTCTAACAAGTTTGCTAAGTGTTAAATAGGAAATTGAGTCTATTGCATATACTTATGGATTATGGAATGAGAAGTGACTAAAGGTTAAACAAGAAGGCAAACTTGATGATATTCCACATAATGTTCAAATGAAGGCCAAAGTTGTGTATTGTTGTGTTAGAAGATCATGGAAACAATCTAGTTCAAGAAAAGGACAACAATGCAAATGGAGTTGATACAATGGCTTCTATGTTGTGGGATATCATAGTATCATGAGAAAGCAAGCATATTTAGCAAATGGCAAAAATGACATGAGTTGATGATTTTGGATTGGTCTCAATAATGGCTTGCTTCACATGAACAAGAAGAGTTTGATAGTAGATTAGCTTTGATCAAGGATTAAAGAATGAGTCAAGAATGCATAAGTAAAGAAATACCAAGCAAAGGTGAAATGATAAAGGACACAATTCATATTGGATATAAGTCAGTCTCCTGGCCGTGCTGCTGGCTCCCATTTCATTCCCAACCCATTCCAAGCCATTTGTGAGCTCTCTCTAACACCTCTCATTGTGAGAGTGAGTAATTAGTGTGTGATTAAGTGATAGAGAGCTGATTAGAGCAAACTAAACCTTGAGAACTTGTTGGGCTACGTCAAGCATTCGTTGCGCATTCATTACTCTTGGAGGTGAAGCCTCCTAGATGGCTATGCGTCGCCCTATGAGCTTCCATGCTTGTTGTGAGCCACGGGAAAGTTTGTATTACCCAGAGATCTTAGTGGAACCCTCAAGCTCAACCTTGGTGTTGGACTTGAGAAGAGGATACTGTTGGAAGAGACCCAAAGCCTTTGTGGCTTCCTCAACAATGTGGACATAAGCAAGCCTTGGTGGCAAGCTGAATCATGGGATAAATCGTGTGTCTTGTCCCTTATGTTTTGAATTGCATTATTTGTGTTCCACTCGATCTACTTGGTTGTGCATGTTTATGAGTGCAGGGACTTTGTGGACTTGCCACTAGACATCTCCAAGCACATCATAATGTTTGGTTTGAGTTTGATCTCTAGGCGTAGCAGCTGCTGAGTACTCTGTGTTGCCCGAAGGCTCCGTGACATCACCCTGAGGTTCCGCGCCCCGGAGGTTCCGTGCAGTTTCCCGGAGGTTCCACGGTCTGCTAATCCACTGCAAGTTTTATTTGTTGATAACTTTTAGAAATGCCTATTCACCCCCCCTCTAGGCGACATCAAGATCCTTTCAACCTTCCATTTAGAGGAGCCATATGGGTTTCTAGCATGGGCCAAATCTTCATCTATTCGGCTTGATTTAAGAGCAACATATGAAGCCGAGTCATGATTGTTAGCATGCACATACATTGCTGAATTTTCATTGATTCGGCTATGGTCATGAGCGAAATACGAAGCCGAATTGTGGGCATTTATCTTTGCATAAGGTGCTGAATTTTCATTGATTCCACTATGGTTACTAGTAACACGTGAAGCCAAATCATGAGTATTAGCACTTAAATACCTTGCTGAATTTTCATTAATTTGGCTCGAGTTGGAAGTAACATATGAAGCCGAATTATGAATACGAGCATTGGCATATGTGCTGAATTTTGAGAGCAATTGGCCTAATAATTAGCATTGTTATAGCCAATTCTCTCATTCATCGGCATGTCTTGTGGTGAAACCACATATTGTGAACTTATAGCCGATGAATAACGATTTACATGTTGTACGTTGCTAGGAGCATCAAAATTCGAAGAATTTACAGTTGACATCGGCTCTTGAGCATAATATTCATAATTATGATGTGTATGATGAGGAGTATTAACAAAAGTATTAGCCAATGCAACATATCTAGTATCATTATGACTAGCAACACCAACATGAGAGTTCATATCACATGCGAAATAACTGTTAGAATCATAAGATGTATTTGCATGTTGTACCTTGGGGTGATTGTAGTAATATTGTGATGCAACACCTTGTTACTCCATGGTTTAGAACTTGACCGCCTTGCTGAATTTTCCAATAGCAAGCGCAACACATTGCAAAATTGCAAGCGAGGTCACAAGGGGTAAAAACCAGATGCGATCGACCTTTTGGGCTAGATGCAATGGTAATGGTGAGCGCACAAAGATAGATCAGCGAGGAGTAGGGCTTGGGCAAGAAGATTCGGCTACAAAGTAGAGTCGAAGCAAATTCTTCCTTAGCGGAGTCGCCAAAAAGTGTGTTGACGTTGGAAGTGATCTGAATCAACCAACAGGGCCTTGGACTCCCGGGCCGCTATGGATCGAAGAATGCAGCGAGGATGTCACTCTTTCATGGTGAAGAACGGAGAGGTTTACAAGCAAACCACCAAAGGATAACCAACGTGTTTGCGTGACGAAGAACCAGCTAGGTTTTAGGCAAACTAGCAAAGAAACCGTTGAAGCTCTCGCCCGGGAGGGACCCCGTCAGGGTAAGGATGTCGCCGGGGTGCGCTAGGTCGACCGGCAAGCCTAGGGCGCTAGCCTTGGTCGTCGGATCAATGGATGAACAGCATGGGGGTTGGAGAAGAGGGCAAAAGGGTTGAAGTAGAGGTAGTAGATTGATTTGTTTGACGATTGGATAGATGGAACTCAATCGGTCATGATCCTATCATATATAGAGGGGCGGTCTTATCCTAGTAGAAAACCATCCCAAGAGGCAATCTCCAAGTTTCCCATGAGTTTGGAAGAGTTGGGATCTAGTTTGGACTCTCCGTGATTCGGACTGCGAAAGTCAAAAGTTCTGACAGGGGTTAGAAGTTCTAATTTTCATGCAAAGCCAGCACCACCAGGCGAACATCATAAGTTTTGGTAGGGTGTTAGAAGTTCTTATTTCCGCACAAAGCCATCACTTATAGGCGAAAATCAGAAGTTCTGATAGGGGGTCAGAAGTTCTGATTTTCGCACAAACTCAGAACCTCCAAACGAAAATCAAAAGTTCTGACAGGGGGTCAAAAGTTCTGGTAAGGTGAGATTTTCGTGATGGAACAACTCCTTCATCCAGACTCCAGAACGTGATGGTTTAGTCCATCCTACACTCATAGAATGGACATTTTTTATTGTCAACACCTGCTTATGGAATATTCAGCAACTTTCCATGCACCTTTTAAACCTCCACCGATTCATAACCATCTTAACCTCATTTTAGTCCATTCATGCTGCGTTAGTTCCGTATCGAGGCGATCTATGTGTTAGTGGCTATGTTTATCATGCTAAATGTTTTTGAGCTTTATAATTTCAATATTAAGTTGATTAATGTTAATGCAACTAGTTTTATAATTAAAATCCATATAGATTTTATACTTTAGTGTTTTATATACAAATATTAATATGATTAATTACTAACATAATCGTGTTTCTAAATTATAAATTGCATAGCTTCAACATGGCGTACCACATAATTCGAATAGATGTTCCCACATGTTTTTTTTTTGCAAAGTTAAAGTTTAATTTGCTCAATTCATACGACAATGTTTAAGAATAAAATACGATTAGGTTTAACTTGTTTTTTAAGAAAAATATAAATTCACTAATCTAAATTAATGTCATTCATGTGGTTTTTCTTAATTAAAATAAATCAAGCTTGTAGTTGTTTTCTTTTCTTTTATAATATAAAACTTTTGGTAGTCGTTCCTTTTTATCCATAGACCTGTTTTTGGCATTTCTTGCGTTCTAGTGACCGTAGCAATGAGCCCTCTCTTTTAGTGCATTGTTTTCTCTCATGTGGTGTGTATTGTTCCTAGTTGCTTGTATGTTTGCCTATGGATGGTGCTTGCTATGAGTAGAACGAGAACCACTTGTGAGCGCCAAAGATCAGAAGGTGATGACTAGAAGCAAAGTATAAGGAAGTTTAAGCAAGCGTGTAAGGCAAGTATAACATGGGATCATCCTTGTCACCTATTCACTTTGATTCCACTTAATTCATGTGCATGTGTCTCCTTATTATCATTAAGGATTTCCTAGCCTTGTACTTGTACCTTGTCACCTATGGGATTATGCATTGGGTAGTATGATGCTAGTTCTCAAATATATAACCATGATCTGTAACCTGCCTATGGTATATGCAATAAGCATTAAAATATGATTTTTAGCAACATGGAATAAGGGGGCTACAGCATTATTTGTATGGTGCTCTAGATTCGTCTCCCTAAGGTCTTATCTGTGAGTGATAATCCGGGACGTACAACCGTGAGAGCTATGGCTCCGGTTTTGGCTTTAGCTAAGTAAACTGAGCTTTTCTAGCTCGTTAGTGGTTACCGAAAGGCGCAAAAGGATAGGCCTAGGTTGCAGAATAGCTTCTTGTGTCTCTCAGGGTGTGTATAGCCTGCGTAGAATGTGCCACTCTTTTAGAGGGGCTCCATTCGCCTAGCTGCTAAAACCTAGTGGCTACTAACTTGTTAAAAGGACTTTCAAAAGGCTTCATAGTGAACCCTGCCGACTTACTTGGAAGTGGGTCAAGAGGCTGATCACCTCGGGCGAAAGGGCAAATCATGACTCGTGGGTAAAGATGTACAACCTCTATAGAGTGTCTTAAAATTGTTATAACAGCCGTGCTCATGGTCATGAGCGGCCTGGACTCCTTATGGAATAGATGAACACGAGTGGTTATTGTTATTGCTATACATTATTCTTGTTTACATGATCATGTGGTTATTATGGGCTTATGCTAAACTTGTTATGCTCAATTGCTAAAATTATGACTTACAAAAAGCTAATCGCAGTAAACCAGTGTCAACCTTTTGAGCCTCATGAACCCCATGCTATATTTACTGAGTACGACATGTGCTCACCCTTGCTTTCCCTACACCCAGTCTGTAGTAAAAATTGCTTAGAAGATTGACGAAGACACGGAGGAGATTCTAGAGTACTGGTAGAAATGCTAGGTTTATGTTACCCCAGTGAGCCGTCCCTGTAAAATAGAGCTAGAAGAGAAGATTAGTAATTGTTCTGCCATGTAAGTGTTGAATATAAGTATGTTTTTCGCTATATAACATTGTTTTAGATATCCTCTATTTTGTTGTTGTATGTGTAGACTTCCTAGGCACATATATGGCGAGCTTGGTTTTCTTTGGAAAACTAGATGCTACAGACATTAATGGTAGGTATGCATATGGATTTTGTCTTTGGAGTGTTGTCACTACCGGACTCCTTGAGTTTGCCGAGTGCCCGAAACACTCGGCAAAAGACCGAAAACACTCGGCAAATGGTTCGCCGAGTGTAACACCCAGCGAATAGCACTCGCCATAAACAGTGCCGGCAAAGCCAACTTTCCCGAGTGCCATTTATCGGGCACTCGGCAAACTTTTTGCCGTGTGCTGTTTGGCTCTCGGCGAAAAGAAACGGTCATAACGCTAGACCCGCCGTTAATGGCGACTTCGCCGAGTGTCAAACGACAACGCACTCGACAACTAATTTCTTTTTAAATATTTTTTTGTTTTTAGAATTCCTTGTCGCCGAGTGCTGCTCTCGGTAAATCATAATAATATGCCGAGTGCCGCGCAGGCAAACACTCGGCAAACATTTTTGAAACGGTATTTGGTTGTTTAAAAAATAGCTTTTCGCCGAGTGTGATAATATCTGCACTCGGCAAATGATAAACATATGTCGAGTGTCGCGCTGGCAGACACTCGGCAAACTTTTCTAAAACAATATTTGGTTTTTAAAAATAGCTTTTAGCGAGTGTCTTGGTGATAACACTCGGCAATTTGTTTTGCTTTGCTTTGAAAGTGTCTTGGTCATAACACTCGGCAAAGCCTCAAAATCTGAATTTTTTTTTTTTTGCATTACATTTCACAACATATATATATATATATATATATATATATATATATATATATATATATATATATATATATATATATATATATATATATATATATATATATACAAAGATGAATATGTTTCACAAAGATATATATATTACATGACACATATATCACATATATATATCATCTCCACACACACATATCACATACATCACAATAATCCACAATGGTACACAAATGTCATACCACAATACCAACATAAGGTTCGAGTTTAAAGTATCCACCACAAGTGCATTACAAGCATAAGTGCAACAAAAGGAATAAGTTCAACACATGAAAAGAAGCAAATCACCAATTAGATCACGACGACTGCTGCGGTGGGTCATGAGGTACATCGTTTGATGCCGCCGATTGACCCTGCACAAAGAATAGACAAGATTACTTGATAGCTGCAAAAGGAATTGTTGAGACATATCTAGTAGCATTGCAATTCAAAAGGCAATACAACAAATACAACTGTGTGTGTGTGAGTGTGTGTGTGTGCTGGTGTGTGTGTGTGAGTGTGTGTTTGTGCTGGTGTGTGTGTGTGTGTGAGTGAGTGTGTGTGCTGGTGTGTGTGTGTGTGAGTGTGAGTGTGTGGGGGTGTGTGTGTGTGTGTGTGTGTGTGGTGTGTGTGTGAGTGTGTGAGTGTGTGTATGTGCTAGTGTGTGTGTGCTGGTGTGTGTGTGTGAGAGAGAGTGTGTGTGTGTGAGAGTGAATGAGTGTGTGTGTGTGTGTGTGTGAGTGTGAGTGTGTGCTGGGGTGTGTGTGTGTGTGTGTGTGTGTGTGTGTGTGTGTGTGTGTGTGTGTGTGTGTGTGTGTGTGTGTGTGGTGTGTGTGTGTGTGTGTGTGTGTGTGTGTGTGTGTGTGTGTGTGTGTGTGTGTGTGTGTGTGTGTGTGTGTGTGTGTGTGTGTGTGTGTGTGTGTGTGTGTGTGTGTGTGTGTGTGTGTGTGTGTGTGTGTGTGTGTGTGTGTGTGTGTGTGTGCTGGTGTGTGTGTGTGTGTGTGTGTCTTTGGTGTGTGTGTGTGTGTGCTTGGTGTGTGTGTGTGTGTGTGTGTGTGTGTGAGTGAGTGGACATGGGGATAGATGTACTCACAGGAGTGTCTTCAGGAGGACGAGGAGGAGGAGGAAGGAATAGCGCTTGTGGCTGAGGTTCACCCATCTTGGCCACCGAGATTTTGCATCCACCAAAACATCTGCTCCCTCTCCTCTGCCGATCAACGTCAATCTTCGCCTCAACGCTATTCTCTCTACCTCCTCTCTTCTTCTAGCTCGGCCTACAAAATTTCACCCCAATGTTACAATGGAACTCAAAGGTATGTAAGAAACAATAAACGATTTAATAAAAGAGTAATAACCTGCAAAGTCTGCATGCATGGCGTCTCTGTGTAATTGGTCGGCGACTGTATGTATGGGCGGCCTCTGGCCCGTGTCGCTTGCTTGGATCTGGGAGAGAGTGGGAGTAGTGGCCGTGTCAACAACGCTGTCGCCAAGCCAGTACCTGCCATGCTTCTTGCCTCCTCCCACCCTCATGACAAGGTCTCCTTCGAAATCCTGGGTGCTCGGATCATACTCCGGCCCATGGACCGCCTTGGCCGCCGTTGTGTACTCGGTGAGACGGCTGTGGATGGAGGGATTGCTGTACACCAAGGGGGTCCTCCGGGTTGAAGTCGACGGCAGACGTCGCCTTGCCCTTGTGGGCCATAGTCCATGCCTTCACCTGGGAGCAAGGTGCGCCACCATGTGATGCCGACTATGAAACAAACAGTAAGATCATTAGAAACTATGTAGAAGCAAGCGTTACAATACATAAATGAAGTCACGTACCCATCTCTCCATGTACTCGGCAAGGGTAAGGTTCCCCTGATGGTGTGGTGCACCTGTCATCATCAAACGCCGCTCCCGGCAAGCGGCGTATGTCTCTGACCACTCCGAGGAGCACCACTTGTCCACCATCCTCCTCCAGCACTCGCCTTTACCAGCCACCCAATTTGGAGAAACCTACACGTCAACAAGCATTTGTCATATAAGAAGATCATAGTAAGTGTACTTAATCTCAGGAAGAAACAGTATTTACTAGCATGTATTGCTCTTTGGTCAGCGTCAAGGTTCTTGCAAGGTCTTTGTCGATCTTCACTTCCTCGAAGACAGCTTTGTATTGCTGTACAGCCAGGACACGCGCCTCGTAGTGCATGTCCTTCACGAGCTTGTAGCAGGCTTTTGTGAGCGTGCCTCTCGGCCCTCTCCTCATATCCCTCGTCACATCTGTAGAAATCCTGCATATAAACATTATGTATGTGGTCATTATTTCAAGGATGTGATAGGAATGCGATGTATTGAGCAAGATAGTGTGGGGAAGGCTTACCCATAGCTCTTTCACAACCCGCTGCGCCTTGTTGTCGAATTTCCTGCCTTCCTGATCTCGTGCATCGGGGGCAGAGGCGTAGTGCTCGAACGTGTAGGCTGGCTCCACCCCTCCTGCCTAGTTCACCAGGGCAAGGAAGTGTTCCCTACACAGAAGACCCAGGATTCCACCGGGAAGGCATTTGTGATCACCTGCAGCCACAACCTTCCATCCCCTGTCCAAGTGATTAACGAAAAAATATTAGTTTGTATTTTGCCATGTTAAACATATCAAATGAAGTAGCGATAACATCTTAAGATACTTACCTTGGCCCATTGGGGTGAATCACCGGCCGTTTCGTGAAAGGTATAGGCTGTTCCGGGAGGCATGAAGGGCCTCGCAACCAGATCTTCGAAGCAGAGGAAGAGGAACCCCCCGCCGAGGGCTCCTCCTCTGCCTCGTGCTCCTCGTGCTCGCCCTCCTGCTCCTCATGCTCGTGCTGCTCCTCCTCCACCTCCTCCTGAGGCGAGGGAGGTACAGGCGACGGCGGCCGAGTCGCTGCACGCGCCTGCCGACCCTAGCCTCTCGGCCAACCCCTGCGCCTCCGCGGCGGCTCCTCAGCTCCTCTCTCATCCGATCGGCTTCACCGTGGTAGATCCACCAAGTATAATCTGTTGTGAATCCATTCTTGCAAAGATGAGTAGACATGACATCCTTTGGTTGCCGACGCCTGTTTGCACATCTACTGCACGGACACCAAATGGCTGACGCTCCTGGAACTAGGGCAAATGATCTATCTATGAAAGCCTCCGTCTTCTCAATCCATTCATCAGTTAAAGCACGCTGACTTGGGCGGCCCGTGTACATCCACTCACGGTCATCCATCCTCTCTCTCTCTCTCTCTATATATATATATATATATATATATATATACCAGCGAGACATTAAGAATCAATTGCATGTACACGACATTAAGAATTAATGCTTAAATAATGGAGGGCTCAAACCCTTGTGAAGAGTGCCATTCCACACAAGCCACATGAACCGAACAGGATCGGTCGGCCCTTACCTTTGGGAGGGGGCGCCGGCTCTTCCTAGGCGGTTGGAGAGGGTCGGTCGGCCCTGCTTGACCGCTGCAATCCCCACACCTATTGATCCTTGCCAGCTCAGCTCGAAACTATAACTCCTGCATATTGTTGAACAAGCATAGCAGAGTAGAAAGTTAGATATAGCTATCTACTAAAGGAACAGCTCATAGAATTCCATCCCAAAAAGAACATTTACATGAAGAGGAATAAGATCATTTTCGACAATAAATACCAAACAGCACATGTTTCTGACTTAAGCACACATATTCATTGCACCATATATCTCATAAAGGCTATATATCTTAAGCATATATTCATTGTCAAAACTGCAGCATATATCTTAAGCACATATTCGTTGCAGCATATATGTTTTTAAAATGCTATATATCTTCCAAGCTAAGCCAAGAAAAAGAAATGTTTTTCTGTACTTGGGCATATTATGACAAGAAACTTAAATAGAAAAAGACCCACTGCCATAGAACAAAAGGACGTTATCACAATACAGGTATCTCCAAACGCAATACTATACTTTTTTCCTGAATACACCTGAGAGCTGTTTATCATTCATTAAAGAAAAAAAATGGTACAGAACCAGTTCAAACCCATGCAAAAAATACACAAGGCGCATCACTTGCTAAAAAAATGCAGTATACTAAGCAATAACCAAAAGCAAGTACTGGTCAAGAATTGAAGATACCAAGGGTGCATATGGTTAAGTAGGATGCAATATTCGAGCATTTCTGAAGTAAAGAACCAAATCCTATCCCAGTTAACAAGAGCATAACCACATTCACATTGAGGATGAGACAAGGGATGCAATGATACAACCATAAGACAAAAGCACCCAATACATTGGCACAGAGCTAATTGTTAGGTATGGAACTAGAGCAGTTTCTAGCAAGGCTCATATAATACACCCATCCCAGGAGCATCTAGAAGTACCACTGCCCATTTCAGGCGACGAGCAAGCCTGTTACAACATTACCATCACATAGGAGTATAGACAGTAGAACATTCTTAGACCATGTTGCTCCAGGAACTAAAATCAGTGGGGCAAAACTTCATATAGCACAGCTGTGTAATAACAATCTTAGCACGGGTTCTCTGTCAGCTCACCTAGCTCGATCCGGAGCTCGGCGAGGCGTCGATCTGGAGCTCGGCGAGGAAACGGCCGCGGGGAGGAACTGGGAGACGTCGATCCGGAGCTCGGCGAGGCCGGACCAGCTGCGGCGGCCCCCAGTCGTCAGTGTCAGGGGAGAGGGAGGGAGAGCAGTCGTCTCCGGCGGCCTTCTCCGACGAGCACCCAGGCAGGGACAGGGATGGGGGGAGTGGGCGCAGTGGCGGGCGCTGCTACGGTGGGCGGGGAAGGAGCAGTGGTGGCGTGCCCTGGCCGGCGGCCGTCTCCGGCGACCGCTGGGTAGGGGCAGGGACGGGGGGAGTGGGCGCAGCGGCGGGCACTGCTACGGTGGGCGAGGGCGGAGCAGTGGTGGCGTGCCCTGGCCGGCGCCCGTCTCCGGCGACCGCCCGGGTAGGGGCGGGCTCGGGGCAGGGGAGGGCTCAGGGGCAGGGGGCGGTGAAGGTGGAGGCGCGACGGCAGAGGCGGAGGCCCGACGGCGGCTGGAGGCGCGGCTGGCCGGCACCGGTGGGGAGGGAGGCGCGGCTGGTGGCGCGGCACCGGGGGCTCTGGCTGTGAATTGAATGGGGAGAGGAGGGAGGAGGGAGGCGCGGCCAGGCCTATTTGCACTCTTGGGCCCTGTTTGACGAGTGCCGGCCCGATGGGGCACTCGGCAACATTTTTCTTTTTTCTTTTTTTTGCTGCAAACCTTTCGTACTTACAGCTTTTAAAAAAACATTTTTTAAACCTTTGCCGAGTGCCCCACCTTCTGGCACTCAGCAAAGGTACTCGTTATTTCATATGCTTTTTTACTTTGTTTAGTTCCAAAACTCAATTTTTCCCGGATGAAGTTCCAAAAATCCTTGTTAAATTCACTTAGAAATTTATGTTCGATGCTTTTATAAATTATTGGCCAACATTTCATGTAATTGTTGTTCAAATCCAATTTATCGTAAATAAAATTCAATAATTGCGGTAAAAAATTAAAAATTGTCAAACGGATCCGAAAAATTGCCAAAATTTTACAGGAAACGATCTTTGTTCTCTAATCCATATTGAAAAAATTTTGAAGTGAAACTCCAAATCGAAATTCAAATTGTCTCTAGATCTTACAGGATAATTCTCAAATCTCAGAAACTTCTCAGGAGATGCTCCGATTTGTAAGCAGCGTACGTGTTAACTGTGCCAAAACATTCTCAATTTTTTACCATAGCCTCTACGTATGATATCGTGACAACTCGATGAATTTCAAGATTTTCAGACTTGTTTGCTTTTTATAGAATTTTCAGACGTTTCCACCACACGTTTGTGGTCATGTTTCGCGAACACGATGTTCGAAAATTCTGGTCTGGCCCTGGATACGGTCTCACATGAGACTCAGTGACAAGAATATCATTTTTTTATTCACTTTTTTCGGATATTCGAAGCCCTTGCAGTTCAAATCCAAAAAATTACCGAAAATTCATTTAACTAAAATAAATTGACGAAATATAGTAAAATCACTCAGAAATGTACAAAACTTCAACACAGAGCAACATGTATTGTAATACAACAGTACAAAAAGTTTAGGGGGCAAAATAAAAAAAATTGGTTTGCCGAGTGTCAGACGGTGACACTCGGCATATAGCATGAGTTGCCGAGTGTCGCAAGGTGACACTCGGTATATAGGAAGGTTTACCAAGTGTCGTATGGTGACACTCGGCATATATGTGGGTTTGCCGTGTGTTAACATGTGACACTCGGCAAAATGCTAACGGAGGTCGACGGTGTTACCCGGACATGAAGTTGCCGTGTGTCTATTGTTTGCTGAGTGTAGGCACTCGGCGTATACAATTATGCCGTGAGTTTTATGTTTGCCGAGTGTCTTCTTCGGGACACTCGGCAAACATGTTGTTTGCCGAGTGCCCGAAATCTTGCCCACGGCAAAGCTGGGGACACTCGACAACTTAGGTGTTTCCGGTAGTTTGTTCACCTAGATTACCTTATATTTTGGTACAAAATTTGAACCCTCAATTCATGAGTACATTACAAATAAATCACTTAGATTTAGGGTCACCTCCAAATAAAATGAAGAACTTTGAATCCTCTTAGATAACCTCGTCCATGATGAACCCAGAGATAGTTGGTCATGGATTCCTATGATCTCGGGTGCTAGCAGCTCACGGGTGTCAAGCTCTAATCGTTGTCATTTAAGGAAAAATGTATTGAAATGCACGTGTCTACAAACAAGAAAAGTCCGAAAATGAGGAGCAAATAAATCAATTATTAGATCTTATGTATATGTGCAATTATCATGCGGTTGTCCCCTGGAATAAGCGATTCCGACGACCTCTCTTGCCAATATAAAATCCAGCACATGCTTCCATCCGTATCCATATGAAAAATGACACCATGGCGGCATAACTGATGATTATTTTGAATTTCTTTGTCTAGAGTTGACTTTCACCAGGTTTAATTATATGTATCTCAAGCTTCAAATTAGTTTTATTTAATTCCCATAAAATATGTTTTTTTGACGCAACCCATAAAATATGTTTTGATTAAGTATTTGTTTGAACTTATTATAGATATTAATTTTCTTAATGACGATTTTTTTCTGGCCAATATAAAATCCAACAAATCCTTAACGTCCATGTCTTGACGAAAAATTAACTATACGGCGGCATAACCGATGATTATTTTGGATTTCTTTGTGAAGACTAAGTATATGACTTTTTTTTCAAGTGAATGGTACGTCCTAGCTAATCAAGAACGAATAAGGCCCGGAGGCGTTTATAACTAGCCAGTGCAAACGTCTCCATGGACCAAGCCGCAGAACATCAAGCAGATCATGGATATCCCAAAGGTCGACCTACGCGGTGTCGAGCCTGGGGTTCCGGGCTGGGAGGAAGCCCGGGCCGCCGTGACGTACGGCTTCCATGGTAGCCTACGGCTGCGTCGTTGTCGCGTACGACGCTCTAGAACCGGCGCTCCGGGAGGTGCTGTTCGGCCGTGCCTTTCCGGAGCTCTTTCAGCTTCCGCTGGAGACCAAGAAGCGGAACGTATCCACCAGGTGGTTCAGAAGCTACATAGCAAGAGCAGAAACGGACTATGAGAGCGTCTGCGTCCATGAACCCACGGACGACGGCAACATCCACGAATTCACCAACTTGTTCTGGCCGCAGGGTAACCCGGAATTCAGGTAACACCTCCAATCAAGTCCTGGTCGTTTCTTGACACTACTGCATGCATATTTTGACACACGTACAATTAAATTTGTGCTCCTGACTAAACCTGAACCTGTCGCTCCCGACCCGTCGGTCCAGTGACATAATGCTGCGATATGCAAAGAACTTGCTGCAACTGGAGCAGACGTTGCAGAGGGTGACCCTGGAAGGCCTCGGCGTCCCGGAAGACACTATCCGCTCCCACCTCCGCTCGCTCACCCACACTCTCCGGCCGTCGCATTACGGCGTACAGCAAGACACTGCAGGTAGCCGCCGACTGTCCATGGCGGTGCACCGCGACTTCAACATGAGCACCCTCATCGTACAGCACGAAGTGGAAGGACTCGAGGTTCAAGCAAAGAACGGGAGCTGGCTCCCCATTCGTGCCGAGCCGGACACGTTTACCTTCCAAGCTGGCGAGCTATTCACGGTATAGTATAGCCCATCGGATGGATCGATCAAACGGGGAAGCATTAGTTCTCCAAACTATTCTGACGACTATCACCGCATGTATTGCAGATCCTCACCAACGGGAGGGTGCCGGCGTCCGTTCACCGCGTTAGGACGCTGAGCAACCGCGAGCGCTTCTCCATGATTTTTAGCAGCTGGTCTGGGGACGGCGACGAGGTCAGCGCGATGGACGAGCTCGTCGATGGAGAGCACCCACTGAGGTATAATCCTTGTAGGCCGGCTCGACGAATACGTCGACTTCCTTTTCATCGAGGAAGGCCGCAAGCTGGATGACCCACTCAAGGCTTTCTGTGGAGTCCACAAGGGTAATAAATCCATGGAGTGATCACGACTCAAGCTTCAGCTAGCCATCGGACCTCAAATTCTGGTTGCTGTCATGTAAATCAAATAAACGGCTTTGCTTGTTTAGTCCAACATATATAATTCAATAATTGTTTGTTGTGTACTACTAGTGGCGATGCACAAGTGGCGTGCTCATGACAATGCTAAGACTAGATGGTCACCCTGCTCGGGACTTCGGGAGAAGATATCCCTATGCCATGTGTCACTAAATGTCATGAAACGGACACAACCAAGTCATACATGTTCAGCACCGTATGACTATTGAGTACCTTGCTGCGAAGAAATATTTTTTTAATAATATTCTTGATTGGCTAGCACAACCATCTCACACACTATCCCAAAAAAAGATTTTGAAAGAAAGGCCGCATGATTAACATAGGTAGGCATAAAAGGGTGTCGCCTCTGTTAACGTAGGGGCCATGGGAAAACACTCACCTCTGTTAATCTTTAACAGAGGCAAGCGTCCTAAGAAGCCTACCTTCCTTAATGCCGCAACAACGGAGGCAGTCGATTTTAGTCGCTTGTCTCTGTTAAACAAATGGAGGTGGGTGTGCTAAGGCACCTGGCTCTTCTAGTCTTCATTAACAGAGGCGGGTCACTTAAGATGCACGTCTCCGTTAATAGTTTAATGGAGGCGGGCTCCGTTAATGATTAACAGAGGTGGCCACCTTAGGATGTTTGGCTCTATTAATGAAAGATTAAAAATATAGCCCAACCACCCCATTTTCTTCCTGTAAGCTCACCAATCTATTTTGGTGTAGTGAGCAGCTCTGTTTCTCAAAAAAATCTATTTTTCAAGGGGGAGGTTTTGATGTTGGTTTCTTTGAGGCTGGTGGCCACAGGAGGTTGTGTACAGGTGAAGGTCATCTTGCTTTGATCGTCATGATAGAAGGGAATTTGATGATAACCGGAGTATCCATAAGGAAACAGAAGAAGGAATGGTGGCCAACCGTTCCAACATCTCATCGATGAAGGGCAGAGAGAAATGATCCATCTTGGTTGCCTCGTTAAGCCTCCTGTAATCTATGCACACATTCTCTATCCTATGACGGTTCATTGTGGGATTTACTCGTTCTTGTCATTTCGAACAATCGTCATACCACCTTTCTTTGGTACAACATGCACATGGGCTCACCTACTCGCTATTAGGAACAGGACAGATTATTCCAGCATGCAACAGCTTCAAAACTTCCTTCTTTACTACCTCTCGCATTGCGTTGTTGAGCCTCCTTTGGGGTTCTCTAGAAGGAGTTGAGGCAAGATCTATGGGAATGTGATGGGTGCAAAGAGTAGAACTAGTTCCTTTTAGATCTTAGAGTGAGTAGCCAAGCACAGAATGATGTTTTTCAAGAACAGTGATCAGCTTAAAGGCTTCCGCCTCTGAGAGCTTGTCACTTATGATTAGGGAGTTTGGCAATCATTGTTGAGAAAGGCATACTTGAGACCAGATGGAAGGGACTTTAACTCGATCGGAGGTCGAGGTGTCTCTTTGGATTTGTCAAGATTAAGAGGTTCATCATATTCAGCCCCTCTTGAACAAAGTGTTGGATGTAGTCCTCAAGATCAGGCTAGGCTGCTGTCGATGTGGGACCCATGGGATACCCCACAAGGAAGAGAGAAGATCTAGTCTAACTAGGTTTCCTTTTATGTAATCCTAGTAGTAGTATTATTCTGTAATCCTACTAGGAACTCTCATTGTAAACCGACTAGGACTCTGACCTCCTGACCGTATAAAGGAGGGTGGGGTTTCTAGCGGAGCAGAGGATCACAACCTTGACAACTGTAACAACACAACACCAGACAATCAATACAGCGCAAGGGCTAACGCCGACTGGACGTAGGGCTATTACTCGATCAGCGATCGAGGGTCCGAACCAGGATAAATCGACTTTCTCTTGCGTTCACCGTCGAGTTCCGCATACGCTGAAGCTCGAACAAAACTGCCCCGGGTACCCCCCGTGGCAGGCTATCGGTGATCAAACATCGACAGCTGGCGCGCCAGGTAGGGGCTTTCGGCGAATTTGCATCCGAGAGCTCGATGGACCTCGACAACATGATATTCTCAACGGGATCAACCTTCATCTTTGGTTCGTGGATCTGCGTGGCAGGCGACAATGGCAAGCTCCAAAGCCGTCTTCTCGAAGATTCGGTTCACCATGAAAACTTTTCTATTTTGGCGACTACGACAGATCAAATCACCGGAAGATTCGCGCAGCTCATGATGTCCGATTCAACTCAAGTTTCACGGCTTTGCGCATCTGACTCGAACTCAGGCTCCGCATCCAAGATGGAGTATGACCCGAGTTCTTTCGATAATCCGAGTTCTTTTCCAATGAGGCTACAGAACGTGGCCTTGGCATATCAAGAATACAACTCGGAGTGCACTCAGAATCTTTTCAAGAAGTCGGATCTTTTCCCGTTTGGACTCCACAACATGGCAAGGTCTTACCAAGCACAGCTCGAAGGATCCCTCGACCCAGTGCTTAGAATGCCACTAAAAGGAGCTCAGGAAGGTCTCGTACTAACTATAACATCTCAAGACTGCATCATCCACTGGCCAGGGTCTATTCCTGAGGATAGCAGTACCCGACGGGTCGGCACGACGAAAACAACAATTCTACCCTACCAAGAAGGAGACTCGATCTGCGACCTTGAAGCCTCTACTAAAGTTATTAGCAACTCCGACAGTATGGAAACCAACACTAATAACAGAACAATTCATGCACGGGAAGTACTCATGGTTCGCCGTCCTCGATCACCATTGATCCCCCAGAAGCACCCGACGTCAGGTCATCAGATGAATCTGAGTCCAACATATCACCCTTTTCTCAGGGCTACGATGGTGAGACCGAGAATCAAAGGCAAGCCAGAGATAGAAGAAACAAGTTGAAACAAGGACGCCAGTGACGTGCTAGGCAGCGCAAGGAAGCTTGGATCAGATATGAGTCAGAATTGGCTGAGTATGATAGAAGAAAATCAGAACGAGAAGTCGAAGAAAGATGCATGGCAAATACACCCTACGATAAGATCCGAGAAGCACTAGAAGAACTCAGAGTGACCTCACATCCCAGTGAAAAACAAGAACATCTCCGAGACTTTCTTCGGTCAGCAGCCCTGAGGACGCACGACGGAAGGACCCGCTCAAGACTACCTGCCAAGTCAACGTCTCATAGGAAAGAAGATCAAAATCAAAGGAAGTCCACTTTCGAGAGACTTGAACCAAGTGGAAGTCATAACAGAGAAAGTAGAAGGGACCATAGTCAGAACTACCGAGTTGAACAACCAAGAAAGACTAGAAGCAGAGCGCCTACCCAGACAGCCTCGCAGAACTACTCTCACCAAAACAACAGTTGACCAGAAGGAGGTGCCGAATCAGAATACCAAGAAGCCGGAACGCACGATAGATTCCCCTCTTTTGCAAACAGACTTGCTTCAATACGACTACCTCACAAGTTCAAGCCGTCCAACCACTCTAAGTATGATGGCAAGATTGAACCAAGGCAGTGGCTCAGGATATACTCGCAATCGATTGAACTGGCCGGAGGAGACGACGATATCAAGACCCTGTTCTTTCCCATGTCCCTAGAAACCATGCCCCTCCAATGGTTCGACAAATTGAATCCAGGATCAATCAGAAATTGGGAGGACTTGCAAAGAGTTTTCTATCAAAATTTTGCAGGTATCATTATGCACCCCATCACCCATGCAGAACTAAAGGGACTCAAGCAGAAAGGAGGCGAAAGTCTCAGAGATTACTATCGACGATTTGGCAAACTACGAGCTCAAGTACATGACATCACCGAACAAGAAGTAATCGAAGCTTTCTCTCACGGGATCATGGCTAGGTGGCAATTTCAAGACTTCTGCAAAGAAAACCCGAGAAACAATGAAGAATTCAGATGAACAGTAGAAAAGATGATTACTGCAGAGGAGAAGACACGAGAAAGGTTCCCGGGTAGAAACAACCGAGACAACTCGGACAAGCAAAATCATCGAAACAACAGGCATCAGGAAAGGAAACATGGACCAGACAACACCGTGGCGATGGCTGACAAATCAAAGAAGTTTTACAAACCCAGAAGATATGACGACATTGAAAATATGCATTGCATCTTACACCCTAATGGAAAGCACACCATCGAAAATTGCTATACCTTCAAAGATCGATACACAAGAAAAGATAGTAAGGAGAACACCAAAGAAGACAATCAGAAAAAAGATGAGGACAACCACAAAGACAAGGGATTCCAAAAATTCAGGGGAACGGTAGCAATGATCTTCGCCGGGGACCCAGATTCCAGAAGCAAACATCAAGAAAAGCTATCCCTACGGACCATCATGGCAGCAGAACCAGCTACTCCAAGATATCTCAATTGGTCACAGTATCCAATTTAATTTTCAAGAGAAGACCAATGGACTAGCGTAGGAAACGCAGGCCATTACCCACTGGTTCTAGATCCTATTATTGCTGGAATGACCGTCACAAGTACTAATCGACGGAGGAGCCGGACTCAACATCATTTTTTCAGAAACTCTAAGGAAGATGGGACTACAACTCGCCGGGATGATTACACCAACGAGTACCCCTTTTATGGCATAGTACCTGGCAAGGCGGCCATGCCACTTGGACAAATTACTCTACCAGTTACTTTTGGAACTCCTTCAAACTACCGTACAGAGTTCATCAAGTTTGAAGTTGTAGACTTTGATTCATCATATCACGCAATCCTCGGGCGCCCAGCACTAGCAAAATTCATGGCAATACCACATTATCCGTACCTGTTGC
Organism: Miscanthus lutarioriparius; assembly: GCA_904845875.1. Classification (NCBI taxonomy): domain Eukaryota; kingdom Viridiplantae; phylum Streptophyta; class Magnoliopsida; order Poales; family Poaceae; genus Miscanthus; species Miscanthus lutarioriparius. Next base: position 77,776,885 of record CAJGYO010000005.1, read on the forward strand.
TTAAGATGCCAGGACCTAACAGTATACTTTCTCTTCGAAGCGATTTGAAGCGCACTTTTGACTGCGACATTCAGGCAATTCAAATTGCAGCAAAGGCACAAGCCGACAATGGTAGAAAAGAAATAGCCACTATTGCCGCAGAAATAAGCCCAGAAGAGCTAGAGATACCGGCTAAAAGGCTAGCGTCCTCGCACCACCAAAAGAATCCGATGTCAAGCAAATCGACCTGGGCACTGGTGATCCTTCCAAAATGGCAACCATCAGCGCCCACCTCTCGGCAAAATAAGAACTCACGCTCACCAACTTTCTTCGGGACAACAAAGATATCTTCGCTTGGAAGCCGGCCGACATGCCAGGTGTCCCAAGAGAGTTGGCTGAGCACATAATTGATATCAATGAAGGCTCCAAGCCTGTGAAGCAACGGCTACGACGATTCTCACCTGACAAGAAGGCAGCAATTAAAAAAGAAATCACAAAGCTAATGGCAGCCGGATTCATCAGAGAAATCCTTCATCCAGATTAGCTAGCAAACCCAGTACTAGTACAGAAAAAGAACACGGACGAATGGTGCATGTGTGTCGACTACACAGATCTCAACAAACACTGCCCGAAAGATCCGTTCGGCCTACCACGCATTGATCAGATAGTTGATTCAACAGCAGGATCTGCCCTATTATCCTTTCTTGATTGCTATTTATCACCAGATCGCATTAAAAGAATAAGACCAGAGCAAGACATCTTTCATCACTCTGTTCGGTGCCTACTGCTACAAGACCATGTCGTTTGGGCTCAAGAATGCTGGTGCCACTTACCAAAGAGCTATCCAAACGTGCCTTGGTGATCAGATCAGCGAAAAAGTAGAAGCATACGTGGATGACGTGGTGGTAAAAACAAAGAACCCGGATACACTGATTGAAGACTTAAAGCAAACCTTCGAGAACCTGAAAAGGTGGAGGTGGAAATTAAACCCAAACAAGTGTGTATTCGGAGTTCATTCAGGACAACTACTCGGATTCTTGGTCAGTCATCGCGGAATCAAAGCAAGCGCCAACCAAATTCGAGCCATAACAGAGATGGGCCCTCCTCGAAGCGTCAAAGATGTGCAAAAACTAACAGGCTGCATGGCGGCCCTCAATCGTTTCATATCAAGACTCGGTGAAAAAGGGTTACCTTTCTTTAAACTACTAAAGAAGACAGACAAGTTTGAGTGGACGGAAGAAGCCAATGAAGCTCTCAAGAAACTTAAGGCATACCTCACCTCCTCACCAGTTCTCACACCTCCAAAGAAAGACGAAGACATGATGCTATACATTGCGGTGAATTCTACCATGATCAGCACGGCAATAGTCGTAGAAAGAGAAGAAGAAGGGCGCGTATATAAAGTACAACGTCCCATATACTACATCAGCGAAGTACTATCAGAATCAAAAATCCGGTACCCGCACGTGCAGAAACTACTCTACGCTCTCCTGATCACTTCATGCAAGCTCCACCACTATTTCGAAAGCCACAAGATTACCGTGGTGACAGATTTCCCCCTCGGAGACATCCTACACAATAGAGACGCAACAGGGCGCATATCTAAGTGGGCAGTTGAACTTGGTGCCCTCAAAATCGATTTCACCCCGCGGAAGGCAATTAAATCTCAAGCCCTTGCAGATTTTGTGGCCGAGTGGACAGAAATTCAACAACCTATGTCAAATACCATCCTTGACCATTGGAAGATGTACTTTGATGGATCACTCAAGCTAGGCGGAGCCAATGCAGGAGTACTCCTAATTTCTTCAGACGGAAAACAACTCAAGTATGTCCTTCAGATATTATGGCAAGCTACAAACAATGAAGCAGTGTACGAAGCCCTCATCCACGGGCTCCGAGTGGCAATTACCCTCGGAATCAAACGGTTACTCGTGTACGGAGATTCGGCAGTAGTCATCAACCAAGTCAACAAAGACTAGGACTGCACCAAAGAAAACATGGGCACCTACTGTGCTGAAATACGAAAGCTCGAAAAACATTTTCAAGGATTAGAAATTCTACACGTCCTGCGCGATTCTAATATTGCAGCAGACGTCCTCGCCAAGCTCGGATCAGATAGGGAAAAAGTTCCACCCGGCGTATTCATAGAGGAGTTATCAGCCCCCTCTATCAAACAACCCGGTGAAATAGCCCCTGAGCTTCAAGCTAAAGACAACCAGATCTTGGTAATCAACACCTCATGGACCCAGGTCTTTATTGATTATATCAAAGAGAACAAGTTTCCAGCGGATAAAGAAGAGGCTACTAGAGTTGTCCGCAGAAGCAAGAACTACATTCTAGTAGGGGAAAATTTGTACAGAAGAGCCGCATCATCAGGAGTACTCCTAAAATGTGTCTCGTTTGACGAAGGCAAAGAGATCTTAGACAAAATACACTCAGGTTGCTGTGGAAATCATGCTGCTTCAAGAACACTAGTCGGCAAAGCTTTCCGCACCGGATTCTACTAGCCAACCGCTCTGAAAGACGCAGAAGAACTCGTCAGAAAATGCAAAGGCTATCAAATGTTCGCAAGACAAGCTCATGTACCAGCTCACAATCTCGCCATCCCACACGCTGGCCTTTCTCCTGCTTTGAAATTGGATCAAGTAGGACCTCTCAAGAAAGCAAAGGGCGGTTTCGAGTACATCTTCTTAGCAATTGACGAGTTCACCAAGTGGATTGAATACAAACCACTCGCAAAATACAGCGCAGCCAAAGCAGTCGAGTTCATCCAAGACATTATGCACAGATTCGGCATGCCCAATCGAATAATCACAGATTTGGGCTCTCCCTTCACAGCTACGGAATTCAAAAGTTGGGCATAGGACTGCGGTTTCAGCATAGATTACGCGTCAGTCGCACATCCAGAAGCCAACGGACAGGTAGAAAGGGCTAACGGACTCATACTAGCTAGATTAAAGCCAAGACTGTATGAAGAACTAGTAGACTATGGATCCAAATGGATTGAAGAACTACTCAAAGTGGTATGGGGGCTACAAACTCAAATAAGCAGGGCCACCGGTTACTCACCCTTCTTCCTAGTTTACGGGTCAGAAGCCATACTACCTGCCGACTTGATCTGAACATCACCAAGGATAGAACAATATGACGAAGGAGAAGCAGAACACACCAGAAGATTAGAACTCAACAGTTCAGAAGAAGTCAGAGTAAACGCTACCCTGCAATCAGCCAGATACTTACAAGGTTTAAGACGCCACTACAACAAGAGTACTCAGCCTCGATCACTCCAAATCGGAGATCTAGTACTAAGAAGAATTCAAAAAACTGACGGACGCCACAAACTACTCAGTCCATGGGAAGGTCCTTTTATTGTCACAAAAGTCACCGGACCAGGCACATACAAGTTGACAACCGAGGATGGAAAAGAAGTCAGCAACACATGGCACAACAGCCAAATAAGAAGATTCTACGTGTGAAAGCAACTCAAGGAAGAATATATATTCAAGCCGCAAGGAATCAATGTTCATGATCAATACAGATAATGTTCATCGACAACATATGTATTATTATGGCTCATCAACGATTCATGATCAATAAAGATGGTCTTTCTACACAACATATGTCTTGTTTTGACTTTCTTCGAGTTGTCTTCATTGAGCATTCCGGTCGAGAGCAAAAGAGCTGAAAAGATGCTTGAGCCCGCCGATGAGGGTAGCTAATCAGCTAACACCTGAACAAAAAGCAAAATGGTTGAAACACGCCTGAGCATACCGGCCGAGAGCAAAAGAGCTGAAAAGATGCTTGAGCCCGCCGATGAGGGTAGCTCATAAGCTTACACCCGAAACAAAAAGCAAAATGGCTGAAACACGCCTGAGCATACCGGCCGAGAGCAAAAGAGCTAAAAAGATGCTTGAGCCTGCCGATGAGGGTAGCTAATCAGCTAACACCAACAAAAAAGCAAAATGGTTTGAAACACGCTTTGAGCATTCCGAGAGAGCAAAAGAGCTGAAAAGATGCTTAAGCACTGCCGATAAGGGTAGCTAATCAACAACACCAACAAAAAGCAAAATGGTGAAACACGCTGAGCATACCGGTAGAGCAAAAGAGCTGAAAACATGCTTGAGCCCCGCCGATGAGGGTAGCTAATCACCTAACACCAACAAAAAAGCAAAATGGTTTGAAACACCTTTGAGCATACCGGCCGAGAGCGAAAGAGCTGAAAAGATGCTTGAGCCTGCCGATGAGAGTAGCTAATCAGCTAACACCCAAACAAAAAGCAAAATGGCTAAAACACGCCTAAGCATACCGGCCGAGAGCAAAAGAGCTGAAAAGATGCTTGAGCCCGCCGATGAGGGTAGCTAATCAGCTAACACCCGAACAAAAAGCAAAATGGCTGAAACACGCCTGAGCATACCGGCCGAGAGCAAAAGAGCTGAAAAGATGCTTGAGCCCGCCGATGAGGGTAGCTAATCAGCTAACACCCGAACAAAAAGCAAAATGGCTGAAACACGCCTGAGCATACCGGCCGAGAGCAAAAGAGCCAAAAACATGCTTGAGCCCACTGATGAGGGTAGCTAATAAGCTGACACCCGAACCAAAAGCAAAATGGCTGAAACATGCCTGAGCATACCGGCCGAGAGCAAAAGAACTGAGGGTAGCTAATAAGCTAACACCCGAACCATTCGAAGATCCTAGGAAGCGCTACATGGTTTCACTAAGGAAAGGGCTCGAACGACACTTGTTTCTACTCGGCAAGACCTGAAGGAACAAGACGAGGCTTTCAGAGCTCAACCATGAAGTGCTCGAGGGCTTGTCGAAAAGGGTAGCTGGTAAGCCAAAGATGTTTTTGCAACCAGGGAAAGGACCAGATGCTGGCCACGTCTCAAGTTAAGCAAATAAGCCAAAAAGAAGAAGCTGAAAGTACACTAGATCGCTGGCCCCAAGTCTTTTCAGTACTAACAAGAGCAAAAAGGTTGTCAAAACAGAGATCTACTCACCTCGAGTTGTTTACACGGCGTAGACGAAAGCCAGACAAGCACTTGACAAATCAAGAAAGTCTATCAAGGCAACGGTCTACATACACCAAGTGGTTTATACAACGTAGATGAAAGTCAGAACAAGTAACTACTCGGAGAAAATTCTGATCACTTGGACAACTCATTTAAAGAATAAGCAAGGATTAGACATCCAGACAAAGAAGACATCAACAAAGATAAAGGATCTTCATTCAAGAAGAAGTATAAGTATTCTATTACAAAAGCCAGAGTACAAAGGTCGATTACATTCAAGCATTGTCATCAGGAGTAGAAATATCAATATTAAGATTATCAACAATCATACTGGCTAAGTCTTCGACCTCAGGCTCCGCCCTTTCAACAGCATCAACATATTTTCGACTTTCGGCTTCGTCAGCAATCTTGGACAGGGGAAACTCCGGAGAAAGAACTCAGACCTGGGCAAGAACATTCCTAGTACACAGTTGGGCGCACCTCTTCATGAACTCCTAGAAACGGGTCGAAACCTAGGGGATAAACTAACCCCAAGACTGACCATCATCCGCTGAAGTCCGGAGGAGACTGGCTACTGACCGAAATGATTTCCACAAAGCATTCCAGTTTTCAGTAGCCGTCGCCAACTTACCAGACAAGTCTTGAATAGTCTTTTGAGCCTGCACAAGATCTTTGTCAGCTCCATGCCTAATCAGTTTGGCAAGCGCGAGTTCTTCTTCAGTCTGAGTAATTACCTCCTTAGCCCTGTTGTGACTATTGCGGGCGGCGGTCTTCATTTCCTCAAGACCCTCCGAGAGCTTCTGCTTTTCAACTCGAGAGAGCTAGACCAGGCAACAAAAAACAAGTCAGCGAAAGGAAAATCAGAGTACAAAAGAAAAAACAAGTCAGCGAAAACGGAAGTCAGAATACAAAAGGAAATAAAAAGAACACGCAATACCTTTGCACTCGTTCTTCACAGCATCCTTCTGCTTCTCTACCTCTACCACCCGGGCACAAAGAGTTTTCTCCTCCTTTTGGTGCGTTTGACGCTCGGTCTCCAACTTGGCCTAGAGGAGGTCAAGCTCGGCCTTCAAAGCACTCACCTCGGAGGACAACTTTTTCTTGGTTTCAGACGAGAAAAAGAAGCCGGTATGATCGCGAGAAAAAGACTGAGCAAATAGAGAGAGAGAAAAACAAGGCGTGAGGACAAGAGAAAGACGAACAGCCTAAGAAAGAATCTCAGAAAAACTTATCTGTAGCTTTTCCCCGAAAGAAGTCGCAAAGGTCGCCAAGTTCCCCCAGGCTGCGGTCAGCTCAGACAACCGATGAGTAGCATCAAATTGATGCAACACATCATCATCCAAGCACGAAGCACCGGTACCAAGGGGAGCTGAGGGAGAAGCCGGCGCAGGCAAAGAAGGCAAGGCCAGAGCTGTGTCCTAGGAAGCCCCGGCTACCTCCTCAGAAGTACCCACCACCGTGACCACAGTCACCTCTGGAGCAATAGGGTCAACAGCAGGGGGGGCAGCTTCCCTCACAGCCACCTCACCGACTGTACTCTCTGAGTCCTTCGACTCAGTACACGGGGGCGCACCAGAGGGCTGACTAGAGGGCGGCGGAGGAGTAAGAGAAGGCGAGGGACTGCAAGATGATAGAGAAACTCGTCGATAAGAATACAAGTCAGGAAAAAGGAAGGCAAAAGCAAAGAAGCACAACAAAGAGTCACTTACTCAGCTATCTTTTTCTTCATAAAACCGAAAGAAGACCTTGCAGGAGGAACTATGGCGACAAAAACATCACCGCCACCCTGCGACAGGAGCGGCGCAGCTGGTACTAGAGTCCCAGAAGACCTCGACAGGAGCGGCGCGGCTAGTACCAGAGCCCCAGAGGAACTCGATACCAGAGCCCCAGAAGAACTTGGTGCCGGAGCCCCAAAAAAACTCGTACCCGACGACCGCTTACTACAAAAAGATCAAGACCAAAGTCAAAACAAAAAGGAGTGGTTCAACAACAGGAAAACAAGAAAAGAACTCACCAACGAGTAACAAGGGCAGCATCATCGTCCTCTTCCTCCTCACTCTCGACCAAGGTTGCCAAGGCACCAGCTGAAAAAGGACAAAAGTACTCGATTAGAGACAAAAACAAAAAACAAAGGAACAGAGCGTATTAATATGCTCACCTAAGAGCATGCTAGCTACAACTGGAGTACCTGGATGAGTACTCGACTGGCGAGACTTCTTGGCAAAAGACAAACCAGAAGAAGAACTTTCAGCTCGCCCCCTCTTTCCGACACTGCGAGGGCCTCGAGGAACTGGACGAGGGACATACTCCACATATACATCATAAACCGTGGAAGTAACACCAGGAAACATTGTGGTGGATTGAAACTTACTGGTTGAAGAAGCCCCAGCAAAACTATCCGCAGTCCCCGCAATGGCAGGGCAGGCATCAAGGGGAATCAGGTCAACAAAGTTACGCCCCAATTCCTACAAAAAGAATAAAACAACAAGACAAGGAAGATTAAGCAAAAAATGGATAACAGCAAAAGAAATACAAAAAGTACCCGCACAAAGAGAAAACAACTCACAGTAGGAGGCAGGTTTTTAGCACAGTACTCGGAGACAGTAAGCGGGACGACACTTGCTCCTTTCAGCATCTTCTGAAGACGCTCGAGTACCTCCTCATCAGTCAACTCAAGGGCAGGGACCATACGAGAAGGATCCTCAGCCCCAAAGTACTCAAAACCAAAGTGCTCTCGCTCCTTCAGACGCTGAACACGACGGCGAAGGAAACTCGAAACGATACCAAAGCCGGTCAAGCCCTGCTATTTTAGAGTACTTATCCTCTTAAGAAACGGTTGGATCGCCTGGAGCTCGTCCGACGTCAGGGAGTTCTTTTCCCACCGGTCATTAACCGAGGGACCAGAACCAGAAATGAACAGCGAGAGAAGGAATCAAATTAGTGGCATAGAACCAGTCAGCGCACCAATCCCTCATAGAATCAACCAGGTCATAGTCAAAGAATTTGCTTTTAAGACCCTGGCGAAACTGAATCCCGCAGCCACCAAGAACATTGGTGTCTTCGCGGTGGGGTTGAGGCTTCAGACGAAAGAAGTGACGGAAGAGAGAAAGAGAAGGAGGAATTCCAAGGAAAGTTTCGCAAAGATGTACAAAGACAGAAAGATGGAGGATGGCATTGGGAGCAAGATGGTTCAAGCTAACCCCAAAATAACCGAGAAATCGATGAAGGAAGGCGGAAGCAGGAAGGCAAAGTCCAGCACGGATAAAGGAGACGAAAAGAATGATCTCACCAGGACCTGGAGCAGGGACCCAATGCTCGCCTGGAGCTCTCCATTCAGCACTGTCCTTGCTCTAGATCAAACCATCGCTGACAAGCTCACGAAGCTGGTCTTCAGTCGTTGTTGGAGCCAGCCAAACCTTCTGGGTAGCTCTCATGGCCATGAACTCTTGGTTCTCGATCACGGAAAGGGATGACTCCTCGTCCACGAAGGTTGCCTGGGACTTGCTCGCGGCTTTCTTCCTACCCATGTACTAGCGGAAGCAAAAAGGCACTAGGGAAAGACGAGGCTAAGACGGCGGCGCTCAGGTGACGGCGACAATGGCAGCAGTGGATTTCTAAAAGCTAGGGTTTCAAGGCAAAAGCGGAGCAGTAAAGAAGAAGAAGACGAAAAGGCCTTTTAAATAGATCTTACAGCAGTAAAACGCGGCCCACTAGGCCCGTTAAAGCACGATGTGAGAGCGCAATGGTCCATTTACTGACACAGCTAAAATGACGGAAGACACAAATCCACATAACGGTACAGTTCAACGGGCAGATTTTGGACTTATCCATCCAGCAAAACGGCAGAGCTATCATATTGCTACAAAAAGAACTCATCAGCCATGAAGCAACGAAAGGTCACCTCACAAGGAGCATAACAACCCGGTCCTTATAGAAAGAACTCAGGAATCTCAAAAACAACCGGGACATTAGCAGAATAAAGAATCACAACTCAGAAGACAAGATTCTTTCCATTACAAATGACTTCAAAAGATACAAGATTACACATCTTACAAGACCCAATGAACTCGGTACTACAGCAGGCAAGGTAGCAAAAAGGAACCCGGAAACAACTAGGTTCTGGAACGACTACGTGCTCTAAATTGCTACTCGGTAGAGCAAACCGCACTTGGCTACACTATTTTCTTCAAAGGAAGAAAGCAGCACATCCAAGGCGGAGATCTGCGGCATGGCAGGACAACGTGGAACAAGAGGAGCCTGCAGGCATCTGTCTACCCAAGTCCGATGTGATACCAGATATGGTATTGATCTGCACCGGACAGTCTAAGGGCAGGCGTCGAGGATCAACCCAGAATTGCTGGATGAAGGAACGCATCCCACATCACAAGACTTCCTCCAACTACCGCCATGTACTTCCCGGAGCAATGCCACTGCAGGATTAGTCTACCTCTAATCCCTATCACAAGACTTCCTCCAGCTATGACAAGATGTACAAGAACTACAAAATACACCCGGGGGCTGCTCTACTTCACAAACTATCATATTCATGACTACGGGGATTTCAAACCACACAACAAAGTGCTCGATGAATCAAAACAGCACACAAAGAGAATATTTATAGACCAAAGAAGCGGTGCACATAGACCGGGAGCACTAGTGGAACAAACCTAACAAAGGACACGATGAAAAGACAAAATTCAATGAAAGAGAACTCAGGCGTGAAGGAACAGTACTCAACAACAAGCATATTCAGGAGAATATACCAACACTATACAACCCGTGAACAAAAGGCATTTACATTCAACCACCACCATACAACTACACCTGACAACAGCAGACTCTACCTCTGAAAGCAGTAGACTCTACATCTGAAAGCAGCAGACTCTACATCTGACAATAGCAGACTACCAGAGAATATGCCAAGATTCCGTATCCGAGTTCTTTTTGAAGAATGCTCGGGGGCTACATCAAGGGAAGTTCTCAGTTCTTTGAACCACTCAGATTCAAGACCCTCCAACTCTTTGTTCCAAATAGCAAGAGGCTCGGGGGCTACACTCAGTGAGTGCACTTTTTCTTCAAAAAAGCGCACAACACTCAAAAGACTTCTTCAAGTCAAGAGTTGTAAAACAACACAGGATTCAAGACCCTCTAACTTTTTTTCCAAATAGCAAGAGGCTCGGGGGCTACACCCAGTGAGTGCACTTTTTTCTTCAAAAAAAGCGCACGTCACCAAGGAGACTTATTCAAGACACACTACTTCAAGACCTCACAATATATCCTAGTTCTTTTTTATAAACAACCCTGGTATACTCGGCTACTCTTCGGCGAAGGATCAGAGCAACTCCAAGACATGACCCTCCAGCTACTTGTTCCAAATAGCAAGAGGCTCGGGGGCTACACCCAGCTGGATGCGCTTTTTTCTTCAAAAAAGCACGCACCACTCGAAGATCCCAGAAAGCGCTACATAGTTTCACTCAAGAAAGCACTCGGACGACACTTGTTTCTACTCGGCAAGACCTGAAGGAACAAGACAAGGCTTCCAGAGCTCAACCATGAAGTGCTTGGGGGCTTGTCGATGCGGGACCCATGGGATACCCCACAAGGAAGAGAGAAGATCTAGTCGAACTAGGTTTCCTTTTATGTAATCCTAGTAGTAGTATTATTCTATAATCCTACTAGGAACTCTCATTGTAAATCGACTAGGACTCTGACCTCCTGATAGTATAAAGGAGGGCGGGGTTCCTAGCGGAGCAGAGGATCACAACCTTGACAACTGTAACAACACAACACCAGACAATCAATACAGCGCAAGGGCTAACGCCGACTGGACGTAGGGCTATTACTCGATCAGCGATCGAGGGTCCGAACCAGGATAAATCGACTGTCTCTTGTGTTCACAGTCGAGTTCCGCATACGTAAAGCCCGAACAAAACTGCCCGGGTACCCCCGTGGCAGGCTATCGGTGGTCAAACATCGATGGCAGCTGCTTCTTGTAAAGTAATCGTAGGTTGGGCTGCTTCTTGTAAAGTTGTCGTCATTGCCTGATTCATGGGGTCAACTTCGGGGTAGAAATCAGCGATAGAGTTGACTAAACAATGTGAGCAGAATAGTGAACTTGTTTCTCCCAATTTCGGCATCTAGGTGCCCTTTGGTGACTCCATCGGTTAAGAGTTTGGACAGAGGTTGTCCTATTAGGAGATTGGCGGGAGAAATCTTGAAGATATAAAAGTCTAGGAGAGTTTCTAAACCTTCAATGGTAGTGGGGACCACTATTTGAAATCCCATTACTTCCAATGATGGTGCTAGATGGGTCTTTTAGGAGTTTATCGGTCGAGATTAACATTATGTCGTGACAATAGAAAGGAGTTTGACATCACATTCACCCCGATCATTGGATCATAGAAAACTTCTACATCATCTCCTCATATTTGGCATGAAATCCGTGTGGACATATTATCAACCCGAAGGACAATTGCAGAAACCTCGACCTCCATAGACCAGTCATGGCTCATGACGGCTGTGAGTTCCTTCAGATTCTTTTGATAGAACTCCTCATCGAGTGGATCCGAAGGATGATGACGGCTTGTAGAAGGTTTCTGTTGAAGAGGGTACTTTGATGTATTTCGAAAGTCGATGAAGAGATCATCCTTGATTTCAAAAGGAAATTCCAAAGGATGAGTTTCTTCTTCCTTTGGCAATTCCTGGATTGGTTTAGGAGGGCTACTAGTGGTTGGCTCTAGAGGTATGGTAAATGGTGTTTCGGCCACTAGAGCTTCTTCTTGATTGGGTTCGATAGCCTTCTTTTCTTTAGGAAACTCATTATGGACGTCAGCGTAGGAGTGTTCTTTAAGATTTTTTTGAGAAGCTGATAGGATCTAGATAGCTAGAGGCTGGGTGAATATCCTATAAAAATTCTCTATAAATTCACAATTTCACTAGTGCAAGATGGTTGGTACAAAATATGACCCTAATAGCAACCAAAAACTCTAGCTCTAGTTCAATACAAGAAAGCCCCCAACACAAGTCTAGTAGCGGTTGATCTCTAGCTAATTCACTTCACCACTCAAGCTACTAACTACACAACTAAACAAGAGAGCAAACTAGAGAGCTACTAACAACTAGAAAGGAACAACAAGATACTCTAGTGCTAAACTAAGCAAAGAGCTACCACTACTTAAACAACACAAGCAAACAAGCACTACAGAAGTGAATGAATGAATGAAATACAAGTGTACAGCTTTATACCGAACTGGGCAAGAGAGGTGACACAATGAATTTTTCTCCCGAGGTGCAGTTGCTTGCCAGCAACTTAATCCCCGTTATGGCGAGTCTTTTGGTGAGATGATTTGCGCACTAACAAGCATCACAAACTTGACCCACAACCTTGGGTGTCACAAGAATCACTCCCACAAGCCCTCTTTCTAGCCACACGCAATTTATTAGAGTATCATTTTACTTCCCGCGAGGTAGGATCAAAACCTCTCACAATTCCTTGATTGGGGGCAGAAATAATCACCAATTCCCCTCACCAATCACCGAAGCACCAACCGTCTAGGTGGCGGAAACCACCAAGAGTAACAAGAACGCCCAAGCTTCACAATCACTAGTGCCACCAAGATGCAATCAACAAATGCAATGCCTAGTGATGAATCGGTCTCTCGCAAAGTGTTTGCAAGAGCACAAGAGCAAGAGAGAGGAGGAGAGGCTTTTCTCAGCTTTCACAAGAGTTAGGAGGTTCAACAAATGGCCAAGAGAGCTCCAAGAGCCGGCCAACCCACTATATATAACCCTCTCCTAAGAAAATGGTCGTTAGGCCTTGCTGCTGGCGCAGCCGCCCACTAGCGGTTTGATCGCGGGCAGAGTCGGTCCGACCGCCAGCCCCGAAAGGTTGAGTAAAAGCGATGTTGCAGCCACCTCTGACCGGCAACGATGATTCCAGGTACAGGCCTTGGAAGCCCATTGATGAAAATGAAAAATCGATCCCAACAAACGCTGAAATCGGTGGTGTCTACTTCTTTGATGCGGGAAAGACTTCATTTCTCAAATAAGAAATCGTTTCTGTCTTTCTTCTCTGATTCTAACTCCACCTCAGATGTGATGAGGGCAGGTTCAGCCCTATATAAAGGGCTCTACCCTGGGGAGCTCGACCGGCAGGACTTGGTTTGCCTTCCTCCGTGATGGGTCAGGCCAGACTTGGCAGGCCATCACACCATCTATAAAAGATAGAATGATTTGCAACTTAGAACTAAGGGAGTAGAATTTATATAGAGTTTGAGGACCACTCCCATAGAGTATATTCGAACGGACAAAATAAAATTAGAAAACAAAGTAGAATTTATATAGAATTTCAGGACTACTCCCCTATGGTATATTTGGATGGACAAAATAAAATCAGAAAACGGAAATGAAATGAACGAAGACACATTTGGAGTTTAGACACATGAAGTGACCAAGAGATATCTGGCTTGTTTTGTTTCACGCCTCACTTACCTACGGGCGACGAGTCAGCTTTCGGGAAAATGAAATGTCTATTTTCTATTGCGCCGGATGCAAAATTCTTGGTGGTTGGCACACTTGAGCAAGGGTGAAGAAGTAAGAGTTGAAATGGAGTTGATCGAAATGATGCTGGCGTCGGTCCAGTGACCGGACGCTGAATCTAGAAGCACCGGACGCTGACTGCCTGCGTCCGGTCGCGCTGACTCGGCGGTACAGTGGCTAGGGTATACCACCGAACGCTGGCTGAGTCCGGTCGAGGTGGACCGGACGCGTCCGGTCGAAGAAAAATGGATTTGGCCCCTTACTGTACTCGACCGGACGCTGTGGCTCCAGCGTCCGGTCGGTTTGACCGGAGCGTCCGGTCAATACTTAGCCGTTAAGATCTAACGGTTCAGTTTTAACTCGGAATGACATGTGGCGTCCATCTTTGGACCGGACGCTGAGTCCAGGGTCCGGTCAAGTGGACTGGAGCGTCCGGTCAGAGCGCAGAGTACCCAGTGAAGGGGTACAACGGCTCTATTTCGTGGGGGCTTCTATTTAAGCCCCATGGCCAGCTGTGGCTCATATCTTTGGCCATTTCTACTGACATAGCAACCTTGTGAGCCTAGCCAAAGTTCTCCCACTCATTTCCATCATAGATTAAACATCTTTGTGAGATTGGGAGAGAATCCAAGTGCATTGCTTGAGTGGTTGCATCTAGAGGCACTTGGTGTTCGTGTTTCGCTGCGGATTTCACTTGTTACTCTTGGTGGTTGCCGCCACCTAGACGGCTTGGAGCAGCAAGGATCGTTGAGTGGAGGAGGTGATTGTCTCCGACTCCGATTGTGGTGATTGTGAGGGGTTCTTGACCTTTCCCCGGCGGAGCGCCAAAAGGTACTCTAGTAAATTGCTTGTGGCTTGTGTGATCCTCATCTTGTGTTGGTTGTGCGGCACCCTATTGAGGGTTTGGCGAGTGATGCCAATCAGCGCGTGAACCTCCAAGTGAGTGAATCGCCACAACGAGGACTAGCTTGCCGGCAAGCAAGTGAACCTCGGTAAAAATCATTGTGTTCATCATTGATTCCGAGGTGATTGGTCATCATTGTTATTCATCTTCGTGATTGATTGGTTCATTCATCTACACGGCGGTATAACCCTCTTGATCACTCTCTTTACTTTACCGCAAACTAGTTGACAAGCTCTTTAGTGTAGCTAGTTGTGAGAGCTTGCATGCTTGGTTGGTGTGGCTCTTTAGTTAGCCTTTGAGAGCACACTAACATAGGGTAGTGTCATTGCTCTTGTGTGAATTGACACTATCTAAACTAGAATTGTGGTAGGTGGCTTGCTTTTTTGAGTAGGCTAGCGCAACACTCGCTTCGCCTCATAATTGTCTAACCATTTGGTTAAGTGTTGTTGTAGAAATTTTTATTAGGCTATTCACACCCCCTCTAGCCATTAGGACCTTTCACAGTTGCCCCTACAAATGACCCACATATAAAAAACTGTAGTCCCTTCTTTCTCCTCGGGTCATTCACTCCAACCCGAGAAAGAAAGGTGAGGAGGCCTTGGGCATCTCCCAAAAATTGCTCTACTTAGGGGGAAAGGTTTTGGTCTCAAATCCTTTGGTAGAGAGGTTGTAGAAGGAAAAAAATGCTATTCCTCACCTTTTTTTAAGTTTTAATGGTTGGTTAGTGAGTAATTAGAGTTTTGCTTTTCTCTCTCTTCTACGGTGTCTGAGCTACTTATGAAGCAAATTAGACCCAAGTTTTGAATGTACTAGGGTAAATTAGGTAGGGGAACGAGATCATACCCTTATTTGGTCCATGTTTCTTGATTTTAGTGAGCAATTAGTTAGTTTATGGATGTTTCATGTGCATGTATATCTAGATCTAGGGTTTGGTTTTTTTATTAATTTCATTTTTGTAAATTTATGTTTGATGAAAATGGACTAGGGTTTGCATGAAAGATATTGGGTAAAATATAATTTTTGTTAATTGTTGTCTTTGAAATTATTTATTGTAATCAAAAAATATGTATTTTAATTATTTATGGATAAATGGGCCATTAATTAATTTTCCTCTACCATGGTGTGTTTGTATGCTTCATGTAATTATATTTGATTTATATTCATATATATCTGAAGTATATACAATTATTCTCAAGTAATTATTAATTTGATACATTTTTATATATATCTAAATAAGTAGTCCTTTAATGTTTTTGTTGTTGTTGTAAAAGATGGAGTACAGGAACTCTTGGATGTATGGTTTGTTAAGGTTCAAGGCAGGTTTTCGTGAAGAGGTGGATAAATTTATTGAAGCCGCAGAGAAGCATGCAACGATGTTGACTGAGAATAAGGATATAATTATTTGTTCCTATAAAGATTGCAAGAACCGTATGGCATGGACAGATGTGACTATCATCAGATCACATTTGATTATGCTAGGATTTGTTGAGGACTACACAGTGTAGATTCATCATGGTGAAACGGTTATTGTTAACGATGAGGATGAGGAGGAATACGACGACGAAACCATAGAATCCCTATCCCAATATTCAGTAGAGCTTGATGCATGAATGGATCCCGAGTTGGACAATGAATAAGGTGGTGATGCTGGTGGTTGGGATGGTAACGACGAAGGTGGTGCCAATAATGATGGTAGAGCACATGTCGGGGATGAAGATGATTTGGAGGACATTCGAGTCCTTGAACCAGAGATTTTACTAAAGAGCTCGAAAGGTCTACAAAAATTTGAAAGGATGAAAAAAGCATTGAAGGAGGCTGTGTGTGGTGTTGAAAAGGGTTGTCCGACACACTGGACATTGCTACATTTTGTGCTTGAGCTACTCAACCTGAAGGCTAAGTACGGCTGGTCAGACTGTAGTTTCAATGATCTATTGCGTCTCCTGTCATGGGTGCTGCCACAACCAAACTCAGTTCTCGCCAACACATACCAAGCGAAAAAGGTCATAAGTCCATTGATAATGGGGGTTGAAAAAAAATCCATGCATGCCCCAACCATTGTATCCTTTTTTATAGCGAAACGTTCAAGTCACTGGATAAATGTCCCTAGTGTGGGGCCAGCCGGTACAAGAACAATGACCTTTACGGTGGGGACGAAGCCTCCATGGGCAAAAGGAGGAATAAGAAGGGCACGAAAAAAGTGGTACAAGAATCTCAACCCCCAAAGGACACTCCATTAGGCTACGATGCAAAGCAGAGAAGAATTTCTGCAATAGTAATGTGGTACCTGCCAGTGACCGACCGCTTGAGACGTATCTTCCTAGACCCTAAAGAAGCCGCACTCATGACATGGTTGGATGATGAGCACAAGGTGGATGATGATAAGATTGCACACCCGGCTGATTGTAGTCAGTGGCAAAGGATCGATGAGAAACACAAAGAATTCAGTGATGACCCAAGAAATGTACGGTTTGGCTTGAGCACCGATTGAATGAATCCCTTCAATGAGAGGATGAGCGACCATAGCACTTGGCCAGTGATCTTGACCATGTACAACATCCCAACGTGGTTGTGTCAGAAGAGAAAATACCTTCTCCTCACTATTCTTATTTCTGGCCCTAAACAACCAGGCATT
Source organism: Miscanthus lutarioriparius (assembly GCA_904845875.1). Classification (NCBI taxonomy): domain Eukaryota; kingdom Viridiplantae; phylum Streptophyta; class Magnoliopsida; order Poales; family Poaceae; genus Miscanthus; species Miscanthus lutarioriparius. The sequence goes on from CAJGYO010000005.1 coordinate 77,793,947, forward strand.
GATATAGACGTGTTCCTTGAGCCTTTGATGCAAAAAATGTAGCGGCTATGGAGGCATAGGGAGCCGATGTACGATGCGTTCTGAAAGGAGGACTTCATATGTAGAGCAATAATATTTGTTACTACCAATGATTACCCCACGCTGTTTGCTTTGTCTAGACATATCAAAGGGAAGACGGGATGCTTGGTTTGCTTGGATGGTACTACATGGGTGTTCTTGGATGCATCCAAAAAGGTAGTTTACCTAAGGAACCGGCGCTTCTTAAAGACAAGTCACAAGTACCGCAACAAATTGTTCTTTAGATTTTATGACAACACCCCGGAGATTGAACCCCTCCGGAGAGATGTCATAACGGAGAACACGTGCACAAAATGGTGAAAAACATACGCGTCGTCTCTGGAAAGAAGAATCCAGATGGGACAAATAGAGATAGAAGCATACCTCCTGTCGAAGGCATACCTTTCAAGAAACAATCGATCTTCTTTCAGTATCTACCTTATTGGCCAGACTTTGAGGTCCCCCATGCCATTGATGCTATGCACGTGCAACAGAATGTCTTTGAGAGTCTCATTGCTACCTTGATGGACACAGGCAAGTCAAAGAATGGTCCGAAATCATAGAAAGACATGATGTAGCTAAACGTGATGCCACAGCTTCACCCGATACCTGAGGCTAATGGAAAATACACTCTACCCGTGGCGTGCTTCAACCTAACACCAGAAGAGAAGAGAGCTATATGCACTTTCCTAAGGGGGGTCAAAGTCCCGACTGGGTTTTCAGCGAATGTGAAGAAGCTAGTGTCGATGAAGGACTTATCAATAACACACTACAAGGCTCACGATTGTCATGTGATGCTGACAGTGTTTCTACCTATTGCAATCAGGGCTATAAAGCTAGAGTTCTTGAAAATAGCCATCACCCGCATGTGCTACTTCTTTTTGAAGAACTCATAGAAGACGATTGGCAAGCAAGAGGTAAGTGACCTATATGAATTTGTGGTGGAGACACAAAACCAACTAGAGATGTGTTTACCTCCTGCTTTTTTTATATAATGCCACATTTCATGATTCACATGATTCATCAGATACCAGCGCTGGGCCCTTGCTACTTGCATGAAATGTGGTCCTACGAGCGGTTCATGTCGGTTCTAAGCCGATATGTGCATAATCGAGCATACCCAGAGGGCTCCATGTTAGAGGGTTACAGTACTAAAGAAGTCATCAAGTGCTGTCAAGAGTACCTAAAAGTACAGAAAGGAATTAGTAAACCCAATTCTTGTCACAAGGGTAGGCAGACTGGGAAAGGCACCAGTGGTAGAAAAGTGTTCATCGACCATGATTACAAAGAGGTGAGTCAGGCGCATTATAGTGTCTTACAGAGTACACAACTAATGCAACCTTACATTGATGAACACTTGGCTATCATTATGGTGGAGAGAAATGGTCGTTCAGATGATTGAGTCATGAAACAGCACAAGCAACGACTAACTACATGGTTGAAGGACCAAAACATATTGCCTGAAAAAACCATAGACTCTATTACCATCAGTAGGTTGGTGGAGGGGCTATCGAGACAAGTGACATATTAGAAAGCTTATGACATCAATGGGTATACGTACTATACCCACGCAAAGGATAGTAAATATGTGAACCAAAACAGCGGCGTTCGAATAAAAGCTCTCGACGAAGTGGGGCGAAAGATCCAATACTTTGACATCATTAAAGAGATATGAGAACTTGACTATGGAAGGGATATAACGGTGGCCCTGTTTTGATGCCGCTGGATCAAACAATACCAACTAAACGAGATCGGATTGAGAGTCCTAGACCTCGAGAATCTAGGCTACCAAGATGACCCTTGGGTGCTCGCTTCACGTGTCGCACAAGTTTTCTATATGCTTGACCCACAAAGTAACCTCCCCCCGAAGAAGAAGACAAAGCATGTGGTTGCCTCTAAGAAACAACACATTATCGGAGTTGATGGCATGGTCGATGTTGAAGCTTACAATAACTACGATGTGATACTGCTATTTATATACTTTCCTAAGAAGATCAGTGTTGTGGAAAAGAACCTGCCCAAAGACATTGCCATGGAAACAAAAAGGTGTCAAGAGAAAGGTCGTTACAGCGGGCTAGCTAGTTGTTGAACGTGGAGTGTTTGTGTAAGTGTGTGTGTTTGTAAGACTTCATTTATGCATGTGTGTGAGACTATATATTTATGTATATGTGTGAGACTATAGATTTATGTATGTGTGTAAGACTACATTTATGCATTTGTGTGAGACTACCCTTTGCAACATCTAGATGAACCTATTGCAACATCCACTCTATTACTATTAAAACAGTTGTAACACGCAGACACTTGAAACATGCACTTATTACTACTGCAACATGTTTGGACTACTATTGAAACACTTAAAACAAGCACTTAACACTTTATGAAATGAAGAAATGACCAAAATATAAGTTGAAGATCTTGACGAGTTATACAACTTTGGTATTCATCACCTTTACATCTGAAATCATTTAATGAATGAAAATTAGGTTTGAAGTTGTCATTTTCTAAATTTCAAAATTTGAATTGTTCAAAATTAGTGATAAAGATAAATGACCAGACTAAAATGATAGAGCATGATTTTAGAAAATTTTAGAAAAAAAACCATCACATTTGGAGTTCATATGAGGGAGAAAAACTAGAAACAAGCTTCGGCCACAGATTAAAAAGAGAAATCATACTTGTTCATCATTGATCATCATGAACAGTTATGATTTTTTTTAATCTTTGGGTAAAATTTGTAACTAGTCTTTCTTCCACATACGAACTCCAAATGTGATGATTTTTTTCCTAAAATTTTCTAAAATCATGCCCTACCAAGTTATTGTGTTGATTTGGTCATTCTTTTCATGTCACAAAGTTTGAGCAATTCAAATTTATAAATTTTAAAAAATGACAAGTTCTAACAAGATTTTGAAACACCAAATGATTTTAGCTAAAAAGTGATGAATACCAAAGCTATATAACTCATCAAGATATATAACTTTTATTTTGGTCATTTTTTCATCTCATAAAATAATAGTAAACATTGTTCACAAATCAACATGTCTCTCGTATAGTTCATTAAACTATGAGTTATATTTCAATTTGTGAACAATGTTTACTAATACTTTATCACATGAAGAAGTGACCAAAATAAAAGTTGTATATAGTAATGAGTGCAACAACTTTTATGTTCACGAGTTTTATAGTTGAAATCATTTAAGGTTTGAAAATCTTGTTTGAAGTTGCCATTTATTGAAATTCAAAATTTCAACTATTAAAATTTGGCCAAATGAAAATATGATCAAAATAAAAGTTATAGATAGTGATGTGTTCAACAACTTCTATGTTCATAACTTTTTTATTTGAAACTAATTAAGGCTTCAAAATATTATTTGAAGTTGACATTTATTGAAATTCAAAATTTGAACTGTTCAAATTTGGTCAAATGAAAAGATGACCAAAATATAAGTTGGAGATCTTAACGAGTTATACAACTTTGGTATTCATCACCTTTACATCTGAAATCATTTAATGGTTGAAAGTCAGGTTTGAAGTTGTCATTTTCTGAAATTCAAAATTTGAATTGTCCAAAATTAGTGACAAAGATAGATTACCATACTAAAATGATAGAGCATGATTTTAGAAAATTTTAGAAAAAAAAATCATCACATTTGGAGTTAGTATGAGGGAAAAAACTACTTACAAGCTTCAGCCACAAATTAAAAAGAGAAATCACATTTATTCATTATTGATCATCATGAACAGTTATGATTTTTGTTTTAATCTCTGGGTAAAATTTGTAACTAGTCTTTCTCCCTCTTACGAACTCCAAATGTGATGATTTTTTTATAAAATTTTATAAAATCATGCCCTATCAAGTTGCTGTGTTGATTTGGTCATTCTTTTCATTTGACAAAGTTTGAGCAATTCAAATTTACAAAATTTAAAAAATAAATAATTCTAACAAGATTTTGAAATACCAAATGATTTCAGCTGAAAAAGTGATGAATACCAAAGTTGTATAACTCATCAAGATCTACAACTTTTGTTTTGGTCATTTCTTAATCTGACAAAGTGATATTAAACATTATTCCCAAATCAACATGTCTCTCGTATAGTTCATGAAACTATGACTCATATTTGAATTTATGAACAATATTTACTAATACTTTGTCACATGAAGAAGTGATCAAAATAAAAGTTATAGATAATGATGAGTGCAACAACTTTTATGTTCACGAGTTTTATAGTTAAAATCATTTAAGGTTTCAAAATCTTGTTTGAAGTTGTCATTTATTAAAATTGAAAATTTTAACTATTTAAATTTGGCAAATGAAAAGATGACCAAAATAAAAGTTTAAGATAGTGATGTGTTCAACAACTTCTATGTTCATGACTTTCTTATTTGAAACCATTTAAGGTTTCAAAATCTTATTTGAAGTTGACATTTATTAAAATTGAAAATTTGTACTGTTCAAATTTGGTCCAATGAAAAGATGACCAAAATATAAGTTAGAGATCTTGACGAGTTATACAACTTTGGTATTCATCACCTTTACAGCTGAAATCATTTAATGGTTGAAAGTCGGGTTTAAAGTTGTCATTTTCTAAAATTCAAAATTTGAATTGTCCAAAATTAGTGACAAAAAAAGATGATCATACTAAAATGATAGAGTATGATTTTAGAAAATTTTAAAAAAGCCCATTACATTTTGAGTTAGTATGAGGGACAAAAACTATTTACAAGCTTCAGCCACAGATTAAAAAGAGAAATCACACTTGTTCATCATTGATCATCATGAATAGTTGTGATTTTTCTTTTTAATCTCTGGGTAAAATTTGTAACTAGTCTTTCTCCCTCATACGAACTCTAAATGTGATGATTTTTTCCCAAAATTTTCTAAAATTATGCCCTATTAAGTTACTGTGTTGATTTGGTCATTCTTTTCATTTGACAAAGCTTGAGCAATTTAAATTTACAAAATTCAAAAAATGACAAGTTCTAACAAGATTTTAAAACACCAAATGATTTCAGCTGAAAATGTGATGAATACCAAAGTTGTATAACTCATTAAGATCTACAACTTTTATTTTGATCATTTCTTTATCTAACAAAGTGATAGTAAACATTATTCACAAATCAACATGTCTCTCGTATAGTTCATGAAACTATGAGTTATATGTGAATTTATAAATAATGCTTACTAATACTTTGTCACATAAAGAAGTGAGCAAAATAAAAGTTGTAAATAGTGATGAGTGCAATAACTTTTATGTTCACGAGTTTTATAGTTGAAATCATTTAAGGTTTCAAAATCTTGTTTAAAGTTGCCATTTATTGAAATTCAAAATCTCAACTGGTCAAATTTGATCAAATAAAAAGATGATCAAATTAAAAGTTGAAGAAAGTGATGTGTTCAACAGCTTCTATGTTTATGACTTTCTTATTTGAAATCATTTAAGCTTTTAAAATTTTATTTGAAGTTGACATTTATTGAAATTCAGAATTTGAACTATTCAAATTTGGTCAAATGAAAAGGACCAAAATATAAGTTGAAGATCTTAATGAGTTCTACAACTTTGATGTTTACAAAATTTTCATTTGAGGTCATTTAGTGTCCTAAAATTCTATTATTTGTTTTGAAATTCAAATTTTAAAATATTATTTTTGTAAAGAAGAAAATATAAAATTATATCTATATATATAATAAAATTGTTTATATATACTTATATTTATATATATAGAATCATAAACAAACTAATATATAAATTTACATTGTTCTTTATACATGAATGAATTACAGAATTAATAATTAAAATAAATTGAAAAATATTTGTAGGGGCGGCTAACTCAGAAACCGCCCCTAAAATTCGATTTGAGGGGTGGCTAACTCAGGAGCCGCCCCTACAAATGCCCTCCAGTATATAAGCCAGAGCCCCAAAAATATTCTAAGTCAGGGCACGATTCTTCCTTTCAGACGCCGTTAGGCTGCCGAACCCGCCACCATGTGCGCTTCCTCTCACCGTGCCCGCCACCGTGCGCTTTGGCAGTCCTCCCCCTATCTTCCTTGTCTCTGTCTTCCTTGGCTCCGTTCGCCGCTAGGACCCGCTGCGGAACCCTAGCCGTGGGCGACGCCGTTTCCTCCGGCGGCTAGGGTTTCCGCCGCTGTGCGCTCTGGTGTTCGCCCTCAACGTCGCCCTTGCCGTTGCGCACGCCGGCACGACGTCTCTACCATCGCCGCGCTCGTCGTCTCGCTGTGCCTCGCCGCCCCTCCGCACCCTCCCCGCCGGCGGCCCCGATGGTCTCCTCCTCCCGCCGTAGATCCGCGGACGCGCCGTTGCTCGGGGCAGGCGAGTCCAACGTGGTGCAGTTCACACTCGAGCACGACCTTGGTGGCGGCAAGGGCTTCGTCCCAGCTGGAACCTTTTCGGTCCGCCTCAAGACCCTTGCCCACGGCACGCAGGTGGGTTCTGGTCTCTCTTTGGTTGCTATCTCGGCTGTTTGGTTGGTTCGCCTATATGGTTGACCTGCTTACGCTCTGATCAATGGATCTGGGATGGCTAGCTCTTAGCTAGTTCTGGATTGTGATTTCAGCGGCCTTATAATTATGTAGATGTTCTGCTCCTGTTAGCTTGGTCGAGCTGTTTGTCGGTTGAGGTAGTGAATCATTTGCTTTTAATTTTTATGAGAAGTTTGAGTCGAGAATTGGATCTTATGATGGTGTATGTCACCTTGTAGTACTCCTGTGATAGTGATTCCGCAGGATGTGAGTTCATTCTGCAAAAAACACCGGACCGACCCATTCTGATTAAGCTCATGCCGCAAGAGCCAAATCTGCAAACCAAACACACTGTTAGTTAGACCTTTCCCGATATTGAATAGCAAAACTTGTGAGAGATGCATTGATCAAATTTGATCAAATGAAAATATGATGAAAATAAAATTTGTAGATAGTGATGTGTTCAACAACTTCTATGGTCATGACTTTCTTATTTGAAACCATTTAAGGTTTCAAAATTTTATTTGAAGTTGACATTTATTGAAATTCAAAATTTAAACTGTTCAAATTTGGTCAAATGAAAAGATGACCAAAATATAAGTTAGAGATCTTGATGAGGTCTACAACTTTGATGCTTACAAAATTTTCGTTTGAGGTCATTTAGTGTCCTAAAATTCTATTAGTTGTTTTGAAATTTAAATTTTAAATTTTTAAAATATTATTTTTGTAAAGAAGAAAATATAAAATTATATCTATATATAATAAAATTGTTTATATATACATATATTTATATATATAGAATAATAAAAAAAACTAATATATAAATTTACATTGTTCTTTATACATGAATGAATTACAGAATTAGTAATTAAAATAAATTGAAAAATATTTGTAGGGAACCGCCCCTAAAATTCGATTTGAGGGGTGGCTAACTCAGGAGCCGCCCCTACAAATGCCCTACAGTATATAAGCTAGAGCCCCGAAAATATTCCAAGTCAGGGCGCGATTCTTCCTTTCAGACGCCGTCAGGCTGCCGAACCCGCCGCCGCCCGCTACCATGTGCGCTTCCTCTCACCGTGCTTGCCACCGTGCGCTCTGACAGTCCTCCCCCTATCTTCCTTGTCTCTGTCTTCCTTGGCTCCGTTTGTCGCTAGGACCCGCTGCGGAATCCTAGCCGTGGGCGACGCCGTTTCCCCCGGCGGCTAGGGTTTCCGCCGCCGTGCGCTCTGGTGTTCGCCCTCAACATCGCCCTTGCTATTGCACACGCCGGCACGACGTCTCTGCCGTCGCCTCGCTCGTCGTCTCGCTGTGCCTCGCCGCCCCTCCGCACCCTCCCTGCCGGCGGCCCCGACGGTCTCCTCCTCCCGCCGTAGATCTGCGGACGTGCCGTTGCCCGGGGCAGGCGAGTCCAACGCGGTGCAGTTCACACTCGAGCACGACCTTGGTGGCGGCAAGGGCTTCGTCCCAGCTGGAACCTTCTCGGTCCGCCTCAAGACCCTTGCCCACGGCACGCTGGTGGGTTCTGGTCTCTCTTTGGTTGCTATCTCGGCTGTTTGGTTGGTTCGCCTATATGGTTGACCTGCTTACGCTCTGATCAATGGATCTGGGATGGCTAGCTCTTAGCTAGTTCTGGATTGTGATTTCAGCGGCCTTATAATTATGTTGATGTTCTGCTCCTGTTAGCTTGGTCGAGCTGTTTGTCGGTTGAGGTAGTGAATCATTTGCTTTTAATTTTTATGAGAAGTTTGAGTCGAGAATTGGATCTTATGATGGTGTATGTCACTTTGTAGTACTCCTGTGATAGTGATTCCGCAGGATGTGAGTTCATTCTGCAAAAAACACCGGACCGACCCATTCTGATTAAGCTCATGCCGCAAGAGCCAAATCTGCAAACCAAACACACTGTTAGTTAGACCTTTCCCGATATTGAATAGCAAAACTTGTGAGAGATTTTTTTGAATGCAAATGAAAGAAAAATGCTTACCTTCTAAAATCAATTTCTGAATAAACAATATGACAGTTAGAAAGCTCTATGTTTTTTATAGATGGCCTACACTGCAACTGACTTGATTCAGCAATCCATAGGCACAATCCATAGGCAAGCAACTGACTTGATCTTAGCTCTATGTTTTAAGAAATTGCAGCCAATGGCAGGGCCATGTCTAGGACTCTAGAGTGGGGGCTGATTTGCATTCTGCTGTTCTGCACTCTGAAGCACAGTAGCAGGCAACAAATATTAAGATAGCTTATTACTTTAATTATGTGATGTATCAGCCACAGCAACATGACTTGTTAATATCCTTTTGAAATCTTATGTTATTGTTCTCTTTGACATGACTGGCATCTCATCAGTCATCAGTGTCTCTAATACCAGATTATGAAAATGCTCCTGTTAAGTGGTTTTCTTCATCACCATGGCTTAATAGATACACACAGCTAGCATTTTTTAATATGCCATGTGAATTGGAAATTTATAGCATCTTTATGGCTAGCACTACCAGATTTTCCTGTTAGTATGACAGTGACTTTTTTTGGGTCTTGTATGTTTGATTGTGCAATTGTATTGACTGCATAGCTTGCCCAATCCTCGCAGCATTTCCTGCAAATATGCCATGTGAATTGGAAATTTTAGGCAACAAAAAGGGTGTTTATATTAAAATGTGATGTATTCTCTTACATCACAACTAGAAATTGGCGAGATAGCATTACTGGACATGCATTTTTAAGTAGTTATGGCAAGTTGCAGTCCAAACAAATCATGTGCTCCACTTTCTAAGTCATTTATAGCTGCTGTATAGATCTTGCTAGGAATGAATTGCAGTGCTACTACTATTGTTTTGTCGGACAGTGTGCCCAGCTGCTAGCAGTTATGCCAGTGTGCAATCTGCATCTATTCAAACTTGTAGCAAACCTCACTTTTGTTGAAATGTGATAGTGATGGAAAATAGCAAGTTTTGTCGGGTCCAAATTTCTCTGCTATTGGATCACTGTCACATTTCAAACCTAGTAATTTAAGATGGGTACGAGGGAGAAGAGGAGTCGAAAAATGCTCAGTAAGGATATACCTTTGTAATTTAAGCATTGATGTGTCATGGCGATGCAAACTGAATTTGCTCTACTTTCTGGCCTGATACAGGAGAATTGCCTGTACAATTGCAATGTCTTCGATATTGTTAATTACGTTTGTTTTGCTCTACTCTCTAGTACTTCAGTAAGATAATGGTTTATTTTGCTTCTCTACTGTAGGTTGATTAGTAAAAACACGTCTACTCATTATACATGATATTAGAATCAAACCCCTATTCTTCCCTAGAATGGTTTGCTTTGGCTATTTTCTCACATGTCTTCGATATTGTTAATTACATTTGTTTTAATGCCTTTTTCCTCTGTATTTATTCATAAATGGTGTGTGAGCTTTTATAATTGTTTTCATGTACTGGTGTTTGATCATGCCACTGTTTGCTTTAGCAAGCAAATAAACACACAGCTGGATGTGGCTGTGTGTGATCATGCCACTGTTTTTTTAATTGTAGTCTTTATGTTATCTCTTAAGTTGGTCTTGTAGATTTTATTGAAATGTTTCCATTAGCTTATAGTTATTAGTGGTTTAGTTTTAGTAGTCTTTTTTTTTGTTCAGTTTGATTCATTTCCATTTTTGATGTGGCTGTGTGTGTTGACTGTGCTTTCATTTGTACAAGTGTGAACTATTTCAATTTTTTTGTTGAATCTCAGTTCAGTTAATAACCTGAGCCATGACGTGTCCTACACACATTGCATCTCCATACAATAGGCTTATTGCATACTGCAGAGGCCATCACCTCTGTCTCCATTTGATTTCGTTGAAGGACCTGCTTGGATAGGGTCTTGTTTGTTCTGTTATTTCAGTTTTTCATAATATGGCTATTTTATTGATTTATTTGTTCCATTTGTTTGTTATGCCATGAGACCATGGTTGTGCTTCCTTGATTCTTAAGCAAGCAATGGAGGTAGTGAAGAGGAGCGGTAACATGTATTTAGGTTCATGGTGTCCAAGGTGTTGCTGTCTTCCTAGATCTACCTGTACCTTTGAGACAAATCCACATAGAATGAGGTGGTTGAGGGTAGAGGGAGTGATAGAGAGAGCATAGCATAGCAGATCAAAGTGTCCAAGGTGTTGCTGTCTTGTTGTTTTATAGGACTACTTTGGTTTATAGACCTTTTTTATTTCTTATATCTTCTCGCGTACCTAAAGCACACTTTCTTGCATCTATTAGAACAAAGCGTGAAATAATGTCGTGGACACCAGACAGTGCAGCCCGATGCCCCGAGCATGATGAGCAGCCAACCTATGAGGAGCAAGCACTAGAGGACTAGCTTACTCAGGAGCAGTTCGATAACGAGTTAGAAAAAGATCTAAAAGTGATACTTACTCAGGAGCAGTGTGACGAGGAGGAAGGGGGAGCACAAGGAAGAGCAGGAGAGGCTACTAAAGGCGAAGAAGAAGAGGAGGATGATGATGAGGACTCAGAAGAGGGATATGTAAGTCTCGAGGATCCTTTCCCACGTGAAGCCAGAAGGAGGCCAACGGAGGAAGATTTGGACAAGGATTTTGACCCGAACGAGGAGGTAGGGATAAAGCCTTAGCTTGTAAATTTTGCTAAAGCTTTGGCTGTGTTACCTCTGCTAAAACTTTGACCTATCGTATATACAAGTCCCTCCTGAAACTCAGAAAAGATGACGTCGACATCCGCGACATCTCACCGGACAAGATGGAGTAGAGAAAAGGAGAGCAGAGGCAATGGCCATAGAGACGGACATTGAGGCCTCTGGTCCACAACCTCAAGACACAACCATGACTACCAAGCCAAAGAGGAAACGAGGGGATAGAAAAGAAAATCAATATCCAGATAAGGCATGCTATGTGATAACGGAGGTCGGGTCAGCAGGGGGGATCATTGAGGCGAAGGAATTCAGAGGACGATTCCGTAATGTGATCGGGGCCCTAGTAAGAGATAAATTGAACCCAGCAATCCCTAACTAGAAAGAGGTACCAGAGAAGAAAAAGTATGAACTATGGGATAAGCAGCTAAAGCTTAATTTTAGATTTCCAGAGGGTAAACATGAACTGGTAAAAAAATGCTTTCAAGATCATGGGAGAGTCATTCTGACGTTGGAGGTCGGAGCTCAACAAGAAGTATATCCAAAAGGGGTTAACTCCCTTCAACGAGTTCAGCAACATAACTCCTAGTCAATGGGAGGAGCTCGTGGCTCAGAAGACTTCACCAGAGGCATTAGAGCTCAGTGCCCGTAACACCGAGCTGGTGAAGAGGAACAAACACCACCATCATCTAGGCCCCGGTGGCTACTATGCCAAGGAGGAGCAGTTTAGGAAGATGGACGAAGAGGCCGTAGCTGCTGGGAATATCGATGTGAAGAATTTGAAGGTATGCTCAAGGAATTGGATATATGCGAGGAGTACAGAATCATCCGGCGATAATCTTAAGTTTGATAAGCCGGAGACCCAAGAGGCAGTATCAATGATACTGAAATATGCTGAAGACAAGGAGAAGGGCTCATTCAATCCTTCCAGAGAGAGGGACGAGCTTAGCCTTGGCTTCGGAAACAAGGAGCACATAGGCCGCACCAGGGGGCTAGGGAAAGGATGACCTGGAAGCACGGATTCGAAGAGGACAGGCACATGTACAAGAAATATGGCATAGACCGGGAGACTAATCTTGAGCTCCAAGTGAAGGCTCTAGTTGCGAAGGCGCTAGAGGAGCAAGGACTGTCTACGGAGTTACGGACATTCGTCGCCGGGAGAACTGGCATTAGTTGACAGCCCTCCGAAAGTTCCCAACAGCCAAGGTTCCACTACAGCCACAACCACAGTCGATCGCATACGGGAACCAACTAGTTGCACCTTGGTGTTTCTCAGCGGCTGGCAGAACATTGTGATGGAGGTGGCAACGGGTGTGGCACATCCTCCCGGTGGCTTACACCACAATAATAAGATATCGCCGGACTACACTAGGGTCGAGGTGCATATCGTGAAGCCCGAGTTCATGCAGCGGAGGATAGACTACGCAACTCATGAGGGGCTGGTGTTACTCGGAGACGTAATAGGGCAGTTCATCCTCTAGCACAAACGGGACATTATATTGACTGCTTCTTCGCCGCCTCCCCCTCTTCCAAATTTGGAGCGAGTTGTTGAGGACGGGGAGATATTTTCACCATCTCGTGACCACCACATTCCTAAGATGCCACATTCTTCCCCACCTCCTAGCGAGCATGAGCCTGATAAGGCACAACCTTCTCCAGCTCGTACCAAGCAAGTGCATAATGAGATGCCACAGTCTTCTCAACAAGCACAGCCAATACATGAACAACGAGTGCCTCCTAAAGAAAGTGATGCACAAGAAGATGAGGACGTGCCTGAATGGAACTTCGAAAGAAGCATCCAATCACCATAAGAACAATTTATGTTCTGATGAAAGACGTCTCGTCGGTGCACAAGTGGTATTCCCATGACCAGTTCAAGCCTGAGAACCAAGTTAAAAAAGTCCCATCACGGGCTTCTGAGGAGGCCGTCACTAGCAAATACCACCAAACAGCAAAGCAGTATCCAAATGTTGATGTCATCAAATGGTCAAAGGATTGCCCGAAAATATATGAAAGAGGCAAGCCCTTCCTAAAAAACCGGGTCATCCAGCGCCTACCACTTGGAATGAGAAGGTTCCATGATTGGAACTTGTATGTTCTCCTAACGAGCATAGACCTCGTACAAGCATGCTTCCCCACCGGCACATTTGGAAGCCTAGCCGAGAAAATTATCTTTGACTTCAATGACATGTAGACATGCTTTCACCTCGGAGCAATGGAAATGAATCTAATTCGCACGTGGTGCCTATAAGTCCTTATCCTCCCGATGTGATATGAATGTAATCTTTGGATTTTATTGTAACTAACCCACGCCGTGATTTATAGAATGCAAGTGCACATTGTAAAACAAATGCCAAGTGTGAAAGCCGGGTATATAAACCATCAAGCTATAGCATAAACAAATTTTAATTACCCTAGACAGTGGAAACTGGATGCCAAAGAGCTAGCTGCTGGAAAGACCCTTCAGGAGAAAGAGGACATCCGTGCGAAGAAACTAAGGCAAGAGTCACTTAAGGTTTCGGTATACATTGTCCTGGCTTTTAAAAATCTCCAACAACACTCTACTATATGGCTACCATACAACTTCGAGTAAGTTCAACTCTATACTTAAAGCTTTGTTCGATATATTTTATTTGATGCAAAAGAGCTTATCTAGTTTTATGATAAATCCATGCAGCAACCACTGGATTTGTATAGACGTCAATGTCGGGAGGAGCATGGCATGGGTCTTTGATTCAATAGATAGGGACCCGGTGACATACAAAGACTTCATATCGATTCTCAAGACGTGTACATATCGACAATCCTTATTAGTTTATATATTTGTATATATACTTGTAACGTTCACTTTTGGATACTAACAAGTTGTATTTACTAAAATAATTTGAACATGGCATTTAGGTTCTATGTCAATCAACATCACGGAAGGCATGATCCAGTAAGGAAGGAAAGGCTGACTATAAAAATACTATGTGCGGTAAGTGTAACTTACTTTAGTACTCCATTACATAGCTGTCAAAAGCATTACTTAATATTTTCATATGCAAAACACATAGTGTCCCAAGCAGAAGCCTGGGAGTGCACATTGTGGATATTATGTATGTTCTATGATAAGTAACACCAGTGCCTATAGGAGACACCCCTTAAGGGTAAGTTTAAACCTCTTCACCTGTAGTATAAAAACTTCACACATGATATGAAATACTAAATCGAAACTTGTTCTCTTGTAGTAGAAACAAGAGAAAGAAATGAAAAGAGACCCATAAAAGGATGACCAACTCTTAGAGCTCATCGGTGATCTTTGCAACTTCATATTGGACCAGATTGTACACATCAAAGGCACCTACCATGACCGAGAGTCTGAGTTAGGTAGAAATCCTCAGTACCAACACCTTCGTGAGATTGAAAGGCTAGTTGTAGGCCATTGATAACAAAGTGTATGGAATTTGATATTGGTCCTACCTTGTGGGAGCTCCACCGCGCACCTCGCCGCGGTGCGGACTCCACTGCGCCTCTAGGTCACTCCCATTGACCCGTGCCGCCACCGTCCGCGCCGTGACACCTACGCCGAGCGCCATGGCCACCTTGGTCCACCGGTGTACTCGCCGAGAGTGCACGAAGCCATGAGAACACGTGAGCTCACCACCGGTGAGACAGAGAGGAGAGAGAGCTGCCGCGCCACTGTCGCCCCGTTCACCCAGTGCACTGTGTGCCAGAGAGAGGGGAGGGAGAAGTGGAACGAATTAGACTTGTGAATTATGTCTATTTAACGATGGATTGTATATATTCTTATGAATTGGACTTGTAATGGTAGTTTATATAACACTTATGTGCTTGTGGTCAGATTTGAATTATATATGTTCTGGTCAGATTTGAATTATATATGCTCTATGTTCTGGTCGAATTTGAATTGTAAATTTGAATTATTTTGACGGAAAAATATACTGTAGGGGCGGTTGATACTATAGCCGCTCCTACAAACAGGTATTATAGGGGCGGCTGATAACACCAGCCGCCCCTACAAATCGATTTGTAGGGGCGGTCTGGGAATCGCCCCTACAAATCGGTGATTTGTAGCCACATTTTGATAGGGGCGGCTGGTCAAACCGTCCCTACAAATGCCCATGAGCCACCCCTACAAATGATATCTGTAGTAGTGCCTCACACCCATGGGGGATAGAAAATGTAACACCCTAGTTGTTAAGCTTAAACTTTGCACATGCATTGCATGTGCATAAGCATCATTCATTCATTTCATATGCATAAGTATGTGATGATGCACTTTGTTAATATGTGATGCTTTAATTTTTCATGCAATCCCTTGATGTGATGATTGATAATACAAGTGATTGTTGTCTGATTACCTTAGCAACTCAGAGGCTCCGACCCGATAGTTGTCGGATAAAAAGTGTGGCCTCCTATGGCGTTTTTATTTTTCCGGTTGGAATGGCCTAAAACAGGTGTAATTATATTGTGCTTACCAGTCTTCCAAGCAGAACTTTTTGATCAAGCCTGTAAAAAGAAGTTTACGACCTGTATTTTACACTGGCTTCGGATTAAAAACTAACTTTCCAAACAGGTCCTGACAACGTAATTGAGCACAACAAATACCACCTAAGCTAACCCCAGGGGCGAATATTAGCTTCCTTTGGCCAGTACCTGGGAGCCCGAACCGAGCGCTTGAAGTGCCGGTGAGTTAACTGATAGTTTAATTATTCAATTGTTTTTAGATGTCGGAGGCACTCAACTAGCGGGAGTTGGCAACTGATAAGATGGGTTTTGGACTTTTGGTTGTTTCTTTGTCTGCTTTGTTTGTGCAGGAACCCAGCAGAGAGGGGACGACAGGGCATGTGGACGATTCGAGGCATCTCATTTTTGTTTGGGCGGAAGCAAATGAAGTAATCCTACTCCACCCTATGATCTGCTCAGCGCCACAGCCCGTGTCTAGTACCTTTTGGGGGATGGGTGCCTATCACCATGGTTTCCTTTTTTTTTTTTACCGAAATCTTCTGATATTTCTGATATATCCTTTTTATCCGTAGGTGCTGATAAGAAAATATCTATCTTTTTCGTATAAATTTTGTTTAAATTTATTTAAATTTACTTAAATTCAAATTAAATTTTATTTGAATATGGTCTGATATTTCCGATATATCATGTTTATCCTCTTTATCTGTGACCCCGATAAATTTTAATTTCCAAAAATGAAAACCTTGCCTATCACCCATGGGGGATAGAAAACGTAACACCCTAGTTGTTAAGCTTAAACTTTGCACATGCATTGCATGTGCATAAACATCATTCATTCATTTCATAAGCATAAGTATGTGATGATCCACTTTGTTAATATGTGATGCTTTAATTCTCCATGCAATCCCATGATGTGATGATTGATAATACAAGTGATTGTTGTCTGATTACCTAAGCAACTCAGAACAACATATAGAATAAAAATGGAGTAGGGTTTATGTTCATGTTTTAGCATAAAAATACAAGTGTTGGGTGGTTAGTTTCACCCCTTTTTCATCAAGGAGCTTCCTGCACCTCCTGACGACAACAGTGCCTCCCGAGGCAGCAGTTCGATCATGAACCGGAGTCGAGATTTCTCTACCGCAGCGAGCATCCAGCCATCTAGCCTCCTATGCGCCCCGTTAGCGTCGATGGCTGACTAGCCGGAGAAGTTGTTAGGATCAGCCACATCGACGTATCCGCAGCGTCGAACAAGGCAGCGCTGTTGGGCTTGTAGCGCACCAACCTACGGCTTGCGCATCGCGGCCCGAGCAGATCGGAAGCCTCGGCCACGAGGCAGGCGGCGCAGTTTAATTTCTCGGCGAGAAGCATCTGCGCAGCAGGCGGAGGAGATCGTGTGAGATTGGATGTTCGTCCCCAGTGGTAGAGGAGCACCAACACAGGGGAGGCGGACAGCGGCGGGGGATTTGTGGGAGGGCGGCGGCCAGGCGCATGATTGCGCGCCGTCGCGCCGTAAGATCTCGAGGAAGACGAGGAGTAGGAATAAGACGTGTGAAACAGAGGCTCCGACCCGATAGTTGTCAGATAAAAAGTGTGGCCTCCTAAGGCGTTTTTAGTTTTCCGGTTGGAATGGCCTAAAACAGGTGTAATTATATTGTGCTTACCGGTCTTCCAAGCAGAACTTTTTGATCAAGCCTGTAAAAAGAAGTTTCCGACCTGTATTTTACACTGGCTTCCGATTAAAAACTAACTTTCCAAACAGGTCCTGACACCGTAATTGAGCACAACTGAGCAACAAATACCACCTAAGCTAACCCCAGGGGCGAATACTAGCTTCCTTTGGCCAGTACTTGGGAGCCCGAACCGAGCGCTTGAAGTGCCGGTGAGTTAACTGATATAGTTTAATTATTCAATTGTTTTTAGATGTTGGAGGCACTCAACTAGCGGGAGTTGGCTACTGATAAAAGATGGGTTTTGGACTTTTGGTTGTTTCTGTCTGCTTTGTTTGTGCAGGAACCCAGCAGAGAGGGGACGACAGGGCATGTGGACGATTGGAGGCATCTCATTTTTGTTTGGGCAGAAGCAAATGAAGTAATCCTGCTCCACCCTATGATCTGCTCAGCGCCTCAGCCTGTGTCTAGTCCCTTTTGGGGGATGGGTGCCTATCACCCATGGGGGATAGAAAACGTTACACCCTAGTTGTTAAGCTTAAACTTTGCACATGCATTGCATGTGCATAAGCATCATTCATTCATTTCATAAGCATAAGTATGTGATGATGCACTTTGTTAATATGTGATGCTTTAATTTTCCATGCAATCCCTTGATGTGATGATTGATAATACAAGTGATTGTTGTCTGATTACCTAAGCAACTCAAAACAACATATAGAATAAAAATGGAGTAGGGTTTATGTTCATGTTTTAGCCTAAAAATACAAGTGTTGGGTGGTTAGTTTCACCCCTTTTTCATGATGTTGTCCTGTGTTGACTTAAATAAAACTATTGGTTCTGTATCTGTTTTGATGTTTGACCTTAAATGAAAGATGTAATTTAGATTATGTGTTGCAAACTTTGTTTAAGAACCTTGACCTGGATCTGCCTCTAACCTAGTCTAACAGTGGCCCCAATTTGGAATCCTATGCTGTTGGAACCCTTAAAATCTGCCCAAGTCCTTGAATGCAGTTTCATGGTTCAATGTTTGGGCTGCTATGTTTTCAAAAATTGTATTTCAACAGATTCCAATCCTAAGAAGAGTTGTAGTACTCTTTGAAAAACTAACATGCAAACCAAACCCAACCTTGTATGAGATTGTTTTGGCTTTCAAACTGAGTTTCAAAAACAGCAAGTGGTTCTGAAAATGGGCAACTTAACTTATTTTTTCTGAATTTTAGTTTCAATTTCAAGTGTACCACTTTGTAGCTCTCAAACTTCCAAATTAATCTGAGTTAGACCTTAGAGCTTTAAGCAATGTTGCAGTAGTCGTGTATCTCTACAACACTGTAGATAGAAAAGGGGGAAGGTGGGAGTTTCAGTATGTTGTCCGGCATTTGAAACGTCGTCAGCGCGTTTGGACGTGGTCGACAGGTGCAGGTCGCGCGTGCCGCGTGGAAGCCGTACGCCGGTGCTACCCCACGCTGCCTCAGGTTCGCGAGAGGAGAGCCCAAACGGTGCCGTTTCACTCTCTCTCTCTCTCAGCTCTCTCCGTCTCGCCTTTTCAGAGAGTTGTGTATTCAATTTTCACAAAAAGCGCATCTTTGTTAGTTTTGATTATGTTGTTAATTACTGTTCATAAGGGGTAACAAGTGATGAAGTGAACTACTTTGATTCCAAATTCACGGTAGGCAGAGGACACAGTGGCACCGGCGCAACGAGCAGCGCAGCAGCCGCGAGACGGAGGGAACAGCGAAGCGAGGGAGGGGGGACGACGGGGCGGAGTGAGGACGAAGATATTTTTGGTTGTGGCCAGGCGGAAGCAAACATGTGGCTGTAGTTTTTTGGGTGATGTGGCTGGACACTAGCCATGGGAAGCAATTTCGGGCGACGTGGACACGCTGAGAGATTTTGGGGTGACATGGCCCGGCTCCCCTGCCGCGGTGAACCCTTAGCATTGTAAGGGGAGATGCCTCTTTGTGTATGTGTACATGGTTTCTGCACTTTTCCATTATGCTCCTTTAGTATCTTGTTAGAGGTGATTCCTGCATGCTACTAAGGACCTTCTTAAAAAAAATTAAAGTTGTCATATTTTGTCTTTGTTTATTTGAAGTGGAACACTCAAAGCTATTTTGTTTGAAGTGGAACAATTCAAATTTTATCGCAATCAGATCTACAGTGGACAAAGTGTTGGTCTGTGTATCTGTTAACCTCAACTTTGAGCTGGGTCATTGCTTAGTTGGTCTATAGCTCAAGAATGGCTCAAATAAATACAAAATATCAAGCAACAACAGCTAATAAAAAGTCAACAAACACATATCTCAAAGTAGAAGCCAATAACAAAAAAATTTGGGTGCCAACGCAAAAATCACACCCACAAAATACAGTAAAAATATAAATTTCTTGCTCCGTAGCGATGCACAGGTATTAACCTGGTGCACCTCGAAGTCATTTTTATAATAGTAGGAATGGGGTTATTCCAGAGACAGGCTGACGTCGTTCCGCCTGAAGAAATCCGTATCTTTAGAAGTAACCTTTGCCCTTGGCCTTGCTCGTCTGGCCCACAGCGTGGAGAGAACATATTAGGGCACGTACAACGGCCGTCTCTACCCTGTCTGGGAGACGTCCTTTTTACGAAAAAGTCCTCAGCTCGGCTTGCAGACGTTCGTCTCGTCGCCTCGCGAGGCGACGGCACGGGCCCGTGCTTCGAGGTGGAACCAACGAGCGCAGCAGTGTTGTAGGCCTTCGTCTCCACGACTCGCCCCCGCGCTCGGATCCCGCACGGCGCTCGCGAGGTTTCTTTGCGCGCAAGTCCTGAGCAACCACTGGCTAGAAACAGCGCGAGGGCGCGGCGACGACGGGGTCAATCTCCGGAGGTGGTGGTGGCTTCCTCCATGGGTGCTCAGACCCACGAGATCGGATCTCCATGACTCGGGTCTGGCGTCAGCGCCGGCGTCGGTGTGGAGTCCTCGCCGCCGGGCCTGCTGTTGCCCATGCCCGTCAGCCGAGTGCGGCTCAGCAAGTCAGCATCGAGTGGTGCCGTGAGATCTCCAACATCCACGACGAGCTGCTCGCCAGAAGTGCCCCAGCCTTTGCTGCATCGATATCTCCTACCTCAAGGTTCTCGTTGTTTTGGTCTCTTCGGTTAGTAGCATCAGTAGGACTGACAAAAGGTTGAGATTGCTTTTCTAATCAATTGATACTGAGACATGCGGTGGAGTGCAAGCCCGAGAGGGAGGGTAGCGACAAGAAAGAGGATTTCTACTGATCTTAGTTTGTTTATTCAGAGGTTTAGAGAGTTTGCCTATGTCATCTCTCAGTTTGTTTATTGGGATGAGAGCAAAATTATACACTGATATGTAATGTGCACAATGCAACCATGTCAATCTTACGGTCAGAGAAGACCTATTGTTGATGAAAAATCAAATGCTTGTGCTTGCTTGATCATAATGGTGTTGATGTTAAGCCAGGAAATGAGAATTGAGCTTCAGCTGTTTGGTGACTTAAATTTTTGAGGTATATAATTACTGACTTTATGTCAACAATTGTTCTCTAAAAAAATTGTATCAACAATTAGGCTCTGTCTTGGTGCTGCCCTGTTTTTTGGCAGTCACTGTATTTTCCATATGCAATATGCAGAATGAACAATAGTATCAACTGTCATGGGCTTTGACAGGCATATATCCTACCGTTTAACCATATTATGAATGTGAATCATATCTGCATGTTTTTTTTAAAGAAACCATCTTTCATTTGTCACACAAACTGAGATCACTGTCTATTTATATACAATATATAAGATTTATATTGATTAATATATATTATATATGATTTATATTGACGGTTTTAAAAATATTGTTACCATGATTATCTTATTTATGTTTGATCTGTTTTCTACCAAATAGGTATACAAAATAGTGTTTATGATTGATCTTGGCTACATGCAAAACATTAAACAGCTTGCATATAGTGAAACATGCTCTCCATTGTATGACCTATCTTTTTAGCTGTCTATATGCCAGATTCGATGCATTTGTAGACGACCACCTTCTGTGGGTTGTACATCCACCTGTTGAAAAATTTGGTGGGCCCTTGCAACCTATTCGTTTGCTCGTATACGATCGTGGATTATAAGCTAGAATAGTATTTTTCTCTCACACCAAACCAGCCAGCAGTAAATAATCCACGATAGTTTACAGCCTGCCGAACAGGCTGTTGAAAATCATTGTAGCAGTAGTACCTCGGTCTACCATCGATGCGCCTAGGTAGAATCAACACCAAGAAGGTCGTCGAAGCTGTAGCCACCCGGGCGCCCGGTGTGTAGCTAGGTAACCTCCGTTCACAAAAGAATGCAATTCTCGTTTTTTGAGAAGTCAAACTGCTTAAACTTTGACTAAATTTATATAAAAAAATGTTAGCAATCGCGATACAAAATGAGTATCATTAGATTAGTTATAGAATATATTTTCATAATAAATTTATTTCGAGACATAAATATTAATATTATTTAATACAAACTTAGTTAAACTTGAGCTAAATTGACGGGCTCAGTTCCTATAATTACATTCTTTCATGGACGGAGGGAATACAGAAGGCTCGAAACACAACAGCATTGGGAATTTGGGATGATGGGATCCTCTATCTCTATCTGCGACAGAGAGAAGCTTGTGAGCCTCAGCTCCTTTGATAAGAAGCCGGTGCGAGGGAGAAGAGAAGCTTCGTTCGACGAGGTTCGATTCTGTGCCATTACGACTAGGAGCAGACCATCTAACGATGGAGCGAACGAATCAAGAAGGCACGGCGGCCGACCGCTTGGTTCGAATTGAATCACCCGCAGACAGAACATCACCCGGAAAGACCTTAAGCTCGAGTCAATGGTGCCAAGCCGCGGACTAGCTACTGGGAGTAAAAAAAAAAAAAAAAATCAAAACGCGCTACGTACGCGTGGTGTCATGTCACAGGCTCACAGTCACAGCACACCTAAGTAGCGATAGATTACATGGAACATAAGAGGAGCTATGTGTGTATATATTAATTAACAAATGAATTATGCTATATATCTGTTGACATAAAATCTCACCCCCTATGTGTCGATTTTTGAGCCACCGGATGAGCTTCACGATTCGTGCTCCAGGCCTTCTCCTCCAACTCCGACGACCTCCTCTTCTTCTCCGGCACCGGCGAGGGAAGCGACCGGTGGTGGCGGATCCGGCGGATGCCTTCTCCTCCAACTCCGATGACCTCATCTTCTTCTCCGGCACTGGCGAGGCGGGCGCGGCAGCCGGTGGTGGCGGATCCGGCGACGGGGAGCCACCGGAGGCGGGGAAGACGGCGGGACGGGGCACGTTGTCGTCGCCGCCTAGAGGAGAAAGAGAGGAGCGGTGGGATGAGGGTGCTCGTCGGGGGTGGGGGGGGGGGAGGGGGGGGGGGGCTCGCCGGCGCTATTGGCGGCGGTGGATCGGGAGCGGTGGGGCGGCGCGGTGCATCGGGCATGGTGGGGCAAGGGGAACGAGGAGAAGTTGAGTTACGATTAAGTACTCCGCACGAATCTTACAGCATATCCGGTGGCCTAAAATTCGACCGATACGGTCCCACACCCTATCTAGGGTCCCACACCCTATCTGTCAATTTTGGGCCACGGATGAGCTTCGCGTTTTGTGCTCCAGGCCTGGCCGCATCTCGGAATGGACAGAGGAAGAAAAAGCTGATGCGGGCGGGTCCCTCTCCAGTGTCCTCTCTCCTCAACGTCCCGCCGGCTCCAACCCCCGGCCGGGCCCCCAGCAGAAGACGACGACGACTTGACCCAGCGGCAGCGCTATGCTATAACAATATCCTGGCAGCAGAACAACTCACGACGACTTGACCCAGCGGCAGCGCTATGCTATAGCAATATCCTGGCAGCGCCAACGTCCTCTCCTCTACACCGCGTCCCCGCCTCTCCTCAATCCTCATCACCCCGCGTGAGGCTACCAGCCTACCATTATAACCGCGTACTAAGTATAATTAAGGTCACCTCCTCTTGTTTCCATCTCCGTCCCGTGATTATATTGTTGCCTCAAGCTGGGTCCGCCCCGTCTTCTCCGGTTCTTCCTCAGTTTCATCCCATTCCAACCGCAAGTCTGAGTTCGCGCCACTGTTTGTGTTGTTGGCCAACAACACCGCCTCTGCCTGTATCTATTCCTCAGTGCCGGAGTCATCTCGGGTCGGGTGGGGCCTTTCCTTCACAACTATACTACACGGCCATTATCGCCGCCGTGCGCGATTCTTCAGAACTCCGGTGAGCCACCGTGCCCAACGTCCACATCATATCCAGTCCTGCCGGGACATACACCTAACCAGTTTGCACTTCTTGCAGCAGCAAGCCCCACCGCCGCGCCAGGGATCTAGCTCTGGAAAGTGGAAACTCCGACCCTCTTCTGCACAGCTAGCAATTCGATCTGGTGTGTTGCCACGCACAGCATCGCCGCCTCCCTGACCCTGAATCACCTGGTGAGCTTTTATGCAGCCCATAATGCCCTCCCTGGCTCCCACGATCGCGTCAAATTGGTTTGCAACGACCTCACCTGACTAGCAAGTAGCGAGCGCGCATTGGCAAATCTCCCGCACCTTTCACAACCATGCTTTGCGTTCCACAACCTGTAACCAACTACAATTAATGGCGGATCCAGCAAAAATATAATATATAGGGAAATGGTAATACGCGACCCTTCGCGTGGACGGCGCGACCCTCTCCCTCTCCCTCTCCCACGCGACCAAACGAGCCCTTAGTTTGAATTCTAAGAACCGAAGCTGATTTTTAGAGATAGGACTTGTTACTGATCACTTGTAGTAATCGATTTTCTAGGGTAGTCAAAAACACCAACCACCTCTAACATCAATTTGGAGAGACGGTTGGGACAAATAAAACCTGACTGTTTTTTAAAAGCAACTGTGTAGCAATGGGAGCCCAACAAAAGAGTATCCTGCTCCTCTTGGTATTCTAGGGCATGATTTGTTGGCTGCATATACTTCAGTTAGGCTCACGGAATGCAAGTTTTTTTTTTTTTGACTGTCAACGGGGGAAAGACTCCCCCACCTGATTTTATTTATCTGATCTAGGTCCCTTTGGGAGACCCATCGAATTCAAAGTTCACACCATTGAGTTTGCAAGGGACTAGCTAGTTACATATGGGTATTAAGGAATGACACCATGAATCAGCTACCATTCTATGCTTCTTTGGTAGTCTCATCTTCCAGAACTTTGCGTCTGCGAGCAAAAACACCTGTCTTAGAGTTGATGTTTCTTCTCTGAAAACTACGCCATTATCACGCCTTTCCCAAAGGTTCCATGTATATGGCACTTTGGGCTTCGCTCTGGCTCATGCAAAAGGGCCTCCTCAGCCTGGCTACCAAGATGTGCAGATTTCAAGCATTTCTCTAGGGCTAGGCTCGCCAGGTGCGAGGAACTACCAAGATAATGACATTGTTAATCATGATTAGCATAAAGTATTTGATATTAACATATTTTAACCAATACTACGGAATAATAGGATTAGTTAAAAGAAATAAAAAACATCCATATATATAATAAATATCATGATTACATTTATTTACATAATTTTCATTGCAACCTACTCTTACGCAGTTAACCAAACACCATCTCAACTTGACCGGGCTTCATAGATGCAAGCAAGCAAAGATAACTGTATATTAATTACATGTGTTCAGTGTGTCACCCAAGGATCTAGCTCACAGATACGACCATTACGCAAATCAATCACACACCGGTATTGCAGAGGTGGAGCCACTCAGAACGCTACCAATCGAGCCCTTGGTCTTACTAATGTTATCTCTGGTCATTGCGAATAATCATGTAGGTTGTCCAAATGTACTAGGCCGCTAAGGTGCTATCTATTTTTTTAAGGCTTCTTGAATCAATCGTACACGATGAGAAGAACATTAGACGCGGGTTGCACTATAGAACAGGACAACACGTCCACTACCGCACCTACTGTCGACTTGACGCACCACCCACCGTCGTCCGTGGACTTGACTTGCCCGAAGGTCTTCACGAATCACGATGCTCTTGGGTAGTTTCGGCAAATCGGCACCATATGCTCGTTCCGTAATATTACTCCACAACCATCTCAAGATCCCAATTCGGCCTCTACCGATCTACCGTGGTGCTGCTTCTATCCACTGAAATACTGAAGTGTGCTGAATCTCTCCTCTGGCCACCTGCGTCCCACGGTGCGAAAAGCACTCCTGTCTCGCTCTCTCGCTCGTTGAAGTTTATTAGCATGTCAGGCGCTATGTGTACTGTTCATGCCCTTGTAAATTTATGCAGTTACAACCTGTAGTTCATCAAAAGGCACCATTTTTTGCGTGTTAAAAAATATCCCCTCCATTTCAAATTTTAAGCCATTCTAGTTTTTCTAGATATATAGCTTATATGATAATGATTCTATTAGGACGTTCGTCCTCAACTCGTGCGCCGGACGCATCCATTCCATTCCGACCCTGAAACCCCTCCCCCGTCCCTCCGCTCCCCCGCGCCACTCCACTCGCACTATCCCCCGCGCCATCCCGCCGCCCACGCTCCCTCCCTCCCTCCCCCACCGGAGATGAGGACGACCGCGGTGGCTCCGACGAGGTAGGCCGATCCTTCTCTAGATCTGTGCCCTCTCCCCCTCCTCCTCCTCCTTCTCCTCTCGATCTGAGCGCTCCCCTCCTCCTCCTCTGGATCTGAGCCCTCCTCCTCCTCCTCCACCTCTGAATCTGAGGGACGCGGCGGTAGCAAGGGTTCCGGCGAGCTCTGGGGTCCTATTCCCTCCTCCCTCCAGCCAGCTCAAAGGTGATGAGCCAGGGGCTGTTTTGTATGCTTTTTTTGCTATTTTTCCCGTGTTTCAATGGGTTTTTTAGATGTTGCAACAGATGATTTTCGAATGTTGCAATGAAATTTTTGGATAATTCACTACTACACAAACTTTACTGGAGGCGGGCGTTTTTGGTTTCCTGCGGCGGGCAAAGCCGTCCGCCGTGGCCTAGAGGCCACGGTAAATCGTGGCTTAACGCGGCGGGCGGTGTAACGTGACCGCTGCGGTAAATATACTTTTACCACGGCGGGCACGTTACACCGCCCGCCGCGGTAAATTATTTTACCGCGGCGGACATCTTTTGTGGCCCGCCGCGGTTATGTTCATTAGCCGTGGCGGGCTTTATTATTTACCGGCCTCGGTAAATTATTTCCTGAATTAAAAAAAATACAGCAGGCATATAAATTCAAATTCAAATCACATCCAGATTTCACACATTAAACTTAAAAAGTATGCAGGCATTACACATGAGATAATATACATATATATACATTCACTTAGACGTTTTTGTCATCGTTAATTCTTTACATTTACATATTAAAGTCGTTATACATGCGTTAAGGTGTAATCCTGCGGATGCATCATCGTGGGCCATTTCCTCAGCCTCTCGTACTCCGGTAAAATCGCTAGCGGGCTGTTCTCATTGAAGAATGTGCCCCCTTCAAGCACGCATTTGTCTAAGACAAACTTACATATGTCCGCCTTTGTCTGCTTGAAGCTGTGTTGGGTGCTCTGCATGTCTCTCGACCAGTTCAATCCATTCTTGAGTACCCTTCAACTGCTGCTGTACTGCTTGCACACCCTCAGGAACTCACAGGCATAGAAGACACATGTTTGTGATCCTACCGGTTGTTTGGCACACTGCATGATTGATACACAAGCATTACAACATAGGCATTAGAACGCATATGAACAGAAAGCACAATTAAACCTTTCAAATACTTACTGTAAAGTTGGGTCTGATTTTGATACGGTTCTTATGCTTAGCCTTAAAATTCTCTGTTCTTCGATCATAGCATTCAGGATCCTTCACGTACTCCTTATAAGTGCTATACGAAATGTACTAGTATTAGACAGGGCATTAGAACGCATATGAGAAGACAGTTCAGTCACTTACACTCTGAGGCAATCTTCAAAGGCCTTGTACCCTTTTAAGTTTGGCACTGTCAACGAATCAAATACGCAGGCCCTGCCATCCAGAGGGTAGATGATAAATGCAACCCAAAGACCCTCGAGGCCTTGGTGCGCCATTGAAACAAAATACAGTTACTGACGAGAAATAATAATACTAGCTAGCTACCCACTTATCTCTGAGAATGTCTTCGACTTACCCAAAGTGGTAGGCAGCTAGGATACACCCATTTCCCTTGATCTTCTTCATTGCTCCTAGTATGTACCTTGAAATGTTCAACTTCTCATTGTCCATCAGTTTCTTCCTGTGCGCCTCTCTCTGTCGCTTGGTCAAGTCTTTCATGGTTGGATGATTGTCATCTAGGTGGTAATCAATGATGATTCTTTGAGCAATATGCATTGGAGATAGATAGATAACATCAAGTTTTAGTTCCTTGGATATATAGGCCATCAACCTGCAAGGACAAGCCATCGTGGCATATATAAGTAGTCTTGACCGATTCAAAGGCAGGTGATATGTGAAACTCGCAATTCATCACTTACATAGAGAACAAGGTGACTTAGGCGATGTCAAGGTCTTGTTCCCGCAGTAGTCTGTACATGTCGTGGAAGTCCACGGGGAGTTCTACATCGTTGTCGGGCAAGTGGAAGTACTCCGCCACAACTTTGACTAGAAAACCATGCAGGCCAGCTTTTGCCGCTTCCATGTACCAGAGATGAAACCTCCTTGTCTCCCACCTTTCCTCGTCGACGAGTTGGGCCTTGATTATCATGAACTTCCCATGCTCGTAATGGCCAGGGTAGTCATCCGATTCAGGAAATAGATGGAAAGGTGATCTCGGCCTAGGATAGAAATGTTAGTACCATATTATGGCAAAGAAAAGTTATTAGCAAATTATGCTCGCCGCTACCATACCTTTTGAACTCAAGTGAGTATGTGAGCTGCCCTTGGTCGCCTTTAGTCTTCGCCGGCGGTGGAGGATAGTGGCTTGTGCTCGCAATGGCAGCAGGCGGTGTCTTTGCCCCCGGTTCCTCCATGCCTCCCGGTCCTTTGCTCGTGCCCTTAGACGGA
The DNA here is from genome assembly GCA_904845875.1 of Miscanthus lutarioriparius. Taxonomy (NCBI): domain Eukaryota; kingdom Viridiplantae; phylum Streptophyta; class Magnoliopsida; order Poales; family Poaceae; genus Miscanthus; species Miscanthus lutarioriparius. Next base: position 77,822,304 of record CAJGYO010000005.1, read on the forward strand.
CTACCGGGAGGTGGAGGTGGACTTGTTGTTGGAGGAGGAGAACGAGGGTGAGGGCTTGTGCCTCCCGGTCCTTTGCTCATGCCCTTAGACGGACTGCTAGGAGGTGGAGGTGGACTTGTTGTTGGAGGAGGAGAACGAGGGTGAGGGCTTGTGCCTCGGGGTGAGTTCCTTCCCTTGTCATCCCCGCCATTGCCTTCGTCATCGCCGTCGTCGTGATCCGGATCATCGGGGGGACAAGATCCGGCAACGGATGGTTGTGATGCTGGTGTCACCGTCAGCGTAGAAGTCGGCGTCGAGAGAATGATCTCTATGTCGTCCTTGTTCCACAGGACTTCAGAACCCAAGGCAGCTCCAAGGATCGTTACCCCTTCTGCAGTTGGATATTCCATTTCAAATTCTTTGTATTCGATCGCATACCATGTAAGTATCACGGCAACATAGTTGGCAGGGATCTGGTCTTGGCTGAAATCTTTGATATCTTCTTTGGGGTGCATGTAACCCTCACCCACGGTCAACTTTTTCACCCTGCCGAACGGGATCGTGAGGTGCACGCGCATGGGTTCCCGGATGTCGTCGATGGGGTGCCTTGGGTGATCCTCGATCATCGGCAGTGGCTGCCCTTGTGTCTGCCCTTATGGAACTTGAGGCACGGCCACACCAGCCTGGCGAAGCATCTATGACCTCATCGACACCATATCTGGGTCATTGCTCGTGAAGGCTTCTTTTATGGACCGACTGATCATTTCGGCCACGCCTTGATCAAAGCCCTTCTGAAAGATGCCCTCCTTGTACCTCTGCCTTGACTGGTATGTGGCAGCGTCGGATTGCCATGACTCCACTGAGTTACAGCTCATCTTCGACGACATGCCACGGATGCGGCCACGGTGCTCGGGGCTTCCTAGCACCAGGGTCAGCAAGTCCTGGCCCCTGCGAACCTCGAAGCTGTCCTTGGATTTAGCGGCCTCGATGAGAGCCCTCTCCACCTCCTCGAACTTGGGCTCATTGAACTTGCTCGTGCCCTCCTTGAGCTTCTTTGGCTTGCGGGCATAGATGAAGTCCTTAGCCCTCAAGTCTACACTGTCGTACAGATCGGGAAGCCGGGCGGCAGCTCTAGCCCTTTCTTCCTCCTGCCACTAGGGCCTCTTACCAGCAAACCCAGTCATGCCCAAGTGGTGGGGGTGCAGGTTCTTCTTCGCGAGTGCGCTGAACTTGGCGCTCTTTGCCTTTGCTTCTTCTGTTGTTCTTTGTTTACATAACTCTTCCCAATGATGTTCCTTCACCATAGTGTATTTGACATAGGGTGACTTGCCTAGCTTCAGGTAGTACCTGGTCATCATGGACTTGAAGTTTCTATAGGCTCTTCCTGCCACGTGCATGACCCACTCCCTGCACTTGTTCAGATTGTCGTCCTCGGGATAATGGAAGCTCCTCGTCACCTCACCCTAGATATGTGTCTTGTAGTCGACCGGGACATTGTTCCACTCCTCCCAAGTGATCTCCACCTTGTCCTTGACTATACATGCCACCTGGTTGCTGAACTTGGCAAGGACCGTGGGTGGCGACAACGGGTTTCCCTCTGTTCCCACCTCATAGATCACATGGACTTCGCCGTGGGTTTCCCTCCGGTGCCTCCCGTGTTCCCCCTTCTCAGCTTTGTCCTCTGACCCCTAGACTTGCCTGAAGTGGTTGGAGATGGAGCGGGGGGTTCTTTGTCCCTGACTTGTTCCTCCTCGAAATTCAATTCTCGAGGCACCACCGACATCTGTTCAGGGTTTGGAGACTGCGCACTTTCAACTTCGTCGTCCCTCAGTTGGTAGGTCGGATCATCTTCGTCTTCTGTACGATGTTTCTTTGTTGGCCTCGGGGTCACGGACACTTGGCTCTCGAGGCTAGTTGATGATGATGCACTAGGGGTAGGGTCGCGCCATTCACTTATCGGTTCCTCCACCATTGGAAAGCTACAATGATTACATATGTCAGTTGTATAGACACAGTTATAGAGTAGTAAAGTAGAGTAGTACTAGAGTAGTAAAGTAGAGTAGTACTAGAGTAGTAAAGTAGTAGTAGTTGGCTCAAATTTGCCCCATTGTCATCATATCGCTTTTAAACTGGTTGCTTGTATCTGGTATACAAGCCATCCTAGTTTAGCGGGGGTACTCGATCATCATCGCCACGCCTCAAAGATAAAAGGGTTCACATCATTGCATATGCCAACGCCTCGACTTAGAAGTGTGAAAAGAATCATCATTGCAAATACCAAACAAAAGCCATCAAGATAGTTTCAAAATTCGGCCCCAAAGGGCTAAGTCCTTCGGCCATCAAGATAGAGTAGAAGACTAGAGGAGGTGAGAGTAGAGTAGAGTAGAGTAAGAGGAGTAGAGTAAGAGCTGTGTAGGCATCACAGGTAGCTGCAAGTTGAAAAAATCACAGTAGTGTGTAGGCAATAGTACAATAATGTAGGCAGTAGTAGTAGAGCACATAGAGCAATAGAGTAGTATAGGCAGTGTATAGTAGTAGGCATAGTAGAGGAGTAGACAGTAGAGGAGGAGGGAGTAGAGGAGGAGGGAGTAGTAGTAGGCAGTAGTAGTAGTAGTATACTAGAAAGTAGTATACTAGTAGTACTATACTAGTAGTAGTATACAACACTAGTATAACAGTAGTATAGGAGTAGTATAGGAGGACAGTAGTAGCAGATAGTATATGAATAGATTAAGTAGAGAAATAGGTAGCACCACCACCAAAATTATATCAAATTTGGCAAAATTGCAGCAGAGTGACCAATTCGTCTCTAAATTCTCATAAATTTAGCATGTGATCAGTTTAAAGGCAAGGTGCATCATTGGCAGTGGCATATGCTCAGAATTTTGTCACAAATTTCTTTGGCAACATAGGCAGCAAAAAGAATTGAATTCAAATGCTACGGTTCACCAAAAGCATCATAGATCAGTAGTATAGCAGTTCAAAATTCACCAAGTGTAGTATAGCAGTTCAGTTGAATTCAGAGTAGCAGCAGTAGTAAGACAACAGTGGTAGAGAGAAATAGGTAGTAGGTAATACAAGTATGCATGATAATAACAGCAGTAGTATGTGATAGAGAAATAGGTAATACAAATACCATTTTGCATCAAGAAGTAGAGTACCAGTAAGGGGATAAGTAGTAGCTAGCCATCCCAAAAAACTTTCACAAATCAAAAAATTTGCATCAAGCTATAGAGTGTAGGCAGTAGAGTACCAGTAAGGTCAGCAGGGGCGACGGCGGCCCTCGGTGTCGGCGGCACCTTTTTTGCATCTTAAGTTCGAATCTCGCCGCACCTTTTTTTTACCTAAGAAACACCTACCGAAACTAAAAATCAAGACCTTTAGTCCCGATTGCATAGGCAGTTGGGAACCGGGATTAAAGCTAGCTTCTCTACCGGTGCTAACTTTTCCATAATTTTTTATTTTGAAGGATAATCATGAAACCTAAAAGTAGGACAACTGAATCTTTGGACAAGAAAGCAAGAGATCAAGGACAAAATGACTGTGACTCCGATACAATTGGGACACCTAAGAGTACCATTCACTTGAAACAGGTAAGTTCCTTTATATCTTTTTGTTAATGATATTTTGGGTCATGACAAAATTGTTGGATTTTTAATTACGCAGGCTTAATGCATGCATAATTAATAATGATTTTAGTAGTATATTTACCATATGGTTAATCCCTATATATATTTTTGGATTTATACATACTATATTATCTGTATTTTAGTTGTTCGGCCCTCAGCTCTCTATACAAAGTTCTTGGCTGCATCCCTGTGTACTACCTGCTTGGGCAGTATGTGTCGATATATTTAAACTGGAACCATCAACATCTCATTAAATGTTTCGATTGATGAACTTTCAAAATCATCCGGGTTGAGCTATTTTCAGAAGTAGCATATCAGTCATCTTTATATAATGTTTAGACAACAAAATCAGGTCAACATCATAGAAATCTAACTATACAGAGTTATTAGTGGTTAAAAAGTATCTTGGTGGTACATTACTACTGTTAAAGAAAAAAGAGACCAACCTGGACTGGAAAGAACTATGAAGTTTTTCAATAAGAAAAAAAAAACTAAAATGCATCGTGGGTTCTTAAAGAATTCTCACTCAGGTCCACAAACTAGAAAAGTTACCATTTGCGTTGTTATCAATCTACTTGTGTCCTCCAACTAAAAAAGTGACCATTAAGTCCTTCAACTAATGTTGCACCCGAGTAAAAGTCTAAATCCCACCGTATCACCAAAATTCAAGTTTAGGACAACTCAAAAACTATGCGGTTGGATGTATGACTATCTCCGGTCCAACCAATTGAGCTAGACTCATTTCTTGGTGATATATAATGACATTTATTTTGAACTGACAATAAATGTTTATGGTCCTGAGCATTTCTCTTTTGTGCTTGTTTCCATAACGTATTTCTTCAAAAAAGCATCAAAGCATATTTTCAGAAAAATGAACGTGCTTGTTAGTTGTTTCTTCTGCGTCCTGAGCATGCTGTATGGGTAAACTCAATGTGAAACATAATTTGAAACATCCAGAAGAAGGTAAAACGGTTACAGATCGATAAGGTAATAACTCGGACTATAATTCAATACAAAGGCCAACTATGGATTAAGAATATATTTTAGGTACCATAATAAAGGAGTGATATGGAACAGCACCAAAAGGGATATAGGCACATCCCAAGGTGCCAGATATGTATGATTAAAGATAATGGAGTCGTATCAAGGACAACACTTCAAATCTAGTCGTAATCGTCCACTTCACTTCTACTATTATTGAGGGGGATTGGGCTGTCTGCAACAGGAGACCCATTGCGGAACCTAAATCTAAAATGGGTCTCCAACATAATACATATAGCCTTCAACAGAGTACCTATATGGAAGATCCATTTTGAGTGCTAGGAGAGGCATAACCCAAATCTGAGTATCATCTCTCCTGAAGACCTATTTACAGAAAGAGTTGTCTTTTGGATCTTGTTGTTGGAGAAGACAAAAAATAAGTATTGAATCCTTTGTCTGTAGCGCTAACCAAAAGACAAATGAGTCTTGTATTTTGAGTCGCGGTTATTGGAGAGAGTCTAACAAGAACATATATGTATGCTTAAAGATAATGGAGTCATATCCAAACTCTAGAGATAAGGATAGAATATCCTAAAGATAGAACAGGTTTAACCTACCATAACTTATAAATTTGTACTCCAAGTCTCTCCCATATATGTCTACATATATCCCATGAGAGTCGATGCAATCAACAATTCTATATCTATACCTAATAATAAAGAGACAAAATTTCTCTCCACCTTTTTTTTTTGGTCCATCTCTTTTTTTGGTTTGTCTCCCAAAGAGTTTTTTTTTTCATCCGGACTTATATATATAACCTGTGCTCATATGAGTTAGAATAACTTTTATCAAGCACGATACGAAGTCCAATTCTAAAACAAACTAAACGAATATGGACATTAATTAACAGACAAAAAGCAAATCATTAAATAAAATAGAAAAGCTCCCGTACGGACAGAGTTTCGGCCGCCGAAGTCCGACAGGAGCTCTTACCTCATGTACGTACCTTTTGTGTTTTTCCTTATTATTTTATTTCTTTTTGAATACACAGTAGATCGATAAGAGCTATGACTCATGTACAAGAGAAGCAAATTGAGAATAAATTGACACGATCACATACGAATCAAACCATATGAACCTGCCGTCTTGGTGCTACCTCTGGGTAACAAGGTCGCTGGAGCTGGGTTGTCGTCGTGCCACTGGATCGAGCCACCGGGCTGCTCCAGTGCCCGCACGAGCGGCCGCCCTGCCACGCCACTTGTCCGGCCAAGCCGACCACGCCACGCCGTGCCTCCTGAGCTGCCATCTCGCCCGTGCGCCGTGTATATTAGGTATAGATAAAGATGTTTAGGTCATGCTTGGTGTCGCTCTGGCTATGGCTCGGCCGCAGTGGAGCCACAACAAATGTGGCTCGGCCACAGCGGAGACACAACAAATGGCGATGAAAGGAGGACCGCTTCTGCGCAGTGGAGGAAGAGCCAAAACCCTTTTTGCCTAAGGAGGCGAAGTCGTCCTTGGTGCCTCTCAGCCGCTCCAGCTCCGGATTCAGCAAAGGAGCAGCGTAGGCGGAGCCTAGCCAAACACGCCCTTGTTATGTTATTATTGTCTATTACTTCATGTGTCCAAAATAAAATGCTAAGCTATAATTAAAGTCAGCAAGGAGTTAGTTCTTTATAAAATTAAAGTTAATGTATATTTATGTCTAGATACTTTTGTGTTTTGCAACGAGAAAACTTTTAAATTTTATAAGAGGGGTAAACATAAATATACATGTACTATTCACTCGTCGTTCTTTCCAATTAATATATTTGATTTTTTTGAACCGGGGAGATCCCCATTCCCATTCATTTGAACGGAAATACGCTGGGAGAGCGATTCGCTCGTTCCCAGTGCGAGACCGGGGTTCGAACCCTGGCCGGTGGGCACTACCACGAGCAGCCACACCACCTGAGCTATCGCCAGGTTCGCAATTAATATATTTGATAGTTTTTCCATTGCAACGCACGGACATATTTGCTAGCGACTATTAAAATTTCCTATCATACTCACAATTTACTACATGTTCAAAATAGTTGTATTCCTTAGGCTGTCATAGGACTCTAAGTCTACGTGAAGTATAATACTAGGTGTAAACCAATTCTATCTCTATTCCTAATCGTATATGATAATTCTAATATTCCCTCTCAGTCTCACGAGCGTGGAGTGGACAATTGCGACTAGCCATCTTCTCTTGTGTCTCTTCTCTATCGGAACTGCCAGCACCCGGACGTCCGATCCGGACGCTAGCGTCTAGATGCTCGAGGAAGTTGCGCCTGACCGTGCCCGCCAGCCCACCCTCGTTTCTCGCGCATGCCTCGATCTGTGCTCGTTTCCCCCATGCTTGCCGCTCGCGCCCCGCGCGCCCCCAGCTCGCCCCCGCAGCCCGTCCCCACAGCCTACCGCTTCCGTCTTCGCAACGCCCCATGTGCGCGACGAGCATGCCCCATCGCCCCCTGACCGCAGCACCCCCATCCGTTGACCCCCAATGCCTCCGTCCACTATCCCTTCGGCGAGCCACGCGCTCCCGGCCGCCTGGCTCGCCCCCTGGCCGAACAACATAGAAAGCTGGAATAAAACATGTGCAGCAACACAGAACAATTACTACAACATTAGGCTCAAGCAACTGAAACACCATGAACATATTATTGCAACAACACGGAACAATTGCTGCAATATTAGGCTGAAGCAGCTGAAAACACCATGAACATATTATTGCAACAACACGGAACAACCGCTGCAACATTAGGCTGAAAGCATATGAAACAACGCTCAAATAAAAAACACTTGCAACAACGTGGAATAACTACTGCAACATAAGACTGAAGACAACTGAAACAATTTGGAAAGTATTATTGCAACAATTGAGTGAACCATATGAAAACAACCAGACCAGAAACGATTGCAACATCGTGTAGAAACACGTGAAACATTTTGAACAAAGTGCTTGCAACAATCCTTTGAAACACTTGCAACATATCAACAAAAGTGCAACATGCCAGATCTACTTTTGCAATCAATCATATGATTCTACTGCAACATACCTCTAAAGCTTCTAAAACAATTGAAAGACACAATTGCCACAATGGGGGAAGAGAAGAGAGCCTGGCGCGGGGAGCGCCATGGCTGCCGAATCTGCAGGCGTCCGGAACTCCTTGTGGGGGAGGATGCCAGTGTGGGGGAGGGGGGGAGGGGCGCCGCTGGGGTGGGGGAGGAGGGACGCCGTGGTGCGCGAAGGAGCCGCCGCGGAGGAGGATGCCGGGGTCGGGGAAGGAGCGGTGCGGCGGTCAGGAGGGAGCGACGACGAGCATCTCGTTGCTACCCGAGCGGGGGCGGGGTATGGAGCGGGGCTGTGCGACGTGGGGCAAGCGGATAAGGATAAGCCGTGAGCGAGTGGAGGAGAGTGAGCCACGTCCGGAGGTGAAGTGAAAGGTCGGACGGCCGACATATATCATTACCGCTTCTCTATTCTCGTGTGCAGTCAAAGTGGGAATAGCATTGATAATAGTGATAGTACACACATGTATGCCATGATCAATTTATTCATAAATGCAACAACATTTTTTTTCTTATCAGTGATACGTTACATTGTTTATTACAAAAGCGATAACTTTATCATAGAACACTACTACAGAATCAATCTTCAGTGCCAGTTGCTAGTGAACCGGCAGTGATAATTCTTCACTGCTAATTCTTGGCATCCAAGACAGAAAATGATTGGGGTCCTAAAAACCGGCAGTGAAGGTTCACATCACTACCTTTGTTTTGTGGCTAGAACCGATAGTGGTATGCCACCGACAGTTTACTGCCGGTTCTAGCCACAAACCGGAAGTGACGTGAACTTTACTGTCATTTTTTGGGGACCTCCGATCATTTTATGACTTTCAAGCTAAGAACCAGCAGTGAAAAGTTATCACAGCTGGTTCACTAGCAACCGGCATTGATGGACCGGCACTGAAGATCGATTCTATATTAGTGAATAGTAATTTGGGTATAATTGACAACATCCTAAAAATCTAGTCTAGGCTGGTTTGTGTAGACTAAATTGAGGCCGGTTTTTCATGAGTCCTTGCGGTGTAGTGTAAATCAGCCTAGACCGGTTTTGGCAGTCCGAGCCCAATTTCATGTTTTTTATCTTTGAAAACTCATCCGATCTCATTGTCCCATAAGATCGGATGAGTTTTCAAAGAAAAAAACTCCATCTATTTATAGGAGATGATTGCGGCTGATTGAATATCTATCTATCCAATCAACAAAAAATGCATTACTACACCTTTTATCCTCTCTTTTCCAATCTACTACTGCTCCTCGTTCTTTGTTACTAATGTATGGCTGGTGGTCCAATGATGGCAAAGCTCTCGAGTGGCTAGGCCAGCTTGGGAACACTACTACACAAAATCTTTTGCAAGGCGTTTCTAAAAGGGACAATTGTCTGTTGGACATCCAAAGTGATGATCCTTTGCTGGCGGACACCCACTTTAGAGCATTTTGCCAGAAGACACTCTGGTTCGGTGAAATTAGGCCATAGGACACAGCGCACCGATTGCAGCCGGTTGAGGAGAGAGAACAACGGTGAAATGACATTCTTGCCCCTGCCGCTTTCTTCTTCCTCTCTCCCTTTCTCTTTTTTCTGTTTCCTGTCCCTGCCACCCTCTCCGCCTCCAACACGACGGCACGCACGGAGCCATCAGCGGCGAAGTCCGCGAGCGCGGGCGCTGCACCCTTGCGCACCGTGTGGCACGTGGCGGCGGTTCTTCGGCAGCTTGCAGAGCTCGAAGAGCGCCGTGGCGGCCTCACGGCGCTCCCACGGGCCACCGTGGCGGAGGAGCCCTGTCAGCGCCGGGATACCGTGGCGGAGAGCGCATCCACGGCGCCATCTGCCACGAGCCCCACGCACGTGTCGTCGCCATCTAGGCTGAGGATGTCGTCATCGTAGACTAGCTTGTCGAACACCAGCATGGACGAGTGCTTCGGATTTGGTGGCGGCGTAGTGGAAGCAGTGGGGTCCTTGAACGAGTCGTAGATGTTGTCGAGCGACGGCGACGACGTGGCCTCGGGTGGCTACGGCGGGACGGACCCGAAGAGCTCATTGTAGGAGGGCTCGGACGGGGCGATGGCCGTAGAGGCGGACCCTACGGCGGATCTGATATTGGTCCAGGCGGATCCGGAGGAGCGCACGACCAACATGGGTGCGGCCTTCCCCTACAGGCGGAGGCTGAAGTCATGGGCCAGCAGGCCCTGGAAGTCTTCCATGGCGGGCGCGGGACGGTGCGTGGATCGATGGATCACCCACTCGCTCGCTCGCTCACTCGCGCAGCAGCGGCGGCGCCTACGCCGCTTGACGATCGGCGCTTAAGGAAAAGGGCGTGAGCAGGCAGGGCGGATCTGGGCAGGAGCACGGACCCTCGCTGGGGGGAGCGCAAGGCGTGAGGCGGCGATCGGAGGAATGGGGTGCGGGGCCCGGCGTCGGTGGGATCGCTGGAGTGGAGTCGTCGCCGGCGATGGTGGAGCGACGAACAGGAGCGGGTGAGTCAGAGAGAGAAAGGAGAGCGAAAAGTGGATGCGATGGGGGATATCATATCATTACTGCCTCGTGGGGTCTCCTTCCATCTTGTGGGCCCTAGAGAAAAGTGAGAGGGGAAGAAGAAAGCGGCAGGGCAAGAATGCCATTTCATCGCTGATCTCTCTCCTCAACCGGCTGCAACCGGTCCGCGGTGTCCCGTGGCCTAATTTCACCGAACCACAGTGTCTTCTGGAAAAATGCTCCAAAGTGGGTGTCCGCCAGCAAAGGACCATCACTTTGGATGTCCAACAGACAATTATCCCTTTCCAAAATGGGCTCTAAGGCGGTTGGGCCGGTTGCTCGCCTTGGTTATCCGTGGCAGGGCAGCCGACCCAGCAACCGCCTCGGTTAATGCTTAACCGAGGCGGGAATGTAAGAAAACCGCCTCGGTTAATACATTAACCGAGGCAGACACCTTAAAACAACCGCCTTGGTTAATTGATATTAACTGAGACAGGTATTTAAGGTTGCCCGCCTCGGTAAATTCATTTTCGGAGGCGGGCACACTATAAGGCATGCCTGTGTTAATATTGGCCCAATCTAAGGCCCACTAGCAAGTAAGAGTATATAAACGAATGAGGAAACCATAGCCCATTTGTGCCTCTCCTTTCCAGCTCCCACCATGACGGTGCCCTCTCCCGTCCTTGTGACTGCGACTTCCCTTCCTCCCACCGCCCACCTCTCACACAGTGCCCCTTCCCTTCCTCCACAGATGTCGCCCCTTCCCGTCCTCCACCTCGATGACACCCATCTCCCTTCCTCCCACCACAACACTGCCCCTCTCCCTTCCTCCAACTGCGACGGACGGCGCCCCCCCTCTCTCGGAGCAAGGGGCCAGTGCGCGCTTGCCCCGAGCTTCTCCGCCTCGGCGCCACCTCTACCTCAGCGGGAGGCACCCCCACGTCGGCGGATCCGGTGGAACGCGCAGGTGGTGGCATGGGCGAGGCGGATCCGGTGGAGGGCGAGGCAGCGGTGCTACCTCACGGGCCGGTCGCGGCGCGGGCGCTGCGGATCCGGTGGAGGCGCCCCGAGCGGCAGATCTGGGAGCGGCGACTCCCCGAGCGGCGGATCTGGTGGAGGGCACGACGGATCTGCGAGCGGTAGATCTGGTGGAGGTCGCTGGCTCCGCGGTTCACGGCGGCGGAAACGGGCTCGCCGGTGGGCTTGCAAACGGGCTCACCGGCGGGCTTTGGGCTTTTTTGTTTTTTTATTCCATTAACCAAGGCGGGCATTTGCAAGGCGTCCACCTCAGTTAATCGTTTAACCGAGGTGGGCAAAGCAACTGCCTCCATTGTCACGGATTAACCGTGTCCTTTCGACGGAGGCGGATGGTTTGCCCGCCTCCGTTAATCCAAATGGCCCGCCTCGGTTAAATTTAACGTAGTAGTGGAAGCCTATGACCACAGCACGCCCCAACAGGATCCTTCCTGGATGTGTAGGGTTTTGGGTTTCAAAAGACCCTGTCGCCGTGTATTGTGCATCGCGTCCCTTAGAAGCTCTTCTGGCGGCATATCTTGTGTCTCCGGTGCTTGTCGGTGTAGACACTAGGTAAAGTGTTAGTCTATGTATACACTGTTAGGCAATGGTCGACGTAAAAGTTGGCCAGACTAATCTTAGGCAACTGGTACGCCCTGTTCGCTTGGCTTATAAGCCGTACTTTTTCAGCCAACGAACAATATTTTTCTTTCACAACAAATCAGCCAACAGTACTTTCAGCCATGGCTTATCAGTCAAATAAACAGGGCAGCAATGACCTGATTAGTGTCAACACATAGGTCACTGGCCGAGGAGGGCCAGCGCAACTATGGAGGAGGTCGACGCATGGCGGACCAATGCTAAGGCTTGGTGAGTTAGCCATTTTGAATGGATGGGGCGAGAGGGTATATGCTTCTCAAATACATGTTGCAGAGGCTAGCTAGAGAGACAAGTGATGGTTTGAGACCAATGGTCATAATCCTCAGTTCGCGACTTTTTCTATGAAGACCCCCGTTGCTTTGCAGACTAGTAAAAGTGATGAACCGTGGTATATTGGTTGCCACTTATTTTTTACAGTGATGGCTATGTATTGTTAATTTGTTATAGCCCCTCACCTTTTAGGCATCAAAGGTAACGGACTTTCCTCGGGCCTTGATCTGATGGTCATAAAAAGTGATGCACGTTATTTGCGTCTGTCACTAAAAAGCGCCTCAAGTGCTCATCATTACATTTGCTCTAGGCACTATTATTGTGCGTTTTTTATGTAGTCCAATGCTTAACTTGTGTGTTACTTCATCGTATACTCGCGGACTATTGTGTGTTTTTCACGTACGTAGTGCAGTGCTCTAACTTGTGTGTTACTTCAAACTCCAGGAGGCCATGAGTTCTCAGCATATGTGGCTACAGTTTGCTGATCGCCTGGTGAATATGTTGTCCCCGGTTCTTCTTGCGCTAGCGCTCAGGATGGTTGGCTTGAGTGGTGAGGGCACTTGGTTCATGCAGAAAGGAATTAGTATTTCCTCTATCACCATCACCACAGTTGTAATGCTATGGGTGATCGTCTGGGAAATGGTCCCCCAAGCTATCTTCTTTGTGGCCCTCGCATCGCATCTATTTTAATCCGTATCATCATGGTATATAAGAACTATATGATCATCGTACTTCCGTTGCTGGATTTTATGATGCACATCTTGAGCCAACTAAAGATGGACGAGGAGGAACGTAATTTGCTGGATTTTATTATGAACATCTGGAGCCAACTAAAGATGGACAGGGGGAAACGTACTGAAAAGTCACGAGTTGATGGTGGGAGGCAGTTAAGTATGATGAGCCTGCAAACGATGGACCAAGAAGAACATATTGATAAGTCCCGAGTTGATGAGCAGCAGTTAATTACCAGCATGACAAGCCGGCAAATGATGGACAAAAGGGAGCAGATTGAAAGCTCGCGAGTACATGAAACCAGCATGACAACTCAGCAAACAATGAACCAAGAGGACCAGGCTGAAAGCTCGCGACTTGATGACCAAAAGATAGACAAAGGGGAAATCACTCGAGTTGATGAGCAGCCATTAACCAGCATGACGAGCAACGAAATCCAAATTATGGAACAAGAGGAACAGATTGAAATCACACGAGTTGGCGAGCAGCAGTGCGTGTTAACAAGACAGCAAACAACGGACCAACAGGAACAGATTGAAAGCTCGCGAATTGATGAGCAGCATTTAACCAGCACGAAGAGCCAGGAAAGGATGGACCAAGGGGTTAAATTGTTTGGGGTTCATAAGCTCGGGTTAGCGGCGATCCTACTATATTTGCAAGTGTTTCCAGGATTACCGAGGACTTCTCATCAGTATGGAGCCCTTGTTCGGGCGGGCAAGTTCGTCGTTAGCCTGCTAACACTGTGCTCGCAAATGCAGAGTTCAGTGTGGAGCCACAGCCGATTTGCTGGAACCGAGAACTATATCATCGTCAGTGCTTCTGTGGTGATCACAGCTTATGGAATGTTGCTTCTGATTAACATGAGTTATATTAAAATTATTATCGTACCCATTGCCATCCTCATTTTCATCGCGGCATTGTGGAATAAGTTGAGGTTGAAAAGTGGACTGAAAATGGACACTGGTTACTATGTTAAAGATGTTGTTAGTAAGAGAGTTGAAGAGCTGCTAGTTCTTACTGCACTACCATACTGTGCCCTGTACTTCGAGGCGATTTTTCCCACCAACACTTTGGCTCTATCCCACTTCCTGTGGTTCTTGAGTTCGTCTCTCGGTGCAGTGGCAATCATGATAGCGTTGTTGCCTGTGGCAACGAGTCCTGGTGGAGCTCAAGTTCTGCAGATTTTTTACAGGACCTGCATTACTGTGCTGACGATAACTGTGCATACCGAAGCTGCTGAATGGGCGAGGGAAGATACGGCGTTGGTTTTTACGCCAGAGCTTGTTACAGTGCTCGTATGGTTCACGATTCCCTTCCGGCTCGGTGTGTCTGACTCTGATTTGAGCATTCACTCGGGGATATTACGTAAGAGCATCGTGGCTGTAATTTTTGTGGTGTTGGGATACACAACCTCTCCCGCTTATCAATACAAAGGGAGAACCAGAGCCTTACGCGCATGCAGCATTTCAGGATGTCTGACCTACTTCAGCATGTGCATGCTACGACAGTGGCCAGGGAGCAAGCCAGTTTCTCAAGTGCCTGTCAAGCTGCTCGAGTTTTTTGCGAAAAATTGCTTGATCGCGGCTGCTGTACTGGCTGTGATGTCGGCTACGCATGGTGATTTCATAAATTACATGCTTGTTGATACTGGCCGTGCCATTTTGTTAAGCGTATACCTATTTCTGTTCTTACTGCTCGGCCCCGCGGAGAATAGGAGACGGTTTCTGAGGTATCTTGACCCCATTGTTGCTGCTCGCAGACGCTTTATCCATCTCAGTCAGAGACTGCACTCAACCTTAATTTATTTAAACCGGAGGCTAAAACAGTGTGCGCAATGGTTGGGAGAGACACTGCCTGATCCAAGCAGTGGGAAATTTAAAACACAATGAGGAAACTGTATGAATAGCTGCGATCCCTAAGCTTCAGCATATGTTTCACTGATGTTGTAAAGGTTATTTTTGTAGTATGAAGAAGTCAATGTTCCTGAATCAGCATGATGAAAGAGAATGCTGATTATGTCTCCAAAGGGTTATGGACATATGTGAAACACTAAAGGTCTACTAATCTATATCTATATATCTTTAACCAGCACTGATATGATCTAGGTCACCGTCGGTTCATGCCTCAACCAGGTACTGAACTTATTGATATAATGAGTGTCATTGCCGGATCAATACAACACCCGGTAGTTATTTTGTGAGTGTCATTGTCGGGGTAAGCCTGTAGGGGTAGGCCTGTACCCAACAGTGACTATATTCTACTCACTGCCCGTTCAGTTGCTTAAACCCGATAGTGGTCTTTATTTTCCCTATTGTTTATTGATATATTGTATTATTCTTTTTGAATAGGAGTTAGTGTCTAATATTTACCACTAGTACATAAAATATATTTACTAGTGGTACTTTTCATATTTGTACTGATTCTTTTATCAACAGTCAGTATGAAATCCAGTAAAAATTAACAAACTTTACTGGCGTCACCTAAGAACCGCCACAATAAATATTTACACCGGCGGTTTTCTTGAGGAAGCCGCCACTGTAAATTCATTTAGACTATCGGTTTTCTTAAGGAAACCGCGAGAATAAATTTTCAAAGATTGCAAATCAGGCTCAAAAAATTGCAAAACTAATTTTATCCTGGGAGGGCTCCACTAGGGAGCACACACGATTTGTAGCATTTTTCTATTTTCGCGAGAAATGTGCGCATATGTTTTTAGCATTTTTTTCATTTTCATGAGTAATACACGCATATGCAATTCCCAGGAACCGACAGAACCTCAGGCCTTGCGTGTTACACATCTTACTACTACTTCACTCCAAAGTCACTTGTGACTTAATAGCAGAAATATTCCCTAATATTCAATACACCAGATTTTAAAATATCTATTTTAAGCTCTAAATGGATTCAAAGAAACAAAGCTTCAACTACGAAGTCTTAGGTCCCGTTGATGCCCTGTTCGTTTCGCTAAAATTTGACTTATGCTTATACTTATGCTGATCTGCTGTGAGAGAAAAACACTGTTCGTTCGCTGAAAAGTACCGCTGAAGTACAACTTTGGTTTTAATCGTTTTTCGTCTAAGGTCATTTAAGAAATTTAGAAAAATATGAATTTTAAAATCATTAATCATAAAACATAATTTTTAAGCCCTCAATTATTTCAAATGAAAAAGTATTCATCTATAAAGTTGTAGATCTTTTCAAATACTACAATCTGGAGCTACAAAGTTGTAGATTGTTTTTCATCTGATGCATGCGTTACCGTCCCACCTCAATCTGGAGCTACACCAACGTCATCGCTATTCGAACGGAGTTCATCCGGAATCAACGTCGTCGGAGTTGGTGAGCCTCTTCGTATGACGTCTTTGCTATTATTTTTAATCTGCAACTATACTTGCTCTGCCCTCGTTGCTTCATGTTTATGATTAGCCATCTGCGGTTGATAACTGCTGCAGCGTCGCTGTTCCCTTGCTGTCCTAACCCACCGGGCGAGACACCTGTTGCTGTACGACGCGGTAACACGGATGCAAGCAACTGCTGCACGTCCTTGACTTTCAAAGGAAACCAAGTCATGCCTCGTATTCAGCATGCAAGGATTCTGCAGTAAATTCACCTAGTGCACATGTTTGCCTCTCATGTACGTATCTTCAGCCTTCCGTACTATTCACGAACACATGCAGATTCGTCGTCCACTCAGCTATCTGATGCTTTTACAATACTAGTAGTGTACCTGTTGTAAGGAAAATTGACCATATGTCAATTTACATTGGATTTTGATGATCGATGACCAACACAACTAAATTAGTCTAATGAATTTACAAGTGATTGTTTTATAGTCCAATAGAGTGCAAGACGTGAGTTGGACAAAGGCGAAGTGATGACCCGATGATCAACACTATAAATAAGACATTAAAAGCACAAGAGAAAACCCAAGATATCAAACATAGTTCAAGCACGAAGATAGAAATCAAGCCGGACACAAGATCGCGAAGACTCACAAAGATGACCGGACGTAGTGACCGGACGCTAGATCATAGCGACCGGACGCTCCGATCAAGAGACTCGGCAACAGTAAGCGTCAGCAGCAGCGACCGGACGCTGAACCGTAAAGTGACCGGACGCACCGATGGCACTGTTCATCATCCCGGCAACATGTTCAGTACTGACCGAACGTTGGTGGCAAATCGACCGGACGCAGGGACTGCAACGTCCGATCGAGTACAGAGAGGTTCCAGAGCGGCGAAATTGAGATAGGACGCGTCCGGTGGCATGTGACCGGACGCCAGCAGCGTCCGAACAGTTGATCGCGGCTCTAACGGTCGGGACGACCGGACGCGTCCGATCAGGACGACAGGTGCGTTCGGTCAGTAGCAGAAAAGCGGGATTTCGTCCCCAACGGACTTTCTCTATGGGGCTTATAAATAGACCCCCCAACCGGCCATTTCACATGTGTGGAGCTGAGAAAACATACCAAAGGTGTTGATACACTATTTTAGTAATCTCCACTTGCATAGTGCTTAGTGATTCATTAGGTGATTAGCGCATGTGCTTTGCGAACTGCTTAGGTTGATTAGATCACCGCTTATGCGCTTGCTCTAAGTTTAGGCCTAGTGTTTAGTGAGGTTTGCATATCTCTTACCACTCTGTGCTTGCTTGCACCATTGTTGTATATCGGAGGGGCTTGTAGTCTTACAAGATCACACCAACCGCGTTTGTGGTGTGGCCGCCACCGTGCACCAGAGGGAACAAGGCCCACGGCGTTTCGGTCGGAAGCTTGATAGTGAAGACGGCGGGGAGCATCCGGGAGAGGCTTTTTGGAAGGCACGTCGGAGACCCACTAGCGCGTGGGGAAGGGCCGAGGCTATCCACGGAGTTACCCGACTAGGAGCTTGGCCCTTACGAGGGGCTAGAACAAGGACTAGGGGAAAGCTTGTGCGCTTCTCGATATCTCGGCAAAAATACCAGAGTCATCGACAGGAGTTTGCATATCTCTACTTTGCTGTTTAGCTTCCGCATTTAAATTGTTTGTATTACACCTTTTTGCGGTAGAGATAGTAACACACTAGCAAAACCGTAGTTGCACATTTAGATAGTTTATCTTTTGCATAGGTTTTGCTAAGGCTAGAAAAAGAGGCCATAGTTTAGAAGTAGAATTTTAAGTTGGCTAATTCACCCCTCTCTTAGGCGTCACGGTCCTCTTCAATTGGTATCAGAGCGGGTTGGCTCAATTTGGACCTTTGACTTAACCACCGTTGAGCCGACGCTATTTAGAGTGGTTGGGATGGATACCTCTAGACCTTCACACTTTGACGGCACTAACTTTTCTTACTATAAAGCTAGAATGGCTTATCACCTTGAGGCGGTTGACTTGGGTGTTTGGAGAGTCACTCGTGATGGGATGAAACCCATTAAGAATCCCGATAAACCCACAAAGTGTGAAGAAAAGGAAATTCATTTCAATGCTAGAGCTAATAATTGCTTGTTTGAATCTTTTAGTATGGATGTGTTTAACCAAGTATTCACCTTAAATACGGCACATGAAATTTGGTTAAAACTCCAAGAACTCTATGACGGCACATCTAATATCCGTGAGCAAAAATATTGTCTAGCTAAACAAAATTATGATTCCTTTGAAATAAATGATGAAGAGCTTGTTCGTGATATGTATTCTCGTTTGAATCTAATTATCAATGAGCTCCATTCAATAGGATTAACCAAGCTAGATGATGCGGATATCGTGAGGAAGATCATCTCCGTGCTACCACAAAAGAAATATGCAAGCATCATTACCATCCTTCACAACATGGAGGACTTGAGCACCATGACCCCGGCCATTGTCATTGGTAAGATAGTGGCATTTGAAATGTCACGTAAGATGGGTTAAGAAGAAGCCTCTTCATCAAGCAAAGGCAAAACTCTCACATGTAGTGAGAAAAAGAAGATGAAGGGCAAGCGAGTTGAGACAAGTTCAAGCTCAAGCTCCTCAAGTGAAAATGAAGAAGAACATGAGGATGATGATGATGATTGATGAGGACATCGCCATGCTGGACACACCGACGCCATGGTCTTCCCCAAGTTGCAATTTGTTCCCAACTCAGCTACCACGTCGCCCTCGGATTCAGCAGACACGTCGTCATTGTTTCGGTCATAACTTTCTCATACGACATCGAAACGGGCCGTTCTTGGATGCGTTGGAAAGGGGACGACGACGCCGTCGTTTTGGATCTGGTCCCAGCGCCAGAAGGTCTGTGGATCTGGTCACATGCCACAAAGGCAAGGTGCTACGTCACCTATTTGGGCGAACTTGGCCATGTATCGTGTCGGGCCTTAAGCCCAAGTTGTGGGCGCCCAACCCCTGGCCGTCCCCAACCCTAGGTCGAGTCTTAGACTATAAACACAGCCGTCGCCGCTGCTACACGATTGGGTTTTGTTTAGAGTTTAGTTTTCCATCGAGAAACTGAATCGTTCATTGTAACTATGGTGACAAATCCTTTTACAGTGATCCAGGGCCCCCGTTCTTGATCTCCTCCACTGTGTCGATTAGTCCTTTGGAACCGAGTTCTAGAACTCTCTATTGATATTCGCGTCATTCATATTTGCAATATCAGATTATGTTTTACCTTCTTGCTTGTGTTCTTCGATTAAACTGCGGAAAAGCCTTCTTGGCAAGGTCAATCAAGTTGTGCTTGGTTGATAATCAACGGAGCAATGGTGTAAGCGGTTGCGAGGTTCAATCGCGTCGATTTGAAGCCGGATCGCCAACGTCGAGATCTCCACAAATCGAACTTACCGGCTACCTCTCGGAAGATCGGGCTGTACTCATCAATTGGTATCGAGATTTCAGGTTTACCATGAGTATAAATCTCGTTTGCCTTAGATTTGTATTTGTTCATTACCTAGAGTCTACAAAAAGCCCAAAAATATTTCAATTTCTGCTGTCCTATCGCCCTTTGTGCCTTTGCAATTTCGTTTTAGAATCGTGTTGTTGAGTTTGTGTCCATGGTCGAGTCTTGTTGCTTTGTTTAGGATTGTGTTCGTGGTCGTAGTTCAATCGCCTGCTCTTTGTGATTTTTGTTTTTCGCCGCTATCCCATCCACCGTTCCCAAACAACAAGTCGAAGCCACCACATTACTCGACTTGCCCCGCTTCTTCGCCTTGTGTCACTTCTCGCCGCAAGCAAACCCTAGACAAAGGTTGCCGGCCCGCTCTTATTTTGCTCGCATCAGCCCTCCTTACATCATCGGTAATACCTATTGTCATTAGTCACAAAGGATTTATCCTGTGATCGGTGTTAGAGTTTCGGGATGCTTTGCCCTAATCGCCGCCGCCGTGTTGTGCCTCCCGGAAAACATACCTTGAGATACCTCCGTAAAAGCAGGCATAACTTTTTCGCTCGTTTATCCGAAAAATCTAAAAATTTTCAGCAGCTTCTTGAAATTTTTTTCGCTACTGTTTGGTTTCATCAAAATTGCCAAAAAATTCAGGAAAATATAGAAAAAAAATTGTCAAAGTTTTTGCACGCTTTTGAGAACGTCTTTGAATTTCAGAGACCACATCCCACCTCGGTTTGTAGGTGCCAATTTTTGTGGTTGCATCTTTTGAGATCCTTGTTCGAGAAAAGTATATAAAAATAGTAAAAAATAAAAAGTTTGTTTCCTACTAGTGCCTTTTGGAAAAATCCGGGAAAAATTCAGGAAAAAGGAGAAATCCGGGCTATTTGCTTGTTCTGTGAGTTCTTTCGATCGTCCTTTGTTTTCACCTTGTTGCGCTTACGCCTCGACACGTCCCCTAGCCAAAGACTGTGATTTGTACTTTGGATCCGGATTGAACAATCATTAATCTCATTCGTTAATTGCTAATCCTTGCTTTGTCATATTGTGTGCCTACCCATAGCTCCACATATTCTTCTCAAAGACAGTTCATCTTGCAAATCATTACCCGCTCCACAAATGATTGCTTCGCCATTTTGGTTTTGCTCTGTTTGGCGTTGGTAAGAATACTGAGCAAGACGGTGGTAAGCCGCTTGTGATTTTGCATTCCACTTTCACCACCACCACTTGTTTCCTTTTAGTTGATAGGGATAATACTTTGGTGTTGTCTTTTTCTATCTTCTAACCATGGCGAACTCCGACGGACTTCAATGAGTGCATGTCCAAGCGAGCTTACAATGTTCATGACCGAACAACGCAATCTTATGACCGAGCTGATGCGCAACGTGAACAATCTGGTCACCCGCATTGAACAGCTTGAGCAACGCCCTCCACCTTATCGTGCTGATGATGAAGATGCGGATGCTTTTGGTGATGAAGATGCGTATCTTGGCGGTGGTGCCCGTCGCCGCCTCAACTTCAATCGTCAGATATGGAAGGTAATAATCATGGTAATAATGATCCTTTTGCTAAAATTAAATTTAGTCTACCTTCTTTTCTTTGGTAATGTTGATCCAGAGGCATATTTAGATTGGGAGCTTGCTGTTCAACAAAAATTGATTCTCATAATGTTCCCAACCGAGCATAGAGTTAGACTTGCTACTAGTGAGTTTACTAATTTTGCTTTGTTCTCGGTGGAGTGATCTTTGCAATGCCAATAATGTCATTGTTGTGCCTCAAACTTGGAATGTTTTAAAGCAACGTATGAAATCTCGTTTTGTTCCTCCTTATTACCAACGTGATTTACGTTTGAAACTACAAAAACTTTAAAACAAGGTGATAAAGGAGTAGAAGCATACTATCAAGAATTGCTTATTGGTTTAGCACGTTGTGGTATAAACGAAGATGATAATGATGCTAGTGCTAGATTTTTTGGTGGTTTAAACCATGATATACAAAACATACTTGATTACAAAGAATGGCGCAATTTTTCCCAATTGTATCATCTTGCTATTAAGGCGAGAAACGAGAAGTGCAGGGGCGCAAACAACACCAGCCTTTCAGGTCTAACAATGGGAGGAATTTTCAGCAGCGTTACGAGCCGGAGAGCGACCAAGCTTCTGTTGCACCACGCCATCTACACCTCCATTTTCTTCCGGGTAAGTAAATTGTCTAATGTGCGCTTCCACAAATTGAAGAGAGGTGCCACTCGGGTGCTTTCTACTAGCTCCTCCTCGTCCACTCTAAAATCATTTGCCACCGATGCAAAGGCATGGGACATGTCATGAAGGATTGCCCCGATCCGTCGCGCTTTCATTGCTACCGAGGATGGATATGTAAGTGCAAGTGATGTTGAAGATGATTTAGCCCTTCTCGCTAACATTGATGCAGATCCCACCGAGGACGATCAAGACAAGGAGGCCATCACCATTGACTCCGTGGTGCGTCATGACTACCCTAGCCTTCTTGTGCAGCTTGTGTTGAGTACACGTGTGGGACATGAAGAAGAGATGAAGATCCAACGCCACAATTTGTTCCACATGTATCTCATTGTCCAGGGTTGTCGTGTTCTCACTATCATTGATGGTGGGAGTTGCAACAACTTGGTGAGTTCAGATTTGGTTGACAAGCTTGGCTTGACCACACGACAACATTCGTATCCATATAAACTTCAATGGTTCAATAATAGTGGTAAGACTAAGGTAACTAAATCAAAGACGCATTAGCTTTTTCACGTGCTCTTATCATGATATCGCTGATTTTGATGTTGTCCCTATGCAAGCTTGTTCCATTTTGTTAGGTCGACCATGGGAATTTGATAATGATGCTTTACACCATGGTAGAACTAATACATACACTATCATACATAAGGACAAGAAAATTACATTGCTGCCTTTGTCTCCTACGGATATTGTTAAACATGCTAATGAGAGTAAAAATAAACCTCCAACATGACATTGCTAAAAATAATGGGATTAAGTTAAAAGGAGGTGCTTTTCTTGCTACAACTTCTGCTCATCACTGAGTTATGTGATAATCCTGATGCACCATGTTATACTATGTTTTGTCAACCTTTTATGTCCGGTGCATTGCTGCTTTGTCACTAACCTTTTGCGGGGAGTTCGGCGATGATGGGATGGAGTCGAGGACGACTCCAATTCTAGAAGGAGGGGATGATGAGGACATCGCCAAGATGGAGTCGAGGACGACTCCAATTCGAGAAGGGGAGGATGATGAGGACATCACCATGCTGGACACACCGACGCCATGGTCTTCCCCAAGTTGCAATTTGTTCCCAACTCAGCTGCCACGTCGCCCTCGGATTCAGCAGACACGTCGTCATTGTTTCGGTCATAACTTTCTCATACGACATCGAAACGGGCCGTTCTTGGATGCGTTGGAAAGGGGACGACGACGCCATCATTTTGGATCTGGTCCCAGCTCCAGAAGGTCCATGGATCATTCTGTGTGACCACGGCAAGGTGCTGCGTCACCTATTTGGGCCAACTTGGCCATGTATCATGTCGGGCCTTAAGCCCAAGTTGTGGGCGCCCAACCCCTGGCCGTCCCCAACCCTAGGTTGAGTCTTAGACTATAAACACAGCCGTCACCGCTGCTACACGATTGGGTTTTGTTTAGAGTTTAGTTTTCCATCGAGAAACTGAATCGTTCATTGTAACTGTGGTGACAAATCCTTTTACAGTGATCCAGGGCCCCCGTTCTTGATCTCCTCCACTGTGTCAATTAGTCCTTTGGAACCGAGTTCTAGAACTCTCTATTGATATTCGCGTCATTCATATTTGCAATATCAGATTGCGTGTTTTACCTTCTTGCTTGTGTTCTTCGATTCGCTTGCAGGAAAAGCCTTCTTGGCAAGGTCAATCAAGTTGTGCTTGGTTGATAACCAATGGAGCAGTGGTGTAACGGTTGCAGGGTTTGAATCGCGTCTGATTTGAAGCCGGATCGCCAATATCGAGATCTCCATAAATCGAACTTACCGGCTACCTCTCGGAAGATCGGGCCTGTACTCATCAATGATGATGATGATGAAGATTCAAGTGATGATGATCAATCTTCCTCCACCTCCGACCTTGATGAGAAATCTATCAAACTTATCAACATGGTGAAGATGATCCAAATGCTCAATGTCAAGGGTGTGCCCATCCAAATTCAAGATCTCATTTTCACAAATCAAAG
The DNA here is from genome assembly GCA_904845875.1 of Miscanthus lutarioriparius. Lineage (NCBI taxonomy): Eukaryota > Viridiplantae > Streptophyta > Magnoliopsida > Poales > Poaceae > Miscanthus > Miscanthus lutarioriparius. Next base: position 77,846,192 of record CAJGYO010000005.1, read on the forward strand.
AAATGAGCAGAGAAAGAGACGATGCTATGGATGCGGCAAGAAAGGGCACTTTGTAGAAGTTTGTCTAAACAAGCCCACACCCAAGACAAAGAAGAAGGCGTGTAAGGACAAAGCTCTCACATCAATAAGGTCATGGGATGATTCTTCAAGTGAAGAAGAATACCATAACAAGAGGCGAGGCCACAAGCACTCATCATCAAGCTCTTCTTGTGTGTGCCTGTTGGCATGAAAATGTGACAACACACAGCAAGCCAGAAGGATCTACTTAGGATGAGTCCGGAGATCCGCTTGGCTTCAATGTAGGGTTAACCGATCCCGCAAATTCCTCCCGAGGCATGTCAGTTAATTTGACCTGCAATTTAAGGTGGAACATGCTGGTGTTTGCCCAGACAGTTCCACGTGTGCTGCTTCGGGAGCAGCCAGACAAGAAAATCGACTAAATAGCCGATACGCACATAAATTGGCTGTTATGGATAGTAAAGCTTATGGATCGCGATTGATTTTATGTTGATAAATACAATCCCATAGATGTAAGTGAAGTCATAAGCTAGGTGGATATTACCAGTGTGAATCATTGAGCCGATGAATCTAATCGAGAAAGGATATAGCATGCAAACAAATCGACTATCTAATACAAATGGATCTATAAATGCTCTGAATCTAATCTGTTACCATCAACAGTGAGGTTCGACCGGATCGATGACAGCTATGATGATAATAACAAACTAAAACCTTAGAATCCATAAAACCATCTATACTTTGATAGGCTTTTTGAAAGACATGTTATACGTGAAGGCTCGGGCGAATCGGCTAAAATAACCGATTCGGGTGAAAAGGGGCTACAACGTGTGAACAATCGACTATTTCACGCGGACAAACCTATGGACTCATCAGACTTAACCTGCCATCTCTAATAGCGGGGTTCGACCGGATCGATGGCAGCCGTGATAAAGACAATGAACTAAACCTTTATAGTACATAGATCTATTCACATTTAACATAATCATGAGAACACACTGTAGGTGTTAAAGCATAGGCGATCGACTATTTAGCTGATGCAGGCATAACAAACAGTTAAGGTCATGCCTAATCGAGAACAAATCTACTAACTAGCATCCTCCAATCTACAGTGTCATCAGTGGGGATCGACCGAATCGTTACAGCCATAATAGCGAACTGTAGACCAGATTTAACTAGCCGGCAAACCTCTTCAAGATCATACGTGCCTTAACCGCGTACTATGCACAATTAAGATTGAAGTAAAAATAGCCAATGAAACATAACCCATCATTCAGAGTAAGAAACATCGTGTTGTAACAAAGCAAATGATGGACTAAAAGGATATGAGGCCAATCTAAATTGATCTCGACCAGGCAGATTGATGTTGCTGCAAACTAATAACAATAAGAACATCAGCAAGATCGGTAATTTAATAAATCTACCCGAAGGATGCCACCCTTAGGTAGAGCTGATAACTTGACCTTAATCTAATTCGAGCAATTGAGGTTGACCGGATCGATGCAGTCGTACTTGAACTAGATAAGAGTCGATAACTAGCTTATACTAGAGTTCATAGTGGAGGTCGAACTTAACCGATGCAGCCGTATAAACAGAAGTATAAGCCATGAAGGTACTTATAGACAAGCCGAGGTCGGTCGGACCAATGCAGCCCTGCTTGTTGAAGAGCTCGCCGAGATCTACACTACTCCTACTCCTAAGGGTTGGCATGGAGCCGAAAAAAGTAAATTGTATTTGATTGATTGGATGTCCTTTTTATAATAGTCGGGTTCCAATATTTATACCCTGAGCCTAAGCATGAATCCTACTCAAATATGACTCATCACAATCTTTGGTATAAAAGAAAACATTCCTAACTTAAGATAACTTGGACCCTAATCTTTCTCTTTTTGTAGAGTCCGATACGTATTTCCCGACGCCAACCGTAGCTCATTGTCGTTATCTGCTGACGTCATTCGAAGAAAGCCGATTCCAGTGTTGCATCTGCATCAGCTGATATCGATCCTTATACAATCGATTCCTTGATTGACACAATCTTGGAAGCTTCGAGTTCCCTCATTCTTCTTCCCAAATTTTGGTGTAAACACATGCCCCCCTATTTTTAGATAAAATGATTTTATTCCAAAATTTCTATTTATCTGTTTACCACGTCGCAACCGTTTTGTTCCAAGATATACGCATGACTCCTGACTTCCTGGTCCGAGTCTTATATAATATCCCAATAGTATCTTTTCCAACTCACTCGCCCCATTTGCTTTCCCCTTCTTTCTCGAGCAAATCGTAACAGCCGACGCTGCCATCGCTAAAGCCTCAACCCTAGCAAATCCTCTGCCCCATCGAGCTTTCATTCAAGTGATCTTGCTCAGATTCAAATCTATTTCGACTGTAATGGCGACCAGCGACCACGTCCCTAAGGTATGCTTTCAAGTTTCCATTTTCCAAGTATCGACCGCTTTACTGCATTTCCCTTCTTCTTAATTTTATTTTATCTGATTTCTAGGAAATGAGGAATGAAATCTTGATTCCATCGGCTAGTGCTCCTAATGTCTATTTTCTTGGGCCTATGGGTGACCCTGATCTATCTGATTTTATCTGTCAAGAAACCAACCAAATCCCCTTCAAACACTCTGTACTTGATTCGTCTTCCTAGAACACCAAGACTACCTTCAGAAATTGGCCCAAAATGCCTAAGGGATGGAGAGACTGGTTTCATAGGGTGTCCGAGAAAAATGTTGGAAATTGGGAGATTTATGATTTAGATCAATGTTTGGCACTCTCATTGTCTGGAATAGAGAGAAATGATTCACTCCTGATTTATGTATCTTATTTATGGTCCAATACCCTCAACACTTTTGTTTTTGGTCACGACCCAATGACCATTACTCTGGCCGATGTTTACATGTTGATCGGCCTTAGAATAACTGGATCAATGCAGCCTTATGATTACTTAAGACCTGGTCCCAAACAATTAGCCAAGATATCAGACTGCACATGATGGGCAAGTTATATTCTAAACCATATTGGAGACAGATCAACTGTTAGCGAAAGGGAATATGTGGCTTTTCTGAACATGTGGCTAGAAAGATTCATCTTCTGTGGATCATCTTATGGTCCAACTTATAATCACAAACTTATGGCAGAGCATCTGGCAGTGGGCAAGGATATCCCCCTTGGAAAGTATCTGTTAGGAGTTGCTTATCATCTGATGCACCAGGTAGCTGCCCAGTTGCTCAGAAACCTAAGCTTTCATTCCTCCAACTTTGATGAGGAATATCGAGGCGAAGAAGGAAGAACCCGTCAATGTATGAGCTATGGTGAAGTTGCATCAGCCATAACAATTGATGTCGATGTTAGCCATCTCTTTAAAAAGTTTTATAGAGGATTTGATGCAGACATCTTGACTTGCCCACCCTATGATGAGGATGAGAACAATGAGCTAGTCCTCCCATTCAAATTTTGATTTAAATCAGGCTGTTCAAACAAAACGGTAGCTGCAATCTTTAATTCCTGTTTACACAAAAATTTGGGAGAAGAACACAGGAACTCAAAGGCTTTCAAGATTGTGTCAAACAAGGAATCGATTGCATAAGGATCGATATCAGCTGATTCAGACACAACACTGGAATCGGCTCTCTTTGAATGACGTCAGCAGATAACGATGATGAGCTGCGGTTGGCGTCGGGGAACTACATATCGGACTCTACAAAAAGGGAAAAGATTAGGGTCCAAGTTATCTTAAGATAGGAATGTTTTCTTCTATACCAAAGATTGTAATGAGTCGTACTCGAATAGGATTCATGTTTAGGCTCCGGGTATAAATATTGGACCCCGACTATTGTAAAGGACACGATCAATCAAATACAAGTCATCTACTTTTTTTGGCTCCGGCGAACCCTTAGGAGTACGAGTAAAGTAGATCTCAGTGAGTTCTTCAGCGAGCAGGACTGCATCGGTCCTGCCGACCTCCAGCTTGTCTGTAAGTACCATCATGGCTTATACTTCTATTCATACAGCTGCATTGATCCAGTCGACCTCCACTATAACTCTGGTATAAGCTAGTTATCGACTCTTGTCTAGTTCAAGTACAGCTGCATCGATCCGGTCGAACTCCACTGCTCGAACTAGATCAAGGTCAAGTTATCAACTCTATCTAAGGGTGGCGTCCTTTGGGTAGATTCATTAAGTTACCGATCTTGCTGATGTTTTTATCGTCATTAGTTTGCAGCAACATCAATTCGCCCGGTTAAGATCGAATTAGATTGGCCTTATATCTTTTCAGTCCGTCGTTCGCTTTACCACATCATGATGCTTCTTACTCTGAACGACGGATTATGCTTCATCGGCTATTTTTATTTCGATCTTGATCGTGCAAAGTACGCGGTTAAGGCATGAATAATCTTGAAGGGGTTTGCTGGCTAGTTGAATCTGGTTTATGGTTCACCATTATGGCTGTAACGATCCGGTCGATCCCCACTGATGGCACTATAGATTGGAAGACGCTAGCTAGTAGATTTATTCCTAGTTAGGCGTGACCTTAACTATTTACTATGCCTGCATCGGCTAAATAGCCGATTGCCTCTGCGTTAATGCCTACGGTGTGCGTCCATGATTCAGTTAAGCGTGAATAGATCTGTGTGCTTTAAGGGTTTGATTCATTGTCTTTTTCACGGCTGCATCGATCTGGTCGAACCCCACTTATAGAGATAGCAGGTTGAGTCTGAGGAGTCCATAGGTTTGTTCATGTGAAATAGTCGATTGTTCACACGCTGTAGTCCTTTTCACCTGAATCAGCTATTTTAGCCGATTCATCCGAGTCTTCACGTATAGCATGTCTTTCGGAAAGCCTGTCGAAGTACGGATGTTTTTGTGGATTCTTTGGTTTTGGTTTGTTACTATCATCATAGCTGCCATCGATCCGGTCGAACCTCACTGTCGGTGGTAATAGATTAGATTCAGAGCGTTCGTAGATCCGTTCAAATCAAATAGTCGGTTCGTTCGCGTGCTATATGTTTTTCTGGTTAGATTCATCGGCTTAATGTTTTACACTGGAAATATCCGCCTAGCTGATGTTCTCATTTATATATACGTGTACTGTACCTGTCAACTTAAAATCAATCACTACCTACGAGCTTTACAGTCCGTAACAGCCGATTTCTGTGCGGATCGGCCATTTAGTCGCTTTTTCCCGTATGGCTGCTCCCGAAGCGGCACACTTGGAACTGTTTGGGCACAAACCAGCATGTTCTGCCTTAAATTACTGATAAACTTTCTCTCCTTATCAATTGCAGGGTCAAATTGACTGGCACGTCTCGGGAGGAGTATGCAGGATCGATTATCCCTGTGTTGAAGCCAGGCGGATCTCCAGCTCCATCGAGCAGACCCTTCTGGCTTGCTCGTGTGCCTCGGCATGATTGACACATTTTTGTGCCGACAATTTCGTTATCAAACCTTGCGTTCTTCCTGCTAAATTTCATCATGGCCATGGCAAAATGGCTATAGGTTCCTTTCTTCTAGGCAACCTTCCAACTTATGAGTTTTACAATCCCTCTTTCATAGCCCGTCAGTTTGGTCTCGGTCAACTCCCCCCAACTATTCTTCAAGAACATACTGAAACCAAGAGAAGGTATCAGTGAAGTGATGGAAGCCTCCAAAGTCTTTCAATTGGGATCAGATCTTTCTTCCCTTTGCTTGCATGACTGGACCAGAGTTAGCTTCTCTTCCACTCTCTTTGACTCCTGGTGGCAAGAATGACACTCCCATCTCTTATGTGGGTTGGTCCATCCAAGATGCATAGCTTTGGATGGAGAGTTTGCTTCCCATCTTTTCAGACAATCATTCGATGAATTCTCCTACCAACTGTTCTAACAGACCCTTTTAGGACATCGAATTCGATCCTCCAAGCTTGGACAGGAAAGGGCATCCTATAGATTATCAGCCACCATGCCTAGTTTCTAGAATAGGATCAGCTGCACCTCCACTGAAGAAGTTGATGAAAACTCATGCCACCTCCACCATCGTAACGTGTCAATCTTCAAAGCCCAAGGGATAACCTAGAAAACCATCACTGGGAAAAGACTCCTAGAACAAGACCATCAGTTGCTCAGGTAAATAATTCATATTTTCCTCAAAATGATATTCAACCTCTGATCCTTTTTCTTCATAGTTATCAACCATTGCATCCCAATCAGCTCTGGGTGCGGAACTGTTGTCCCAGGTATTCAAGTCAGCATCAACTGAACCTTCATCGGCCGATCCTCAAAAGGAGCCGATTTTGGTTGAAACAACCGATGCTTCCAAGACAGCAGAAGATGTAAGACTTTCCATTTCACCCCATGATGTTGCCAAGGTATTTTCTTTAAATTCTTGATTTTTATTCAGTTTTCACCCTTCATCTAACGGTTTATCATGCTAGATACTCTCTGAGGAAACATCCATTCAAGAGCAGGAGTCTGGCAGTCCACTTATTGACAATGATCCTGTTGACGTTGAGAATGATCCTGTTGTTGACACTCATACTGCTGATTCTCCAGTTCAGCATACAACTGATGGTAAAAAAATCATATATCCCTTTTATCCTTCTGCAATAATTATGAACTAAAAATCTTCCTTGATATTTGCAGATACCAATGTTGAGAGTTTAGAGCCGATTCAACTAGATACTACTGGTGCATCATCAACCGTTCCTTCTTTTTAGATGAAAGCTATCCTAGAAAAGGTACTGTACTTGCTCCACCATTTATTTTATCATAGACTGATTCAATCCTCTTAATCAAGATTTTCTTATATATATAGGCACTTAATCTTCCAGCTCCAAGCTATTCTTTCAACCTTGAAGAGTATTTGGATGAATATGAAATCAGCTCATCAGCCATTTGTTCTAAAGAAGCTCTACTAGAAGAGACCAAAAACCGGCTAAGTGATATATTGCTAATGCTTGAGAAGAATATAGCCGATTTGGTCCACGATGCGGATTTAATGCACAGAGTCTCCTTGGCCTTTAAGGATAATTCATCCCCAGTTCTTACCATGGTCTTGTTATCTTTGTCTATCATTGAAGATCAAGCTCCAAAGGTGAAAAAGGCTCAAAGGAGACTGTCTAACCATGAAGCTTTATTGGCCAAGAAGAACTCCAATAGGCAAGAGGCCAAAGAGCTGATAAAGCTAATCGATGATTTAAAGAACTCCTCTCTTAGGATCGATCTAGAGCTGACCCAACTGGAAGCCAGGCGTGTAGAACTTGAGAAGGAACTAGAGGATGTGAAGGCTGCCATTGATCGCCACAAGTCCAATCTGGCTCAAATACCCGATGCCATTAAATAAAAGAAACAGGAACTGCTGACCAAGGTCAGAGAAGGTAGGGTTATCTGTAGTAGCCTTGAGGACATTCCTGGATCAGCCAAAGAAGATAAGCAACAAATCACAGAAGTCGATGCTATCTGGCTAGAAGTATTGAAAACAATCCAGGATGCTCTAGACTTGTAATATGTATACCAATATGTAATTTTTGTGGAATCAATGATAACCATATTTTCTGTTGCCTTATTGTGTTTCTTGTTTCGACTAAAGAGTCAATTTGAAAATAGCCAATTCCAGACTTCTATCCTTAATCCGATTAAGTCTGAAAACATGGCCTTTATTAAGAAAACCCCTCGAACTTCTGTCTTTAGTCACCAAACACCATATTCTCTTTGACATTAGTGAGGTGGCGCTTCGCCTTCTATTAATTGCGGTTGCCTTTTGCACGTCCTGAGGCGTCCACCTCCTCGCTCCGTGGCTTCAAATACTAGTCGAGGGCTCTGGCCTCGAACACATCTACATTCGTAACCGCTCCTATTCCTTTGCACTTCTCTGCCCTCGCAAACTTTGTAGCAGCCTTCCTCCCCTTCTTGTAGATCCAATGGCCGGCGAGGACAACCGAGGCAAACGTGCGGCAGAGGAGATTTCGAAGGAGGACATGCCGGTGAACCAGCGCCTTCAATGTATGAGGTAAGGATTGATATCTTTTGCTCATGGCAATGAACTCCTCTAACTTGTTTATAGGTTTGTCTTAAATGACAGCCTATGTCCTCTTCCCAGGGCCGGCGGGCCCACTGATGCTGCATCCTCTACGTCGGCCTTGTCGTCGAATTCCTCCGACTCTTACAATGGCGATGACACCCAGCGTTTCCTCTGAAAGTGGAGGGCAGCCTAGGACCATTATTCTGAGGCAACTCGGGAAAATGGCTAGCTTGAGATCCGTCTTGGGGTCTCTCAAGCCGCCCTTCACGCCGTCGAAGAAGAGGCCAGCGCTGCTCGGGCGCGGCTAGATGAATTCGACGCCATGGTGGCGGGTAAGATGGATTTTAGGAACACCTTTATTCTGATTTCCGCTGTCTTTATCTTGATAGCTCTTCTATTTCTGTGATCGCCAGCCTTGATGGTTCAGTTGGAGTCCCTCCAACTGGCGGCGAATGCGGCCATAGATGTCATCAACGCTCGGGGTCCCCTCATCAACGCCCGCCTCCACGACATTCCTGCCCATGTCTAGGAGATCGCCCTTCATGGCGTTCGTCATGGCGCGTTGGTGGCGCTTGCCACGGCGCAAGTCCAGACCAGGCATGAGCTCCACACCATGGAGACCGGCTTCCTAATGGGTGATGGCCCCGATGAGCATGAGGACTTGATCGCGGAGTTCATCGATGCAGCGGAGGCCATTGTGGACATCACATCCGCTCAGGATGTGATAAGCAATGTCTTCGATTAGTTTGTTCTTAGGGTAAAACTGATCAATGAATAAAATCTTCTGCCTTTCTATGATTGTATTATGTGTACTTTCTGCAGTGTCATGATTTTCCTGTGTTTGTTTCTGCTCTATAGGCGATACATTTCCTTATCAGCTTTTCTTCTTTTTGGGGTAATTTTGAGTTAAAGGCGATACCCTTCTGGTACTGGCTATTAGAGCTAGTGACTGAATGAATCGACCGTTGAGTGTTGATCCAAATGCTAGGATAATATTCCTTCAAACATTTTCCATTAATCGCTCCTTGATAGGTTGCACCAGAACTCTTCAGACTAAAGATTAAACAATCGATCGATCCAGGCTAAGCATCTCATTAAGCAGAACAACCTTTAAATTCCTTTAATAAATGTATCTACTCTGGCTTGTATTTAGGATTTGACTTAGCGCTTACATACATCAGCCTAGGCTTATCCTTAGGACTAATGTCTATCTTCCTTAATCCACCAGCCGACGCGAAGCCATGATTATCCATTCAAAACAAACTCTCAGAGCCAATTGCTTGGATCGGCTATTGGCTTTTATTATTGATCTTAATGAAGCCTTCTTCCCATAGTTTGCTAAAAAACACTCGAAGTCTTCTAGCTCCCAATATACTGGATCGGCTATTGCGATACTCATAGATTCATTAGCGCAGACCAACTCAACATCATCTCCATGCCACTAAATCAAACATTGATGCATGGTTGATTGCACACAATAGTTTGCATGAATCCAATCGCGACCAAGGAGTAAACTGTATGACCCTTTTCCATCAATGACGAAGAATGTAGTGAGCAAAGTTTTATTTTTGATTGTTAATTTGATGTTCATTGCCCCCTGGTCTTAGATGCATTACCTACAAAATCCTTGAGCATCCTATCAGTTTCAATCAAATCTCCTGGCCCCTTGCCAAGCTTGCGAAAAGTGGTATAAGGCATAAGATTGACAGAAGCACCTCATCCACCAACATCTTGTTCATCGGCTTTCCATCAACAAAACCTTTTACATATAAAGCCTTTAAGTGCCGATGCTTGACTAGTTTGTCAAATATAGCCTATTGTATAACTGTCAACTTGGCAACTATCTCCTCATACTCTCATTCATCGAAATCTGAGTAAACTTCTTGATCTGCTAGAGCTCTAAATTCTGATGGCAATAGAAAAGCCATTTGAATATTAATCGATGGTTGCCCTCTATCGGCTGTTTGTTTAGCACGCCACACTTGAGGTCTACCAGATGTCTGAGCCTGTTCTAGCTCTTTGTTCCTTAGGCGTTGCACTCTTCTTTTCTAACTTCTTGTCAGACCTCCTGGATACCATTGGCCTTCCTGCCAAACATATTCTTCTTCATTACTCTCTTTTTCATAATCAGCCCAGTTCTGATCAACAACTCGCTTTCCTAGCCGATCATGAACACTTCTATTTTTAAGCGTCGATCCATATTATGATGATACTCATCTCGAGCATGGATAGACCGGCGGTTGGCTTGAGATTGCCTAAACTCCCAATATTGCTCGCTGCACTCTAGACAGTTATTTTTGGTAGGCAATTTCAAACCTTTGTTCCAGTAATGTTTGAAGAAAGGACAATTCCAATGTGATTTAGCTTGCTTTCTTTCATACCTCTCTTTTTCCTGTTGACGCTGGTATTCTTGCTCTTCTAACCAACCCTGATAATCCTTTTCCTTCTGCTGCTGCCATTTATTCAACAAAATTCGAGATGTGACACGTGGCCTTGTCGCCCCATCCTTCGACATTTCTCCCTGCTCATATCGACTCTTTTGTTGGTCATGACGCCTTCTAACCTCTCTATATTCATCAGCCGATATTTGCATCTCGGGATCGACTGTTCTAGTGTGTCTTGCTCTAGTTGATGTCAGGACCTTAGTCTTTCCTTTGAGCAGTCTAGCATCGACCATGTTCTAATCTCTTAGGAAAGGATTATCATCAACTTTCATCTTTCGAGGCGTATCAAATTTGAGCCTTCCTTGCTGAATAGCCCTCTGTATATGTTGCCAAAAAACTCTGCACTCATTAGTGGAATGAGAAGTGGCGTTATGAAATTTATAGAACTTCTTGTTCTTCAACTGATCAGGGAGCAACATAACATGATTATCGGGCAACTTGATATGTCCCTTCTCAAGCAAGAAATCGAAGAGCTTGTCTAATTTTGTGATGTCAAAATCGTAGCTCTCTTCGACTCCTCTTCCTCAAGGATTTGGAACCATTACTGTTTTCTCACCCCAATTCCATTTGGCCGCAGCAACCTCCTCTTCTTCATCGTCTTCACAGCCATCATCAACCGGATATGGATTATAGGCTTCGGCAATTGTGGTACTTTTCTGGAATCAGGTATCTCTGCGCATATTCTGGAATTGGCTATTGAGCGCTACCACTCGTTGAGCCAACTGACCTGGATTGTCAAACTCTTGCCCCAGCAGCTTCTCTCTCCATGTTGGTAACATTCCTTGAACGGCCAATGCGGCTAGCTGATCATCAGTCAAGTTCAATGAGGAGCACAAATTTCTGGTCTCTCAGAACCTCTGAAAAATTCAATGCCCGATTCATTAGTTCTCTGCCTTATAGTCGTCAAATCGGTAATTTTCTTTTCTCCTGTCCCAGTATAAAAATATGTGTGAAACTTCTTCTCTAGGTCAGCCTAATTGGCAATGGAGTTAACTGGCTGTGATGAAAACCAAATGAAGGCTGGCCCTGACAGAGACAAGGAGAAGAAATGAACTCGATGGGCCTCTTCAATGGATGCTTCACCCAACTGTGTAAGATACCGACTGACATGTTCTATTGTGCTTGTGCTATCTTGGCTAGTGGACTTAGTAAATTCTGGGAGCTTGCAATTTATAGGAAGAGCAACCAAATCATACCACTCTAGATATGGGTGTTTGTACAAGAAGGTCTGCCCTTTTGGCTTTAGACCAAACTGATTCTTCATCATCTCGGTCACTCTAAGCAATAACTCATCAGCATTTGAATTTGGATTTCTCTGTAATTGCTGACCCGTCCGTGGATTAAAATTTTGAGTACCTTGATACCTTGGATTTGAAATCATGTGAAGGGTGTTGTAATCTATACCATAATGATACCCCCTGTGGAATCTCTATCTGCTGGATCCTTTGCTGGTTTGCTGCTTGAAGTCTCTGGTTATAGATATTAGGATCTATATCTCTACGTATCCTTTGACCTGATGGCACTATTTTTTGAGCCAACGATGGTATTTGGCCTGATGTGCCAAAATTAACCATCTGGTCCTGATCTTGCCCCATCGGCTGTTGCACATGCTGCATTGATGATCTAGGATTATACTATATCTGATTGGTGGTGGTACCTTGAATCTGCTCAGATGAGCTCTGGACTACCTAGACATCATCATTACCAGCTTATGCTGCTTCTTGATGGCTAGTACCAGCTTGATTATTCCCCTGAGTCGATGGATGTGGAATGTTGTAATAAGCCGGTCCGATCTGATCAACTAGATATCCATGAAACACCTCTTTCATAGTGTTGTGGAATATGTTCAGGAAAACTGCATTATGGTTCAATATGGCTTCATGAACAGATTTGTTTACAGCTTCTACAAAGAAATGTCTGTCTTTAACTTCATCTGCATCTGTCTACCCATGCAACAAAACTCTTGGTAGTGGATATTTCTGAACAACTTTATTGTCACGTGTCTTGGTGTAGGACAACAAACACTTGTTCTAAAATTCTTCTATAGCTTTGCTAATGACATCTTTATCTTCATTGGGTAGGTCTTCATAAGGCACTATAAGGATGTCATTGTTGTTGTATGTCGCCATGACGATTATGGGGTCCCACCGGGCGTGCCACAACGTGTGTTGGCACGAAAATGTGTCGACACACAGCAAGCCAAAGGATCTACTTAGGATGAGCCCGGAGATCCGCTTGGCTTCAACACAGGGTTAACCGATCCTGTGAATTCCTCTTGAGGCATGCCAGTCAAATTGACCTATAATTGACAAGGAGAGAAAGTTATTCAGTAATTTAAGGTGAAACATACCAGTCTTTGCCCAGACAGTTCCAAGTGTGCCGCTTCGGGAGCAGCCAGACGAGAAAATCGACTAAATAGCCGATACACACAAAAATCGACTGTTACGGACAGTAAAGCTTATGGATCGCGATTGATTTTATGTTGATAAATACAATGCCCACATATGTAAGTGAAATCATCAGCTAGGTGGATATTACCAGTGTGAATCATTGAGCCGATGAATCTAATCGAGAAAGGATATAGCATGCAAAGAAATCGTCTGTCTAATACAAATGGATCTACAAACGCTCTGAATCTAATCTGTTACCATCAACAATGAGGTTCGACCGGATCGATGGCAGCTATGATGATAATAACAAACTAAAACCTTAGAATCTGTAAAACCATCTATACTTCGACAGGCTTTTTGAAAGACATGCTATACGTGAAGGCTCAGGCGAATCGGCTAAAATAACCGATTCGGGTGAAAAGGGGCTACAGCGTGTGAACAATCGACTATTTCACGTGGACAAACCTATAGACTCATCAGACTTAACCTGCTATCTCTAACAGTGGGGTTCGACTGGATCAATGGCAGCCATGATAAAGACAGCGAACCAAACCTTTAAAGTACACAGATCTATTCACATTTAACAGAATCATGAGAACACACTGTAGGCATTAAAGCATAGGCGATCGGCTATTTAGCCAATGCAGGCATGGCAAACAGTTAAGGTCACTCCTAACCGAGAACAAATCTACTAACTAGCATCCTCCAATCTATAATGCCATTAGTGGGGATCGACCGGATTATTACAGCCATAATAGCGAACTGTAGACCAGATTTAACTAGCCAGCAAACCTCTTGAAGATCATACGTGCCTTAATCGCGTACTATGCACAATCAAGATCAAAGTAAAAACATCCAATGAAACATAACCCATCGTTCAGAGTAAGAAATATCGTGTTGTAACAAAGCAAACGACGGACTAAAAGGATATGAGGCCGATCTAAATCGATCTCGACTGAGCAGATTGATGTTGCTGCAAACTAATAACAATAAAAACATCAGCGAGATCGGTAACTTAATGAATCTACCTAAAGGACGCCACCCTTAGGTAGAGCCAATAACTTGACCTTAATCTAATTCGAGCAATGGAGGTCGACCGGATCGATGCAACCGTACTTGAACTAGCTTATACTAGATTTCGCAATGGAGGTTAAACTTAATCGATGCAGCCATACAAATAGAAGTATAAGCCATGACGGTACTTATAGACAAGCCGAAGGTCGGCCGGACCAATGCAGCCCTGCTTGTTGAAGAACTCACCAAGATCTACACTACTCCTACTCCTAAGGGTTGGCACGGAGCCAAAAAAAGTAAATTGTATTTGATTGATTGGATGCCCTTTTTACAATAGTCAGGTTCCAATATTTATACCCGGAGTCTAAGCTTGAATCCTACTCAAATATGATTCATCACAATCTTTAGTATAAAAGAAAATATTCCTAACTTAAGATAACTTGGACCCTAATCTTTCCCTTTTTGTAGAATCCGATACGTATTTCCCGACGCCAACCGTAGCTCATTGTCGTTATCTGCTGATGTCAGTCGAAGAGAGCCGATTCCAGTGTCGCATCTGAATCAGCTGATATCGATCCTTATGCAATTGATTCCTTGACTGACACAATCTTGGAAGCCTCGAGTTCCCACGTTCTTCTTCCCAAATTTTGGTGTAAACAATGTCTTATGGCACGAGGTAACGAAAGCTCATCCTATAGTGAGAGTGAGAGTGACGATGCAATGCATTCTCTTAATGAACTTGTGAAACAAAATCTTAACTATGCTAAAGTTTGCACTAGTCAACAAAAGAAGCTAAAAATATTGCAAGAAAAGCTAGATAGTTCACAAGAAGCATATAAAACCTTGCTTGAACAATATGAGTCATTTGCTAATCTCAATGTTGAACTATCTAATAAAATTAAGGAACTTGAGGCTAGTGCAACAACAAATGCATGCACAATCAATGATGAGCAACTTGTAAAGAAAAATAAAAAATTAAAAGAAAAGTTATCTAGCTCACAAGATGCTTACAAAAGTTTGCTTGCTAAAATGGAAACCATGCGCAAACATTGTGATGAGCTAACTAATAAAGTTGCTAATCTTGAAGCCATTGGTACAACCGCCAGCAAGGCATCTAAAAAGAAAAGTTCTATCTTTAACATGCCTAAAAAGGATGCTTCCACTTCTTACAATGATTTATGTTTAGACTCACCCTTGTGTAACCAAATTTGTGTTGAGAAAATTATTGTAGATACATACACACAAGAGGTTGCAATGGAGAATGAGCAACTCAAGTAAGAAGTGGCTCGCCTCACCAAGAACTTGACTCAAGTGAAAGGCAAGACGAAGCAAGCCTGGCTTCATCAAGATAACACCGTCAAGGGAGTGAAGAACCTTGATGAAGGACAAACCATGGTTTGTTATGTATGCCACAAGGAAGGCCACAAGTCCTATGAGTGCACGGTGAAGAATGGGGGAGGAACAAAGAAGAAAGAGAAAAAGCAAACAAGCAAGCTCTCTAACTCCTACACCAACAAGGTGGACAAAAAGGCCTCCACACCTTATCTCTTGAAGAAGAAGAAAAATGACAAGGTGGTGACCATCAAGGTGAACAAGCAAGCCAATAATGGGGTCAAACGGTTTTGGGTGCCAAAGGAAATCATTTCAAATATGAAGAGCACCAAGAAGATTTAGATCCCGAAAGGGAAGTGAGAAGTCCAATGGACTTCAGTGAATTTGGAGACTTGGTAAAGTATGGGTGCATTTCATGGGGTGCATCATTATGGATAAAATCATTGCCAAGTGGGCTAGCGAATATTATGGACCCAAATTCCCCTTCCCATGTTAGGTAACTAGATGTAATTTCTTTCAATTTGTATTTCCTACAAGTGATATTTCTTACAAATTGGTATCTTTTAGCATCTAGTTACTTTTCATGCCTAGATTTGCATTTGCATGCGTATATCTTTTGTCATGCATACACTAGGTATATCTTATAGTAGGCTTGCTTGGTTTCACTTCTAACCCTTAGAGCAAACCTACATGGTTTAAATTGTTTAGGAGCACGACACATAGCTTGTTTTACAATTGTTCATCTAATATGTGCCAAAGTCCAAATTGTAGATAATTTCTCCTGAATATTACTTTCGAAAATGATTTTCAAATTCATGTGATATCATCTTTCAAGTGATATTTTTTATTCTAAAATCAATGTGCATGTCTCCTACAAGTATTCCATGCTTGTGTGCACAAATTTAGGGGGAGGTTACTCTACAAGTTGGATGCTTTGAGACTAACACCTCTTCAAGCTTATCATATGTGTAGTAGTCTCATTGCAAGGAAAATGGAGTCCCCGGAGTTAAGCATCATACTTCAAATATCCACCATCTAAGTGGTGTAAATAAAATTGCTTTCTACATGTGGTATTTCTAAACTAATATCATCATGTTGATTTCATTTTGATATTTCTATGTTTTCTTCATGCATTATATAGATTAAACTCCTTTGAGCATTAATTTGCCAATTATGCATAAACAACATTCTTCATCATATGTATGCATATATTTAGGGGAGCTTAGTCTATGTAATGTGAGAGTCAAATTTTGTGACCTATTTCACTTCACATACAAACAATGACAAAGTTTGACCCTCCCTTGTGCTACTAATGTCTTCCTTTTCGGTATTTGATTCCAAAGGGGAAAAATTTAGAGGACCAAAAGCAAGCATTAATTTGTAGGACCAAAAGCAAGATCATAATATTTTACAAGTGGTATCAGAGTAATTAATTTGTAGGACCAAAAGCAAGATCATAATATTTTACAAGTGGTATCATAATATTTTATAAGTGTTAATGGTCCGAGAAAGGGAGGATAGTGGATTATGGATTAGTCTATGTAATGGGGAGAATTTGTAGGACAAAAAGCAAGGCTTAAATCCATAATGCCACATGGAGACATTTGCAAGGGCAAGATAACTTTCCAAGTGGTATCTTTTAGCCTTACAAGTGGTATCTTTTTAGTATCATATAACCTTGCCCTTTGCATTGCATCCTAGCAAGTAGATAGTTTTTAAATTCCAAAATATTTATTATTTGCTTATTTTGGTCGTGTTCTCATCAATCACAAAAGGGGGAGATTATAAGGAAAATGGACCCTAGGCCCATTTACTTTGGATTTTGATGTTTGATGACCAACACAACCAAATTGGACTAATGAATTTGCAAGTGATTGTGTTGTAGTCCAATAGGGTGCAAGACGTGACTTGGACAAAGGCGAAGTGATGATCCAATGATCAACACCATAAACAAGACCCTAGAAGCACAAGAGAAGACCCAAGATATCAAGCATAGTCCAAGCACGAAGATAGAAACCAAGCCGGACACAAGATCACAAAGAAACGAGCTCACAAAGGTGACCGAACGCTGGGGCATAGCGACCGGACGCTCCGATCAAGAGACTCGGCAACAGCAGGCATCAACAGCAGTGATCGGACGCTGAACAGTAAAGTGACCGGACGTACCGATGTCATTGTTCACCATCCCAACAACACATTCAGTACTGACCAGATGCTGGCGGCAAATCGACCGGCCACAGGGACTGCAACGTCCGATCGAGTACAGAGAGGTTCTAGAGCGGCGAAATTGCGACAAGACGCGTCCGATGGCATGTGACCGGACGCAGCAGCGTCCGATCAGTTGATCACGACTATAACGGTCGGGGCGACCAGACACGTCCGATTAGGATGATAGGTGCGTCCGGTCAGTAGCAGAAAAGTGGGATTTCATCCCCAACGACTACTTTCTCCATGTGGCTTATAAATAGACCCCCCAACCGGCCATTTCACATGTGTGGAGCTGAGGAAACATACCAAAGGTGTTGATACACCATTTTATTGATCTCCACTTGCATAGTGCTTAGTGATTCATTAGGTGATTAGTGTAGGCGCTTTGCGAAGTGCTTAGGTTGATTAGACCACCGCTTATGCGCTTGCTCTAGGTTTAGTCCTAGTGTTTAGTGAGGTTTGCATATCTCTTACCACTCAGTGCTTGCTTGCACCATTGTTGTACATCGGAGGGGCTTATAGTCTTGTGAGATCACACCAACCGCATTTGTGGTGTGGCCGCCACCGTGTACCGGAGGGAATAAGGCCCGCAACGCTTCGACCGGAAGCTTGATAGTGAAGACGGCGGGGAGCATCCGGGAGAAGCTTGCTGGAAGGCACGTCGGAGACCCACTTGCGCGTGGGGAAGGCCCAAGGCTATCCATGGAGTTACCCGACCAGGAGCTTGGCCCTTGCGAGGGATTTCTTGTGAGGGGCTCCAACGAGGACTAGGGAGAAGTTTGCGCGCTTCTCGATACCTCGGTAAAAATACTGGAGTCATCGACGAGAGTTTGCATATCTCTAGCTTGCTCTTTAGCTTCCGCATTTATATTGTTTGTGTTACTCCTTTTTGCGATAGAGATAGCAATACACTAGCAAAATCGTAGTTGCATATTTAGATAGTTTATCTTTTGCAGAGGTTTTGCTAAGGATAGAAAAAGAGGCCATAGTTTAGAAGTAGAATTTTAAGTTGCCTAATTCACCCCCCCCCCTCTTAGGTGTAACGGTCCCCTTCTCCCGTGCTAACGCTACCACTACTATGAGAAGGTATATGTTTCTATAGTCAAGCATAGTTCCTATACTATTGCATACACAACTCTGTTTTTCTAAAAAAATGTGCATTACCAAGCCATGTTTAAACAATCTTCATAACATTAGACAAAATCAGGTTCACAAACAGTTCTTAATTTCTAATAGAAACATAATTTCTTTCCCTCGAGGAAAAGAGAACCTTAATTTCTCCATTTAGAGTTAAAGTGAATGTCTCACCTGTGCATCATTCATTAATCAGGACAATGTTGAAGATTACATCATCAGGTCCAAAAAAGAGCTCAACAGCCTGAAAGTTCTAGGCCTCGACTGTAACCAAAACTGGAAATCTGATCCCTACAGCACTATCTTATCTTACTATTACTAATTAGAGGCCTCAATGGAGGCACCACATTAATTCTCACTAGACGCGTTAGAAAAAAAGATAAATCCTAGAAATTCTCACAATAATCAGAAATATCTGACCTTTGATTTGGTAGACTATAATCATCATCACCGATAAAGGGCATTGGATCTGTAGTTTATTGAAAAATTACCCACCACTGTCATTATGAAAAATAGATAAAGTAACCCCATAATTTTGCATGTAAATTACCCACCTCTGACATTACAAAAGATAATTCAAAATAACCCCCTAAATTTGCATCTAAATTACCCACCTTAGCCATTATGAAACATAATTTAAAATAACCCCCTAACATTACATCTAAATTACCTAACTTTGTCATTATGAAAGATAATTTAATCCTCGAACTTTGTATCTAAATTACCCACGTATACCACTATGAAAGATAGTTTAAAATAACTCCTAATGATTTTATAAATTATCTACCTTTATCATTATGAAAGATAAAGGAAAGTAATATTTTAAGTTTGCATTTAACATATCCATATATGTCATTATGAAAGATAATATAACGTATTTCTTTATATTTGTAGGTACCTTAGTCATTATAAAGAATAAACAAAATTTCTGAAATCTACACACAAATAGTATTATATATTATTAAAAAAATCAATATCCATGAAGTACGATACATATATATATATATATTTTCTAATTCACATATTTCTATAATCATGAAATAAAATAATTATGATGCTATAATTCCACCATGTATATCAAATAAACATGTATACAGTAGGTTAAATAATTATTTTAACAACTTATGAAACATGGAAAAAATGTTCACTTAACAAACCACGTCGCAATAACACTTTATATTTATACTCCTTGATAATAAATTTCATAAATTATTATTTTAAATAAGTTTATATGTTTTTACTAAAACATTGTGTCGTATCAATATTATTAATTTAATTTTATATACAGTGATACATAAATAATACTACACACAATTTATCCTATCATATAATAAATTCAACATGTTTAGTGTCGGGATGCAAGCCAAGTTTCAACGTATGTGGAAAGCAATACTACTAGGACCTAGACTCTTTTTAATAAAAAAAATTGAATAAAAGATAAAGAATACTAGAATTGCTAATTAGCATGCGAAAAATTGCAACAACTTGATTAGTAGTTAAAAGATAAACTATAGATTTACAATTTCACAAAAAGGGTTGTATCAAGAGTTTATATATTTTAAGACTAGATTTGGACTAAATATATATTACACTAGAGAAAAAAGAGAAATACTAGAAATTCTAACAACAAGTCCCACTGGAGTGTTAATCATCATAAGACTTGATAGGCAAACAAAAGATAGATCCTAGAAATTCTCATAAAACCATAAACATCTTACCATTAATTAGGTATAACCTAATCACCATTGATAATAAAAATAGCTATTGGATCTATTCTATTTTCTAAATAATTATCCACTTCTGCTATTATGTAAAGCAATATTGTTGGTGTTTCGGACCGAGGGGTCCTCAACCAGCCAGTGAATTTAAACTGCGTGCCCCTAATCCCGGATGGTGGTGCAAATAGACACAAGGTTTATACTGGTTTAGGCAATAGGCGCCCTACGTCCAGTCTGAGAGATCGATCTTGTATTCCTAGCGCCGAAGTGCTTGTGGTAGGGGGTTACAAGCACTGTGAGAGAGGGAGCTAGTCCCAGGTCTCAGCGTGGAACGACACGGGCTGCTTGAGACGTTGCTCTCGGGCAGCTTGGGAGAGCGTGTGTTACAGAGTGTTGTTTGCGCGTGTGTGAGAGCGTGGTTCTTCCGTATGTTTTTCTTGTCCCCTATCCTATCCCTGGCTGCTTCCTTTTATAACCGTAAGGAAGGAGCCAGGAGTACATGAGTGATCGACACGTGGAGCCTACTGCAGTTTAGTCCTGTAGCAGCATGGTGTTGGGAATGGCGATCGGTACTTGACTGATGTGCCGTGCTGGCCAGGCTTGAGGTTGTTGAGGTCATGGGGGTCCTTGTTGATGTCTAGTTAGTATGGCCTCCACGGCAGGAGACATGCCGTGCCTTGTGGTTTCTTGATTTGGTGGAGTGTCGAGGCCTAGCGGGTGCTGTAGCTGATCGCGTCGAGGCCTGCTTTGCCGAGGCCTCGGAGGTGACCGGGGTATGGTACGGGGGTCTCAGCGGTCCGCGTCGTACCCGGTCTAGGTGGAAAAGTGCGGGGAGGATGTCCATAGGGCACGGTAATCCCTGCTCCGTCAGTAGGGGATGGTAAAAAAGAGATTTGACTGCCGTCCCATCGCCCCTGTTGTTGTACCCTGCCCATCGTGGCTGTCGTAGTAGGTGTGACCAGGCGCACTTACATGGATGGGACGACTCGCTAGAGGAGCGGCTGAGGCGGAGTCGACGAGGATGCGGGATGAGCCCGGCCTCGGCCGAAGCGGAGAAGGAAAAGTACGTCCGAGGCCCTGCCGGGGGTCTCGGACGAGGTGGAGGACGAGCAGTTGGGCTTTCCTGCTGTTTCCGAGACTACAGGGACATGGACTTGACCTTCCACGCCACTTTGTCCTTGGCATAGGGGTTAGGTAGCATAGGGTAGTACGGGTGTCAGCAGGGGGCATAGTGATGAGCACAGTGGCAGGTAACCCCTACTGCGCCCGGTCCCCTGTCTCGTTAGTCGTTCTGCCCGAACTGTGCCAGTGTGCGGCTGACGTTGCGGGAGTAGTTGGGCGCATTAATCTGGACATGACGTTTTGTCAGAGGAGCCGGTTGGGGTGGAGGTGATGAGGTTGTTGATGAGCCCAGCCTCGGGCGAATCAAAGAATTGGCATCCCGTCCAAGGCCTTGCGAGGCGGGGCCTCGGCGAGAGGGCCTCGGCGGGGCAGAGGGCTTTGACCTCTCGTCTGAGGCCTCGGCGCAAGCCTCGGGCAAATCAGAGAATTTGGCCGAGACCTCATGGTTGTCCTTTGGCTTTGATTTTTGCAAGGCTTAAGCAGTATTTTCGGTTCTTGCTTAGGGTAGCCCTTCTTGTGGTATCCGACAGTAGCCCCTGAGCCTCAGGAGGAGTGCGGGCACTTTCCTGAGGTTTTGACAAAACTTGGCTCAGCAGCTCCCGTCGGGATTGTGTTTTGTACTTGGTGGTTCCAGTGGGTGCACGCGAGCGCACCCGCCAGGTGTAGCTCCCGAGGCCCTGGAGGAGTGGGTTTACTCTTCCAGGGGCTTTTCTCTCCGCTGAGCAAGGAGTTTTATCGTGTTTGCCAGGCCCGTGAATGCGAGTTCAGGTCGCTGGGACTTGGCCTAGTTGTAGGAAGAACCCCCAAGCCTCCGTACGGAGCGAGAGGGCGATCAGTGGTTTCCCTGTCTTTTTTTGACGGCCCTCACGCATCCTTTTCGCTTGGAAGGAGGGGTTTGTTTGCCGAGCCCCCTCGAGTGCGAACCTAGGTCGCAGGGTTTTGACAAGGTTTGTAGGGAGAGCCCCCGAGCCTCCACACGGAGTGAGAGGGTGGTCAGGAGTTCCCCTGGCTTTTTGTGTGACCCTCGCTCATCCTTTTCGCTCGGAAGGAGGGGTGGAGTATGCCAGGCTACCCTCGGTGGGCGCGAGCAGTGACACTTCCGGTGAGCTGCTATCGGGTAAGTCCGAGTGGAGGCCCGTGCCCCATTCGATAGGGGTCGGCTAGTGGTCTAGAGACGCACTCCAAAAGTACCAGAGGGCTTCTCTAGTGGGTCCCAGAGCCGTTCGATTGGCCCCGGGGGCTCGGCGCCTCCATACGGTGGGATCCCATTCGGAGAACTCCCTGCTGGTCTCGGACATGACTTAGGGCATCCCAAGCGATCGCTTGCTCGGGCCTTGGCCATGTACGGGCTCGCCCATAGCTGTCCCTGACTCTATTGTCCTGGGACGGCTGTCGAAACCTTTGGGGGGCCCAGCCTTCGAACCCCTAGACCGTAACGGGCTCGTTGCCCTTTTTGTCGTGTTTTTCCAAAACTCTAAGTGCGAGCTTGGGTGGCTTGATTTCATTTTGGGTGCAGGAAGAGCCCTCGAGCCTCCGCACGGGGCGAGAGGGCGATCAGGAGTTCCTCTGGTTCTTTAAGCGACCCCCGCGCATCCTTTTCGTTCGGACGGAGGGGTTGTTTGCCGAGCCCCCTCGAGTGCGAGCCTAGGTTGCTGGGTCTTAGCAAGGTTTGCAGGGAGAGCACCCTAGCCTCCGCACAGAGCGAGAGGGCGGTCAGGAGTTCCCCTGGCTTTTTGTGCGACCCTCGCGCATCCTTTTCGTTTGGAAGGAGGGGTTGTTTGCCGAGCCCCCTCAAGTGCGAGCCTAGGCCACTGGGTCTCGACAAGGTTTGTAGGGAGAGCCCCCTAGCCTCCGCACGAAGCGAGAGGGCGGTCAGGAGTTCCCCTGGCTTTTTGTGCGACCCTCGCGCATCCTTTTTGCTTTGAAGGAGGGGTGTTTGCCGAGCCCCCTCGAGTGCGAGCCTAGGTCGCTGGGTCTCGGCAAGGTTTGCAGGGAGACCCCTCGAGCCTCCACACAGAGCGAGATGGCGGTCAGGAGTTCCCCTAGCTTTTTTGTGCAACCCTTGCGCATCCTTTTCGCTCGGAAGGAGGGGTTGTTTGCCGAGCCCCCTCGAGTGCGAGCCTAGGTCGCTGGGTCTCGGCAAGGTTTGTAGGGAGAGCCCCCGAGCCTCTGCACGAAGCGAGAGGTAGGTCAGGAGTTCCCCTGGCTTTTTGTGTGACCCTCGCTCATCCTTTTCGCTTGGAAGGAGGGGTGGAATATGCCAGGCTACCCTCGGTGGGCGCGAGCGGTGACACTTCCGGTGAGCTGCTATCGGGTAAGTTCGAGTGGAGGCCCATGCCCCATTCGATAGGGGTCGGCTAGTGGTCCAGAGACGCACTCCAAAAGTACCAGAGGGCTTCTCTAGTGGGTCCTAGGGCCGTTCGATTGGCCCTAGGGGCTCGGCGCCTCCCTACGGTGGGATCCCATTCGGAGAACTCCCTGCTGGTCTCAGACATGACTTAGGGCATCCCGAGCGATCGCTTGCTCGGGCCTCAGCCATGTATGGGCTCGCCCATAGCTGTCCCTGACTCTGTTGTCCTGGGGTAGCTGTCGAAACCCTCGGGGGCCCAGCCTTCGAGCCCCTAGACCGTAACGGGCTCGGCGCCCAGTTCCTTAATCTGGAAGGAATCGGCTAGGGGAATATTCCCCTCCCATCGGCTGACAATGGTAGGTGCGCCTTTTGAGGCGGTTTCTCTGGGCCTGCTGCTGCTGCGGTTAGAAGCGACGTGGTGTCAGCGGTCAGGACATAACCGTCCGTGCGATTAATGAGGAAAAGGCGGGCGCGTGGGCGGTGAAATCGGATCTGGATTAACTGTGCCTGGACTCGAGGGAGACTTCCCCGATTTTGTTGCCTGACCGTTTCATCCTTTCCCTGCATAAATACGAAACTAGTCTCGCCCCTCCCCTCCTTACCTTTCCCGTACTTGCCTTTTCTGCCTTCGAGCTGTTGCCAAGAACAGAGAGCGCGGAGGAGAAGAAGGGAGAAGAGCGAGAGAGGGAGGGAGAGAGAGACTTACCACCGTAGCCCTCATTCTCCATCACGCAATGGCTGGAGGCCCTCCTGTCATCCTCCCGATGGATCCTTGGGAGCCGTCCGACATGTCCGTGGAGTTGCTGCAATCGCTCATCGATGATGGCCTTCTCTGCCCGGTCACCGACCCCGATAGGCCGGAGTGGATCGCCCCGTTGGGCGAGCTGGAGACGAGGCCAACTCCATCGCTCAGGCGGCTATTTTTGTCGCCGTCTATGAGGGGTATCTAGGGATTTTCCCCCATTGGGAGCTGTGGCTCCATCTCTTCCGAGCAGGGCACACCACCAAGCCGGCGGGTACGAGGAAGATGGTGAGGGCCGGCGGCTGCACTCTTCAGGTGCACCAAGATCGGCAGCACCTTTACATCTCGGCCCAGCTCGCGTCGTCCAATCGCTGCTGGTACACCAGCTGGTTCTACCTCCGCAACGACGACAACAGACTTCCCCCCTACACCGGGCGGATCGTGGAGGACTGTCCGGAGAAGTGGAGGTATGACATGCCTAGGAAGGAATAGCCCAAGCTGCAGCCACTCCTGGAGGGGCTGGAGAGGCTGCAGGGCCGCTGCCTTACGACAGCTGCGGTCGTGGCAGCCTTCCACCACCGGAGGGTGCTGCCGCTGATGGCTCGGCGGTGGCGCCTGTTTGATATGAGACCGGATGAGCCAATCGAGGGCATCTGGATGTATGCTGCTGCCCTCTCCGATGAGGTGGTTCTACGTCGGGTGAGGGAGATGGTGGATGGGAAGCTGAAGAGCGGTGGTCTGACCCCCATCGTCATGCGCCCGTCGCGGGGGTATCTCTCCCTGGTAAGTCATGCGCCACTACAGCTCCCGAGGCCTCCTCGTTCCTCACCGTTTTCCCGTTTCCTTACTTGCGTTCGCCGTTCCTATAGGGAATGAGGGATGTGCGAGACTCCCCGCCACCCGTTCCCGAGGATGCAAGGCGGTGGGCGGCGAACCGAGCACATGCCGAGGCACAGAAGAAGAAGAAAGATGCCAAGGAGGCAAGGCGCAACAAGAAGATACTTGAGCGCGAAGTGCTAGAGAAACGCCACCGGCGTCAAAAGCAGGACGGTCTCCCGGTGGAGTTGTCTCCATCGCCGTCGCTATCGGAGGATTCTAAAGATGATGGGTTCGAGAGGGGGCGAGGTCCCCTGGACCATCTCCCCGATGTTAGGGAGACAGCGATCGGGGCATCGGCGAGCAGCCCGGCGCTTCCAGGGGGAGGAGATGGTGCCCCGGTGTCGACAATCGCTCACCCCACGTCCGAAGCTGATACGCCAGAGCTACGGGCACTGGGGAAGCGTGCTGTCAGCCCGATGGGCTCGATGGTAGTGGTGGAGTAGGCGGCACTGGGGGCAACGCAACTGCCCCCGCAGAGGGTCGAGGGGGTGTTGGAATCTGACGAGGGTCGGCTGGCACCAGTGAATACCGGGGCCGTGCCTCCGCCACCACCGCCACCATTGCAGAGGAGAGTCACGGTGCCGAAGTGGCTGCAACCCCGCTCGTGGTGAGTGTTTTTTAGCGACGTTCGTATCGTCTCCTGCTTGCTTCGTGGTCATATGCTGTCCAAGTGGGTGTTTTGTCTTCAGTCGGAAGCATCGGGTGGAGGTGCCAGCCTTGGCACCACACAAGGTACTCAAAGTGAGCGCCAGTACCACTGGTCAACTAGCAGCAGAGGTGCAAGCCGCCGTGCAGCGTGGTGCGGCGTCGGCCGGGGCCGACCTAGAGGGGCCGGTCATTCAAGAAGAGGCTCCTAGGGCAGCCACGGAGCAGACAGAGGAGGAAGGGCCTACGCCACGCGTTGTTGAGGCCCATGAGTCCGATGGGGCCAGGGCGCCCCCAGTTGCCGAGGCCGGGAGCAAAGCCGAGGCCCCTGGGACTTCCGAGGCCGAGATGGTTGAGGCGAGTGCGGCGGGCCCGGTGGACTGGGATTCAAAGATGGAGGTGGGGCGACCTTTGGTGTCGCCCCTGGCCCAAGGCCGGCCGCCGCCATAGGAGAGCACCCGGGAGGTTCAGGCGACCTCTCCCGCGAATACTTCCTGGGGGAAGGAGGCGGTGGATGCCGAGGCGGCCAACACCGCCGAGCAGCCAGTTCTGGCTTCTGGCGAGGGAGACTCGGCCCTCACGCGGGTGCGACCCGAGCCCCGTGGGTGGAATCACCCGCGTGTATCGTGGTTGAGCCGGGATGACCCGGAGGGGGAGCCTCTATTCGCCCTCGAGGATGCGGTTGAGGGGGGGCGTTGGAGCTCCTTCGAGCAATATCACCGGCTGGCGGTGCAGTCGCTGCGAACGGCGCTGTCCATCATGGATGATGATCTTCCCGGCGTCGCCTAGGTACGCGTCTTCTTTTCTCATGCGGTGTCATCTTGTTCTGAGTCTTTTCGCAATGCATGACCTCTGTTCTACCTATCCAGGAGCTCGAGGCCCGGTCTCTCGGGAAGTCGTTGTTCCTTCGTCAGGAGAGGGACATCTGGGACTAGCTCGGGCAGCAGAAGGACCTGCTCGCCAACACCAATAGGCTCCTGTCGGCGCGAAGCGCGGAAGTGGAGGACCTCTGCCTTCGCTGTGCAGATACGAAGGCCGAGGTAGTCACGGCTTGGGAGCAGGCCGCCCCTTTGGCGGCGCGAGTCAAGGAGCTGGAGGAGGGGCTGACCCGGGCTGCCGGCGAGTGGGACATCCTTTCATCCCGGGCTGACGAGGCCCTCAAAGCGGCCGAGGCCTCCCGGGTCGACGCCTTGGCTTGGAAGGGGAAGTAAAAAGTACGAAGGTGAGTTCTGTTCCCTTTATTTTGCTTGTTTTTTCCCGCGCTCGGCCCCTAACTCCTCAGTGTGGTACAGAGCTGGAGAAGGAGGCTTCCAAGGCGGCCGAGGCCTCACGGGTCGAGGTCCAGCGCTTGAAAGAGAAAGCCGAGGGTGAGTCCCATAGGCCTTTGCCCCTATTTGACTTGTTCTTCTTTCGCGCTTAACCGCATCCTACTTGTTTTGGCGCAGGGTTGGAGAAGGAGGTTTTCCGGGTGGCAGAGGCCTCTGTCATAGTGCAGGCGACGCTCGAGGCCAAGATTGGGGAGCACGACGCGCTGCAGGCCGCCGCCCGTACCGTCTGCGAGGCCCTGGCTGTTGAGGGGGCTCAGTCGGGTAGCTCCCTCAAGAGCCGCCTGGCTGCGTTGAGTGGCCAAATGCGCGAGCGACTTCGAGCGGCATTGCATACGGACATCAAGCGTGCCCTAGCCGTCGTCTCCTCGCACTACGCCGTCAACCTCGAGGCCGTCAGCGACGGTTACATCTTGCCTGATGATGACGAGGAGGCTGATGAGGAGGTCACCAAGCTGATGGAGGCGGCTGAGGTCCCTGGTGCGGCGCTAGCCAGTCTGTTTGAAGAAGAGGTAGTTCCCCCCGCGCCAGCCGTCGATGCAGGAGATCCTGAGCCTTGACCTAGGCCAGAGGGGGCCATGTAAACGAATTGAGTTATTGTCGTGTCGTGACATTTTGTGGCCGTCGAGGCCTTTGAAGTACTCGTGCGTGCGCTTTTTTAATCGGTTTATATTGTTTTTCGAAGCCTCTACCCTCTGCCCTGTTTCTAGACAAGTCCTTTGCAAACGACCTCCTCAGAACCTGAGCTGCCCCTCTGGCGAAAGGTGGTGAGGGAGTTGCCGTAGCCCAGAGGCGTAGGTAGTCTCGCGGCTCGGCCGGCCTTTTGCCCTCGAGGCGCGCTTTCGGTCCTTAGATTTTTTACAATTGACCTGTCAGAGTACGCGAGAGAGTTTGGCACGAAAATTTATTCAAAAAATGATTAAAAAATAGTGCCTAGGACTTAAGGGGTTCCCCCCGCTTCTAGCCCCCGAGGGAGGCTTGGTTCTGCAGAGGCAGAGCCGAGCCTCGCTCATAGCGTTATAGTAACGTCAATCCCCATCGATGGGGGAGGGGGGATTCTAGAAAATTAGAACATCTAAAGAACGCTTCTTTAATATATTTCAAGAAAAAATGTATACAAAGTTTGGAAGTTTAAAGGTAGAAACGACGTAGCTGTTCTATGTTCTAAGCGTTGGTGAAGATTTCGCCCTTCTCGTTGGCCAGCTTGTAGGTCCCGGGCTTTAGCACTTGGGCGACGATGTACGGCCCTTCCCATGGTGGGGTCAACTTGTGGCGGCCCTTGTTGCTCTGCCTCAGTCTCAGCACTAGGTCGCCCACCTTCAGTTCTCGGCTCCGGATGCGCTAGGCTTGATAGCATCGTAGGGCTTGCTGGTATTTGGCTGAATGTAGCAGCGCAACGTCTCGGGCTTCCTACAGTTGGTCGAGGGCATCCTTGCGGGTAGTGCAGTTGCTTTGCTCGTTGTAAGCCTGCAGCCTTGGGGAGCCGTACTCCAAGTCAGTGGGGAGGATGGCTTCGGCTCCATAGACTAGGAAGAACGGCGTGAACCCCGTGGCTCGGCTCGGTGTATTCCTCAGGCTCCAGATGACCGACAGGAGTTTGACCGGCCATTTCTTGCTGAATTTCTTCAAACGGTTGTATATCCTTGGCTTGAGGCCTTGTAGAATCATGCCGTTGGCACGTTCTACTTGGTCGTTCGTCCTAGGGTGTCCTACGGCCGACCAGACCACACGGATGTGGTGGTCATCACAGAACGTCAGAAATTTATGTCCGGTGAATTGTGTTCCATTGTCGGTGATGATGGTGTTTGGAACCCCAAACCTGTGGGTGATATCAGTGAAGAACAATACCGCTTGCTCGGATTTAATTTGAGTGATCGGGCGAGCCTCGATCCACTTGGAGAACTTGTCAATAGCTACCAACAAGTGGGTGTAGCCCCCGGGGACTTTCTACAGAGGCCCAACCATGTCCAGTCCCCACACGGCGAACAGCCATGTGATGGGGATGGTTTGGAGGGCTTGAGCCGGGAGGTGCGTCTGCCGCGCATAATATTGACATCCCTCGCAGGAGCGTACCAGCTTGGTGGCGTCGGCAACTGCCGTTGGCCAGTAGAACCCATGACGGAAGGCGTTTCCGACGAGCGTCCGAGGCACAGCATGGTGCCCGCAGGCTCCCGCGTGTAAGTCCCAAAGCAGGGCTTGGCCTTCCTTGGTGGTGATGCATCGTTGGAGGACGCTAGATGGGCTTCGTCTGTACAACACGCCGTTGCTGACGACATAAGTTTTGGCTCGTCGCGCCGGCCGTGTATGCACTAGTTACAAAAAAAAATAAAGGTAAACAGAACACATACAGTCAGATAGCCACTCCATCAGGACTCGCTGTCTCGAGCAGCACTCTAATCAGTTTTTCTTCACTACATGAAGCACATCAAACTGATATTGACGCCATCACCCAGGTCGAAGTCCAAGGCTCCAAGCGTTCCATCAGGTCGCCCCACTCCTCCAGGGGCCTTTCTAGCTATGCCACCAGTAGGTCCGATTGGGACAATCCAACCTGCAGTTTATCCAGAAATTTCCCATTTGTTATCATGAGGCAAAATTCTAATTTTTATGCCATAATTAGCAGACAGTAAGTTGAACTGGTCATTTCCCATTTGCTATCATGAGAGTCAAAATTCTAATTTTTATGCCATAATCACCAAACAGCAAGTTGAACTGGCTCAGATTAGCATAACAGCAAGTCGAATGTACAACTTTGCAATTCTGCAACAATGTAACCAAAAACAAAATTGATTCTTCTACCAACAGTTCAATAATTCTATGTCTCTGTCGGTGAACAGGCTGCTGAGATGCAAATGAATTTTCAAAATGGCCAGGCAAGAATGGGTTCCGGTGAACAGACCTTGGCAATCTGTCAGTCATTTTCATGTTCCTGGCTCGTAGCACAATCCTGCATGGTGCTGACAGAGCCAAAGCTTCCATTTCTTATCTATTTATGTGGCCCTGCAAAATTGAGAACCAAGGTTAGGTTGACCAAACAACTGCTGGCTGCACCTTCAATATCTTATTCTGTGATTCTTCTACTGTCATTTATCAGCACTCTCCAAGTACCAAACAAACAACTGAATTCCATACCAAGCATCGTATTATCAAATCAGAGTCTAAATGTATCTTTAAGATTTATTATTTTCAATCTAAGGCAACTGGATATATATAATAATGTACCTTTACACTCCAGCTATGTCTAAAATAATAAACTTCCCAAGTGAGTGGTAATTGAGACAGGTATTATCTGGAGCTGGACCGTTAGCAACATATGGAAGCAGGTTTGACAAGGTTCTAGCTTCTAACTTGTTTACTACACATGAAAACCAGCTATGCAAATGACAGGATTGCAGGTCGGTAAAGAAAGAAAAGAAATTGATGATATGTCTCGTTTCCTTTGCAGAGATAATGCCCCTTTCAGGTAAGATTCAAGAAATTCCTCCTAAAAGTAATCAGCTAGTAGTGAAATTGCTTGAGATCACCTACCACCCTCTGCACCTAGTCTCAGATGCCCATATCAACTGCATTAGAGACACTGAAGATGATGACAAGAACCAAATAATTTAATCCAACAAGCAGGGCAGGGGAGAATCGAACCTTTGAGCAACAGCTCAAGGTCGTCGGACTGTTGGCAAGCGGATAGCAGCCTCTGTGCTCCGGCGCTAACCTGCGCATTGACGTCGCGGTGGTTGCTGACTTGTGCTTGCTTCTGCGTTGCACCCGCTGCCTCGAGTCCTCATCGACAAAAGCCGTTGTGGGATATTAAAAGGCTTTTTTTATTCAGGCCATTATAATTTTCCGAGTTACGAGAATCGCCATTACAATTCTCCTATTCGGAGATCTACCATTATAATTTCATCTCTCCCTCGTTCATGCCTTTTTCTACGGTTGCAGCGTATAAAGGCCCGCTGTCAGTCACATACCCATACAGGAAGGTATATGGACATTATGTCTCCGTCTTCTCTGTCAGACCGAGCGTGCCCGTGGCAGACAAGCACTCGCCGCGGCGATCTGCGCGTGAGCGGAGCGGCGGCGCTCGTCTGCGGTGGCCTGCGCGTGAGGGGGAGGGCTGCTCTCGCCCGCGGCAGCCTGCATGTGAGAGCGACGAAGCGCGAGAGCGACGGGGCGCTCCTGGCCATTGTCCCTGCAGGCTGCAGGTTGGGGCGTGCAGTCATGGTGGAGGTAGCACAGCCCGTGCGTCACCTCCAGCGTGATCCGGTACGGCCTCCAGCGTGATCCGGGTGCCCATGCGAGCAACTGCCGTCGCCGCCGCCGCGCGGGCGCAGGCAGCAGCCGCCACCGCAGCAGCAGCAGCGGGTGCGCGGGCAAGCACCTGCAATCCGAGCATGGCCGGGTGACTGGACAGCAGTGTCTCCATGTCGATCGAGCTGATGTTCTCGCCGCCGGATAGGATGATGTCCTTGGCCCGGCCGACCTGAAGAATGCTCCCATTCGGATTGTTAGGATAATCATGACTTTGAGTGTGGGTCAGTTGGTTAGTTAGCGTGTGTGTGCATGCATTCTATTTTTAGTTTGTTAGCTGAGTCAAGGACTCAAGGTGGTGGACGAGTCTTTAGGAGCTAGCAGCTAGCGTTGAAGGCATGCAGTGGAGGAGCGAGCACAGAAGAGGGCTGAGCGGTTCATGCGGATCATGGGTGTCCGTCGTGCACGCAGAGTTCGTGGCTCTTGCATGAGCTAAGGCCATGGGCTATACAAGCCAATGTGATGTGTCAGCTCAACCTGAGCCAAGTCGTGTGTTTGAATAACAGAAGCCAAGATACAGGCGCTCGTCGCCGCGGCGTTCGTCATCGGCAAGTCTATGTCTATTGTTCATGTTCTCGTGATCGTCTGTCGACCTTGGTTCCAACAATTGGTATCAAGAACCTAGGTTAGGGAGTGAAGAGCAAGTTGAAGATGTCGACGTTGAGGATCAGAGACTCGAGCTCCAACAGCCCCGGCGAAGGCGCACCACGTACATTCATGGTGGAGCACGTCATCAGTGGCATGGCAGAGATCCCAAAGCCTCATCATGGGATTCGTTCATGCCGGTGGCTGCTGGCATGAGGTGGCGATCAACGGCAGCAGCACGCTGAGTCACTAGGCCATGTGTCGGTCCATGAGTGCATGCCTGTGGCGGCACAAGGCACCATGGCAATGGTCCATTCGTCGGTTCCTGCCTTGGTACGACTATGGCATGCTAGTGGTGGCAGCGTTCGCCAGCAGCTATGCAATGAAGCTCTGAGCCATGTGTGGGTCTGTGGAGGTGCGGGGCACGCAGTTGCCTTGGTGAGGCAGAGCCAGAGTATCTGCGTGTGTCACTGGTCAGTGTAACGGCGTGTGTCGCCGAGAAGAAGGCTGCGGCGTTCGCGCGGAGATGGGGCGTGCAGAGGTGGCCACGTCAGGTCAGGAAGCCGTAGCGGCGATGTCCTGGGGTCTGAACCGTGGCAAGCATTGTTGTTAGAGTCGGTGTTAGAGTACGGGTCTCCGGTGGCTTGGGTGGACTCAGGAACACAAGAATCATAGAGAGGATGCAACGGTTTATCCTGGTTTGGGTCAATCGGTGCCCTACGTCCAGCAGCTGATAATCCTTATACTCAAAAGCACCCAAAATCGAGGGATTACAACAGGGTTGTAGAGAGATTTGGTAGGGGGTTAGCTCGGTGCTAATCCTAAGGTTGCCTCGCCGCCGGTGGTGCCTGTCCCTCGTCGGAGAGGAGGAAGACGACAGGATGCGGTGGAGGAGCTCTCGGTGCCCCTCAGTGGTTTGCCTTGCTCTTAGTGCTGAGCAGAGGCCAAGGAATGGAATAGAGTGGAATGATCTGTCCTCTCCTTCCCCCCTCCCCTAGGTCCAACCTTATCCCTTATATAACGAGATAGGTCGGGTACATGGCGGTTTGGGGGAACTAGTCTATAGTCTACATGCGCTAGACTCTAGGAGGGCCCTGCAACAATGCACTGTGGATCGTGGTGGTGTCGTGGAGCCGAAGAAGCCTTGGGCGCCATCCGACGGCTCTGTTCTAACACTCTGCGTATCAGGCTATGTTGGCTTGGACCGGCCTCCCCTGGGTGGACGTTCGGGAGTCTTCTTGGTGGTGAAGGAGGTCGTCTTCAGGAGCTGACGCGTAGGCCCGGTGGCCTTGGAGCCCCTGGAGGCCATTGGGAAGCTTTGTCTTCTTGTGTCACGCCCCGTGCGTGATCTTGTCGGAAAAGTGGCCGGCAATGCCATGACCTAAGGGCAGCGCTAGGAGCCCCGAGCTTCGGTAGCTCGGGGCATGTCTTCTTGCGCCTGGGCCTTGGCTGGCATCATTGGTGGGGCAGGAGCCAAGAGCTGGTCCGGTGTGTTGTCATAGATCGGGAGCCTTGGGGCTCGGGCAAGCCCCCAAGCCCCAAGCAGAAGTCGTGGTGGAGTTAGGTTATCTGGAGCTCGACCGTTAGCAACATATGCAAGCAGGTTTGGACAAGGTTCTAGCTTCTAACTTGTTTACTACACAAGAAAACCAGCTATGCAAATGACAGGATTGCGGGTCGGTAAAGAAAGAAAAGAAATTGATGATATGCCTCGTTTCCTTTGCAGAGATAATGCCCTTTTCAGGTAAGATTCAAGAAATTCCTCCTAAAAGTAATCAGCTAGTAGTGAAATTGCTTGAGATCCCCTACCACCCTCTGCACCAAGTCTCAGATGCCCATATCAACCGCATTAGAAACACTGAAGATGACGACAAGAAGCAAATAATTTAATCCAACAAGCAGGGCAGGGGAGAATCGAACCTTTGAGCAACAACTCAAGGTCGTCGGACTCTTGGCAGGCGGACAGCAGCCTCTGTGCTCCGGCGCTAACCTGCACGTTGACGTCGCGGTGGTTGCTTATGTGTGCTCACTTCTGCGTTGCACCCGCTGCCTCGAGTTCTCATCGACAAAAGCCGTCATGGACAAAAGCTGCTGTGGGATGTTAAAACAAGCGACCAAGTGCCGGATCCACCCCTCCCTTCGCATCATCCAGTCGTACTTCGCCGGATCCGGCTGTTATCCATTCTTGATGGCTGATGTGGGGCCGTCCATGGTGTGGAGCGGACAGGATGTGGAGGTGGAGTAGGCCCAGAGCGGAGGGAGCACCGCGCGTGCCCCGCGCCCGCGTGGCGGCAGCGGAGGAAGGCGAAGAGGTGGATCGTGTCACTGATTTCGCGAGGCGAGGGACGCCGAAGAAAGTTCCGTATGTTGATTTTTTTCTGGAAAATCGATTGGAGGACATGGGAATCGAACCCAGGAACGCTTGGCTGGGCGCGGCACATTGTGCGGTGTGGAGGCGCGTTGAAGCCTGCGGGATGATCCAAAGCCGTTAGGAGTTGAAGCGTACGAGGGAGAATTATGAACCATTCATTTTAACGTTGTCAAAATTCTGGGTACAAAATTTTTGATGCACGATGGTCGAATTATTTCAGCGGAGGACAAAAACCTAGGTGAACATGTATTATAATTTCAATTGGTCCCTTATAGTATAATATAGAAGATAGTCTAGTAGTGTGCCCGTGCTAACGTTATGGCTACATTTCGGATATGCAAATAAAAACTACTGTGAGAAGGTATATGTTTCTATAGGCAAGCATAGTTCCTATACTATTGTGTACACAACTCTGGTTTTTCTAAAAAATTGTGTATTACCAAGCCATGTTTCAACTATCTCCATAACATTAGACAAAATCAGGTTCACAAATAGTTTTTAATTTCTATTAGAAACTTAGTTTCTTTCTGTCGAGGAAAAGACAACCTTAATTTCTTCATTTAGAGTTAAAGTGATGTCTCCCCTGTGCATCATTCATTAATCAGGACAATGTTGAAGATTACATCATCAGGTCCAAAAAAACGGCTCAACAGACTATACCCAAAACTGGAAATCTGATCCATACATCACCATTACAAAAAATAAAGGTAAACAGAACACGTACAGTCAGATAGCCACTCCACCAGGACTCAGCTGTCTCGAGAAGCACTCTTATCAGTTTTTCTTCACGCCATGAAGCACAACAAACTGATGCTGACGCCATCACCCAGGTCGAAGTCCATGGCTCCAAGCGTTCCATCAGTCCTCCCCACTCCTCCAGGGGCCTTTCCAGCCATGCCACCAGTAGCTCCGATTGGGACAATCCAACCTGCAGTTTATCCAGAAATTTCTCATTTGTTATCATGAGGCAAAATTCTATTTTTTATGCCATAATTAGTAGACAATAAGTTGAACTGGTCATTTCCCATTTGCTATCATGAGAGTCAAAATTCTAATTTTCATGCCACAATCACCAAACAACAAGTTGAACTGGCTCATATTAGCATAAAAGCAAGTCGAATGTACAACTTTGCATGATAGGATTAGGGATCCTACCGGAGTTCCTACGGAGGTTGTAGGGATGGAAGAGCAGAGAGTGAGTTTAGGCAAGTGACGGCAGCGAGACGGCGCCTTGGTGATCACGGCGCCAAGGAGGGAGAGGGCGGCTAGGGCTTCAGGGAAGCCGAGCAACTAAAACTGTTGCTTGCTTAATTCCTTCAATCAACGTTTACAAAGATATTTATCCTTCCTATGAGATCCTAAACTTAAGGAATAAATAATCTATTTAAGGAAATAACAAATAATGAGATAACTGGGCTATTAGCCCCCTCCTACTAGGCGCCACCTCAGCCACTTGTGCGCCGATGCCTAGTGTAGTGCGCCGATAACATCTCTCCCCGCCTGGAGAAACAGCTCATCTTCGAGCTGGAACTCCGGGTAGAGGTCTTGGAACTCCCGGGGCGGCTCCCATGTGGCTTCTTCAGCGGCCATGCCGTGCCACTGGACGACGACGTGCCAGACATCCCGGTAGAGCTGGGCTTGCAGGACGCGTGCTGGAGCGGGTAGGAGACGGCCATCGTGCGTGGGAGGCACCAGCCCCGGAGCTGCCGGAGTGTCGCCGCGGTGGGGCTTCAACAACCCCACATGGAAGACGTCGTGCAGACAGGTGCCCTCCGGAAGCTAGAGCCGATAGGCCACCTTGCCGACGTGTTCTAGGACCTGGAACAGACTGGCATAGCGGGGGCCTAGCTTGCCCTTGGCGTGAGGATCCAGCGTGTGCGTCGGACGGTGGAGAAAACACAGCCAAACCCAGTCATCCACTGCAAACTCCATGTCGTGATGGTTGGTGTCGTAGTACCGTTTGGAGACCTGCTGAGCCTAGAGTAGGTGTTCTCAGACTTCTGCTAGGAAATCATCGCGCTCGCAGAGGAGATTGTCGACGGCGTCTATGCGGGCGGTGCCGGTCATGTAGGGCAACAGGGGTGGTGGTGACCGCCCATGTAACACCTGGAATGGAGCCGTGCGTAGGGCGGTGTGGAAGGAAGTGTTGTAGCAGTATTTTGCCCAAGGTAGCCAATCCACCCACACGCGGGGTCAGTCACCGGTGACGCAACACAGGTACATGGCGAGTACCTTGTTCACCACCTCGGACTGGCCGTCCGTCTGTGGATGGAAGGCTGTGCTCATGCAAAGTGTGACACCCACCATCTTGAATAGGTCATGCCACACATGACTAGTGAAGACTGGGTCACGGTCACTCACGGAGGCTGAGGGGGGCCCATGGAGGCGAATGATGCCCTCAAAGAAGGCCCTGGCGATGGTTGTGGCAGTGTAAGGGAGGCCGAGGGCAATGAAATGCACGTTCTTGGAGAAGCGATCGATGACGGTGAGGATGGCCGACTTCCGACGGACCTTGGGTAGCCCTTCGATGAAGTCCATCGAGATGTTGGCCCACACCTAGGACGGCACGTCGAGGGGATACAGGAGACCGACCGGCTGCAGGGACTCGGTCTTGTTGCACTGAAAGGTGCTGCAGGCGCACATGAAATCACGCACCAACGTGGTGTCACCAAGGATGTAGAAGTCAGCTTGTAGATGGTGTAGCATCTTCTGGATGCCCTCGTGGCCCGCCGAGTAGGCCAAGAGAAGGACCTGGTGGCGTAGGTCACTATGCTCCAGAACGAAGATGCAGGAGACATGGAGGATGCCTCGTTGAGGCGCCATGGTGCGCCCAACTTGCCGTCCTATAGCCGCTGGAGAAGGCGACGAGCATCATCGGCTACCGTTGTTGCGGCGTGGATGTCATCAAGGAGGCCGAACATTGGCCCGGAGAGCGCTTTAGCCGTAACGTCCTTGGTGTCCCATCGAGAGAGCACTAGCCACCATATTTAGGTGCCCAGGGCGGTACTCCACAGCGAAGTCGAAGCCAAAAAGCTTGCTGATCCACTGATGTTGAGGCACGGTAGATAGGTGTTGATCCAGCAAAAACTTGAGGATGTAATGATCTGTACGCGTGAGGAAGTGGCATCCCCATAGGTATGGCTGCCAGTGGCACATGGCCTGCACGAGGCCGATCAGCTCACGTTCGTAGGAGTGAGCTTGAGGGGTCATGCATTGAACGGCTGGCTGAAGAAAGCAAGGGTTCCAGTGTCCTGGTGAAGGACCAGGCCAAACCCTACTCTAGAGGCGTCGCAGTCCATGATGAATCGCTTGTCAAAGTCGGGCATCTAGAGCACTAGGCCCATTGATAGGGCGCCTTTGAGTGCCTAGAATGCGGCGTCTGCCTCGCCGGACCAGGCGAAGGCCTCCTTGCGTAGCAGCCGCATCAAGGGGCTGCTATGGTGTCGAAGTCGCGGATGAACTTCCGATAGTAGTCGGTGGGGCCCAAGAAGCCACACAGGCCATGGGTGGAGCGTGGTGCCAGCCACGAAGCGACTGTGGCCACTTTGTTGACATCCATGGCAACACCATCCATGGAGATTACATGCCCGAGGTAGGCAACCGAAAATGCCTCGAACGAGCACTTGGAGTGCTTGAGCTGGACCTGGTGCGCCCATAGCGCGTTGAGGACAATGTTGATGTGCTTCAAGTGCTCTTCCCATGACAAACTTTAGATGAGTATGTCATCGAAGAACACAAGAATGAACCTACGTAGGAAGGGGCGAAACATGTCTTACATCAAGGCCTGGAACATTGTCGGCATGTTGGAGAGGCCGAATGGCATCACTAGGAACTCAAAGTGGCCATGTTGTGTGCGAAAGGCCATCTTGACGATGTCATCAGGGTGCATGCGCACCTGATGGTAGCCCAAACGAAGGCTGACCTTGGTGAAGAACCGTGCCCCATGGAGCTCATCGACCACCAGGATCGGAAACTTGTCTTTGGAAGTCTTAGCGTTGAGAGCGTGGTAGTCAATGCAGAAACACCAAGATGCATCCGCCTTTCGCACCAAGAGCACTGGGGTGAAAAATGGGGACGTGCTTGGCCCAATGATGCCTTGGGCGACCTTGGCAGAGCACTGGTGCTCAAGCTTGTCCTTCTAAAGCTGTAGGCAGTAGTAGGGGCGAACGGCGACAGGCGCGGTACCCGGTAGGAGATCGATGCGGTGATCGTAAAGCTAGGATGACAACAGTCCATGGGGATCCTCGAACACTGATGCATACTCAGCAGATGGTCTAGCAGGGGCTACATGGGTGCAGCCATGACCGCTCATGTGGCTGGCTCTCAGATGTCATCACGGGGTTAGCCGATGCCCTTCCATAGGATGCGCCGGGACGCACGGATGAAGGCCATGCATAGGTCCTCAAAATTCTAGAGGATTAGGCCTAGCGTGCATAGGAAGTCGATGCTGAGGATGACGTCGAAGCCACCGAGGTCAGTGCCAAAGCAACTGGTGGAGAACTCCTTGGTGCCGATGGCTAGCGCAACGTCGTGGGCAACGCCCTCATAGGGGGCGCGGTCCCTGTTGGCCACCAAGATTCACATGGTGGGGTGTGGCGATGTGGATAGTTGAAGCTACTACATGACCCTAGCATTGAGGAAGTTATGAGTGGAGCCAGAGTCGAAGAGCGCCAGTAGGCGGTACCCTTGGACGTAGACATGTAGGTGCACGGTGTTCTCTATCCGGATGCCTGCAATGGCACGGAGGGAGATGACCAATGGGGCTGTAGCGTTGACCGTCACCTCAGGTTCAGCAGCCTCCTCCTAGAACGCAGCAACGGTCGCCACCTCCGTAGTAACATCATCGTCAAGGAAGTCGGCTGACTCCAAGTAGAATAGTCGCTGGCATTGGTGACTATAGATATAGGGCTCTTCACAATTGTAACAAAGCCCTTAGAGATGATGCTTTAGCTACTCGGCCGGTGTGATGTGATGGAAGGGCTGAGCTAGAGCTAGCTGGGTGGGCGCTGATAGTGGCATGGGCAGGGCAGGTGTAGCACCTAGAGCCACCGAGGAGCTCGTAATTGAGTGAGACTATGTCGGCAGACCTAGGCGCTGTGGTGGTCACGCCACGCATGGGGCTATGCCTGGTGTCATGGCCGTAGCGCGGAGCTCGAACGCTCACCGAGATGCATAGCCATCTCAAGGTCCTGGGGCTCATGTACCTCGACGTCCACCTTGATGTGTTTAGGGAGCCCGCCCACAAATAGCTCCACCATCTAGAGGGGTACAGGTTGCAGGCATGGCACCACATGGCATTGAAGCGGTCGGCATACTCTTGGACGATCGATAGGAAGGGAAGCTGGGCAAGCTCGGACAGGCGAGTGCCATGAACTGCCAGCCCAAAGCATAGATTACAGAGCTCCTTAAAGCGATCCAAGCTAGGCATGCCCTCATCTTTCTCTATGGCATAATACCAAGTCTAGGCCGCGCCGACCAGATGATACGAAGCGAGCCAGACATGATTTGAGGCCAGGGTGCACTGGCCGTAGAGGAACTGCTCACAGTGGTTGAGCTAGTTCAGGGGATCCTCGGTACCATTGTAGGTGGAGAATTCAAACTTGTAGAAGCAAGGAGGTGCCATGCCTAGCCCTGTGCTGGGGATGGGGGCCTCGGGTGCGCCCAAGTACGATGATGTGCCGGGGGTGTGGACCGCCGAACGGTTAGTTAGGGTTGATGCCGTAGATGAAATGGCCATCCACGCTCATCCCATTGAGGAACCCGGGGGTGTGCTGGTACTAGTGGCTCGTCCCACCCAAGTTGGAGTCAGCACCGTTGGTGGCCGCCAAGGTGATCGTCATGGCAGTGAAGGCCGGGGAGCCCACCATGGTGAACATCAGCCCAGCTATCGACACCATGGTGTAGGAGGGGATCGGCGATGGGGAGCCTGGCATGTGGATTTGATGGATGGGGAGCGGGGCAGTTAGCGGTGCGCCCAGCAATATCACAACCTTCATGACTTAGTCGACATCCCGTAGGGGAACATCGGTGGAAGGGAGGCAGCGGGCGATGGTGGCGGCGTCCTCTGAGCTTCCATGTTGGCCAGGCGAGAGGAGATGTTGTCAATGGTGCACCAGGTCGGCGACAGCCTTGACCAAGGGGTAGGGTGCCGACACCGAGGGCATGGCCGGTGCCAAGGTGGAGCGCGGCGCGGAGGTGGTGGTGGGCGGCGTGGTGGCGGTAGGAGGGGGACCTAACATAGCTGATACTAGATTGATAGGATTGGGGATCCTACCAGAGTTACTATGGAGGTTGTAGGGATGGAAGAGCGGAGGGCGAGTGAAAGGATCAAGATGCCCAAGAGGGGGGTGAATTGGGCTAATTATAAATTTCTTGCAATAATTAAGCCCTACATTTAGCTGATTTCACCCCCTTGTGCCTAGAAGTGTTTCTATTGTTCTACCGCACAAAAGTTTTGCACCCTAGGTTCCAATCCTACTCTAGCATGGCAATTATAAGAATGTTAAGACATGAAATGAATTGCTCAAATGTAAATGCTCAAAGTAAAGAGAGGGAGAGGAACGTGGTGATGTTTTTCTGAGGTATCAGAGAGTCGCCACTCCCCATTAGTCCTCCTTGGAGCACCCACGCAAGGGTGTACCTCCCCCTTGATCCGCGCAAGGATCAAGTGTTCTCTATGGACTGATTCTTTGACACTCTGTCGCGATGAATCGCCCACAACCGCTCACAAGACGACTAGGGTCATCCACAAGATCCGCTGGATGATCACCAAGCTTCCAATCATCACCGAGCCATCTAGGTGATGGCGATCACCAAGAGAAACAAGCACAAACTCTCACTTGACCAAGACAAACCTAATGAGAAAGGTAGATGCACACTTGTTACTCCCTATGCACTAATGAGGTCTTAATCTTGGATTCTTAAATCTCAATCACCCCACTAGGCTCTTGCTCTCCCTTGCACTCTAAAGTGTTTCCTCAGCTGAACAAATGGGCAAGAGAGCTGAATTAGACGAGTAGGACATGTATTTATACTCCCCAATTCAAAACCTGACCGTTACAGTCCAATTCAGCACATTTATGTAGTGACCGGACGTGCAGGTCTTCGTGACCGAACACACCG
Source organism: Miscanthus lutarioriparius (assembly GCA_904845875.1). Taxonomy (NCBI): domain Eukaryota; kingdom Viridiplantae; phylum Streptophyta; class Magnoliopsida; order Poales; family Poaceae; genus Miscanthus; species Miscanthus lutarioriparius. The sequence continues at coordinate 77,887,894 of CAJGYO010000005.1, forward strand.
GTCAGTAGCCAATGGCTATAGTATGTCAGGCTGTCAGACTTGACCGTTAGAGTGACCAGACGCAATGCTGATTATGGTCCTTCATGGTGAAAGCTCTAGTTTGTTTTTGGCGAATTGATCAACCCCTAAGTGCTAACCTAGTTCATCTAAGCGATCATGAGATAGGTAGCATTATTCCAAGTGGTGAAGCAATGGTGAACATCATGTTGATGGTGATGCCATGGTGATGATCAAGTGCTTGGACTTGGAAAAGAAGAAAGAGAAAAACAAAAAGCTCAAGGAAAATGTGAAATTGATAGGAGCATTTTAGTTTAGTGATCGAGACACTTAGCAAGTGTGATCATATTTTGGATCGATAGTCGTACTATTAAGAGGGGTGTAACTCATATCAAAATGCGGTTATCAAAGTGCCACTAGATGCTCTAACTCATTGCATATGCATTTAGGATCTAGTGGAGTGCTAACACCCTTGAAAACATTTGTGAATATATGCTAACACATGTGCACAAGGTGATACACTTGGTGGTTGGCACATTTGAGCAAGGGTAAAGAAGATAGAGTTGAAAACGAGTTAGTCGCGCTGGTCACAGAGTGACCGAACACGTCTGAAATCTGGCCCGGACGTGTTTGATATTTGGACCCGAGGTGAGCGACTAAGTGAAAGTGACCAGACTCTGGCTCAGTGGAGTGACCGGACACTGATGAGTTATTGTTTAGCGTCAGGTCAAAGTGATATAGCCTGAAGCAGGATTGCAGAGAGTGACCGGACCACACTAGACGCGCCCGGTGTGAACCAATAAGTCTCGGGTTTTCAGCGCAATAATTCATCGGACGCATCCAGTTGGCCTAGAGCGGCTCTAGGAGCTCTACGGACTTGACCTGACGATGCGTCTCCCATGTCCAGTCATTTTCTAACTGTGCGTCCGTTCCGATCACGTAGTATTACTGTGCGCAGAGATAGCCATTGGGCGCCAATGGATAAACAATTTGAAAGGGACACGTGGTAGTCAGGCTGCGACCAGACGCTATGACCGGACGCGTCTGGTGCACACGACCTGCGCGTCTGGTCATCCTACAGTCAGCTCAATAATTGAGCCAACGGCTCTATTGTTTGGGGATGTCTATAAATATGGTTTGGCTAGCTCTAGGTCACTCTCTTGGCCATTTGCATTGGCATAGCAACCTTTTGAGCTTAGCCAAAGCCCTCCCACTCATCTCCATCATTGATTCATCATCTTTATGTGATTGGGAGTGAATCCAAGTGCATTGCTTGAGTGTTTGCATCTAGAGGCACTTGGTGTTTGTGTTTCGCTGCGGGATTCGCTTGTTACTCTTGGTGGTTGCCGCCACCTAGATGGCTTGGAGCAGCAAGGATCATCGAGCGGAGGTTAGTGATTGTCTCTGGCTTCGATCGTGGTGATTGTGAGGGGTTCTTGACCTTTTCCCGGTGGAAAGCCAAAAGGTACTCTAGTGGATTACTCATGGCTTGTGTGATCCTCATCTTGTGTTGGTTGTGTGGCACCCTATTGAGGGTTTGGCATGTGATGCCAATTAGCGCGTGAACCTCCAAGTGAGTGAATCACCACAACAGGGATTAGCTTGCCGGCAAGCAAGTGAACCTCAGAGGAAAAATCATTGTCTTGATTGTCTCCTTGGTATTCATTGGTATTCACTCATTGGTCACTTACCATGGTGGTATAACCATCTTGCTCTCTCTCTCTCTTTACATTACCGCAAACTAGTTGTCAAGTTCTTTAGTGTAGCTAGTCGTGAGAGCTTGTTAGTTTGGTTAGTGTGGCTCTTTGGTTAGCCTTTGAGAGCACACTAACTTAGTGTAGTGACATAGCCATTGTGTGGATAGAGACTATAGAAACTAGAATTATGGTAGGTGGCTTGCATTTTTAGTAGGTTAGCGCAACTGTAACAACCCGGGTTTTTGGAGAAGCCAAAAATACGAACTTTTTAAAATTTTTCCTGCAATGTGTGAAGCATGTAGATGCTAGGTCAAACAAAGAACAATTTATAAATAAATTGTTGCATACATATAGTATTGCTTGTAGGAGCTTGCCAGAGTTCCTTATTTGGTTTAGGGTTTTGTGTTGGAGAGCACAAGTCCGTAGCGAATCCTTTTGACTCCTTCTGGAATCTCTCATCAACCCCTTGACCTAATTTCTATAATCAGCCAACTATCTTTATCAACTCAATGCCCGTGAGTTGCCAACCCTTGACATGGACCCCACTACCCCTAGTTGACCTCTAGTAGACCCCACTAGGAGGTGTACATGTTGGCGACACATGTATACAATATAGGAGCCATGGTTTATTTAGAAAATAGGAAATAGAAATAGAAAAAGAAAGGAAATGGAAGAGGAAAATGGAAAAGCCATATGGCCCAGCTTGTGGCCCGTCCATCTTCTTAGCCCACCAGCGCGCAGCAGGCCTAGCTCGCTTCCCCGTCCTCCTTGGTCCAGCTCGCCAACAGTAATAGCAGCCCAGCCTGCCTCGACCGGCCCAGCTAGCCCAGCCAAGCCTCGTCTGCCCTTTCACGCGCATAGCCGCTGACAAGCCGGACCCGCCCATCAGCCATCACGCACCGCACGTCGCCACATCAGGACAAACTGACAAACGGCCCCCTCTGTCAGCCACCCCAGCAACAGGACCATCTTCCTCCCCATGCCAACCTCTTCTGCGACCGAGAGCCGACCACGGAGCAGACGCGGGCCTGGGGTCACGCACATCGCATGACCCTGTTTCCCCTTGCGCCGCGCCTACGCTACCGCACGCGGGCCGTCGGATGCGCCGCACGCATCACCACTGCCCGATCGCCGTCCGCCAATGGAGCCCTTGGAGCTCGACTATAAAAGCCAACGCCCGCGAGCCCTAATCCTCAGCCTGTTTGCCGCTGCCGTGGGTGGCACAACACCACACCGCGTCAAGCCGAGAGAGAGGGAGGAGGAAGAAGCAAGGAGGAGAAGGAAGCCGCTGCGGAACCGGACCTCGCCGGAGCTAGGAGCGCCGCCCCGATCGGCTACAGCGACACAGCTACTCGGCACGACACTGCTTCACCTCATCACGGCCTCGCCTTGCCACCGCACCGCCATCCTACCGCCATGAGCCCTATGGTGAGCCATGTTGTTCGTCGCTCACCGCGCTAGCTGTACTCGCCATAAATGCTATCGCATTCCCGCACCTGGGGAACGTAGAGGCGGAGCACTCTCGCTCCTGGACACGCTGCTCACACACCGCACACGCACCAGCCCAAGGCCTGGCCTCACCGACCCCTAGCAGCTCGGAAACACCGGCACGACCACTCCTAGCCTCTCGGACACCATGAACGGACCACGTCGGAGCACGAGCACTTCCTCCGGCTTAGCCAACCGGTAGCATAGAAGGACCACCACGACCCTCTTGTTGAGCCAAACGGAAACGAGAAGCAAAGGGAAGAAAGTGGGTGACGCTGAGCCCTCTGCTCGGGAACGCCAGCGCCGAGCGCTCTGCTTATGCCATGCATATGCATCACATGCACGCACGCGCTCACCATGGCCAGAGCACAACCATGGCGAGACCACCGCGTCTTCTACGTCGCGGTAAAGGCGACGTTGACACCCTGACTGGCTCCGCCATGACGAGAGGCACACCGCGCTCACCTTAGCCAAGGATGAAGCCCACCAGAGCCCTGCGTTGCCGCACCACACCTCGTCGGAGCGCCACCGCCTCCGCTTTGCCCCCACCACCGTGGCTGGAGCCACTGGGAGCACCAAGAGCTCCTTCAACACGCCTACCATGGTCGTAGAAGCACCGTGGAGCTCACACGCTCCTCCAACTGGGCTCTCGCTACCACTGCAGCCTTGACCAAGCACGCCGACAAACCCACGCCGCCGTTCACCATGGCCAACCAACTGGAGCCGCCCGACCACCACGTTAACTTCACCGGGACACCCGCTATGGCATGGCCAAGATTTTGCCCACCTTAATTGCACACCCGCGCTGCTGGAGGGGCTCGCCAATGAGCTCACCACCGGTGGAAGCACGACGGGGAAGAAGATTGGGATTTTCCCCTCGCCGGCCACATGTCCGTGCACTTGGTGCACGTGAACCAAACCCTGGGAAGGAGTAAGTGGACCAAGTATTTCATAGACCGGCTTTGCGGTCTATGGACCAATGCAGGCGGGTTCACCATGAAATGCGCCTCGCCTGTCAGTCACCATTTGACCCTGGACCCACATATCAGTGACCAGTGCCGAGGGCCCACCTGTCAGCCACAGTTTAGCTCTGACGATGCCATGCTGACGTCATGCTGAAGATGAGACCGCGTCAGCATCGGGGACTTCGGTGATCCCTCCGACCACCTCGGCAACCTTTCCGACCACTTCGGCAATCTTTCTGACCATGTCGGCGACCACTCCGACCACCTTCGCGATCTCTCCGACCACATCGGTGACCACTCCGACTACCTCCGTGATCTCTCCGACCACGTCGGCGACCACTCCGACCACCTCCGCGATCTCTCCGACCACTTCGGCGATCTTTCTGACCACCTCAGCGACCTCTTCGACCACCACACCAGCTGTTACACCACTCCAAGCCCCTACATGCCACGTAATCCAGTCACAGAGTGACACGTGTCAACTCTGAATAAATCAGCCTTAATTATTTTCAGAAATCGATTTAATCTTCGGAAATTCATAACTAATTCATACGACCTTAGAAAAATGTGAAACCAGTTCCCACATTTTTCTAAAATCAAGCTCAACGCCATGGACATGTCCTTGTCCACCCGTTTTACGCCACACAATGCAAGGCCGATACTCGCCTCTCTTTTGGACCTGCAGTCTGGCCTACTGACTTGCGAAACGCCTTCGTCGCCAACCCTAGCTGTGTTTGACAGCAGTAGGCACATCTTAGCCAGTCGCTGCCATGCCCAGCCAGCCTTTGGCCAACCATAGCCACTTGTAGCCAGCCGCAGCCAGCCACAGCAAGCCGTAGCAAGCCACAGCTAGCCACAGCAGGCCGTAGCTGGCCTCAGCAGGCCAAAAGAAGCCACAACCCTCTGGGACAAGTTACAACCGCCCCTAGCCATCCTCACCTTTGCCGCAAAGACGAATCCTAGTTGGACGCCATTCCAGATGCCGATGAAAGCCCTCCCTTCGCTTTTTCATACACTCGATCTTGCACCTATCATTCACGATCTATGTCTATCTAAATCCATATATGCCATGCCCTTATGTAGGTTCTCTCGTTGCTACGGAGATGTGCTACTCCATTCGTGTGGTCGTATCTTAGCTCTTATGTTGGGTTGTCGGGATTCTTGTTCTTATGTTGTGTTTGTTTGCCTAAGGACCGTGCCTTCAAGCCGGTCGAGGGATAGTACCTCGTTCGACCATTTTGGTCATGGGATCGCCCCACCATGGCCGTAATGGCGAGCATAACTCGCTCCCTCGCTTTTAGTTGTCTCCGACGTACTACAACTATTAGTAATCCGATTCGGCCCTAGGACCTGGCCATTGTGGACTGAACATTGGTGTGGATATCACCTGCACACAATGAGCCCCTTGTGGCCTAACTTAGTGGACGAGTTAGGATATGATGATTGAAGAAGACGGATGCCAACTCGTGTAGGATAAGCTCATATAATTGCACCACCTTGACCATAGCATTCCTTCGGATCTAAGCGGTGACAACCGCACTGCTGCAAACCGAGGGAATAGCATTGTGTCATTAGTTGCACGGCCGTGATGCCCTATGAGTTGGTTTGGATTGTAGGACTGTAACTCTTCTCTCCAACCTTCGTCCGTTCCATGACAAGTTGGTCAAAAGAGTACATATTCCATTCTTCTCTCTCCTTGGTTCTCAATCCTTGTCAATCTAGTAAGATGTGGATTGAGCCCCTTGCTTGTTTGGTGTTTATTGCGCTCTTGATTCCATTCCTTTGATTCTCGTTGGCCTCTAGGGCGAGTGGATCAAAGGAAGGCGAATCTCGTGTTCTTCTCTTTTGGTTCTTTCGTGCTTAAGCCCTTGTATGTTTGTACCCAATTGGACCATAGCATTTCTGTGGTTCTTGCGGTGACAACTGCACCGCTAAGAACCCTAGGGTGTCTTAGTGCATTTAGTGCACCTAGGTCCTGGTACCCTACCAGTGGATTGGGCACTCGTGTCCTTTTGTGTGTCGCTCCTTTCCGTTGCCTCGTCCTTTGCCATGGTGTGTGTATAGGAAGGATTAGACCTTTGCCATACCTTTTCTCTCCTGCCAAACCCTTTCTTGGTCCACATCAATTACAATGGCGTACGGATTGAGAGAGACCGGAATTGTATAGCCACTCCTTTTGATTCATGTCAATCTCTATGACACCCGGATCGAAAGACTGCGAGCCGTGGTGTTTGCTTAGGATGAACTGAGGTCTTAGCCATTTATCTTGAAGCTGTACAGGTCGACCACAGTTGGCCCGGGAAGTACAGGCTAGGCCTTGACTTAAGCCCGTGCTTAGTGAACAACCACTCATGTTTCTTTGGCCCATGGATCGGACATCAGCCGAAAGGGCCAAGTCTTTTCCTCTTTGTGTTCCTTCTAGGTCTTGTCACCTTTCTGGAATATTGTTTGTTCTCTTGCCTTGAGTGTGTTTTGGAGGTAATTGCCTCGAGGACAACGTTGGATCGGAACCCAATGGAGAAGGAGAACATGATCGACGATAGGACCCTAGGAAGAGGAGACCTTACTGATCGACTACATCAACTAACGAAGATTTGTACCACTACTACCTCGACATCGCAGGTGTCATGGCAGCACCCTCTTTTAGAGAAACCAATTAGACATTGCATAATATCTAGAACTGCTAGCGCTTTATATTTAATCATTTGCTAGTATATTGATGCATGCTACTACCTGAGCCATTATCACCCTGATGCAACCCACTGTACCACGTCACCCTGCTTTGCGCATTTGCTCACTTATACATGCTGATTTGCCTGCTTGCTTGCATATTACACCACTATACTTATTATTAACTCCACTTCGTATTATATCAGGGATGTGATGCTGGTGGTGAACCCCTGGGAATGGTTTGGCTTGGGAAGCCAGACTCGGTGGTGTATGAGCGTGTTGCGTGTGTGCCTTGGGTGCATGGAGAGTGAGGGTTGCATCGACCGAGCTGGAATGACGACGAGCCTGGGGCGAGTCTTGCCATGTGGTGTTACCTGGGCACCTGGATATGGAATACCTGTGGTGGGTAAATGGTAATTGGAGGTGGCCTTGGGTGTGAACCTATGATGGGAGGAGCCCAGGGTGGAGGTGCTGTGGTGGCACGTAAAATGGAAACCCTGATGAAGACATTCTGGCTTGGTCAATCCCTAAGGACTTACTAGTACTCAGATTCACCGAGAATCCTTTACATCCCACTCGCCCTATATGGTGCGGGACGATCAGACTACTTGGTAGAGCGATGCTACTACTGCTAGGCGAACGTGTGCAAGGAGGTATGGGGCGCGCGGTTCTTCCCCCACACCCTTCCGAGACTTCAGGAGGCCTTGTGGACCCGGCTCTTGACATCCGAAGGGCCCCCGCTCTGTCTACGACTCACAGTATCAACCATCCTAGACTAGACTTGGGATGTTCTAGGGCTGAGAGGTAGGGTGGCATCATTCTAGGCTAGCAAGCAACCAGAATTCTGCCTAGGAGATTCTAGACTCCAAGGATGGCTAATCTTGTGGGTATGTAAAACCTCTGCAGAGTGTATGGTTGATCGATCGATACATATGCTGACTTCTCGGCTATGGACCTTTCCTGGGTTTTGCTTAAACTAGATAGGAGATGAGTCCTTCTTTCTTCCCTCTAGGGTTGGGGTATTTTCTGGTCATGAGCCTTGGCGGCTGTGGGCCGTTGAGACAAGGCCGAGAGGGAGTTGGCCTGTCGACCTGAGTGTGTGAGATGAGATATGGTGTGGTGGTGTGGAGATGGTTTGGGATGGATGGTTGGTGGATGGATATGGATGGTGTGGTGGTGAATGTGTTAAAAATTGGATATTATTATTATATTACTAATGTTATTTACTTCTCATGCGCTAAGAATGCAAACCAGAACCAAATATTAGGATCACCAGATCCCTTGTTTATCTTTTCCACTAAAGCTCATCGGTGCTGACCATGGCCTGCACACATCTGGCGGTGTGCAGATTTCCTGCTTCTCAGAGATGCTAAGGATTAGGAGGTCTCATGCCTACACTCAAGTTTGGTTTGGAGATGGAATCTACGCTGCACTACGCCAACTCTGATGATGCCTGTGAAGGAGGAGCCTTCACTCGATAGTCTTCCGCTAGATTAACTCTGTAATAAGTGTGTTCCCCAGTGATGTAATATCTTGTATTCTTGTAATCTTATGATGTATGACTGTGACATCGACTGAAATATGATAATATGATGGAATCAGTTCTTGGTTTTATCATATTAAAATTCATTATGTGGATTTTCCCTTCAAGGAAAATTGAGGATGTTTCAGTTGGTATCAGAGCCATACTTGACCTTAGGACGGGACCTTTAGGACCAAACACTAGTATAATAGCTAACCATCCTGTCTGTTGTAGAGTTATAGTTGATAACACTTGTCTCCCCTTCTATGCCTTGAATTCTGAAGCTAACTGACCTTCCCTTTTCTGAAAAGTTGACCTTAGGTATTATACCACTTTTTCCGCCCATGTTAGAATGATAGATGTGTGAGACTCAAAGGCTTAGGAGTCGCCTCAAGTCAACACTATGCATATAGGAGTTGTAATGCTGCCTAATTGCATGGATCTTATGTTGTTGTGTTTCTTGTGCTTCTTGCGAATTTTATTATCTGAGTGTAGGTTATAGAAGCTATTTTATTTACATTTGACTCCAGGACCCTGGCTAACCTAGCAGGCTATGAACCAAGACCGCCATATGATGAGACAAAACCTCTGGAGATCTTTGGACACCCCGTACAAATTTGGATTGAGTTATCGAAGAAAACAAAAGGACGACAATTCCTTTTGCAAGGTTCTATGGAACAACTACCCCGATCAAGAAGCAACACCCTACCTCTTCACCGACTGAGCAACACCTTAATCTCGGGGATGAGATTCTTGTAAGGGGGGTGGACTGTAACAACCTAGGTTTTTGGAGAAGCCAAAAATACGAACTTTTTAAAAATTTTCCTACAATGTGTGAAGCATGTAGATGCTAGGTCAAACAAAGAACAATTTATAAATAAATTGTTGCATACATATAGTGTTACTTGTAGGAGCTTGCCAGAGTTCCTTATTTGGTTTAGGGTTTTGTGTTGGAGAGCACAAGTCTGTAGCGAATCCTTTTGACTCCTTCTAGAATCTCTCATGAACCCCTTGACCTAATTTGTATAATCAGCCAACTATCTTTATCAACTCAATGCCCGTGAGTTGCCAACCCTTGACATGGACCCCACTAGGAGGTGTACATGTTGGTGACACATGTATACAATATAGGAGCCTTGGTTTATTTAGAAAATAGGAAATAGAAATAGAAAAAGAAAGGAAATGGAAGAGGAAAATGGAAAAGCCATATGGCCCAGCTTGTGGCCCGTCCATCTTTTTAGCCCACCAGCGCGCAGCAGGCCTAGCTCGCTTCCCCGTCCTCCTTGGTCTAGCTCGCCAATAGCAATAGCAGCCCAGCCTGCCTCGACCGGCCCAGCTAGCCCAGCCAAGCCTCACCTGCCCTTTCACGCGCACAGCCGCTGACGAGCCGGACCCGCCCGTCAGCCGTCACGCACCGCACGTCGCCACATCAGGACAAACTGACAAACGGGCCCCCTCTGTCAGCCACCCCAGCAACAGGACCATCTTCCTCCCCACACCAACCTCTTCCATGACCGGGAGCCAACCACAGAGCAGACACGGGTCCAGGGTCACGCACATCGCATGACCCTATTTCCCCTTGCGCCGCGCCTACGCTACCGCACACGGGCCGTCGGATGCGCCGCACGCATCACCACCGCCCAATCACCGTCCGCCAATGGAGCCCTTGGAGCTCGACTATAAAAGCCAACGCCCGCGAGCCCTAACTCTCAGCCCGTTCGCCGCCGCCGCGGGTGGCACAGCACCACACCGCGTCAAGCCATGAGAGAGGGAGGAGGAAGAAGCAAGGAGGAGAAGGAAGCCGCTGCAGAACCGGACCTCGCCGAAGCCAGGAGCGCCACCCCGATCGGCTACAGCGACGTAGCTGCTCGGCACAGCACTGCATCACCTCATCAGGGCCTCGCCTCGCCACTGCACCGCCATCCTACAGCCATGAGCCCTACGGTGAGCCACGTTGTTCGTTGCTCACCGCACTAGCCGTACTCGCCGTAAATGCTACCGCGTTCCCACACATGGGGAACGCAGAGGTAGAGCACTCCTGCTCCTGGACACGCTGCTCACGCACTGCACACGCACCAGCCCAAGGCCTGGCCTCACTGACCCCTAGCAGCTCAGAAACACCAGCGCGACCACTCCTAGCCTCTCGGACACCATGAACAGACCACGTCGGAGCACGAGCTCTTGCTCTGGTGTGGCAGAACCTCCTAAGGAATTGGGCCCACATGCACCTATCGTTGTCTTAACAGACCTCGGATAGCGTACACAAGTTCCCAACAACTCAACAGGTCTGTCGGGTGTCCTCGGGAAACCCGAATCATCCACGTTTCTCTTTTTAAACAGGATCCCAATCACAGTCATTGCAGATTACAATAGTTTATTCAAATATATATACCAGAGTAAAAGATAGCGGAAGTCTTAAATTAGTATTATTACAAACCAGTTGTTTTCAAACTTACAATACCATAAGTGTCATACGACCATAGTAGCGGGATAATATTACATTAACTTTATTTATCATACAAACTAGTGCCTTGTCCAAAGGCCATTCATCATTCCTCATCATCATCGACTTCATACACTGTCATGCAGCAGGGACCAAAACAAGCCTGCGCATGCGACTCACCTGCAACAAGGGTTAACAAACCCTGAGTACAAAAGTACTCAACAAGACTGACCCGACCAAAAAGGGCGAAGGTCTTAGGGATGCAGGTGTTGGGTCAAGGTAAGGATGTAGCAAGATTCAAAAGTTCTTTGCCAAAAGCTTACTATACTTCATTCTATTTTCAAGTTTACCACTAATTTCTTTTAGTTCATTATCTAAATATACATTTCCCATATTCCATTCCTTCTCATTCCGTTCTTTTTCTCATATTTTAGTAATTCACCAAGATCTTGCATTTACAGAATGAATCGAGTCTCCATATCCATGAACACCGGCAATTCGAATTGATTCAAGTCCCAAATGAGATTTCCTTATCACACGACATATGTAGAATTTAATCTTGCATATATCAACCTCGCTACCGGATCCTCCTATACTAAGCCGTCTCCACGCCACCCGAGAGCACAGCACACCTCAAATCCGGCCACATTCCAGCCACGAGGGTACACGCTACTCCCGCCATCTCTCCACTCCCGGTCTTGTGGGCATTCGTCTTAGCATCGGATTAGCGAAGTAGGCTTACCGGAGTATGTGACCAAGATTACTACAAAGTGTCTCGTTCAAAAGATCCACAATGAGTGGCTTTTAAGCGACATAGTCGGCAACATTACCCACAATTCAAGATAAGTCACCCGACTAGTCTCTAATTCATTCTACATCTTTTCTTTCTTTGGCCAAGATGCCATCTTTGATTGTATCGAAACTTTTACTTTGAAAGCCTACCATAAAGCATACTAAGCACACTACGCCTTTATAAACAAAAACATCTTCAAGGATGGTAAACAATTATCAAGGTAGGTAATGCATCAAGTAGGTAACATTTGAATTAAACAACTTAATGCAATAAATAACATAGGTGATAACTTTTCAAAGTAAACAAGGTAATGGCTTAATGCATAAACCGGGCTTGCCTTCCTTGTTGGCGATCTCGGGTTCCAGATCGGTACCACAATTATCAAATCTCAGTGACAACCGGGGATTCTTCCGAACTTGCTCAACTAGGATCGTTTTCGTTCTCGGGTTCTACACGAATTGATAACATATGCTTTACATGATGATAAGGTAAACATGATGCTTTCACGGCACATGAAATGTAAAAACACCCATAAACGATTTGATTTGGCATGATGCATTTGCAAAGCCAACAAAGCCAACTTGCAATCCTACCATTATGAACCACACATGTGACTTGACCAAATGGATCTTGAAACCCTACTAGTCACAAAACATGACCAAAACAAGATCCAACACTAATCAAACACTTAGGGTTTGCTTTTATCTATTTTTGAATTAATTTGGAATTAAGCTCAAAAATAAACTTGTTCCAAATGATCTCAAAAATTTACACAAGCATCCTCATGATAAATTAGTGTACCAAAATAAATTTCATAATTTTTGGAGTTATACAGTGGCCTACAAAAATCATGGAAATTGCATTTATTAATTAATTGACTGAATATTTAAACATTCAAAATTTATCCAAATTTCAAATTTCAAATTTTTAAATCATACTAGAACATGTACAGAAGCTACACAAAAATTTTCAGAATTTTTGGATGTGTAAATAAATTCCTACAAAATTGCAAAATTGCTGCACTATTCAAAATCAGAAAATAACCAAATTGCACTGTTCTCTCTCTTACTCTCACTGACATGTCGACCCCGCGTGTCAGCGTCACAGAGACAGGGCGCGGCGGCGCTGCCGACTCCGACCGGCAAAACACGCCGTCGGTGAGGCTCCGGTGAGGGGGCTAGTACCAACATGATCACCACCTCACGGCGGACCTATCCCGACCCTTGGACAAGCAACAGGCACACCAGAGATGACACTACGACGACCATGGCGGCTACGGCGGCGATAAGCGATAAACGCGGCCCACCGGCGATCCCCGGCAACAACACAGTAGAGTCTAAAGCGAAGGGCGAAACACGATCAGGGACTCACCACGAACACGATGATGGGCTTGGTGCAGTCGGAGATGGTCTGGAGCGGCACAGCCACAGTGAGGCGATCGCGGCGAACTCCGGCCGATCCGCACGGGAAGACGGGTTGCGCCAAGGCGATTACGCCAACACCAGCGACAATAGCAAGTCGAGGAGGAGCGCAAGACCAATGCGGTCACGATGACGTGGCTGGGACGAGCGACGCGGCGACTCGGCGAGGGCCTACGGCGAGCGGCGGAGCTACACGGTGGTGGAGCAGAGCAGAGGGGAAGAAATGGGAACGACGGCGGCTACTGTGGCTATTTATAGCCGGGATGAGCTCGCCCGGCTGCGACAGCGCACGACGGAGACGCCACGGCGACGGTGACGTGCCTGCGCGCGGGAAAGCAGCGCAAAACGCTTGGCGGCGGCAGTTGCGTGGCGCCGGCGGTGATGCTCTGCTGACAACAGGAATTTTGAAATATTTACAGAATTGCCACTGAGTCCATTTTGCAAATTACTTCCAAATTTTCTATAGAAGTTGAAAATCTCCAAAAATAAAAGTTGCTCAACTTTTCAAGTACTACAACTTTGGTTTAAGAAACATTTTCAAATTCTGCCTCCATTTTGAAATTCAAATTTGGGGTACATTTAAAGATTTGAATCATTTCAAAATTACTCCAAATTTTATATGTAATCTTGAAAAACTTTGAATACCAAAGTTGATCTACATAAAATAATTTCCAACTTTGCTTTTGCCTCAACCCCAAATTCCTCATGGATTTTGAATTAGTCAAAAGGGGCAAAAAGGACTTTTATAATTTGAAAATGAATTCAAATTTGATTTGTCTTCCTTTTACTTAGACTTTGATTTTTGACCAGTAACATGGCCCATTAGGGTTATTTGAGTCAAAGAACATATGACCTCACATGATCACATGAAATTTAACCCCTGTGGTCATGATCTCATATTTAGGGTTTTGAAAACACATCACATGAAATAACAACATTATGAAATAAACCTTATTTAGTAAATGCATTCAAAACTTTATACTAAATGAATGCTTTGCAATGCACATGATGACATGTCAAATTTTAGTATTAGGTCAAAACACCAGAGGTGTTACAACCCTTCCCCCTTAAAGAAATCTCGTCCCGAGATTTAAAACTTAAGGCTAAGTAAAGGAAAAGGAAATGTGTCAAGCTAACACATTACAACTTTATTCAAAGGCTAGCGAGGGGTTTTCCATTCTGTTAATAACAAGACAAGTTACAATATAGACAAGGTATTGCAACTAGATAGAAGCGAAGAAGTCAGGAAAGTTCTCTTCTAAGTAATCCTCGGACTCCCAAGTAGCTTCATCTTCCGTGTGTTGATTCCATTGTACTTTGTAGAACTTGATTGTGCGTCTACGAGTGACTCGATCTTGCTGATCTAAGACTCTAATGGGGTACTCGGCATAAGTCAAATCAGGTTCTAAATCTACACCACCAAAGTCGATCTCCTGATCAGGTACTTGAAGACACTTCTTTAACTGAGACACATGAAAGATATCATGTATCGCTGACATGTGATCTGGTAATTTGACGCGATAGGCGACTGGTCCACATCGTTGTTGGATCTGAAAAGGACCAACATAACGGGGCGCCAACTTTCCCCGAATCCCAAATCGATGAACTCCTTTCATCGGTGATACCTTGAGGTAAACAAAATCTCCCACTTTGAATTCTAGCGGTCGTCTCCTCTTATCGGCATAGCTTTTCTGCCGGGATTGAGCTACCTTCATATTGTCTTGTATGAGTTTAACTTTCTCTTCAGCTTCCTTGACCACATCCGGTCCAAAGAACCAACGTTCTCCAGCTTCTGACCAATTTAACGGTGTTTGGCACCTACGGCCATACAGTGCTTCGAATGGTGCCATTTTAATACTCTCTTGATGGCTATTGTTATACGAGAATTCAGCTAAGGGAAGGCACTCATCCCATTTAGCACCAAAGGAAAGAACACATGCTCTTAACATATCTTCAAGAATTTGATTTACCCTTTCGGTCTGTCCGTCTGTTTGCGGATGATAAGCAGAACTACGGATAAGTTTAGTTCCTAAAGACTCATGTAGACTTTTCCAAAACTTGGATATGAACAATGATCCTCTGTCAGAGACAATGGTCTTGGGTGCCCCATGCAGACTGAAAATTTTATCAAGATAAAGCTTTGCATACTGCTCCGCTCGATATTTATCTCTGACTGGCAAGAAATGAGCTATTTTGGTTAGACGATCAACAATAACCCATATAGAATTGTAGCCTGCAGATGTCCTAGGCAACCCTACTATGAAGTCCATACAAATATCTTCCCACTTCCAAGATGGAATTGGCAACGAATGTAATGGACCTGCAGTCTTCATATGAACTGCTTTGACTCTCTGGCAAATATCACACTTGGCCACATATTGAGCTATTTCTATTTTCATTTTGGTCCACCAATATCTTTTTCTCAGATCATGATACATTTTGTTGCTACCCGGATGAATGGAGTATCTTGTAGAATGAGCTTCATCAAGAATCTGCTTTCGCAGCTCTGGATTTTTGGGTACTACCAACCTATCCTTGAACCATACAACATCTGATTCATCAATCTTGAAACACGTTGGTCTTCCAGATCTGACTTTATCCTTAATATGGGCTATGCCCTTACTCTTCTGTTGAGCAGCAATGATCTGATCTTTGATAGTGGACTCAACTATAATATTGGACAGGGAACCTTGTTCTAAGATTTGTAAATCCAGATGCTCCATCTCTTGACACAATGTTCTCTGCATAGTTTCTACAATTAGGCAATGACAATGACTCTTGCGACTCAGGGCATCGGCAACCACATTAGCCTTGCCCGGATGATAATGCACTTCTAAGTCATAATCTTTGATAAGTTCTAACCATCTTCTTTGCCTCATATTCAACTCTGACTGAGTAAAGATATATTTCAAACTTTTGTGATCCGTATAGATATGACATATATTGCCCAATAAATAATGTCGCCAAATCTTGAGTGCATGAACAACAGCGGCTAATTCAAGATCATGGGTGGGATAATGTTCTTCATGTTTCTTAAGTTGTCTGGAAGCATATGCTATGACTCTGCCTTCTTGCATAAGAACACAGCCAATACCAATTCCAGATGCATCACAATAAATATCAAATGACCTCTCGATATCAGGTTGTGCTAATACTGGTGCAGTTGTCAGCAACTTCTTCAATGTCTGAAAGGCCTCTTCACATTCTATTGACCATACAAACTTAGTTTGATTTTTCAGCAATCCAGTAATTGGCTTCGCAATTCTGGAGAAGTCAGGGATAAACCGACGGTAATACCCTGCCAACCCTAGGAAACTGCGAACTTGATGAACAGTTGTAGGTGCTTTCCAATTAAGGATTTCTTCTACCTTGCTCGGATCAACAGCTATACCTTCAGCAGATAGCACATGACCCAGAAATTGTACTTCCTCCAACCAAAATGCATATTTGCTGAACTTGGCATATAGTTGGTGATCTCTTAACCTTTGCAGAACAATACGGAGATGTTCCGCATGCTCCACTTTGCTCTTAGAATAGATCAGAATATCGTCAATGAACACTACTACAAACTTATCCAACTCAGGCATGAAAACTGAGTTCATCAGGTACATGAAGTGAGCCGGGGCATTGGTCAACCCAAAAGACATGACTAGATACTCATATAGACCATATCGAGTAGTGAACGCTGTCTTTGGCACATCTTCTCGTCTGATCTTAATCTGGTGGTAGCCTGATCTCAAGTCTATCTTCGAGAATACCTTAGCTCCCGCTAGTTGATCAAAAAGCAAATCAATTTGGGGTAAGGGGTATTTGTTCTTAATGGTGACTTCATTTAATGGCCTATAGTCAACACATAACCTTAAGGTTTGATCCTTCTTCTTCACGAAAATAGCAGGGCATCCCCAAGGTGATGAACTGGGTTGAATGAAACCCTTGTCTAACAACTCTTGTAGTTGCATTTTTAATTCTGCTAATTCTTTCGGTGGCATCCTATATGCTCTTCTGGACACTGGTGCTGTCCCTGGTTTCAGATCAATTCTGAACTCTACGTCTCGGTCTGGTGGCAAACCAGGCAGATCATCGGGAAAGACATCCGTAAACTCACATACCACTGAAATTTTCTCGGCTCCTTCAACAATAGTTGCACGATTTGCTTCCACTTGTACTTTTTTAGGAAAGGGAAGTTGGATGAGAAGTTGGGTTTTGCTTGCCAGTGCATTTACCCTTACGGTTCTATGCAAGACATCTATGATAGGCCCGTGTTGGGTTAACTAGTTCATACCAAGGATCACATCTATATCTTGATCCTTTAATATCAAAGATATTGGTAGGGAACTCATAACCTCCCAAATCAATAGGTACATGCTTGAACTACCTCCCTTGTACAGATTCGTCCCCCGGGCGACTGTATATGATAGGGCTCTTTTGTTTCCCCAATAGCTATCCCATGCTTCACAACAAATGTACGATTGATGAATGTATGGGATGCACCGAAATCAAATAAGGTAATTGCAGGATGCTTAGCAATGGGAAACATACCCATCATTACCGGTTCTCCTTCCGAATAGCCTCCACTTGAGTATAGAAGACCCTTCCGCTTTTCTTCTCAGTCTGTCCCTTTTGATTGTTCTGAGCATTACCCTTGTACTGATTCTGAGCTGGAGTAATAGGGGCTTTGGGTGCATCAGATTGTTCTTTCTAGGATATGGACATTCTCGGGAAAAATGCCCGGGTTTACCACAATTATAGCATGGAAAATTGTGATTACGGGGAGTAGCATTGCGGTTTGCATTATTTGTATTGTTCTAACTTGCTGCGGTGCTTGATGAGTATAAAGGCGTATTAATTGCGGTGGCGAATAAAGATTTGTTTTGCGCTTTGGCTTTGTTGTGGGCGGAATGGTGCACGGCCATGATTCTGAGGATGGTAGATCACCTTTTGACGCTTTCCACTTGATGATCCGGAAGCAAAGGACCTCTTTTTCTTCGCCTCCTTGTGTCTGCGATAATTCTCCTCTGAAGCGATAGCAATGTTGATAGTCTCATGATAAGTTGCGTTGCCACAAGTTGCCATCATGGTCTGCAGTTTGGTGTTTAGACCTCTCATGAAATGATTCTTCTTTTTCCTGTCAGTATTCACATACTCTATAGCATCTTTGCGACAGTGATTGAAACGCCCAACATAATGCATCACCGGGTGCTCCCCTTTGCTTAAGAGCCAAGAACTCTTCCAACTTCATGGTCATCACACCGTCTCGAATATAATGTGCCCTAAAGGCATCCTTGAACTCCCTCCGCTTGATTTGGTGACCAACGGGCAGTCTTGCTACCAAATTTGCCCACGGTGCACCAAAGAGCTCCTCGGAGTTGTTGGTCTTTAAAACCTTGGTTTTTGAACCTCGGTACAGTGGATCAGCTCGAACTTTTGCTCTATTGTCCTAAGCCATCGTCCACTTCTAAAGGTTCGTCTGCCTTTTAGAGAACACGGTGGACGTGTATCAGTAAAATCCACATAGGTTGACTCGTCATTTCCATTACGACGACCATGATTAGGGTATGGTGCCTGCTGGTTTCCGCCCAATTCCCTTAACAGCCTAGCATTCTCTGCCGTGGCATTGACGAAAAGGCTATGGCATCTGCCATAGTCGAAGGCATTGGTGGAGGATTTGGGCACTCATCATCGTCATGTGAGCCACTAGCACCAGTTCGGGTGGTAGGACGAGGCATCTGTTAGAGAACACGTTTACTTACATTATTCTTTATTAAAAGCATTTAAAAGGTTGCATGCTACAAAGGGTTACTTATTTAAATTACATGTCTTGTATCCCACAAGACAACCCTGGTTTACTAAGAAAGCAGTAAAGGAACTATTACTACTCCGAGCTCTCAGTCATCAGCATCCGTGCCCATATCGGACGAAACCTCACTTTCATCCGAGAAGTACACTAACTCCTCAGGATCCTCCTCCTCTTCTTCATTCTCGACTTCTCCTGGAGCTACAATCATTTCTTCATCTGTAACTTCACCATCCCCATGAGGTGGATGAAGTTGAGCGTACAGTAGGTGGACATTCTCATGAAGAATGGCATTGTCCATCTCCAGGTCTTCTACGTAGAACTCCAACTCATGGACGCGTTCATTGGCCGCATCCTCTCGTGTCCAGGCTTCATTCCTCAACTCGGTATTCTTGGTGACGTCCCTTTCCATTTCCGCCAGCTTCTCTTGATCTTTTGCATGAGCTCGACGAAGAGTGTTGAGCTCCTTGGTAATGTTCTCCATGTTGGCGGAATTGCTTGAAGATCCTTCATCTCCTAGGATCCTGGAACTTCCTTCACCAAGCTCACAATTACGCGGTGCCAACTGATGACGAGGGACTCCGTGAGGTCCAGTGGACTTGCGTGCAGTTATCTTGGTCTTTGCCATAGCCTGTAGAATTTAGGATGGGACTATAAGGATAGCTTGAGGATAATGGAGGTTTGCAAGAATGGGATTGACATTACTTACCCAACCACTTTTAAGGGGAATCATTATGCAAGGTGTTCAATCATGATGCATGAATCGATCTTACGAATCCGAGTACAAAAGATTTATACAATCAAAAGTACTAGATTTTTAATACATAGGACAAACCTAATCATATTATCCGCCACAAACTTTCAAATAAGATAGGATTGAGGCTAGATTAGAGGAAAGAAGAAAGAAATTTGAACCTTTAAAATATCAAGTTTACTTTCTTTGATCCAAATCAATTTGAAGGTTTTCCAAAGTAACCTACAATGATCTTAGATAGGTCCTGCTCTGATACCAGCTGTGGCAGAACCTCCTAAGGAATTGGGCCCACATGCACCTATCGTTGTCTTAACAGACCTCGGATAGCGTACACGAGTTCCCAACAACTCAACAGTGCATCGGGTGTCCTCGAAACCCGAATCATCCACGCTTCTCTTTTTAAACAGGATCCCAATCACGGTCATTGCAGATTACAACAGTTTATTCAAATATATATATCGAGTAAAAGATAGCGGAAGTCTTAAATTAGTATTATTACAAACCAGTTGTTTTTTCAAACTTACAATACCATAAGTGTCATACGACCATAGTAGCGGGATAATATTACATTAACTTTATTTATCATACAAACTAGTGCCTTGTCCAAAGGCCATTCATCATTCCTCATCATCATCGACTTCATACACTTCGCATGCGCAAAGGGACCAAAACAAGCCTCGCATGCGACTCACCGCAACAAGGGTTAACAAACCACGAGTACAAAAGTACTCAACAAGACCGACCCGACCAAAAAAGGCGAAGGTCTTAGGGATGCAGTGTTGGGTCAAGGTAAGGATGTAGCAAGATTCAAAAGTTCTTTGCCAAAAGCTTACTATACTTCATTCTATTTTCAAGTTTACCACTAATTTCTTTTAGTTCATTATCTAAATATACATTTCCCATATTCCATTCCTTCTCATTCCGTTCTTTTCTCATATTTTAGTAATTCACCAAGATCTTGCATTGCTTCAGAATGAATCGAGTCTCCATATCCATGAGCACCCGCAATTCAATTGATTCAAGTCCCAAATGGGATTCCTTATCACACGACATATGTAGAATTTAATCTTGCATATATCAACCTCGCTACGGATCCTCCTATACTAAGCCGTCTCCACGCCACCCGAGAGCACAAGACACCTCAAATCCGCCACATTCCAAATGCACGAGGGTACACGCTACTCCCGCCATCTCTCCACTCCCGGTCTTGCGGGCATTCGTCTTAGCATCGGATTAGCCAAGTAGGCTTACCGGAGTATGTGACCAATACTACAAAGTGTCTCGTTCAAAAGATCCACAATGAGTGGCCTTTAAGCGACATAGTCGGCAACATTACCCACAATTCAAGATAAGTCACCCGACTAGTCTCTAATTCATTCTACATCTTTTCTTTCTTTGGCCAAGATGCCATCTTTGATTGTATCGAAACTTTTACTTTGAAAGCCTACCATATAAAGCATACTAAGCACACTCGCCTTTATAAACAAAAACATCTTCAAGGATGGTAAACAATTATCAAGGTAGGTAATGCATCAAGTAGGTAACATTTGAATTAAACAACTTAATGCAATAAATAACATAGGTGATAACTTTTCAAAGTAAACAAGGTAATGGCTTAATGCATAAACCGGGCTTGCCTTCGTTGACGATCTCGGGTTCCAGATCGATTACCACAATTATCAAATCTCGTGACAACCGGGATTCTTCCGAACTTGCTCAACTAGGATCGCTTTCGTTCTCGGGTTCTACGAATTGATAACATATGCTTTACATGATGATAAGGTAAACATGATGCTTTCATGGCACATGAAATGTAAAAACACCCGCAAAAGCGATTTGATTTAGCATGCAGTTTGCAAGCCAACAAAGCCAACTTGCAATCCTACCATTATGAACCACACATGTGACTTGACCAAATGGATCTTGAAACCCTACTAGTCACAAAACATGACCAAAACAAGATCCAACACTAATCAAACACTTAGGGTTTGCTTTTATCTATTTTTGAATTAATTTGGAATTAAGCTCAAAAATAAACTTGTTCAAATGATCTCAAAAATTTACACAAGCATCCTCATGATAAATTAGTGTACCAAAATAAATTTCATAATTTTTGGAGTTATACAGTGGCCTACAAAAATCATGGAAATTGCATTTATTAATTAATTGACTGAATATTTAAACATTCAAAATTTATCCAAATTTCAAATTTCAAATTTTTAAATCATACTAGAACATGTACAGAAGCTACACAAAAATTTTCAGAATTTTTGGATGTGTAAATAAATTCCTACAAAATTGCAAAATTGCTGCACTATTCAAAATCGAAAATAACCAAATTGCAATCGTTTTCTCTCTTACTCTCACCGACATGTCGACCCCCAGCGTGTCATCACGAGAGAGTAGTGGCGGCGCTGCTGCCGACTCGACCGGCAAAAAAACACGCGTCGGTGAGGCTCCGGTGAGGGGGCTAGTACCAACATGATCACCACCTCACGGCGGACCTATCCCGACCCTTGGACAAGCAAAGAGCACACCGAGAGATGACACTACGACGACCATGGCGGCTACTTACGGCGATAAACGCGGCGCCCACGGCGTATCCCCGCAACAACACAAGAGAGTCTAAAGCGAAGGGCGAAACACGATCAGGGACTCACCACGAACACGATGATGGGCTTGGTGCAGTCGGAGATGGTCTGGAGCAGCCTGGCCACGGTGAGAGGCGGTCATGGCGAGAGTCTCCGGCCGGCCACGGGGAAGACGGGTTGCGCCGGCGATTCTCGCCAACACCAAATGACGATAGCAAGTCGAGGAGGAGCGCAAGACCAATGCGGTCACGATGACGTAGCTGGGAACGACTGACGCGGCTCGACGAGGCCTACGGCGAGCGGCGGAGCTACACGGTGGTGGAGCAGAGCAGAGGGGAAGAAATGGGAACGACGGCGGCTCCTGTGGCTATTTATAGCCGGGATGAGCTCGCCCGGCCCGCGACAAATAAGACGATGGAGACGCCACGGCGACGGTGGCGATGCTCACAAGACGGAAAGCGGCAAGAAAACGCTTCGGCGGCGGCATTGCAAGGTGGCCAAGCGGTGATGATGCTCTCGACAACAGAATTTTGAAATATTTGAGAATTGCCAATGAGTCCATTTTGCAAATTACTTCCAAATTTTCTATAGAAGTTGAAAATCTCCAAAAATAAAAGTTGCTCAACTTTTCAAGTACTACAACTTTGGTTTAAGAAACATTTTCAAATTCTGCCTCCATTTTGAAATTCAAATTTGGGGTACATTTAAAGATTTGAATCATTTCAAAATTACTCCAAATTTTATATGTAATCTTGAAAAACTTTGAATACCAAAGTTGATCTACATAAAATAATTTCCAACTTTGCTTTTTGCCTCAACCCCAAATTCCTCATGGATTTTGAATTAGTCAAAAGGGGCAAAAAGGACTTTTATAATTTGAAAATGAATTCAAATTTGATTTGTCTTCCTTTTACTTAGACTTTGATTTTTGACCAGTAACATGGCCCATTAGGGTTATTTGAGTCAAAGAACATATGACCTCACATGATCACATGAAATTTAACCCCTGTGGTCATGATCTGTGTTTAGGGTTTTTGAAACACATCACATGAAATAACAACATTATGAAATAAACCTTATTTAGTAAATGCATTCAAAACTTTATACTAAATGAATGCTTTGCAATGCACATGATGACATGTCAAATTTTAGTATTAGGTCAAAACACCAGAGGTGTTACATCTGGCTTAGCCAACCGGTAGCATAGAAGGACCACCACGACCCTCTTGTTGAGCCAAACGGAAACGAGAAGAAAAGGGAAGAAAGGGGGCGACGCTGAGCCCTCTACTCGGGAAAGCCAGCGCCGAGCGCTCTGCTTATGCCATGCATACGCATCACACGCACGCACGCGCTCACCATGGCCAGAGCACAACCATGGCGAGACCACCATGTCTTCTACGTCGCGGTAAAGGTGATGTTGACACCCTGACTGGCTCCGCCATGACAAGAGACACACCGCGCTCACCTTAGCCGAGGATGAAGCCCACCGGAGCCCTGTGTTGCCGCACCGCACCTCATCGGAGCACCACCGCCTCCGCTTTGCCCCCACCACCATGGCCGGAGCCACTGGGAGCACTAGGAACTCCTTCAGCACGCCTACCATGGTCGTAGAAGCACCGTGGAGCTCACACGCTCCTGCAACTGGGCTCTCGCTACCACTGCAGCCCTGACCAAGCACGCCGACGAACCCACGCCGCCGTTCACCATGGCCAACCAACTGGAGCCGCCCGACCACCGCGTTAACTTCACCGGGACACCCGCTATGGCATGGCCAAGCTTTTGCCCACCTTAATTACACACCCGCGCCGCTGGAGGGGCTCGCCAATGAGCTCACCACCGGCGGATGCACGACGGGGAAGAAGATTGGGATTTTCCCCTCACCGACCACACGTTCGTGCACTTGGTGCACGTGAACCGAACCCTAGGAAGGAGTAAGTGGACCAAGTATTTCATAGACCGGCTCTGTGGTCTATGGACCAACGCAGGCGGGTTCACCATGAACTGCACCTCGCCTGTCAGTCACCATTTGACCCTAGACCCACATATCAGTGACCAGTGCCGAGGGCCCACCTGTCAGCCGCGGCTTAGCTCTGACGATGCCATGCTGACGTCATGCCGAAGATGAGACCGCGCCAGCGTCGGGGACTTCAGCAATCCCTCTGACCACCTCGGCAACCTTTCCGACCACTTCGGCAATCTTTCCGACCACGTCGGCGACCACTCTGACCACCTTCGTGATCTCTCCGACCACGTCGGCGACCACTCCGACCACCTCAGCGATCTCTCCGACCACTTCGGCGATCTTTCCGACCACCTCGGCGACCTCTCCGACCACCACACCAGCTGTAACACCACTCCAAGCCCCTACATGCCACGTAAACCAATCACAGAGTGACACGTGTCAGCCCTGAATAAATCAGCCTTAATTATTTTTAGAAATGGGTTTAATCTTCGGAAATTCATAACTAATTCATACGACCATAGAAAAATGTGAAACCAGTTCCCACATTTTTCTAAAATCAAGCTCAACGCCATGGACATGTCCTTGTCCACCCATTTTACGCCGCACAATGCAAGGCCGATACTCGCCTCTCTTTTGGACCTGTAGTCTGGCCTACCGACTTGCGAAATGCCTTCGTCGCCAACCCTAGCTGTGTTTGACAGCAGTAGGCACATCTTAGCTAGTCGCTGCCATGCCCGGCCAGCCATAGCCAGCCTTTGGCCAACCATAGCCACTTGTAGCCAGCCACAGCAAGCCGTAGCCAGCCACAGCTCACCACAGCAGGCCATAGCTGGCCTCAGCAGGCCAAAAGAAGCCACAACCCTCTAGGACAAGTTACAACCGCCCCTGGCCATCCTCACCTTTGCCGCAAAGACGAATCCTAGTTGGACGCCATTCCCGATGCCGATGAAAGCCCTCCCTTCGCTCTTTCATACACTCGATCTTGCACCTGTCATTCACGATCTATGCCTATCTAAATCCATGTATGCCATGCCCTTATGCAGGTTCCCTCGTTGTTATGAAGATGTGCTACTCCATTTGTGTGGTCGTGTCTTAGCTCTTATGTTGGGTTGTTGGGATTCTTGTTCTTATGTTGTGTCGTTGTCGGGATTCTTGTTCTTATGTTGTGTTTGTTTGCCTAAGGACCGTGCCTTCAAGCCGGTCGAGGGATAGTACCTCGTTCGACCATTTTGGTTGTGGGATCACCCCACTGTGGCCGTAATGGCATAACTCGCTCCCTCACTTTTAGTTGTCTACGACGTACTACAACTATTAGTAATCCGATTTGGCCCTAGGACCTGGCCATTGTGGACTGAACATTGGTGCGGATATCACCCGCACACAATGAGCCCCTTGTGGCCTAACTTAGTGGACAAGTCAGGATATGATGATTGAAGAAGACGGACGCCAACTCGTGTAGGATAAGCTCATATGATTGCATCACCTTGACCATAGCATTCCTTTGGATCTAAGTGGTGACAACCGCACTGCTGCGAACCGAGGGAATAGCATTGTGCCATTAGTTGCATGGCCGTGATGCCCTATGAGTTGGTTTGGATCGTAGGACTGTAACTCTTCTCTCCAACCTTCATCCGTTCCATGACAAGTTGGTCGAAAGAGTACAGATTCCATTCTTCTCTCTCCTTGGTTCTCAATCCTCGTCAATCCAGTAAGATGTGGATTGAGCCCCTTGATTGTTTGGTGTTTATTGCGCTCTTGATTCCATTCCTTTGATTCTCGTCGGCCTCTAGGGTGAGTGGATCAAAGGAAGGCGAATCTCGTGTTCTTCTCTTTTGGTTCTTTCGTGCTTAAGCCCTTGTATGTTTGTACCCAATTGGACCATAGCATTTATGTGGTTCTTGCGGTGACAACTGCACCGCTAAGAACCCTAGGGTGTCTTAGTGCATTTAGTGCACCTAGGTCCTGGTACCCTACCAGTGGATTGGGCACTCGTGGCCTTTTGTGTGTCGCTCCTTTCCGATGCCTCGTCCTTTGCCATGGCACGTGTATAGGAAGGAGTGTACCTTTGCCATACCATTTCTCTCCTACCCCACCCTTTCTTGGTCCTCATCGATTACAATGGCGTACGGATTGAGAGAGACCGGAATTGTATATCCGCTCCTTTCGATTCATGTCAATCTCTAAGACGCCCGGATCGAAAGACCGCGAGCCATGGTGTTTGCTTAGGATGAACTGAGGTCTTGGCCATTTATCTTGAAGCTATATAGGTCGACCACAGTTGGCCCGGGAAGTACAGGCTAGGCCTTGACTTAAGCCCGTGCTTAGTGAACAACCACTCCTGTTTCTTTGGCCCATGGATCGGACATCAGCCGAGAGGGCCAAGTCATTTCCTCTTTGTGTTCCTTCTGGGTCTTGTCACCTTTCTAGAATATTGTTTGTTCTCTTGCCTTGAGTGTGTTTTGGAGGTAATTGCCTCGAGGACAACGTTGGATCGGAACCCAATGGAGAACGAGAACGTGATCGACGACAGGACCCTAGGAAGAGGAGACCTTGCTGATCGACTACATCAACTAACGAAGATTTGTACCACTACTACCTTTGTAACACCCCAGGTGTTTGGCTTCCACATTTGCATCCGCATTTCATGAACATGAGCATCATGCATCCATTCGTGAGCTTAGATTGTTTGAAACATGCTTTTGAAACATTGCAACACATGTTTATATTCCATGTGTGTTTCTTTTATGAAATGTAAAGCGTGCAACACTTAAGTGCAACAGGTGCCACTCATTTAGTGAAACAAGGTTAGTTAGTACTATGCAACAAGATCATGAAACATGTGAAACATGACTATGAAACAATTGTAACATTTCATGTGTTTTTCATTGTTTCAGTACATACCTTGCTTGATTCTTGTGTGACCAATGTATGGTGTGGCTAATTATTCTCCTAAGAACCTTAGTCATACTTAGAATGTCATTAGGAACAATGTTCATGTTGATCATTTTGCCTAATTAGGTTTCCAAGTCATGGTTGACCAATTTGGACCCCTAGAGCTCCTGTGTTTGACTGTTTAAAAAGTGTAGCTTAGGATGTTTGCATGTCTGAGCAACCTAAAGCAAAGTTGTAGAGAATTATATGTGGAACAAAAGTTCTTTTATGACCATCTCATGAAAATGTGCACAACATGTTTAAAAATGGCCCACATGTCAGGATTGAAAGCTGTTTCAACAATTGAAAATTTTTCTAAGTGTTATACTGGATTTCAGTTTCATGAACTCGACTTTGGCATGATTTTACTCTCCATCCTTTGTGAATTAGACTTTGGTCTCTAAATGAGTTTTGTAGCTAGCACATAGGTCTTCAACTTTTGTTTAGGGAGTTTGCGCTAATGATCAAAGGATTTGGAAATCCATCAGCTCCAAATGGCGCTGTCAGTCGGCTTCATCAGGCCTGATGGCCGTTCTAACCAGACCGGTCATGGCCGACCGTGGCCAGGAGGTTACCGCCGCGTGGCCGCCACGCGCTCGACTTGGCCTGACCGCGCTGCGTGCTGGCCAGCTTGAAGTGGACGATGCCCTGCTGCCTCTCCACTCATCCACGCACGCTCTGCCCTCATTCACTCCTCCGTTGCCTTCCCCATTCACAGCCAAAGCGCAGCAGCACACCGCTGACGCCATTGGCCCGCCGAGCTCGCTCGAGCTCGCCGCGGCACCACAGCCACCACCGTCCCGCCCAAAGCTCTACGAGCACCCCACGAACCTAGCCGTCACTCTCTCTGAACACCAGACAAGCACTAGGTAAGCGGCATTGCCGAACCACGCACCACCATGACATGGCCGCCATTGTCGCCGCCGGTGATCTCACGTGGCCACGCCTGACCGCTTCACCGTAGCCAGTAGCCGTAGCATAGGCAGGTCCGCATTGGTCACTGGAAGCTTACGCGTGCCTTGTCCGGTCACCGAATGCCGGGGTTCACGGAGCACCGCTGTGTGCCACGGCCGAACCGCCATGCGCCGTGGCCGACGTCCTTGGAGTCCGCTAGAGCTTAGTGTTAGTAGGTGAACCGACGCGGGAGGTCATGGCGAGCACGGAGGTACCCTCCTCGTCGCCGATAAGGTCGCCGCCGGCGAGCTACGCCGTCTTCCGCGCCGTCGCAGCCGTGTCCTCTGTTTCTATGTCTATGACACGTGGGCCCAGCTGACCGGTGGACCCCAGTTGTCAACGACTGTATATTAGAAAGATAGTTCAAAAATGCAGTTTTGAATGCGGATTTGATATTTTTGTATCTCCTGTTTTGTAGATCCAAATTGGGTGGTTCTAATTTTGTTAGATTCCTAGTTAGGTCTAGTATTTAAGAAAAATATGTCTTGAGCACATTATGTAGAAATTTTGGATGAATTAAATAGGAACTTAAAAAGTGTTTTTGAATGCATGCAAACTTGTTTAAATCATATCTTGAGTTTCTGTGATCCAAAAATTATGAAATTTTGTGGGTAAGCTAGTCTTGTATAGTAGAAGCTCTGGTTAAAATTTGAGAGTCATTGCATGTATAGTTTTTGAGTTATAGATTTTCCTTTTATCACTGGTAGATACTTGGGTGAATTTTTGTAAATTATCTATGAATCCAATGACCATGAAATTTGTTGGAGAGTGTCCTAGTACCTTAAGGATGCTAGGAAAAATATGAAATCTGTTGCTTGACACTTTTCTCTAAGGTTTCCTAATTATGCCATTTTGAGCCATTCTGCCTTACCATTTTTGTGTAGGTTGTTATACTTACTCAAATGGTGTGAAATTTTTATGGTAGTCTACTTAGGGCATGTAGTGTCTATAATTTTTGTAGAATTAATGGGGTAGTTTTCATATATGTTTACTATTTCCACTAATTAATTAAATAAATTAAGAAAGGTATTAAAAGAAATGTTTTGGTGATGGACACCCTACTTTCTGATGTTCTTGTGATATGTGTGATATGTCAGTAAAGTTGGTTTTGTCCAATTAAGTGTTTATATCATAAGTTAATAATTATTTGTTTGCATCATGTCCCTCTGGACAGATCTGGGGACTTTGGAAAGTTCCACATGATAATTTGGTTTTATGTGATTGTGATGAATACAAAAGTTGTAGATAATTTATGTATCTAGCTCCTGTCAAAATTTGAGGGCATTTGGCCCAGTAGTTTAGAAACTACAGCTGTTTAAAGTTAGGTTCCAGTTTTGCTTACTCTCTGCCTTGTGAGGACAGAGTTCTGTTGATTTATGAATTCGACTTGGTAAAGTGTTGAATCATGCTTTGAGGTCTAAAAATGAATTGTAGACAATTTCATAAGCTTTCCAGATTGTCTTGTTGCATGTCATTTAGAATTATAAATCTCCAGTTATGGCTGGTTTACTGCACCGCTACATAGTATTCATTTTTCTGAAATACAAATGCTTGAGTGTATGTTGTTGCAAGGTTATCGTTGATTGTTTAGGGGTTAGCCTAACTTGAGGATATGCTTAGGTGCAGGTGCTAGGTCATTAACTGAAGATGAGCAATTATACATTAGGTTGTATAAACGTGGTAAGTAAAGTGATTTGAATAGGGCTTAAGTTGGAATATGCAAACTACAGCGAACATGTGCATTCCCCGAGCATCCCTGACATTCGTTCATATGCACCCTTCCTTGTCTAGATATCGCACTGGAATCCTATTTAAGTTCAGGAACGGGTTAAATGCTTAGCCATGCTTAGTGCGGTAGAAGTCAGGTGATTTCCTGTCACCTGCGAGCTTTAGGATGAGGTGGATCACGGTTGGCTATATTTGCTATCGTGGAAAAGAACCATGTGAATAATGAATTAAGACCGGGCGGGGTCTTGTGTAGATTTGAACATAGTGACTCCGTCTGAGTCGTTTAAGGACCGATACGCTGTACGTCCTCATGTCATGTTGAACGTAGCCTAACACTTAGCTGGCTGGATAAGTCGTTCCGACCATGAAGCCTAGTAGCTCGACTCAGTGGGGACGCGACGCATGGCGGCATTCGGAGGTAGTAAGGATGTGCGGAGAGCCATTGGCATAAGTCCAAGGCGGGTTAGAGTCCCGAACAACCTTGGCGAGTGGTTCTCTGAGAATGTCGATCCGATCGGACTCGCGACTCTGAATCGTACCAAAGGTGACTTGTTTGCGACTCGGCGGAGAAGCGGGGTTTGTGTTTAGGAATACCCCTCCAATTTGGATAGGAATCGATTCAATTGCCGCCTCTCCGGATAGTGAGAACTTGACCGAGCAAATGCAACGTAGATTCAATTAATTTAACGATATGGTTAAATGGATGATGATGATAAGGTTGCCACAATGAATACCGATATGGTTATTAATGTTTGCACCCTAATATAATGATTGCTTAGTACATTGCTAATATAGTTGATGTGTTAATGGCTAAAAAGTCACCGCTAGTTCAGGTTAAGAGTTAATCATTATTACTTATGCTTTTCTCGCAAAAAAAAAAGTGTTAGCGGATCCACTACATTAAGCTATGCATAATCCTTGGTGTCATTTATTTTGGTTTCGGCGGGTAAGTCTAGTGAGTACATTCCCGCACTCGGGTTTATTCCCTCGTGTTGCAGATGACCTTCTATATCAGGGATTCTATAAGTATTGTCTCCACCCGGCGGGTGATGAAGACTAGATCATGGGCATGATCTCTGTTCTCTTATCTGAATGCTTTTGCGGGCTGTGATCAGCGAACCAGTATGTGTATTTGAACTCGAGTGTGTGAGTTAAACTATTTGCTTCCGCATGTTTTACAAGACTTGTTTTGTAATAACGATGACTCTGTGATGATGTAATCTATTTGTGAACGTCTGCGAAATGTTGTAACACACGATATGTTATGTTGAATTACTGTGATCTTCGTTGTATGCAAGTTGGTTTGAAATCCTTCGAGATTTCAGTTGACTACCGGGTTTATATGGGCTCAAGTTCGAGAATTTGATCATTTCGGCGATTGTTTTTGTACTTGTGCTCTTATAAATTGGTTGGTTCTGTGACAGCTGGTATCAGAGCTAGATTCAACATTAAACATGTCTTACGGCTATTTAAAACAAAAGCTTTTGTTGTAAAAACAGTTTTCCAACTTATAGTTATATATAAGTGTTCAAAAATCAAAATTTTTATGGTATACTGGTGATCACATCCTTTATAGCCCACTTAAGGACTTCGAGGTGGCTTATATCTAATTACTAACTTGGGGGAATTGATTGTTTCTATTTCGTCGTCCATGCGGCATGATATTGTATGGATGCCATTCGTTTGAATGGTAATGTATGGATCAATTGCCTCTACGATAAGGTAATTGTGAGTTGTGAGAGCATGACCGTCCAACCGTCGGTCTAGGGGAGAGCTAGTTGTGGTTACTGGAGTATTTACATGTTATATACATGTATATATGAAGGTACTTAATTGTGGGTACATTTGTCAGGTAGTTTGGATATCGAAGTATATATATCGGGGGATGTATATATGGAGAGTATCTTAGTTACTGCTTGTGTAATTAGCATTATATCTTGTTGGGTTGGGCTGCAATGAAGTTTCTGTAGGTACGCTAACAACGCACTGTATAGATCGACTAGTTACCACTAATTGAGAGAACGTATGTATGCCACCGTATATTCCGCTAAAGCTTAAATTTTAATAGGTTTGTGAGGACGCACGGAACGCGCATGCATCATATTCACTCATGTCATTCATATTGCATTACCCCTCCCTTATAATTGCTTATCCCAAGTGTAAAGTGCAATCTCTCAGCAAAATAATCCTCTCACGTGAATTGCATCCCCTTTTGATACAGATGGCCGCGCCCGTG
The DNA here is from genome assembly GCA_904845875.1 of Miscanthus lutarioriparius. Lineage (NCBI taxonomy): Eukaryota > Viridiplantae > Streptophyta > Magnoliopsida > Poales > Poaceae > Miscanthus > Miscanthus lutarioriparius. Next base: position 77,919,841 of record CAJGYO010000005.1, read on the forward strand.
TTTCCTACTGGTAGCAGCACCTTTCTGGACCAGTTCAGTACTCCCACGTTGCTTTGGAGGGTGCTCAGTTCAGTTGGGTACCTGGAGGCACCCAGCTACACGTGGAGGTAGGTGGTACCATTAGGAGATGTACCATGGTACGTCGTGACCTTCATCGTGCCGCAAAACCCCACAAGACCGTTGTGGCATGGGTGGAGCATTGAGACTGATGGGCAAAGCCCATGGGAAGCCGCTTAGGTTGCTGCCTTGGATGTGCTGATGGATATAGCAAAGAGCTTCGGGGATGATTTAGTGGGTGGACTTGCTTCATCCATTCCCCGAGTGTCTCCTACTGAGGCTGAGTGGACTCAGGACGTTGGCCAGGCCTTGGTTCGAGGCCATGGCGAACGGGTGCAGAGCGACAACGCTGGAATGAGTGCTATGATGGCAGTCCTAAAGCTTTGTCGAGTCAGGCAAAACACCCTTTTGAGTGTGCTTGATGAAGCCGGCAAGGCAATGAAAGCTCAGCACAAGTTCAGGTTGCGTGCCCGTAAGTATTGTCGTAAGGCGAATGCATGTGGGAGAGCTCAGCGAGAAGTTGATGAGATTCGTGGGATTGCAAATTATCGTCTGCAATAGTGGGGTCAAACCGCACGCGAGAGAGACGAGCTTCATGACCAGCTGATGAACCTCACTATTGAGAGAGATGAGACTACACAAGAGTTGGATCGTGTGACACGTCACCGGGATGTAGCTTTAGAGTTAGCAGAAGAAAGACGTCGGGGTTGGATTTTGGCCAACCACAATGCCTTTCAAAGGGAGCAAGCACTACAAGGACAGCTTGAAGAGCTTCAGGTTGAGCACCATCAACTGCACAACCGTCTGTTTCCTATTCCTCACCCCATACCAAGGTATCCAAATGTGGGTGGACCTCAAGTGATTGAGGCCGATGAGGAAGAAGAGGACGTGCAGATGGTTGACAATGCAGCTGAGCTGGCAGAAGAAGAAGAAGAAGAAGAGGAAGACCCAGAAGAAGTCCAAGGTGTCTCTGATGTGGACAGCGATCACTTCGACGCGTAGTTCATTAGCAAGTCTCGCTAGTTTAAGCTTTTGCAGTCATTGATGTAATGGACTTAAGTACGATGACTGATGTGGGATGTACTCTTTTAATTTGAACTTGGCATGTAATGTACTTTAATTCGCTCCCTTCAGGACGCGTATCGTAATGGTTAAGTTTAAAACTTGTCATGTTGGAATGCACTGCGTATGGCGCTAGTAATCTACTTGATGATGTCATGATTAGAGAATGAATTATTGCCTCTGTTATTGTATGAAGTTTTCATTCTCGTCAGTAAATTTAGTTTGGCACAATTACATTGTTCCTCTCCAATGTGCTGACATCATCAATAATTACTGGTTGCGCATTGTGCAGACGCCTCGTACTCGTTCCGCCGGTGCGGGTGATGATGATGATGATCTTCCACCGCCACCACCACCCACACCAACGGAATTGATAGCAATGCTTGTGGAAGGACAGCGCACTATGGCTGAGGCCCTCCATACGATTGCGAATCGGGATGGTCGTGGTCCACGCCAAGGACCGGAACCAAATCAATACAGTGATTTCAAGGATTTCCTTGACACAAAACCCCCGATCTTCAAGGAGGCTAAGGAGCCTCTACAAGCTGATGAGTGGTTGAATACTCTCGAGCAGAAGTTCTGTCTGCTCCGCTTGACTGAGGTGCTGAAGACTGAGTACGCATCTCACCAACTGCATGGGCCAGCTGGCATTTGGTGGAGTCATCATCGGTCCACTATGCCCACTAATGCCCAAATCACCTGGGATCAGTTCAAGTCTGCTTTCAGGGGAAATTATATTCCTCCTGGTCTCATGGCGATCAAGCATACAGAGTTCATGAAGCTGACTCAGGGGAACAAGAGCTTGAATGAATACCTACAGGCTTTCAATAACCTTGCAAGGTATGCTACTGAGTTTGTTGACACTGATGCCAAAAAGATCGCAAGTTTCAAGCGGGGACTTAGCCCCAAACTTATGAAGACCATGGGAAATTGCAAGTGTGCTCATTTTAATGAGTTTGTGAGTGATGCTTTATCACAAGAGAACAACAATGCTGTGTATGCTGCTTCAAAAAGTCGTAAGAGAGCCTATGAGGCGGGTGCCTCACAATCCAAGGCTCCCGTCACATAGAGGGCTCCATTCCATCCTCTAGCGTTAGCCGCTAAGTTTCGCCCACCGCAGAAGAAGAATCCCACCAAGACTGGGTTTCGCAAGGCATTTACAGTTGCTCTTTCCAAGGGCACTACCAGTCAGGGCAGTTCTAGGGCTCCTCCAAGCAACATGCCATGCTGGAACTGCAACAAGACAGGCCACTAGGCAAGGGAATGCCCTTACCCTAAGAAGAATAACTACCAAGGTGGTCGTTAGGGGCAGGTGAACCACACTAATATTACTGAGATTCCTTCAGGAGAGGTAGTGACTGCTGGTAAGTTTCTGATTGATCAACACCCCACAGTTGTACTATTTGATTCAGGTGCTTCGCATTCCTTTATTAGTCCAGCATTTGCATCCAAGTTTATGCAGAAAACATATACTGTTGAGGGTGAGGGTTATTGTATTAGGGCTGCCAGTGGCGTTATCCCAACCAAGCTGGTAGTTGGGGACGTACAATTTGAGATAGAGGGACGAAGTTATCAGGTTGATCTGGTAGTTTTACCGGGGCTGGGTATCGATGTGATATTAGGAATGAATTGGATGAGCAGGCACGGGGTGCTTATTGATACATCGACTAGAGTAGTCATGCTTAGAGATCCTAGTAATCAGGAAGGTTTTCTGGTGCAACTACCCAGGGACATCAATCTTTCTTGTGCGGCTAATGCGGTGCAAGCAAAGGCTATTGCAGATATCCCTGTAGTGTGTGACTTTTCGGATGTTTTTCCCGATGATTTGCCTGGATTACCCCCGGATCGGGAAGTGGAGTTCAAGATAGAGTTGCTTCCTGGCACAGCTCCTATCTCTAGAAGGCCATATAGAATGCCTCCCAATGAACTAGCCAAACTTAAGACCCAGTTGAATGAACTTCTAAAGAAAGGCCTTATCCGTCCTAGTTCATCTCCGTGGGGGTGCCCAGCTATCTTTGTGAAGAAGGATCAATCCCTATGCATGTGTGTAGATTATAGACCCTTGAATGCAGTTACAATCAAGAATAAGTACCCTCTGTCACGCATAGATATCTTATTTGATCAGTTATCCAAAGCAAAAGTCTTTTCCAAGATTGATTTGAGATCTGGGTATCATCAAATCAAGATTTGGCCCGAAGATGTTCCAAAAACCGCATTCTCTACAAGATATGGTCTGTATGAGTATCTTGTTATGTCTTTTGGATTGACTAATGCCCCCGCACATTTTATGTATCTGATGAATTCAGTGTTTATGCCCGAGTTGGATAAATTTGTGGTGGTATTTATAGATGATATCCTGGTCTATTCTGAGAATGAAGAAGATCACGTTGAACATTTGCGGGTGGTTCTCACTAGATTGTGAGAACACCAGCTGTATGCAAAGTTCAGCAAATGTGAATTTTGGCTTCACGAGGTACCTTTTCTTGGACACGTGTTGTCCGATGGTGGAATTATGGTTGATCCCACCAAGGTGCAAGAGGTGTTGAACTGGAAGGCTCCAATCTCGGTGCATGAGGTTCGGAGTTTTCTGGGGTTGGCTGGCTATTATCGTCGCTTCATCCCGGATTTCTCTAAAATAGCCAAGCCTATGACTCGATTGCTGCAAAAAGACATGAAGTTTGTCTGGACTCCTGAGTGTGATGCGGCTTTCCATACCCTATGAACGCTTCTAACTTCGGCTCCGGTTTTGGCACAACCGGATATCAAGAAACCTTTTGATGTGTTCTGCGATGCATCAGGTATTGGGCTAGGAGGTGTTCTTATGTAAGAGGGTAGAGTCATTGCTTATACCTCTCGCCAACTTTGGAAGCATGAAGTGAATTATCCCACGCATGACTTAGAACTCGCGGCAGTTGTTCATGCCTTGAAGGCCTAGAGACATTATTTACTTGGCAATGTGTGCAACATCTACACTGATCATAAAAGTCTCAAGTACATCTTCACTCAACCTGAGTTGAATATGCGTCAGAGAAGATGGCTCGAGTTGATCAAGGATTATAACCTCCAAGTGCACTATCACCCTGGCAAGGCAAATGTCGTAGCGGATGCCTTAAGTAGGAAGTCTCATTGCCACTCTTTGATTGAGAGTGATGTCCATTTGTCGAAGCTCCTTCATCCTGCAGTCCTTCACAACATCACTGTCAGTTGTACTCTACAGAGTCAAATTATCGAGTTACATAAGACGGATGCAGGTGTGTTTCACATCAAGCGCAAGATGAAAGAGCAAGAAACCAAACATTTTCGAGTTGATGAGGAAGGCGTGTTATGGTTCAAGGATAGGTTGGTAGTTCCGAAGGATAGAGAGCTTAGAAATCAAATCATATCCGAAGCTCATTCCTCTAAATTATCTATTCATCCTGGTAGTAGCAAAATGTATCATGATTTGAAGCCTCGATTTTGGTGGACCAAAATGAAGAAAGAGATCACCGCTTATGTGGCTAGGTGTGACACTTGTTGTCGAGTCAAGGCTGTGCACATGAAAGCTGGATTACTTCAGCCACTCTCGATTCTAGGTTGGAAATGGGAGGAGATAAGTATGGATTTTATTGTTGGACTCCCTACTACTCAGAGGAACTTTAACTCTATTTGGGTGATTGTAGACCGTCTGACCAAATCAGCACACTTCATTCCTATCCGTATAGACTTTCGTCCAACCGACTATGCGGAGTTGTACTTTAACCAGATAGTCTGACTTCATGGGATCCCTCGTACTATTGTCTCGGATAGAGGACCATAGTTCACTGCTCGCTTTTGGGAGCACTTACACGGATTATTAGGAACTAAGCTAGTAAGAAGTTCTGCCTATCATCCGCAAACTAATGGGCAAACTGAATGAGTGAATCAAATCTTATAAGATATGTTGAGAGCATGTGTCATCTCAGCTAAGGGCTCATGGGAAAAATGGTTACCCCTAGCTGAATTCTCGTACAATAACAGTTATCAAGAGAGTATCAAGATGGCACCGTTTGAAGCTTTGTATGGCCGGAAGTGTAGAACCCCGTTGAACTGGGTAGAAGCCGGTGAAAGGAGATATTATGGAATTTATTTTGTTCAAGAAGCCGAAGAACAAGTCCGTACTATCCAAACTCACATGGCCGTAGCTCAAGCTAGGCAGAAAAGTTATGCTGATCGATGTAGAAAACCTATTGAGTTCGAAGTTGGAGACTTCGTTTATCTGAAGGTCTCACCTATGAAAAGTGTCCAACGCTTCGGTGTGAAGCGAAAGCTTGCGCCAAGATATGTTGGTCCGTTTGAAATCATTGGACAAAGTGGTAAGGTGGCATACAAGATTCAATTACCTCTAGAGATGAGTGCTATCTTCAATGTCTTTCATGTATCCTAATTGAAGAAATGTCTTCGCGTCCCTGAAGAGAGAGTTCCATTAGGGGATATCGAGTTAAAATCTGATTTGACATTTGAAGAAAAGCCGGTTCGAGTGATTGACACTCGTGAGCGAGTGACTCGGAGTCGGGTGGTCAAGTTCTACAAAGTCATGTGGAGTAATCAGGGTAGTGAACGTGATGCAACGTGGGAAAGGGAAGATTATTTGAGGGATGGTTATAAGGAATTCTATCAACAATGGTACGCTTTTCAAATCTCGGGACGAGATTTTTATAAGGGGGGAGGGCTGTAACACCCTAGGTGTTTGGCTTCCACATTTGCACCCGCATTTCATGAACATGAGCATCATGCATCCATTCGTGAGCTTAGATTGTTTGAAACATGCTTTTGAAACATTGCAACACATGTTTATATTCCATGTGTGTTTCTTTTATGAAATGTAAAGCGTGCAACACTTAAGTGCAACAGGTGCCACTCATTTAGTGAAACAAGGTTAGTTAGTACTATGCAACAAGATCATGAAACATGTGAAACATGACTATGAAACAATTGTAACATTTCATGTGTTTTTCATTGTTTCAGTACATACCTTGCTTGATTCTTGTGTGACCAATGTATGGTGTGGCTAATTATTCTCCTAAGAACCTTAGTCATACTTAGAATGTCATTAGGAACAATGTTCATGTTGATCATTTTGCCTAATTAGGTTTCCAAGTCATGGTTGACCAATTTGGACCCCTAGAGCTCCTGTGTTTGACTGTTTAAAAAGTGTAGCTTAGGATGTTTGCATGTCTGAGCAACCTAAAGCAAAGTTGTAGAGAATTATATTTAGAACAAAAGTTCTTTTATGACCATCTCATGAAAATGTGCACAACATGTTCAAAAATGGCCCACAGGTCAGGATTGAAAGCTGTTTCAACAATTGAAAATTTTTCTAAGTGTTATACTGGATTTTAGTTTCATGAACTCGACTTTGGCATGATTTTACTCTCCATCCTTTGCGAATTAGACTTTGGTCTCTAAATGAGTTTTGTAGCTGGCACATAGGTCTTCAACTTTTGTTTAGGGAGTTTGCGCTAATGATCAAAGGATTCGGAAATCCATCGGCTCCAAATGGCGCTGTCAGTCAGCTTCATCAGGCCTGATGGCCGTTCTGACTAGACCGGTCATGGCCGACCATGGCCAGGAGGTTGCCGCCACGTGGCCGCCACGCGCTCGACTTGGCTTGACCGCACCTTACGCTGGCCGGCTTGAAGTGGACGACACCCTGCTGCCTCTCCACTCACCCGCGCACGCTCTGCCCTCATTCACTCCTCCGTTGCCTTCCCCATTCACAGTCGAAGCGCAGCAGCACACCACCGACGCCATCGGCCCGCCGAGCTCGCTCGAGCTCGCCGCGGCACCACAGCCACCACCGTCCCGCCCAAAGCTCTACGAGCACCCCACGAACCTAGCCGTCACTCTCTCTGAACCAGACAAGCACTAGGTAAGCGGCATTGCCGAACTGCGCACCACCGTGACATGGCCGCCATGGTCGCCGCCGGTGATCTCACGCGGCCACGCCTGACCGCTTCACCGTAGCCAGTAGCCGTAGCATAGGCAGGTCCGCATTGGTCACTAGAAGCTTACGCACGCCTTGTCCAGTCACCGAATGCCGGGGTTCGTCGGAGCGCCGCCGTGCACCATGGCCGAACCGCCATGCGCCGTGGCCGACGTCCCTGGAGTCCGCTAGAGCTTAGTGTTAGTAGGTGAACCGACGCAGGAGGTCATGGCGAGCACGGAGGTACCCTCCATGTGGCCGGTAAGGTCTTCGCTGGCGAGCTACGCCATCTTCCGCGCCGTCGCAGCCGTGTCCTCTGTTTCTGTGTCTATGACACGTGGGCCCAGCTGACCGGTGGACCCCAGTTGTCAACGACTGTATATTAGAAAGATAGTTCAAAAATGCAGTTTTGAATGCGGATTTGATATTTTTGTATCTCCTGTTTTGTAGATCCAAATTGGGTGGTTCTAATTTTGTTAGATTCCTAGTTAGGTCTAGTATTTAAGAAAAATATGTCTTGAGCACATTATGTAGAAATTTTGGATGAATTAAATAGGAACTTGAAAAGTGTTTTTGAATGCATGCAAACTTGTTTAAATCATATCTTGAGTTTCTGTGATCCAAAAATTATGAAATTTTGTGGGTAAGCTAGTCTTGTATAGTAGAAGCTCTGGTTAAAATTTGAGAGTCATTGCATGTGTAGTTTTTGAGTTACATATTTTCCTTTTATCACTGGTAGATACTTGGGTGAATTTTTGTAAATTATCTATGAATCCAATGACCATGAAATTTGTTGGAGAGTGTCCTAGTACCTTAAGGATGCTAGGAAAAATATGAAATCTGTTGCTTGACACTTTTCTCTAAGGTTTCCTAATTATGCCATTTTGAGCCATTCTGCCTTACCATTTTTGTGTAGGTTGTTATACTTACTCAAATGGTGTGAAATTTTTATGGTAGTCTACTTAGGGCATGTAGTGTCTATAATTTTTGTAGAATTAATGGGGTAGTTTTCATATATGTTTACTATTTTCACTAATTAATTAAATAAATTAAGAAAGGTATTAAAAGAAATGTTTTGGTGATGGACACTCTACTTTCTGGTGTTCTTGTGATATGTGTGATATGTCAGTAAAGTTGGTTTTGTCCAATTAAGTGTTTATATCATAAGTTAATAATTATTTGTTTGCATCATGTCCCTCTGGACAGATCTGGAGACTTTGGAAAGTTCCCCATAATAATTTGGTTTTATATGATTGTGATGAATACAAAAGTTGTAGATAATTTATGTATCTAGCTCCTGTCAAAATTTGAGGGCATTTGGCCCAGTAGTTTAGAAACTACAGCTGTTTAAAGTTAGGTTCCAGTTTTGCTTACTCTCTGCCTTGTGAGGACAGAGTTCTGTTGATTTATGAATTCGATTTGGTAAAGTGTTGAATCATGCTTTGAGGTCTAAAAATGAATTGTAGACAATTTCATAAGCTTTCCAGATTGTCTTGTTGCATGTCATTTAGAATTATAAATCTCCAGTTATGGCTGGTTTACTACACCACTACATAGTATTCATTTTTCTGAAATACAAATGCTTGAATGTATGTTGTTGCAAGGTTATCGTTGATTGTTTAGGGGTTAGCCTAACTTGAGGATATGCTTAGGTGCAGGTGCTAGGTCATTAACTGAAGATGAGCAATTATACATTAGGTTGTATAAATGTGGTAAGTAAAGTGATTTGAATAGGGCTTAAGTTGGAATATGCAAACTACAGCGAACATGTGCATTCCCCGAGCATCCCTGACATTCGTTCATATGCATCCATGATATTTATCTTGCGCATTCATGCAATAGGTGTGCGGAGGGAGTGACATTGCTGGAGTTCGAGGGAGCCAACCAGAGGAGGAACCCGAGGTGCGAGGAAGCCGACGAAGCGATCGCTTGTGGAGGAATTGCCCGAGTGCTGCCGACCACCAGCCTTCCTCGTTCTCGAAAGGCAAGCCCCGAGCATATTAAGCCTCCCATGTTTTTACAAATACTTTGAGTACCTTTTATTGTTGATGATGCATTAAGTATAGGAATTGGTTGGAACCAATTGCTGCATTATACATCCTTCCTTGTCCGTGATATCGACCGGAATCCTATTTAAGTTCGAGAACGGGTTAAATGCTTAGCCATGCTTAGTGCGGTAGAAGTCGGTGATTTCCTATCGCTGCGAGCTTTAGGATGAGGTGGATCACGGTTGGCTATATTTGCTATCATGGAAAAGAACCATGTGAATAATGAATTAAGACCGGGCGGGTCTTGTGTAGATTTGAACATAGTGACTCCGTCTCGAGTCGTTTAAGGACCGATCTGTTGACGTCCTCATGTCATGTTGAACGTAGCCTAACACTTAGTCGGGTCGGATAAGTCGTTCGACCATGCGAAGCCTAGTAGCTCGACTCAGCCGGGGGCGCGAGCGATGGCGGCGATCTCGAGGTAGTAAGGATGTGCGGAGAGCCATTGGCATAAGTCCAAGGCGGGTTAGAGTCCCGAACAACCTTGGCAGAGTGGTTCTCTCGAGAATGTCGATCCGATCGGACTCATGACTCTGAATCGTACCAAAGGTGACTTGTTTGCGACTCGACGGGAGAAGCGGGGTTTGTGTTTAGGAATACCCCTCCACCGGATAGGAATCGATTCAATTGCCGTCTCTCCGGATAGTGAGAACTTGACCGAGCAAATGACAACGTAGATTCAATTAATTTAACGATATGGTTAAATGGATGATGATGATAAGGTTGCCACAATGAATACCGATATGGTTATTAATGTTTGCACCCTAATATAATGATTGCTTAGTACAGTGCTAATATAGTTGATGAGTTAATGGCTAAAAAGTCACCGCTAGTTCAGTTAAGAGTTAATCATTATTACTTATGCTTTTCTCGCAAAAAGAAAGTGTCAGCCAGATCCACTACATTAAGCTATGCATAATCCTTGGTGTCATTTATTTTGGTTTCTGGCGGGTAAGTCTAGCTGAGTACATTCCCGTACTCAGGGTTTATTCCCTCGTGTTGCAGATGACCTTCTATATCAGGGATTCTATAAGTATTGTCTCCACCCGGCGGGTGATGAAGACTAGATCATGGGCATGATCTCTATTCTCTTATCTGAATGCTTTTGCGGGCTATGATCAGCGAACCAGTATGTGTATTTGAACTCGAGTGTGTGAGTTAAACTATTTGCTTCCGCATGTTTTACAAGACTTGTTTTGTAATAACGATGACTCTGTGATGATGTAATCTATTTGCGAACGTCTACGAAATGTTGTAATGTACGATATGTTATGTTGAATTACTATGATCTTGGTTGTGTGCAAGTTGGTTTGAAATCCTTCGAGATTTCAGTTGACTACCGGGTTTATATGGGCTCAAGTTCGAGAATTTGATCGTTTCGGCGATTGTTTTTGTACTTGTGCTCTTATAAATTGGTCAGTTCTGTGACAACCTTGACATCGCAGGTGTCATGGCAGCACCCTCTTTTCGAGAAACCTATTAGACATTGCATAATATCTAGAACTTCTAGCGCTTTATATTTAATCATTTGCTAGTATATTGATGCATGCTACTACCTGAGCCATTATCACCCTGATGCAACCCACTCTACCACGTCACCCTGCTTTGCGCATTCGCTCACTTATACATGCTGATTTGCCTCCTTGCTTGCATATTACACCACTATACTTATTATTAACTCCACTTCGCATTATATCGGGGATGTGATGCTGGTGGTGAACCCCTGGGAATGGTTTGGCTTGGGAAGCCAGACTCGGTGGTGTATGAGCATGCTGCGTGTGTGCCTTGGGTGCTTGGAGAGTGAGGGTTGCGTGGACCGAGCGGGAATAGCGACGAGCCTGGGGCGAGTCTTACCATGTGGTGCTACCTAGGCACTTGGATATGGAATACCTATGGCGGGTAAATGGTAATTGGAGGTGGCCTTGGGTATGAACCTATGATGGGAGGAGCCCAGGGTGGAGGTGCTGTGGTGGCACGTAAAATGGAAACCCTGATGAAGACATTCTGGCTTGGTCAATCCCTAAGGACTTACTAGTACTCAGATTCACTGGGAATCCTTTACATCCCACTCGCCCTATATGGTGCGGGATGGTCGGACTACTTGGTAGAGCGATGCTACTACTGCTAGGTGAACGTGTGCAAGGAGGTACAAGGCATGTGGTTCTTCCCCCACACCCTTCCGAGACTTCAGCAGGCCTTGTGGACCCGGCTCTTGACATCCAGAGGGCCCCGGCTCTGTCTATGACTCACAGTATCAACCATCCCAGACTAGACTTGGGATGTTCTAGGGCTGAGAGGTAGGGTGGCATCGTTCTAGGCTAGCAAGCGACCAGAATTCTGCCTAGGAGATTCTAGACTCCAAGGATGGCTAATCTTGTGGGTATGTAAAACCTCTGCAGAGTGTATGGTTGATCGATCGATACATATGCTGACTTGTCGGCTATGGACCTTTCCTGGGTTTCGCTTAAACTAGATAGGAGATGAGTCCTACTTTCCTCCCTCCAAGGTTGGGATATTTTCCGGTCATGAGCCTTGGGGGCTGCGGGCCATTGAGACAAGGCCGAGAGGGAGTTGGCCTGTCGACCTGAGTGTGTGAGATGAGATATGGTGTGGTGGTGTGGAGATGGTTTGGGATGGATGGTTGGTGGATGGATATGGATGGTGTGGTGGTGAATGTGTTAAAAATTGGATATGATTATTATATTACTAATGTTATTTACTTCTCATGCGCTAAGAATGCAAACCACAGCCAAATATTAGGATCGCCAAATCCCTTGTTTATCTTTTCAACTAAAGCTCATCGGTGCTGACCATGGCCTGCACACATCTGGCGGTGTGCAGATTTCCTGCTTCTCAGAGATGCTGACTTTAGAAGGATTAGGAGGTCTCATGCCTATGCTCAAGTTTAGTTCGGAGATGGAATCTACGCTGCACTATGCCAACTCTGATGATGCCCGTGAAGGAGGAGCCTTCACTAGATAGTCTCCCGCTAGATTAACTCTGTAATAAGTGTGTTCTCCAGTGATGTAATATCTTGCATTCTTGTAATCTTACAATGTATGACTGTGACATCGACTAAAATTTGATAATATGATGGAATCAGTTCTTGGTTTTATCATATTAAAATTCATTCTGTGGATTTTCCCTTCAAGGAAAATTGAGGATGTTTCAGCAACACTCACTTTGCCTCATATTTGTCTAACCGGTTTGCTGAGTGTTGTTGTAGAAATTTTTAATAGGCTATTCACCCCCCTCTAGCCATTAGGACCTTTCAAGTGGTATCAGAGCCGAGGTCACCATGATTTGAGGCTTAACAACCTTTGGTGTAAAAATGGCTTAAATCAACAACACCAAGAAGCCACCCCAATTTGATGGCACAAATTATCCATATTGGAAGTCAAAGATGACCACACATATCAAGTCAATCAATAGAAGGATGTGGAAGATGGTAGAAACCAAAATTGAGATTGCCGAACTAGAGAATCCTACCACGGCCGAAGAAGTGCTTCTCCAAAACAATGACATTGCTCTAAGTGTCATTCATGATGCAATTGATGAGAGAACATTTGAGCAAATCAAGAACATTAAGATGGCTCATGAGGCTTGGAAGAAGTTGGAAGAATCATTCGAGGGCACCAAGGCAATAAAGGGTGCAAAGGCATACATTCTCAAGGAGAAATTTGCTAGCTTCAAGATGAAGGAAGATGAGAGTGTGCCGGACATGTTCCATTGGATGGAAGTGCTTGTCAATGATCTCAAAGCACTTGGTGAGAAGGTGGAGGACAAGGACTTCTCTCATAAGTTATTGAGATGCTTACCTGCAAGATTTGGCATGTTGGTCACCTTGCTAGTAAGGACCAGTTTGGACACAATGACACCAAACCAAATCTTGGGAGATATCATGACCGATGATGCTTATAGAGATGATGATGAGAAGGAAGAAAAGAGGGAGAAGAAAGATGAAAAGAAGAAGAGTGTGGCGTTCAAGGCCACATCATCCAAGGGCAAGGCAAAGCAAGAGTCATCAAGTGAAGATGAAGACTTGAGCTTTGATGAGATGGATGATGAGAAGATGGCTCTCTTTGTCAAGAGATTTGGCAAGTTCATGATGAAGAAGGGCTACCATGCTAGAAGAAAGAATTCTTCATCCAAGAACAAGGAAGAGTCAAGAAGGTGCTTCAATTGTGGAAGCAAGGATCATCTTGTTGCTCAATGCCCATACAATAGCGACAATGATGATGACAACAAGAAGATCAAGAAGGATAAGAAGGAAAAGAAAGAGAAGGACAAGATGATCATCAAGAAGAAGAAGAAGGGTGGTTCATATGTGGTCACTTGGGATAGTGATGTTTCCTCAAGTGATGATGATGATAGTGATGATGGCAAGACCACGAAAAATAAGGCACTTGCAAACATTGCTATCAATGAGAAGCCTTCTCTCTTCGACACTCCATCATGCTTCATGGCTAAGGCCATTAAGGTACAAACTTGTGATGATGGAAGTAATGAGGAACATGATAATGAAAATGAAAGTGATAGTGATGTTGATGAACCAACTAAGGATGAACTACTTGACATGCTAAATGATGCTAAAGAGCACTTTGACATTAAGAATAGGGAATGCAAAAGCTTGTGTAAGGAACTAAAAGCCCTTAAGCAAGCCTTTGATAAGCTCAATGCATCTCATGAGAGGCTATAGGAAGCCCATGAGAAGATTGGCAAGGCTCACACGAAGCTTGAAAAAGGTCATTCCTCTTTGCTTGATGAGCAAAATAAGAAGAAGCATGTTGAGACATGTAATGTAGTCTTAACTTATGACTTAATTGATGAATCATTCTATAAGCCTATCATTCTTGCTCCCACTAACCCTTGTTGTAGCACTTCCACTTCCACCTCATCTAGTAGTGATGGTTTCACATATGATGCGTCACTAATGGTTGAGAATGAGACCTTCAAGAAGGAGGTTAATGAGCTCACTCACATCTTGGCTAAGGCCTATGGCGGTGAGGACCGCTTGCTTTTGTGCTTGGGTAGCCAAAGAGATTCTCTCTACAAAGAGGGATTGGGCTATACCCCCAAGAAAGGCAAGGCGTCCTTTGCTCCTCACAAGACTAGCTTTGTGAAGAACAATGGTCGGTTTTGCACTAGTTGCAAACAAGTTGGTCATAAAGAGCATGAGTGCAAGAACAAGAGCAAAAATGCTAGTGTATCCTCAATTAAGATTAATTCTTTCTATGTGCTTACTAAGGGTACAAATGGTGTGAAAGCTAAGTTCATTGGTACACCATGGATGGACTCAAAGAAGAAAGCCATTTAGGTGCCAAAGAGCTTGGTCACTAACCTTCAAGGACCCAAGCAAGTTTGGGTACCTAAAAAGAATTGATCTTCTTTTGTAGATCAATTACAAAGTCAGAGGAAAGCATTAGGTTCTTGATAGTGGGTGCACTCAACACATGACCAGTGATGCAAGAATGTTCAACTCAATCAACACAAATGTCAATGATGGTTATGATAGTATTACATTTGGTGACAATGGCAAAGACAAGGTCAAGGGGCTTGGTAAGATTGCAATATCCAATGACATGAGCATTTCCAATGTGTTGCTTGTTGAGAGCTTGAACTTCAATCTGCTATCCGTGGCTCAATTGTGTGATCTTGGATTCAAATGCATATTTAGGGTAGATGATGTAGAGATCATAAGTGTAGATGGCTCTAACTTGATCTTCAAAGGATTTAGATATGAGAATCTATACTTGGTTGATTTCAATACTAGTGAAGCTCAATTATCTACATGTTTGTTCACTAAGTCTAGCATGGGTTGGTTATGGCATAGAAGGCTTGGTCATGCTGGAATGAAACAATTGAATAGATTGGTTAAGCATGCATTGGTTAGAGGCTTGAAAGATGTTGTGTTTGAAAAGGATAAGCTTTGTAGCTCTTGTCAAGCCGGCAAACAAGTTGGAAACACCCATCCTAAGAAAAGCATGATGAACACTAGTAAAGCATTTGAGTTATTGCACATGGATTTGTTTAGGCCAACACAATACACTAGCATTGGTGGAAACAAATATGGCTTTGTGATAGTGGATGATTATACTAGATACACTTGGGTATTCTTCCTAGTAGACAAAAGTGATGTGTTTGCAACATTCAAATCATTTATCAAGGGCATTCACAATGAGTTTGAAACAACCATCAAGAGAGTTAGAAGTGACAATGGTAGTGAGTTCAAGAACACTAGAATTGATGAGTTGTGCGATGAATTTGGAATTAGACATCAATTCTCGACCAAGTACACTCCACAATCAAATGGCCTTGTTGAGAGGAAGAATAGAACACTCACTGATATAGCAAGGTCTATGCTTAGTGAGTATAATATGAGTCAATCTTTTTGGGCTGAAGCTATCAACATGGCTTGCTATTGTAGCAACCGCCTCTATTGTCACCCATTGAAAGAGAAGACACCATATGAGCTCTTGAATGGTAGAAAGCCCAACATTACATATTTTTGGGTCTTTGGTTGTAAATGCTATATCTTGAAGAAAGATGCTAGATTGGGCAATTTTGATAAGAAATGTGATGAAGAATTCCTACTTGGATACTCAACTACTAACAAAACATATAGAGTTTAGAATTTAGATAATGGTACTCTTGAGGAAGTTCATGATGTTGAATTCGATGAAACCAAGGGTTCACAAGAAGAGAATGAGAACTTGGAAGATATTAGAGACATTCAACTTTCAAATGCCATGAAGAACATGGATGTTGGTGAATTGAGGCCTAGGCAAGTGAAAGATGATGAAGATGATCAAGTGCAAGTGCTCTCTAACTCAAATGTGCAAGATGATACAAATCAAGCTAGTACAAGTGGCTCCCATGATAATGAACAAGATCAAGTGGCTAGTGCATCATCTCAACCCAATGATCAAGCAAGTGCAGGCAATCAAGTTCCAATCCTCCGACCAACCAATATTACAAGGGATCATCCATTATACACTATAATTAGAGATATTTCTAGAGGTGTACAAACAAGATCAAGATTGGCTTCATTTTGTGAGCATTTCTCATTTGTGTCATCCATTGAACCAAAGAAGATAGATGAAGCATTGAAGGATATTGATTGGGTGAATGCTATGCATGAAGAATTGAATAACTTCACATGAAATCAAGTATGAGAAGTGATAGAGAGACAAAAGGGGCACAATGTGATTGGAACCAAATGGGTCTTTAGAAACAAGCAATATCAAGATGGGATAGTAGTAAGGAACAAAGCAAGATTGGTAGCACAAGGATATACACAAGTTGAAGGTCTTGACTTTGGAGAAACATATGCCCCGGTTGCTAGATTGGAAGCAATTAGAATCTTACTAGCCTATGCTTGTGCCCACAACATCAAGCTCTATCAAATTGATGTTAAGAGTGCATTTCTCAATGGTTACATCAATGAAGAAGTATATGTTGAGCAACCTCCCGGTTTTGAACATGATAAGAAGCCCGACCATGTGTACAAGTTGAAGAAGGCATTGCATGGCTTGAAGCAAGCACCTAGAGCATGGTATGAAAGATTGAGGGACTTCCTACTCTCTAAAGGGTTCATGATGGGCAAGGTTGACATGACTCTTTTCACCAAGAAGATTGGTAAAGACTTATTTGTGTTGCAAATCTATGTCGATGATATCATATTTGGATCAACCAATCAAGACTTTTGTGAAGAGTTTGGAAAGATGATAGCTAATGAGTTTGAAATATCCATGATTAGAAAGTTAAGTTACTTACTTGGTCTTCAAATCAAACAATTGAAGAATGCTACATTTGTGAGTCAAGGCAAGTACATCAAAGATATGCTCAAGAAGTTTGGCATGAGTGATAGCAAAGCCATTAGCACACCAATGGTGACAAATGGCAACTTGGATAGTGATGCAAGTGGCAATATGGTGGATAAAAAATTGTATCGGTCTATGATTGGAAGCCTACTCTATGTGACCGCATCAAGGCTAGATGTCATGTTTAGTGTGTGAATGTGTGCAAGATTTCAAGCCTCACCAAGAGAAAGTCATTTGAAGGCTACAAAGAGAATATTGAGATACTTGAAGCATACACAAAATGTTGGTTTGTGGTATCCCAAAGGAGCAAAGCTTGAGCTAGTTGGTTACTTCGACTCAGATTATGCGGGATGCAAGATTGAAAGGAAGAGCACCTCAGGCACATGTCAATTGTCGGGAAGATCACTTGTTTGATGGTCATCAAAGAAGCAAAATAGTGTTGCATTATCAACCGCCGAAGCCGAATACATATCCGGGGTAGTTGTTGTGCACAAATACTTTGGATGAAGGCCACCTTGAATGACTTTGGAATCAAGTTCAAGAAAGTGCCATTGCTATGTGACAATGAGAGTGCAATCAAGTTAACCAACAACCTGGTTCAACATGCAAGAACAAAGCACATTGATGTCCGCCATCATTTCATAAGAGATCCCCAACAAAAAGGGAACATTTGCATTGAGAGTGTGGGCACCAAAGATCAACTTGCCGATATATTCACCAAGCCATTAGATGAGAAAAGGTTTTGCAAGCTAAGGAATGAGTTGAACATATTGGATTTCTCAAATATGTCTTGATGCACCCCCACTTATATGACATGCCTCTCCTTCGAGCAATCCAAGGTAAAAGTTGATTGGCATGGCATACATCCTTGCTAAGGACATATTTAGTGCATCTAGTCATCTTTCGCATTTAATAGGCTCATTCATGAAAATAAAATGATTTTGATGTTTGTATGATACCACTATTGCTTCTATGCTTAATTTGGTCTAGTGGTAGCATATAACATGTTTGTGGGCTTATAAACCTAGTGTTTGATCTAGAAAATGAGTTCTAAGTGTTTAACTCAACATAGTACAAGATAACCCTTATTTGGAAGTGTAAAGAAGCTTGTCCTTGGATCAAACTGAGTTAAAGATCTTTGGCAAGTGATCTAGATTGGACCAAATTTGGGAAAATGATCCTCACCTCATTGATTGACATTGATAATCTCAACCTATCTACATTTTGAACCTTTGTGGTCATTGATGACAAAGGGGGAGAAATAGTGTACAAAGATAGTGAAAAGATAACAAAGGGGGAGAAATTGACACAGGGGGAGAGATATGACAAAGTAAGGGATCAATTAAAATTTTGAGCACACAAGTAGGGGGAGCAAGCTCATGAACTTGTATGGTGCATTTGAATGTGCATTTCATATATTTGCTTGCATGGCACAAGTTTTAAATTTCAATATCCATGCTTGTGTGGTGTATGCTAGTTGTAGGTTTGAATGATGAAATGAAAAACTAGCACGCATAGGTTAAGTAACTAGATCAGGCTCATATTATGAAAACCAGACCCTTACTTCTAATGTTGATCTCACAGGGTATTCTAGTTTTTTTGTGGATGTCTAGTTACTCATGATGCTAAGGATGGTATATTGGTGCACTCCGATTGGTATCATGCTTCAAAGGTCCATCTCTTATACCTTAGCATCATTTGGTAGATATTGACTCCTACGTTTCCTATCTAAACATATGTGCAAGCTACTATCCAAACTCTTAGCACATATGTAGGGGTAGCAATTGCAACCATTTGGGGTTTATGAAACTTGTCCATATCCTTTTACACATGGTAAATATGCTTGGGCAAGCAACATGGATTCAATTAAATTTCAATTCATATCTTTGTGTAAGGGTTGTCATCAATTACCAAAAAGGGGGAGATTGAAAGCTCTAGTTTGGTTTTGGTGAATTGATGAAACCCAAAGTGTTAACCTAGTTGATCTAAGTGATCATGAGATAGGTAGCATTATTCCAAGTGGTGAAGCAATGGTGAAGATCATGTTGATGGTGATGCCATGGTGATGATCAAGTGCTTGGACTTGGAAAAAAAAGAGAAAAACAAAAAGCTCAAGGCAAAGGTGAAATTGATAGGAGTTTTTTGGTTTAGTGATCGAGACACTTAGCGAGGGTGATCACATTTAGGATCGATAGCCGTACTATTAAGAGAGGTGTAACTCGTATCAAAATGCGGTTATCAAAGTGCCACTAGATGCTCTAACACATTGCATATGCATTTAGGATCTAGTGGAGTGCTAACACCCTTGAAAACATTTGTGAATATATGCTAAAACATGTGCACAAGGTGATACACTTGGTGGTTGGCACATTTGAGCAAGGGTAAAGAAGATAGAGTTGAAAAGAAGTTAGTCGCGCTAGTCATAGAGTGACCGGACACATCCGGAATCTAGACCGGACGCGTCCGATATTTGGACCCGAGGTGAGCGACTAAGTGAAAGTGACCGGACTCTGGCTCAGTGGAGTGACCGTACACTGATGAGTTACTGTTCAGCGTCAAGTCAAAGTGATATAGCCCGAAGCAGGATTACAGAGACCAACCGAACCACACATGACGCGTCTAGTGTGAACCAGTAAGTCTCGGGTTTTCAGCGCAATAATTCATCGGACACGTCCAGTTGGCCCAGAGCGGCTCTAGGAGCTCTCTGGACTTGACTGACGCTGTGTCTCCCGGGTCCGGTCGTTTTCTAACTGCGCGTCCGATCACGTAGTATTACTATGCGTAGAGATAGCCATTGGGTGCCAATGGATAAACAATTTGAAAGGGACACGTGGCGGTTAGGCTGTGACCCGACGCTGCGACCTCCGCGTCCGGTGCACACGACCTCCGCGTCCGATCGTCCCCCAGTCAGCCCAATAATTGAGCCAATGGCTCTATTGTTTGGGGGTGTCTATAAATATCGTTTGGCCGACTCTAGCTCACTCTCTTGGCCATTTGCATTGACATCGCAACCTTGTGAGCTTAGACAAAGCCCTCCCACTCATCTCCATCATTGATTCATCATCTTTGTGAGATTGGGAGTGAATCCAAGTGCATTGCTTGAGTGTTTGCATCTAGAGGCACTTGGTGTTCATGTTTTGCTGTGGGATTCGCTTGTTACTCTTGGTGGTTGCTGCCACCTAGATGGCTTGGAGCCATCGATCGGAGGTTGGTGATTGTCTCCAGCTCCGATCGTGGTGATTGTGAGGGGTTCTTGACCTTTCCCCGACAAAGAGCCAAAAGGTACTCTAGTGGATTACTCGTGGCTTGTGTGATCCTCATCTTGTGTTAGTTGTGTGGCACCCTATTGAGGGTTTGGAGTGTGATGCCAATTAGCGCGTGAACCTCCAAGTGAGTGAATCGCCACAACGGGGATTAGCTTGCTGGCAAGCCAGTGATCCTCGGAGGAAAAATCATTGTGTCTTGATTGTATCCTTGGTATTCATTAGTATTCACTCATTGGTCACTTGCCATGGTGGTATAACCATCTTGCTCTCTCTCTTTACATTACCGCAAACTAGTTGTCAAGTTCTTTAGTGTAGCTAGTCGTGAGAGCTTATTAGTTTGGTTAGTGTGGCTCTTTAGTTAGCCTTTGAGAGCACACTAACTTAGTGTAGTGACATCGCCATTGTGTGGATAGAGACTATAGAAACTAGAATTGTGGTAGGTGGCGTGCATTTTTAGTAGGCTAGCGCAACACTCGCTTCGCCTCATATTTGTCTAACCGGTTTGCAAAGTGTTGTTGTAGAAATTTTTAATAGGCTATTCACCCCCCTGTAGCCATTAGGACCTTTCACATGGCCGGACACGTCCAGTCATCAAATTTCCTCTCTAGATGCTTATTGATGTTGACCGGACACCACAAGCTGAGCGTCCGGTCATTACCTATCCGGCGTCCGATCCTGCATAGAGTCAAGACCTTGCAGCTACAGTTGCGATCATCTACGCGTCCGGTGCAAATCACTGTTCAGCGACCGGTCGCATTCTGTCTTCTGATGTCGACTAGATGAACTGACTAGACTCACACTACTGTGTTTGGTCTTTACCAAACTAGCATCCGGTCAATATATCAACACTCCATTCACTTCCAATTCAACATCTTTGTGAATGAGTTTGTCTCCAATCGACCTTAGGGCAAACCCTGAGCTACCTAGTGCTAAGTTTGACAAGTGTGCACCACACCTAAACCATTAGACTCACATAGGTCAAGCTACTAGTTCATACCCCCTTAATAGTATGGCCAAAGGAAAAACAAAGTCCGAAACTACTCTAAGTGTCTCTCCAACGCCAAATGACACTTAGAACTAGTCCGTCCTTAACCTTGTCATCCATCCTTTGAAAACCAAAATGATTTCCATCGACAAGGGCATGAAAACCATTATTGTCCAAACAATCGTCATTACCATGACCTAACTCAAATTGCCTTTGCAAAACACACGTTAGTCACAGTAATCTCGTGTCATCATTAATCACCGAAACCCAACGAGGGGCCTAGATGCTTTCAATCTCTCCCTTTTTGGTGATTGATGACAACACTACCCTGAGTATGTGTATAAGAGATGAGTGAGGTTTTCAATATGCTTAGTTCATATAAGCATTTGACAATAAGAACAAAGGGTTTAGGAATGCTTTATATGACCCAAGCCGACATAGGTACTCAAAAGAATATGAATGAAGCATGAGTACGAAATAGCTCATTTGAATCGAAGTAGAATGCGGAAGCTAAGCAAATGAGCATAACCAAGTGACATGACATAAATATATCAAAGTAGAGAGCACACATGTCACATAGGTCTCACAATCACACATATATCACATATAACACAATGCATGAAAGTAAACGTGAATGAATGAAGTATCACACACAAAAGAACGAGTCCATCACACATGCTCCCCCTAAGTCTAACATACTCCTTTGGCATCAAGCACCAAAACCTAAGGGTTGGACGGCAGGACAGGAGCAGACGAGTCAGGCACTGAGGTGCGGTGAGAGATCTGAAACTGAGTGGCATCATCATCTGACTCTAGATTCGGAACTGTTGGACCAGCTGGAGCAAGCGATGGCGGACCCTCTAACTCTGAAATAGGAAGTGAAGCGGTCTGGGTCTGCTCCGCAGTCTCGGTAATTAGGTTGGCTAGCCGAGTAGTAGTGGCTAAAGCTGTAGCCTGACCCTGTGCCTCCAAAACTGTCTCTGTAGGCAGTGATGCCACAATTGTCTCTGTCTCTGTCGCTGAAGCCTCAAGTGTAGGAGTGACTATCGGAGGCAACTCTGACGAAGCAACAGAAGACGAGAGAGCCTCAGTCATCTCGATGACTGGAGCTACTAAAGTAGGAGCAAGGACTCGAAACTCTAGAGGTGTAGTCTATCCTATGAGCTCACTGAAGATAGCACCCAAACTCCTAGAGACTGGTGTGTCTATCACTAGCACAGACTCTGACTGAGTAGGAGTGAAGCCCATAACTATAGGAGTGAAGCGCTGAGCCTGCTCTATCCCTAGTGAAGCAAACCACTGAGACACCTGCTCGGAAGGTGAGGCAAACTATGCAGCTAGCTATCCCTGACTCTGAAGCCCACTAGGTTGTAATGCTAGAGTCGCTGGGGTGGTGGTAGTAGTCGAAACAAGCTGCAACATGGGCTAGAAAATAGCAATCCCTATAGCCGTAGGGACATGCTACATGAAACCAAGAAGCTACTGCTGAGTGTCTAGCTACTACTGCTAAATGGCCTGCTGCTATTGCTAGAACTGATCCTGACGTGCCTGCACCTGAGCAATAGCAGCTGCTATCTCCTATGCCTGACGAGCCTGGTCCTGCTGCATGTGCTCAAGTATAGCTAGCAAAGTGGGGTTTGTCTGTGGCAGCTGTGATGGAGCTGAGCTAGAGCTACTGGCCTCTTTGTCATGTGCTCGTGGAGCCATGTGGGGAATTAGTTGGTAGTCCTCATCTGAGCTATCAGTCGGGTCGTCCTCGACCTCATTGCCCTATTGTGCCTCTAGCTACTCAAGCTCTATCTCTGCAATGGCCCTGATGGCCTCATCATACTCAGCTATAGTCTCTGGCACCTCTAGTCTGCAATGCTACTAGCTATGTGTCCTCCCATGACTGTGATGCAAGACCTGGCTCATGTGGTACTTGGGAAACTCTATAGTAACACCACTCCACTCAGCCACTGTCTCTAGGGACATCTGTGAAAACAGCCTTCCAAATAAGGAAGGTAATCTAGTGAGCATATGGCAGCTGACGATGGCCCTTGAAGCCCTCTGCTAAGGTGTCTTCCATCTCTGAGAGCATCACATCCCAAATATCAAACATAGTCTGAGAGATCAAGTGGTGGACTAACCAAAGCTAAATACGTGTCAATCCCTCATGGTAGCCACCCCTCAGGAGCACGGTCCTCCTCATGATCAAGTCCAGGACATGAGCTATAGGTGTAAGGTCACACGGTGTGTGGCTCGATCCCTCTCCAAATGGCTCAGTGATGCAAGCTCTGACTAAGTCTGTGGGTGGTACCCATCCACGGTGAGGGCGTCTCGGTGGCTCTATCTCTCCATAGCAGATCTCATGAATCCGAGTAGAAGACTCCGGAATCCTCAGTATCTGTCTAGCCCTTGAGCTTTGTAGCCTGTAGTCATAGCCCTTGAAAGCAAAGTGAATGTACCTATGCCCTAGGTCAATCCATAAAGAAGCATATAACTCTCTAACCTATGACGGAACGTACCAACCACTCCATCCTAAGAGATCTACTAGACCTGGCAGGTAGTTGAGGTGGGGATAGATCTGCTCTCCTACAACTGCAACTATAGCCTATAAAGAGCACACTCAGCTACCTACAACACTATGTAGAACTGCTTTGAAGCTTGCTCTTCCCTGCTCGGTGGAAACCACTACTCAAACTCCACAAGACGGAGCTGCTGCACCTACGTAGCTGTGGTTGCCCTAAAGTCCAAGTGTACCATTGGTGGCGGACCATATGGTCTGGGAGGTGGACGAGAACCATGTCTCTGTGTCTCAGGCCTCGGTGACACCTAGGTGCGAGTATGACTGGAATGTTGAAGCCATGGTTGCTCTGCCTGCTCTGCCTACTCTACCTGACTATGGTGTAGGCTCCTCTACCACTGGCTGCTTGGTCGCCTCAGTGCCTAGCTCTCGGCCCTCAAGGTGAAACTGGGCCTCACCAATGTGAATACCACTGCTTTGGCCTCCTCTCTCAACACACTTTGCTACTGCGGCCACTGCTGCTTCTCTCTCTGCCTCTATGTCGCCACGCTTGCGCTGATTCTTTGTCATCACTTTCTTGGGCCCCTTATCCTTTTCCTTTGCTGTCAGATGGGGTGGATGCCTCTCCTCATCGTCGGGACCACCCCCAATGTTCTTGCATCTAGCCATGACTGAGAACTGAGAGAACAACTACCACTAAACAATATCAAGCAATTAAGAACTCCCCCTGACTCAAAGAATCACTACCACTGACAAGATCAACTGC
This sequence comes from Miscanthus lutarioriparius, assembly GCA_904845875.1. Taxonomy (NCBI): domain Eukaryota; kingdom Viridiplantae; phylum Streptophyta; class Magnoliopsida; order Poales; family Poaceae; genus Miscanthus; species Miscanthus lutarioriparius. The sequence goes on from CAJGYO010000005.1 coordinate 77,944,295, forward strand.
CCATCATCTGCAAGATCAACTCAAAAACCAATTGTCGCTGACTCCCCCAAGCACTGAGAATCACTGCCCAACTAACAATCACTGAGGCTTGGCCTCAATCCATACTCGTAGGCTTGGCCCCAAGTTTATCTGCCACTACTCAACTGCCATAGCCTCACTACCCAACCACGCTGCACGATAGGATATAGAAGGGTATATAAGCATCACATATACACTAGAAAAGCAAGAGCCCTATTGGAAGCAAGCATTACTTAGATAAGAGATGAATCGATGGCTTACTACCTTAGATTATGATAGTCCCTATGAAAAGATAAGATCTGACAATGTTAGGGCACCACAAAGGGATCAGCAAGTGCACTGCAAAAGGAATTGGCCAAGGAGGAGTCAATCAGAGAAATTGGGCCAGTTCAGGCATATGGTGGAGCACCTGGGGGGCAACAGGGGGACTCACCCTGGTGGATATGAGGCTAGCCAAAGGAGTCATCGGAGCAGGAGCCTATACTGCCAAGGAGATAAGCATGGGGTCACCGAAGCCAAGGAAGATGATGGAGAGGGAAGGAGAGACCTCAGGAGGTGGTGGTGGCGAGCACGGCCTTGGGCACGGGCACTGCGCTAATGCGCGATGGCACGACATGGATGCGGCACATGCATAGGTTAGGTGCGGTGGTGCTAGGGCGAGGGAGCGTTAGCAAAGGTGGCGCGACGGCTAGAGAAGACACGACGACAGTGCTATGGTTGGCGAGCAAGGGCATGGGTAGGGCCGAATCGAATGGAGGACAGAAGGAGGTCGCAGGCCCAGCTAACAGAAAAGAGTGAGCGGTGCAGGCCCCACACATCAGTTGGAGAAAGGAAAAATCATCATGCCTGTGTTGTTGCGACCAGACACGTCTCTTGTAATGACTTGATGCAACTAACTCAGAGTCCGATCACAAATAGAGTGCTCTAGAATGCCTCCAATGTCAATTTGACGAGTCTGATTTCTACTAAGCCGACGCAGGACTGAGTCCGGTCATTCACCGTGTTCCTTCTGGCATTGACCGGATGTGGCTTCAACTTCTCACCGAACGTGGGCAAAACACTGTTCATCATCTGGTCCCTCTTCAGCTACTGTATCTCCTCCTGGTGTACTGATCAAACGCAACAATAGGTGAGTCCGGTCCCTGCGTCTGGTCCCTCTTCAGCTGCTAGTTCTCCTCCTTTCTTCATGATGCTTTCTCCCAATCAAGTCCCAACTTCAATAAGACCCAAATAAACACCAATTGGGACAGATATGAGAGACCTCTCTCTAACTCTCAAGCTTTTCAAAATATTTTGCCATAGGCTAGATATCTTTTTAGCAAAATAAGCAATAAAAAGGGCAAGGAGCACCATATGGCCATACAATAGGTATTTCAACCATTAGGAGCTTCAAATGTTGTCCCTATTTGCGGACGAACACTGCGGATGCTCAAAAGATAACCGAAAAGAAACGACAAAGCAACACATATGCATATGCAATGCAATACAAGAAAGTAAATCTAGTTGCTTGTCAAGTTTGATCCAAGGTTAGGGTTTTTCACATGCTTTTTGGTGGTTATCTTAACCATGTTAGACAAGCCCTAAGTGCATTACTAAAAATTAAATATGTTTTATATTACAATGCAATGTAAAGGACAACACAAGCTCATCTTTTAGTGAAGTTACTTAGGTCAAGCACATTGAGCTCATTCCTCAACTGACAAAACATTGCCTCATCTAGCGGTTTTGTGAAGATATCGGCCAATTGATCCATGGTCCTTACACCTTCTAGTGATATATTATTTTTGGCAACATGATCTTTAAGAAAGTGATGCGGATATCTATGTGCTTGGTGATAGAGTGTTGAACCGGGTTATTAGCAAGTTTTACCGTGCTCTCATTATCACACAAAAGAGGTACTTTTTCTAGAACTACACCATAGTCTAGAAGAGTTTGCTTCATGTAAAGGATTTATGCACAACAAGCACCTACGGCAATGTACTCTGCCTCGGTGGTGGATAAGGCCACACTATTTTGCTTCTTAGAGGCCCAAGACACTAGTGATCTACCAACCAAATGGCACCCTCCGGATGTGCTTTTTCTATCAATTTTACAACCGGCATAATCTGAATCAGAATAGCCAACTAGTTGAAATCTAGCTCCTTTAGGATACCAAAGGCCAATGCTTGGTGTGTGCTTAAGGTACCTAAGGATTCTCTTAACTGCAACTAAGTGAGCTTCCTTAGGACTAGCTCAAAATCTAGCACACATACACACACTAAACATGATGTCGGGCCTAGATGCAGTTAAGTATAACAAGCTACCAATCATAGAACGGTAGAGAGTTTGATCAACCGATTTACCTCCCTCATCTAGGTCAAGATGTCCATTAGATGGCATTAGTGTCTTGATTGGCTTACATTCATCCATTTTAAACCTTTTGAGAAGATCCTTGGTGTACTTTTCTTGAGAGATGAAAATCCCTTCTCTCATTTGCTTGACTTAAAAACCAAGAAAGAATGTAAGCTCTCTAATCATAGACATCTCAAACTCCTTTGACATCAATTCACCAAACTCTTTGCAATAGTCTTCATTTGTTGAGCCAAAAATGATATCATCAACATATACTTGACAAATGAAGATTTCTCCATTAAGCTTCTTGGTGAATAGTGTGGTATCGACCTTCCCAATGGTAAAGCCCTTCTCAATGAGGAAATCCCAAAGACGCTCATACCAAGCTCTTGGGGCCTGCTTTAGCCCATATAGCGCCTTGAACAACCTATAAACATGATTAGGATATATAGGGTCTTCAAACCCGGGAGATTGATCAACATAGACTAGTTCATTTATGAAGTCATTTAAAAATGCACTTTTAACATCCATTTGATATAATTTCATTTCATGATGCGATGCATATGCAAGGAGGATACGAATGGCTTCAAGTCTTGCAACCGGTGCAAAGGTCTCTCCAAAATCCAAACCTTCAACTTGAGAGAACCGCTTTGCAACTAGCCTTGCCTTGTTCCTCACAATGATGCCTTGATCATCTTGCTTGTTGCAGAACACCCACTTTGTTCCAATGACTCTTGCATCTTGTGGTTGCTCTTCAAGTGTCCAAACTTCATTGCAGGTAAAGTTGTTCAATTCTTCATGCATGACATTTATCCAATCTGGATCTTGAAGAGCTTCTTCTACATTCTTAGGCTCAATGCAAAAAAACAAATGAGTGATGTTCAATAAATGAAGCAAGTTTTTGAGAGCGAGTCATTACGCCCTTTGAAGGACTCCCTATGATAAGATCTTGTGGATGTGCTTGAAGTAGAGGCAAATTTCTTCTATCAACCACTTGAGGAGGAGGTTGTGGAGCATCAACATCTTGAGCTTGTGCCACCATTTGGTCATGGGATACATGAGTATCTTCATTTTCTACTCTCTCATCTTTGTCATCATCTTATAGCACATTTGATGAAGAGGGTGGATCAATCACATGCACTTCTTGATCATCATCTTTAGGCTTGATGTCTCCAACCAGAATGTTTTTCATGGCCTCCCTCAATGGTTCATCACCAACATCATCAAGATTCTCATGTGATCCTTGGGAGCCATTAGATTCATCAAACTCCACATCATATGTTTCTTCTACCAAGCCGATGGCATGGTTGAATACTCTATATGTGTCATAGAACCGAACAATTTATAAGAGTACAAGTACAATGGCGGCCCACAAGCGGTCGCACTGTCATACTTGAATCCATATAAACCCGGTAGTCCGTCGAGTACGACGACGGGTCTCGATAAACGATTTACAACAACCAAGATCGTACATGATTCAACATACATGCCACATATTACATAAAGTTCACAGATACATTTTCATCATCAGAGTATGAAACCAGTTATTACAAACCGAGTTTGATAGAGAAAAGCGGAAGCAAATTAAGTTTGAAAGTAAAGTTTCCAACATAGTTTAGTATAGTGCCAAGATACGATCACGGTCCACAAAAGCATGTAGAAGGATTAATAAGTAGCCTGCCCAAGGCTTACTCCTCATCCACAATGGGATAGAAGCAACTCTTGCAATAACCATGATACACAGTGCCATCTGCAACAATGGGAAAATAAAACCCTGAGTACGAGAAGGTACTCAGCTAGACTTACCCGTTATAAACCAGAAATAAAATGACTCCAAGGATTATGCAAGGCTGTATAAGTGGGGATAGCTTGACAACATTTTGCATAAAAGCGATTAACTTAGTTATACAATTATGGTTTCAATATCAGGTTAATTATAACTATCCATCTCTAGATTAGCAACTATCATGTGCCAAACATGTGGTATATCCATTTAAAAGCATACAATAGTAACCATAGCAGGTATTGTAATTCCATATTCATCCGAACCATCATGTTCCACAACACAGTTACTACGATGTTGGAGCTAGCCAAGTTCCTCACTATCCGGGAGAGATGGCGATTTGAATCGATTTCAACCAGCTGGGAATTTATTCCTAACACAAACCCAGGCATACCACGCGAAGGCAACCTTAGGTCACCTTTGGTACAACTCAGGTACATATTTCGTGGGTCCGTACAGCGCCGCACAATCTGGGACACCAGATGCCAGGACGTTCAGGCCTAGCCTGCCCTTGGGCTCAGTCTGATCGCCCCCTGCAAGGAGCGCACAACAGAACGGGGCCCGTCCTGAGTTGAGCTACTCGGCTTCGCAGTCGGAACGAGTTATCCGGCCAGCTAAGTGATAGGCATGCGTTCAATCTTGTCAGAAGTTCCAACAATGGTACGGTCCTTGATCGGCACAGACGGAATCTCATGAGTCATCCTACGCATAGACTCCGCCCGACCTCGATTTTCTTTTACCCCATGGTTATGTTCCACGATAGCAAATATAGCCAACCGTGCTCCGGTATCCACCTATATCTCTCAGGTGACAGGAAATCACCCGACTTCTACCGGTCTAAGCATGGCTAAGCATATATTCGATCCTGGACCTATACCGGTTAAAGGTGTAATATCTGGATAATGAATTCGTATGCATCGAGGGGTTCCAATCAACTCTTATAACCTAATGCATCAATCATAAGTACTTATGTAATCATTTGTAAAATATTAGGAGACTTATAATGCTCCGGGGCTTGCCTCGTAGAAAGGAAGTGGGGCAGTGGTCAGGACACTCCGGAAGTATTTCTTCCTCCGATCCTAGATGCATGAATATGGCATAAGATATTGCGAATGCATATATGTTAACAAGTGCATCATGTTCTACTGATTAGGTGCATATCTCTTCTTGATTATGCAATTAACTACTTCAACAATTCATCAACTATTTCACAAACAGCAGCTACTTGTTTTACTCATAACTGGAGTTCTGATTATCCAAATGCAGTGATCCTAGACTTTCTGGAAACATTATAAAATCACCTACAACTCTTATTTAATTCACAAAAGCTAATTCACAACTTATCTTAGGCAAAACCGACAATCATATCAGTGCTGTCCAGAAATTCTAGAGAGCAAGTAAATTCGGAAAAGCTAACTTTAAACAGCTGTAACTCCCTAACCGTTTGACCTATGGTCCTGAAATTTTAACACAAGACATATGATAAAGTTATCTACAACTTTGTTATTAACTATTTTTACAGTAATCATCATTTTTATCATGCAACTTATCAAACTCCAGAATCTGTCCGGAAACTATTCCAATTCGCATTATAAAGTAACAATACTTCTACTTCATATAAGTATTCAAATTTTTACAACCCAAAGTCTACCAACAGTTTAAACATACCAAATACACTCAAGAAAACCTAACGGTGAAGTCCAAACTATTTCTTTAAATGCCTTTATTATTTTATTTAGATACTTAGGTTAAATAACCAACATATACTAGATGTACTTCATAAATTCTCAAAAATTTACAGTGCCTTACTAATGCTACCAAAAGACTACTGTAAAAGTTTTATGCCATTTTATCAAGTAAAACATTCTATGCAAAAATGACAAGGCAGAAAGTGTCAAGAAACATATTTTATATTTTTCTTAGCATCCCTATAGTACTAGGATAACCTCCAACAAATATCATGAATATTGGATTCCTAAATAATTTATAAAAATTCATACAATGATTACCTATTTATAAAAGAAAAATCTATAACTACAAATATATGCGTGCACTGATCCTCAAATTTTTACCAGAGCTCATACATGTCAAGAATAGCTTACCACAAAAATTTCATAATTTTTGGAGCACATGAACTCTAGATATAAAATAAACAAATTTGCATGCATTCAAAAACACATTTCAAATCTCCATTTAAATCTTCCAAAATTTCTACTGTAAGTGTCAAGATCATATTTTTCTTAAATACTTCTCTTCCTAAGGAACACTACCAAATTTATTTCATAATTTTTGAAGCTACCAAACTGGAGACCTAAATATTGCAAAACAGCATGAAACCCTGAATCAAATGAACTATCCTACTCTCTAACTGCCACTGACCGGTGGGACCCGCTGACAGAGGACCCCACGCGTCAGTGACACCGAGACAGGGCAGCGGCGCTGCGCGACGGTTGCACGGCCAGAGCTCGCCGACGGCGAGGTTGCCGGTGGTGACATCTTCACGGTATGACCTACTCGACCTTGCGCATCGATTGCACCACTTGGCCGGCCCTATCGTCGACGCTAGTGACGACGGCGGCGGCCATGGTGGCTCGGCGAGGCGGGACGACGGCGGTACGCCGGTAACGACCTTGGTGGCCCCTACTAAAGCTCGGACGAGCATCGCTAGACTACAAGGAAACTATTGCGTGCTCTATCGTGGCCTGCGGTGGTCAGGTTAGGTGGAACCACGGCGACGGAGGGTGGCGGTGGAGCTCCGGCGAGCACTTGCATGGCGCTGGAGCTTACCGGGTGCTAACAGCGGGCACAGGTGCACGCGGTGGGTTGCTGGGGAGCTGGTGGTGCTGCTGTGGTGATGAATGGGCGGCGATGAGCGCAGGCGAGCTCGGCGGAGGCGGGGGAAGAAGTCGGCTGCCGCTGCATTTGCTTCGATTGGCGAGGGAGAAGGCGAAATGGGAAAATGAGGGCGCGGCTGAGTGCGGGCGATAGCTGGGAGTGATGTAGTGCGCTGGGGCCTGGCTCTGTCACGCGGGGCAGGACGCCGGCGACGCGCGGCCGCTGCGGGCCTCCACGCGGCGCGCGGGCTCTGTTTCGGTCGGCCACCGAACTATTCGTTCAGTTCGATTCAGAAACCGAATGGGACACCTGACAGCGCCAAATGACAGCGTTCAACTTCCTAATCCAAGGCATATCAGTGAAAATTCCTAAAACCAAAATCGTAGACCTATATACCAGCTCCAATTCTTGTTCAAAGAGCTCGTGCCAATTCCCAACCGAACCCGAGTTATATCATCCCAAAGGTCAGCCTGTCAGGCTATCAGTTAATATGACTTAGCAAAAATTTCTATAAGTGTTGAAATGTTGGTTTTGCTGATTTTTGTGATCCCAATTCGAGCATGTTAGGAGCTAAATCAGTCAATGACCCAAACATAAAAGTTGTTCCCCATCTCACATACTACAACTTTGCTTTAGTGACCACCTACATGCAAAGTCTCTAACACATAGTTCAAACTTAGTCAAACATGTCACATTTAAAAGATGATACACTTCAAACTATGGCTTAATGACCTATTTACCCCTAACTATGAATATCAAAGTTGTTCATAATGATACTCTAAACATGTTTAAGCAAATTGCAAGGTCATACAATCATTTCATGTATTAGTCACACAGTGCTATCTAGGTTAACACATGAAATCTTACTTAAGTGTTTGGTCATGAAAGGTGACCTTCATGAACAATGTCCTATTTGCTAACCCATGTGTTGTTAAATGTTTTTGTGACTCACATCCACCAAGTACATGTTTACACTCATGATCATTTGCATATGTACAAGGAAACATGCGATAACAAGCAAATGTTGCATATGTTTCAATCCAATGTTTCAATTGTAAATGCTTGTTTATGAATGCTTGATGATCATGCTCATGCTATGCAAGTCAAGTTATGCAAGGCTAACACCTAGGGTGTTACAATATGCTTTGGACTTTGATGAGTAACCAACAAGAAAACCAATATTACAGCATCTTTGGAACTTCCCTAGCTGTTGTCGCTTCTTGTAGACGTAGCATTTGCAACCAAACACCCGGAAGAATGAGACGTCTGGCTTCTTCCCATTGAGCAACTCATAAGGGGTCTTGCCAAGAAACTTTTGAAGAAATAGGCGGTTGGATGCATAGCATGATGTGTTGATAGCTTCCGCCCATAGATCTTGAGGTGTGTTGTACTTATCAAGCATTGTTCTTGCAAGAGTGATTAGTGTCCGGTTCTTTCTCTCCACTATAGCATTTTGTTGAGGAGTGTATGTTGCAGAAACCTCATGCTTGATCCCAACTTCATCACAATATGCTTCAATGTTTGTGTTGTCAAATTCTTTCCTATTGTCACTTCTTATCTTCTTGAGCTTCACTTCAAATTCATTTTGTGCTCTCTTGGCAAATTTCTTGAAACATGCGGCCACTTCGGTTTTGTCATGAAGAAAGAACACTCAAGTGTATCTTGAATAATCATCAACTATCACAAAACAATAGAGGTTGCCTCCCAAGATCTTGTAAGTTGTTGGTCCAAATAGATCCATGAGAAGAAGTTCCAGCACTCTTGTTGTTGACATATAAGCTTTGGTTGGATGAGTCTTAGCAACTTGCCTGCCGGCTTGACATGCATTACAAAGCTTGTCCTTCTCAAACTTCACATCCTTCAAACCTCCGACCAACTCATTCTTCATTAACTTCTTGAGTGAGCTCATTCCAACATGTACAAGTCTTCTATGCCAAAGCCACCCAAGTGATGTTTTGGTGAATAAGCATGTCTTCAAGTTTGCATCTTCGGAGATGAAATCCACTAGATATAGGTTGTTGTATCTAAAGCCCTTGAATATAACTTGATCATCATCTTTCTTTGACACAACCACTTCCTTCTCGGTGAACAAACATTGAAAGCCAAGATCACACAATTAACCAACGGATAGCAAGTTGAAGCTCAATGAAGCAACATATAGCACATTTGATATTGAGTGATCATTTGATATTGCAACTTTGCCCAACCCTTGTACTTTGCCCTTTGAATTGTCACCAAATATAATCCTTTCTTGACCATCCACATCTTCATCAAGTGAGGTGAACATAGAAGGATCACCGGTCATATGTTGAGTGCAACCACTATCAATAACCCAATGACTTTTACCGGTCTTGTAGTTCACCTACACACACAAGAGATCAAGCTTGTTGTCTAGGGTCCCAAACTTGATGAGGGCCCTTGACTTTCTTAATTAGTGACTTAGCAACCCAAATTTTCTTAGGCCTATTCTTGTTTGGTGGACCCAAGAACATGATTTTCATCTTTCCACTAGAATCCTTTCTAAGCATGTAGTGAGCATTGAAAGCAAAGGGTCTAGCATGCTTGGGCAAGGGTTGTGGTGGTGGAGTTTCACACTCATGAGCAAAGTGACCTTCTTGTCCACACTCAAAGCATCTCTTTGGCTTTGGCTTCGACTTGTGTTGTTGATGTTGAGCTTGAGTTTTCTTCTCTTGATTTGCCAAGAATCCAATACCACTTCTATCCATCTTCATCACAGTGTTCATTAGTAGCTCACTTTGAAGATATTGTCCTCTTGTGAACTTGCTCAAACCGGTCCTAAGATGTTCTTTCTCCAACTTGAGTTTCTTGTTCTCTTCTCTAAGTTCACCATGATTCTTCTCCATCTTGAGTCTCTTGTTCTCTTCTCTAAGCATCTCATTCTCAAGATCCATATCATGGTCATTGTCAAGATTATCTATCACAATTGTGTTGATGGTTGATAGCTTTTCAAGATCCTTCTTGAACTTTTCATTCTCATTCTTGAGCTTGACATAGTCATCATAGTTGTCGGACTCAACCCTTTCTTGCCTTTGCTACTAGAACCTTGCTGAATGCTCTCAACAATTAAGTCATCACATGATGTGGCTATATCAATCTTAACATTATTAGTAGCATCATGCGGCTCATTGGATAAAAACTCATGAAAAAGAGCAAGATTGTCATGATTAATCTTGAGATTGGTGTACTCTTCTTTTAGCAAGTTATAACTAGTGATGAGCTCATTATGTATCTCCTTAAGTTTATCATGTTTTTTTCTAAGCTTCTTTTTAGAGGTTTTGAGCTCCTTGAGTTTAGATGACACAATTTTATTTTCTTCTCTAAGCTCATCACTAGCTTTCTCAACTATGTCATACTTTGCTAAGAGTGAATCATTCTCAAGTTCTAGCTTCTCATTTTAGCTCTTGTCTTTCTAATGATTTTAGTGTATTGGTTTAGCAATTTGATAAGATCATCATAAGAAGGTGATTCAAATTCTTCATCACTATCACTACCATTCTCATCATCACTAGCATTGTCATCACCACTACTATCATCATCATTTTGTACCTTTTGTTTACCCTTGGCCATGAGGCATAGGTGTGTAGGGGATGATGGTGGCGATGGCGGTGGAGATAGTGAAGAACCAATCACAAGAGCAGTCACCTTCTCTTTCTCATTTTCACTTTCACCATCAGATGATCCACTTGTTGATTCAATGTCCGTGAGCCAATCACCAACAATATAAGCCTTGCCATTCTTCATTTTGTGATACTCCTTACCATCTTTCTTCTTGTATGGCTTATTCTTCTTCTTCTCATCAACATCACTTGAGTCATCTTTCTTGCCCTTGTACTTCTTTTTGTACTTGTCTTTCTTGGGTTTGGGGCATTGATGAGATAGGTGACCAAGGTCTCCACAATTGTAACAATCCATTTCGGAGATGGGCTTCCTTCTACTACTAGTGAAAAATTTCTTCTTTTTGCCATCAAACTTGACACCATTCTTGTTTAGCTTTTTGAGCATCTTGGTGGTTCTCACCATGAGAGCAAGACTTGCATCATCAACTTCATCATCACTTGAACTATCATGAGCAATCTTTTCTTTGCTTCTCTTCTCTTGGCTAGCCTTGAATGGTAAATCTTTCTTCTTTGAGGATGAAGAGCCCTTTTGTGGAGTGATGTGCATGTACATCTCATGTGCATTGATCTTCCCCAATATTTGAGTTGGCGTAGCGGTGGAAAGATCACCTTGATGAAGCACCGTCACAATATGCCCATACTTGTCAATGGGGAGGATACTGAAGATTTTTCTCACAACATCGGATGGTTGCATTTGAGTGAGTCCAAGCTCATTGACCTCCACTACAAGAATATTCAAGCGAGAATACATTTCATTAGCACTTTCACTAGGAAGCATTTCAAATGAATTAAGCTTTTTCATCACAAGGTGATAGCATTTCTCACGCTCACTCTTGGTTCCCACATGGAGCACACAAATGTTCGACCATAGTGCATGGGCATCTTTGTGGTTCCGCACATGATTAAAGACGTCCTTGCAAAGGCCTCTAAAGAGGGTGTTTCTAGCCTTTGCATTCCACTTCCCGTAGTTTGCCTCATCACCAACAAGGTTAGTGGGGTCCTTAGGTTTTGGGAAGCCTTGTGTGGCAGCTCTATACACACCAACATCTATAGCCTCTAGGTACGCCTCCATGTGAATTTTCTAATAAGGAAAATCATCTTCGTCAAAGATGGGAGGGGGTCCATCCCTGTGGAACATCTTGCTCTAGGTGGTTAAGCCTAATTTAGAGCACTCGGCTCCGATACCAATTGAAAGGATGAAGATGCCCAAGAGAGGGGTGAATTGGGCTAATTCTAAATTTCTTGCAATAATTAAGCCCTACACTTAGCCAATTTCACCCCCTTGTGCCTAGAAGTGTTTCTATTGTTCTACCGTATAAAAGTTTTGCACCCTAGGTTTCAATCCTACTCAAGCATGACAATTCTAAGAATGTAAAGACATGAAATGAATTGCTCAAATGTAAATGCTCAAAGTAAAGAGAGGGAGAGGAACGTGGTGATGTTTTTCCAAGGTATCAGAGAGTTGCCACTCCCCTCTAGTCGTTGTTGGAGCACCCGCGTAAGGGTGTAGCTCTCCCTTAATCCGCGCAAGGATCAAGTGCTCTCTACAGGCTGATTCTTTAACACTCCGTCGTAGTGAATTGCCTACAACCGCTCACAGGACGACTTGGGTCATCCACAAGCTCCGCTAGATGATCACCAAGCTTTCAATCACCACCGAGCCATCTAGGTGATTGCGATCACCAAGAGTAACAAGCACAAACTCTCACTTGACTAAGACAAGCCTAATGAGAAAGGTGGATGCACACTTGCTACTCCCTATGCACTAATAAGGTCCTTAATCTTGGATTCCCAAATCTAAATCACCCCGCTAGGCTCTTGCACTCCCTTGCACTCTAAAGTGTTTCCTCAGCTGAACAAATGGGCAAGAGAGCTGAATTGGATGAGTAAGAGATGTATTTATACTCCCCCATTCAAAACATGACCATTACTGTCCAACTTAGCACATTTACGTAGTGATTGGACGCGCAGGTCTTCATGACCGGACGTACCGGTCAGTAGCCAACGGCTACAGTACGTCAAGCTGTTAGACTCGACCGTTAGAGTGACCGAACGCAGTGCCGAGTCCGGTCCTTCATGACCGGACACGTCTAGTCCTCAAATTTCATCTGGATGCTTACTGATGTTGATCGGACTCCGCAAGCCGAGCGTCCGCTCCTTACCTGTCCGGCGTCCGATCTTGCATAGAGCCGAGACCTCGTTGCTACAGTTGCGATCGTCTGTGCGTCCGGTGCAAATCACTGTTCAGCGACCGGTCGTAGTTTGTCTTCTGATGCCGGCTAGATGAACTGACTGGACTCGCACTGCTGAGTTCGGTATTTACCAAACCAGCGTCCGGTCAGTATATTTGCACTCCACTCACTTCCAATTCAACATCTTCGTGAATGAGTTTGTTTCCAATCGATCTTAGGGCAAACCCAGAGCTACCTAGTGCTAAGTTTGACAAGTTTGCACCACACCTAAACCATTAGACTCACATAGGTCAAGCTACTAGTTCATATCCCCCTTAATATTACGGCCAAATGAAAAACAAAGTCCTAAACTATTCTAAGTGTCTCTCCAACATCAAACGACACTTAGAACTAGTCCGCCCTTAACCTTGTCGGCCACCCTTTAAAAAATAAAACGATTTCCATCGACAGGCGCATGAAAACCATTATTGCCCAAACAATCATCATTACCATGACCTAACTCAAATTGCCTCTGTAAAACACACGCTAGTCACAGTAAACTCGTGTCGTCATTAATCACCGAAACCCAACTAGGGGCCTAGATGCTTTCAGTGAGGCTTAGGCAAGCAGCGGTGGCGAGTCAACGCCATGGTGATCACGGCGCCAAGGAGGGAGAGGGCGGCTAGGGCTTCAGGGAAGCCGAGCAACTAAAACTGTTGCTTGCTTAATTCCTTGAATCAACGTTTACAAATATATTTATCCTTCCAATGAGATTCTAAATTTAAGGAATAAATAATCTACTTGAGGAAATAACAAATAATGAGATAACCAGGCTACTACTATTAGCCCCCTAATACTAGGCGCCACCTCAGCCACTTGTGCGCTGGCGCCTGGTGTAGTGCACGCTGGTCATAACATTGCAATTCTGCAGCAATGTAACCAAAAACAAAATTGATTCTTCTACCAACAGTTCAATAATTCTATGTCTGTGTCTGTGAACAGGCTGTTGAGATGCAATTGAATTTTCAATATGGCCAGGCATGAATGGGTTCCGGTGAACAGACCTTGGCAATCTGGTTTACTCATTTTCTTGTGCCTGGCTCGTAGCACAATCCTGCATGGTGCTGATAGAGCCAAAGCTTCCAATTCTTATCTATTTATGTGGCCCTGCAAAATTGAGAACGAAGGTTTGGTTGAACAAACAACTGCTGGCTGTACCTTCAGTATCTTATTATGTGATTCTTCTACTGTCATTTATCAGCACTCTCCAACCAAACAAACAACTGGGTTCCATACCAAGCATCGTATTATCAAATCAGAGTCTAAATGTATCTTTAAGATTTATTATTTTCAATCTAAGGCAACTGGATATATATAATAATGTACCTTTACACTCCAGCTATGTCTAAAATAATAAACTTCCCAAGTGAGTGGTAATTGAGACAGGTATTATCTGGAGCTGGACCGTTAGCAACATATGGAAGCAGGTTTGACAAGGTTCTAGCTTCTAACTTGTTTACTACACATGAAAACCAGCTATGCAAATGACAGGATTGCGGGTCGGTAAAGAAAGAAAAGAAATTGATGATATGTCTCGTTTCCTTTGCAGAGATAATGCCCCTTTCAGGTAAGATTCAAGAAATTCCTCCTAAAAGTAATCAGCTAGTAGTGAAATTGCTTGAGATCACCTACCACCCTCTGCACCTAGTCTCAGATGCCCATATCAACTGCATTAGAGACACTGAAGATGATGACAAGAACCAAATAATTTAATCCAACAAGCAGGGCAGGGGAGAATCGAACCTTTGAGCAACAGCTCAAGGTCGTCGGACTGTTGGCAAGCGGATAGCAGCCTCTGTGCTCCGGCGCTAACCTGCGCATTGACGTCGCGGTGGTTGCTGACTTGTGCTTGCTTCTGCGTTGCACCCGCTGCCTCGAGTCCTCATCGACAAAAGCCGTTGTGGGATATTAAAAGGCTTTTTTTATTCAGGCCATTATAATTTTCCGAGTTACGAGAATCGCCATTACAATTCTCCTATTCGGAGATCTACCATTATAATTTCATCTCTCCCTCGTTCATGCCTTTTTCTACGGTTGCAGCGTATAAAGGCCCGCTGTCAGTCACATACCCATACAGGAAGGTATATGGACATTATGTCTCCGTCTTCTCTGTCAGACCGAGCGTGCCCGTGGCAGACAAGCACTCGCCGCGGCGATCTGCGCGTGAGCGGAGCGGCGGCGCTCGTCTGCGGTGGCCTGCGCGTGAGGGGGAGGGCTGCTCTCGCCCGCGGCAGCCTGCATGTGAGAGCGACGAAGCGCGCGAGAGCGACGGGCGCTCCTGGCCATTGTCCCTGCAGGCTGCAGGTTGGGGCGTGCAGTCATGGTGGAGGTAGCACAGCCCGTGCGTCACCTCCAGCGCGATCCGCACGGCCTCCAGCGTGATCCGGGTGCCCATGCGAGCAACTGCCGTCGCCGCCGCCCGCCCATGGCTGCGCAGCAGCAACCGCCACCGCAGCAGCAGCAGCGGGTGCGCGGGCAAGCACCTGCAATCCGAGCATGGCGGGTGACTGGACAGCAGTGTCTCCATGTCGATCGAGCTGATGTTCTCGCCGCCGGATAGGATGATGTCCTTGGCCCGGCCGACCTGAAGAATGCTCCCATTCGGATTGTTAGGATAATCATGACTTTGAGTGTGGGTCAGTTGGTTAGTTAGCGTGTGTGTGCATGCATTCTATTTTTAGTTTGTTAGCTGAGTCAAGGACTCAAGGTGGTGGACGAGTCTTTAGGAGCTAGCAGCTAGCGTTGAAGGCATGCAGTGGAGGAGCGAGCACAGAAGAGGGCTGAGCGGTTCATGCGGATCATGGGTGTCCGTCGTGCACGCAGAGTTCGTGGCTCTTGCATGAGCTAAGGCCATGGGCTATACAAGCCAATGTGATGTGTCAGCTCAACCTGAGCCAAGTCGTGTGTTTGAATAACAGAAGCCAAGATACAGGCGCTCGTCGCCGCGGCGTTCGTCATCGGCAAGTCTATGTCTATTGTTCATGTTCTCGTGATCGTCTGTCGACCTTGGTTCCAACAATTGGTATCAAGAACCTAGGTTAGGGAGTGAAGAGCAAGTTGAAGATGTCGACGTTGAGAATCAGAGACTCGAGCTCCAACAGCCCCGGCGAAGGCGCACCACGTACATTCATGGTGGAGCACGTCATCAGTGGCATGGCAGAGATCCCAAAGCCTCATCATGGGATTCGTTCATGCCGGTGGCGGCTGGCATGAGGTGGCGATCAACGGCGGCAGCACGCTGAGTCACTAGGCCGTGTGTCGGTCCATGAGTGCATGCCTGTGGCGGCACAAGGCACCATGGCAATGGTCCATTCGTCGGTTCCTGCCTTGGTACGACTATGGCATGCTAGTGGTGGCAGCGTTCGCCAGCAGCTATGCGATGAAGCTCTGAGCCATGTGTGGGTCTGTGGAGGTGCGGGGCACGCAGTTGCCTTGGTGAGGCAGAGCCAGAGTATCTGCGTGTGTCACTGGTCAGTGTAACGGCGTGTGTCGCCGAGAAGAAGGCTGCGGCGTTCGCGCGGAGATGGGGCGTGCAGAGGTGGCCACGTCAGGTCACGAAGTCGTAGCGGCGATGTCCTGGGGTCTGAACCGCGGCAAGCATTGTTGTTAGAGTCGGTGTTAGAGTATGGGTCTCCGGTGGCTTGGGTGGACTCAGGAACACAAGAATCATAGAGAGGACGCAACGGTTTATCCTGGTTTGGGTCAATCGGTGCCCTACGTCCAGCAGCTGATGATCCTTATACTCAAAAGCACCCAAAATCGAGGGATTACAACAGGGTTGTAGAGAGATTTGGTAGGGGGTTAGCTCGGTGCTAATCCTAAGGTTGCCTCGCCGCCGGTGGTGCCTGTTCCTCGTCGGAGAGGAGGAAGACGACAGGATGCGGTGGAGGAGCTCTCGGTGCCCCTCAGTGGTTTGCCTTGCTCTTAGTGCTGAGCAGAGGCCAAGGAATGGAATAGAGTGGAATGATATGTCCTCTCCTTCCCCCCTCCCCTAGGTCCAACCTTATCCCTTATATAACGAGATAGGTCGGGTACATGGCGGTTTGGGGGAACTAGTCTATGGTCTACATGCGCTAGACTCTAGGAGGGCCCTACAACAATGCACTGTGGATCGTGGTGGTGTCGTGGAGCTGAAGAAGCCTTGGGCGCCGTCCGACGGCTCTGTTCTAACACTCTGCGTATCAGGCTGTGTTGGCTTGGACCGGCCTCCCCCGGGTGGACGTTCGGGAGTCTTCTTGGCGGTGAAGGAGGTCGTCTTCAGGGGCTGACGCGTAGGCCCGGTGGCCTTGGAGCCCCTGGAGGCCATTGGGAAGCTTTGTCTTCTTGTGTCACGCCCCGTGCGTGATCTTGTCGGAAAAGTGGCCGGCAATGCCATGACCTAGGGGCAGCGCTAGGAGCCCCCGAGCTTCGGTAGCTCGGGGCATGTCTTCTTGCGCCTGGGCCTTGGCTGGCATCATTGGTGGGGCAGGAGCCAAGAGCTGGTCTGGTGTGTTGTCATAGATCGGGAGCCTTGGGGCTCGGGCAAGCCCCCAAGCCCCAAGCAGAAGTCGTGGTGGAGTCAGGCTTGGCTGGGTTTCTTCTCCAGAGGGTGCGTGCGAGTGTACCTGATGCGTATAACCCCCAAGCCCCTAGGTGATCTTGGAGGGGTCGATCGGGGGGTCTTCTTCATTTGGGAGCCACTGGACCCGAGGCTTAACATACCCATATGTTAGGATCTTGTCATGCGGCTGTGGCGATAATGACAACGGCAGCTGCAGCAACTCCAGGAACGGCAAGTTAAGATTAATGGGAGTTTGTTAGGATAATCATGACTTTGAGTGTGTTCAAGTCAGTTGGTTATTTAGCGTATGTGTGCATGCATTCTATTTTTAGTTTGTTAGCTGAGTCAAGGGCTCAAGATGGTGGCTGAGTCTTTAGGGGCTAGCAGCTAGCGTTGAAGGCAATGGGATAAATTAGCCAATGTGAGAGGGCTGAGCGGTTCATGCGGATCGTGTGCATCCGTTGTGCATGCAGAGTTCGTGGCTCTTGCATGAGCTAAGGCCATGGGCTATATTAGCCAATGTGATGTGTTAGTTCAACCTGAGCCGAGTCATGTGTTTGAATAATAGAAGCCAAGATACAGACGTTCATCGCCATGGTGTTCGTCGTCGACAAGTCTATGTGTATTGTTCATGTTCTCGTGATTGCCGTCGATCCTCGGTTCCAACATGAATGCCGTTGAAGGTGTTTGGGTAGTGGGCGAGCTCATACACGCACCACGTGCAGCTGGTGCTATCGCTCAAGGGCCTAGAGTTTGACTATGTGGAGGAGGACCTGGGGAACAAGAGCGACAAGGTGCTGCACCAAATCCCTGTGGACAAGAAGGTGCACGTGCTCGTCCACAGTGGCCGCGCACTCTCGGAGTCTGTTATTGTCCTCAAGTACCTCGATGGGGGAGGACCAGGACGTGGTGGTGCGCTAGGTCCACGAGAACCTAGCCGCGATTGAGGCCGAGCTCTGCGATGGCATGTTCAGGGGCCGCCACATCTTCAGGGCAATGAGGTGGGCCTATTGGACATTGTTCTGGGTTGTGGCCCCTACTGGCTGGTAGTGTTCGAGGACGTCACCGGGGTGTGGCTCATGGACACTGACTCCTTCCTACGCTTCCATGCCTGACTGCGTGACATTGAGAGACCTCTCCATCTCCGCCATGTCAAAGAAGTACGTGAGCTACGTCGCAGGGCTACCAGCTCATCGCTGCAGCGTGGCGTCCAGGCACACCAGCGTGGCGCCGACTAGGAGCCCATCAGTGGCACACCTCTCTCGTGTTGGAGGCTACCCGTGGGGGTCAGAGTGGAGCGGCGGCGCTCCCGCGGTAGCCGTGAGAGCGACAGAGGGTTTG
Source organism: Miscanthus lutarioriparius (assembly GCA_904845875.1). Taxonomy (NCBI): domain Eukaryota; kingdom Viridiplantae; phylum Streptophyta; class Magnoliopsida; order Poales; family Poaceae; genus Miscanthus; species Miscanthus lutarioriparius. Next base: position 77,963,012 of record CAJGYO010000005.1, read on the forward strand.
GTCTGATGGAGGAGCCAGGGACTGGATGTTTGTGTCCCTTCCTGTACACATACATGCCTGACAGTGGGCCCTTATACTCACAGCCATAGAAAATGGCATGGACGAGTGTGGGGGTATAACCCCAATACTAGCAGGGCTATACATGGGCCAAGCCACTAGGGGAAGTCTAGCCCACAAGACGGTGCGTGGGGCATGCCACTAGTGGAGGCCTAGCCTACAAGACGACACCGTGCGAAGCACGACATAGGTCGGCGTGCCTCATAAGACTACATGAAGATCTTTGGTGATCTAGGAAACCTGCTCGGATATGCTAGATCCCGTAATATATGTAACTTCGTATCTTGTAAAACCGATCAGGATAGAAACAACCGATCTATAACCCTACCCCCTAGGCTATATAAGGCGGTTAGGGACCCCCTCATTTTCATCTCATCTCTCATAATACAATCCACAAAGACATAGGACATTGGGTATTATGTCAAGCTGACGGTCTGAACCTGTCTAATCACTGTCTCTTGCGTTCTGTGTTACCATCCGGTTCCCTCACACGCACCTCCACTGATTCATCTACTTCCGTGGGCATACCCCTTGGTAGACTGCCGGATGTATTTCATCGATAGTGGCATGCCAAGTAGGGGCTGTGCGTGCTAAAATCATGGTGAACCAGATGGTCACCTTCCTAAGCTCCATGGAATTTCTCGAGCCATGCCAGATCTTCATGGTCAGATCCATGACCTAGGTCATCGGCCCCGATGGCAACGGGGAGATCATGGAGGCAGTGGAGGATCACCCCATGCCCTACCACTAGGTTGGGAGATCCATCAGCAATGATGATCTGATCACATCCATCGATCGGGTCACAAACCACTTAGCGAAATGTCAGCTCCTCGTGGATTTGGTCTTAGATCAATCTAGAGCAAGCTATGAATTTCCCGCACTCCAAGATCACCAAGTCACTGCAACCAAGCGGCCTACTCAAGCACATCGTTCAAGGCGGCTAGATTCCGATCTGGTGGTCACGGCCGCTTCAGAGGGGCGCATGGTGCGGCGCCGACCACTTACCGCTACCGACCTACGTTTGGCCGATTACGAGGCCCTGATGGAGGACCCACTGAAGCCCTATCCCTTTAGGCTAGAGGGTGCGGGATCTTCATAATAGAACACCATCCACCACCTCTTTGTCAACCACGTCGAGTGCAACCACATCACCAACCTCTACATGATTGACCCGACTAACTCCGGTCAGCCCGTGCCTGTGTCAACATGGTGGCTGTTTGCCAGCACTTGGATGATCCCTCTCTTTTGACTGAATCTCTCCACAATGTTCTGAATGAGAGCCTCGACGATTATTCAGAGGGCTCAACCAAGACCATATCAAGCTTCCCTGCTTTCCCTCCGCGCTTCGGGGGCAAGATTTTCGAAGTCAGCCACAACAGTGTCACCAAGGACGGCAAAACCACTGAAGAGCACGAAGCTCGTCTAGCGAAGAACGTCGATCGCCAGTGTCGCCGAGATGCAAAAGCAGCCCAAGGGGCCGACAAGGATGGTCACGGCCCGTCCTGCCATCAACGTAATCTAGAGGAGGCATTTGACATGGTGGGTGACCAGCCAGTCTATGAGACTCCAAGCGCCAATCTAGCTGTCATTTTCAATGAGCTCGACAAACTCCCTCACACTCCAAAGGTCGAGAAGGTCCGAGCACATATCATAGCAGCGCAAGTCCAAGTCAACGAGTTCTAAAACGATGCCCCATCTCATTCCACTACATCAGGTCATAGCTTCCACTCTCTCCACGATGGAGGAGGCCAACATCACTGCGCCGAGGGCCCCTGACCTCAGGCTAGAGGTCCCTACCCCTATAGAGAATCTAGAGGCAACTATTAAGCTCATTCACGCCACGATGGCCACCCACCGTGCCCCCAGGGAGGTCAGGCGGCAACAGCAACTAGGAGGTCAATCAACCCCTCCCTCGTGACCTTCATGACCACATCAACATCGGCGCAGATGTCCGATGCTGCATCAAAAATAGTAGGTCCACAAGCTACGAAGCAGAGATGGAGCGTCGCTAGCAATTCGATGCCAAACATGAGGGATTTGCTACCCATCAAGCACCACTTCCAGCCGGCACATCAGGGCTTCGCCCCTTCATGGAAAGGCTCAGAGCCGTTCGGTGGCCTATGGGTTTCAAGGTTCTTGGTGTTAACACCTATGATGGAAAGGCCAACCCCGCTTAGTGGCTAACTCTATATGAGATTGCCATGAGAGCCGTAGGCGAAGACAAAGATGTCATGGTGAACTATCTACCCATCATGTTTAACTAGTCTGTGAACAACTAGCTCCTCAGCCTATGGGAGAATTCCATCTGATCTTGGGATGACCTCAAGAAAGTCTTCACCGACAAGTACATGGCTACGTTCGAGCAACCCGGCACCAAGTATGACCTGGAGAAGCTTCATCAATCCTATGGGGAGTCCCTACGTGACTTCATTAGGCGCTTCTCAGAGACAAGAAATTCCATTCATAACATCACTGACGTCGAGGCCATCGCCACTTTCACCAAAGGGCTCTAGCACGAGCAACTCCATGGCAAACTATACCGCAAGAGGCCCACAACCATCGGTGAACTGATACAAACAGCAGATGGATAGGCCGACATCGAAGAAGCCAAATGGGTTGCCCGCTCCACTCACTACCAACACCGCAATGATGACCATCGTGAAGACAGGCGCTATGATGACCGCGACCACCGCCGTGATGACCAAGACTACTGCGATGGCCGCGACCGCCACCAAGATGACCACGAGCCCAGGCGTGACGACTGCCTGATAGCTTGAGAGGTAGACAAGGCCATCGTCGTCGGCCTGATAACTCCATCAACACCGTCAATGCCCATGCCAAGCGCACCTACAACACTAATTTTGGCAAGCTACTAGGCGGCCCATGCCCTATCCACAAGGATGCCAACCACACCATGCGAGAGTGCAGAGGCCTAAAGACAGCGCTCGGTGGCGAATCAACAAAGAAGCCACGACATGACGACGATGAGACCAAAGATGGTCAAGGCAGAGAACGAGGCAAGAGCAAGGGCCCAACCTACCAGGACCCCACCAAGACCGTCACCACTATCTTTGGTGGGAGAGCTATCTCTGAACACAAGCGGGAGTAGAAGCTTGTAGCCCAATGTGTCATGTCGGTCGCTACATATCATGGCCCCATCGCTGATCCCAAGTACCTCGACTAGTCGGAGCACCCGATCACCTTCTCCAGGGCCGACTAGTGGTCGGATATCCCATACCTAGGGCATTTCCCACTCGTCCTAGACCCCATCATCAAGGACGTGTGCTTCCAGAAGGTCCTCATCGACAGAGGGAGCGCCCTCAACATCCTGTTTGCTGGGTCCCTAGAGGAGCTAGGGATTAAGAAAGAAGACCTTACCCCCATGGACTCTCCATTCTGGGGGATTGTTCCCCAAAAAGCATCCCTACCTCTAGGATAGATTACACTATCAGTACAATTCAGCGCTGCCAAGTACTTCCGCGTCGACTACATCAACTTCTTGGTTGCCGATTTCAACACAGCGTACCATGCCATCCTTGGCCAACTAGCTCTCGCCAAGTTTATGGTCGTGCCACACTGCACGTACCTAGTGTTGAAGATGCTGATGAAGCAGAGGGTCCTTTCCCTTTGCGCCAACCTCGACTTTGCCTACTCCTACGAGAAGGAAAGCTTCACGCTCGCTGAGGCTACCAACATCTCCATCCGCATGTAGGACTGCCTCGTGTCTTCACAGTAGATTTCCCCGAAGGACCTGGAGATCCCAACCATGGAGGCCACCAGAGCATCAACCAAGTCCAAGGAGGTGAAGGAAGTGGTCCTCATCCCCGGTGACCAGTCTAAGACTGCTCGGATTAGGGCAGACCTCGATCCCAAATAGGAAGACACGCTCATCAGTTTCCTAAGGGAGCATGTTGACATGTTAACATGGAAATGGGTGGACAAGCATGACATGCCTCGGGAGCTAATCGAGCACTCCTTAAATGTCTTGGCGACCGCTAAGCCGATCAAGTAGAAGCTTCGACGATTCGCTCAAGACAAAAAAAGACCATTAGGGTAGAAATAACCCGACTCTTAGCTTTCGATTTTATCAACGAGGTGTATTATCCGGAGTAGTTAGCCAACCTAGTTCTTGTAAGAAAAAATAATAAAGAATGGAGAATGTGCATTGATTACACCGATCTCAACAAACACTGCCCTAAAGACCCCTTCGGCTTACCTTGCATTGATGAGGTCATAGATTCTATAGCCGGTTGCGAGCTCCTATGCTTTTTATATTGCTACTCTGGTTATCACCAGATTGTGCTGAAGGAAGAAGACCAGATTAAGACATCATTCATTTGGGCTCAAGAACGCGGGTGCAACTTATCAAAGAGCCATCCATCGCTGCCTCAAGGGCTAGATCAGCAAGAACGTCAAGGCTTACATCGATGATGTGGTGGTTAAGTCTAAGACTACCGACACCCTCATCGCTGACCTCACCGAAGTTTTCAAAGCCCTAAAAGTATACCGATGGAAGCTGAATCCCACTAAGTGCATTTTTAGCGTTCCATCCGGTATCCTACTAAGCAACATCATCAGTCACCGTGGCATCGAAGCCAACCCTGAGAAGATAGCGGTGGTGACCCACATGAAGCCACCGACCTACGTCAAGGACGTCCAGAAGCTAACGGGGTGCATGGCGGCTCTAAGTCATTTCATATCCCGTCTAGGCAAAAAAGGACTCCCTTTCTTCAAGCTACTCAAGGCTCCAGAGAAATTTGTCTGGTCGGAGGACGCTGACAAGGCATTCACCGAGCTCAAGCGGTTCCTCACCACACCTCCAATCATGACTGCCCCCCCAAAAGGATGAAACTCTGCTAATCTACATCGCAGCGACCAACCAGGTAGTTATCACCACCATCGCTGTTGAACGAGAAGAGGCCGGACACGCATACAAAGTCCAGCACCCAGTCTAGTTCATCAGTGAGGTCCTAAACGAGTCTAAGACTCGCTACCCCTAGGTCCAGAAGCTGTTGTACGCTATCCTAATCACATACCAGAAGCTCCATCACTACTTCGATGCCTACCACATAGCGGTAGTCACTGAGTACCACTCGGTGACATCCTCCGCAACAAGGAAGCCAGTGGCCACATCATTCAATGGGCGGTCGAGGTCGGCACCTATACCATTGACTTCAGGCCTCGCCACACGATCAAGTCATAGGCGTGTGCCGACTTCATCGCCATGTGGACGAATATGTAGACTCATGTCCCAGTCGACCACCCCGAGCACTGGACCATGAACTTCAATGGGTCTCTCAACCTTGACGGTGCTGGGGCAGGTGTATATTTCATCTTGCCATCTGGGGATAAGCTTTGCTATGTCCTTCGCCTACACTTCTGAGCATCCAATAATACCACTGAGTATGAGGCGGCACTTTATGGTCTCCGTATAGCTGTTGAGCTTGGCGTTAAATGCCTCTAGGTGTATGGGGACTTCGCACTCATGATCAATCAGCTCAACAAGGATTGGAATTGCACCAATGAGAAGATGGACGCTTACTGCGCCGCGATAAGAAAGTTAGAAGACATGTTCTACGGCATCGAGTACCACCATGTGGTCTGGGCTGACAACCAAGCAGCCGATGAGCTATCAAAGTTAGGGTTGACCCAAGCCAAAGTTCTAGCTAGAGTGTTCTTCTAGGACCTAGTGATGCCATCCATCAATTAGGGGCAAGAAGGCATTGAAGAAAAGACATCTACCGAGCCGTTACTCGCATTGGTCCCTGGCCTGAGCAGTGATTGGAGGGAACCTTTCATCAAGTACCTCACCACTATAGATGTCTCAGGTGACAACACAAAGAGAGAACGCCTCACTCACCGCAGCAAGCATTACGTCCTAGTCGAAGGAAAGTTATATCGCAAGAACGCCAAGGGAGAGCTACTCTAGAAGTACGTTTTCGTGGAAGAGGGCGAGAAGATACTCAAGGAGATCCACGCCAGCACTTGCGGCAATCACATAGCCTCTAGAACACTAGTCGGCAAAGCCTTCCGAGCTGGTTTCTATTGGCCTTCAGCGGTTGTCGATGCTGAGGCATTCGTTGGCCGGTGTGAGAATTGTCAGATTTTTGCTAAGCAAATCCATGTCCCGGCCCAGGCCTTGCAAATGATTCCTACGTCTTGGCTCTTCGCATGTTGGAGACTGGATATGATTGGGCCCTTCAAGCCCATGTTGGGAGGTTTCCGCTGGGTCTCCGTTAGCATCGACAAATTCTCCAAATGGATCGAATACAAACCCCTAGTCCAAGCTACAGCGAAGAAGGCAGCCGAGCTGCTTGATGACATCATTCACCAGTTTGGTCTATCGAACATCATCATCACTGACTTGGGGTCCACGTTCACTGGTGCCAATTTCTAGGACTTCTGTGACGAAAGGTGCATCTCAGTTAAGTATGTCTCGGTCACGCACCCCAGGGCTAATGGCCAAGTTGAGCGCGCCAACGGCATGATTCTCGACGCGTTGAAGAAGAGGCTCTACAAGAATGAGCAGAAGCACCCCGGCAAGTGGCTCAAGGAATTGCCAGCTATGGTCTGGGGACTAAGGACCCAGCCCAGTCGCAACACTAGTGTCTCCCCATACTTCATGGTTTTTGGCTCCAAGGCCATTTTACTAGCTGACATCACTTTCTAAGCACCTAGAGTGGAGAACTACAACGAAGAAAACTCCGACCAAGCCTAGCTCATTGAGTTGGATAGCCTAGAGGAGGAGCGCCTAGTTTCGTGTGTTCAGACAGCGAAGTACATTAACAGCATGCGATGATACTACAACCGTAATGTCAACGATCGATTCTTCGTGGTTGGAGACCTAGTGCTTCGCAAGAAGTAGAAGACCGATGGGATGCACAAGCTATCTTCACCCTAGGAGGGCCCCTTCATCGTCAAGGCGGTCACCCGACCAGGTTCCTATAGGCTATGTGACATGGATGAAAGAGATGTCCTAAATTCTTGGCACATTGATCTTCTTAGGCGTTTCTATCCTTGAAGGGTCTCCTTTCAAAGATATGTACCATTCATATTCGAGTATTCAATAAAGATTTTGTTCTAATGCGTCTCCATATTGTTATCTTCATGCTTTTTTCTAAGCGATTCTGTTTCTACGTAGAACATCTTAAAGATGACATGCCAACTACACCTAAGGCAAATGCCCAAACAGACACGATGCTCGGACGCCTCCAGAGACAACCCTATCTCTGACTTCTCCGTGCATGTGCATGAGCATCCGCCCTCTGTGTCATGGGTGGTCGGTAGCAGTTCCTTAGTGATGCCATGTTCTTCCCACACACACACTACCCCTATGCCCCGCGTTATGGTTAATAGGCTAGCTAGGGCTGAGGACTCACCTATACACTACTGATTGGATGGTTTATATCAAATATAAACACAAACATACCATAAACAACAAGTGTTCAACAAAAGTTGCTAAGCACTTTTGTACAACGATTCAACATGACTTTTTTCTAATCTACGAAGCACTGCTCCCCCCTTCACCGAACAACTCAACATCTTTGGCCAACCTCTTCGTTGGCTCTTCCGCATCGTCTTCTAGCTTGTCAATCTTCTCCGCGTCCATGCCCTGCCCGTACCCAGTCACCACCCATCGGAGATCCACTGAAGGGTAGTTTGACCATAGCTGCGCGAGTGCGTGGATGATGACTCCATGCATGGCGCTGCATGCGAACTCCTTGAAGTCTGCCCATGCTATATGGCAATGATCCATGACCGACTGGTACAGCCCGTCGCCAGGCAGCCGTGCCCCCTCGGGTTGCTGAAGACCGACGTAGTCTAGCATGGGCTAGATTCCTACGATCATCGTCTCTAGCTTGTCATCATGGGCTTTCACTTGTTCCACGAGCACCTAGAACTGTGCTTTGGCCTAGTGTGGCTACTCTACAAACAAGACAACCATATGCTAAGCATGCGCCTAACACCGCACAAGTCAAAATTGCGTGAAAACACTCACGTCGAAGATCTTCAGTGACTTTCTCGGCCTTCTCCTCTGCTTTCTCCTTCGCCTCCTGAAGCTAGCCAAAGGCCTCCTAGGAAAGGCTGAGCTCCATCTCCAGTGCTGTATATAATAGTCAGATGTCTCACAATGCTGAATACCAGCAAAGCGAAATTCTGAGACCTACCTTTCTACCGATCGGTGCTATGGCTAAGCTGCTCGGCCATCGACTGGCCCTCCACCTCCATTTGCTGACACTCCTTCTCCAATGCCAGAACCTTCACCTCTAGGTCCTCCCTATGGTGGTGCTCTTGGAGCAAGCACGCCTGGAGGTCTTTCACCAATGCTTGCAGACTCTTGTTTTCCTCTAGTATTGGAATCGTCTCCTCCAGCTGCCGCCAGCGCTGCTCCAACACCTTCATCACATTCTGCAGTGGGCAAACGGATTAACAAACTACACTCCTTAAAGGACAAAAAAGATCTCTTCAGGCTTACCTCAATATGGACCATCATCGATGTCAGATCAGCCCTCAGCTTCTTTGTCTCCGCGCTCGCCTCCCCCTCCTACAGCATGTCAAACTCTTCGCCACGCTGAATGACCGTGTGGAGAAGTTGGGTAGGCGAGGTGGGCTCCTGCACTATCTCTTCAATATCAATGGTGGATGCTAGCAAAGGTGCCCTCCTTGGCTATTGCAGTGCTCAGACAGAGTGTCTGAGCGCAACTCCCGCCATTGACACCGCTGCAGATGATGCTTGTTCAACAACCTCGGGTGGACCTTGCGCCACACTACTCGGCGCGTCCCCCATAGACTCCATACCTACTCTGGCAAGGCCACTCGATGTCTTCGCAGCATCCCATGCCTTCTCTACGCCAGGATCACCCTTGTCATGCAATCCGCTGCTAGGCAAGGTTGGTCCAGTTGTTGAGGGCTCCTCCATAGTAGGGGCAGTCGGTTCCACAACCGTCGGTTGCTTCACATTGGGGGCAACTAGATTCATCCTTGCTTGTGCTTGCTTGGCATGGGGAGCTGCCGGCTCCTCCGTGTACCTTCTGTCATCAGTAGCCAATGGCTGTAGGACCTCCGTCGACTCCGCACTACAACAAGCAAAAAAATCATCAAGAAGCAAACCACCGTGCGGAAGAAATACGGCAAACAAATAACGCACTTACAACTGGGACTCCTGCTGCATAGCTCAGAACCTATGTCCCCACCGAGAACCAGTCTGCCTAGTAGCCGAACCGCCCGGTGTCTCCACCGCTGCCACTAGAGTCTCCTGCGTGGTCTTGGGGACTGCGGTGGTTGCCTACGCTGCCGCCACTAGAGTCGTCCATGTGGTCTCGGGGACTACGGTAGCCATTTGGGCTATCATTGATGGTGCCATCCGAGCTGCTACTGCTGGTGCCACCAACTTGTTGTCGGGTGTTGTCGCTGCAACCTCCTATGTCCGCCGCCTCTCGTGCATCTCTGCCCCAGCCGATGTAGACGACGGGGGTGTCATGGCCCTTGATGAAGGAGGCGCCGCTTGTCCATCACCGTCCAATGAGCTCGACAGCACCACTCGCCATCTTCGAAGCTGGGCGGATGCTCCTATGCTTACCGGCCTCTCCTCACGGTGAGATGATCCAGCTGTTTTTCTTCTTTTCAGGGATAGCTCCTCACCAACTGGCCACTTCCCCTGGAGCTTCTTGTGGACATACAGTGTCCGCTCATCTTCTTCTCCATCGTCAAGGTCGGTCGAGCTATCCTCGCCAGCCTCCGGGCTAGTTTGACACTAAGGACTACTCAGCCAGACATCAACGCCCCTCAGCCAGTCAGCTGACGGCACTACCGAGAAGTATACTGCACGATCCTGCCCACGAATCTTTAGGAAAATGAAAGAGTATATTGGAACAGATAAGGGATCAAGCAAAATTAAAAAGAAGACTCTTACCTATGGTGGGAGGGTCCCTACATTGAAGGCCCTCTGCTGATCGTTGATCCTATGATGCCCCGTGAGGTTAAACAACAATCCAATTCACCGCATGACTTCATCCCAGTTAATCAGCTCGGGCACCTCACGGGTATCATCAGTATCTCCCTGGAATTTATATCTGGGATATGCTCTCTCCTTGCTAGGCTGGCATCGCCGAAAAGTGAAGTTCGTCGCTACTATGACCCCATCCACCCTTCTCCGATCAATCAGTGCCAATAGCTTCATCACTTGCTCCATCCCATTGGCACCAGGTCTCTCCGACCACTTGGCGTTGCTCATGAGAATCTGATCAATGTTGCATGCCACATAGTGTTCCCCTGTAGCATGTTGAACCATCGATGCGCCCAATACTTCACATTTGTGTTCAATTGGGTAGCGATGTATTGGCCAACCATCCCGCCTCGAAGCTGCAAGTACGCGCTACCTACGATCCTAGATCATGATCCCCCTAGGCTTTCAAACAGAAGAAGTGGCGAAAGAGATCAAAATGCGGAAGAATGCCAATATAAGCTTCGCAGAAATGGATGAAGACAGAGACATGATGGATGGAATTTGGGCCTAGATTGCAAAGACTAATCTCGTAATCCATCAATCCATGGAGGAACGGATGGATCGAAACACCAAATTCGAGATAGAAATAATGTTCAAAAACTACTAATTCATCACCACGAGGAGTCAAAAAGCTCTCAACAAGAGCCGGATGCCATCCCGCCGTCTCCCTATCGGGCAGCACGCCGTCTTCCACCATCCGATTGAGCGCTGCCTCGTTGCTGATGGACTCCACCCATTCCTTGGCATGATTGAGCTCGCATGATGCCCTACTCGAACCGCCATGGTTTCTTTTGGGCACCATCTAACAGATCCATGGCCTGGAGGAGACTGTGCGCTTGTGGTTGCAGTTGCTAGGCGAAGCAGTGTGGGCACGAGGAAGAAGATGAAGTGGCAGAGAGAAAGTGGGGAATGTGCGCCGGGGTCGCGGAGCTCTTATAATGGTTCAACCCCTGACCCTCCACCTTCCAGGGTTTTTGGGAAACAATGCCCGCCACACCGCATTCTCTCCCGACATCTCCTTGTGTCGCTGGGCTGTTGGTGGGCCACCGTGTCAAACCATGTCAAGCGCGGATTGATATTCAACGCTAAGCGTTGCTATGACACGATATTTTCTTTCTCTGACCCTACTACAAGATTTCTTCATAATCTTCCAGCACGCTCGGGGACTAGGTGTGTACGCGTCATCTAGCGATGACTGTACTGTTTTTCTTAGCTCAGCTGGGAACTGGTTCAGCACTTGAAGACTACTACTTTGGACCCTGGAACCATGAGACTACTTCACCTAGTGTTAGGCTTGGGGACTAAGTGGGCACACTTCACCTTGCGGTGAATATGCTTATTTCTTTGACTTAGATCTCTTCAAAGCGGCTAAGTTCTTCCGCGCTAACTAAGTCAAGGACACCACGCAACCAACTTCGACGCTCGGAACCTAAGTGGGCACACTTCACCTAAGATGGAGACTTTAAATTTTTTTACTTGAGCTCCTTACATCCTTCTAACAAGTGTGCTCGGCTCCAGCAACCAGACAAATAGCTCGGACGCATGGCCAGATAGCTCGGATGCATGCTCAAACAGCTCGGACGCGTGTTCAAACAGCTCGGACGGCATGTTTAGCAGCTCGGTTGCATGCTCAATAGCTCGGACAAGCTCAACACGGTGTTGCTCAATGGATGCAAGCCGCTCGAGAACTAGCTATGGGGGTATAACCCCTAATACCAGCAGGGCTATATATGGGCCGAGCTGCTAGGGGAGGTTCAGCCCACAAGATGGCGCATGGGCCACGCCACTAGTGGAGGCCTAGCCTACAAGACGTCGTGCAAAGAATGACACAGGTCAGCGTGCCTCGTAAGACTGCGTGAACATCTTTGGTGATCTAGGAAACCTGCTCGGATATGCTAGATCCTATAATATCTATAACTTCCTATCTTGTAAAACCGATCAGGATAGAAACAACTGATCTGTAACCCTACCCCCCAGGCTATACAAGATGGGTAGGGACTCTATGGGGGTATAACCCCCGATACCAGCAGGGTTGTACATGGGCCGAGCTGCTAGGGGAGGTCCAACCCACAAGACGGCGCATGGGCCACGCCACTAGTGGAGGCTCAGCCTACAAGACGACGCCGTGCGAAGCACGACATAGGTCGGCGTGCCTCGTAAGACTGCATGAAGATCTTCGGTGATCTAGGAAACCTACTCGGATATGCTAGATCCCGTAATATCTATAACTTCCTATCTTGTAAAACCGATCAGGATAGAAACAACCAATCTGTAATCCTACATCCCGGGCTATATAAGGCAGGTAGGGACCCCCTCATTTTTATCTCATCTCTCATATTACAATCCACAAAGACACAGGACGTAGGGTATTACGTCAAGCTAATGGCCTGAACCTCTCTAATCACTGTCTCTTGCGTTCTATGTCACCATCTAGTTCCCTCACGTGCACCTCCACCGATTCATCTACTACCATGGGCATACCCCTCGATAGACTGCCGGACGTATTTCATCGATAACGAGAGCGGTGAAATTGTAATGGCAGATCTCCGAATAGGTGAATTGTAATGGCGTTTCTCAGAACTTGGAAATTTGTAATGGCCTAAATAAAAAAACCCCATATTAAAACAAGCGACCAAGTGTCGGATCAACTCCTCCCTTCAGAGCATCCGGTCGTCCTTCACCTGATCTGGCTGTTACTTCACCTCCGCAGGAGAGGGAGATCTTCTTGATGGCTGATGTGGGGGCCGCCCATGGTGTGGAGAGGATAGGATGTGGAGGTAAAGTAGGCCCAGAGTGGAGGGAGCATAGCACACCCACGCCCACATGGTGGTAGCGGAGGAAGGCGAAGAGGTGGATCACGTCACTGGTTTCGTGAGGCAACAGACGCCGAAGAAAGTTCCGTGTTGAATTTTTTCTAGAAAGTCGATTGGCAGACATTGGAATAGAGCCGAGGATCACTTGGTTGGGCGCAGCGCATTATGCGATGCGAGGTGGAGGCACATTGAAGCCTGTGGGATGATCCAAAAAAGCCTGGCCGTTAGATCGAGTTGAAGTCTACAAGGGAGAATGAGGAACCATTGATTTTAATGATATCAAAATTCTGGGTACAAAATTTTTGGTGCACGATGGTTGAACTATCTCTGCGGGGGACATAAACCTAGGGGAACCTAGTATAATTTCAATTGGTCCCTTATAGTACATATATAGAAGATAGATACATTCTTATTTTCCCAATCAATGCATATTAAATCTCATTGATACCTGCTGTTGACGTCGGAAGTGATCCGAATCAAACACCAAAACGGCTTTGGACGCCCAGGCCGCTATGGACCAAAGAATGCAGTGAGGATGTCACTCTTTGGTGGTGAAGAACGGAGAGGTCTTTACAAGCAAACCACCAAAGGATAACCAACATGCTTGCGTGATGAAGAATCGGCTAGTTTTCAGGCAAACTAGGAAAGAAACCGTTGAAGCTCTCGCTCGAGAGGGACCCCGTCAGGGCAAGGATGTCGCCAGGATGCCCTAGGTCGGCCGGCAAGCCTAGGGTGCCATCCTTGGTCATCGGATCAAGGGATGAACAGCATGGGGTTGGAGAAGAGGGCAAAAGGGTTGAAGTAGAGGTCGTAGATTGATTTGTTCAACGATTGGATAGATGGGAACTCAATCGGTCGTGATCCTTTCATATATATAGAGGGGCATAGATGCAATCTAGGAGGCGGTGGAGAACCAACATAATGAGGCAGAGGATGATAGGTGGCCCTAGGGGCTGGCCGGCCCCACATGGCAGCCCCTCGGCTCCCGCTTCATTGTGGTGTCCTCTGGAGTCCTTTGGAACCTTCTAGTGCCCGTTTCACGGTGGATAAGCATGATTAATTCTGACATGTAGGTCCACCTTGATGGTTTTCTGGATAAACCCTGTAGAAAATACAGATTCACCAAAACTCATGGAATTTGTTAGTTTAAACCCCTAGATCTTTATTGGTGATCACAATTATGCCCTTAAACATGTTTTATTGACGGTTATAATGTTGTTAACTACCATCAACACACCTCTAGGCGAACATTAGAAGCTCTAGCAGGGGGTTAGAAGTTTTGATTTCCGTACAAAGCCAGCACTTCCAAGCGAAAATCAAAAGTTCTGATAGGGGGTAAGAAGTTCTGATTTTTTGCACAAACTCAGAACCTCCAAGTGAAAATCAGAAGTTCTGACAGGGGGTCAGAAGTTCTGGTAAGGTGAGATTTTTCTGAGGGAACAAATCCTTCATCCAGACTCCGAAACACGATGGTTTAGTCTGTCCTACACTCATAGAATGGACAATTTTGATTGTCAACATATGCCCCCCTATTTTTAGGTGAATGATGTATGAACCTAAAAACACAATTCAAACAAAACCAAACAGCGATGATACCCATCCCATTGGCCGCTTAGTGATTAATGGCGATGTATACATCAGCTATTTTTGTTCTAAGGGCGATACATGTATCGGCCATTATTTGGAGAGCAGTTAGGCTTCTTGCCAAACACTAGGAAAATACTTTTTTGAGTACCTCCCATTTATTGCTCTTGTGAGACTTTCACCTTGTAGTGTCTCTAGCATATGTGAATTACTGAATATCACTTTGATCACTTTGTAAGGACCTTTCCAATTTGGTGACCACTTGCCGAACTTGTTGCTCTTAGATCCAATTGGTAGTATGGTTTTTCACACTAATTCTCCCACTTGGAACAATTTGCTCTTGACTTTCTTGTCATATGCCTTGGTAACTCGAGCCTTGTCTTTCTCTATCTCCTTGAGAATTTTTAATCTTGTATCAGTCAACTCATCGACATTATCCATCATCAAATCATGATACATAACAGCAAATAAATCATTTTGCTTAGCAAGCCTATATGCATCCAAATTCACATCGATGGGTAACACGGCCTCTTGACCATATACCAACTCAAAAGGAGTAACATTTGTGGCACCATGCCTTGAAATGCGATGCGCCCATAAAGCTTCAAACAAAACTTCATGCCACCTCCTTGGGTTTTCCTCAATCTTCTTCTTGATAAGTTTGATCAACAAAGTCTTATTACTAGACTTAGCCTGGCCATTAGCTTGAGCATAGTATGGAGGTCAATTGAGCAACTTGATTTTATATAATTCAGCAAATTCCCTCACCTCCTTAGACAAAATGATGTCCCTTGATCTGTAGTTAATGTTTGAGGGATGCCAAATCTATGAATAATATGATCAGTGATGAACTCAATTACCTCCTTATGTGTCATATTCTTCAAAGGAACTGCCTTGATCAACTTTGTAAAGTAATCCATAGCAACAAACACAAAACAGTGTCCCTTTGAAGATGGGGATGTATTTGGCCAATGAAGTCTAGCCCCCAACCACGAAAAGGCTATGGCTTGATGATAGGATGAAGCATAGCTATAGGCACAAGCTGAATATTTCCAAACCTCTAGCACTCTTCGCATCCTTTGTAGTAACAAAAACAATCGACCATCATAGTAGGCCAATAAAACCGGCTCTACGCAATAACTACTTCATCTTCGAGGTCGATTGATGTGTATCACAGATACCTTCATGGACTTCTCCCATAGCCACTCTTGCTTGATCTGATCCCAAGCACTTAAGCAACAAATCTTCGGCGGTTCTCTTATAGAGTTCATTATTATGCAACACATATTTGAAAACGCTCCGCCAAACACTTCTATCAATTTTAGCACTTGGATCTTGTAAATATCTTAGCAAGGGAGTCCTCCAATCTTCTAAATTGGCTCTAACATCACAAGAAGTTATGTTGGGCCAATTTGGGAGTTTCTCAGGCGAATTGATCAAGCTGGTCACAGGGGAGTCGACTGAGCCAACTGTGGCAGTTGTCCTAGCTGACTTGGCCATAGCAGAGAGGGAGTCGGCTGAGCCGACTTGGTCAGTCGGCTTGGCCGACTGGTCTGCACCTACATGGGCAAAATTCAAATTTTCATGCATCGGCTGTTCTTGAATATTAAAATTACATCCACCGACATCATAGCCAGATGCTTATTGAGCTAACATGTTGGCCTTAAAATTCTCATGCCTTAGAATATGCTGAATTCGAAATTTGGCAAAAGAAGCAATTATATCAAGGCACATATCAAGATGAGCATCAAGTGATCCTTCTAGGCATAGCAAGGAATCACCAAAGGCTTCAACATGTCATACCCCATGGATTGCAATATGGCCAAGCCGAATAAGAAAACTTCACATTCGACTCAAATGTTGGTGCAAATATAATTTTAATAGGCTTGATGTCTCAAACAGCACCTATCGGGTTCATAAACCCGGGGTCCCTCATGGACCGGCTTCCCAGCAAAGGCTCAGCCCAGCAGATGATGTTGCAAACGACGCGCAACTCGTGGGCCGGCCCAAAAACCTAAACGACAGGCTAGAAGGGCAACCCAATCTCCGACCGGAAGGTCTAGCCAAGGAGGAACGACGCCCGCTTCCGACTTTGGCCCGCCTCTCTGACCGGAAGGCCTCACTAAGGAGGAACAGCGCTCGCTTCTGACTCTGGCCCACCTTCGGACAGCCTCTCTGACCAAAAGGCCTGGCCAAATACCACTTCCAACTTCGACCCACGTCTCTAACCGGGGATGCGTCGAACCCCTGTTCACAGCTCTTCTCCAACAGGCGCAATCAGAGTCGACTGGGACCAACCGACCGGGGATGCCCGCTCGGTAAGGACCAGGAAATAGACAGAGAAAGTAAGGCAGGGCACTCAAGTCAACAGCAATACCAACTACCGTACGATGTGCACCTATAGGATAGTGCCCTGCGACCTTCCTAGCATGATAGAACCCAAGCAGTGTTGTAGGCGCCGACATTTTCCCTACAGTTTTGTGGGCGCCAACAACTCCCATACCAGACAAACACAGTAAGGCTCCCCCCACATGCCTCTGGGCATCAACAGTGTTGTGGGCACCAATATTTATCGTACCAGGCAAACATGGTAAAACCCCCTACATGCCTCTGGGCATCAACAGTATAGCAGGCACCGACGTCTACCGTACCAGAAGAAGACGACACAACCTCCCACGTGCATCTGACATTAAACAGTATTGTGGGCGCCTACCATTATCTGGTACCTACCAGCGTGGGCAACAAGACTTAGTAGCATACGTATTCTCTCTCTCAATTGTAAGGCCGTCCCCTTCATCTATAAAAGGGGATGCGCCCTCTCCCAACAAGGGGATCCCTTAGTTCACTTACATTGATTCACCCTCTGTAACTTTAGACACTCTAAAGTTATACAGAGCACACACTCGAACACTTAGCACATAGCGGAGCTCCCATCACTCTCGACCCTTCAGACTAGAGTCTGACCGGACCTCTTGTACCCCCCATCTTTCTCCCCTCCATTTGTAACCCCACAGCAAACTTTGAGCACCTGGGCACAGGAATAAAGTCACCGACCAACTCAAACTGGACATAGGGCATGTTGCCTGAACCAGTATAAACCCTATGTCATTCAGTGCTAGGCCACCTCCGATCACAACGTATAGCAAAACTACAAATATTTACGTGTTGGTCACTTTCTGCACCGATAGTTGGCGCCGTCCATGGGGAAGACGTTGTACGTTCACACTTTTTGGTCATCGGATGGCCCACTTTTCCGCCACCTTCGCCATGGAGGGCTCAAGCAATACGACTCGCTTCGGCTCACTGGAGTTTCCCGCACTCCCACCTATGGGGATGTGGGTTCTGCCCACCTTTGAGCTATCCTAGGCCTTCCTCTTCAGAAGCCTGGACTTCGTCGCCGATTGGCTCGACGTACTACACCTCCGTGAGGAGGCACTTGTTCCGACGCCCGTCGGAGGGGCGCCCTCCATCGGCTCCGAGACGCACGACGACTTCAACAATGAGGCACCTGCGCTTCATTCTGAGCAAACTCTCTTTTCAAACCCCGCTGTGAGTAATGTGCATACTATTATTTACTCTCTATTTACTATCTTCCGCCAATTATCCGGAGGGACCGTATTGTCCACACCGCAAACACCGTACGATTGGTTCCCCTATGGCCTCGCGTCCCCCATGGACGCGTATGCTCGGGGGCTCCGAAGGACACTGGCGCCACCCCCTCTCACATCTGAATTAGTGGGAATGGCGAGCTATGATCCCACCACTTTCCACGAACTCCTGGATGACGAGGTTGAGAGTGATGGCTCTAGCATCGGCAATGTGGCACCTAGCCACCATCCGTCCTAGGAGTGCACTATGGCGGATGCTCTGGGACAGCCACCGATGGTTGCGGAGTCTTTGCAGATGCACACCCCTTTGGACCCGTGTGTGGGGGCCCTCGCGCTCACACAAGAGCACACCGAGGAGCTATGACAACGTCGGTAGAACCAGCCGCCGCTTGCGCCGACGTGCTCGGTGCAGCACGTTGGGCCCCATGCACATGACCCAGCGAGTGGCACCTGGGGTCGTGCCCACCTGGTCCAGCGTGACATCATGAACGAGGGGAACGACCCCCCATAGTTTGCTCGGGCTAGCCAGAACATCACCATTGCGGTAATGCTTCTACGAGGCATTCCTAAGCCTGTCGACCCCCAGGAGCGGGCGGCCTACCAGAACCTTCAGGCGCTGGTGGAAGCCGCTGCCGTTCAACAGGTGGAAAGCTCCGCATCGTGACTCTGACTTGCACCCTCTCTCCCCACTGGGGGACTAGGGACACACCAGATGGATTGCTCCATCCTCTCACCACTACAGCCGCCAAGCGTGGCTCAGGAGGCCACGGCTGCGCCGCGGTCCGACCTGACACCTGGTCCACACCGACTGCTGGTACGCTAATGGCTCGGTCCACACCAAGATGCTCGTAGCATCATCAGCAACCGGCATCAGGTCCGGTATGATGATGACGTCCTTCAGGTGGCGGCGAGGGCTGGCGACACGGGCCTTGGCCGGACCATCAAGGGGAGCGGTGAAACACGCCCCAAACATGGTTGTCGACCAGATGACTAGAGCCCTAGCCCGGATGGCCTGGGACCATGGTCCTTTGGCCGGCATATCCGGAGAGCGTCGTTCCCACAGCGCTTTTGACCGCCCACCAACATCGCCAAATACACCGGGGAGATGAACCCCGGTATTTGGCTCGAAGATTTCTGGCTCGCCTGCCGAGCCGGAGGGGTGGATGATGACCATTTCATCATTCAATATCTCCCCATCTACGTGGGGGACACATGTTCGGGCGTGGCTTCAATTCCTCCCGCATGACAGCATCTGTGACTGGGCGGACCTCAAGAGGGTCTTCATCGGAAATTTCTAGGGGACGTATGTCCGCCCTGGTAACTCCTGGGACCTCAAGAGCTACCAGCAGGAGCCCAGCGAGTCCCTACGGGATTACATCGTAGGTTCTCCCAATGATGCAACTCCCTCCCTGATGTTGTCGACGCGGACGTCATCAGCGCATTCCTCTCCAGGACAACTTGCGAGTCCCTAATCCATAAGCTTGGCTGCCTGAAGCCCCGTACCACCCACGACCTACTCAACGTCGCCACAAACCACACCTCCGGCGAGGAGGCGGTCAGAGTGGTCTTCAACAGAGGCCAAGACAAAGGCAAGGCCAAGCACAAGAACCAAGACGAGGGCCCCTCCACACAGAGGGGTAAGAAGAACAAAAAGGATCGACGCCGACTGGGTGACACCACGTTGGTCGTCGTAGCTGATCGCATAGGCAAGCAGCCCCAGCAGGGCATGCCAGACCACTTCAACAAGCTCATGGATAGCCCATGCACAAACCATGCCTACCCCATCAAACACCTCTACAAGGACTATGAGCTCCTTAAGTGTTTCCTGCGACAGGCCGGCGGGCCGAAAGAAGGAGACGACAAAGAGGCGGCAGCCAAGAAAGGAGGCACGACGGGCAAGGATGGGGATGGCTTCCCCGACCCTGAGGAATGCATCATGATCTTCAGCGGATCCGACACCATGTGCTCCAAGCGCCAGCATAAGGTACGCTATAGGGACGCATGCGCCGCTGAGACGGCTGTCCCCTCCTTCCTTAGCTGGTTGAAATCTCCGATAACCTTCGATCAGAGGGACCATCCCTCCCACGTCGCAAGACCGGGACACTACCTGCTCGTCGTCGACCCCATCATCCGCAAGAAGTGCCTCACCAAGGTGCTAATGGACGAAAGCAGCGACCTCAACATCCTCTACGTCGACACCCTCGACGCCATGCGCATCCCCCGGTCGAAGCTCCGCCCAGCGGGCTCTCCCTTCCACGGGGTGATCCCGGGAGCGCAGGTATACCCGCTCGGGCAGATTGACCTGCCCGTCATGTTTGGCAACCGAGCCAACTTCTGCTCAGAGGTCCTCACCTTCGAAGTTGTGGACTTCCTAGGGTCCTACAATGCCATCTTGCGGCGGCCATGCTACGCCAAATTCATGGCAATCCCCAACTACAACTACCTCAAGCTGAAGATGCTGGGACCGAACGGCGTCATCACCATGAGCAGCGCCTTCTCGCACGTTTTCATGCGCGACCACGAGCATTTTGAGCTCGCCACCGCGGTCATCAACTCGACCAAGCTCCCACAGCTCGGGGAGTCATCGACCCTAGTAGTCCCGGACTACAACAAACCAACCTCCTCGATGGCCTTCCGCCCACTCGAGGAAACCAAGGCGGTGGGGATCGACCCCACTGACCCAACCAAGATGGTGCGGATCGGGACCCAGCTCCCGGCCAAATAGGAATGCGAGCTCGTCGACTTCCTATGCGCCAATCATGATATCTTTGCATGGAAGCCTTCTGACATGCTGGGCATACCACGGGAGGTTGCCGAGCACGCGCTGTGCCTGATCCCGGGCTCGAAGCCCGCCAAGCAGCGCCTGTGTCGCTTCAACGATGAGAGGCACAGGGCCATAGGCGAAGAGATCGCCAAACTCCTGGCAGCCGAATTCATCAGAGAGGTATTCCACTCTGACTAGCTTGCCAATCCTGTTCTTGTTAAAAAGAAGACCAGAAAATGGAGAATGTGCATTGATTATACTGGCCTCAACAAAGCGTGTCCAAAGGATCACTTTCCTTTGCCACGCATAGACCAGATAGTCGACTCCACCTCGAGATGCGAGATCCTCTCCTTTCTAGATGCCTACTCAAGCTATCACCAGATTGCGATGAAAGAGTCTGATCAACTCGCAACCTCGTTCATCACCCCGTATGGTTCGTACTATTATGTAACCATGCCTTTTGGTGTAAAGAACGCTGGCGCCACCTACCAAAGGTGCATGCAACAATGCTTCGCCGACCAAATCGACCTGCTCGATCAACCTGATCAAGCCGAGCAGCCGAAACCAACGATTGCCGTCTATGTTGATGACATAGTGGTCAAAACGGCTCAAGCTTGTGACCTGATCGCAAACTTGGCCGCAACGATCGCGAACCTCCGAAGATTCAACATCAGATTTAATCCCGAGAAATGTGTTTTTGGGGTTCCGAAGGGGAAGCTACTTGGATACATTATGTCCGAGCGCAGCATCGAGGCCAACCCTGAAAAGATCACGGCCATTTCCAGCATGGGCCGATACGCAACGTCAAGGGTGTACAAAGGCTCACCGACTATCTAGCTACCCTGAGCTAATTCATCTCCTGGCTCGGCGAATGGGGGATGCCACTCTACAAGCTCCTCAAAACGACAGACACCTCCGTTGTCGCAGAACCGACCAATTTATAAGAAACAAGTACAATGGTGGCCCGCGGGTGGTCGCACTGTCATACTTGAGCCCATATAAACCCGGTAGTCTGTCGAGTACCACGATGGGTCTCGATAAACGATCCACAAACAACCAAGATCGTACATGATTCAACATACATGTCACATATTACATAAAGTTCATAGATACATTTCCATCATCAGAGTATGAAATAAAGTTATTACAAACCAAGTTTGATTGGATAAAAGCGGAAGCAAATTAAGTTTGAAAGTAAAGCTTCCAACATAGTTTAATACAGTGCCAGCGTACGATCATAGTCCACAAAAACATATAGAAGGATTAATAAAGAAGCCTGCCCAAGGCTTACTCCTCATCCACGGCGGGATAGAAGCAACTCTTGCAATAACCATGATACACAGTGCCATCTGCAACAATGGGAAATAAAACCCTGAGTACGAGAAGGTACTCAGCTAGACTTACTCGTCATAAACCAGAAATAATTCAACTCCAAGGATTATGCAAGGTTGTATAAGTGGGGATAGCTTGACAACATTTTGCATAAGAGCGATTAACTTAGTTATACAATTATGGTTCCAATATCAGGTTAATTATAACTATCCATCTCTAGATTAGCAACTATCCTGTGCCAAACATGTGGTATATCCATTTCAAAGCATACAATAGTAACCATAGCAGGTATGGTAATTCCATATTCATTCGAACCATCATGTTCCATAACACAGTTACTACGATGTTGGAGCTAGCCAAGTTTCTCACTATCCGAGAGAGACAGCGATTCAAATCAATTTTCAACCAGCTGGGAATTTATTCCTAACACAAACCCACACTTCCCCCGTCGGGGTCGCGTCGGGTCACCTTTGGTACAACTCAGGTACATATTTCGCGGGTCCGTACCGCGCCGCACAATCTGGGACACCAGATGCCAAGACGTTCAGGCCTAGCCTGCCCTTGGGCTCAGTCTGATCGCCCCCCGCAAGGAGCGCACAACAGAACGGGGCCCGGCCTGAGTTGAGCTACTCGGCTTCGTGGTTGGAACGAGTTATCCGGCCAGCTAAGTGATAGGCATGCGTTCAATCTTGTCAAAAGTTGCAACAACGGTACGTTCCTTGATCGGCACAGACGAAATCACATGAGTCACCCTACACATAGACTCCGCCCGGCCTTGATTTACTTTTTAACCCATGGTTCTTTTCCACGATAGCAAATATAGCCAACCGTGCTTTGGTATCCACCTATATCTCGCAGGTGATAGGAAATCACCCGACTTCTACCGGTCTAAGCAGGGCTAAGCATATATTTGATCCTGGACCTATATCGGGTTAACGGTGTATATATCTGGACAACAAATTTGTATGCATCAAGTGGTTCCAATCAACTCTTATAACCTAATGCATCAATCATAAGTACTTGAGTAATATTTGTAAAATACTGGGAGACTTAGAATGCTCCGGGGCTTGCCTCTCAGAAAGGAAGTGGGGCGGTGATCAGGGCACTCCGGAAGCTCTTCTGGGGACTGCTCCTCGTCTTCGGGAGCTACGGCTTGAGGAATCTCCTGCTGATCCCCTTCCTCTCCTTCATTGAATTCCAGCAATGCTATCTCCTCTGTCGATCCTATATGCATGAATATGGCATAAGGTATTGCGAATGCATACATGCGTACAAGGATAAAATGATGACACATGATGAATGCATTCGTATTAGTATTCTTAACAGCATGGTGTTAACAAATGCATCATATTTTACCGAGTAGGTGCATATCTCTTCTTGATTACTTAATCAAACACATTTACAATTCATTCACTACACACAAAACAGCAGCTGCTTGTTTTACTCATAACTGAAGTTCTAGTTATCCAAATGCTGTGATCTTAGACTTTATGGAAATCTTATAAAATTGTCTACAACTCTTATTTAATCACTAAAAGCTAATTCATACTTTATCTTAACCAAAACAGACAATCAATCCAGCGCTGTCCAGAAATTCCACAGAGCAAGCATTTCAGAATACTAACTTTAAACAGCTATAAATCCTAAACCCTTTGGCCTATTGCTCTGAAATTTTAACACAATATAGATGAAGAAGTTACCTACAACTTTGTTATTAACCATTTTTACAGCAAACATCATTTTGACTACGCAACATTCTAAACCACAGAATCTGTCCGAAAACTCTTCTCTCCCGAATTATAAAGCAACGATATTTCTATTGCATATAAACATTCCAAATTTGACTTCACCAATCATACCAACAGTACAAGGACATCAAATACACTCAAGAAAACATAATGGCCATGCCCAAACTATTTATTTAAATGCCTTTATCAATTTACTAAGATACTTAGGTTAAATAATAAACATATACCAAATGTGCATCATAAATTCTCAGAAAATTACTGTGGCTTACTAGTGCTACCAATAGACTACTGTAAAAGTTTCATGCCATTTTACCCAGTAAAACATCCTATACAAAAATGACAAGGCAGAAAGGCTTAAAATAACATAAATAGGAAATCCTAGTGAAAAGTGTCAAGCAATAGATTTTATATTTTTCCTAGCATCCCTATGTTACTAGGATAACCTCCAACAAATTTCATGCATATTGCATTCATAAATAATTTATAAAAATTCATACAAGGGTTACCTATTTATAAAAGAAAAATCTGTAACTACAAATCTATACATGCACTGATCCTTAACTTTTTACCAGAGCTCATACATGTCAAGAAGAGCTTACCACAAAAATTTCATAATTTTTGGAGCACAGGAACTCTAGATATAAAATAAACAAGTTTGCATGCATTAAAAAACACATTTCAAATTTCCATTTAAATATGCCAAAATTTCTACTGTAAGTGTCAAGACTATATTTTTATTAAATACTACACTTCCTAAGGAACACTACCAAATTTATTTCACAATGTTTGAAGCTATACAACTGGAGATCTAAAAATTACAAAACACATGAAATCTAGAATCAAAATGAACTATCTTAATCCCTACTGTCGCTGACCGGTGGGACCCGCAAGTCAGACGACCCCACACGTCAGTGACCCGAAACAGGGCAGCGGCGCTACGCGGTGCTGGCGCGGCCAAAGCTCACCGACGACGAGGTTGCTGGCGGTGACATCAACACGTGACGACCCTTGTGACCTAGCGCATCTACTGAGCTACTTGGTGGGCCTCTCGTCGGCGCTAGCGACGACGGCGGCGACCATGGCGGCTCAGAGGAGCAGGACGGTGGCGCTACGCCGGTGGAGACCACGGCGAAGAAATCTCAAGCGTAGACGGGCTTCTACGGACTCAGGCGAACCTAGCGCACAAGCTATCGCGTGGAAAGGTGGATGGTGATGGCGTGGCCACGACGACGGACTCGGCGGCGGGACTCCGGCGAGCTTGCGCTCGGTGTTGGAGCTTACCGAGCGCAAACAGCAGGCACGGGTGGATGCAGTGAGTTACTGGGGTGGCGGTGGAGTGTTGCGGTGACGGAGAAGCGAGGCGAGGCAAGCAGGTGACCGGCAATCGACGGCGGTGAGCTGCGCTACTGCTGCGGTTGCGCGAACAGGCGAAGGAGAAGCAGAAATTTGGAAATGAGGGCGCGGCTCAGTGCGGGCGGTGATTGGGGTGTTAAAGCCGGCCTGGGCCTGGCTCTGCCACGTGGGGCAGGACGCCGGCGACGCGCGGCCGCTGCTGGCCTCCACGTGGCACGTGAGACCTGACGCTGGTCGGCCACCGAGACGGCAATTCAGTTCGTTCAGTTAAGCCATGCAGTGCGTGACAGCGAGTATTCAAGGTGATTTAACTGCTAAATCGTAGCTCCATAACGTAAATGATCTACATGACTTTTGTAGTCCTATGTACCAGCTCCAATTCGTATTCAATGAACTCATGCTAATTCACAACCAAAACCATGTTATGCCTTCCCAAAGTAAGGCTGTCAGCGCTGTCAGTTAATAGGACTTAGAAAAATTTTGATAAGTGTTGAAAAGGTGAATTTGCTGATTTTTGTGATCTAATTTCAAGCATGTTAGGAGCTAAATCAGTCAATGACCCAAAAATAAAAGTTGTTCCCCTTGCCAAATACTACAACTTTTCTTTAGTGACCTCCTCCATGCAAGGTCTCTAACACCTAGTTCAAACTTGGTCAAACATGTCACATTTAAATGATGGTATACCTTCAAACTATGGCTTAATGACCTATTTACCCCTAACCATGAATATCAAAGTTGTTCATAATGATACTCTAAACATGTTTAAGCTAATTGCAAGGTCACACAATCATTTCATGTATTAGTCACACATAAGGCTATCCAGGTCAACCCATGTGGTATTACTTAAGTGCTTGATCATGAAAGGTGACATTCATGAACCATTTTCCTTTTGCTAACCTAAGTGTTGCTAACATGTTTTTGTGACTCATATCAACCAATCACATGTATACACTCATAATCATATGCATATTCATATGAAAACATGAAATAATAAGAAATGTTGCACATGTTTTAATTGAATGTTTCAAGTGTAAATGCATATATATGAATGCTTGATGATCATGCTCATGCTATGCAAGTCAAGTTATGCAAGGCTAACACCTAGGGTGTTACAGCCCCTCCCCCTTATAAAAATCTCGTCCTGAGATTTGCAAGACCTACCATTCTTGGAAAAAGGCGGGATAAACTTCTCGTAAATAATCTTCTCTTTCCCACGTAGCATCTTGTTCACTGTGATTGTTCCACACCACCTTATAGAACTTAATAATCTTACTCCGCGTTACTCTTTCCATCTCCTCTAATACTCAAATTGGCTTTTCTTCATAGGTCAAATCTGATTCAAGCTGCACGTTGGTGGGTGCAATAGCTTCTTCAGGTACTCGAAGACATTTCTTCAACTGAGAAACATGGAAGACATCAAATATTGCACTCATCTCTGGTGGAAGTTGTAACTTATACGCAACATTTCCTTTCCGTTCCAAAATCTTGTATGGCCCTACATATCTTGGTGAAAGCTTCTTTTTCATCCCAAATCTCTTCACCCCTTTCATCGGTGATACTTTCAAGTATACATAGTCACCCACTTCAAACGTCAGTGGTCTTCTTCTTTTATCAGCATAACTCTTTTGTCTCGATTGAGCTGCCTTCATATGCTGTTGAATAACACGTACTTGCTCTTCAGCTTCATTAATAAAGTCAATACCAAAGTATCTCCTCTCACCAGGCTCAATCCAATTCAACGGAGTTCTACATTTTCTGCCGTACAAGGCTTCAAATGGAGCCATCTTGATACTTGCTTGATAAATGTTGTTATAGGAGAATTCAGCTAAAGGTAACCATTTCTCCCACGAACCTTTTGAAGATATAACACAAGCTCTTAGCAAATCTTCCAAGATTTGGTTCACTTGCTCCGTTTGTCCTAAAGTTTGCGGATGATATGCTGAACTTCTTATTAGCTTAGTTCCCAAAGCCTGGTGCAAGTGCTCCTAGAAACGAGCTATGAACTATGGTCCTCGATCTGAGATTATGGTCCTAGGTACTCCATGTAGTCTCACGATCTAAGAAAAATATAGTTCAGCGTACTTCCCCACGTGATATGTTGCGTGAACTGGTACAAAATGTGCTGACTTGCTGAGACCATCTACAATGACCCATATTGAATCATGACCTTGTGGTGTCATTGTAAGGCCGGTGATAAAGTCCATACTGATTTCTTCCCATTTCCAACCTAGAATAGGCAATGGCTGAAGTAATCCGGTAGATTTCATATGAACAGCTTTTACTCTACTACAGTTATCGCACCTAGCGACATAGGTTGCGATCTCTTTCTTCATCTTAGTCCACCAAAAACGGGTTTTCAAATCTTGATACATCTTGCTACTACCCGGATGGATAGACAACTTGGAGGAATGAGCCTCATCAAAAATTTGGTTTCTAAGCTCACGGTCTTTTGGTACCACCAGTCGGTTCTCAAACCATAGTACACCCCTTTCATCCACTCTGAAATGCTTGGTCTCTTGCTCTTGCATTTTTCTCTTGATGTGACTTATTCCTACATCTTTCTGTTGCAACTCTATGATTTTGCTTTCAAGTGAACAACTGATCGTGATATTATGCAATACAATAGGATGTAGCAAATTAAATCCATCTTCCAATAATGCTTCCATAGTGTTGCAATGAGACTTTCGACTGAGAGCATCTGCTACTACATTAGCTTTTCCCGGATGGTAGTGCACTTCCAAATTGTAGTCCTTAATCAGCTCTAACCATCTTCGCTGTCTCATGTTCAGCTTTGGTTGGGTAAAGATATACTTGAGACTTTTGTGGTCAGTATATATATGACATACATTGCCCAACAAATAATGTCTCCATATCTTTAATGCATGAACAACTGCTGCAAGTTCTAAATCATGCGTAGGGTAGTTGACTTCATGCTTTCTCAACTACCAAGAAGCATATGCAATAACTCTTCCTTCTTGCATAAGCACACACCCCAAACCTATTCCCGATGCATCACAAAATACATTAAAAGGCTTTTCAATGTCTGGTTGTGCTAGCACAGGTGCTGTAGTTAACAGAGTTCTGAGGGTGTGAAAAGCTGCTTCACATTCTGGTGTCCATTTGTACTTCTCATCTTTCTGAAGTAGTCTGGTCATGGGCTTAGCTATCTTTGAGAAATCTAGGATGAAACGACGATAATATCCAGCTAACCCTAGAAAACTATAAACTTCATGAACCGAAGTTGGGGCTTTCCAATCCATGACTTCTTATACTTTTGATGGGTCTACAGAGATTCCATCTCTTGATAAGATATGACCTAAGAAAGGTACTTTGCTCAACCAAAATTCACACTTACTAAACTTTGCATATAGCTTATGCTCCATCAGTCTAGATAGGACAATCCTCAGATGCTCTTCATGATCTGACTCATTTTCCGAATAAATCAATATATCATCGATAAACACGACCACAAACTTGTCAAGCTCGAGCATGAATACCAAATTCATCAGGTACATAAAGTAGGCAGGAGCATTTGTTAGTCCGAAAGACATAACCAAATACTCATATAAGCCATACCTAGTGGAAAAAGCAGTTTTAGGTATGTCCTCTGGCCTGATCTTTATCTGATGATAGCCTAATCTCAAGTCAATTTTTGAGAATACCTTTGCTTTTGCCAACTGATCAAACAAGATGTCGATGCGAGGAAATGGGTACTTGTTCTTGATGGTCACAGCATTGAGTGGTCTGTAATCTACGCACATTCTTAGTGACTTGTCCTTCTTTTTCACAAACAATGCTGGACATCCCCACGGAGATGAGCTAGGTTGGATAAGACCCTTGTCCAATAGATCCTGTAATTGAACCTTAAGTTCTACTAACTTATTGGGTGGCATTCTATAGGGCCTTCTTGATATGGGTGCCGTACCTGGCACTAACTCAATCTTAAATTCCACCTCCCTATCAGGTGGTAAGCCTAGTAATTCCTCTGGAAATACATCCGAAAACTCACAAACCACTGGGATATCACAAAGTGTGGTGGTTTGGATAGCACAAGCTAAATGTTGGAGTTCAAAATTGCGGGAGAGTGGTACTAGAAAAGCATTCCCTCCCGTGGGTTCTCTCAACATAATAGTATGAGTGCTAGTGTCTATGAGAACACCATGATCCTTCATCCAATTCATGCCTAAGATTACACTTATCGATAACCCGGGCAATATTATCAAATCTATGGTATACTCTCTCCCTTGTATAGAGATGAGCACATTTTTGACTATCTTTTTGGTAGAAATAGTACCCCCTGCATAATTTATACTATAACCCCCTTTGCTTACTTCAATTATTTCTTGATCATGTCTAGATGCAAATGCTTGACTCATGAATGAATGAGAAGCTCCCGAATCAAATAAAACAACAGTGGGATGCTTGTTGACGAGAAACATATCAGCCGTGACAACTTCTCCAGCAGGCACTTCCTCAACAGCGGTATAATGCACATATCCCGGACGTGCCCTTGTGTTCGCCTGCCTCTGATTGTTCTAATTTGGGTTTCCATTCTTCTTGGGGTGGGGGCATTCCTTGGCCCAATGACCCATTTGATTGTAGTTGAAACATGGCTGATTATTCCTAGGTCCTATGGAGCTCCCCTAACTGCCAGTTCCTTTTGGTAAGGCAATAGTGAATGCCTTACGGAATGGTTTCTATGGCCTGCTATTCTGAGCTTTAGGTGGTGGAGGCCTAAACTTGGATGCAGGTGGACGGAATTGTGGCCTAGCTATGATAGGCGCTCTTGCATGTGAAGATCCGGAGGCACCTGCCTCGAATGCCCTCTTGTGGCCCTTAGCAGCCGCATTCATATTATTATGGTTTTCTTGGGTCAGAGCGTCACTAATAAACTCATTGTAAGTAGTGCACTTGGAATTGGCCATGGTCTTCATTAGTTTGGTGCCCAGACCCCGCTTGAAGCTCTCTATCTTCTTCTCCTTAGTATCCACAAAACCTAGAGCATATCTGGACAGGTTGTTGAATGCGTGCATATATTCTGTGAGGGTCTTTGTCCCTTGAGTGAGCCTCATGAATTCAGCCGCTTTCATGCGCATTAGGCCCGGGGGAATATGATGTCCCCTAAAAGCTAGCTTGAACTGTTCCCATGTCACTCGTGCATTAGTAGGTAGAGACGACAAGAAATGTGTCCACCAGATCCCTGCTGGTCCTTGCAGCTAATGAGAAGCATACTCAGCTTTCAGATGCTCGGTGACCCTTAGCAGATGAAACTTCCGGTCAATGGTGTTGAGCCACTCATCAGCCTGTAGTGGTTCCTCAGCCACCTTGAAGATAGGAGGCTTTGTATCTAGAAACTCCTTGAATGTACTGTGCTGATTTGGCTTGGCCCCTTGTTGCTGTGGGTGGCCACGAGCGGTGTTCTGCGCAATGAGGCGCAGAGCTTCCTCCATTGTCCTTTGGCTCCCCAAGAACTGAGCAAAGAACTCCTGAGCAGACGGCGGTGGTGGTGGTGGTAAGTCATCACCATTGCCATCATGACTGCTACCAGCTCCTGCTCGAGTGCTCGTCATCTGCGAAGTTGCAACAATAAGCGATTATTGGTGGATGCCACAAGATTGCAGATGAATCATAATCATGCCAAACTGAATTTACTGGAGAAAATTCTCAAATTCTCAATAAAAACATAGGCATAACAATTCATTCTCGCAACATGACACCACCAATTTGATCACTTATCGGGCTCGCAGCGTGTTAACATACTAGTCACTAGGTGACTCTAATCTTCAATAAGATCGTTGTCGAGGTCGGAGATAGGATCATCCATATTCTCTGGCTCCACTTCTTCCTCGTCCCAGCCGTCATCTTCTACTAACATTTCTGGATCTTCGTCTTCCTTACTAAGGATCGGGTGTAGTTGGTTGTTCAGATAATGCACCTCATGCTGAAGATCCACCACTACATGCTGGGCCTGTGCAAGCTGCTGGTGCAAGTCCCTCTAGGTATACTTCATTCCAGTACTAGAGGGGAGGTTCATAATACCCCACAAAGTGCAAGACTCTCCAAAGCAAGGCAGGAGTTCCAACATCAATAGGAAACTCTCGTGAGACAAAGTCATAATGGATAAGAGTTACATAACTGAGTAAGAAATTTATAAGGGGAGGAACAATGTAATTATGTGAATGGTAATTATCATGATGCATGCTCGTTCCGTATGTCCTCACAAACTTAAGAAAAATTTGTTTCTAACGGTAGACACGGTGGCATACACACGTTCTCTCATATATAGCATAACTAGTCGAGCTACACGTTTCGTTGTTAGTGTACCTGCATAAGAGTTTCATTTCAGCCCAAACCCATAAGTAAATATCCAGAATGTAAATCTAAATGCTTCCATATATGTATACCCATACATATACTTCCATATCAAAGCTACCCCATAATAGTGTATACCCAGAATTAAATACGCACCATATACACACGCAAGCATGCATACATAGCCGTACCAAAACTAACTCTCCCCGACCGCACGCTCTCATCTTGCGGTCATGCCACTCATCATCTTACCTTGGCGTAGAGGCATTTGATCCGTACATTACCATTCAAGTGAATGGCATCCATACAATAACACGCCGTATGGACGACGAAGTAAAAACCCCCATGTTAGTACTTAAATAGCCACCTAATAGTCCTTAATTTGGGCATAAGGAAAGTGATCATTGGCACACTTTACATTTCAAATACCTATTTATAGAGCTATTAGTTGCTAGAGAAGGGTTTTTGGAAAACAAAAACTTTTGTTTTAAATACACATGTGACAAATAACATTAAATCTTGCTCTGATGCCAGCTGTCACAGAACCGACCAATTTATAAGAACACAAGTACAATGGCAGCCCACGGGCGGTCGCACTGTCATACTTGAGCCCATATAAACCTGGTAGTCTGTCGAGTACCACGACGGGTCTCGATAAACGATCCACAAACAACCAAGATCATACATGATTCAACATACATGTCACATATTACATAAAGTTCGTAGATACATTTCCATCATCAGAGTATGAAATAAAGTTATTACAAACCAAATTTGATTGGATAAAAGCGGAAGCAAATTAAGTTTGAAAGTAAAGCTTCCAACATAGTTTAATACAGTGCCAGCGTACGATCATAGTCCACAAAAGCATATAGAAGGATTAATAAAGAAGCCTGCCCAAGGCTTACTCCTCATCCACGGCGGGATAGAAGCAACTCTTGCAATAACCATGATACACAGTGCCATCTGCAACAATGGGAAAAAAACTCTGAGTACGAGAAGGTACTCAGCTAGACTTACCCGTCATAAACCAGAAATAATTCGACTCCAAGGATTATGCAAGGCTGTATAAGTGGGGATAGCTTGACAACATTTTGCATAAGAGCGATTAACTTAGTTATACAATTATGGTTCCAATATCAGGTTAATTATAACTATCCATCTCTAGATTAGCAACTACCCTGTGCCAAACATGTGGTATATCCATTTAAAAGCATACAATAGTAACCATAGCAGGTATGGTAATTCCATATTCATTCGAACCATCATGTTCCATAACACAGTTACTACGATGTTGGAGCTAGCCAAGTTTCTCACTATCCGGGAGAGACAGCGATTCGAATCAATTTTCAACCAGCTGGGAATTTATTCCTAACACAAACCCACACTTCCCCCGTCGGGGTCGCGTCGGGTCACCTTTGGTACAACTCAGGTACATATTTCGCGGGTCCGTACCGCGCCGCACAATCTGGGACACCAGATGCCAAGACGTTCAGGCCTAGCCTGCCCTTGGGCTCAGTCTGATCGCCCCCCGCAAGGAGCGCACAACAGAACGGGGCCCGACCTGAGTTGAGCTACTCGGCTTCGTGGTTGGAACGAGTTATCCGGCCAGCTAAGTGATAGGCATGCGTTCAATCTTGTCAAAAGTTGCAACAATAGTATGTTCCTTGATCGGCACAGACGGAATCACATGAGTCACCCTACACATAGACTCCGCCCGGCCTTGATTTACTTTTTAACCCATAGTTCTTTTCCACGATAGCAAATATAGCCAACCGTGCTTTGGTATCCACCTATATCTCGCAGGTGATAGGAAATCACCCGACTTCTATCGGTCTAAGCAGGGCTAAGCATATATTCGATCCTGGACCTATATCGGGTTAACGGTGTATATATCTGGACAACGAATTTGTATGCATCAAGTGGTTCTAATCAACTCTTATAACCTAATGCATCAATCATAACTACTTGAGTAATATTTGTAAAATACTGGGAGACTTAGAATGCTCTGGGGCTTGCCTCTCAGAAAGGAAGTGGGGCGGTGATCAGGGCACTCCGGAAGCTCTTCTGGGGTCTGCTCCTCGTCTTCGGGAGCTGCGGCTTGAGGAATCTCCTGCTGATCCCCTTCCTCTCCTTCATTGAATTCCAGCAATGGTATCTCCTCCGTCGATCCTATATGCATGAATATGGCATAAGGTATTGCGAATGCATAGATGCGTACAAGTATAAAATGATGACACATGATGAATGCATTCGTATAAGTATTCTTAACAGCATGGTGTTAACAAATGCATCATATTTTACCGAGTAGGTGCATATCTCTTCTTGATTACTTAATCAAACACATTTACAATTCATTCACTACACACAAAACAGCAGCTGCTTGTTTTACTCATAACTGAAGTTCTAGTTATCCAAATGTTGTGATCTTAGACTTTATGGAAATCTTATAAAATTGTCTACAACTCTTATTTAATCACCAAAAGTTAATTCACACTTTATCTTAACCAAAACAGACAATCAATCCAGCGCTGTCCAGAAATTCCAGAGAGCAAGCATTTCGGAATACTAACTTTAAACAGCTATAAATCCTAAACCCTTTGGACTATTGCTCTGAAATTTTAACACAAGATAGATGAAGAAGTTATCTACAACTTTGTTATTAGCCATTTTTACAGCAAACATCATTTTGACTACGCAACATTCTAAACCACAGAATCTGTCCGAAAACTCTTCTCTCCCGAATTATAAAGCAACGATATTTCTATTGCATATAAACATTCCAAATTTGACTTCACCAATCATACCAACAGTACAAGGACATCAAATACACTCAAAAAACATAATGGCCATGCCAAAACTCTTTATTTAAATGCCTTTATCAATTTACTAAGATACTTAGGTTAAATAATAAACATATACCAAATGTGCATCATAAATTCTCAGAAAATTACAGTGGCTTACTAGTTCTACCAATAGACTACTGTAAAAGTTTCATGCCATTTTACCCAGTAAAACATCCTATACAAAAATGACAAGGCAGAAAGACTTAAAATAACATAAATAGGAAATCCTAGTGAAAAGTGTCAAGCAACAGATTTTATATTTTTCCTAGCATCCCTATGTTACTAGGATAACCTCCAACAAATTTCATGCATATTGCAATCATAAATAATTTATAAAAATTCATACAAGGGTTACCTATTTATAAAAGAAAAATCTGTAACTACAAATCTATACATGCATTGATCCTTAACTTTTTACCACAGCTCATACATGTCAAGAATAGCTTACCACAAAAATTTCATAATTTTTGAAGCACACGAACTCTAGATATAAAATAAACAAGTTTGCATGCATTAAAAAACACATTTCAAATTTCCATTTAAATATGCCAAAATTTCTACTGTAAGTGTCAAGACTATATTTTTATTAAATACTACACTTCCTAAGGAACACTACCAAATTTATTTCACAATTTTTGAAGCTATACAACTGGAGATCTAAAAATTACAAAACACATGAAATCTGGAATCAAAATGAACTATCTTAATCCCTACTATCGCTGACCGGTGGGACCCGCAAGTCAGATGACCCCACACGTCAGTGACCCGAAACAGGGCAGCGGCGCTGCGCGGTGCTGGCGCGGCCAGAGCTCGCCGACGGCGAGGTTGTCGGCGGTGACATCAACACGTGACGACCCTCGTGACCTAGCGCATCTACTGAGCTACTTGATGGGCCTCTCGTCGGCGCTAGCGACGACAGCGGCGACCATGGCGGCTCAGAGGAGCGGGACGGCGGCGCTATGCCGGTGGAGACCACGGCGAAGAAATCTCAAGCACAGACGGGCTTCTACGGACTCAGGCGAACCTAGCGCACAAGCTATCGCGTGGAAAGGTGGACGGTGATGGCGTGGCCACGACGACGGACTGGGCGGCGGGACTCCGGTGAGCTTGCGCATGGTGTTGGAGCTTACCGAGCGCAAACAGCGGGCACGGGTGGATGCAGTGAGTTGCTGGGGTGGCGGTGGAGTGCTGCGGTGACAGAGAAGCGAGGCGAGGCAAGCAGGTGACCGGCAATCGACAGCGGCGAGCAGCGCTGCTGCTGCGGTTGCGCGCATAGGTGAAGGAGGAGCAGAAATTTGGAAATGAGGGCGCGGCTCAGTGCGGGCGGTGATGGGGGTGTTAAAGCCGGCCTGGGCCTAGCTCTGCCGCGCGGGGCAGGACGCCGGCGACGCGCGGCCGCTGCTGGCCTCCACGCGGCGCGTGAGACCTGACGCCGGTCGGCCACCGAGACGGCAATTCAGTTCGTTCAGTTAAGACATGCAGTGCCTGACAGCGAGTATTCAAGGTGATTTAACTGCTAAATCGTAGCTCCATAACGTAAATGATCTACACGACTTTTGTAGTCCTATGTACCAGCTCCAATTCGTATTTAATGAACTCATGCTAATTCACAACCAAAACCAAGTTATGCCTACCCAAAGTAAGCCTGTCAGCGCTGTCAGTTAATAGGACTTAGAAAAATTTTGATAAGTGTTGAAAAGGTGAATTTGCTGATTTTTGTGATCCAATTTCAAGCATGTTAGGAGCTAAATCAATCAATGACCCAAAAATAAAAGTTGTTCCCCTTGCCAAATACTACAACTTTCCTTTAGTGACCTCTTCCATGCAAGGTCTCTAACACCTAGTTCAAACTTGGTCAAACATGTCACATTTAAATGATGGTATACCTTCAAACTATGGCTTAATGACCTATTTACCCCTAACCATGAATATCAAAGTTGTTCATAATGATACTCTAAACATGTTTAAGCTAATTGCAAGGTCACACAATCATTTCATGTATTAGTCACACATAAGGCTATCCAGGTCAACCCATGTGGTATTACTTAAGTGCTTGATCATGAAAGGTGACATTCATGAACCATTTTCCTTTTGCTAACCTATGTGTTGCTAACATGTTTTTGTGACTCATATCAACCAATCACATGTATACACTCATAATCATATGCATATTCATATGAAAACATGAAATAATAAGAAATGTTGCACATGTTTCAATTGAATGTTTCAAGTGTAAATGCGTATATATGAGTGCTTGATGATCATGCTCATGCTATGCAAGTCAAGTTATGCAAGGCTAACACCTAGGGTGTTACATTCGTCTGGACTGAGGAAGCTCAGCAGGCTCTGAAGAGCCTCAAAGCATCACTGACATTGGCCCCAATCCTCATCGCTCCCGAACGGGAGAACCCCTCCTCCTCTACGTCGCGGCAAGCAACCATGTGGTGAGCGTAGCCCTGGTCATCGAAAGGGAGGAGCTAGGACACCACCTTAAGGTCCAGCAGCCCATATACTTCATCGGAGAGATACTCACCGACCCCAAGGTCCAGTACCCCTAGGTGCAGAAACTCCTATACAACATGCTGATGGTGACCCGAAAGCTCCTACACTACTTCACCGACCATGAAGTCGCAGTCGTCACTTCATACCCGCTCGGGGACATCGTCCGCAACCATGATGCCGTGGGACGGATCTCCAAGTGGGCACTTGAACTCATGGGCCACGACATCAGGTATATCCCTCGTACCACTATTAAATCTTAGGCTCTCACGGATTTTGTCGCCAAATGGTTGGAGTTCCAGCTATCGACCCTGGAGGCCACCCATGAGTACTGGACAATGTACTTTGACGGGTCCATAATGGCGCACGGCTCGGGGGCTAGAGTGGTTCTGATCTACCCAGATGGGAGTAGGCTCTGCTATGCCATTGGCCTCCATTTCTCAGCCTCAAACAATGCCACAAAATATGAGGCCCTCATCAACGGGCTGCGCATCGCCATCGAGCTTGGTGCTACGCGACTCTGCGTCCGCGGTGACTCGGAGTTAGTCGTTGACCAAGTCATGAAGGAGTCCTCCTACAAAAGTCCCCTCATGATAACATACTGCCAGGAGGTGTGCAAGCTCGAGGACAAATTCCTAGGGATTGAGCTGCATCATGTCCCCTGAAAGGACAACGATGCCGCTGATTTTCTCGCAAAATTGGCCACCAGACGAGATCCGTCTCCGAGCGGGATCTTCATCAATGATCTCCAAGAGCCGTCTGCCCATGTCCTAGAAGGTCCAATCTAGACACACCCCGATGCCATGCCAGCGCTCAGGGACTCCGACCCCGACGCCAAGTTGGTGCTCGGAGGCCCCGACCCCAGTGCCTCCATGATGACGTCACCCACTGGCGTGGATGTATTGGCACCCGATCAAATCGACTGGCGAGCGCCGCTACTCGCCTACCTAATCGAGGAGGTTCTCCCACCCAAAAGGACTAAAGCCTGACAGGTCGCTCGATGCGCCAAGACCTTCGTTACGCTCGGTGATGAACTCTACAAATGGAGTCCATCAGGGGTGCTCATGAAGTGCATCCCTACCAACCAAGGGAATCAGCTCCTCCTTGAGGTCCATGTCGGGATCTGTGGACATCATGCGGCCCCGAGGTTGTTGGTTGGAAAAGCCTTTCACCATGGTTTTTGCTGGCCCACAACACTACGAGATGCAGAGGAGGTCATCCGCAGGTGTGAGGGATGCCAATTCTACACTCGGCAAACTTATTTGCCGGCACAAGAGCTTCAAACCATCTCCATCACCTGGCCATTCATGGTCTGGGGCCTCGACATGGTAGGACCCCTCAAAAAGGGCTCGAGCGGCTTCACTCACCTACTCGTAGCGGTCGACAAGTTCACCAAGAGGATAGAGGCTAAGCCCATCACCAACATCCGCTCGGAAGAGACGGTCAAATTCTTCCTCGACATCATTTACCAGTTCAGCGTTCCTAACTGCATCATCACTGACCACAGGACTAACTTCACCGGGAAGAAGTTCCTAGACTTCAGTGATGGATACGACATCAGGATCGACTAGGCCTCGGTCGAACATCCACGTACTAACGGTCAGGTCGAGCGTGCCAATGGCATGGTCCTCCAAGGACTTAAGCCACGCATCTTCGACCGACTCAACAAATATACCGGGCGATGGGTTGTAGAGGTCCCAGCAATCCTCTGGAGCCTAAGAACAACCTAAACTGATCCACAGGGTTCACACCCTTTTCCCTGGCCTACAGAGCTGAAGTAGTGCTGCCCTCCGACCTCGACCACGACTTCCAAAGAGTGAAGGCTTTTGACCCCGACCGAGCCACAGAGGCTCAGCAATACGTAGTCGACCTGCTCGAGGAGGCCCATGAGACAACCGTCATCCGCTCTGCTCACTACAAGCAAACTCTCCGCAGGTACCATGAAAGGAAGATCAGGGGTAGGATCCTCAAAGTCAATGATCTCGTACTCCGGAGGACCCAATCAACGAAGGAGAAACACAAACTCTCGCCACCATGGGAAGGACCCTATACGGTGATCGAGATGATCCGACTGGGTGCCTACCAACTGAAGGACGACAATAGCAATGTTCTCAGCAACACTTGGAACATTGAACAGCTATGTTGTTTTTTCCCCTAAATTTGGTCTTACCGCTTTTATTCAACACTTGCCCCTATAAAGCACCCCAGCCCGAACACTTTCAGCCCGGGTCGCTCGGGGGCTCCATGAGGGTACAATACTAAATACTACCACTCTTTTTTACTATCACATGGTAAAAACTTTTTCCCCGAAAGACGGTGCATTCCATTCCTTTGATTACCCTATGTGACTTTGTTCTTACTCCCAACCGAGCGCACCCCGCCATGACCTACGGTTATGAGCAGCTGAGCCTCACGGGCCATGCTCAGGTTCTTAAAAGTTGCAGCCTATGGAATGAATGGGCAGGTGTGAAAAAGAAAGGATAAAAACAAAGCTATGCTAGGATAAAAAAATAAGGAACGGATAGTGATTCTATCACCAAATAGAACTAATGTAATCATTGATACAAAAATTGTTCACACAAGGGCTCCCCCGTGAAATTAACGATTACATTTGCTGACTACTTCTGCTCCAAATACTACTATGGCCGCTCAGCGGCATGAGCTGATGCCAAAGGAGAGGCCACGAAACATGCCATCGGACATAACCACCGCCGCGAGGGCCCTGCCCAGTTCCACTCCCTCAACTTCGGCGAGCGCAACGGGTACCTCAAGGACCCCGCCCAGTTCCGCTCCCTCAACTTCGGCGAGCACAACGGGTACCTCAAGGGCGTCGCACCCATAGATGCTCAGCAGAAGAGCATGGAGCTCCTGACCTTCTTAAGCAGTCAAGGCAGCTCCTGGGTAGGGACACTGCCCACCGGGGTATGGCTGCCGTGGCTGGAAGATATCTCATCAAACTTTATGAACTGGCCAACCTGAGCAGCTGCAAGGGCGAAACCTCCCACCGGCGCAGTCTCGAGCGTCTTCCTCTCTGACAAGGCTCCCCGAAGAAGACTCGCCAGAAGGAGTCCACGTATGGCTCCATCCCGGCGAAAGCCTCGCAGACAATCATGAAGCCGATGATGTACGGCACCCTCCAGTGCGCCACCTCCTTCGACGAAACCAGCCCCTTCTCAGTGAAGGCGACTAGCACCATCTCATCTACATTGGGGGACCTCCAACTCGACATCACGCTCCGAAAATCATGAACGGGTCTGTGAGTTCTCCTTTCCTTCTCCCTTCCCCTATTTAAAGAAGAGGCAGAACAGTTGAGGAAAGGCGAAAGGATTGGGGCAAGAAACCCTCTCCCTTCCCCCATTCAATGCGGATGGGAAATGATGGGACGCGCCCTGACTGATGGGATGCACCCTGCCCAACAGAACGGTGCCTGGTCAAATGGGACATGGCCTAGGTATGTCCCACTACTACCGCACGACCGAGCATGAGAAACAAAGCACCACCATGTGCAGGTGGCCCTTCGCCTTCCCAGGCGAGACTTGGAAAGGCCCAACTACGGGATCTCCACCCAAGAGAGACCATCGGGCTTCCTGAGTCAATTGGACGGCTCAGAAAAATGCCGAGAGACAGGTAAGGAGAGAAGGGATGCCCCATGTGGGCCATGCCAACTCTATCACGAACAACGAGTGTGGATCCCGGTTAGACATTTCCTATTGGAGCTCTTCAAACCCCGTCACTCGAGTCACCAAGGTAACATTACCAACCCCCACTATTTCTTTATATAATCATTCATTCATCTATACACACATTCATTCATTCCATACATCTGAGGTATCGCATATGCAGTTAAATGCATCACAACGCTCTGTATTGCGTCACGAAGTGGCAGTTGCCTCATTCAACATGAGCAACGGCCGATCGGGGTTTGAAGGCTGGCCCACGAAGGGCTCGAGGCCGCCTCGTGTCAAACAGAGCTAGGGGAGAAAACTTAGATGAGCCCCAAGCGGCCCATGCCCAGTCTGCCCCGAAGCAGACAGTGTCATCTCAACCTTCTCGTTCGATCCTAAACCTCTGCCAAACCCACAGAATATCCATCGAGGGGAGGCCAGCAGGCCACCCGGGTAGGTCTCCGGAACGACCCAGGCATCTACTGGGTTGTAGGTTAAGGAGCAGTGGAATGTCACATCAGGGCTATGCCGACCCCATCACAAACGACAGACCCGGATTCCACTCAATCATACTTGTTAGCGAGCTCACCGAGTGCGTCACTCGAGCCTGAGCCATCGAGGCAAGCGACGTTAGCTCAGCCCCTCCGGTTGCAAGAAACCGTAGACAGGGTAACGCACAAAACTCAACCGACCCCTACCAAGCCCAACAGGGCTCAGGGTCTCAAGACACCTAAACTGCCTCGGTTGCGCCCGACGCTAGGATCCGCGACTCTGTCTCGCCCGATCCCTAAAACAAATGCCTCACCTATGCATGACGGGTCTGCAAGTCCGCCTTGCCCGATCCCTTGGCTGCCCCCGACACCAGGATCCACGAGCTCTGTCTCACCCGATCCCTAAACAACTGCCTCGGCTACGCACGACGGGTCCACGAGTCCACCTCGCCCGATCCATCGGCTACGCCCGACGTCAGGATCCGCGAGCTCCATCTAGCCCAATCCCTAAACTACCTCGGCTACACATGAGGGGTCTGCAAATCCATCTTGCCCGATCCCTCGGCTATGCCTGATGCAAGGATCCGCGAGCTACGTCTCGCCCGATCCCTAAAAACCACCTTGGCTACGCACGACGGGTCTGTGAGTCTGCCTCGCCTAATCCCTCAGCTGCGCCCGATGCCAGGATCCGTGAGCTCCAACTCACCTAATCCCTCAACAACTACCTTGGCTGTGCACGATGGGTCCGTGAGTCTACCTTGCCCGATCCATCGGCTACGCCCGACATCAGGATCCGCGAGCTCCGTCTCGCTCGATCCCTCAACTAAAATGCATGCACACACGCCCACTAACAAAAACCCCCAGGCGATCCTGCCTAAATCGCCCGGGGGCTCGGGGGCTACACCCGCGGGTGCGCTCGCGCGCACCCACTGACAAAACGAGACTTCCCCCGCTAGCAGCACGAAAAACCCCCAGACGATTCTACCCAAATCGCCCGGGGGCTCGGGGGCTACACCCGCAGATGCACTCACGCGCACCCACCGTCAAGACAAAAATCCCCCAGGTAATTCTACTCGAATCGCCTAGGGGCTCAGGGGCTTCTATCGGGTTCATAAACCCGAGGTCCCTCATGGATCAGCTTTCCAGCAAAGGCTCGGCCCCGTAGACGATGTTGTGAACGACGCGCAACTCGTGGGCCGGCCCAAAAACCTAAACGATAGGCCAGAAGGGCAACCCAATCTCTGACCGGAAGGTCTGGTCAAGGAGGAACGGTGCCCGCTTCCGACTCTGGCCCGCCTCTCTGACCGGAAGGCCTCACTAAGGAGGAACAACGCTCGCTTCCAACTCCGGCCCGCCTCCAGACAGCCTCTTCAACCAGAAGGCCTAGCCAAATACCACTTCCGACTCTGGCCCACGTCTCCAACCGGGGATGCATCGAACCCCTATTCACAACTATTCTCCAACTGGCGCAATCAGAGCTGACTGTGACCAACCGACCGGGGATGCCCGCTCGGTAAGGACCAGGAAACAGACAGAAAAGTAAGGTAGGGCACTCAAGTCAACCACAATACCAAGTACCGTACCCTGTGCACCTATAGGACAGTACCCTACGACATTCCTAGCATGATAGAATCCAAGTAGTGTTGTAGGCGTCGACATTTTCCCTACAGTGTTGTAGGCGCCATCAACTCCCATACTAGACAAATACGATAAGGCTCCCCCCACATGCCTCTGGGCATCAACAGTGTTGTGGGCGTCGGTATTTACCGTATCAGGTGAACATGGTAAAACCCCCTACATGCCTCTAGGCATCAACAGTATGGCAGGCACCGACGTCTGCCATACCAGAAGAAGACGACGCAACCTCCCACATGCATCTAACATTAAAAAGTATTGTGGGCGCCTACCATTATCTGGTACCCGCCGGCGTGGGCAACAAGACTTAGTAGCATACGTATTCTCTCTCTCACTTGTAAGGCCGTCCCCTTCATCTATAAAAGGGGATGCGCCCTCTCCCAACAAGGGGATCCCTTAGTTCACTTACATTGATTCACCCTCTATAACTTTAGACACTCTAAAGTTATACAGAGCACATGCTCGAACACTTAGCACATAGCGGAGCTCCCGTCACTCTCGGCCCTTCAGACCAGAGTCCGACCGGACCTCTTGTACCCCCATCTTTCTCCCCTCCATTTGTAACCCCACAGCAAACTTTGAGCACCTAGGCTCAGGAATAAAGTCACCGACCGACTTAAACTAGACATAGGGCACGTTGCCTGAACCAGTATAAACCCTATGTCATTGAGTGCTAGGCCACCTCCGATCACAACGTACGACAAAACTACAAATATTTACGTGTTGGTCACTTTCTGCACCGATAGCACCATTATGAGAAATAATGATTATGCCAACACCTTGGCCGATTAATCATATTGTCACATCCATGAAGTAAATCAAAATGCATATATCATGCCCCCCGGGCCTTAAAGCCATCAAAGTAAATTTCATGGGGCCTTTTGAATAGCGCGATGGTCACAAGAATTCATCGGCTATATTTTACACTAAGGGTGATATCAAAATATTGGCCATATGAATTCATCCACAAGAGCATGCATAACCAAAATAAATATTTTGGCTCTCGATCATCGATAAGTAAAATAATTTGGCAACCCTTCATAATATAAAGATCCACACCAAGGATCAAAATAAAGAGCTCAGGGGTAACCATGCATACTAGGGGATGAATTCCACATAGGCATAGGCAAAGAGTATGCATGATGCCATGACCAATAACTTTGATGATTCGGTGCAAATCTCCAACTTGGCAATTGTTTCTTGAATCTCCTTCACTATTTTGACTTCGTTGCACCACTTGCTTGAGCATCATCTTTTTGAGCTTGAATACTTCTTTTAAGAATCCACGCTAAGCCTTTTTCTTTTAGCTTCTCTGCACTAAGCTTCTGTAACTTCTTTTCTTGCCACTTTGGTAAACCGATTGAGCATATCGATTTTATTTCTATTTTGGACAGCGGAAAATCTTTCTTGATTTTGGGTACTCCCACCTTCTTTAGTTCAAATTTGGCACCTAGAATATCAATAGATGATTTTCCCACTTCCTTGCCATCAATAGCCGGATTTTTAGCA
This sequence comes from Miscanthus lutarioriparius, assembly GCA_904845875.1. Lineage (NCBI taxonomy): Eukaryota > Viridiplantae > Streptophyta > Magnoliopsida > Poales > Poaceae > Miscanthus > Miscanthus lutarioriparius. Next base: position 78,007,234 of record CAJGYO010000005.1, read on the forward strand.
ATGTAATCGACTTTTCAATAGTTGAATTCAGATCTGAACTTTTTTCTTTTGGCCATCATACTTCATGCGGTAAACTTGTTTTACCACCTTCTTCGGTTGAGCTCCGGATCGATTTTGATAAAAATGGTCTTTATAAGATGGTGATCTCTCTAAATGTCTAGGAGCTGCATACTCTACATATTGTGGCCTAAAATATGATGGAACATGTGCCCCTTGATCAAACCAGGCCCAAGATGAATATGGATGAAAATATGCGGGCTGTAGTCCATATGACATAGGAATTGGCTGCTCAAAAGGAGGATATGTTGCTGCTGCGTGAGATCTATCTCCTTGCCAATTCCACTCTTGAGACTTGCGCTTTAGAGGCAATCTTGATGATTGGACCTTCTTTGGCCGACTAGTGACATTTGCTCCTGCTACCTTCTTGTATTTAGCTAGAAGTTTCTCAAAGCTGAGCTTCGGCCTTCTACTCTTCTGCTTGTCATGGCCTTTACCTCCAATAGCTTTGTGAGCATCCTCCTTCTCTTCCCCATCTTGACAAGCATGCTCCAAAGGAGGATCCTTAGCCAATTCCCCTTGCTCAACGGGATCAATCGACCGTTGCTTCAGATGGAGAGATTTCACCTGCCCTCCAGTGTCTTCTAGAACTATGATAACTTTGTTGTCCTCTGGAATATCTTCTATTTGCAATTCATGGACAACAATCTTGTCTTCACTTGAGGGCTCCACATCTCTCTCTTGGGCATCCGAGCTTTGAGCTTTGAATGAATCGGCTAATGCAAGCCAATTTGAAACCTGTTTGCGATCAAGACCAATTGAATCCAATTGGTCCATTTGTTGAGCTTCAGAAAATCTGAATCGTCCTTTATCAATGGCCGATTGGACCACTCGACGAAATATATTGCAATTAGAAGTATGATCAGAAGAATTGTGCCATTTGCAATATGTAAGCTCTTCTAAATTTTTAACAGATGGTAAAGCATTGTGATCAATGATTCTAATAAAATTGTTCTTGAGCAAGATATCAAAGACATGATCACAAAAAGTAAAGTCAAAGGTGTACTTTGATTTCTTTAGCTGATTCTTTTGTGGAGTCAGCTTTAAAGCTAGGCAAATGAATGGATTAGATTTGATATCAATCCATTCGGCCACACCTTTGCAATTGCTTCTAGGAAGCTTTTGCTTTGGCGAACTACCACTATCGGCCTTGCCATATGGCACAATGTGCTGGCTGATAGAATCTGAATTTGTTTTATTATCAACAAATAAAATGCCATTCTCAATCGGTCTTTTAAAACTATTAGCAAGGATATCTCTAATAGATGCAGAAATTGAATTAGTATGATCGGATTGGAATTTGAGCAAAATATTTGTGTTTTCTACCATGATGATCATGTTGGATAAGTGCACGTCCTTGATTTGAATGATGTTGCTCTTCATCTCTAGAGAATGATCAACAATAGGTGCCGAATCATTCGAAGATGCATCGGTGGCTGCCGAAACAGAGAAAGTCGGCTAGGCCGACTTGGGCGCTAGCAGGGGTAGTCGGCCTGGTCGACTGGGAAGTTAGCTTAGCTGACTCAAGGTAGGCAGTAAAGGCAGTCGGCCTAGCCGACTCATGAAAGGTAGTAGTCGGCTCAGCCGATTCTAAGCAGGCAGGCATCCCATCTTTCTTACTTGTAGGGGCTTGATCTACATCAATGATGTGGTAATCACTGGATAAGTGTTTAACCCCATTAGCTCCTGAAAAATCAAGTCTAGCTATTTTCTGGCGCTTTTCATGCTTTTCTGTAGCAAGACTTGTTTTATGAGATGTGATTGATTAGGAAAGGATATTGTGTTGTTCGGCTTTTGTAGCCGAACCTTTGCTTACATCAAAATCAATTCTTTCTTTCATGCCCACTAACAATCCTCTTTTAGCTGATGACTCATTTGTAATCAACCTTTTCTCATTAGTCTTTCCAAAGTATTCATAGAATTGCTCCTCTAATTCAGACCATGAACCAACAGTACATCGGGGCAAAGATGTAAACCATGCAAAGGTAATAATAGTAAGAGATAAAGGAAAATTTTGCACTCTCATATAGTCTTCTTTACCAGCAAATCCCAACTATGAGAGATATATACTAATGTGTTCTACGGCAGTCATATCATCTTCACCACTAAATTCATAAAAATCAGGTACCCACCAACCATCAGGAGTTTCCAAATAATCAATGCATAATGGGTACGGTCTATGATAACCAGGCACCTTTGAAAGTGCATCTAGCCCTTTAGTGGGTTTTGGTGGATTGAATGACAACATAATTAAAGGTCTAACAAGTTTGCTAAGTGTTGAACAGGAAATTGAGTCTATTGCATATACTTATGGATTATGGAATGAGAAGTGACTAAAGGTTCAACAAGAAGGCAAACCTGATGATATTCCACATAATGTTCAAATCAAGGCCAAAGTTGTGCATTGTTGTGTTAGAAGATCATGGAAACAATCTAGTTCAAGAAAAGGACAACATTGCAAATTGAGTTGATAAAATGGCTTCTATGTTGTGGGATATCATAGTATCATGAGAAAGCAAGCATATTTAGCAAATGGCAAAAGAGACATGAGTTGATGATTTTGGATTGGTCTCAATAATGGCTGCTTCACATGAACAAGAAGAGTTTGATAGTAGATTAGCTTTGATCAAGGATTAAAGAATGAGTCAAGAATGCATAAGTGAAGAAATATTAAGCAAAGGTTAAATGACAAAGGACACAATTCATATTGGATATAAGTCAGTTTCTACATTGGTTTGCTTGTATGGATAAAGATTTAGAAAATCACTTTGCATTGATTTGATCAAGCTAGAAGTATGAAGATATATATATTGAAAAGAGTGTTAGGAATGTCAAGCCAAAATGAAGAGGATATGAGGAACCATGACTTGGCTTGACCATATTAATGTTTATTCATATATGTGTCAATGTGAATCAAACTGAAGCTTGATTGATCTCAACATTCATATCTAGAAGATATTCAAGCAAGGATCACAATATTGAAGAAATGGTTTTTCAATGGATGCTTAACATGATGTGACTTGAGTATGGCTTGATAAGGTGAAGATAGCAAGGAAAGGGCTTTGAGGGACTAAGCAGAGGTGAAGGGCAAGCGATGGCTTGAGGACCGAGGTACCATTGCTAAGGTAAAGAAGAGAGTACTTGCATTGAGTTGAGGAACTAATCAAGCTATGAGAAGTCATATTATGTTGAGGATCAAATCATTAGTGGAAGTGACTTGAGGCCATGTATTGAACTCACATGTGTTGAAATGGTTCAAGTCACATGCTCAAGGTGAGTTTCCTCAAAGAGATGAGACAAAGGTGATTGCAAGCCCTCATGAAGAGATATTGAGAAGAAATGGCATATGAAGACATTGAAGACTCAAGTGGTCGAAATGGTTATATTCTCTTGATCTTGAGTATAGGTATGTCATACTATCAAGGGGGATGCAACACGAATCGTTGACAAGTCTCAAGTGCTCAAACTAACCAAACCCAAGTGCTAACATGAGAGAAACACAATGGCACAACACTTGCACTTGTTGGTTTTGGGGCTTTCTATTTGTTAGGTTGGAAAGCCCTCGAAACAAGCTTTCCGGAAAGTCCAAGATCACCGAAAACAGAGTTCGGAGTAAAAAGTTATGGCTTTTTCCGTATGGTGATCTATGTTGTCTTGAAGACCCATAGTGGTTCCACCCGTTTACGTGGAGGCCCCGGGCCACGGAGGCTCCGCGCCTGTGCACGGAGGTTCTGGGGTCTGTAGGTCATAACGGCTAGTTTTTGACCTCCAGCAGCTAGTTTTTGTAGGGTGAGTATATATACCCATCCCACGTCTCCTGGCCGTCCTGCTGGCTCCCATTTCATTCCCAACCCATTCCAAGCCATTTGTGAGCTCTCTCTAACTCCTGTCATTGTGAGAGTGAGTAATTAGTGTGTGATTAAGTGATAGAGAGCTGATTAGAGTAAACTAAACCTTCAGCACTTGTTGGGCTGCGTCAAGCATTCATTGCGCATTCATTACTCTTGGAGGTGAAGCCTCCTAGATGGCTAGGCGTCGCCCGGTGAGGTTCCGTGCTTGTGGTGAGCCACGGGAAAGTTTGTACTACCCAGAGATCTTAGTGGAACCCTCAAGCTCAACCTTGGTGTTGGACTTGAGAACATGACAGGGTTGGAAGAGACCCAAAGCCTTTGTGGCTTCCACAACAACGTGGACATAGGCAAGCCTTGGTGGCGAGCTGAACCACATGATAAATCATGTGTCTTGTCCCTTATGTGTTGAATTGCATTATTTGTGTTCCACTCAACCTACTTGGTTGTGCATGTTTGTGAGTGCAGGGACTTTGTGGACTTGCCACTGGACATCTCCAAGCACATCATCACGTTTGGTTTGAGTTTGATCTCTAGGCGTAGCAGCTATTGAGTACTCTGTGTTGCTGGAGGCTCCGCAACATCCCCCAGAGGTTCCGCATAGTTTCCCGGAGGTTCTACGGTCTGCTAATCCACAGCAAGTTTTATTTGTTAATAACTTTTAGAAACTCCTATTCACCCCCCTCTAGGCGACATCAATGTCCTATCAATTGGTATCGAATGTGGGTTTTATGGCAAGTGAGAGTGAGAGTGAAAGTGAGAGTGAAAATGAGAGTGATGATGAAAGTGATGATAATGAGTTCAATCAACACTGCACATCTAAGAAACAAAGACAAGTTGATGGTGCTCAAGCTCATAGAGAAGATTGATGAGCAAGAAGAAACACTTCACAAGCAAGAAGAGTTCATCATCAAAAAGATCAAATGCTTGGAGAAGTTGACCAAAGAGCATGAAAAGCTTAAGTGCTCTCATGCTAGTTTGGTCGAAAGGTATGAAAACTTATCAATTGAGCAAACATGTACTATTAACTCTCTTTCTTGTGTTGCTCAATTAGAAGATGAGAATTATGTGCTCAAGGACAAAGTGGAAAGGCTCACTAGCAAGAATGAGTTTTTGCAAGAAAATCATGATGAGCTCTTGTGCTCTCATGAGAAGCTTATGGATTCTCATCTCATGCTAGAAATTGCTCATGAGGTTGTGGTAACAATGGTAAAATCATATCAACCTCACACACACAAGTGCACATGCACACAAGTTCAATCTATTTTATCATGTGCTAACCATTGTTGCTCTCAAGAAACCAAACCTTCTGTTGAGCATGTACTTGCAGAAATTTGTGATGATTCGATTACAAAAGAAAATGAAGGGCTCAAGGAAGAAGTTGAGAGGCTAATAAGGGACTTAATTCAATTGAAGGGAAAGTGCAATGCTCAACCTTCTCAAGATAACCGTGAAGACATGGTGAAGAAGCTTGAGAAGGGGTCAACCACTACAAACACCAAATCCTATCAAGAAGTTCATAAGTCCAGCAATGGCAAGATCAAGGAGCAAAGAAAAATGATGAACAAGACTCCCATCATTTGCTTCAACTGCAATAGTGAGGGTCATCATGTGAGAAATTGCTCCTTGAAGAAAGAAGAGAAGCACATGAGCAAGATCCAAGAGAAGAAGAAGATGGCTCATGTCAAGTGCTCCAACATGGGACACGATGCCTTTATGTGTTCCAACAAGGTTGATGACCAAGCCACACTTCCAAAGAAGAAGACAAAAAATAAGCAAGAGGAAGTGTTATGGTTGCCATGAGAAGGGATATGAAATTGGCTCATGCTCCAACAAGAAAAGTGAAGGCCTTATGTCATTAAGAAAGAGGCTCATTGGCAAGGAAGCAAGCAAGAGGCAAGAAGAGAAGGCATCCCACAAGAACAAACAATGCCTTTGCTATGCTTGCCGAAGAGAGGGACACAAGATTAGTGAGTGTCCTAACAAAGGCAACATCTCATCAAGGCCAACCCAAGTACAAGTGAGCAAGAAAATACAACATGAGAAGGCTAACAAGATCAACAACTAGCTATGCTACACTTGTAGAAGAAAGGAACACCTAAGTATGGATTGTCCCATGGGTAACACTCCTAAGTTCAACTTATCAATTAATGCAAATTTGCTTAGGAGACCCAAAAATGACACTTGTGCTAGTAAGGTGATTGGTTCACCATGTGCTAGAACAAAGGCCATTTGGGTGCCTAAGTCTCTTGTGACTAACCATAATGGACCCAACATAGCTTGGGTACCAAAGTGTGCTTGATGAGTGTTGTAGGTACTTGAAGGTGGTATGAAGCTTCAGGGTGCTTGAGCAAGTTGTTTGAAAAAATTCACTCAAGCTATCAATCAATTCATATTGTCTTTTCTTATATGGTTGGCCCAAAGTTGAATCAATGGACATATTTCTTTCTTCATACTCACCTCGGTAACTTGTACCTAACCCTTGCTAGCTAGCCACTTAACTTGTGTAGTCTCTAGTAGTTCACAAATATATGTGTGTTTGTGAATTATTAGGAGTGGCTATCAAGGTTAAATGAATCATTTGCCATATGATGCTTTTAATGGCTTTCTAGTAGAGCAAGATCTTGTTAATGTTGTAGGAAATGATAAGCCACCAGTAGAAGCATAAGATCAAGAAAAAGAGGATCCTTAAATGGTTGCCTCACATAGTTTGTGACTTGCTGTTTCCACGGAGGCTCTACGCTAGGACACGGAAGCTTCGGGGAGCGGAGGCTCTGCATAAGGGCGCGGAAGCTCTACAAACTGGGAGGAAGATCAAACTACACTAAGTATAATTCAGGATCTAGATCAAATAGAAGATGAAACTCATGATGGAGGTGATTCATTGCCAAAGATGAAAATAAAGGTCAATTCAAGACCAATCTTGATGCCACAACAAAGAGCTCACCAAAACATTGAAAAGGAGTGGTAATCTCTAAAATCTCAAGTGTATGTTATTTTCAAATTTTACTCCTATGTCTTGTGTAGCCACTTAGGAAAAGAAAGCACTTGAGGATATGTATATTGGTTGTTGGTCATGAAAGAAAGATATGATTGGAATTGAATTGATCATCCACAACAAGCAACATAGATGACTTGGGTTTCCTTGGTGGACTTCAAACCAAGAATTTCAAAGTGAAGCAAGTTTATGTTCATTCATGCATACTATGAGTTGGTTTGAAGGATTTGGAAACTTGTCTTACATTGGAGGATACAAGTAAATTTAAGAAGGCCAAGAATGAAGAATCAAGCTCAAGTAAAGTAGAGGCACTTATCACTCACAACTCAAGAAGCCTCTACTTGATGGAATCTTGTCATATGGTAGATTGACAAATTCTCATTCTCATCTTATATGGCCATCTACATGCTCAAATGGTTGTAAGTATTTCTTGGTATAGTTCAATTCGGTTATTCTATTGTTGCCATGACCTAGACATAGAGTGAAATCCCAAGTTCTTAAATGAATAAAGTGCTATGTGAGAAATTCAAATACTTATAGCACTTACCAAAAAGGGAGTTTACTCTATGACTAGTGTTGTGAGACTAACCTTTCTCTAAGTGATTTGTGTAGTCTCACTAAATGAGGATGTGTTTCTCAAATAGAGTGTGCTATCACATGAAGGCCATCAATCCAAAACCATGTGATGTATTCTCTCTAGTTGTTTTGGAATTGATTCATCTATGTTAGCCACTCACCATAATATGGCTAAAATCTACCCTCTAGACTTAAGTGACCAATCATGCACATTCACATTTTCATTCCACTCAAAAGAGTGTGCATGAGACTTTAAGAGAGATTTAATCCATGTTATGAGGTTTCTCTGTTTTGGTAACCCACTTGCCTTTCCACACATAAAGGGTTACTAAATGAGAAACTAGCGCTTGTCTTACTAATGCCCTCTTATGTTGAGCTTGTTTATAGAAAATTAAGAAGAAGAGGTTGTGCTGGTATAACTGAATAAATCACAATCCTAAAGGTTACTCTTCACCTAAAGTAAGATAAGGTTGCTAGAGGCCAATGAGACCAAAAATCTGAGATTGAACAAAATCAATTTTTAAAGTTGAGTTGGATAAGCTATATTGCAAGAATTCACAAGATTACAAGCATTGATAAGAGGACTGAATGGTAATAACATCTTGTGAGTATTTTCAGCCAAGTTCACATCAAGATTGGACAAGAAGGAGAGAAGAATTGGGAATTATCAAATCTGTCCAAAGAATTAGAATTATAAGTAGGCTGCCTTCAAGCATGGATTTGAAAGTTCCAATACTGATGAATTAGCCTAAAACTTTGTGAGCATGCTATACACATCTAGTACTTGTTTCTATACAATTGGCATGAAGATTGGTTTTGAAGAACATCAGTTTTGAGATGAATTTTGTCAGCTTCAGCACTATAGTTTTAGACTCTAGCAGTTTTGGTAGAAAATTGATGTGACCGATCAAATAAAGTCCACATGAGCACAAATTTTTATAGCAGTTAGAGGACTCATAGGTTCACATGTCTACCAAGTTTCATGCATATTGGTCAAGTAGTCTGAGAGATGAATTATATTCCAAGGAAGATAGAATCTGAAAACTGTATGGAATTGGATTGCATTGCAGCAGTAAGATTAAGTTGGCTCTCAAGTTGGTCATGAATATAATCAGTCAATATGAGAAGCATCAGTTTGGTCTAAAGGAGTTGCAACCAATATACAAGCAACATCAAGTAGTTGCAACTAGTTGGAACTAGAAGAAATCAGTTGCAGGCTTTCAGAAACAGCAGCTGAAATCAATTGAAACTAGATGAAACCAGTTGACTTCAGCAGTTACAAATAGCAGCAATGAGTTACAATCAGTTGGAAGTAGCTAAAAGCAATTGTAAGCAACTACAACCAATTGCAACTAATTAGATTGCAAGCAGCTTGAAGGAGTTTGAAACCAGTTGGAATCTAGTGAAGACTTCCCTCTTGACCTCATGTTCATAATGTGCATAAGTGTACTCTATGTACTCTTGTATGCACAAATTGAGGGGGAGTTTAGTTATATCTTGTGGGACTAATGGTTTCTCCCATATATAGGTTGCGCAGTTCCACACATGGAAAAAGAAGGAGAGATGGTCCTTTGTATTCTCAGGGTGCTTCACAATTATTCTAGAAGGTCTTGGTCTTAGTGCTCTTGGTTTAATGTCGGATGCCCCAATCCTTTAGTGGAACTGGATTTGAATGAGTTGGAGAAAAGAATTGAAGAGTGGACTTTCATTGTTGCTTCTCCTCTCTAGAGCTCAACAAGTGCACATGGATCCATCCCATTGATCACCTAAGACCTTGTCAACAAAGAGTGAACTAGGAACCTAATATGGATCTTGGATGATCACAAAGAGCTCTAATTCACCATGAATCATCAAGTAAGAACTATGGCCATCCAAATCAGTCTCACTTGTGATGGTCATATCAATGAAAATTTGTATGGTGATCTATCTATACCTTGGTGGTGGTATGTTTCCTTGGCATAATTTCAATTGTTGCAAATTTATCATGCCTTGACCAAGATATAGGATGAACTCCTCTAGACTCTTAAATCGATTCAAGTGCATTTCACAAGTAATTCGAGTACTTGATGCACATATTAAGGGGAGCCCATTCTATGTCTTGTGGCTTTTTTGGGACTAACCTTTTCTTCTAGTGAATTTATGTAGTCTGTTGGTGAGAGTGAGTTTCTCATGGGTATGCTACATTAACTCAATCCAAATTGGTAAAGCTATCTCTCATATTCATTTGGATTGCAATTTTATCTCTTATGTAGCTACTCTCCATAATATAGCTTAAAATCCCTTGTTTGGACTTAATTGGCCTAAAAGTGCATATGTTCTTGTGTTCCACATATATTTGCATGCACTATCAAAAAGGGGAATTTAGTCTATGTTATGAGCTTCTGCAATTAGTGATCTACTTGCTTCCACATCCAAAATGGTCACTAGTTGTGACTGTAGCTTGTGCAATTTAATGCTATCTCTTGTCTCTATGAGAATTCCCTAGGTGACATTATGAGATACAAGAATCTATTCCAATTGGCATTAACTAGACTCTTTTAATTGATGTCAAATTATGAAGATCATATTTCAATTGGTGTTGGATAATCTTTAAATTTGATATATCAAGAAATATGTCTTCAATTGGTATCTCAAAATGGCAACAAGAGCTAGCAATGGGCTTTAAACTGAGATCAAGCACAAGTTTGTGATATCTCCTTGAAGATGATGATGAAGAGAGATGGGCACATGAAATATTTTTGGATAAAGGAACGCTAGGCCCATCAAAGCACTAAATTCAACTAATGAAAATCATTATCATGGTGGAGATTATGAGGCTTAGAACAAAGGTATATCGCTCCATGAACTCTTGTATTCCCTTTGTGCATCTAGGCCCTTACATGCTAGTGTGTGCATGTGTGTGCAATATTTTGAGTCACACCATAAGTTTGTTCTTGTGGTGACGATTAGATAATTATTTAGATATTTGGTTGATACCTCTTGTGGTGATGGCGTGAGTTAGTCTCATGTTAAATGTGTCATCTAAGCGAGGTATGAGCTAAATATGCTAACTTCTCAAGAATCTTGCCTTAAATTGTTGCATACTTAGTTTGGTAGAAAACTTAGAAGAGAAATCCTATACGCTAAACTTTTACCTACCTCTTGCCCTCGCTTGTCTACCATCATTTCTTCGTTTTGGTAGAGAGATCCTTTTTGGAGATTAATACCAAAGGGGGAGAAATATTGGGAGAGAGTGTAAGAGGGGAGAGATTGATATGTGGATTTGAAGGGGTAAAAGAGAGGCATGTAAGATTTTTCAATTTTAATTGTGTGGTGTTTGCAAAGATAGTTTAGATTGATGCTCTTAATAAGGACCTCGTATGGTAGTGTGTGATGTTCATGCCTTCAATGATGTATTGTTTATTTTTGCTAACTACATAGCTTAAGGAGGTTCCGCACCTGGTTGCGGAGGCTCCACTTCGCAGAGGTTCTACGACAGGATGCGGAGGTTCCGCGGACTAGCAGTTTAGCAACTTCTTGAGTGCATGGACTGTCATGAGCATCACATTTATCATGCTGACACCTTGCACCCCCCGGATGCTAAGATATAGGAGAGTTCCCACACTTCTTCTTAAATATGTGCACTAGGCATTTGAGGCCAAAATTTGAATTCCTTTCAATGCACACATTTAGGGGAAGCTCCCTTTCTCATAGGATTCAAAATCTTATTATTTATCAATCTCTTGTAAGCTTTAATTGTGTTGTCATCAATCACCAAAAAGGGGGAGATTGAAAGTGCATCTAGCCCTTTAGTGGGTTTTGGTGGATTGAATGACAACATAATTAAAGGTCTAACAAGTTTGCTAAGTGTTGAATAGAAAATTGAGTCTATTGCATATACTTATGGATTATGGAATGAGAAGTGACTAAAGGTTCAACAAGAAGGCAAACTTGATGATATTTCATATAATGTTCAAATGAAAGCCAAAGTTGTGTATTGTTGTGTTAGAAGATCATGGAAACAATCTAGTTCCAGAAAAGGACAACAATGCAAATGGAGTTGATAAAATGGCTTCTATGTTGTGGGATATCATCGTATCATGAGAAAGCAAGCATATTTAGCAAATGGCAAAAGAGACATGAGTTGATGATTTTGGAGTGGTCTCAACAATGGCTTGCTTCACATGAACAAGAAGAGTTTGATAGTAGATTAGCTTTGATCAAGGATTAAAGAATGAATCAAGAATGCATAAGTGAAGAAATACCAAGCAAAGGTTAAATGATAAAGGACACAATTCATATTGGATATAAGTCAGTCTCTACATTGGTTTGCTTGTATGGATAAAGATTTAGAAAATCACTTTGCATTGATTTGATCCAGCTAGAAGTATGAAGATATATATATATATTGAAAAGAGTGTTAGTAATGTCAAGCCAAAATGAAGAGGATATGAGGAACCATGAATTGGCTTGACCATATTAATGTTTATTCATATATGTGCCAATGTGAATCAAATTGAAGCTTGATTGATCTCAACATTCATATCAAGAAGATATTCAAGCAAGGCTCACAATATTGAAGAAATGGTTTTTCAATGTATGCTTAGTATGATGTGACTTGAGTATGGCTTGATAAGGTGAAGATAGCAAGGAAAGGGCTTCGAGGGACTAAGCGGAGGTGAAGGGCAAGCGAGTCCTTGAGGACCGAGGTACCATGGCTAAGGTGAAGAAGAGAGTACTTGCATTGAGTTGAGGAACTAATCAAGCTATGAGAAGTCATATTATGTTGATGATCAAATCATTAGTGGAAGTGACTTAAGGCCATGTATTGAACTCACATGTGTTGAAATGGTTCAAGTCACATGCTCAAGGTGAGTTTGCTCAAAGAGATGAGACAAAGGTGATTGCAACCCTCATGAAGAGATATTGACAAGAAATGGCATATGAAGACATTGAAGACTCAAGTGGTTGAAATGGTTATATTCTCTTGATCTTGAGTATAGGTATGCCGTACTATCAAGGGAGATGCAACACGAATCATTGACAAGTCTCAAGTGCTCAAACTAACCAAACCCAAGTGCTAACATGAGAGAAACACAATGACACAATGGCTAGTTTTTTACCTCCAATGGCTAGTTTTTGTAGGGTGAGTATATATACCCATCTCACGTCTCCTGGCCGTGCTGCTGGCTCCCATTTCATTCTCAACCCATTTGTGAGTTCTCTCTAACTCCTGTCATTGTGAGAGTGAGTAATTAGTGTGTGATTAAGTGATAGAGAGCTGATTAGAGCAAACTAAACCTTGAGCACTTGTTGGGCTGCGTCAAGCATTCATTGCGCATACGTTACTCTTGGAGGTGAAGCCTCCTAGATGGCTAGGCGTCACCCAGTGAGCTTCCGTGCTTGTGGTGAGCCACGAGAAAGTTTGTATTACCTGGAGATCTTAGTGGAACCCTCAAACTCAACCTTGGTGTTGGACTTGAGAAGAGGATAGGGTTGGAAGAGACCCAAAGCCTTTGTGGCTTCCTCAACAACATGGACATAGACAAGCCTTGGTGGTGAGCTAAACCATAGGATAAATCATGTGTTTTGTCCCTTATGTTTTGAATTGCATTATTTGTGTTCCACTCGATCTACTTGGTTGTGCATGTTTGTGAGTGCAGGGACTTTGTAGACTTGCCACTGGACATCTCCAAGCACATCATCACGTTTGGTTTGAGTTTCATCTCTGGGCGTAGCAACTGCTGAGTACCCTGTGTTGCCCAGAGGCTCCATGACATCCCCCGGAGGTTCCGCGCCCCAGAGGTTCCGCATAGTTTCCCAGAGGTTCCGCGGTCTACTAATCCGCTGCAAGTTTTATTTGTTGATAACTTTTAGAGACGCCTATTCACCCCCCCCCTCTAGGCGACATCAAGGTCCTTTCAACCTTCCATTTAGAGGAGCCATATGGGTTTCTAGCATGGGCTAAATCTTCATCGATTCGGCTTGATTTAAGAGCAACATATGAAGCCGAGTCATGATTGTTAGCATGTACATACATTGCTGAATTTTCATTGATTCAGCTATGGTCATGAGCAAAATACAAAGCCGAATTGTGGGCATTTATCTTTGCATAAGGTGCTGAATTCTCATTGATTCTGCTATGGTCACTAGTAACACGTGAAGCCGAATCATGAGTATTAGCACTTAAATACCTTGCTGGATTTTCATTAATTCGGCTCGAGTTGGGAGTAGCATATGAAGTCAAATTATGAATACGAGCATTAGCATATGGTGCTAAATTTTGAGAGCAATTAGCTAAATAATTAGCATTGTTATAGCCAATTCTCTCATTCATCGGCATGTCTTGTGGTGAAACAACATATTGTGAACTTATAGCCAATGAATAACGATTTACATGTTGTATGTTGCTAGTAGCATCAAAACACAAAGAATTTATAGTTGGCATCGCCTCTTGAGCATAATATTCATAATTATGATGTGTATGATGAGGAGTATTAACAAAAGTATTAGCCGATGCAACATATCTAGTATCATTATGACTAGCAACACCAACATGAGAGTTCATATCACTTGCGAAACAACTATTAGAATCATAAGATGTATTTGCATGTTGTACCTAGGGTGATTGTAGTAATATTGTGATGCAACACCTTGTTACTCCATGGTTTAGAACTTGACCACCTTGCTGAATTTTCTAATAGCAAGCGCAACACGTTGTAAAATTGCAAGCGAGGTCACAAGGGGTTAAAACCAGATGCAATCGGCCTTTTGGGCCAGATGCAATGGTAATGGCGAGCACACGAAGATAGATCAACGAGGAGTAAGGCTAGGGCAAGAAGATTCGGCTACAAAGTAGAGCCGAAGCAAATTCTTTCCCAGTGGAGTCGCCAAAAAATGTGTTGACGTCGGAAGTGATCTGAATCAACCAATAGGGCCTTAGACACCCGGGCCGCTATGGATCGAAGAACGCAGTGAGGATGTCACTCTTTCATGGTAAAGAACTGAGAGGTTTACAAGCAAACCACCAAAGGATAACCAATGTGTTTGCGTGACGAAGAACCGGCTACTTTTTAGGTAAACTAGCAAAGAAACCGTCGAAGCTCTCGCCCAGGAGGGACCCCGTCATGGCAAGGATGTCGCTAGGGTGCCCTAGGTCGACCGGCAAGCCTAGGGCACCAGCCTTGGTCATCGGATCAAGGGATGAACAGCATGGGGGTTGGAGAAGAGGGCAAAAGGGTTGAAATAGAGGTAGAAGATTGATTTGTTTGACGATTGGATAGATGGTACTCAATCGGTCGTGATCCTCTCATATATAGAGGGAACGGTCTTATCCTAGTAGAAAACCATCCCAAGATGCAATCTCCAAGTTTCCCATGAGTTTGGAAGAGTTGGGATTTAGTTTGGACTCTCCCTGATTCGGACTACGAAAATCAAAAGTTCTGACAGGGGGTGAGAAGTTCTGATTTTTGCGCAAAGCCAGCACCTCTAGGCGAACATCAGAAGTTTTGGCAGAGGGTTAGAAGTTCTGATTTCCGCACAAAGCCTGCACTTCTAGGCAAAAATCAGAAGGTCTGATAGGGGGTCAGAAGTTTTGATTTTCGCACAAACACAAAACCTCCAAACGAAAATCAAAAGTTCTGACAGGGGGCCAGAAGTTCTGTTAAGGTGAGATTTTCCTGATGGAACAACTCCTTCATCCCGACTTTGGAACGCAATGGTTTAGTCCATCCTACACTCATAGAATGGACAATTTTGATTGTCAACACCTGCTTATGGAATATTCAGCAACTTTCCATGCACCTTTTAAACCTCCATCGATTCATAACCATCTTAACCCCATTTTAGTCCATTCATGCTGCGTTAGTTCCGTATCGAGACGATCTACGTGTTAGTGGCGATGTTTATCATGCTAAATGTTTTTTAGCTTTATAATTTAAATATTAAGTTGATTAATGTTAAATCGACTAGTTTTGTAATTAAAATCCATATAGATTTTATACTTTAGTGTTTGATATACAAATATTAATATGATTAATTACTAACATAATCGTGTTTCTAAATTATAAATTGCATAGCTTCAACATGCGTACCACATAATTCGAATAGATGTTCCCACATGTTTTTTTTTTGCAAAGTTAAAGTTTAATTTGCTCAATTCTTACGACAATGTTTAAGAATAAAATACGATTAGGTTTAACTTGTTTTTTAAGAAAAATATAAATTCACTAATCTAAATTTATGTCATTCATGTGGTTTTTCTTAATTAAAATAAATCAAGCTTGTAGTTGTTTTCTTTTCTTTTATAATATAAAACTTTTGGTAGTCGTTCCTTTTTATCCATAGACCTGTTTTTGGCATTTCTTGCGTTCTAGTGACCGTAGCAATGAGCCCTCTCTTTTAGTGCATTGTTTTCTCTCATGTGGTGTGTATTGTTCCTAGTTGCTTGTATGTTTGCCTATGGATGGTGCTTGCTATGAGTAGAACGAGAACCACTTGTGAGCGCCAAAGATCAGAAGGTGATGACTAGAAGCAAAGTATAAGGAAGTTTAAGCAAGCGTGTAAGGCAAGTATAACATGGGATCATCCTTGTCACCTATTCACTTTGATTCCACTTAATTCATGTGCATGTGTCTCCTTGTTATCATTAAGGATTTTCTAGCCTTGTACTTATACCTTGTCACCTATGGGATTATGCATTGGGTAGTATGATGCTAGTTCTCAAATATATAACCATGATCTGTAACCTGCCTATGGTATATGCAATAAGCATTAAAATATGATTTTTAGCAACATGGAATAAGGGGGCTACAGCATTATTTGTATGGTGCTCTAGATTCGTCTCCCTAAGGTCTTATCTGTGAGTGATAATCCGGGACGTACAACCGTGAGAGCTATGGCTCCGGTTTTGGCTTTAGCTAAGTAAACTGAGCTTTTCTAGCTCGTTAGTGGTTACCGAAAGACGCAAAAGGATAGGCCTAGGTTGCAGAATAGCTTCTTGTGTCTCTCAGGGTGTGTATAGCCTGCGTAGAATGTGCCACTCTTTTAGAGGGGCTCCATTCGCCTAGCTGCTAAAACCTAGCGGCTACTAACTTGTTAAAAGGACTTTCAAAAGGCTTCATAGTGAACCCTGCCGACTTACTTGGAAGTGGGTCAAGAGGCTGATCACCTCGGGCGAAAGGGCAAATCATGACTCGTGGGTAAAGATGTACAATCTCTACAGAGTGTCTTAAAATTGTTATAACAGCCGTGCTCATGTTCACGATCGGCCTGAACTCCTTATGGAATAGATGAACACAAGTGGTTATTGTTATTGCTATACATTATTGTTGTTTACATGATCATATGGTTATAATGGGCTTATGCTAAACTTGTTATGCTCAATTGCTAAAATTATGACTTACAAAAAGCTAATTGCAGTAAACCAATGTCAACTTTTTGTGCCTCATGAACCCCATGCTATATTTACTGCTATATTTACTAAGTACGACATGTGCTCACCCTTGCTATTTCCCCTACACCCAGTCTATAGTAAAAATTACTCAGAAGATTGATGAAGACACAGAGGAGATTACAGAGGACTGATAGAAATGCTAGGATTATGTTACCCCCAGTCAGCCGTCCCTGTAAAATAGAGCTAGAAGAGAAGATTAGTAACCGTTCCGCCATGTAAGTGTTAAATATAAGTATGTTTTCGCTATATAACATTGTTTTAGATATCCTCTATTTTGTTGTTGTGTGTGTGGACTTCCTAGGCACATATACGGCGAGCTTGGTTTTCTTTGAAAAACTGGGCGCTACAGACGTTAATGGTAGGTATGCATATGGATATTGTCTTTTGGAGTGTTTGTTTACCTCGATTACCTTATATTTTGGTACAAATTTTGAACTCTCAATTCATAAGTACATTACAAATAAATCACTTAGATTTAGGGTCACCTCCAAATAAAATGAAGAACTTTGAATCCTCTTAGATCACCTCGTCCATGATGAACCCAGAGCTAGTTGGTCATGGATTCGTTTGATCTCGGGTGCTAGCAGCTCACTGGTGTCAAGCTCTAATCGTTGTCATTTAAGGAAAAATGTATTGAAATGCACGTGTCTACAAACAAGAAAAGTCCGGAAATGAGGAGTAAATAAATCAATTATTAGATCTTATGTATATGTGCAATTATCATGCGGTTGTCCCCTGGAATAAGCGATTCCGACGACCTCTCTTGCCAATATAAAATCCAGCACATGCTTCCATCCGTATCCATATGAAAAATGACACCATGGCGGCATAACTGATGATTATTTTGAATTTCTTTGTCTAGAATTGACTTTCACGAGGTTTAATTATATGTATCTCAAGCTTCAAATTAGTTTTATTTAATTCCCATAAAATATGTTTTTTTGACGCAACCCATAAAATATGTTTTGATTAAGTATTTGTTTGAACTTATTATAGATATTAATTTCAGAAATGCTATACAACACACATGTGTTTTATTCCAATAAAACACATGAATTTTTTTAGCTGCTGCTGCTGCAGAGCGCATGGCAACAACATCCTCTAGTGCCCTGTCTTTTCTCTAGTCCGGCCCGCGGCGCGGCCGGCACCGGACCGGCTCGGCAGCCGCCTGCCTGCACCGCACCAGACAAGGCGCAGGCGGGCGAGGCAGCGGGTGGAGTGGAAAAGCACCAGGGCGGCCGGGTGGTGCGTGCGTGGCCCTGCCTGCTGACACCAGACTGGTGCAGTGCTGCTGCTTCCTCCTCTGCTGTGATTTGTCCTTTCATAGAAAAAAAATATATTTCTTGTGATCTGTGGATCTGTGATCTTGTGATTTATGATTGTCTGGAGATAGAAGAAGGCTGGAGGCTGGAGATAAAAGGAGGGTGGAGACTATTGGATCTTAATTCTATGGTATAAAAAAATTCATGGGTTAAAACTGCATAAAACACATGGTTGTTGGATAATTTTCTTAATGACGATTTTTTCTGGCCAATATAAAATCCAACAAATCCTTAACGTCCATGTCATGACGAAAATTTAACTATACGGCAGCATAACCGATGATTATTTTGGATTTCTTTGTGAAGACTAAGTATATGACTTTTTTTTCAAGTGAATGGTACGTCCTAGCTAATCAAGAACGAATAAGGCCCGGAGGCGTTTATAACTAGCCAGTGCAAACGTCTCCATGGACCAAGCCGCAGAACATCAAGCAGATCATGGATATCCCAAAGGTCGACCTACGCGGTGTCGAGCCTGGGGTTCCGGGCTGGGAGGAAGCCCGGGCCGCCGTGACGGCTTCCATGGTAGCCTACGGCTGCGTCGTTGTCGCGTACGACGCTCTAGAGCCGGCGCTCCGGGAGGTGCTGTTCGGCCGTGCCTTTCCGGAGCTCTTTCAGCTTCCGCTGGAGACCAAGCAGCGGAACGTATCCACCAGGTGGTTCAGAAGCTACATAGCAAGTGCAGAAACGGACTATGAGAGCGTCTGCGTCCATGAACCCACGGACGACGGCAACATCCACGAATTCACCAACTTGTTCTGGCCGCAGGGTAACCCGGAATTCAGGTAACACCTCCAATCAAGTCCTGGTCGTTTCTTGACACTACTGCATGCATATTTTGACACACGTACAATTAAATTTGTGCTCCTGACTAAACCTGAACCTGTCGCTCCCGACCCATCGGTCCAGTGACATAATGCTGCGATATGCAAAGAACTTGCTGCAACTGGAGCAGACGTTGCAGAGGATGACCCTGGAAGGCCTCGGCGTCCCGGAAGACACTATCCGCTCCCACCTCCGCTCGCTCACCCACACTCTCCGGCCGTCGCATTACGGCGTACAGCAAGACACTGCAGGTAGCCGCCGACTGTCCATGGCGGTGCACCGCGACTTCAACATGAGCACCCTCATCGTACAGCACGAAGTGGAAGGCCTCGAGGTTCAGGCAAAGAACGGGAGCTGGCTCCCCATTCGTGCCGAGCCGGACACGTTTACCTTCCAAGCTGGCGAGCTATTCACGGTATAGTATAGCCCATCGGATCGATCAAACGGGGAAGCATTAGTTCTCCAGACTATTCTGACGACTATCACCGCATGTATTGCAGATCCTCACCAACGGGAGGGTGCCGGCGTCCGTTCACCGCGTTAGGACGCTGAGCAACCGCGAGCGCTTCTCCATGATTTTTGGCAGCTGGTCTGGGGACGGCGACGAGGTCAGCGCGATGGACGAGCTCGTCGATGGAGAGCACCCACTGATGTATAATCCTTGTAGGCTCGACGAATACGTCGACTTCCTTTACATCGAGGAAGGCCGCAAGCTGGATGACCCACTCAAGGCTTTCTGTGGAGTCCACAAGGGTAATAAATCCATGGAGTGATCACGACTCAAGCTTCAGCTAGCCATCGGACCTCAATTTCTGGTTGCTGTCACGTAAATCAAATAAACGGCTTTGCTTGTTTAGTCCAACATATATAATTCAATAATTGTTTGTTGTGTACTACTAGTGGCGATGCACAAGTGGCGTGCTCATGAAAATGCTAAGACTAGATCGTCACCCTGCTCGGGACTTCGGGAGAAGATATCCCTATGCCATGTGTCACTAAATGTCATGAAACCGACACAACCAAGTCATACATGTTCAGCACCGTATGACTATTGAGTACCTTGATGCGAAGAAATATTTTTTTAATAATATTCTTGATTGGCTAGCACAACCATCTCACACACTATCCCAAAAAAAGATTTTGAAAGAAAGGCCGCATGATTAACATAGGTAGGCATAAAAGGGAGTCGCCTCTATTAATGTAGGGGCCATGGTAAAACACTCACCTCTGTTAATCTTTAACAGAGGCAAGCGTCCTAAGAAGCCTACCTTCCTTAATGCCGCAACAACGGAGGCAGTCGATTTTAGTCGCTTGTCTCTGTTAAACAAATGGAGGTGGGTGTTGTAAGGAAAATGGACCCTTGGCTCATTTACTTTGGATTTTGGTGTTTGATGATTAACACAACCAAATTGGACTAATGAAGTTGCAAGTGATTGTTTTGTAATTCAATAGGATACAAGACGTGACTTGGACGAAGGCGACGTGATGATCCGATGATCAACACCATAAGCAAGACCCTAGAAGCACAAGAGAAGACCTAAGATATCAAGCAAAATCCAAGCACGAAGACAGGAACCAAGCCGTACGTAAGATCACGAAGAAACAAGCTCACAGAGGTGACCGGACGCTGGAGGAAAGTGACCGGACGCTCCGATCAAGAAGGCTCAGCAACAGGCGTGACCGGACGCTGGACCGGACGCTGGCGGCAGATCGACCGGACACAAGACAGCAGAGTCCGATCGAGTACAGAGAGGTTCTAGAGCGGCGAAAATACGACCGGACGCGTCCGGTGGCATGGTAGCGTCCGATCAGTGGATCGCGGCTCTAGTGGTCGGGACGACCGGACACGTCCGGTCAGGACGTGATCAGCGTCCGGTCAATAGCAGAAAAGCGGGATTTCGACCTCAACGGCTACTTTCTCAGTGGGGCTTATAAATAGACCCCCCAACCGGCCAAATGAGAAGTGTGGAGCTGAGGAAACATATCTAGGGTGTTGATACACCATTTTAGTGATCTCCACTTGCATAGTACTTAGTGATTCATTAGGTGATTAGCGTAGGTGCTTTGCAAAGTGCTTAGGTTGATTAGACCACCGTTTATGCGCTTGCTCTAGGTTTAGGCCTAGTGTTTATTGAGGTTTGCATACCTCTTACCACTCGGTGCTTGTGCGCACCATTGTTGTACATCGGAGGGGCTTGTAGTCTTGCAAGATCACACCAACCGCGTTTCGGCCGGAGGGAACAAGGCCCGCGGCGTTTCGGCCGGAAGCTTGATAGTGAAGACGGCAGGGAGCATTCGGGAGAGGCTTGCCGGAAGGCACGTCGGAGACCCACTTGCGCGTGGGGAAGGCCCGAGGCTATCCACGGAGTTACCCAACCGAGAGCTTGCCCTTGTGAGGGGCTCCAACGATGACTAGGGGAAGCTTGCACGTTTCTCGATACCTCAGTAAAAATACCGGAGTCGTCGATGGGAGTTTGCATATCTCTACTTTGCTCATAAGCTTCCGCATTTACATTGATTGTATTACACCTTTTGCGGTAGAGATAGCAATACACTAGCAAAACCATAGTTGCACATTTAGATAGTTTATCTTTTGCATAGGTTTTGCTAAGGTTAGAAAAAGAGGCCATAGTTTAGAGTAAGAATTTTAAGTTGTCTAATTCACCCCCGCCCTCTTAGGCGTCACGGTCCCCTTCAATTGGTATCAGAGCGGGTTGACTCAATTTGAACCTTTGGCTTAACTGCCGTTGAGCCGACGCTATTTAGAGTGGTTGGGATAGATACCTCTAGGCACCGCACTTTGACGGCACTAACTTCCCTTATTATAAAGTTAGAATGGCTTGCTACCTTGAGGCGGTTGATTTGGGAGTTTGGAGGGTCACTCGTGACGGGATAAAACCCATTAAGAATCCCGATAAACCCACAAAGAGTGAAGAAAAGGAAATACATTTCAATGCTAGAGCTGAGAATTGCTTGTTTGAATCTTTTAGCATGGATGTGTTTAACGAAGTGTTCACTTTAAATACGGGACATGAAATTTGGTTTAAACTCCAAGAGCTCCATGACGGCACATCTAATGTCCGTGAGCAAAAACATTGTTTAGCTAAACAAAATTATGATTTCTTTACAATGAATGATGATGAGCTCGTTCGTGATATATATTCTCGTTTGAATCTAATTATCAATGAGCTTCATTCAATAGGATTAACAAAGCTAGATGATACGGACATCGTGAGGAAGATCATCTCCATGCTACCACAAAAGAAATATGCAAACATCATCACCATCCTTCACAACAAGGACTTGAGCACCATGACTCCGGGCATAGTCATTGGCAAGATAGTGGCATTTGAAATGTCAGGTAAGATGGGTCAAGAAGAAGCCTCTTCATCAAGAAAAGGCAAAGCTCTCGCATGTAGCGAGAAAAAGAAGATGAAGGGCAAGCAAGTTGAGACAAGCTCAAGCTCAAGCTTCTCAAGTGAAGATGAAGAAGATGATGAGGATGATAATGATGATGATGATGAAGAATCAAGTGATGATGATCAATCTTCCTCCTCCACCTCCGACCTTGATGAAGAATCAATCAAACTTATCAACAAAGTGGAGAAGATGATCCAAAGGCTCAATGTCAAGAGTGTGCTCATCTAAATCCAAGATCTCATTTTCACCAATCAAAGAAATAAGCAAAGAAAGAGATGATGTTATGGATGCGGCGAGTTGGGGCACTTTGTGGAAGTTTGTCCAAACAAGCCCACACCCAAGACAAATAAGAAGGCATGCAAGAACCAAGCCCTCACATCAATAAAGTCATGGGATGATTCTTCAAGTGAAGAAGAACACCATCACAAGAAGCGAGGACACAAGCACTCATCATCAAGCTCTTCTCGTATGTGCCTTATGGCATGAGGTAACGAAAGCTCATCCTCTAGTGAGAGTGATAGTGATGATGAAATGCCTTCTTATGATGAAATTGTGCAACAAAATCTTAATTATGCTAAAGTTTGCATTAGTCAACAAAAGAAGCTCGAAAAATTAAAAGTAAAGCTAGATAGTTCACAAGAAGCATACAAAACTTTGCTTGAACAATATGAGAACTTTGCTAATCTCAATGTTGAACTATCTACTAAAATTAAGCAACTTAAGGCTAGTGCAACAATAAATGCATGCACAATTAATGATGAGCAACTTGTAAAGAAAAATGAAAGATTAAAAGAAAAGTTAGCTAGCTCACAAGATGCTTATAAAAGTTTGCTTGCTAAAATGGAAACCATGTGCAAACATTGTGATGAGCTAACTAATAAAGTTGCTAATCTTGAAGTCGTTAGTACAACCCCCACCAAGGCATCTAAAAAAAAGTTCTATCTTTAACATGTCTAAAAAGGATGCCTCTACTTCTTGTAATGATTTATGTTTAGACTCATCTTTGTGCAACCAAGTTTGTGTTGAGAAAGTTGTTGTAGATACATGCACACAAGAGGTTGCAAAGGAGAATGAGCAACTCAAGCAAGAAGTAGCATGTCTCACCAAGGATTTGACACAAGTAAAAGGCAAGGCAAAGCAGGACCAACTTCATCAAGATAACACCGTCAAGGGAGTGAAGAAGCTTGATGAAGGATAAACCGTGGTTTGCTACGTGTGCCATAAAGAAGGTCACAAGTCCTATGAGTGCAAGGTGAAGAATGGGGGAGGAACAAAGAAGAAAGATAAGAAGCAAACAAGCAAGCTCTCCAACACCTACACCAACAAGGTGGACAAGAAGGCCTCCACACCATACTTGTTAAAGAAGAAGAAAAATGACAAGGTGATGGCCATCAAGGTGAACAAGCAAGTCAATAATGGGGTCAAACGCTTTCGGGTGCCAAAGGCAATCATTTCCAACATGAAGAGCACCAAGAAGGTTTGGATCCCGAAATGGAAGTGAGAAGTCCAATGGACTTCAGGGAATTTGGAGACTTGACAAAGTATGGGTGTATCATGATGGACAAAATCATTGCCAAGTGAGTTAGTGAATACTATGGACCCAAATTCCCCTTCCCATGTTAGGTAACTAGATTCAATTTCATTCAAGTAGTATCAATTTGTATTTCCTACAAGTGGTATTTCTTACAAATTGGTATCTTTAAACATCTAGTTACTTTTTCATGCCTATGTTTGCATTTGCATGCTTACATCTTTTGTCATGCATACACTAGGTATATCTTATGTTAGGCTTGCTCGGTTTCATTTTTAACCCTTGGAGAAAACCTACATGATTTAAAATTGTTTAGGAGCATGGCACATAGCTTGTCTTTTGATTGTTCATCTAATATGTGCCAAAGTCCAAATTGTAGATAATTTCTCCCGAATATCATCTTCGAAAATGATTCTCACATTCATGAGATGTCATCTTTCAAGTGGTATTATTGATTCTAAAATCAATGTGCATGACTTCTACAAGTATCCCACACTTGTGTGCACAAATTTAGGGGGAGGTTATTCTACAAGTTGAATGCTTTGAGACTAACACCTTTTCAAGCTTATCATGTGTGTAGTAGTCTTATTGCAAGGAAAATAGAGTCTCCGGATTTAAGCATCATACTTCAAATATCCACCACCTATTGTAAGTGGTAGAAATCAAATTGGTTTCCACATATGGTATTTCTAAACCGATATCATCATGTTGATTTTATTTTGATATTTATATGCTTTCTCCATGCTTTATATAGATTAAATTCCCTTGAGCAATAATTTGTCAAATATGCATATGCCTTGCTTTCTACCTTATGTATGCATATATTTGGGGGAGCTTAATCTATATAATGTGAGAGTCAAATTTTGTGACCTATTCCACTCTACACACAAAGGATCACAAAGTTTGACCCTCCCTTGTGCTACTAATATATTCCTTTTTGGTGTTTTGATTCCAAAGGAGGAGAATTTAGAGGACCAAAAGCAAGCATTAATTTGTAGGGCCATAAGCTAGATAATTTACAAGTGGTAATGGTCTACAAGTGGTAATGGTCCGAGAAAGGGAGGGTAGTGAAATATGGATTAGTCTATGTAATGAGGAGAATTTGTAGGAAGCAAGGCTTAAATCCATAATGCCACATGGGGACATTTTGCAAGAGCAAGATAAGTTTTTATGTAGTATCTTTTAGTCTTACAAGTAGTATCTTTTAGCATCATATAACCTTGCCCCTTGCACTGCATCCTAGCAAGTAGATAGTTATTAAATTCCAAATTTTTATTATTTGCTTGCTTTGGTCGTGTTGTCATCAGTCACTAAAAAGGGGGAGATTGTAAGAAAAATGGACCCTTGGCCTATTTACTTTGGATTTTGGTGTTTGATGATCAACACAACCAAATTGGACTAATGAAGTTGCAAGTGATTGTTTTGTAGTTCAATAGGATGCAAGACGTGACTTGGACGAAGGCGACGTGATGATTCATTGATCAACACCATAAGCAAGACCATAGAAGTACAAGAGAAGACCCAAGATATCAAGAAAAATCCAAGCACGAAGATAGGAACCAAGCCGTACGCAAGATCGCGAAGAAACGAGCTCATAGAGGTGACCGGACGCTGGAGGAAAGTGACCAGACGCTCCGATCAAGAAGGCTCGGCAACAGGCGTGACCGGACGCTAGCGGTAGATCGACCAAACGCAGGATAGCAGAGTCCGGTCGAGTACAGAGAAGTTCCAGAGTGGCGAAAATGCGACCGGATGCGTCTGGTGGCATGTGACCGGACGCTGGCAATGTCCAATCAGTGGATCGTGGCTCCAACGGTCGGGACGACCGGACGCATCCGGTCAGGACGTGATCAGCGTCCGGTCAGTAGCAGAAAAGCGAGATTTCGACCCTAATGGCTACTTTCTTAGTGGGGCTTATAAATAGACCCCCCCAACCGGCCAAATGAGAAGTGTGGCTCTGAGGAAACATATCTAGGGTGTTGATACACTATTTTAGTGATCTCCACTTGCATAGTGCTTAATAATTCATTAGGTGATTAGCGTAGGTGCTTTGCAAAGTGCTTAGGTTGATTAGACCACCGCTTATGCGCTTGCTCTAGGTTTAAGCCTAGTGTTTAGTGAGGTTTGCATACCTCTTACCACTCGGTGCTTGCGCGCACCATTGTTGTACATCGGAGGGGCTTGTAGTCTTGTGAGATCACACCAACCGCGTTTGTGGTGTGTCCGCCACCGTGTACCGGAGGGAACAAGGCCCACGGTGTTTCGACCGGAAGCTTGATAGTGAAGAGGCGGGGAGCATCCGGGAGAGGCTTGCCGGAAGGCACGTCGGAGACCCACTTGCGCATGGGGAAGGTCCGAGGCTATCCACGGAGTTAACCGACCGGGAGTTTGGCTCTTGCGAGGGATTCCTTACGAGGGGCTCCAACAAGGGCTAGGGGGAAGCTTGTGCGCTTCTCGATACCTCGGTAAAAATACCAGAGTCGTCGATGGGAGTTTGCATATCTCTACTTTGCTTTTAAGCTTCCGCATTTACATTGATTGTATTACACCTTTTGCGGTAGAGATAGCAATACACTAGCAAAACCATAGTTGCACATTTAGATAGTTTATCTTTTGCATATGTTTTGCTAAGGTTAGAAAAAGAGGCCATAGTTTAGAGTAAGAATTTTAAGTTGCCTAATTCACCCCCCCCCCCTCTTAGGCGTCACGGTCCCCTTCAGTGTGCAAAGGCACCTGGCTCTTCTAATCTTCATTAACATAGGCGGGTCACTTAAGACGCACGTCTCCATTAATAGTTTAATGGAGGTGGGCTCCGTTAATGATTAACAGAGGTGGCCACCTTAGGATGTTTGCCTCCGTTAATGAAAGACTATAAATACAGCCCAACCACCCCCTTTTTCTTCATGTAAGCTCACCAATCTATTTTGGCGTGGTGAGCAGCTCTGTTTCTCAAAAAAATCTATTTTTCAAGGGGGAGGTTTTGATGTTGGTTTCTTTGAGGGTGGTGGCTGTAGGAGGTTGTGTACCGGTGAAGGTCATCTTGCTTTGATCGTCATGATAGAAGGGAATTTGATGATAACCGGAGTATCCATCAAGGAAACAGAAGAAGGAATGGTGGCCAACTGTTCCAACATCTCATCGATGAAGGGCAGAGAGAAATGATCCATCTTGGTTGCCTTGTTAAGCCTCCTGTAATCTATGCACACATTCTCTATCCTACGACGGTTCATTGTGGGATTTACTCGTTCTTGTCATTTCTAACAATCGTCATACCTCCTTTCTTTGGTACAACATGCACAGGGGCTCACCTACTCGCTATTAGGAATAGGATAGATGATTCTAGCATGCAACAGCTTCAAAACTTCCTTCTTTACTACCTCTCGCATTGCGTTGTTGAGCCTCCTTTGGGGTTCTCTAGAAGGAGTTGAGGCAAGATCTATAGGAATGTGATGGGTGCAAAGAGTAGAACTAGTTCCTTTTAGATCTTGGAGTGAGTAGCCAAGCACAGAATGATCCTTTTCAAGAACAGTGATTAGCTTAAAGGCTTCCGCCTCTGAGAGCTTGTCACTTATGATCAGGGAGTTTGGCAATCATTGTTGAGAAAGGCATACTTGAGACCAGACAGAAGGGACTTTAACTCGATCGGAGGTCAAGGTGTCTCTTTGGATTTGTCAAGATTAAGAGGTTCATCATATTCAGCCCCCTCTTGAACAAAGTGTTGGATGTAGTCCTCAAGATCAGGCTAGGCTGCTTCTTGTAAAGTAATCGTAGGTTGGGCTGCTTCTTGTAAAGTTGTCGTCATTGCCTGATTCATGGGGTCAGCTTCGGGGTAGAAATCATCGATAGAGTTGACTAAACAATGTGAGTGGAATAGTGAACTTGTTTCTCCCAATTTGGGCATCTAGGTGCCCTTTGGTGACTCCATCGGTTAAGAGTTTGGACAGAGGTTGTCCTATTAGGAGATTGGCGGGAGAAATCTTGAAGATATAAAAGTCTAGGAGAGTTTCTACACCTTCAATGGTAGTAGGGACCACTTTTTGAAATCCCATTGCTTCCAATGAAGGTGCTAGATGGGTCTTTTAGGAGTTTATCGGCCGAGATTAATGTTATGTCATGACAATAGAAAGGAGTTTGACATCACATTCACCCCGATCATTGGATCATAGAAAACTTCTACATCATCTCCTCATATTTGGCATGAAATCCGTGTGGACATATTGTCAACCTGAAGGACAATTGCGAAAACCTCGGCCTCCATAGACCACTCATGGCTCATGACGGCTGTGAGTTCCTTCAGATTCTTTTGACAGAACTCCTCATCAGGTGGATCCGAAGGATGATGACGGGTTGTAGAAGGTTTCTATTGAAGAGGGTACTTCGATGTATTTCCAAAGTCGATGAAGAGATCATCCTTGATTTCAAAAGGAAATTCCAAAGGAGGAGTTTCTTCTTCCTTTGGCAATTCCTGGATTGGTTGAGGAGGGCTACTAGTGGTAAGCTTTGGAGGTATGGTAAATGGTGTTTTGACCACTAGAGCTTCTTCTTGATTGGGTTCGATAGCCTTCTTTTCTTTAGGAAACTCATCATGGATGTCAGCGTAGGAGTGTTCTTTAAGATTTTTTTGAGAAGCTGATAGGATCTAGATAGCTAGAGGCTGGGTGAATATCCTATAAAAATTCTCTACAAATTCACAATTTCACTAGTGCAAGATGGTTGGTACAAAATATGACCCTAATAGCAACCAAAAGCTCTAGCTCTAGTTCAATACAAGAAAGCCCCCAACACAAGTCTAGTAGCAGTTGATCTCTAGCTAATTCACTTCACCACTCAAGCTACTAACTACACAACTAAACAAGAGAGCAAACTAGAGAGCTACTAACAACTAGAAAGGAACAACAAGCTACTCTTGTGCTAAACTAAGCAAAGAGCTACCACTACTTAAACAACACAAGCAAACAAGCACTACACAAGTGAATGAATGAATGGATGAAATACAAGTGTACAACTTTATACCGAACTGGGCAAGAGAGGTGACACAATGAATTTTTCTCCCGAGGTGCGGTTGCTTGCCAGCAACTTAATCCCCGTTATGGCGAGTCTTTTGGTGAGATGATTTACGCACTAACAAGCATCACAAACTTGACCCACAACCTTGGGTGTCACAAGAATCACTCCCACAAGCCCTCCTTCTAGCCACGCACAATTTATTAGAGTATCATTTTGCTTCCCGTGAGGTAGGATCAAAACCTCTCACAATTCCTTGATTAGGGGCGGAAATAATCACCAATTCCCCTCACCAATCACCGAAGCACCAACCGTCTAGGTGGCGGCAACCACCAAGAGTAACAAGAACGCCCAAGCTTCACAATCACTAGTGCCACCAAGATCCAATCAACAAATGCAATGCCTAGTGATGAATCGGTCTCTCGCAAAGTGTTTGCAAGAGCACAAGAGCAAGAGAGAGGAGGAGAGGCTTTTCTCAGCTTTCACAAGAGTTAGGAGGTTCAACAAATGGCCAAGAGAGCTCCAAGAACCGGTCAACCCACTATATAACCCTCTCCAAAGAAAATGGTCGTTAGGCCTTGCTGCTGGTGCAGCCGCCCACTAGTGGTTTGATCGCGGGTAGAGTCGGTCCGACCGCCAGCCCCGAAAGGTTGAGCAGCAGCGATGTTGCAGCGACCTCTGACCGGCAACGATGATTCCAGGTACGGGCCTTGGAAGCCCATTGATGAAAATGAAAAATCGATCCCAACAAACGCTAAAATGGGTGGTGTCTACTTCTTTGATGGGGGAAAGACTTCATTTCTCAAATAAGAAATCGTTTGTCTTTCCTCTCTGATTCTAACTCCACCTTAGATGTGATGAGGGCAGGTTCAGCCCTGTATAAAGGGCTCTACCCTGGTGAGCTTGACCGGCAGGACTTGGTTCGCCTTCCTCCGTAATGGGTTGGGTCAAACTTGGCAGGCCATCACACCATCTATAAAAGATAGAATGATTTGCAACTTAGAACTAAGAGAGTAGAATTTATAGAGTTTGAGGACCACTCCCATAGAATATATTCTGACGAACAAAATAAAATTAGAAAACAAAGTAGAATTTATATAGAGTTTCAGGACTACTCCCCTATAGTATATTTGGATGGACGTAATAAAATCAGAAAACGGAAATGAAATGAACGAAGACACGTTTGGAGTTTAGACACATGAAGTGACGAAGAGATATCTGGCTTGTTTTGTTTCACGCCTCACTTACCTACGGGCGACGAGTCAGCTGGCGCCGTTGCAATCCTCACCGCCGCAGCCCGCAGGCAGCGCCTTCCTGCGGCGCGCGCTCGTGCTCGGAGGCGGCAGCCCGCTCTTGAGGCAGGCCCCCGCGCCCCGAGGCATCCAGGACTGTTAGCTCATCAGCAGACGCGCAGGAGATCTCGGTCCTCGTTTCATTTCATCGGTGTCGTGGTTGACTCCTACCGCAGGCACAGGCCTCCTTCGCGAGCAATCGCTTTCCGCGACCGACCGACGCCTGCAGCCGCGCCACGCCCTCGCCCCTGGGCCTGCGCGCCGCCTCCGCCTTAGCGTGCCAGAGCGAGGCGCCTCGGCAGCAAGCGGTGACGGCGGCCGCTTCGTGCGGCTTGAGCCCGGCCGTCAGTGCTCTGCCTCTGCCCCGCGGAACAACGCAGTCGCGGCTGCGGCAGCTTGACGAGGCTTCAGCTCGCCGGTGCTCCGGGCCTCGCCCGCCCTCCCCGGCTCGGCAATTGTCCCTAAATCTCAGGAGTATTTTGCTGGAGTAATACTCACCTCACGTTTCCAATCGCTTGAAAACAGGATAGCATTTGGCATATCTCTGTCTACAGTATACGCTCTTCTTTCCACCACCAAGTCTCGCTCGTTCCCGCTTTTCTGACGCCCCCCCTCCACCCTGCGACGACCTCCTTCCGTTTTCCCGCCGGCGCCGGAGGGTGCAGCCGCCCTCACTGGGCCCCACCGGCGCTTTCCCCGGCGGCCACGCCAGCGGTGCCTCGCCGGCTCCTCCTTCCAATGGCGGCCGGCATTTGGGACTTGATCTCCGGCGGAGCTGGCGGTGCGGCCGCTGCGTCCCTCGCCGTCCGGCGAGGTATGCAGCTTTTCCGGCAGGGAGATGTAGCTGGCTCATTGGCAGAATTTGACAGGGCGATCGACATGGACCCACGACAGAAGCAATGTACGAGCTCTTACCTGCTGCTTTTGTTTGAGGTGTGCCTGTGAATGCCATTATGCCAGCGTTAAATTGTTGCATAGAACACTACATCATTGCCCGTTAGACATAGCTGCAGCTAACGCCTTGTTACAGATCTTTGGCAAAGGGGCCTCTCACTCTACTACCTAGACAGGTGTGTAAAAATTATCCCACTAGCACTTAACACCCATGATCCTGGTCATCATCCAAGAGCATTGATCCAAAAGTTGGAGTGAGAACTCTGTAACGGGGTATATACTTCATGAATGTATTCAAACATAGGTTTGAAGAAGGTGCAGAGCAGTTCAGGATAGACGTTGCAGCTAATCCGAATGATACCGAAGAATCCATATGGTGCTTTCTATGTGAAGCTCAGGTATATGGGATTGAAGAAGCAAGGAAGCGATTCTTGGAGGCAAGTTCTTTGGGGTGTACTTGTTCAAGTACAATTGTCTCCTCATCAAATTCTAACTTGACGAGCATTCACTTTCTTCAGGTTGGTTTGGACTCCAGACCTGTAATGCGTGAAGCATATGTGCTGTTAAAGGTTATTTCAGCGAAAGTTGATGTCTATGTGCAGTTTGTGTTCTACAACTTCTTTCTAAATATTTCTTGATATTTCAACTCTTGCCCCCGCGTCGTCCCGACGGGCGGCTCTCCCAGCCCTCGTACCCGCATCCCCGCAACCCTAGCGGCGCCTGCGCCGCCACCGGAGCTGCCGGCCGGAGGCTCGGCAAGCAGCGAGGAGGGCGGTGGCGCGGCAATCTCGCTCTCCTCCTCACCCATCACTCTCCTTCCTCCCTCCTTTCCCATCCCGACGGGCTGCGTCAAGCAGCGTGATCGGGCCTGCTCCGGGGTCCGGTAGCCGGATCTGCACGGGTGGCCGGGGTGCTCGGCGGCCGAGCATGCCCACGTCATTCCCTTCTTGAATGCGTCCTTTCCTACCTTTTCTCCTACCGTACTGGATGTTACAGGTGAAAACCTTCCTTGGCGGGCTACCATGTCGGCGCGTTTAGCGTTGTTTCCTCCTCGGGGGCATGGCTAGGCATTCCAGTTTCGCGATTGATCCTTACTGTTTGGTGTCGCTCGGCAGGACGTCGTCTTCTTCGGTCCTTGTTAGTTGATATTTGAGTTGTTTAGTTGGATCGTTCTGACCAAGTTGGATGAAGTAGTGGTGTGAGTTGTGATAGTTGCCCAGTTGTTGTACCAAAGTTGCTAGGACGAGTGGTGCACTCTCCTGAGTTGTATGGTTTTTGGACCCAGTTTTCGCTCAAAAAACTGGTTGGGCATTTGCCTTTTTTTTCATCGTCTAATAGAAATCGCGGCAAAGCTTTTGCCGTCCTGTCGAAAAAATTTCTTGATATTTCCCGTGGTCCTTTTTTTTTGTTTGGGCTTTAGTTAGTTGCAAACTTTTCGAGTGGCTCTGATGCTGAGATCTTTTATTCTTCACTATATGCTGGACTATACTATGAATCTCAGGTATGGAATAACCATTAAAGCCCTGTTTGAAATGCGTGGCCTTTTATACATTGTTTCAGGAATTGAATTCTAAATTCTTTCATTCTAACGAGACCTCGATTTTTTTGTCAACTTTTTTGTTATCTGTTAATTGGTTAACATTCTAAAATTTGTACGTTTCACACCTAAGGTACATCCGTCCTTTCATTTTACATGTATTTCAATGTTGTAGTTCTCCGTGTTCAAAAAACCATTATACAAATATGCGACTTCATATATCTTGATTAGATTTTCTTCACTGGTTGCATAATAGATATATATTCCAGTTGGTACATCACTAGGAAACATACTTCCGTTTATAATCCATCTGAACACTTCATTCATGTAGCAAATATTCTAAAGAGCAAAACTTTTTAGCATCCAATTTAATAACATCTTATGTTCATTCATGATTACTCCCTCCTTTGCAAATTGTAGTTCATTTTGGTTTTGTCTTAAGTCAAACTTCTATAAATTTGGCTAAATTTGTAGCAAAGCTCACCAGCACTAGAACATCAAGTTTGTTTCTTTAGATTTTTCCATTTAATATATTTTGATAGAGAATTTATTTGAACTTATAAATATAAATATATTTTTCTAAAAACGTGGTGAAAGTTAGAGAAATTTAGAACAAAGCCAAATCCCAAAATGAATTATATATAATTTGGAACCGAGAGAATACCAATTTAATATAGGCAAATCTCTCCCCTTTCTTTGTATCATCATCAGTGTGAAGTTAATTACTAGCTACACTTGATGCTGAGCAGAAAGATGCAGATATGGCAGAATCTCACATTGTTGCAGCATGCAAGTCGCCGTATGGATCGAGGTTTGGCATGCTTCCCTCTTTCTCTCTGTCTATATATATGCTGTGCTCAATAAGTATTGATCTATGTATGCTAAGTCCAATTCTCTGTGTAGGTCCGGCGATTACATGGCTTCCCTTGCACTTGTCCACTGCCAGTGCCGCAACTGGAATTTAGTGTGAAAGAAATCACCATATTCAAGAGGACCCGGCAATTCGGTTTGGATCCAGTAACTTGAGTGTTTTTCATCCCGTGATATAGACTTCAAATATACTTGCAACCGGATTCTCCTTGTTGAGCAGCATCAACAAGGATATAGATTTTCAGACAATGACTGATCGAGTTAATAAGGACAATATGGTAGGCTATTGGGTGTGGAAAAAATCGAAGATCTTCTCTGTTCTAAAGTCTTTTTAGTACTTGATTTACATGGCATTCTATCTTATGATATGGATATTCATTTCAAAGAGTCAATCCACATTCGTATCTAACCCAGACAATAAAAGTCAAAACAAACTCTATAATTATTAAATATTTTATTATTATCACAAAATACATGGGAAATAAATGTAGAAAACTAAAACAAATATATAAAAGAAAGAAAAAGAACAAAAGATATAAACGTTTGAATGTTGAATGCATAAGCAGACAAAACAAAATAAATATAAATAATACGTCACTATAAATATATATAGGAAAAAAGGCTAAGGTAGTAGACCAACATGCATGCAGCATGTGTCAAAACTGTGCAGCTGTAGGAGTAAAACTTTAGTCTGCCTCACAAGGCAGGACGGTGTTATGACGATACTCACTGTAAAAATACCCAGGCTGCAATCATCTCAACAACACCAACCAATGGTGTAGCAACGCCTGATCGCTTACAACCGATGTAGATTTTTCCTTTCCTCAGTATTCATAATAAATATAACTTAGATTAGATGATTAACAAAATAAAACATTTCAATATTTGTCGGATATTCTTTTGGATATCAGTAGGATATATTGCCGGATATTGGATATATGTTGGATTTTGGTAATCTTGTATTTGTATTTGATACTCAACTAAGGTATTTGAATTTCTGTTTGGTAGCCAAGAACTCAGACATCTGAAAGAATTGGGAATTACTATATTACAGGTGCCAGAATTCTAAACTTTTTTCAGGCGACGGATCTAAGCCGTTGGATCAAGATCTAACGTCCCTAGCTAACCCAACATTGTTCATCTTCTTCCCCTCATCGTCTTTCACCCCGACTCCCGCATCCCGATCGCTCGCCTGGCCCCGGGCGCCATGTGTCATGGACCTCCGGCCGAGCCCCTAGCACACCATGAGCCCCCCCTCGCCGGAGCTCCCCCACCCCAACCTGACCCAGCTGCCTCCACCGCTGTCAGGGCCCCTAAACCATCCTCCACCGTCCCCACCACCTAGCCCACCTACCTCCCCTGTCATGTCTTCTTCCGGTTCTAGTTGTAGGCACTCAATGGCAGATTTTGGAAGGAAATAGTCATATTTACCCCTATCGTTTAAGTTTGAATTTCTTAGCCAAATTGCAAAATCATGCATTAGTCCTCCATCAATTATCGGAACAGACTAACTAATAACACCACCATTCTAGACGATGTGGTTTACGCGAACAAGATGCCGACACTAGTTGAAAGGGGTAAATAAGTTAAGACTTCTCAACCTTTGATCAGACAATGGTGGCAAGGCTGAAGGCCCCATTAATCGGCACGCCAGTGCAAGACTGGTCTAATCTTGGTTTACTCCACGAATTCGTCTCCCGGCCTGGCCTGCCGGCTCGCTCACCACCTGCTCTGAGGGCACAGAGCACACGCTCCGCATTCCGCAGCGTCTCCAGAGCAGAGCGCTGGACAACGGAGACGATCAATGCGGGCAGCAATCGGCGGTCCCCCTCGGTCGGTACTCGGTAGAGGAGCATCGTCCGGCCAGTACAGCTAACAATGGTCCGTAGCTCCGTACGCCAATGGTGGCGCGCAAGGAACACGTGCTTGCTTTGGTTCCGCTACCTGTTTGTGCAGGCATGCCACAGCCGCGATGGTGAATCGAATGAATGAGCAATGTTCTGTCGAAACAGTGGTAGCCCTGTCCTGACGCTCAAGTCATACCTGAACCTGAACCACAAGTACTCCGAAGCTGTTTCGATTTGACGGCGTGCTGGTTGCCTTGGGCCTGCCATTAAGAACAGCTATCTGAGGGTTGTACTCAGTCTCTGCCTCTGGCGTGCTACTCCCTCTGTCTTGCGAAACATAAATCACGTCGTCACATTCTCAATATCTAGTATTTACCTGCAATAAGACACGTCGTTAGATGTACTAAAAACACTTTGGCAGCTTCAGTCTGTAATTTACAGCTGATCCACATCCTGCTCAGCGTCAATGAACTTACTTGTCTCTGTATTCTTTACCCACCAGCATCCATATACAATTTTAAATATGCCGCCCCGACCAGCATTTTCTTGCTCACGACACAGCAACACAAAGTTACTGAAACTAACTGAAATAAAGCAGCTCAAATCCTTTATTATTTTGATCTTTATTCCAGAATGAGGGATGGCGTCTCCTTTTGATCACCCATCCCTTACAAAGGGGCAACATCAAAGTACATACAAAAACCAAAAGAGGGAGAACATAAAAAAGACAGAGAGAAAAGGACAGAGAAAAAGATGTGTGTGTGTGTGTGTGTGTGTGGGGGGGGGGGGTGAGATCTACAGACCTCTGATCATGGAGCCTACCACAAATCACATAGCAGATATGGCTGACATCGAGATTCTACGGGTACGGCGAAAACAGAGGAGAACAAGACGATCAATGGAGTGATTAGGTTGGCACTAATAATCCACGCCAATCACAAGATCACACAATCCTGAGATAGGCCCCCCTCCCTCCCTATCTCATACTGGTGTGAGAAACTTTGTATGATTTGGACTGGAATCGTTGGGTAGTGGCTGTGCAGGGTTTTTTTCTTTCTTTTTTTTTTGTGTGTGTGTACATTGTTGATTTGGTGTTGCAGGGTTCTTAGCCATGTAGCAATGTGGACGTGGGCGAAGAAGATAGGGTCATCAGCAGAAAAGCAGCCTCCTCCACTCCCATTAGGAGCCTCCGTTTCTGCACCACCTGCAAGTTGCTGCTACTGCTGTTGCTAGAGCTGTCTTTTACTTCAGTCTTTGCCTCACCATTATTCTGTTGTTGCTGCTGCTTGTGGTCTAGGCCAAGCTCTTGCCTCCTCTTCTTTCGGTACCGAATCCCGCAAGCGTTGCAAAGTGACTGCCAACAGAATTGAAACGAGTTAAGAAAAAAAAAGAGACCGCATTCGATTTGTTTTCAGGGCATAGAGTGAAATTAAGCATCAAGTTTTTTTATCCAAAACAGTTCTCTTGGTTATTTTATTATCCTAAAAAAAGTGTGATAAGTCATGTCTTTGTGCGCAATTTAGGTCAGCGGAAACACATTGAAAAAGTGGAGGAAAGAAATGAAAAATTATCAAGCTAGGAGAATCAAAGTGGATAAAGTATCTTTCTCCCGGCACACCATTGGCTCGGTGGTTAGCACTGTTGGAAGCAACAGCTCACCAAACCACCAAGTTGCAGTCCAATTGAATAGAGAGAAATATCAAGAAGACAAGTCGTATTAGCAATAGATCACCAAAACCCAACTCACCATTCCCTGTCCCAAATCATATCAAACGTCTTGTAACTACAGATTACGACGAACATTTTTGTTATCCCTATTTTCAGTTGCTAAAATACTGCTATATCATGAAAATAAAAGCAATATTACCATGAAAAAATTAATAGAGCAGGTTTCATTTATCTCAATTGCAAATAGTTTCTCAATTGTCAAGTCCACTTGAAACATTTGGCCGTAAGAGTAATAGGAAACTTCGCTGAATAGACCCTCAAAAAGCATGTTTGTCTCTGTGTGACAGCTCTCGATGATGGAATTCAAAAACTGGAAGACCTTGGGCGCACAGGTTAGATTTGGTGGAATGTGGCTCGATCGTCCTTAGCTAGCCGTCTCTGATTAGAACACACTGCTAATAGCGCACCAATTTGACATGGTCTTTGGTGCCTCGATTGCATCGTACTGTTTTACAAGGCTGAATTTTAATTCCACATTCACTACAAGAGATCAGCAGATCATCGTGCATCCAGCTTTTAGGCTTTAGCCAAACATAATCCCATCCATACTTGTGCCAAGTTATTGAGAGTAACATGTATCTTTCCTATTGATTAGAACATATTCATAAAAAGAAGCAGTTCATAAGCACATACGAGAAGGCTCGTATATATATCTCTACTAAGCGGGCAGGATTGACAGCACAAAATTTTCAGTAGTATAAGAAGGTTATAAGTAGAAGATCACATATATCCTATCCTATATACAAACAGGAAAAACGAGTAGTATTTGCAGGACTATCGGAGTCGTGTACATATGTACATATAGCTAGGTTGATCAAGATCAGCAGCGAATCCAGCGACCAGGAATCCCCAATCTGGTGGTGCCTTATCCGGACGAACACTATATGGAGCCTGGCAAACAAGAGGAGGGAGGGCGATCATGAGCTTACCCTGGGCCCAGTCGGGCCGCTGCGCCACATGGGCGTGGTGGTGGCGCGGCATTCGACGCAGCTCCTGGCGCCTTTCTCCGGCACCACGATCCCATCGATCTGCAGCGACGACGGGTTGCAGGAAGCAGAGGAGAGGTCAGGCCGAGATCACAGAGCTTGGCGCTTGGCGGCAAAGGAGAGAGAGGAGAGCAGAGACCAGAGCCAACGGATGTACCTTACTGCGATCGGCGGAGCCCATCGGCGTCGGCGCTGGCGCCGGCGGCAGCAGACGACAGCCCCGATCCATGGCCGGGGTTGGCGACAGGATTGCTTGGAGAATTTTGGTTTTCGGGCGGCGTGCGTGGTCTGGTCTGTTTCTTCTTGGATAGAAGCGTGTAGTAGAGAGTAGAGAGTAGTTGCGGGGAAGGGAAGGGGGATGTGTTTGTGTGTGGGAGAGAAATGAGGTCGGAGTGGGGAGGGAGGCTGTGCCTACGCATGTATCACGTATGCGAGTGGGAGATAAGCCGAGGAGGTGACGTGGCCTTTGCGGCTGCCCTGGGAAAGATTTCGCTTCTAGCGGTTGTAGTTTTCCTTTTTTTTTGTCTGGCTGGGTTTGAAAGCAGGACCGTAAGGGACCTCAAAAGTCAAAACTACTCCCTCCATTTTACTTATGAGACATCTTTTATTTTTTCTAAATATATTTTTTACTATATATCTAGATATAATGTATGTATATCTAAGTACATCATGAAAGTTGAGTGTCTAAAAAAATTAGAACATCTTATAATTTAGAGGAGAAGGAACAATTAATAGCTGACTCATCATCATTCGGGCTGTTCCATACCTTAAGCATCAAGAATTGATTGGAGCACTGTTTGTACTAAGTTTATCTCATTTATATATATCCCCTGTATTACTGTCACAAACATGTCGCTTTCATAGGCATTCATTGAGCGAAACAAAGAGTGAACTTTTAATCTTGAAAAGTTTTGCCACTATTAGTAAGTCAAGTTCAGTTTGATTTCAAAATTTTCTGTAGCAAAATACCACCCCCCCCCCCAAAAAAAAAAACTATATATAAGCAATTCCGCCTCCATTCAACTTAATTAAAGTTGTGCAACTTTCTTCTTTGAACACAAACCTTTCAACTAAGAAGAAAATCCATCCTAGAAAAATGAGAGGATTTAAGGACAAACCAAACATGTGGGCTTTGCCCAACAGCCACAATGTTAAGAAG
This sequence comes from Miscanthus lutarioriparius, assembly GCA_904845875.1. Classification (NCBI taxonomy): domain Eukaryota; kingdom Viridiplantae; phylum Streptophyta; class Magnoliopsida; order Poales; family Poaceae; genus Miscanthus; species Miscanthus lutarioriparius. Next base: position 78,046,561 of record CAJGYO010000005.1, read on the forward strand.
CAGTGTGGCGGAATATTCCAGTTTTATTTTTATGGGTATCAGACTTTTTTTTAACGTCTCTTTCAATGATGATATTTTTCAATGTAAGGCTGGTGGCTGCTGTTTCGTTAGATGAAGAAAAGATAAAATATCTTAGGGATAAGGTCCTTAGAACTAAAGTGCTAACAGTTCAGGTATACTGCTAGCGCCCGCACGTCCGGACAGACGCCTGCGGCTGCAGTCGGTTTCCTCCCTGAATTTCACGCGTCCACGCATGGGCCCGCGCCATCCGAATGTCGCTCGATCACGCTAGCGTCACCCGCGCCCACGCAGGGGCCTGCGCCGCTCGATGTCGCCCGCGCGTGGACCGCTCACGCCCCCTCCCGCTTCTCCACACGTATCCCATGTACGATACCCAGTCTACTTTTAAAACATCTAGATGCAACACTTGCAACATATAAAAAAAGATGAAACACTTGAAACATGCATCTGAAATATCTGCAAAACCAATTGAAAACCATTGCAAACATATGCAGCATACAGATAAAACACTTGCAACATATATTTGAAACATATGCAACATCCAAATAAACACACTTGTAACATACGTCTGAAAAAACAGATGAAAACGTTGGGGGACAGACGCTTACAACATATATGTACAACAATTGCAATATATGCAACATCCTAATCTACTTTTGCAACATCCGTGTGAAACATTTGAAACATGCTTCTAAAATATTGGAAACATTTGAAATGTACACTTGCAACATGCATCATATCCCGATACTGCCTCCTCCACCATTTGCATTGGGGCGCCACAGCCGTAGCAGGAGGCGAGGTCGGATGGCCTTCCATGCCATGGCCCGGTGCTTTCTCCTTGTGCAGCGGTGCCTGTCGACGTCGTTGGGCGGGGCAGACGACGGAGTAGGAGCAACGGCAGGCGCAGCAGGGCGGGCGGGCGGAGCAGCGGTAGGAGCAGGCCGCGGTAGGTCGCTTTGGTGGATGACGTAGGGCACGGCAGCGACGATGACGTAGAGGGCGGGTGGGTGCTGGAGCAGGAATCTTAGATGGACGCCGTGACGGAAGGCGGAGGGGCGGACGACGTGGTGAACACCGCAACAGCGGAGTGGGGAAGGTTATCGTCACATAGATGGGGGAGTAGGGGAGGCCGGTTGCCTGTTGGGCCGGTTCGCTGCGCAGGCTCAGGAAGACAGTGTCCGGCCGTCCAGACGCCGTACAGGAAGTATAACCGAAACGCTAAAGCCACGTCAATTCTAAATTTCTTTAGACCGGAAAGGAAAACTCCACATTTATCAATATAACTACTTTTATTATTTTTGATTTGCTGCAAAATCCACACTTTCAATGAAACCTCGAGACGAGGTTGAAACTCGATGCCACCGCTTAAGCCGTGTTTCACTTCAATGATAGTACAATACAGAACTTAAATTTGAGGAACTAGCTTTGCGTTTACAGATGGAGCAACAAAAAAATCATTAGTTCAAAAAGGAGAAGAAGAGCCTTCATTTGCCTTTTCCTTTTTGTTGCTGCTAGTGGTACGCTTCTTATCACAGTGGATGCAGTGACCAGAAAGTGCAGGAGCAAACAGAAGGTGTAGTCCACTCAAGGCTTCCCCAATGCACCACGGTCTACATCTACATGGAGCCAACCTTTTTGACGAGGCTAATGCTGCCCTCAACAGCCATGCCCTGTAAAAGCCACCGAGAAGAGACGAGGATGAGAGAAACGTGACGTCACGGCTTACTGGTCAGCACATAGGCCTGGGGCTTACGCTATCACTGGCTAGTAGTTTTCATAATCTACCTAGACGGTCGTGATATCATTTTAAAACAAAAAGATGCTGATCTGTTTTTTTATGCTGTCACGGTGGTTTGGTGCTCTCATTAACTTTTAAGTATGATTTTGTAGGACACTGCTTTAGCCTGCTTGTAACAGTTCCGTAAACTAATGGAAGAGAATGGAACGATGAATAATAAAACACAATAAAAAGGGTGCCTTATATTAAACATGAATTCCGTAAACCTATGGCCCCGTTCGCTTGTCTTAAATTTGGCTTGTTAGAACTTTTTTTTCAAATAGGAACAGATGATTTTCTCTCATGACAATTCAAATAGGAACAAAGTATTTTTCAAATGGGCCAAATTAAAAAAGTTCGACCAAATGAATAAAAAGGAGTTTTGGAGCACCAACTTGCTTCCCAAATTCTACATCTTAATATTCTCGCTAATTCAAGGTTTTGGTCCATCCGATAACTATTTGTCAATCTTCCATGAGAAACACGAGACCCCCCGTGTACCAATCTCGCCGTCCACTAGGGCGGGCTTCTTCACTTTCGGATCAGCATGATGTACTCTTTAGTCAACTCCCAGCAGTACTCTGTTATATATATAGAGCAGCAGTACTCTGTTTGGTTGCTCCATGGAAACCACTAGAGCCTCTACCTGTGTGAGCATGAGTATCTCTTCCACCAGGACATATTCTCTTTGCTTTTGAGCACATATTCTTCTTGCTACAAAAGGGCCAAATTGCAAAGTATATCCTCTGAATTATTGCCAGGTGTACTTACTTTTTGTATACATGGGATCTAACTAAACGGGGGGTGGGAATTGGAAGAATAGCTGCTGCCTGCAACGAAATCTGCACGAGTATCTTCTTGGTGAAAACAAATCCACCAGGCCGGGGGGTGTGCAAAGACGCGGACACATCCACACACAGCCCTTTCAATTTCCAAGACTGGATCAACCCATACCAAACAAGGTTTGAGCAAGAAGAGCCCTCGGCCAAGAGATTTGATACGGCAGCCGAATCCAGCGGATAAGAGGATAGCCATCATCATCCATTAAGACGAGAAGCTTAACCAACAAACTGAACAAAGGCAACCAGCTACACCCTCCTCCATAGGACCACCACCAGGTCCACACCACCCACATCTCTCAGGTGTATAAATAATGACATGCTGATTAGAAGCTCACCCCATGATTGGGATCGCGCTGGAAGGATGCCATCTCGTTCTTCCATTCACAAGGCGATTTCTTTGCCTGATAACTAGTGACAATCGGAATCAGCTTTGGGTGCAGTTAACTGCGATAAAAGCGTCGGAGAAAGGGGTCATCACTCTGCAACGCATGTCATACTCAGACACCCTTACATATAGACAGACAAAAGATCAGACCATGTTTAGCATACCAGGTTATGCTTTGCGTCATGAACTACGTCGCTCCTAACTTGCAGCCAGGACATAAACATATATGCACTTTTCATCAATCTAGTATGAGATGGTTCCATGAGACTCAAATAATTCTAGACTAGATACCTTAAGTTAGAGCATGATTTTAAGAAAAAACGAAACTAAAACTGAGTCCACAACTTTATGATAAACTCCAATTTTACGATTTTTAATTTCTCGAAAAAATTATTTATACAATTTAGTCCGATTTGCTGGCTAACATGGCGCCATGTAGGGCAAAACCACCATCCAAAACATCCACCATGCTAGTTCAATAGGTTTCAAAAGTCAACCGAGGTTGGTTTTCAATTAAGGAAGACGAATCAAACTTCAAGCAAAGTTGGAGCTTAAAAGACCTTCTCCCTTACGTTAAAAAAAAATTCTCCCAAATACATTTGTCTCAAGAGAAATAAAATGGGAGCAACCATATTTGGGCCGTGCTGGGCTGGACCTATGTACAATTGGCGGCAGGCAAACCAGGCCATACCAGCCGGCTAGCTGCCAATACATAACCGTATACGGATGCAATAGGAGTACAATTTACCGATACATAGCCGTATACGGATGCAATAGGAGTACAATTTAAGCTGGAGCTCCGGCTCTAGCTTGCTACACTGTATCAAGAACGTAGCAAGAAACTGTTGTACGTATCTCTCTTGTATTTCGCGCAGTGAGCAAGGAGTCAGAGCCAGAGCCAGAGCCGAATGAAGCCAGGCCTAATATGCCCATAAAGTTACAAGGCACCCACGAAACGATAACATATATTTAGCAAAAGAACAGTCCACGCTTTGCAGTAACAAACTAATAACAATAACTAGGGTAGAAAACCACTAGGATGCTTATATACCATAACGTTTTACAGTACTGCATAGAGATGACCTGATGAAAGCCAACCACCTATTATTCTTTCACCTCAACAGAAAACAACGAAACCTCATTTGACAAGGAGAGGTGAAAAGCAAGAAGAGTTTACTCCGACAACGCAAGCAACATGATCAACGCCAGGCATGGTTGCAGTCTTCACTTCGGGCCTGTTCGCTGGTTGGGGCTGGTGCTGGTTTTTTGTGAGAGTAAAACACTGTTGGCTGGCTGGTTTAGGCTGGCTAAAACCAACGAGCGAACAGGCTTCTTCAGATAGAGAATTACGGACCACAAGAATCAACCGCAGAACAGAGACAGGATGGTGCAAAATGGCTGCGCAGCCCGTTGACCAATATTCACTGCTTTTGTAAGGACTGACCAGTGACCACGAGTCCACGACAACTGCCTCAGATGAGGACGACAGGACCCAACCACGAATGCAACATGAACCCTCCTCCCCTCGTGGTGAAAAGACCCAATCCAAATAGCCAGTGCTCCACATTTTACCTTCCAAATGAACACTGGGAACCTGTTCCACATAGTGACAAATCATCACATCATCTGAATTGCAAACTTACCAAGACAAGCATGTCATCCAATTTGAGCCACCAGTGAAGACAAGCATACCTTCAGCCAAATTTGAAAACCCCTGGTGGAACAGAGACCTGCTGGTTACTATTGTGGATGCCGGTCTGGGGTGCATTCCCTTCTGAGGTCATGACATCATCTTCCACAACCCAGAACGTCTCGAGCAAGTGAGCCGCCATCTGATATACCATGTCATTGTCATTGTTCAGGAGGTCCTCAATCTTGTCCAAACCATCAGCATCTTCAATCATCTGTGCATACATGTTGACATCGCAAGCCCCTGAGTCCTTCTCTTGCTCTCCAACCTTCAAGATATTCCCAAGGCCCTCCAAACAGACTATCAATACTCTAGTATCAGAATGACCAAGGATATCACAAAAGGCGTTAATGCAACCCTGGCTTACAAGGTACCTAGCAAACAAATGATATGTTAGTAAAAGATTGGTGCTTGTGCTTGCATAAGAGCACAGAAGCACAAAAACAAAGAAGATCAACTAGCATACTTTATCTGATCATGTGTTCCACCACATGAGGCATTACTAATTGCCCAAGCAGCCTCATTGCTGACAGCAAACTCCGCAGTACGCACCAAATGGACCAAAGGAGCAATTATGTTCGCATCAATCACAGCCTAGAACATGAGTACAAGTTACTTCAGTAAACTATGATCAGTAAACAATGAATTTAAGATGTCCCCCCATCAATAATACATGGTGGCTTCCCAACAAATGTGAAATTTCACAATACAAAGTATACCGCTATTAATAGTTTTATACGTTCCAATCCTATCAATTTGCTACATAGAAATGTTCATTGAGGTTTACAAACCTGAATCTGCTCCTTGTTTCCAGCTGTGATGTTGGAGATTGTCCAGCAAGCTTGTTTTTTGACGCTTTTGATTTGATTTGTCATCAAAAGATTTAAAAGATATGGAAGTGCTCGATGATCAACTATACGCTGAAGCAAAGGAAAAGAAGCATTAGTAACATGAACGTGCATAAAAAAAGAATATTAATCAAGGGAAATACAAAAATCTAAAACAAAAAGGGAAAAAATCAGCAGAAGTGCATAGATTGGCATAACACAAGACACTTTAGAAGAATGCACTACCAAAAATATGATGAATCAAGCTGAGAGGTATGTAATGAATCAGTTTACTCTGTTCTAATAGACTAATAGACTTTTCTGATCAAAGAGTGATAAGGTGCCAAAGTAAAGGTAAAAGAAAAAAATTCAAGAATAATAAAGAATACATACCAGGTAGCATACTAACTGGAAAAAACAACTATAATTTACCAAACAGAGAGGACATTATTGCACAAGTTGCACTACCATCTAGATAAATGTCACTCTATGCTTTCTTTTATGCGCAAATTTGTCATGATTTGTTATCTTGGCGACAAAGACTGATAGAGATATACTAAAGCAATATCTGATATTGGATGCTAGATAGAAAAAATACCTGAGTATGCACTTCATCCCCTGCAGCAATGCTACCAATCACAAGCAGAGAAGGAACGAGCACCGAAGGTGAAGGATGGCTAAATCATTTTTTTAGTAGCTTGTGCGTCAGAATTTGTATTTATATTTCTCAAACTATAAAGCCTAGAGTTAATATAAAAAGGAAAAACTTACCTAAGGAGCTCAACAAGTCGAGGGCATGCTCCAGTTTCAATGACAGCTTCGATCCTGGCGTTGTCTTCAGTACCACGAGACAAGTAAAACATTGCCCAGCAGGCATCACTAAGGACCGCCTCATCTTCAGAGTGAATGAGTTGTCGCAAAACTAGGAGTGCCAGCTTCACCTGCTCGATCACAAAACCAACCAACTATCAGTCATTAAACAACATATGTAGCTAGTACACCATCAGAGAGAGGACCTCCATACATGTTCAAAGTTGGGTTCTCCACGGCAAAAGTTGCTGAGAGACCAGGTAGCAGTTCTCAACAATGAGAGTCTAGGGTTCCCATTAAACAGCTGAAGTAGTGGAAACAACACACCATGTGCATGCACAATGTCATGGCACTTTGCAGAATCACCAGCCACATTGCCCAGGGCCCACACAGCCTACAAATTTGAAACAAATCATCCTTTTATACTTCACACACTATATGTGCCACTAATGGCATGAAATGTTTGCGCAATTTAAACAGTGATAGTTTGTTTCCTAACGTGCCTGTTCACGGACATCCTCATTTGGGGAGGTGAGAAGCTTCACAAAGATGGGGACGGCACCAATATTAACAACCAGCATGGTGTCCTCTGATGATCCAGACGCAATGTTTGTGAGAGCCCATGCTGCCTCAAACTGCAGCCACAACAAAACCAGAAAAGAAAAGGTAAGTTTTCATCATAAACAGATCAGGATTACCACCATTCAATGTTCAAGCAAGTTGACGATTCATCATAGATAGATTGGGATTATAACACCATACAATCTTCAATCAAGCAAGTAAAGCAACATTGTCATGTTTGAGAAGCAGCAACAGTACAACCAATTTTGAGTTTATAATATAACTACAAACAATATCTATATCTGCATTCTGCAATGCACTAGTACAGAGTCATAAAGCTAATGCAATAGTTTAAGACTGAATCTGCCTCAAAAGTAGTAGCATTGTTGAATTTGCAGAGTCACTGCACATACCTGGAGCTGAGGGTAGTCCTCCCTGGAAAGCAACTGTACGAAGCGAGGCAGAACTCCACATTCAACAACCTCCTTAATTGGGGGATCCCGCTCTGATAAATGAATCCATTGTTAATGATCAGAGAAGATAAACGTATATTTTGGTTGCAGTTTGGACAACCGCACACAGTAACGAATTTGAATGCAAATTCAGTAGTATTAGACGAAAAGTTTCTCTACGATCCCAAAAGTTCAAGAAAATTCCCACAAGTTTTATTTTATTATGCAAATGAAAAAGGCAGGGATTGGAAAATTAACTACGAAAAAAAGCTAACATACCGACTGACAGCAACTTCCTGAACTCCCTGGCCGCCTCAAATTGCATGCTGCTGTCATCCGAGTATAACCCCGCGGCCCACTGCGTCAGGTTCACCAACTACACCCGCAAGATATTATATATAGCGAAAAAAAGTTCAGGAAACGAAACAGAACGGAACGAACAAATCTACTGTAGAACAAAAAGGAAAACAAGAGGAAAAAAAAACACCAACGCCGAACCCACCATCTTCTCAAGGGCCGGCGGTTGCGATTGCGCATGCGGCGCCGCCTCGGAGCAGCGCTTCCTCCGGAGGGCGCTCCCGCGGCTCTCCTTGCGGATGCTGTCCATGGCGCTTACGCGCCGCCGCAGCCCGTCGGCCGCACTCACCGACGCCTTGAAGCTGCTCCGGCGTAACTCCGCCTGTTCGCTCGGCCGCAGCGACATCTCGGATGGCGCGCGCTCCGATGTTCTCTCGTCTCGTCGGAAACAACCTAAGCGCGCGGCGATTGAAGCGGCGGCTTGGGATGGAAACAAAGACTACAAGAGGAGGCGTTGGCGGTCGGGTGGGTCGTCGGGTGTCGCATTTATATCATGTACGAACATGGGATCTGAGAACTAGACTTCCATGTGGACCAGCTCTACCAAGTCGGTAGGTGCTGACGTGCCGTGGAGCCGTAGAGGAAGGAAGCAGCGAAGACCAACCCCAGACCAAAAAGTTGCTTGCGAGTTGCGTCGGGGCTATCGATTCATTGGCCCTGGATACTCTAGCACAGCTAGAGGTTAGAGTTAGTTTCTAGTTTAGGACTAGTCCTGAACTAATTCTAGCCTAAGAGATGTTTGGATACAAGGGTTAAAATGATAATAAATATGCTTTCCAAATCATTGGTGCGGGTGAAAGTAGAGAGAAAACAGTGGACCTCACCTCAAATAGCCCCAACTAGCCCAAATAATCACCTCTTTGGGGGGATAGTTTTTTAGATGGGCTAGTTGCAAATAACCCACTCTAGCCCTCCTGTTTGGCTACTTTAGGGCTAGTTGAGCTCCAACTAGCCCAAACTAGCTCTAACCCATGAATCCAAACAGGGCCATTGTCCTTCCAAATCTAAAGTCCCGTTTCGATCCGATAATTTCCTTTGGGTAGTGTTTGGAAACTTTGGATTATAGGACTTGCTAGTTCTAATCCGGAGCGTCAGTATCGGACGGTGCCGCATGCATAAGAGAAATGGAGCCTACGCCACCTGTTTTTCGCGCGCCTCACCGCGTGGACTCCACGCCTGTGCTCGGTTTCTCATGCACCCATCTTCATCCGCTCAACGCCCCCAGCAATGGGCCCGTGCCGCCCGGACGTCACCCAGCAGCTGTAGCAGGTGGCTGCGGCGGATGGGTCCCATTGCAACATGTGCAATATCATATCTACTTTTGCAACACCGAGATGAAAAACTTGTCACATACATCTGAAAACAGCTGAAACACTTGCAAGGTACGTCTGAAAACACTTGCAAAACACCTAGAAAGCACTTGAAAGCTAGTGCAAGCATATACAACATCCACATGAAACACCGGAAACACTTGAAATATACGCTTGCAACATGCATGTATATACAACATCCGGATCTACTTTGCAACATCCAGATGAAACATTTGCAACGTACCGTCTAAAACAGATGAAATATTTAGAACATACACTTGAAACATACGTGTATAGCCATTACAACACCCCGATCTACTTTTGTAACATCCCGATCTACTTTTGTAATATCGATATAAAACACTTGCAACATACCTCTGAAATACCTGAAACACTTGAAACATATGTTTGTAACATGCTATTTCAGCGTAAACATCTCCTTGCTGTTTCGGCGAATGAAGGCTCGTCGGCGCGTGGAGGTCACTGGTGTGGTCACCTCAACGTGGAGCTGGGCGGCGACGCACTGAGGGCGGGTTGGGGGTGGCACGGGCGGCGGTGGCCCAAAGGGCAGGTGGGTGGCGCGTGGAGGTCACTGATGTGCTCGCCGGTGGCACGGAGCTGGGTGGCGATGCACAGAGGGCAGGGTGGGTGGCGATGGCACAGAGGACGGGAGGCGTGGCAGCGGTGGCGCAGAGGGTGGGTGAAGCGTCCGAACGATCGGACGCCCTGAACTCAGCATTTTCGTTGGACTATTCTATACATGTAAATGAATTACAGTTGAAACTTTTGTGCACAAGAAAACAGAAGTATTTTACTCCCCTGTAACATGTTTTTTGGGTAAGGGGGAAAACAGTGCGCAATTTAACCGGGAACCAAGCTATGAGCAGAAAAATCCTTAACTACCGCATCACATCAAGCATCAAATTAGAGCTAAAAACTAATTAGATTTCATACCACAGAACATGAAGTTTTACAACAAAGCGGCAAAGTTGAGATGAGGTCATTAGATTGGACCACAAGAGGGGAAAAGGAGTTGGCTAGAGGCACACATCGCCATTCACGAGCTTATGGAGTGACCTCTGAGAGCCATTGACGAGAATAGAGAACTCCATATCTGAATACTCAGGACGTCGTGAACAGAATCACCTCTTCTCAGCTATGCTCCACCTCCTGCTGCTCTCCTCGTCGCTGGTTGCCTCCCGAGCTGCTCCACGTGGATGGGTCCTTCCCACGGGCCGCAGCAGTGCCGACGAGGATAAGGCGAAGGCCGGTACTTGCCATAGAGGCGGCAGCGCACGCGGCGAGGGGATGACGCAAGAGTCGTGAGGTGCGACCGCCCCTTGAGCAGATGGGAGAACGCCTCCGGCCTCCCGATAAGCGTCGGAAAAATAATGGAATGTCTAGACACGATTTTATTTTTCCGGGCATATAGGACCAAACCGCCGGTTAAAAAAAATAGTCTTACCAACCATCCAAGCAAAGTGTCTGTGGTTTTGAACCAAAAACCATGCTTCCAAACAAGATGCTTTTTTTATATAATTTGTTTCAAGAACCGTTTAGTAGACATGAACATGTGCTATCCTAATGTTTATAGTAGATATATAAACACGTGATATCCTATTTTTTGTGGTTGCATCGAATCATTTCAAGAAGACAAAAAAAAAAAGATACGCTTGCTATACACACGCACAAGTCTACAAAATATGTGACCATCCAAATACTCCTTCACATGAATCGTTGTACAAATCATTGCACACGGTTCCTTTGACAAAGATCAGCTATAGCTTGCCAAGAGGCAGAAGTAATTAGACTAAATTACAATTCCTATGAACTACTGATGAGTGATGATACATGTAGACACTCAAGATGGCAAAACAAAAACCTGCATCATTTACAGGACAGATGCTTAGTTTAAGCCATTGAAAGCAGATGTTGTACATTGCAACGAATGATATGTTATGACGTCTTCCTCATCTCCTCTGGAAATTGAACTTCATGATTGCAAAGCTGAACATAAATGCAAAGGCCATAGTGAACACGATATGCACCAATGCAACAACCCATAACAGGTCACGATGGAAGCCATAGTACTCTGTAACGAACTGTGCTGCAGTTTGGTCTCTGCCATCAATATTGGTTTGGATATCACCATATTGGGAGGCAACCAATCCATATAATGTCCATGCGACTGGGCAAATCCAAAAACCAGCTCCACCAAACAGGAATTTTCTGACAAAATAAGGGTTTTGAATGTGCAAGGTATAACAAAAAAACGACATGTTTAAATTCCGAAACCAACAAGTAATGACAATAAAAATGACATACGATGGGAGAGTAACAGGTCGAGGGATGAGATACCCTGAAAAAGAGGTTCCATGCATTGTAGATTGTGGATGACACGACAGATGCTACAGTCTCGTTAGGTGTCAATCCTGTTGCCATCATTCCGTGGAATGTGAAATACAAGAGTGTGAAGTACATGAAGAACAAGTACCAAAAGAACTTGGCAGCAACCCACTCAAATCCTATCATTGAATAGACTAGTGTGCTGTATATCAAAGTCTGGACCAGGATGTATTTTTTTCTCGAATACGCAAAAAGTTTGCCCATCTTTGTATTAAGATCGAGAAATAGTGAAAGTTACAACGACGCGCCATGGATATGGCACACTAGAGGGAATAGTGTTATACAATCGGCTCTATCCTCCTAGCATAAGAAGATCATGGGCTATTACTTGCTAATCAAACTACCTAGCCAACATCGCCAGTCGGACGCGCTTGCTAGCGCGGCGCCTGGGTCGCTCTCCTTGTGGGTCCAGGAAGAGCTGTCGCATTGCCTCCGCATGCGAGGGGTTGAGCTGGTCGATGAAGATACTGTCGTAGGCGTCTGTGGCTGTCGTGGATGACCTCGTCTGTCTGTCGAGAAATCACATCTGCTTCATCACCAGCACCTCTCCCCGCTTAGAACCCGGGACACGTGAGAGCGCCTGAGCGGTGATCCTCCTGCTACGAGTTGGCAACTGAACCAGGATGTACGGAAATTCAAATGCAACCTAAAAAAGACAAGGCAGCGTTGTTAGCTTCAGACTTTAGAGGCCAAAGCAATTTGACGATATTGGTCCCGTTCGCGTGCCCTTAAACTCGGCTTGATCCGCTTATTTTTTTTTATCCGGAACAGTGTTTTTCTCTCACAAATTCATCCAACATTCCTCCAAACCATCCAGATTCCTCCATAATTCAGACAAGCGAACAGGCCCATTATGGATATATGAATAGTAGATTAGTAGCAGGTGCACATATGCAGTTTTGATAGGCCCTAACTCGGAGTTAGATTCTGTGCATTATTTATAGTCATATATCCTTGTTGGAATTCTCCATCTTGGACACTAGCACATAGATTTAGATCGGTGTTGCATCCTTCATCTTCTTTGATAAGGTGTTTCATCTTCGTCTTCTTTGATTGGCACTGAGTTGGGATCAATTTACATGTCTACTTTTTTTTAGTGTTTGAATGATTTGTTAATTTCGGATTAAGGGTCGTTGGCCTCTTCTTATAGGAATGGAGGATGGGCTCTAGTATTTGGGAGGAAAAAAAAAGGATATGGATGGCGGTAGGTGAACCAAGCGGAAAGAATGACACTTCAAATTTTTTTTTTGTTTTCAGCTCCCTTTTGCAATTTATTGTAAAGTGTTTTTGATGTCACTTGATATAGGCATGCACCAGGCAGTACTGGTGGGTAGAGATGATTGACGGGAGGTAAAAAGAATTCTTTATACTTGACATTTTCTTTGTACAAGGAAACAAAGAGCACATATATATTTTTAATCACAATATGGATGGAGATACTCATATATACATGTATACGCACCCCTATGAATGATTCTAGTCCTATGAGTACACCCTTTAATCATACGAAATACAAACGTGTATATGCGGGATTTCAATAGGTCAGGAAATCAAGTCAGGGATACATACTAATATTATACTCTTCTTTAATTTGTCTTAGAATCACTAGAATTGAGTGTATTACAGATGGAGGGAGTAGTGTTAATGACTATCGGATAATCAGACTAGCAGTAGAGATTAATGGTTGCGAACTTGCGATTTACTCTTTTCCTATCTATAAGAGTATTCTATTTCCCTTCCCAATCCTTTGTTTTATTTTTTTGAAACTCAATCCTTGGTTTTTGGCAAGATGAGAAAAAATCCCTCTCCAACAACTCCTAATCCTTCTTCCTAAAATTTAGGCACTTGGAAATCCTCCCCCGTCGTGCGTAACTTTCCGTGGAGTTACGGTCGCGCGGATACACGCATATTCTTCGGTCGATTAAAGGTGGAAGGGCGGAAAAAGAATAAAGAGTATGAAAAGCACTACTACACTCGTGCCTTTCACAGCCACGTCGTAACCCACATCGCAGTCCAATTTTGGCCTCGGCCAGCCGTCGACAGTGATAGTTGTAGTCATCACCGTCCCTATCTGAGACCGTCTACGGTGTACACTCACACCGCCGTATTGGCTTATGATCCATCCGTGATAAGGTCCTAACTTCCGTTGCATTGGAGCATGGTCCGACTATGTTGGTATACACTAACACCGCCGTGTTGGCTTATGATCCGTCCGTGATTAGGTTGTTGTTTCCATCGTATTGGAGCACGACCCGCCTGTGTTGGTGTACACTAACACCTCCGTGTTGGCTTATGATCTGTCCGTGATCAGGTCGTTGTTTCCGTCGCGTTGTACCACGATCCACCTGTGTGGGTGTACACTAACACCGTTGTTTTGACCAATGATCAGGATCACAGTTGCCTTGCACAATGACCCAATTGTGTGCAGTGCGTGTTCACCGTCGCTTTGGCGCCCGACGCGTCTGTGTCAAGGTGGACATAACCGTCACTTTAGCGTATGAACCGTCTGGTCATTGGTAATGGTCACCGTCGCATTGCAGTACGATTCGGTGGTGATACACTATTGACCCCTGCCGCATGAGACGAATAGCGGCGGTGTTGGCCGTCTGCTTCACCAACGGCTAGTGTTACGGCGGTGATGACAAAACAGACAACGGCCCTTACACCCGACGATGACATAATTGCATCCGGTTTTCACAATTTATTTACTAATTCAGATGGGTCTTAATAACTTATTGAACACACACCATACAAATATAATCATTACACACCATTCATCATGTCTACAATGAAGAGTACTTTTTATAATAAGAAGCGACACTAACATAACAACTGTGTCAACTCAAGAATTAACACAAGCGGTACATAGATAGGAGAATAAATGTTCTGCTCCCTATAGACTTACATAACGAAAACAAGGTAGATGTGCTCCGCTCCTTCAGATTAGCACTCCTGCTTGCAAGGCAAAGCTTCCTTCAGCTTGGTAGCCAGTGCACCATGGAACCCCTCTTCTTCCTCCCTTAGCCATTGCAGGAAAAGCGTTCAAAAGCACTCAGACTCCACAACCTGCATAAAGCAGCAGCATTAATAATATTCAACATACAATTGCTTTAGTTACCAAGGCAAAACTGGACTATATATAGAATCAAAACAACTCCCTACCTGAAGAAAGAATAGCATATACAACTTTACTGCTCTCCTACTGACTCCATGAACAAGGGAATATAAAGAAGATAGTGAGGTCTCTCCGGACGTAGCCTCCAGGTAGGTCTATGATACCGCACGACCTAGGCAGGGAGGACAAGAACTTTTCTGAGGTTCATGTTATATGCGATCAATTTTTTGTCCTCACCAACAAGGAAAATCAAATTCTATTCCAGGTGAACTGCAATCACTCTATAGTCCGCATCGCAAACATTGTAACCAAATTCAATATTGTTCCATTCAAATATATCCAGCGTGGTCACCGTATGCTTCAATGTCCAGTTATCGGTACCATAGTCTTCTAGGACCCAGAATGAAAGCTGATACTTCCTAAACATACTAGCAGTACATACACACAACTGACACTAAGCTTTATGGATGGAGATTGCTTCACCACGTGGCCTATGAATTTTCCTCCATGTCTTTCCCTGCATATCAATAGCAACTATCTAGGACAATTCCAGCCAATGCATAAAACCATTAACAAACGCACTTGTCGAATATGTGTGTACAACACCCTTGCCCCATTTAGATTCCTTAAACATCCATGCTGCACTCTTAGATGAGTAGATGTTCACACCTACGGACTCACTGGCCCTCTTCTTCCCATATTCAATCACATGGAAGTGCAAGTAGACTGTCGGATCGAACCCCAAGCAAGCTGAACCAAAAAACGGTTGTTATCCGATAGTAACCACCATTTGTTAGTCACCGGATTGCAGACAACATAGCGAAACCCAACGCACCAGCATAGGATGAGCCCATAGCAGCAATCTGAGATCACAACATCCTCAATGGGGAAGGGCAAGAGGTCAAGGAGGGGTATTCACTGTTGATGCTAATAAACTTGCGTTTGCCTTTCTAGCTGCGATAGAAGAATCTAGCAACAATCTTGGGTAGCTCCTTACGGTACTCGGATTCAGAGATAAGGCGGTTCTAGGAGTGACAGACACACTTGCAGCTGCACAAGGTGCGGGCGGTGAGGCGTTGGAGGATGAGGTTGAAGACATGGTCTATGAGGATGGCCACTTCATTCCTCTTGTTGGGGGGCCTCCTCATCCATCTTCAGTTCTTGATTAGGATCTGGTGGAGCGGGGTCGGCAATGGAAGCAGTTGCACCATCACCTGAATTAGAGAAGGAGTGCCTATGGAGATTGGATCATGAGCTCCTTAGTAAATAGATGGAAGCTTGTTTCGTACTCAGATGAGTGAAGAGGGGAATAAAAATCCAAGAAAGATGGAGGGAAGTGTGAAAGAATTACCATTGCCTTTGGATCTTGTGGGATTGGCGGCCATGGCGGTGATGAGTAGCAGCCTGGACACCGATGGATCTGTGCGGGCCCTGCCGATGAGGCATACCACCGTGGGGTACTAGCTTGTCAGCGGTGAGTGGTGGCTTGCACCCCGCTGAGTAGGGGCGGTCGCGCAGTTCAGCACTAGGGAGCAAGGAGCAGCGATGAGGAACAAAAGCTATGGGCGAGGAGAAAGACATAGGGTGGGGAGCGTGCTTTGTAAGCAACCCTTTCAGACGCGGGAATGAAAATTGTGCACAACTTTGTAAAAAACATGCGGGCTTGGAAATTGATGAAAGTGTTACCAACCAGACCGTATGCAGGCGACGGTGAAGGCTACCGACGGTGGTGAATGGGTCCTGCGAAGATGTTTCAGGAGCCACCGCACCACTATTGCCATGAATGGCAGTGACTGCTGCCTGGTTGAGGGCATCACTCGTTCTACCTGATTGTAAACCATCACTCATTTTACCCAATTGTAACTAAAAAAATGTTAGATTAATGGCCTGTTTGATTTCCTCCTGCTAAAGTTTAGAATGAAGCTCTCCATTGAGAAGGGGTGTTTCATCCATATTTCATTTTATTCTACATGATGTGGCCATCTTGGAAACAATGTAATGAAACTCTCCACTGAGACTGGCCTAAGTACTAAATAAACTAGAACTGAGTCCAACATTCAACAATAAATCTTCCATTAATATCTTATACATATACAATCTACGGGTCCAGGAATTGAAATACGGCATTCCAATGATCCTCATAACTTGCTTTGCTTTGGATAAGGGTCATTTGCATCTGTCTCCTTAATACATTCAATCAGTGATGGAGCTAGATGCAACAACTTTCTTCCATTTGCAAAGACCTTACAAGTATGGCGGTAACCCATACCCGACTAAATAGGAGAATGGAGATGGGGAACAGTCCCATGAAACTTCCTCTAACATCCCCCTAGGAGCAGTGGGACGAAGAGGAGAAGCAAAGCAACAAGGATATCTATTCCCACATTTGGATTGCATTCATGAGCCAGAACTGCTCTGGCTCACGAAACCAATCTAGATGATGCTCGGGCCCTTGTTCCAGTGAAAGCTCCGGAAGATCCACTGGCGCCAGGGCCCTTGATCCAATGAAAGCTTTCCATGGTTTTGATTCCGCATGCTCTAACCACAGATGGCGATCAGTAGCGGGATCGTACCATGGAGGCGTTCCTCCCTACCTTTGTGAAACATCCTCTAACACCTAGGATGAGCGGACATAGCCGCGCCCAAGTGACACAAAAGTGTTACCATCCACACCATCTACAAGTGGCGATGAAGGCTACCGGCGGTGGTGAATGGGTCCTACAAAGATGTTACCACCTAATAACGATGGTCGTGTCATACATGTCAAAGGTGCACAAATGGAACATTCCAGGCAACAGTACACACAGATATGTTCAAAGTTCAAACTCATAGTAAATAGCAGTAGTATGAACATTTTTTGTACATGATGCAGAGGCAGATTACAATCCAACTACTCATGGGGAGCGTTAAGAATGATGTCTGGTACATCCATCACGGCCGAGACGGCCGGGCTAAAAGTAGACGATGAGATCCTCTTGATCGCGAAAGGACGCCTATGGCAGGAACCCTAGCTCCAGCCCACACAAGCCCCCACGCTGAAGTTGGGCGGTGGCCAGGGCCCCTGTGGCACCTTGGCGAATGCCGTAGTTGGTCACCTCCATGACCTGCGCCGGCAAGGCACGGAGACGCTCCTCCACTGTTACCCCCGTAGGTGCCACCACGCGGACGGCGGTGACTGCTGCCTGGTTGAGGGTGTCGAAGTGGCAGCTATTTTCCACTAACAACTGGGCAGTGATGCGAGCATTGTCATCGGCATCCCAGCGAAGGAGGATGGACTCCGCTGTCTGCTAGGCCAGGTCATCATTGGCTCGACGCAACTCTGTCGCCTCGGCCTACACGGCGTGGAGCTGCTCCTCTATGGCTGAAAAAGGTGACAACAAAACCCTACAACTGAACACACGACATGGCATCGCATGAAGTGAAAGAGCAAGATCATGCCCAATATGACTTACCAGCGAGCTGCGCTTAGGCCTCGGCAGCTACAGCCTCCGCCACGGCCATTTCGCGCTCCGATGCCACAAGCACCATCTGTATGGCATCGAGGCAAAGCTATAGCCGGTGTGCCTCCCGGCTCTCCTCCTTGAGGGCGGATCGGGGTGCCAGTTGTGGCGACGTCGAGGTGCGTTCCCCATTAGCGGGGAAGCACGGCGTCGGATGTGCCATGGAGATAGCACTATACAAAGGGGAAGCATCAAGACCACCAGCACAAGATAAAGTGCAAGATTCATACTTAATTACCCATACTCCCATCGCAAACTGTCATGGAGGAGAGGACCTCCGAACACCCTCTCCTCCATCGAGTCTTCCCTTGGGCGCTTCTGCCGCTCTGCCATTGGATGAGATTTGGAAGATGGGGTGTGTGGGTGGTAATTAAGTGTAACGAGTTTAGAAAGCAATCATACTTGGTACCCCCTTTTATCAAAGGATATATAGGCGAGCTAGGCGTCCGTTGGATTTCCCTACGATTGCACCGAGCAAGAGCAGGAGTTAAGGTGAGGCCACGTCTCCCACAATCTTAGTGGAGCACACTTCTCCCAGAATGGCGTTGGAAGTTGGACGGAGAAAATTGACTGCACCACGCGGCTCGTCTGAAGGGTCTCATCCACCCGGTCGTCCGCCGCCAGAGTGGAATAAAGAGCGAATAAAAATAGGAATGTGAGTACCACAACAACATGAGGCAACATTTCGTTAAAAAGGTAAATCTTTATTCATAAGTCTAGTAGGTTACATTCGAAAGGTGTACAATAACAAAGATGTGTATCAAAGACTGCTGGGTGTACAATAAGAAAGTCCTATCGAGTACATAAAACAACCTATACTCGACTGTGACGTCACAAAACTTCCACTAACATCACCCAAGAAGGGGCATGGAGCGGAGTTTGAAATGACAAAGTTGTAGTCGTAGGCTGCTCTGATGAAGAGAGCCAACGTGACACCCACCTCGCAAAGCTTCCACTTGCATCCCCCATAGGCAAGGGTTGTAGCGGAAAGCACGAGGAGACCTGCCCACGTCCGACTCCTCCATGAAAACAGAAGAGAGGATCACCCCTGGACATACCAAAGGCGGTGATCCTCCCTATATCTTCACAAAACATCCACTAGCACCGAGGCCAGACAAGCAGCCATTGCTGCACCCCAAATATGGAAGAAAGCCAATCTTCAAGGCCTTATCCCATCGTCGGTGCTGCTGCTGGAGAAGTTGAAGAACGAGCACCATGGCGATGAAGATGGATGACAGGCTCAAAAGCTTCCTTTCACTAAAACTAAAGGCAGTTCTTGGAGGAAGAAGGTGTGTGGAATGAGCACAACTGATGGCAAACTAGCTTACCTTGGCTTAAATAGCCCCACCTCAAGACGCGCGTGGGGAAGGCAATAGTCAAGGTCCGTGACATCCGTGACCACCCACGTGATTCATGGGTGACAGAGCGGTGAACATGATGCGGTTCAGATTCCCTGGCACATTTCATCCTCATCTAAAACTGGACTTAATGACAACATGTACTCAAGCATATGATACGACATGAGCAGGGAAGGTAACAGACAATGTCTGTGACATGCACGGCCACCCACGCGAGTCACATGGGGGATGGAGCAGGGCAGATAGCGTGGACCATTTGATTCCCTGCCACATTTGAGGCGCATCTATAATGCGGGTGCATTGTAGTGCTTTTGAGGTGTCATTTTTGTGTAGTATTTTGGAGTGCCCTCATCAGCATTGCCCATGTACCCATAACATTAGAAATCAATATAAGTATTCTACTACTACAGTGCTTCTTCCTTTTTCATTGTCACGTAGGCCTTCCTCCTCTCAGAGTAGGGCGATATCACACTAACACTGAATCAACGTATGAAACGACGACGGGAGCTATAACACCACCATAACATACTGTTCATGCTAGAGAAATAAACCAATTTGGAAACACAACAAATTAAAGATGGGACACTAATTTAGCTACAATAATGACAACATTCATCCTAGATGAAATTAACATGGCCATAGACAATCAAACAACATTGGTCCATTTGAACATGTCGTGACACAGAGATACATCAAATGGAGCTTTATTCACTACTTTGCTAATGTCTCCAAGAAAAAGAACAAGAGAACATAAAGAAGAAAGTAAGGTCTACTCATGAACCATGCTAGGACTTTACGTCTACCATAGCTAGGTCGACACTGATAGGGATGACATGAACTTTTCTTTGATCCATGTCATACGCGATGATTGTTCTTTCCGCCCTAACAAAGAAAATCAAATTCCATTCTAGGTGAACTATAATCGTTGTGTAGGCTGAATCATAATCCACATAACCAAATTGAATATTAGTCTTTCCAAACACCTTCAGTGTGCTGTCAGTATGCTTCAATGTCCATTTATTAGTAGCATAGTCTTCAAGGATCCAGACTAAAAGCTAGGACATATTGTGACCACTAACACCACCAACAATACATACACACAAGTGACCCTAAGCTTGATGGATGGAGGGTAGAGTACCACGAGGCCTAGGAATTTTCCTACATGTCTTTTCCTCCATATCCACAACAAGTATCAGAGAGTACCCCATAATGTGCAGACAACCATTAAGAAACACACTTGCTGATCTTGAACATATCACATCATCAATGTCCTGGCCCCATTCAGATTCCTGATAGATCCATGCTGCAGTTTGAGATGAGTAGATCTCCACACCTAGGCACTCAATGTTGAAAGGTCCTTGTTTGGTTTTGGTAATTGAGTGACAACCTTAGGTGGACTAATATGTGTTTGAGTAAGATACATAGGTGATTAGTCCACAAGTACATGTGTGTGAGCAACATATGCCATGACGGTGAAGATGGCTCAGAAATGTTGCAAAGCTCACACATGTGATGAAGGAGCTCACTGCAAATGGGACATGACATTAAGTCATGTGATCAAGGTGGAGAAGATCAAGACATGACTTGGCTCGACGGACCGATTGCAAGTGTGAAGGGCAAGTTGAGTGATGACTTGGCGTCGATGGACCGAAGCAACGGTGAAGAGCAAGTCAAGTCAAGATCGATGAACCAATATGGTCACATGATAATATGGAGTGGATCATATCATTATTGATCATGTTGGTGCATGTGTTGCATCAACATTGGAGGAGATGGAATGGAATGCACAAGGCAATGGTATAACCTAGAGCATTTCATTTCACCGGTCATAGGTGTGTAGAGAAGTTGATGACCAGGTTTAGGATAGATGGTCGTACTATCAAGAGGGTCAAACTTGCTTGCATATCGGTCATCTAGTGCCACTCGAGTGATCTAACTTTGCATCGTTGCTAGGATCGAGTGGCATGGCAAGTTAAGTAGCTAACTCCTTCAAAATGTTTGAGAAAAGCTAACACACATACACTTGGGGGTGTACACTTGGTGGTGTTGGCACATTTGCAAAGGAGAAAGAAGTTGAAGTTGAAACGGATCAAATCGGCAAAGAAATGGAGGCGAAATAGGTCACTGTGAGTGACCATACGCTGTCCTCGGCAGGACCTACGCGTCCGATCAAGTGACAGCAGAAGAGGTGAGGTCTCGGTCTTATGACCGGACACTAGTGCAAAGAGTGACCTGATGCGCAGGGGCCGCGTCCGGTCAGTGCTGATGTACGCTGACATGGTGGCGTGAGGAGCAGTAGTGACACATGGCAGACCGTGAAGGACTGGACACAGGTGCTGCGTCTGATCCTGACTGACCTAATGCATCCGGTCGCAAAATAGAGGCTCGGGGAGCTCTCTAGAAACGACCAGACTCTGGCAGTGATGCGTTTAGTCATCGGTTCGGTTGCAAGCGCGTGCATAGGACCTGACGCAGCGCGGGTGCGTTCGGTCATAACCTAGTGGGTCCAGTCGTTACTTGACTGTTGAGGAGGTGTTAGTAATTGTTGAGATCGGGCGGCTCTGGTTGAACACGAGTGCCACGTGGACGATGTTCTAGACTAGACGCAGGGCCTAGCGCGTCCGGTCATGTGGACCTACGCGTTCGGTCGCTGCGAGTTGCGTCCAGTGAAGGGGTAATAGCTAGTTTAGCCCGTGGGGTTATAAATAGAATTGTTGGTCAGCCTTGGGCTGGTTGCTGAGCACCCTTGAGCCTTGGTGTCTTGTGTAGGTGTGCTTAGGAGTCCTCTAACTCACATGTGCTTGATAGTAATCATCTAATCGAGTGAGTGAGTAATTCTAGTGTGATTGCATCGAGATTGCATTGAGTAGCACTAGGTGTTCGAGTTACAAGCCAGTGGTGCTTGTTACTCTTGGAGGTTGCCACCTCCTAGATGGCTTGGTGGCGTGTGGCTCCATTGAAGCACACGAGAAGATTGTGCGGTGCTCCGGAGGAGGATTTGTGAGGGGGATTGTGCTCACCCCGTGGGGATCGCGAAGAGCAACTCTAGTAGAGCGTGTCATTGAGCTACCCTCACTTTGGGGATAGGTTCTTGCGGTGCCCAACGTGTGGGCTTGGCGGGTGATGCCAATTAGCCGCCTGAACCACCAAGTGAGCGGTTAACACAACGGGGATGTAGCTTGGTGGCAACCAAGTGAACCTCAGGAGAAAATCACCGTGTCAACATTATCTTCATCATCTTCTTGGTGGTTTGCATTCCGTGCAACACAAGCTTGTACTTACATTTCATACATTGTGCTTGTGTAGTTGCTCTTGTGACTAGTTTAGCTTTAGTAGCTTGCTAGTTACCTTCTTGCTTGTGTAGCATAGAAGTAGCTCCCTTGCGTGACTAATTTAGTTTGTGTAACCTTGTTAGTTACTTTGCTTAATTTGTGTAGCTAAGTGTTGTGCGCTCTCTAATTTGGCTTGTGTAGCCTTGTTATTGAGCATTACTAGTGAGCTTAGGAGCTTTGTGCTTTTGCTTACTAGATTATGTAGGTGGTCCCCGGTTTGCTTGAAGTTTTAGTTTAATAGGTTTGTGTGACCTTGCAAGCTAGAATTGGATATGTGAGCACTAGCTAGCCCGGCACCTTTGTTGCCTCTTTTGGATCTTTATAAGGTGCTTGTGAACTTAGATAGAGGGGTGTAGTCTTGGCTAGACCGATTGTTTAAATTCCATATTTGTTTCGGTTAGCTGGCGTGATTAAGTTTTAGAAATGACTATTCACCCTCCTTTAGTCCGCCATCTCGACCCTACATGTGGTATTAGAACTAGGTCTCTCATTTGTGGTCTTCACCGACCCGAGAGGATGGCGGCTTATGGGCTAGATGTTGAGCGTCCATACACTTTTGATGGCACACACTTTGCACAGTGGAAAAATTGGATGACATGCAATTTTAAGTTTATTTCCCCCCAAATGTGGTGGATCATAGATGTGGGCTTTTCACATGCGTTGGATGAAAAGAATGCAACTCAAGCGCAAAAGAAATGCCTACATCTCGTTTGCCAAGCTACTAACATTTTCTATCAATCTATGAAAGATAACAAATTTGGGGAGATCATGTACATGAAGACTGCCCATGATATTTGGTTGTACCTCAATTTGATATATGGGAGGGTCTCCGATGATGATGATGATGAGCCCAAGGAGGAGGCACATGAGTGTGTCGAGCATGACCACAATTTGGTGACTGTGGAAGATTGCTCCACCTCATGGTCAAGTGATGATGATGGTCGATCTACTACAAGTTCACTTGACGAGATTGATGGCTCGAGCTAAAGTGATGCAAATGATGACTCTACCTTAAGCACACTTGATGGTGTTGATGATGGTTCATGCTCGGACCATGATTATGATGCTACTACAAGCCCATCCACTACACCATATTACTTCATGTCATAAGGTGACACCAAGATATCTAATACTAATTTGGTTGATCATGTTGATTCATATGATGAGGTTGTTAGTAGACTTGCTAGCATGACCATGTCTTTAGAAAACGAGAAAGCTAAAACATTAAAATTGGAAAAAAACTCATTTCTAAAGAATTCATGTGAAGATCATAAGCACTTACTTGATGTTCTTAAATCTTCACATGATGAGCTAAAATTGAATCATGAGAAGCTTCTTGTGTATCATGAAGAATTATTAGAACAACATGCTTCTCTCATTAAAGTGTTTTCAAAGAAACTTAAAAACAATGAGAGCTCATCACATGAGTCAAGTGATTAATTGCAACATGTGACTAACTCTTGTGATGTAGGGAAGAAGCACGTATCCACCTCTTGCGATGATTTATTAGATATGCAATGTTCTTCACATATAGATGCTTGTTCTACTTACTTGCCTTGTGAGACTAACCTTTTGAAGAAGAACAATGAACTCAAGAATGAAGTGAAGAAATTGAGCAACAAGTTAGAGAGGTGCTACAACTCAAAAGTCACCTTTGAGCACATGTTGAAGACTCAAAGAAACTTCGGTGACAAGAGTGGCCTTGGCTTCACAAAGAAGATGACAAAGGGAGAAAGAAAAAGGGCAAAGAAGATGAAGAAGCAACTACAATTGAAGTTGTCTCACTCCATGTGCTACCGGTGTCATGAAGCGGGACACCTTGTAAATGGTTGTCCAAACATTGAGAAGCTCAAGAAGAAGAAGACAAGAAGGGGTAGAAAAGCAAGGCATCCAATGCAAATTCAAGATGCCAAGATGATGAGCAAGACACAAGATGAGAAGAAGGTGTATGCTCACATCAAGTGCTTCAAGTGTGGAGATACGGGACACTTTGCCTCGAAGTGTCCTACCAATCTTGAGAAGAAGGCTCAAGCAACTCATGAGAGGCAAGGCAATGAGAAGCACCATATGAGCAAGGAAGAGAAAGCTCAATCAAAGAGAAAGTGCTACTCATGCCGGGAAAGGGGACACATGGCTCATTCATGTCCCCTAGGTAACACTCCTAAGCCTATTTCAATTGATGATGATTCTTTGCTAAGGAAGGATGGCATTGGTACCTCATTGGTTGCAATTGCAAAACATCCCGCTATTCATACCAAGGCTACGCCTAAATATGTTGCTCCTAACTTGAGATGACCCAAACTAATTAGGGTATCATCAAAAAGTGGATGAATATTTATAGGTACCATCGGCATTGGAGACTTGGTTCAAGTGGTATTTATTTTGTTGATCACATGATTAAGCCAAGCATTGAAAAGCAATGATCATTATCCCAATGCCATGACAAGGTAGTGAAGTCCAAATGTGCTACAACATACAAGTGCAATATTCAAATTGTTGGTGATTTATTGGAATTAATTGATGGCTTGCAAAGATATGAGTTGAAGCTTGCTAATTAGATAATCATGAGCTAACCAAGGTATATCTCTTGTTGATCATTTTATTTGGGTACATATGATTTGATTGAATTGGATAAATATATAATGTTGCTTGCTATGAGATGTTTGAATGGATAAATAGCTTAGTAATCAAGTTTGGATTGATTTGTGTTGGATAAATTCATGAGATGAATTTGAGTAAGTGGATTGAATGGATATATGTCTTGTGAAAGTATTCAAACAAGTTAGTTTCAAGATTGATTCATATTTGATGAAGTATAACTCAAGTGATTAAAATATGTCCTAAATTGAAAATCTGAGTGAGCTGTGATCTTAGCCATGTTTGAGTGATAAAATCTATTTGGATTGACTTGAAATTTGGTATGTACGCTCAAGACTTATGGTATAAGATGTTGTACAAATTTCATAAGAATTGGATAAGAGATGCTTTAGTTTTGGAGTAGATCTTGTCAGCTATAGTGCAGCAATTTTCAGCATGTAGCAGTGGTGAAAGAATTGAAATCTGGTAGCAATCTACATGTCAAATGAAACTAAAATTTTTACAGCTACTAGATAACTTAGTGAAGCACATCTACACCAAATTTTGTGGCATTTGGATCCGTACATTGGGAGTTATGGCTTTTTCATTAAAGGGTACAGAATCTGCCAGAAAAGTGACAATTATTTGATTGATTAAGAGTCACTTTGATTGAAAGGTCCTCAAGATGGAATCATGTTTATAAGTAATTGAGGCACCTAAGTTTGGTTTTGAGATGATCCGAAAGCATGACAAGCAAAGAGTACAAGGCCATTTGATTGAGGAGTGTACTTGGCACACAATTGGTCCTCAATTGAAGATCAAGACCAAGCTCAAGATGAAGATGAAGTTTAAGTTCTAGTGCTTGTTGAAGATCATTTGGTAGAATGAAATGGACTTAAACAAGTAGAAAGAAATGGACTTAAAAAGGGATTCAAGGTTTCACACAAGTTTAGTCCATCACTTAGATCAATCAATCAAGCTATTTCAAGTGAGTATCAAGAATGATTCTTTGGAGAGAGGTCACTTCTCCCTATTGTATGGGCTTGCCGCTTATGTGTAGGTAAACTAAGTATGGTACTTGGAAGGCTAATATAGAAGTGGTGATTCGAAGAACATTTGAGATGCTTAGTTGAAGCAATCAAAAGGGTTGATCAAGAAAAGCAAGCAACACCCAAAAGAGAGCTAGTCATGATATTTCAAGTGGTATTCTCACATTGATACTCTCATGCAAGAAAAGATAAAATGAAGAAGCAAGCCAACCACAACAAGAAAGTGCACTTGATCATTAGTGGTTTTTAAATCATATGGGTGAAGAATAGATTTTCTATTCATGATTGGTCTTCACCAAGCTTATAATTAGACTTCATATTGCTATTGGAGTAATGAATTAGAATCTATGTGACTATCCTCTACTCTAGCATAGCAAAGGTATCATTGTAATGTGCATGATTATTTCATCCCTTACTAGTATGCGGTTAATGCATATAGTACATACTTCATAGGATCATGCATATCAAATGAAATTTTAAATTCATAACCTACCACTATTGCTTGAATAGTTGAATCTAGTGGTAGTGTATTAGTTTGTTCATGAGCTAGTGAACCCAAGTACTTGATTTAATTTGGATTGCTAACAAGTGACAAGTACAACATTGACAAGATGACCCATGTAAGAGGTGTGAAGAAGCTTGTCATTGGTTCAAACCGGACTTGGAAGCTTAGGCACATCAATTTAGTTCAAGTCAACTTAGAAGCTCATGATACGTAACAAGAGTACAAGCACAAGACAACAATGCAAATAGATATCTAGTTTGAATTGTTTCAAGTGGCATCTAGACTCAAGTATTTCATTAAGAATTCACAAGTAGTGTCTAGATCAACTTACAAGTGATATCCTACAAGTGGTACTCATGAAGATAGTAAATATTCAAGAAATGGTTTTATTGTTAAATCAATCATACACGTGGTATCACATCTCTACACGTAGTATCAATAATACAAGAAGGTGGTTCCACAAGTGATCCTCAACTTTAAGTGATCATCAAAGTGAAGAATGCATCCCTCATCAACAAGTGGTACACAAGCTCAATATTCATCAAGTAAATGGCCCATGCTTGGACATAGGGGGAGGAGCCCCACTACAATTAGTATCAAGGTCACAAGATCCTACACATGGTGTCTAAAGAGCTATACAAGTGGTGTCCATAAAAAATGCAAGATTTAAGTATCAACCATCTATCCCTAGAGCAACCCTTTGTATCAAGAGATGCACACCTTTTATGGAAATTGATGACAAAGGAAGAGAGATTGAGACAAAGATATTACAAATTAGGGAGTTGGGCATGAACAATGGACAAAGAGGGAGCAACATTGAAGGGAGAGATTAAGACAAAGATATTACAAATTAGGTCTTTGGACATGAACAATGGACAAAGAGGGAGCAACATTGAAGAAATATGAAGGATCAAATTCTTGGACAAAGAGAAGCACACAAGTAGGGGGAGCAAGCTCATGAACTTTGATTGGTTGCATTTGATATGTGCATAGTCATGTGCTTGCTTGCATTGCATAAGTTGCAAATTGAATATACATGCTTGTGTGGTGTATGCTAGTTGTAGAATTTGATTGATGAAATGAAAACTAGCATGCATAGGATGATTGCTAGACTTGTATTTCTACATGTGGTACTAGAACCTTGCTTATAATGTTGATCTCACGGGGTTTCTAGTATTTTTGTTGTCTAGCTACTCATGGTGCTAAGGATGGTGTTAAAAGTGCAACTCCAATTGGTATCACGCTTCAAAGGTTAATTCTTTACACTTTAGCATCATTGGTAGTAATTACTCTCCCACAATTCCAATCTATGTATATGTGCGAGCTTCAAACCAAACACTCTAGCACATATGTAGGGGGAGCTAAAACTATCAATTTGGGTTTATGGTACTTGTCCACAATCATTTACACATGGTAAAATTGCTTGGACAAGCAACTTAAATCCATTTGAGCTTAATTTCCATATCTTTGTAGATTTATCATCGATTACCAAAAAGGGGGAATTTGAAAGGTCATTCTTTGGTTTTGGTAATTGAGTGACAACCTTAGGTGGACTAATATATGTTTGAATAAGATACACAGGTGATTAGTCCACAAGTATATGTGTGTGAGCAACATATGCCATGACGGTGAAGATTGCTCAGAAATGTTGCAAAGCTCACACATGTGATGAAGGAGCTCATTACACATGAGACATGACATTGAGTCATGTGATCAAGGTGGAGAGGATCAAGACATGCCTTGGCTCGACGGACCGGTTGCAAGTGTGAAGGACAAGTTGAGTGATGACTTGGCGCCGATGGACCAAAGCAACGGTGAAGAGCAAGTGAAGTCAAGATCGATGAACCAATATGGTCACGTGATGATATGGAGTGGATCATATCATTGTTGATCATGTTAGTGCATGTATTGCATCAACATTGGAGGAGATGGAATGGAATGCGCAAGGCAAAGGTATAACCTAGGGCATTTCATTTCACCGGTCATAGGTGTGGAGAGAAGTTGATGACCGGGTTTAGGATAGATGGCCGTACTATCAAGAGAGGCAAACTTGTTTGCATATTGGTCATCTAGCGCCACTCGAGTGATCTAACTTTGCATCGTTGCTAGGATTGAGTGGCATGGCAGGTTGAGTGGCTAGCTCCTTAAAAATGTTTGTGAAAAGCTAACACACATACACATGGTGGTGTAAACTTGGTGGTGTTGGCACATTTGTAAAGGAGAAAGAAGTTGGAGTTGAAATAGATCAACTCGGCGAAGAAATGGAGGTGAAACATGTCACTGTGAGTGACCAGACACTGGCCTCAGCAGGACCTGCGCATCTGGTCAAGTGACAGTAGAAGAGGTGAGGTCTCTGTCTTGTGAGTGGACGCTGGCGCGACGAGTGACCTGACGCGCAGGGGCCACGTCCGGTCAGTGCTGACGTACATTGACGTGGTGGCGTGAGGAGCAGCAGTGATGCATGGCTAGCCGTGAAGGACCGAACTCAGGTCCTACGTCCCATCGTGACTGACCTCACGTGTCTGGTCACAAAACAAAGGCTCATGGAGCTCTCTAGAAATGACCGGACTCTAGCAACGGCGCGTTCGATCATCGGTTCGGTTGTGAGCACGTGCATGAGACCTAACACAGCGTGGGTGCGTCCGGTCATAACCTGGTGGGTCCGGTCATTACTTTACTATTGAGGAGGTGTTAGTGACCATTGAGATCGGGTGGCTCCAGTTGAACGCGAGCGCCACATGGACGATGATCTAGACCAGACGCAGGGCCTGGCGTGTCCGGTCATGTGGACCTTTGTGTCCGGTTGCTTCGAGTTGCGTCCAGTGAAGGGGTAACAGCTAGTTTAGCCTGTGGGGCTATAAATAGAATTGTTGGTCAGCCTTGGGCTGGTTGCTGAGCACCCTTAAGCCTTGGTGGCTTTTGTAGGTGTGCTTAGGAGCCCTCTAACTCACTTGTGCTTGATAGTGATCATCCAATCAAGTGAGTGAGCAATTCTAGTGCGATTGCATCGAGGTTGCATCGAGTGGCACTAAGTGTTCGAGTTGCAAGTTGGTGGTACTTGTTACTCTTAGAGGTTGGCACCTCCTAGATGGCTTGGTGGCGTGTGACTCCGTTGAAGCACGTGAGAAGATTGTGCGGTGCTCCGGAGGAGGATTTGTGAGGGGGATTGTGCTCATCCCGTGGGGATCGCAAAGAGCAACTCTAGTAGAGCGTGTCATTGAGCTACCCTCACTTTCGGGGTAGGTTCTTGCGGTGTCCGACGTGCGGGCTAGGCGGGTGATGCCAATTAGCTGTCGAACCACCAAGTGAGCGGTCGACACAATAGGGACGTAGCTTGGTGGCAACCAAGTGAACCTTAGGAGAAAATCACCATGTCAACATTGTCTTCATCATCTTCTCGGTGGTTTGTATTCCGTGCAACACAAGCTTGTACTTACATCTCATACATTGTGCTTGTGTAGTTGCTCTTGTGACTAGTTTAGCTTTAGTAGCTTGGTAGTTACCTTCTTGCTTGTGTAGCATATAAGTAGCTCCCTTGCGTGGCTAATTTGGTTTGTGTAACCTTGTTAGTTACTTTGCTTAGTTTGTGTAGCTAAGTGTTGTGCGCTCTCTAATTTGGCTTGTGTAGCCTTGTTATTGAGCATTACTAGTGAGCTTAGGAGCTTTGTGCTTTTGCTTACTAGATTGTGTAGGTCCTCCCGGTTTTCTTGAAGTATTAGTTGCATAGGTTTGTGTGACCTTGCAAGATAGAATTGGATAGGTGAGCACTAGCTAGCCTAGCACCTTTGTTGCCTCTTTTGAATCTTTATAAGGTGCTTGTGAACTTAGATAGAGGGGTGTAGTCTTGGCTAGGCCAATAGTTTTAATTTCGCATTTGTTTCGGTTAGCTGGCGCGATTAAGTTTTAGAAAGGACTATTCATCCCCCTCTTGTCCGCCATCTTGACCCTACAAACATCCTCCTCCTCCACAAATTCAATCACATGAAAGTACGAGGAGGCTGTCGGATCGAACCCCAGTCGAGCCTGACCAACAACATCGATGCTCGGTGGTAGTACCCCCAAATTTTTGGTTGCTGGATTGCGGACAACATAGCAGGATCCAGCAGCCTCAACGCACAAGCATAGGACGAGGCCATTGCAACAATCCAAGATATCTACTATGTCAATGGGGAAGGGCAAGAAGGACAAGTCGGGGCGTTCCCCGGTGACGCTGGTGAAGTTTTGCTCACCTTTCTCGCCATCATAGAAGAAGCCAACCACAGTCTAGGGTAGAACCTTATGGCTGTTGGAGATGAGGCGGTTCTAGGAGTGACAGACACATTTGCAGCACAACAAGGAGAGAGCGGGGAGGCAGCGGAGGATCTCCAGAACAACATCCTCTGTGAGGCTGGCAGCGGAGGATCTCCAGAACAACATCCTCTATGAGGCTGGCTAGTGCATTTCTGTTGTTGGGGGCTGCCTCCATTTCAAAGAGCCTATGATCATCATTGTGCAGTAGGATGAGAGCTTCCTTAGTAATGAGATCACTAAAGAGGAAAATAATTCGACAAAGATCCATCAGTGAAGTACGAAAGCATTACCCTTGCCTTTGGATCTGGTGGCGACGCGACGCGAGGCGTGCAATGGTTCACACAAATTGCCAGAGGAATAATGCGCCGGCCATGCGGGAGGTGGCAGTGGCACTATGCGAGGCATGCAATGGTTCACATGAACTAGGAGAGAGGAACAATGCGCCAAGCTTGAAGACGGAGAAGTGGAATGGTGATGCAACTGTGTTGTGGGTAGTTGGAAAAAACTCGCTCAATTTACTACCACCGGTAGACCAAGCGGTCGTGTAGGGCCGGTGGCCAGAACGCCTATCCAGTCGGCTCGGCTTTTCATGCAATGGAGAAAATACCACTGCCGCATCTATGTTAACCAGTGGGTGGTAGAAGTTTTAACTGCCGGTTTCCTTCGTCAGGAGGCCTCGCTATCGGTCCAACTGGCGGTGGAAGCATAACACAGTCGCTTCTATCGCTACGGCAGTGAAGGTGGCGATAGTGATAAGTCAATCTATAGTAGTGTAGGTTCTATATGAAAATGTACAAGAGAGAAAGAATATATATATAAATTTGGTTAAAATAATTTAGAAGTAGTATGGGATTCTTGTTGTAAAATTGTCTTCTATATTTTAGGAGTGAATTATTGGAAATTATTGGAGATGGTCTTCTTTTTTTCTCCCAATACATTTTTAGGAGTTGGAAAACATCTACTTTTGGGAGGAAAATTTAGGATACTCTTGGAGATGGGAAGACTGAAGCACACAGACAAGTATAAACACTAGTGCAGGACTGTGTAGCAGTCCCGGTTGGAAAACCCCCTCTAGTAACTAAAGACCCGCCCTTTAGTCCCGGGTCTGCTAACTGGGGTTGATGGGGGCCATTTATTCCCGGTTGGTTATACCAACCGGGACTGAAGGGGCCTCCAGGCCGAGCCCAATGGCCAACACCTCCAGTCCTAGTTGGTATAACCAACCGGGACTAAATATTACTCTTTATGTTTTCTTTTTCTTTTCTTTTATTTTGCAGTTTCTTTCCATTCAATTTGTTTTCGTTTCAAATAGTTTTCGTACACATATTATATGCTATACTATTGTAGATCATCCATAAATAAGAACGAAACTAATCAAGTAAGAGCTTATATATTATGATAATTTAAAACAAGTCATTACAAACTAGATGTCTAAATTAAAATATTACATACTAGATGTCCAAGTACACCCCAAAGTTCATGCAAACATAAGGAACTAGAAATGCCTTTGACTTTCTTGTATTCTCAACTCGGCGAAGTGTAGATCACCGATGTGGTATCCACAAATGGTATTGACATAATTCAAGACATTAAATAGTGCACTCTCTCTTGCTTCAAAAGTATGAGCATAGGGTCTACTAACGACGGTTAGCGGTGGCTGAGAAGTCGGTGGGTCTGATGATTCCCTCTTAGCTGCAAGCAGCTTTTCCTGAAATCTTGCCGTAGTGCGTGTTGGCCATTCATCGGCATATTTCTAATCATAACCCAATGCATACATTGTTTGGTTTAGAATGGTTTCAAAGCTGCAACCTGTGTAGGTTAAGTCATAGTCCTCAACTTATAATTAAGTGTTGGCAGAAAAAATGGATATGAGAACTAAGCTTTCCAATAACAACAAATCTGGATACAAGCTATGAGTTCGACTTCGACTTACCACATCATTCTGGTTGTTTTGAGCCATCCTTGCACAAAAGCCCGTAACATCATGATAAGAGCCCGCATCCATAGCTTGTATCGACACGGAGGAATAAGTAGGTAGGGTGTACCCAATATTCGCAAGCTTATTTACACATGCTAGGACAACATATTTTTGTGCAACAGCCTTATCAGGTGCCTTTACTCCCACCTCTAAGATTTATACAACACCTCTACCCCTCCTAGCGATAATGGAAAAGCCAACTCGATATTGGATGAATCGACCATTATCTACCTCAAAGCTCTCAACATCCACAACCTCAACCCCAAAATTTAAGAGTGTCTTTTTAAGCCAAATGATTGAGTCAATTACCTATGATACATTTAAGAAACACATATATACATATTAGAACAATATATTGTGTGCAAGCGTAATTAAAACATATTGATTTATTGAAAACATATATCGTTGCTTACTATGCTGGGATGATTGAACGGAACATTCAGCGACACTAGATCGAATCCACGAGTAATTGTATAGCCCCAACCTGGGACAATCAGTTCAAGGAGACGTCTAGCCATCTCTTATCACTAAAGTTAATATATCAAAATTCATATCACTGGGGTCAATATATGAATTCAAACACCAAAATTCATATATATCACTGATGTCAAAAATTTTCATATACCAAAATATCAAGCACTAAAGTCTATATATCAAAATTCACATCTGTAAACCCTATATATCAAAATTCATATAACTGGACCGTATATATATACACAATGCATGCATATCATATATATACAATATATAACACTAAAGTCAATATATCAAAATTCACATCTGTAAACCCTATATATCAAAATTCATTTAGCTGGACTCTATATATATACCAAATGCATATCATATATATACAATATATCACATATATACAATATATCACACTAAAGTCAATATATCAAAATAAATATCACCAAAGTGAATATCTTTCTACATATATATATATGTATATCAAATTGTATCAAAATAAATCATAAAGCAAATACTAGTCAGATTGAATAGAAATAGTTAGCCAGTTATCTTAAGTTAGGGGTGAGTGCTCGGTTTCACACAACACGAAGGGATGAGAAGGGGTTGCAAAACGAGTATTGCCACTTGGCGGCAGACGAGGACGAGAACAAGGCTGGCCAGAGACGAGGACGAGGGCATGCCGGGGAGGAGGACGAGGACGAGGGCGCCGCCGCATGCGCCGGGGAAACAAGGATGAGGGCGAGGCTAGCACAACCAAAAACGTGGACGAGGGTGCTACTATGCACGCGCCATGAGGATGAGGTGGAAGGCGGCTGGATCGAGTGGAGGGGACGGGAACCGCCGCACGTGCTAGAGCCGAGGACGAGGGCGAGCCACGCGCGCTGGAGCCGAGGATGAGGACGAGGCCGCCCAGCCACCGGAGGACGAGGACGAGGGCATCACCACCGTGCACACCAGGGAGACGAGCATGAGGGCCCGCCGCGCGAGCTAGAGATGAGGGTGAGCTGCGCGCACCAGAGCCGAGGACGAGGGCGAGGCCGACCGGCCACCGGAGGACAAGGACGAGGGCGCCACCACGTGCGCCTAGGAGACAAGGATGAGGTCTTGCCGCGCGCACTAAAAAAGAGGGCGAGCCGCGTGCCAGAGTTGAGCGACGAGGGCGAGGCTAGAGCCGAAGAAGAGAGAGCGGTCAGACGGCCGAACGGTAGGGGTGGCGGCGCGGCGGAGTGGCTGATCTGGCGCTTGAACGGAGAAAGAAGAAGAGAAGACACGAGTATATGTAGGGTCGGTACCCTTTAGTTGGCCCAACCCGAAACTAAAGGTTTTGTCCTTTAGTCCCGAGTTGGGCCACCAACTGGGACTAAAGGCCTTTTAGTCCTGGTTGTGGACCCAACTAGGGACTAAAGCCAAATTTTGGAGCGCGGCGAATCTGCTGCCTACACGGCAGTTTCGTTTCCCACCCATGCAACAGTTTTTAACATTTCCTTTAATATAAATAGGTTGAAAACTGGAAATTGCGTAGGAAAAAAATATAGCTCAAATGAAAAAGTTGTCAACTACAAAGTTGCATAACTTTTCGAGATATACAACTTTCGTTCGGGTCATTTTTCCATTTGAGGACGTTTTAAATTTCAAATTTAAAAAATTCATATAGAAATTTTCTTGACAAAATGATCTCAAATTAAAAAGTTGTCAACTACAAAGTTGTATAGATTTTTAAGATCTAAAACTTTTATTTTAGACATTTCTCCAGACGACAAAGTGGTAGTAAACATTGTTCATATTTTATATATCTCGCATATAGTCATAAACTATACGAGAGATATATAAATTTTGAACAATGTTTACTACCACTTTGTCGAATAAAAAATAACTAAAATGAAAGTTGTAGATCTTGATTAGTTCTACAACTTTTATGTTCATGAATTTCCCAGCAGAATTTATTTACTACTTCAAAATGTTGTTTGAAGTTGTCATTTTTTTAAGAATCAAATTTTGAATTGATAAAAGAAATTCATATGAAAAGATGACCAAAATAAAAGCTGTAAGAACATAATAAATTTATGGAGCATGAATTTCAAAAAATTTAGGAAAAAAAATCATCAAATTTGAAGTTAGTATGACGGAGAAAGACTAGTTACAAGTTTTAGTCAGAGATTAAAAAGAGAAGTCAAACTTCTTTAAAAATTTAATTTCAAATAGAATTTTGAAATAGTTAATCATTTCAAATGAAAAAGTTGTCAACTACAAAGTTGCATAAGTTTTTGAGATCTACAACTTTCGTATTGGTTGTTTCTCCATTTTACATCATTTTTAAAATTCAAATTTTAAATTTGAGAAATTAAAAAATAGTTTTCCTTGACAAGATGACTTCAAATGAAAAAGTTGTCAACTATAAAGTTGCATAACTTTTCGAGATATATAACTTTCATTCTGGTCATTTCTATAATTGTGGACATTTTAAAAATTCAAATTTCAAATTTGAGAAATTCATACAGAAATTTTCTTGATAAAATAATTTCAAATAAAAAAGTTATTAACTACAAAGTTGTATAGCTTTTCGAGATCTAAAACTTTTATTTTGGACAATTCTCCTTCCGACAAAGTGGTAGTAAACATTGTTCATATTTTACATACCTCTCATATATGAGAGATATGTAAAATATGAACAATGTTTACTATCACTTTATCGGATGAAAAAATGACCAAAATAAAAATTATAGATCTTGATCAGTTCTACAACTTTTATGTTCATGAATTTCCCAGCTGAATTCATTTACTGCTTCAAAATGTTGTTTGAAGTTGCCATTTTTTTAAGATTCAAATTTTGAATTGATAAAATAAATTCACATGAAAAGATGACCAAAATAAAAGTTGTAAGAATATAATAAATTTATGGAGCATGAATTTAGAAAATTTTAGGAAATAAATCATCAAATTTGAAGTTAGTACGACGAAGAAAGACTAGTTACAAGGTTTAGTCAGAGATTAAAAAGAGAATTCAAACTTCTTTAAAAACTTAATTTCAAACAGAATTTCAAAATAGTAGATGATTTCAAATAAAAAAGTTGTCAACTAAAAAGTTGCATAACGTTTCGAGATTTACAACTTTCGTATTGGTTGTTTCTCCATTTGAGGTCATTTTAAAAATTCAAATTTGAAATTTGAGAAATTCAAAAATAGTTTTCCTTGACAAGATGATTTTAAATAAAAAAGTTGTCAAATATAAAGTTGCATAACTTTTCGAGATATACAACTTTCGTTCTGGTCATTTCTCCATTGGAGGATATTTTATAAATTCAAATTTCAAATTTCAGAAATTCATACAGAAATTTTCTTGATAAAATGATTTCAAATCAAAAGTTGTGAACTACAAAGTTATATGCCTTTTCGAGATCTAAAATTTTTATTTTGGTCATTTCTCCATCCAACAAAGTATAGTAAACATTGTTCATATTTTATAAATCTCTCATATAGTCATATATGAGAGACATGTAAAATATGAACAATATTTACTACCACTTTATCGAATGAAGAAGTGACCAAAATAAAAGTTGTAGATCTTGATTAGTTCTACAACTTTTATGTTCATGAATTTCCCCGCTGAATTCATTTACTGCTTCAAAATGTTATTTGAAGTTTTATTTTTTTGAGAATCAAATTTTGAATTGATAAAATAAATTCACATGAAAGATAACCAAAATGAAATCCGTAAGAACACAATAAATTTATGGAGCATTATTTTAGAAAATTTTATGAAAAAAATCACCAAATTTAAAGTTAGTATGACAGAGAAAGACTAGTTACAAGTTTCAGCCAGAGATTAAAAGGAGAAATCAAACTTCTATAAAAATTTAATTTTAAACAGAATTTCAAAATAGTAGATGATTTCAAATAAAAAAGTTGTCAACTATAAAGTTGCATAACTTTTCGAGATCTACAACTTTCGTATTAGTTGTTTCTCCTTTTGAGGTCATTTTAAAAATTAAAATTTTAAATTTTAGAAATTTAAACGTAGTTTTCCTTGACAAGATGACTTTAAATGAAAAAGTTGTCAAATACAAAGTTGCATAACTTTTCGAGATATATAACTTTCATTCTGGTCATTTCTTCATTTGAGGACATTTTACAAATTCAAAATTCAAATTTGAGAAATTCATATAGAAATTTTCTTGACAAAATGATTTCAAATAAAAAAGTTGTCAACTACAAAGTTGTATAGCTTTTTGAGATTTAAAACTTT
Source organism: Miscanthus lutarioriparius (assembly GCA_904845875.1). Taxonomy (NCBI): domain Eukaryota; kingdom Viridiplantae; phylum Streptophyta; class Magnoliopsida; order Poales; family Poaceae; genus Miscanthus; species Miscanthus lutarioriparius. Next base: position 78,084,414 of record CAJGYO010000005.1, read on the forward strand.
TATTTTGGATATTTCTCCATCCGACAAAGTGGTAGTAAACATTATTTATATTTTACATATCTCTCATATAGTCATAAACTATGAGAGATGTAAATTTTAAACAATGTTTACTACCACTTTGTCGAATGAAGAAATAACCAAAATAAAAGTTGTAGATCTTGATTAGTTTAACTTTTTAAGATCTATAACTTTTATTTTGGACATTTCTCCATCCAAGGTCGTTTATGAGACGCATGCGACATCGAAAACAATATTAAAGATCTTAGAGAACCTTAGAATAAATATTTGGGGTACATATATGATAACAAAGACCTAATAATAAAATTACATATACGATAACAAAGACCTTTCTCTGAGTAGGTCAATGTTACAATCAAAGTGTACCAATATATTATAAAATAACCACCTCAAAACATTGGTCTAGTACTAAAGTAGGGTCAAATAGGTGTTAGAGGATGCAGAGGTGGATGACAAACTACGCCTATTTGGAGATGAAGGGGGTGGTTGTGCTTGCTTCGATGAACCCATGCTTCTCAGAAGACAGTACATTCATGTCTTGGATGGATCCATCAACCCGCGGACAACTCATTCATGCCTTGCATGGATAGACAATCCACAGACAGTCCAGAGCACACCACATTTGATAGATCCATCAATGTAGAAGACAGCCCATGCAATAATTACGTTGCACGGGCATCACACCCAGCTTCTCTAAGCTTCGGCGTTGCTCCATCTTCAAAAACATTCTTCTAGTAACTCTTGTGTGCATCATTGCTGACTACGCGTAATAAAATTTGTATGTAGAGGGTTTTCTCCCACAGATAGGCCATATATGTGGATAGGAAATTGGGTAAACAATAACAAATGAATTGGGCACAAACCAACACTACATGTCATCGTGGGAGATGAGTGGCTCCCAGAGTGGCTGGTTTTATAAGTGTGAGCAGCGGCAGTGGTAGTTGGGATGAGTTATAATCGCCCGTTGTGGTAGGTGGGAGCAGTGGGGGACTTTTAGTCCCGGTTTGTAACTACAACTGGGATTAAAAGTACCCTTTAATCCCGGTTGGCAGTACCCTTTAATTTTTTTGTTTTCATTTCTCTATTTTTTGTTTGCATATGCATTTCAATCCTACACGACTTAAATTTCAATACATACAAACATAATTTTGATGTCCATACAAATAAACCTAATGAAATATAATTAACTTGCATACAAACATAATTAAAATATCCATACAAATAAACCTAATTAAAGTACATAACCGTTCGAATAAATCTAATTAAACATAACAATACGGATAAACCTAATTAACACATGAACCTTACAAACCGGCCGCAGCTCTAGCATGTCTCCACTGTCAGTAGTATATGTCTCGGATTGTGTAACCACAGTCATTATCTATGTAAGGCAAGACCCGTACTAAAACACTTTCCATTGCCTCACAACGCTGAAGACATGGTACCCCATAGATGTAGCCTACTGACGGACTATCTATGGCCTGATTCTGCCTAAATCTCACATAATACTGGATACCAGCTGTCATCCTCTGGCCCATCGCTTCCACGAAGTCCCAGGTGTACCCCAGTCGCTTAATAGCTTGCATAAGAATGGACTGTAAGCCACATGTAGCATAGGTGAAATCATAGAGCAAAATCTGCAAGCGGACAAACAAAAATATGAGGAAACGCTCATATAATAATAAGAATAAATAAATAATACTCTCATATCATACACAATGTATCACATCCATTTGGTTGAATGTCGCATGCCTCTCGCTTACTCACGGCACATCCAGACTATGCTAATGTAAAGCTTCTATCTTCAAGGACGAGAAATCAGACATACGGTAGCTAATTCGCTCAATTGCCTGCAAAGAAAGCAGCACAACATCGATCTAGGCGCCTATCTTAGTCGGCAACTGTGGTCCAGTATGTACGATATCCTGGCGCACCTCATTATTGTACCTAGTGGGGATATCAAAGGCGAGACTGCACATCCATAACTCGCCTCCTTCATCATTCACGACCACACTTGTCGTCGTTTCGAAGATGTCCCACACCCCGAGTAGCCATAGTGTTGATTCCAGCCACTTGACCAGTTTTATAGTTTGTGACATATGCAACAATCATGTTATGAAGGAATGTATATATGCAAAAATTATATTAGTAGGCAAAACTTAAAAATATTCCATACTATTGATGGGTCTAGGTGACGCGGAACGGCCGTATCTGGCGATGGCGCGAATGGAAGATCGTCAGGGTGGAAACCTGGTTCCTGTGGCTAGGGAAGTCCGTCGCCGTTCATCGTAACTAAAAAAACTAAAAAACATTACAATAAATATAGAACCCCCATATAAATATACCCTGCAACAAACATATAAAAAATAAATCATCACTATATATATATATATATATATATATATATAAATACCAAGTAAACTTAAACATTTTGCACATATTTTTTTAACGATTATTAACTCTCATCAAAAAATAATGTTGCTAACAAAGATCTAAAAAACTATAAATGTTTATTAAGGTTATGTAGAAATGATGTATAAATAAAAATAAAATCCATCATTATTATTTCTAATTAAAAAACCACATATTTCTATGCTTATTACTAAACCATAAAATGATCTACATTAGTAGCAATGAAAGATTAGAAGATGGAGTTGCTAACTTTTAGAAGATCGAAGGGATGAAGCCGGCGGCTGTGAGTAAGAACTTTTGACTTACCCCTGTTATGAGTAGAATATTGCTTATAGTTTACTTCTCCATCAATCATATAAGTTATCAATACAGGTCTTCGCATGATCTTTTTTGTGGTAAAAATATAAATAACGATATCTGGAATACTCTCGGGTGAAGTTCTGGCCGGGATTAAAGTTAAAAACCGAAAGTCTGTTTTCTAGAACGGTCATTTATATATTTTATTATATTCTTTTTTCTCTTAAGAACAAAATCGAAGGCTTCCATGCATAGTTGATTCCGTATTTGCGTGCTGCCATCTCTCGCTATAATAGCTGTATGGCAGTTGTAGCAATCCAGGTTCCCTTTACGACTGAGCCATTTGCCCACAGCCACGGACCAACTTCTGAATATTCCTAGATATCCTACTCCCCAGCAAGCCTAGAGGCCAGAGCAACTTTTGTTTTTTTTGTTTATCATTGAAGCCTTTCCTATCCTTCTGTCTATCGGTAAGGAATGATCCCATTCATGATAGGCCAAGAAAGTAGAGATATTTCTCCCCTTCTGCGCCGCCCCTGGCCACACTTTCTTATCCCTTCAAGGATCGCCAAAGAATAAACCTCTCCGAGTGATTGAGCATGTGACAAGATAAAAAAGGATCTGTCCCAGCTAAGGATGAAAACGGTACGGAAATATTCTGAACTGACCGTTTTTGTTTTTTATATTATGATATCGTTTTCTATATTTCATATCGTTTCTGAATTTCGCCAAACATAAAAATTTGTCATTTTAATTGGTTTCGCAACCATTTTCAACCATTTTTTGTACTCTTTATTTGCTAAAATATAGAAATATTTCGAACCGACCGCTTCCGTTTTCTATATTGTAATACCATTTCCTGACTATCTCCCAGCTTGGGCTTCTGCTTCTGGATCCATTGCAACTGGCACGGTGGCCGGAAAGGGGAAAGAAGCAAGAATCCATCAGTCAAATCCAGCCACCCTGCTATACGGGATGTCTTGCAGGCCGGTAGAGTAGATAGTGAGTTTACCTAAGTCTGAAGCCACAAACAGCTTATTCGTTTGTTGGTTTCAGTCAAGACTTATCAGCCAATCAGTGTTTTTCTCTCACAATAAATCAACATCAGCTGGGCTTATTAGCCCAGAAACCAACCAGCGAACAGGCTGAAAGACTCGAGCGAGAAAAGCTGGAAAAAAGGCAGGCGCGCGGCATCAAAATATACTAGCTCTCTCCTCTCTTGCCAAGCAAAACCACACGTACACCAGCGATATTCGTTTCCTCTGGAGGCTATAATCCCTAAGAACTATAAATTCCAGGTTCCAGTTGTGACGATGTGTGTCATGCCCTTTCACTGAGACCTGCCAGTTGCCACTACAAGACTTCCGCTCCGTCCGATCTGCACGCACTTGTACCGTGGTGCAAGCTCGTGAAGACTGAAGAGTAAGCTAACCGGCTACCATGAGTAGAGAGCGATCGATCGAAGCCATGGAGTCTTCTTGTGCTGACCACGGCCAGCCGAAGAAGGAGACCACCGGCGCGAGCCAGGACAGCAACAACAAATCAGGCAAATCAAGGGCCGATCTCTACGCGGGCGCCGTGGCGCAGCGGGTTCTGTACGGGACGAGCCGGTGCCGTGGCGGCAGCCCGAGAAAGCCGGCTGCTGTCAGTGTCGCTGGCAGCGGCAAGCCGCCGAGCAGGCTCAGCAAGATGTCCGGTTCCGCGGAGGCCACATGAGGTAGGAACTAGCTATAGTACTACTAGTAGAAACTCTGACTGATGGGAGGTTAGCTGGGAGTTCCGGGGTGCAGGGACCTGTGTGGTGATGTGTGCGCACCCGGCGTGCTGTTTGTGACGGTGAATCGTTGCAACTGTTGTGTTATACAGTATATTACTCCAATATGTACAGTGCTGTATATGTATACGTGGTTGAACAAATAAATAACAGATCCGAGCTAGTTCAAGTAGGACTACTGCGCAAGCACAATGTAGACTGGATTTCATGGTACTAGCACTTCCCAAATTTTTTTTAAACAAAAACAGAGCTTCACAACTCGTTCATTCTGGCCCTAGAGACTTTTGGTGAAGCCCTAAATTTGGAACCCGGTCGTGTGGGCTTCTACAGGCTTGTTTGGATGGGATAAAATAAGCGTGTCTATATTATTGTAGGATACTCAAATTTAATTTTAGTCACTTAATATGAAATGGTTTTGACTTTTGAGATACTAAGCAAAGGTAAAGCACAAGTGACGGCTTGACGATCGAGAGGCCAAGGCTAAGATGAACGAAGAAGCAAGTGCTTATTCTGTTAGACACCAAGGACTAATCAAGTCATGAGTCATGCAATGCCAAGTATCAAATACTTGTTGGATCAAAACATGAAGTGACTTCTATGAACTTGAACTATTCTGTGTTGAAATAATCCTAAGTCACATACTGAAGGAGAATATGTTTAAGTTATAATGTAAAAAACCCCTCAAGGTTGACCTATATTACAATTGCACGATGAGGTATGGTTTATAAAATATGGGATGCAACAAGATCTATATGCACATGGTGATGTGAATCAATTAATAATTAATGCGATATGCTTGTTTGCCTTCTCTATATAGATAACTTCTCAATTATGCTAACTGTTGACGGTAGTTAACAAATATTATAAACCGTCAATATAACATGTATAAAGGCGTAAATGTATTCACCAACAAAAGTCTAAGGGTTTAAACTAACAAATTCCACGAGTTTTGGTGAATCTGAATTTTCTGCAGGGTCTATCCAGAAAACCGTCAAGGTGGACCTATATGTCGGAATAAATCGGGCTTATCCGCAACGAGACGGACACCAGAAAGATCTAGAAGACAACAGAGGACACCACGCCAAGGCAGAGAGGAGGAGGCTGCCACGGCCCCACGTTGTTACGTCGGTTTTCTACCACCTTAAGGATTGCATCTACGCCGTTTATTCAAGTCAGTTTGATCCGAAGGCTTAGGATTGACGCTCCGGCCTACATATACCAGTCCTTACGACCCCCTAGAGGCATTGAAGTCATTTGAGAAGACAGAAACCCTAATCATCCTCAGAGCTCCACCATATTCTAGGGCGTAGCTAAGGCTAGGTCTAGAGTAAGGCAAGCAAGTTCCGCTTGGATTCCTGATCGTGTCAAGAGCGTGGTTTGGTATAATCTTTATAACCCCTCTCTTTTGTATCTATCATTACTTTTATATGTTTGCTACAGCTATTATGACATTATTAATTATATCGTTCATGTTCCTAGTTATAATGATCATTTTTTACTTTGATTATATACTTAGTATAGCTAGATTATCCTTGTATTTATGCATAAGTTCGTATAGCGCTCACTCTAAGGCACCATGGGTGAGTGGTCGACATTGTGTAAGCGCGGTGCTTATATGTTGTTTACCTGCGAATACACCCTATATTCTGGGTCATGTGGTAGATCGCGGATGTGACACTCCCATTGAGTCCTTTGTAGTCCACTCCCTGAATTTAGATATACAAGTAGGATCTAGATACGAAGGAAGACAAGCTATGTTCTTAATCTTCCTTAGTAATATCCCTTATGTGTAGATATGAAATTGATCTTAGCCATGACTACTAGGTGTAATTGCACTAATCAATGTATGCTTTGACTTCTAATTAAGAATGACTTATGAATTATTCCTCTATTATTCTACTTAACGATGCTAATGCCATAGATAGGAGTACTCTAAGTGATCAATGATTAGTTATTTATTATTCATATACATTTACCTCTTGACTTACCCCCGTTATGAGTAGAATATTGATTATGGTTTACTTCTCCATCAATCGTATAAGTTATCAATACACGTCCTCGCTTGACCTTCCCTGTGGTAAAAATATAAATAACGATACCTGGAATACTCTCGGGTAAAGTGCTATAATGGTATATTATCTATGCGCTTGCAGATCCCTTCTCTTTTATATCTATATATTCTATCTAGTCACATGAAATAATAAAAGACAGCTTAGTATCATTCTAGTAGTGATGCTAGGTAGTACTAACAAGCATCTCTGACATCATTACTAGGGATGACAACCTAGTAAAGTAATGTGAAGAGATGTAGACATATAATAGGTGGCTACTTAAAATAAGTGAAAACACTGGGCATTTAGGGAACAACTGTCTTAAAACCCATGAGGATGTGAACTTCGTCAACAACAACTACTTTTGTCCTCAACAGAATCAAGGATGGAATCAGCAACAGAGGCAAAACTATCAAGGTAATTCTCAAGGTAATAATTTCAATAATGTTAATCAACCACCCTTGAGAGAATTAATTTCTGGCCAAACTAAAATAATGGTGGGTTTATCTAGAAAACTAGCTTCCAATGATAGAATATTAGAAAACATAAATAATAGAATGGATAACCTCTCCTCTGCCATTAAGAATCAACATAGCTTTAATAAAATGATAGAATCACAAATAGCTCAGCTGGCGGCCGCTGTTCCTCTGACTGACAAAGGTAAGATTCCAGGGTAATCGGAAGATCTTGAAACTGCAAATCTTATCGATATTCACAATGCAGCATACTATTGTATACAACCATCGACGGGAACGTGGATAGATTATTCCTTGCCTGAAGAGAAGAGCGATCTAGGAAGACCTGTCATCCCCATAACAATTGGACCTCACATTTTTCAAGAAGCTATCTATGACTTCGGAACAAGTGTCAACATCATGGCTAAGGTAATTTATGATAAAATTAATAGAGATACTTTGTTGTACACAAATATGTGTTTATAGCTTGCAGATCAGTCACTCTGCTATCCCAAGGGAGTTCTTGAAGATGCCATTCGAGTGGGACAATCATATGTTCCCATAGACTTTATTGTTTTGGAAATAGGTGGAGATGAAAGGGCACCCATCATCTTGGGCCGACCTTTCCTGAGCACCGCAAAAGCCATCATCCACGTGGACAGTGCTAAGATCTGCTTCACAATCAAGGATAGAAAGAGGAAGTTTTCTTTCAAGAATCGTATCTTGCAATCTCCTGGACATCCACAAACGCCATACCTGCCCGAAGAGATAACAGTGACCAAAAAGAAAAACAACCGAAGAAGAAGGAAGAACAAGGTCAGGTAGCCATAAGAAGAATCAGTTAACATGATCCACACACTTCGATCAGAGTACGACCACCTGCTTGCTTCACCATACCTTATCAAGAAGGATGATCCAGGCGTACTCATGATCGAGAGTACCATTGGACAAAGAATATTCCATAAGACCTTCTACGACATTGGGTCGGGTGTTAATATAATGTCCAAGGTAACGTATGAATACTTGTTTGGTGATTAACCTTTGTTCCCTACATACATGCAACTACAGATGGCGGATCAATCAATCTAATTTCTAGAGGGAATAGCGAAAGATGTCATAGTGAGAACACATGATCAATATGCCCCTGCCGACTTCATGGTTCTGGACATGGAAGAAGAAGACGATGATACACCCATCATCCTTGGAAGGCCGTTCCTCAACACCACAAACGCAATCATCTACGTCGGAGCTAGACAAGTTCACTTCCAATTCCCTAGAGAAAAGGTACGCTGCTATTTCAATAGTTATACCACTTATGAGCAGCCAAAGAAGACCCGCTCTAGGAGGAGACACTGATTGTCGATGTTTCGAGTTGCCACCGACTAGTAAATTTCTAATATTGCGCGTTTGGCTCGGATGGTGTGCTAAGAGGACATGAGGTTTATACTGGCTCGGGTAGATTGTCCCTACATCCAGTTCGTTGCTGCTGCTCGTGTTACTAGCACTGAAAGTTCGTAGTAGGGGTTACAAATAGTCGAGAGAGGGACATGTCCTAAGTCTCTAGTGAGAGGAGCGAATGAGTGCTAAGAGCTCGGTCGCTTCTCGGCTCTGTGCATATGTGTTCTAATCGGTTCGAGGTTCGATGGGTTCGAGTCCGAATTGATGCGATGTGTTGCGATGCCCCTTATGGGACACCCTACTTTCCCTTTTATAGACAAAGGGAAAGCACGGGTTACAGTGGAGGGAAAAGAGGAGAATGATAAAGAGAAGAAGTCCTCCTAGATCACCGGGTCCTTCTTTTCCTTCATGTGAGTCCCGCCGACCCTGTAGACGTCAATAGGGATAGCTCCACGTCGTGGCCCTATCTATCACTGGCGCCATGCGCGGGCATCATCTCCCGGTCGTGGTGCTCCACTCCGTCCTGGCGGATGTCATGGTGAACTGACGCGCCTATCAGTCCTTGTACGAGGGTTAGGCAGAACAGCACCGGTACGCCTGATGCTGTTCCTGATGTGAATCCCTAGGTATGGCCCGTCATGGCCACGGGTTATATTGGGGCATGCTGGTCACCTCCCTGGTGTCAAAGCTTTGACCCAGGCCCATTATCTTGGACCTAGAGTGGTTGGTAGCGGTATGGGTCTTCATCGGGCGAGACGGTTCCCCCAGCCTTAGGGTCGGTCGAGGTGGAGTCCCCCAAGAGTTCGGTCGAGGCGGAGTCCACCCCTAGAGGTCGGGCGAGGCGAAGCCAGCCCTTAAAGGTTAGGCAAGGCAGAGCCCACGGCCTCGGTGTCATGGTGAGGCTGAGCCAGCCCTTAGAGGTCGGGCGAGGTGGAGCTCGCGGCCTTAGTGTTGGGCGAGGCGGAGCCCACCCTCAGAGGTCGGGCGAGGCAGAGCCCACGACCTCGGTGTCGGGTGAGGTAGAGCTCGCTCTCAGAGGTCGGGTGAGTCAGAGCGTAAACCCAAGGGTCAGGCGAGGTGGAGCCCTCCCCCAGAGGCCGGGTGAGGTGGAGCCAGCCCTCAGAGGTCAGGCGAGGCAGAGCCCATGGCCTCGGTGTCGGGCGAGGCAGAGCCTGCCCTTAGAGGTTGGGCGAGGCAGAGCGCAAACCCAAATGTCGGGTGAGGCAGAGCCCGCCCCTAGAGGCCGGACGAGGCGAAGCTAGCCCTCAAAGGTCGGGCGAGGTAGAGCCCATGTCCTCAGTGTCGGGCGAGGCAGAGCTTGCCCTTAGAGGTCGGGCGAGGCGGAGCCCACGGCCTCGGTGTTGGGCAAGGTGGAGCCCACCCTCAGAGGTCGGGTGAGGCGGAGCCCACAGTCTCGGTGTCGGGTGAAGCAGAGCCCGCCCCCAGAAGCCGAGGCGAGGCAGAGCTTGCGCACCTAGGGTCGGTTGGAGCTGTAGTCGCGCTCTTGACTGCTCGGATAAATCAATGTTGATGGTTATTAGCTCATCCTCTTCGGGTACCCTAGTATTGGTCCCTGGCACCAATCATCCCAATGCCGGAAGAATCAATCTCGAAAGAATGGATGGGAAGAAGATGAAGAGCCTGAAGAATCTATGAAAGATGAACCTACTCTGCCAAAGTTAAGTCCACAGACCAAACAGGTATGGAAAGAAAAGGTGACATCAACAGAGTCACCATCACAAGAGGTGCAACCATCAAGATCTCCATCTCTGGGACCAATAGATGCACCCAAAGAATGAACAAGTTAGGAGAAGAGTCTAGTCTAGAGGACTTAAAAATACGAACCATCGCCATGTGGTAACATCGGTAGTTATCCATAATTACTTTTCCGCATTGCATGAATTATTTTCACTTTAGCATATTTACTTTTCTACATTAGCATTTCATTAATAAAAGAAAATAAAAAGTTTATCATAAAATCTTAAAGCCCCATGCGAGTAATTTTCTTAGAGTGTAAAAACCCACAAGAACATTCACTGTGGTGGCATAAAAATAAAAATATCATGCATAAATTATATCAGAAAATCCAAAAATATTAGATAGACATCCTGCTGAATTTTACCACTTCAAAAATATTTCCAATTCCAAGAACAACTAATCTCCAGGCGGCTGACCGCTAACCCTTTTATCCTAATCCGTTCCACGAGTTTTGTTGTTCTTGTTAAAATTTTTGCAGGATGGTCATGAACAAGTTCACCCGGTCGTCTTCATCTTGCTCCACCCAAGGATGAGAAAGACTTCCGTTGGTAAGACTTCTCTAAGAAGGATCACTCCACTTCAACATTCGACCACGACAACAATCAGCTTGGGGGAAGGGCATCCCCGTGTATCTAGCTAAGTATTTCTTTTCTTTTGTTATTCTTATGTTTACTTTACATTTCCTAGTAAAAAAAGATGCATGACTAAAAGTAAAATAAAAATTTCATCTTTGTGATAACTATATATTAGTATGGTGTGATTTAAAAATGAAAACCAAATAAAAGGTGTGTGTCTAGGTTTCTTTAAGTTTTCTGTTTCTAAGAGCTCAATAAAATAAAAGGACTCTGAAGATAATCTCTTGAAATGAAAATGATGAATAGTTGCTCTGTTGTAATTCCTTTCAAGTACCTAGTTTTCGGCCTTGAATTGTCCCGAGTTTTGGATAAGACTGTTTGATATAAGAATTTACTCTGAACTTGAAACTCATGGGTAGTATATGCTTGATCTAAGTCTAGGTAATTGATGGATATGATATGAAAAGGTCTAAGTTGTTGTTTATCTTATTCCAAGTGATACTAAAGTTCCAAAGATTTATCTTTTGAAAAACATAAAAATTATACATGATGAGCTCCTGTATGACAAAGCTTGGATTTCTACCAAAGCCGTACATGATATTTAGATTAAGAAAACTTCCTCATATATGCTGCTTGTTTTGCATTAAGTTTAGTCAAGCTTTATTGACCCTTATGAGAGGTTTGTCATGCTCTTAAAATCAAGATCACGTACACACCACCCACATATGCACTATTCCTACACTGGAGGTAGGTGCAAAAACATGCCATTCCATCTAGATTCACCCAAAAATGTTTTACTCCTACACTGGGAGTGAACATAAAAAAATATGCCTTATAGAGTATCCACCAAATAAATGCTCCAAATCTTATTGCAATCTCTCAAAAGTTTTGTTGCAGAAAAGAAGCATGTGGCTATGCAAAAGTTATTCATAAAAAAAGAAAAAGGATGGACAAGTGTCTGAGATATTAAAAACAATGGGTACTCAGATGCTCGCCTGAAAAAATGGACGAGAGATGAATAAGATAGCCCATGTTTTCTTACAAAGTTATTTTCAAGTTCCAAAAAGAGAGATATGATTTCAAGGAGCATAGTAGAATTAGGATAGCCACCATATATATATCCACCATAGATCCACACACATGCACATTTTGATTTGATTGTATGACTCAACTCTTTTTGGATCTAAGGTTTGACTTTACAATATATGTATTGCAAGTATGCTCTTTCATGTTGTCTCCACTCCTATGAGCTCCACATAAACCTTAGTTATAGGAAGAGAAAGGCATAACATCACTACTACCTTGGTGAGGATCCACAAATACCACATATATTGAGAGACTTGAGAGTGTCATACAATGGAAGCTCTGAGTTTTATTTTGAAAACATACAAAAACTCTAGAATAATGGTTGAGTAAAGAACTTGAGACATAGTGCTTGACTTGATCGTTCTATCTTTCAATTGCTCAAGACCCAAGTGAAGGATAAGAAGCTCCTTGGTTGAAGGTAATATGGGTAAGTTTGAAAGTCAGATCGGTTTACTCTAATCCAGAGGAGAATTCTTGTTTGAACGCATGTGTACTTTTGAGGAGTGAAATCATTGATGCAACTCCTGATCCATTTACTGATTTTAGCTTTGCTAAGGGACTAGCAAAGGTTAAGCTTGGGGAGTTTGTTGACGGTAGTTAACAAACATTATAAACCGACAATATAACATGTATAAGGGCACAAATGTATTCACCAACAAAAGTCTAGGTGTTTAAACTAATAAATTCCATGAGTTTTGGTGAATCTGAATTTTCTGCAGGGTCTATCCAGAAAACTGTCAAGGTGGACCTATATGTCGGAATAAGTAGGGCTTATCCGCAATGAGACGGACACCAGAAGGATCTAGAAGACACCAGAGGACACCATGCCGAGGTGGAGAGGAGGAGGCTGCCATGGCCCCACCTACAGGCCGGCCGGCCCATGGGGCCCACTAGTCAACCCCATGTTGTTAGGTTAGTTTTCTACCGCCTTAAGGATTGCATCTACGCCGTTTATTTAGGTTGGTTTGATCTGAGGGCTTAGGATTGATGCTCCATCCTATATATACTAGCCCTTGCGACCCCTTGGAGGCATTGAAGTCATTTGAGAAGACAGAAACCCTAATCATCCTTAGAGCTCCACCATATTCTAGGGTATAGCTAGTTAGGCTAGGTCTAGAGGGAGGCAAGCAAGTTCCGCTTGGATTCCTAATCGTGTCAAGAGCGTGGTGTGGTATAATCTTTGTACCCCCTCTCTTTTGTATCTCTCATTACTTTTATATGTTTGCTACAATTGTTATGACATTATTAATCATATCGTTCATGTTCCTAGTTATAATGATCATTGTGTACTTTGATTATATACTTAGTACAGCTAGATTATCCTTATATTTATGCATAAGTTCGTATAGCGCTCACTCTAAGGTACCATGGGTGAGTGGTCGACATTGTGTAAGCGTGGCGCTTATACGTTGTTTACCTACGGATACACCCTATATTCCAGGTCGTGTGGTAGATCACGGATGTGACACTTCCGTTGAGTCCTTTCTAGTCCACTCCCTGAATATAGATATACAAGTAGGATCTAGATATGAAGGAAGACAAGCTCTGTTCTTAATCTTCCTTAGTAATATCCCTTATGTGTAGATATGAAGTTGATCTTAGCCATGACTACTAGGTGTAATTGCACTAATCAATGTATGCTTCGACTTCTAATTAAGAACAACTTAGGAATTATTCCTCTAATATTCTACTTAACCATGCTAATGTCATAGATAGGAGTACTCTGAGTGATCAATGATTAGTTATTTATTATTCATATACATTTACCTCTTGACTTACCCCTGTTATGAGTAGAATATTGGTTATGGTTTACTTCTCCATCAATCGTATAAGTTATTAATACACATCCTCGCCTGACCTTCCCTGTGGTAAAAATATAAATAACGATACCTGAAATACTCTCGGATGAAATGCTACAATGGTATATTATCTGTGCACTTGCAGATCCCTTCCCTTTTATATCTATATATTCTATCTAGTCACATGAAATAACAAAAAACTGCTTAGTATCATTCTAGTAGTGATGCTAGGTAGTACTAACAAGCATCTCTGACATCATCACTTGGGATGACAACCTAGTAAAGTAATGTTAAGAGATGTAGACATATAAAAGGTGGCTACTTAAAACAAGTGACAAGCTAATAAATATCAACACTAGCCAACTATCGTAGAACTACCATACATAGTAGGCTCCTTCGAGGATACAAGGAAACAAAAATAAGGGGAATGAGGATGACACTAGTGGCCAAAATGTTCATGGGCTAGAACTCAATTATGTCAGAAAAGGGGGCACCTAAACAACCTCTAGAGTTTTGTACTAGTAGTGATTACAAATGAGAGGTCTGGATGTTGAGAGCTACAAGAGAGGGGTGTTTATAGAGCTTAGAATTGCCAGAATGGGACTAGGTTTCCTAAGGAGAAAAGGAGCCCTTGCCTCACCATATACCTTTGTAAGGGGTAGGGTTACAAAAATATAGTGGGGGTACTTCCACGGGTTGGTCCCATGTGAGTCTTTGGTCGTCCTTATCCTCTTCGGCGGTGTCATATCCATTGTATCAACTTGAGATGGAAGATTGGGATGGCAGTGCCCCATATCGGGCATCTATCATCTAGGCAAGGCGTCCCTATCATAGGGGTAAGTGAGGCTTGTCCCTGTCTCCTATTTCATAGGGGGATGGCAATGATGGGCGTGTGAATCCTTCTATAGTGTCATGGGTAGTGCACGTCATGTCAGGGAACTATGTCATATGATGGACCATTAACCCTCCTGGTAGAAGGAAAAACAGGCTTGGCAACTCTCCTTAGGTGAGTTCTAAATTTCATGGGTCATGTTCCTTGAATAGGAACTCCCCGAGCAATGGTGCTCCTGGTTGTTGGGCCTAAGAGACCCTTGCGGGTCAGTGGGCCTCACATATTGAGTTGTGCCCTTTCCGAGTAGGGCATGGAGCACTCAACGGGGCATGAACTGGGTGGTATATCAAGCTATAATACTCAGGGGGTCAGGGTACCCCAAGTCTAGGTATTCGTCAATTAGGTTCGTAGTTAGGGGCATATGCTTACATCACGATCGCTAATTGAAGCTGGTGTCATATAGGGAAAAACTTTCTTATGGAGTACCATATGGGGAAAACTTTCTTATGTAGTCAACTGAGGTGAAAATTTGTATTGTTCCAAGGTGTAGATGAACTCATAAAGAAATTTTCAATGAGACAGTTGGCAATCAGCTTTGGTAATTGGAGGTCCAAATTGAATACCAAGTTTGTGAAGAAGGACTCGACCCCATGACCAAATTCCATAGTATTACAAAAGCTTAGTGGAAGGTCTTTGTTCAATAGAATACCTCAAAGGAGTTCTTAGATCTAAGTGAAGACAATTCCAAGCCCATGAAGAAGAAAAAATACCCAACCACCAGCTTGCACGGGTGGTTACAACCTCCAGATCCAAAAATGGAGGGCCCAACAAGAGGCAAGGAAGATGACCGAGTTACTAATCCCATTTAATGGCCTAGACAAATGGAGCTCCAATTGGCTAATGCTAGAAACCACATGAACATGATGGTGGTTTAGGATGGCCATATCCCATGATCGAAGAAGCAGTCAAGAATATATTTATGATCGCCGCAAAGAGAGGAATGATCATTCAACAAGCCTAAAAAGGGAGAAGGACATCCTTAGTTCAAGGCTCAACAATCTAGAGCACCGTACCCTAATCGCTTTCAAAGCATCTCCATGAGATTGGGTTGGAGAGAAGCATTCCCTAGTAGGCTTACATGTACAAGAAATGTGTTTGTTACAAGCAATTTACCTGAGAACATGCTATGAATGTTTCAAGGAGGATGACAAGCAAGAAATAAAAACATTTATTTGAGAATTCTTGGCCAATCCAGATCCCAACTTGATTCAATAATTAACTAGCATACTGGCTCAACAACAGAGCACACAATAGTAGCAACTGGAGCATTAGCCTCCACCTTTAGGGGACACTAGTTCCAAGCACCATTGGGTTGTATGTATTTGGAATGGTCATGAAGGCGTCCAGTTGATGACATCATGGGTTGTATGTATTTGGAATTGACTTCAAATGTGGTAGTCCTTGAGATGGATTTGGCCCAAGCCAAAACTGTTTTAATGAGCATGTAAACATTGTGCTACAAAATATATTTTGGGAGAAAGAACGTAACAAATGGGCCTTGAGATTAGTTTGACTCAAGCTGAATGGCCTTTATATGGGCTAACCCTAGTTAAAGAGGCTGAAAAATAGTCCATCTCATGTGGGACAACTTGGCTAGATTCTAATTTATGATGATAAATTGTGTCACAAAATGTTTGCCATGTCATCTGCCACATCAATAATGCTATGTCATTGTCCATGTGGTCGCACCCTATTTAATGTGTTGTGATGTTCTCTATCACGATTTAGAGTGCAAAGATGTTTCCGATGAAAATGTGTTTGTCACTAAATTTGTGATGTTTTTCTATTTGATCACAAAAGGTACTTAAAGACCCACCTTCTCTGATGACAGATTTTTCATCACCGAAGCACCATAAATGGGGTCTTGTGACAAAAGTCTTTGTTAGTGTAGTTTCAAAATGTGTTTGTTCATATTTTTGTTGAAAATATATCACTTCAATACCACTTGCATGCACTACCACAAAATAGAAATTCCTTGGGGGTCCACAATTTCATTGAGTACAAAAATCTAGCCACTAAGGAATAATCATTTCCTTGAGAGTAGTAGTAAACCACCAAGGTAATTTGTATCCTTGGCGGTTCCACTCGGCCTCCGATCCAATTTGCAATTATTCTTGAGTGTTATTGTGAACCTCTAAGAAAAACAACACTCCTTGAGTGCTACTGTAAATGGCTAGAGAAAATAATTATTTAAAAATTAATACTTTTTATGATTATTTGAAATGACCTCGGATGGAGAAATGACGTAAACCAAATTTATAGTACTTGAAGAGATCTAAAACTTTATGGTTCAAAATATTTTTCATTTGAATTCATTTAGGGTCTCAGATATACATTACAAAATTCACTAGAGTGGACACAAAAGAAATACATCAGCAACTTAGTCACAAGTGACTTTGAGATGTAGTGGTAAGGAAGCAATGCACGAAGGCTGAGGTGAGGTTGTGAGTTTGAACCCTAGTGATCATTGGGTTGCTAACATTTTTGAACTTTTTTCATACATTTCCTTAGCGGTTGTAACACATTTCCTTTGGGGGTTTCAGGCCCTCAAGAAATCATATACTCTTATAAAACAAAATCCTACTAGCAATTTTTCTTGATATGCAAGGTGTCCACCTCAGCAGTCCACTATCATTTGCAATTAAAGTTCACTAGCATAAGCAATTATGATATTCACGCCAACGAGACACATCATCAACTAACATACCTTTAGTTATCCACATCAGCATGCCACGCTATCCACTAACATTAGTTCATAATAGTTAATATAATCCTAAGAATTGTATGAATCATTAAATTTTATTTCAAATTAGTAGTTCTCGCAGCAACGCGCAGGGAAGTCTTCCACTTAAATGTTATAGATGAAGCAGAAAATATATTTTTATAATAAATTTATTAAGACCAATCTCTGTCTAAAGTTTCACGGTCTTATTTTCAAGGCTGCCATGTCATAAGAAACGGATTAAAACATGAATAAAACACTAAAGTTTCATTCTATGGTTTCAGACATTTAATTCTGTGACTCATAGAGAGTTGGTAATAGTGTTGGTAATCAAATTAAAAGAGTTGGTAATTCTGTGACTCAAATATAGGTTTACATTCTTTCTAGGACCTAGTAGATGGAGATTATATTTTTTATATATTTTTTGTTCCATCAAGGCTCACCCATTCTTTTATGATGCTCAGGATATGTTGTCAATCACCTTATACAATCCTAAACCACAATGATCAAATCAAAAGAAAAGTCCAGTATTTTTTCTTAACCAATAAGCAAATTCCAAGATAGTACTTGGTACCATAGGAACCTCAATTTTTCTTGACATGTAAGGTATCCACCTCAGTAGTCCACAATCATTTGCAATTAAAGTTCACTAGCATAAGCAATTATGATATCCAGCCAGCGAGACACATCATCAACTAACATATATTTAGTTATCCATATCAGCATGCCACGCTATCCACTAATATTAGTTCATAATACTTAATATCTTCCTAAGAATTGTATGAATCGTTAAATTTCATTCCAAATCAGTAGTTCCCGTAGCAACGCGTGGGATGTTCTTCTACTTAAATGTTATAGATGAAGCATAAAATATATTTTATAATAAATTTATTAAGACCAATCTCTGTGTAAAGTTTTGTGGTCTTATTTTCAAGGCTGTCATGTCATAAGAAATGAAATGAAACATGAATAAAACACTAAAGTTTTATTCTTTGCTTTCAGACATTTAATTCTATGACTTACAGAGAGTTGGTAATCGTGTTGTAATCAAATTAAAAGAGTTGATAATTCTGTGACTCAAATATAGGTTTACATTCTTTCTAGGACCTAGTAGATGCAGATTGTATTATTGTTCTATCGAGGCTCACTCGTTCTTTTACGATGCTCAGGATATGTTGTCACATCGTCTTATACAATCCTAACCCACGGTGATCCAATCGTAACAAAAGTCCAGAATTGTTTCTTAAGCAACAAACAAATTCTAAGATAGTACCACTATAACACAACGTACTTTTGCTGACACTTTCTATTGTAGACAAAGGGCATCTTTGCCAACAGATAACCTCCCGTGAAAAGTTTTGCCGACAGTTTAGAAACAGTCGCGTTAGAAGCCGTCGGTGAAACTTTTGCCGACAGTTAACAGAATCGCCGACACTTTATGTGTAGGCAAACGGTCTACCTACGCCAACAGTTGAAACCTTTGCCGACAGTTAACCCTTTACCGACAGTTAAGACCTACGTCAATAGTTAAGACCTTTGCCGACAGTTTGTATGTTGGCCAAACCATTTTCAAGGTATTTTACAAACCATACCTTGCCCAAAACAAAACTCTTGGCAAAACTGCATAGATATAATTACAATTAAAATAATTTGACAAATCCACTTTTGCTCATATAGAAGGCATCACATTGAACAAATTCACTTGATTTTTGTATAAATAATATATTAGATCTTCCATACAAACACCAACTTGATATATATATATATATACAGGTCAAGTGAGGATCATAGTACATAGAGCCATATAGGTCCAAGATATAGATTAGTCAGTTATAGACATGTATAGACATAGTACAAGTCTTGTATTAATTGGTTATGACTAAAGCTAAGAGATTAATAGATCAGGACTTGGGCACAAAAGTGGCATTCAACGGTCCCATGTCCTTGTCCTACTATCGTAGGTGCAAACAAAAGAACAAAACTGCAATTCATGTTGTCCTGCAGCAATTCTTGGACACTTGTTGCCACTCCAAAATACTTGAACACCAGCTTTGTGCACATATGGTTGCTGCCACTCTACAGAACATGTAACAGCTCTTTGATCGAACTTCAAAAGGTTGCCAATCCAAAATACTTGCAACACCACATAGTACCTAACATGAAAAAAATGTCAAATATCAGTGCAATGTGCTCTGTACATTAACTCTTACTACGTTGATCTATTTCAGTCAATCATAGAACATCATTTTTCATTTATATTGGAGAAGCAAATACACGAGGTCTTGTGGGGCTGTTTGTTTTCTGAAAGAATGCCAAAACTGAAATGCAACATCTATGCATGAGTTCCCTTGATTATTTTGTGTTCAACTATACGATATATAAACAAATGAGGGTCTTCACTCCATCACTTGCTATTTTCAGCATTCCTGGGGAATAACCCAACACCATTTTCTCCTAATATAAAATGCACAGTATGCAAAATTCCAAAATAATCAGAATATTTAGAACCAGAGGAAACTGAGAACCATCTACAAATTGCAAAGCTTCGTCCCAAAAGCTTATCTTCCTCTGAAATGCTGAAATGCACAGTATGCAATTGTTCTTGGAAATCTGCACCCATTTGCCCCTACTGATCAGGCTGCAGGGTACCATGTAAGGACCATGATTCAGTTTCTATCCTAATGGCAAAGTATCCGCAGCATGAATTTCCAAACATCTGAAGTAACTTGTTTTCTGTCATAGGAAATGTTTGACGACCTGGGCAACCTGTTATGCACGATCACTGGTTTTGATTCTTTCTCTTTGCAACCAAATGCTGGTGCTGCAAGAGAGTATGCTGGATTGATGGTTATCCGTGCATACCACAACGAGTATGTCATGATCTATGTGGCCTAGCCTTTTCCTCTCTTGCTTTTATAGTAATCTTTGTTAAATAATTATGCTGATAAAATGCAGTCAAGAGGAGACCACCACCGTGATGTCTGCATCATTCCTGTCTCAGCACACGGCACAAATCCTGCAAGTGCTGCTATGGTTGGAATGAAGATTGTTGCTGTTGGAACTGATTCCAAGGGTAACATAAACATCGAGGAATTGAGGAAAGCTGCAGAAGCAAACAAGGACAACTTGGCTGCTCTGATGGTACTCTTGCTCTTGTTATGCTCTTTTAATATGAAGATTTACATTGGACATTTACTCTTTCATCTCTATTAATATATGCCTGGCGATTCTCTCGCCCGTGGCTTTTTGAAAAAAAAAGCTCACCTTTATGTAGTTCATTTTTATGCTATTTTGAAAGATTATCACTGTGTAGCCTTCTTGCTTTATTTAGTGTTATGGTGTGAGTTAGATGACTTTTGCAATCACATCTGCCTCATAATACTTCATCTAATGGTACTTGTCATACATAACATATACAATAGGAGGAATAGAAAGAGGTACCCACCACTTCGTTTATTGATGTACAGATAATTGGTGGATTAGAGTGAATATTGTTGAACCATGGAAATGTGAAAATTCAATTAGGATTTTTTTAAGGAAAATGAAAAATTCAATTAGGATTGAATTTGTTGTTTTCAAAAGAAATTTTGAAATTCTTTTTGCTGTATGCCGAGAATAACAGAGTATTACAATATTGACTTATTTTCAGGTTACCTACCCTTCAACTCACGGAGTCTATGAAGAAGGCGTTGATGAGATCTGCAGGATCATTCATGAAAATGGCGGACAGGTCTACATGGACGGGGCTAACATGAATGCTCAGGTTACTGTTTCACAGTTTGCTATTCCATCTTCTGTACTTTGTTCATTATGCAAGCAATCTCTTCAAGAAATTATTATTCTAAAAAATTATGGGACACATTTATATTTCTATGTGTAGATGCCATTCCAACAATGCGATGAAGTTGATTCTTCTTATTTTGAAAATAAAATACTTGTGTAGTGAACTTACGAGACAAATCTATTAGAGTTCAGTACTTAGCATTAGCAAGATAAGTAATTCTGTGGTTCTCTTGAAAATATTTAGTGATTAAATTTTGTGTATAATCTATCAAACTGTATGTTCCTAAATCCTTTTTGTTCTATAAGAAAAGTATTTTCTCCTAGTTCACCTGAACCTAGTACAGGACTTCTAGTACGAAAAGAGCCCTTCAACTTCATCAAATACACAGTTTTAGTGTGGAATCTAACTACAAATATGTTCAATTGCAATTGAAAATAGTTTGGTACCTCTCTACTGCCCACATGCTACGATAGTGTACAGGACTAGCAAGTCTTGCTTGAGTAGGCAGATGCACCATAAAATGAACCATGATATCAAAAAAAGATGACAGAAATATAGTGTCAAGGACACTTAGTGTCTTAGCTATTTCAGCCTCTAGTTTTTGCATATCACTGATACGAATAGTGGGTGAGTAGATCTTCTTGAAGAAATTGCTCACACGAATTAGTGCTGCACTTACTCTTTCCGGCAGTATATTCCGAACAGCAATGGGAAGTAAGTGCTGCAACAATATGTGGTTGTCATGGCTCTTTAATCCAATTATCTTCTTCTCCTTAACTTGCACATTACGACGCATATCAGATGCATAATCGTCTGGGAACTTCACATCCTTCAATACTTGGCAAAATGCTTCCCTATCATCAGGACTCATTGTAAATTATGCTGGAGGTAAATAAAAGTTATCTTCTACACTAACAGGATGAAGATCACTTCTAATGCCAAGTTTCTGGATGTCCAAGCGAGCATTTAAGTTATTCTTGGATTTTCCATCGGTGTCCAAAAGTGTGTCAATAATATTCTGACACACGTTCTTTTCTATGTGCGTAACATCAAAATTATGCCGTAGAAGTAGGTCTTTCCAATATGGCAACTTAAACCAAATGGATTTTCTTTTCCAAACAGTTGGTGGCTCATTAACTTTCTTGCGTTTTCGCTTGGATGGCTCCTCTGTAGTTGGATTGCACTGACGCTTGGCTGGCTTCTTGGTTATTGGGTCCTTTCCGAAGGTTGTGCATATATTGGCTGTCAGCTCCAATATTTCCTCTCCACTAAGAGGTCTAGGTGCTGGCCAAAGTTCTGTGGTACCATCAAATGAATCTGCATCAAACCGAAACTTGTGTTCGGCATCTAAGAATCTACGATGGCCCATGTAGACACACTTGCCTCCCTTTTTTAGTTGGAAAGAACATGTATCTAAGTGGCATTCAGGACTTTGCCAGAAGTGACACATGCCACCAAATAACCTAGACCTGGAAAATCAGATATGGTGCAAACTATGGCAGCACGTAGTTAGAAGGGTTCACGCTTAGAAGCATCATATGTTCTTACACCATGAACAAACATTTCTACCATATCATCCACCAGCGGCTCAAGAAAGACATCCATATCACCACAAGGTGCCTTAGGTCCAGGGATCAACAAGGATATGATGAAATTTGATTGCTTCATACACTTCCAAGGTGGAAGGTTGTATGGGATCAAAATAACAGGCCAAATGCTATAAGTTGATTTCATGGTCCTAAAAGGATTAAAGCCATCGCTAGCTACAGCTAGTCTAAGATTTCGACTCTCTGATGAAAATACTGGATGCTTAGAGTCAAAATCTTTCTAGAAAGGAGCATCAGCAGGCTGCCTCAACAAACCATCTTGTGTGCGTCCTTCATCATGCCACCTTGTGTCACTTGCTGTTTTTGAGCACATAAAATACCATTGCAACATTTTCTTTATAGGGAAGTAACGCAGAACTTTCCTAGTAACCCTATGCACACGTTTTCCACTAGGACTACTGTTTTCTGATTTCCATCTTGAAGTATCACATTTTGGACATACATCTTTCTTCACATGCTCCTTCCAAAACAGTATGCAATCATTCTCACATGCATGAATTTTCACGTAACCAAGTCCTACACCTTTTGCCATTTTTAGCAGCATTAAACTTTTTAGGAAGTGATGACTCTTCAGGTAAGACATCCTTAAGTAACTCTAATAGCATGTCGAAGCTTTTGTTACTACATCGCCTAACGAATTTGATATGCAGTAATCTTACAATGAAACATAGCTTCGAGTACTTGCAACCTGGATATAGCTCCTTGCCAGCATCTTCTACCATTTTGTAAAAAGCTTCCATATCCTCATCGTGCTGCTTCGTGTTGTCTACTTCTAAGTCCCCTTGGACATCTAAACCCCCTGCTATGTCTTGAAGTAAACCAGAAATGTCATCCTCTTCATTTGGGTCCCCTACTTCTACCCTTTCATGTTGGCTGCTATTTGTGAAAAAAATTGGAACTAGGTTCACCATGATTCAACCATGTTATATACCCATCTATAAATCCCTCACATATCAAGTGCTCAAGTACAATACTATGGACCCTCCAACAAGAGTTCTTGCATGCCTTGCAGGGACACAAAATCTGATTTCCTTTTACTGAATTACTAAAGGCAAACTCTAAAAACATATCCACTCCTTCTCTATACACAAGGGTTTGCCTACATATGATTATCAAGATATCAGACCAAACACCCTATGCATGCAGATTCTAGTATATGGTCATAGGTTTATTATGTACCTAGGCTGATTCATCCATGTTTTATCCATGACACACCTTTTACAAAATGTAGTGTCAAAATAGTAAAATATTACTCCTAAAATAAAAAATCATTCAATTCAGATTGGGTTGTTCAACAAAAAAATAAAAATCATGCCAAACAATTGTCCAAATTAAATCAATTTCACCACACTTGATGCTAAAAAATTATCTCACCACAAGCCATCAATAAGAACTAGAGCGGAAATTTAGTCCAGTTTTAAAAAACCAAATCATCACATCACAGATCACACACATCCTGCAATTCTAAGCCAAATGCAGAGACAAAGTTCATAAGAAAAGGAAAGCATACCAATCAAGCAATGACAGTAGAAGAACAGATGAAGACTAGAAGGCCAACTTGCTCGTGCTCCCTGTAGATAATATTACCAACGCTAATTAATCACACATGGCAATACAAATAAGTCGAAAACCTGAGCACAAGCAAACTTACTTCCAAGCTACAGTTGGTGACGAGTTGGTGACGACTTGTGTAGAAAGAAAAATCGAAGAGTTGAATCCTTTAGTGCTTTCTTATTGGATATTTTGCAACATGCACAAGAAAGAAACAAATACTCAGATCTGATCTTTTTGCAACGAGGAGACATGTATGCATTTCAATAGTTCCAAGACTAACTTATAATTCCACTTGCAGCTTAAAGTTCAATTGATTCCCTTCTCTCTTTTTATATAGAACAGTCACAACATTTTTTTCGTATAAAGGACCAAACTAGAAAGACTATGAACTCCCGTCAGTGTGAACTTTGCCTTCATATACTAGACTAGAAATAAGTTGCAGATCCAGCATAAGAAAACTTACATGCAAACTGATGGATTCTCTTGTGTACAAGATCTTGAATCCTAAACATCGCATTGAAATTGAGCTGAATATGTTCCTTCTCCAAAGAGGGGAAGAGGGCGGATCTGGACTGAATGAAAGTTTGGCAAGAGAAGTAACACAAACCTTGAATCTTTCTAGTCTTTCTCACCTTTGTCTACTCCTTTCTGCAACCAAGAAAAAAATATAAGAAAGTAAGCTGTGCCGAAACCCTAGCACGCAGGGGAATGGGGATGAGAGGAAGGGGATTAGGAGATGACGCACCTAGATGCGGAGGGGAATGGAGATGCCATGGCAGCACCGCTCTTGCTAGCCGACGGTGGTGGGCTAGGGCGACGGTGGGTTTGGGCGGTGGCAGGCTGAGGCAGTGGGGGCTGGGGCACCGGAGCCCGTTGGATTTGGCGGCGGGGACCTAGGGCGGGAGGTGGCGGGGCTCCGGCCAAGGTCTTTGGCGGCGGTCAGGGTGGGCGTCGGAGCGGTGGCCATGCCGAGTGCTGGCCTCCGGTAGCGGCTTCTGACGGCGCCCGGCGGCGGAGCCCTCCTGGAGGCGGCCGGCAGCGGAATCCTCCTAGCGGCGCCCGACGGCGGAGCTCTGCTGGCGAAGCGCGAGGTCGGGCTCTGCTTGCGGCGCGAGGCGTCGATCTCTGCTGGCTGTGAGCTCGTAAGTTTTCTTTTTTATTTTTTCCGAGTCGCTTGAGTGGGAGAGAGACGAGTGGGCTGTTTTAGTGGGCTCAAAATTTATCAATTTAGCTCCCGCGCACGCCACTGTTTTGGCGCGCGGTCTGCCGCCCAACACTGCATTTCTATTTGCTTTGGCGCATACCCCTTCCACGACACTTGGACAGTGGTTTGGTTAGGCTACGATGCTAGTTTCTTTGTCTAAAAACTTTCGCCGACACTTTTTGGGTGGGAACGACAAACGCCGACACAAAACATGTAGCCGTACACCATTATTGACGATAGTTTATGTGACTCTGAAAAGGTATAGAATTGCCGACACATTATGTGTTGTCAAAAGCCTGGTTTTACCAACACATAACTGTAGGCAAAAGTAGGTCATGGTGTAGTGTACTAGGTACCATAGGAACCTTATTTTTTTTCTTGACATGCAAGCTGTCCACCTCAGCAGTTCACTGTCATTTTCAATTATAGGTCACTAGCACAAGCAATTATGATATCCATGCCAGTGAGACACATTATCAACTAACATATATTCAGCGTGTCACGCTATCCACTACTAACATTAGTTCATAATAGTTAATCTCTTCCTAAGAATTGTATGAATCCTTAAATTTCATTCCAAATCAGTAGTTCCCGCAGTAACGCGCGGGGTGTTCTTCTACTTAAGTGTTATAGGTGAAGCAAAAAATATATATTTATAATAAATTTATTAAGACCAATCTCTGTGTAAAGTTTCACGGTCTTATTTTTAAGGCTGCCATGCCATGAATAAAACACAAAAGTTTCATTTTTTTGGTTTGAGACATTTAATTCTGTGATTCATAGAGAGTTGGTAATAATGTTGGTAATCGAATTAAAAGAGTTGGCAATTCTGACTCAAATATAGGTTTACATTCTTTATAGGACCTAGTAGATGGAGATTGTATTTTATATATTTTTTTGTTCCATCGAGGCCCACCCTGTTCTTTTGTGATGCTCAGGATATGTTGTCACATCACCTTATACAATCCTAAACCACGATGATCCAATCATAAGAAAAGTCCAGAATTGTATTTTAAGCAATAAATAAATTCCAAGATAGTACTAGGTACCATAGGTAACCTCAAGAACTATCATATACTCCTCCACGAACCTGGCTTTTTCTCCGTAAATAAAAAAGGAAGCATATTTGCACTGTAGATAAACAAAAGTTCAGGTCATGTGGAACCTTGAGATGTGCCCGTGTGAGTGACCCATTAGCCATTACGGACAGTACGCGATAGGCATAGGCAAAGACAATAAAAGCCCTAATTTCCTCTGCCTTGGCCAGTTAGCCCTGTGGTGACCATGATGATCATTTCTACCGGGCCGGCAAGGTATCTTGTGAAACTATATCGGAGATATTTTGTTGCAGCGAGTGTACTTGTTATATATATACTTGGTGGTTCACTAATTTTTTTGATGCTATTTAACTTTTTCAATGGCCCAATTTACCTTAGTGGCCAAACTGCCAAGAAATTTATCCTTGGGGGTGGACCACAAAAGAAGTTGAATTTCCCTTGCTCTTTATACTTGGCGGCCATTGGTTGATGATCGCCCCTCAAAAAAACATTTCTTTGGCGGTTTTCATATTTTCCTTGGCAGGTTTGTACCCTCAAGGATGGGTATAGTGATGGCACTCATCAAAGAAGATATTACCCTGGATGCCGCAGGGTTTGTGTGATCTTTGAACTTTTTTTTGACACATTTCCTTGGCGGTGTAACTCATTTCATTGGGGGTTTGAGGCCCTCAATAAAATTATATATACTCGGCGGTTCACTAATTTTCTTGACATGCTTTATAACTTTTGCGATGGCTCATTTTACCTTAGCGGCCAAACCACCACTACTGGAGACGGCCTCTTTGTCGAGGGCTAGATCTCGGGCACTCGGCAAAGGGGGTCTTTACCGAGGGCCAGCCCCAGGAGCCCTCGGCAAAGCTAGGCCCTCAGCAAAGAAGCTTTTGCTGAGGGCCTGGTCCTCGGCAAACAAACGGCCCTCGGCAAAATAAATCTTTGCCGAGGGCCTAGCCCTCGGCAAATATGACCGGATGGGTCACGGCAGCCATTGGCGTCAGTCTTTGTCGAGTGCCCGCCGTCAGGCACTTGGCAAAGATTTTTTTTAAATATTATTTGTCGAGGCCTATTGGCCAGGGCCTCGGCAAAGATTTTTTATTTTTTTTAAATATTCTTTGCCGAGGTCATTGGCCGTGCCCTCGGCAAAGACCCCCTTTTGCCGGCGGGCTAGACCCTCGGCAAAGACCCTCTTTTTGAAGTTTTTTTTTTTGTTTTTTTATTTTGGTGCTATAGTTTTTAAATATATTTCATTATTTAAAACTCAATTTTAAAATTTGGCCAAATTTGACTTTTTTATATATTTCCCTAATTTATTTCTTTTTGTTGATTTTTTTTATTTTAAATTTGAGCTGCGGTGGATGGAATAATGCAATTTAGTGATTCGAAAAATGTTATTCATAGTATTTGGTGTATGTTGAGTCCCTATCCACGAACTTCGAAAATCATGAAATTTGGGCATCTTCTTCAAAACGGTAGTAACATGTGGAGATGTCTTATTAGGCATCCAACGCCATAACTTGCTCAAACCTTCATCAAATTTTTACTTGCTCACCTTCTCATTTTACCATGCAGCCATATGCGATAACATGACACCTTGACAAGTTTCATAATTTTCGACTTCAGATGGATTTTATATAATTTAAAAACACTTTTCTAACAAGTTCCTCGTCATGTTACGTGAAGAAGATGTCCGAAATTTGATGCAAGTTCGTGGATAGGGACTCAACATACACCAAATACCATGAATAATATTTTTCGAATCACTAAATTGCATTATTTCATCCACCTGCAGTTCAAATTTAAAATATTCGAAAAAAAATCAACGAAAAGAAATAAATTTGGAAAATATATAAAACAAGTCAAATTTGGCGCAAATTTTAAAATTGAGTTTTCAATAATGTATTATAGCACCACAAAAAAACTGGGTTCAAAAAACAAAAAAAATCTTTGCCGAGGGCCTAACCTGGCCCTCGGCAAAGGGGGTCTTTGCCGAGGGCCTGGCCAATGGCCCTCGGCAAAGAATATTTAAAAAAAATCTTTGCTGAGGGCCCTGGATCTGGGCCCTCGGCAAAGGGCCCAACCCTAAATCAGCCAGCGGCCCAAATTCCCCACCCACAGACAAAAAAAAATCTCTACCGAGGGCGTAGCCTGGCCCTCGGCAAAAGGGGTCTTTGCCGAGGGCCTAGCTAATGGCCCTCGACAAAGAATATTTAAAATAAAAATAAAAAATCTTTGCCGAGGGCCCTGGATCTGGGCCCTCGGTAAAGGGCCCAAGCGTAAATCGGCCAGCAGCCCAAATTCCCCGCCCATAGAACACCGTTACGCCGCTGCTGCTTGATGCCGCCGCTGCGTGCCCCTGCCACGCCCAGCACACCAGAGCAGAAGCCATCTGCCTCCTCCCCACCGCCGCCCGCCCACCACCACAAGAGCCCTCAAGACGCCCATCATCACACTCCAGCCCCCCACCATCACACCACACCACACAGCACATCTCCATGCACACAGCCCTGCACCCCCACCACCGTGCACACCTCCTCGTGCCGCCCTGCGCACACGCCTAGTGCCACCCCTCACGACGCCGCCCCCACCGCCCTAGAGCTGCCTCGACTGCCTTCCCACCCCCACCCCTGCGTCGGCCTTCCCACCTCCCCGACCGCCCTCCGCGACCCTTGTGCCGGCCTTCCCGCCCCACACCGGGCCCTCCCGCCGACACACAGCCCCATTCCGCCTCATCGCCACGGGCCCGTTGGATGGGAGGAGGCAGAGGGTGAAGTAGGAGGAAGAAGAGAAGTTGAAGAGGAGAAGGAGGAAGGGAAGAGAAGGAGAATCCGACGCCGCTCGACCTCGCCGGAGAAGAAAGTGACCCCGCACCACGACGCCCCACTCCACCACAACCCTAGGTAAAACTCTCGTTGTCGGCCTTCGTGCCGTATGTGGTTGTGTGGGCCTTCGTGCCGTAAATTGATATGAGGGCCTTCGTGCCGTTGTGGTTGTCAGCCTTCGTGCCATTGTGAATGTCGGCCATCCTGTCATTTTTTTGCAGGTTTTGGAAACCTCCCCGTGTTGGGGAGGTGCTGCCGAAATTTTGAACAAACAATAACCTATTGCCTTTTTATGCAGGAGAAGAGCACGTCGGAGGGGACCCAGAGGACACCGATCATCTTTGTCGGCATCGCGGTTCTGCCTAAACTGCGTCGACTCGCCACTGCCCCGCTAGCCTGACTTCACCGACACCCTAGGTATAAATAACCTCTTTTTCCGCATGTCTATCGTAGCCCGCGCGTAACCCAGTTAGGCGTCTCCCGTCCGAAAGAGATACCGCCGTAGGTATGCGGATCTTTGTATATCTGCGACTGTATCTGTTTCGGATTGTCCACATTTTTTGGACAGCCCGCGGATGCGTAGATGGGTTAGTTTCCATGGTCCGCTCCGGTCCGAGACGGAGTTTCGGCATCACCTCCCTGTTGTTCTCCGGATACACACTCTCCCTGGCAGGACGTGTATCGGGAGAACAGCGGAGAGGTGCTGCCGAAATTCTATCTCGGAGAGGAGCGGAGCCTAGAAACTGACCTCATCTACGCATCCGCGGGTGGGATTAGGACCTATCCTCACCTATTAGACATTAGGAACACCGCGTAGATGCAATTGATGGTCACAATACTCTGTGATGTAAATGTTAAAGGATGGAGGACCGTCAGTGGATGTACATGGGCTGGAGAAGCGGCAGTGACTACGACTATGAATGGATGAAGGGGACAGATCGTTTCTTCAAACATGCATTTGGCCCAGGAGCAGGAGGACATTCTCTAGTTTGGTGTCCCTGCAGCAAATGTGGCAATAGGAGAAAGGTAGACGAGAAGACCATGGGTAGACATCTTGTGTTCAATGGTTATACGCCTGGCTACCAGCAGTGGATCTACCATGATGAAGCAGATTGTATAAGAGCGAAGGTGGTGAGAACATGCCTCGAGGCTTTTGATGATGATGCCGGGTAGCAGACATGCTAGATGATGCCCACCAAGCTCACTTCGCTGAACGACGTGAGAAGGAGGAGATGGAGGAATCCGCAAAGGACTTCTACAAAATGTTGCACTCGGCACAGAAACCCCTTCATGAGCGTACAACGATTTCTCAACTGGATGCGGTTGGATGCGTAATGGGGTTGAAGGCCGAGTTAAACCTGAGTCGAGAAGGCTTCGATGTTGGCCGTGTTTGGCACCATGCTACCAGAGAAGCACACTTTGCCGACGAACTTGTACGAGGCAGAGAAACTCCTTCGTATGCTTAAGATGCCATATGACAAGATACATGTTTGTCCGAAGGGGTGCGTCCTATTTAGGAAAGAACACAAGGACACAAATTACTGTCCGAAGTGTAAATCCTCCAGGTACCTTGAGGTAGACTTTGGTGATGGTCAGAAAAAGCAGCTTCCGATCCCCGTGAGAGTGCTACGGCACCTTCCTTTCCTGCTGAGGATCCAACGGCTATTCATGATCGAGGAATCCGTGAAACAGATGGCATGGCACAAAGATGGCAAACGGTACAATCCTGGGAAGATGGTACATCCGTCTGATGCTGAAGCAAGGATGTACTTCAATGACAAACATCGTGACAAAGCAGCTAAGGCCCGTAATGTACGTGTCACGCTAGCAACAGATGGGTTCAATCCTTATGGAATGATGGCTGTCCCATACACATGCTGGGCCGTTTTTGTTATCCCCCTCAATCTCCCTCCCGGCATCTCCTTTCAACGGCATAACGTATTCTTGTCATTGATAATTCCTGTACACCCGGGGAGTAATATGGGTGTGTTCATGGAGCCTGTGATTGATGAATTGATCCACGCTTGGGATAAGGGGGTATGGGCATACGACCGAGCTACAAATACAAGCTTCAAAATGCACATTTGGTACCACTACTCCCTGCATGACTTCCTGGCGTATGGGTTATTTGCCGCCTGGTGTGTTCATGGGAAGTTTCCATGCCCAATATGCAAGGAAGCTATAAGGTTCATTTGGTTGAAGAAGGGTGGCAAGTATTCGTTGTTCGACCAGCATCGTCAGTTCCTCCCTCTAGACCATGAATTCAAAGAAGACATCAAGAGCTTTACGAAAGGTGTCAAAGTGACAGACCCTAAACCGCACTTGAGGACTAGTGCCGAGGTTCGTGCTCAGATAGATGCTCTCGCGCCCAATGAAGAAGGTGGTTTTGTGGGATATGGTGAGGAACAGATGTGGACTCATAAGTCTGGCTTGACAAGGCTCCCCTATTTCGATGACCTTCTTCTGCCACATAATATTGATGTAATGCACACTGAAAAGAATATCGCCGAGGCACTTTGGGGAACTCTCATGGACACTGACAAGTCTAAGGACAACATTAAGGCTAGAGTGGACCTAGCGACGTTGTGCGATAGACCGAATCAAGCGATGCAGCCTCCTAGTGGTCGAAACAAGAACTGGAAAAGGCCTAAGGTCAATTTCGTCTTGCAAATCGATCAAAGGAGGGAAGTATTAAAATGGATCTAGACGTTAATGTTCCCAGATGGATATGCAGCGAATCTTAGCAGGGGAGTGAACTTAGGAACTCTACGAGTCAACGGGATGAAGAGTCATGACTACCACATATGGATTGAGCGGCTTCTTCCGGCGATGGTCCGAGGCTATGTCCCTGAGCATGTTTGGCTAGTGCTGGCAGAGTTGAGCTTTTTCTTTTGCTAGCTTTGTGCTAAGGAGATATCTCGGACTGTCGCTCAGGACTTGGAAAAAGTGGCACCTGTGTTGCTCTATAAGCTGGAGAAGATCTTTCCACCTGGCTTCTTGCCGATGCAGCATCTGATTGTGCACCTCCCGTCCGAGGCATGTTTAGGGGGGACCGTGCAGGCCCGTTGGTGCTATCTAATCGAGAGATGTCTAAAGACTCTTCGCAAAAAATATATAAATAAAGCCAGAATTGAGGCTTCCATTGCAGAGGCATGCCTTCGGGAGGAGGTGGCAAACTTCACAATGCAATACTACAAGCCGAACCTTCCTAGCAATCATAATCCACTCTCTCGTTACAATGCTGGCGAAAATGAATCGACCCTCAGCCTTTTCCAAGGCAAACTCGGCAGCGCAAGTGGATCAACCCCGAAGCTATTGGGAAATGAAGAGTGGCGCAGTATCATGCTATATGTGTTGAATAACCTTACCGAGGTGCAGCCGTTCATCAAGTAAGTTCTCAACGAACTTGTTTCAATACGCCGTCACTATTCTGCATCCAACCCCATTGATTCTCGTTCGGACAGGGAATTTGTTCGTGAATTCTGGCATCAATCAAGGGATCCTACCTCGCATGAACAAGACACCCTTGTTTCGTGGGGTGAGGGAGCAGGGAGGCCTGATTTCATTTCTTGGTTCAAACAAAAGGTAATGTCCAATTTAGCTCGTACGTTCGATCGTCCAAGGTGATCGTACGTTTGATTAATATAACGATCTATCATGCTTCACCTTGCAGGCCCAGACCGGTTCGTCCATGAGTGACAAGTTGAAACAGGTTGCAAACGGCTGTGACGTTAGGGTCAAGTCATTTACCGGCTATGACGTGAACGGATATCACTTCCACACAACAAGTTACGAGCAGTTTTGGCCCAAACGAAAAACCACAAATAGTGGAGTTTGTACGCTCGGCACTGATGGCCTCGACTATCATGGTAGAGTTGAGGAAATCTATGAACTCTCATTTCATGGAGACAAACCTCTTAAACCTATCATGTTCAAATGCCACTGGTTTAATCCTCGATCAAAGAGACGAACCCCTCATCTTGGGCTGGTCGAGATTCGAGAAGAGTCCATCTATCCTGGAAAAGATGTCTACATTGTGGCTCAATAGGCCGTGCAGGTGTATTATACTCGATACGCCAACCAAGACAAAGATGATCTTAAGGGTTGGGCTATTGTGCACCAGGTATCTCCACACGGTAAACTACCTGCCCCAAACGATGATGATTACAACTTCAACGCAACACATATGATGGATAGTTCTATCAAGAAGATGGGCTACCAGGCATGTTTGAGATAGTCTTACCCGAAGCAATCGAAATAGAAGTAGACAATGAAATGGTTGATGGCGAGGTCGATGGAGATGTGGTGGTAAATGCCAAGGACATAGCAATGATTGAGCGATTACTTCTAGGCAATGACTATGATGACAACATAGAACCTTCGTATAGTGTTGCCCATTTGGACAATTTTGACAGTGATGATGAGACCTATGATCCCAATCATGAAGATTATTCCTAGTACATGTAATACTATGTTTTTTTAATTTGTGTTTTGTTTATATATTTTGAATCTATTTCTAATATATGTACTAATTAGTCTTGTTCATTCTTTGTGATTGCGGGTGATTGAACAAAGATGGCGAGCAGACGTCCATGTCGTGACACGCCCTCGGTTTACGGGAGAGACCGCCCACTCCTTCGAGGTGAGCGGTCATCGTCTGGGGCAACGTCCGCAGGAGGTGACGAGAGGACGACCAGGGGCAGCAGCCGCAGGAGGCAGCGGTCTCCTCCCTCGCCGCGTGACGAGGTGCTGGAGGAGGAGCACGTGATGGCCATGGCCATGTCCTCGTCGGAGGACGAGAGGGGTCAGCAGATGGGCGAGGGAGGCGAGGCGCTTGAGGGAGAGGGAGGTGAGGGGCTCGAGGGCGATGGAGGGGGTACCGCTACCCGGACTCCCTACGAGCGAGGTCCCACGAACCTCCCTCCGGTTCCACTTCCTCACAACCGCCCAGTGATTCGGCCTATGGCAAAGAGGTAAGTAACTATAGATGTTATCACAATTACTTCATAAGATATGTTGGAAATCATAAGAGAAACTGATAAATTTTTTTAATCACTTGTGCAGGGCCTGGTTGGTTTTGTCAGGTACTTCAGCACGCACCCCCGCAAGCATCATTAGTGTTTTGTGCAGGAAATGGTACCCCGACATTGTGCAACTGTCCGAAGAGCCGGTGGTGCGGGAGCCGGCCTCCAACTGGGATAGGTACACGCTGGTCACGGATGACACTTACCGCAACAAGCAGGAGCGGGTATTGGCGGAGTTTTGGGTAAGTTTCTCTCGCACAACATTGCTTAATACATCTCATTCATTGGTTAAATGTTTTATTGAAATAATGAATGGATACATCGGTTTTGTATGTAGAAATTTTTCAATGCCGAAGGACTTGAGGCCCAGGCGGATCGGGCGGCTGTCGCAGCTTGTAGAAAGTACGTCACCGAGATGCACCACCATGGGCGCGTCCAAGCCCACATAGACCACTACAGGTCGGTACTTAAGCAGTCCCTCCCCAAGCCTTAAGCAAGACTGATTACGCTGACCCGGGACCAGTACCTTGAGGTAGGCAAATAACATTCATAATGATTCGTTTTGATATTAAATAGGTTCAATTTCATCTTCTTATATGTCAAATACTCGATGACTTATAGGTGATTCCCTGGTGGTGCTGATCGTATCTCGAGTGCTGGGCCATGATCGTGGACAAGTGGTTATCATAGGACTTTGTTGACACGCACGAGAGGCAGCGGGAACAGCGTCTGATGAGGCAAGGTCCAACTCACCATCAAGGCAGCCGCAGCCTCCCAGGATACAAACAAGCATACGTAAGTGATTTCTTTTATTTATTTTGATGCTTAATTCTGCTTGATTTCTCACCATCTTCCCATCTTTCTCGCAGGAGGCTGCGCACCCGGGCGAGGAGGTCTCGGAGTTCTTTGCGTGGGCTATGTCCCACATGGGCAGGGCGTCGTCCTCTGTCTCCTTCGACCCGGCTGCCCCGCCCCAGGTGTACTCCGAACCGAACGTGTACACTAAAGTCCAAGAGTACACGTCCTCGGTAAGGGAGATCTATGGGGAAGATTACAATGTGTGCACTGAGCCCATTGATGCAGAGATGATCATGAGGCTCGGAGGAGGCAAGAAGCATGGGTGGCTATGGATTGCAGACGGCGCCATCGACTCCACCACTGTTCCCTCCCTTGACGCTATCCGAGCACGGAGCACGAGCTCCAGCCAGCCCATACGCTCACGGCCTTCTCCAGCACTGCAGCAGGTCCAGGCACTCTAGGTAATTTCTATTTTACTCGTTGTACGTTGATATTTACACACCTAAATTAGATTTGCATTACTGATACATTGGAGTGAAATATTGCAGGCCAAGCTGGAAGAAACAAAAAGGCAAAGTCAAGAGCAGAACGCGGA
Organism: Miscanthus lutarioriparius; assembly: GCA_904845875.1. Taxonomy (NCBI): domain Eukaryota; kingdom Viridiplantae; phylum Streptophyta; class Magnoliopsida; order Poales; family Poaceae; genus Miscanthus; species Miscanthus lutarioriparius. The sequence goes on from CAJGYO010000005.1 coordinate 78,120,091, forward strand.
ACTGACCGCACAGCTGTAGGCCTAGCAGGTCGCGTTCGAGGCCGCGTACAAGCAGATAGCGGAGATGATGGTGATCATGCAAAGTCTTGGACAAGCATCGGGTGTACCTGTGCAGTTTTTAGCTCCTCCACCTCCTACTCCTGCAGCTACTCCTGTAAGTATGAAAGTTCACTTTTCGCTTGTGCTTTGCATGTATGTCGGCCTTCGTGCCGTTGTGGATGTAGGCGTTCGTGCCGTTGTGGATGTCGGCGTTTGTGTTGTTGTTTCTTGCAGGTTTTGGAAACCTCCCCGTGCAGGGGAGGTGCTACCGAAATTTTCAATTGAGTCTAATCTTTTTGTATTCCTAGATTACTAGATGCAATCTCTATGTTCCAAAACTGTTTTCCCGGATTACTCACACATGCAATCTCTGCTCCTTTGTGCAGCCTCCGTCCGTGGGTTCCAATCATCCTGGTAGTGCGTCACCGGCTGATCCCGCCTTTCCTTCACCACCGTCTGATAGGCTACCTTGATGAGGACTAGTGCTAGGTGATGTGGTTGGACTTTATTGTAATATTTATGGTTTATGATTCTGACTTGTGCTTGGATTTCATGAACTTATCGTAATAAACATGTGAATGATGATGAACATGTGATTTGTCGTTGTAATATATTGTGATTTGTGGTTCACAATTATGGTTGTGATATACTGTGAGAAAATAGGTTCTGTGTGATATATATATATATATATGAAATGCTTATGTCGATGGAATACAAAAAACAAAAAAAAAATTAAATTTCTGCCTCTTTGCCGAGGGCAATGACCAAGGCCCTCGGCAAAGAAGGGTCCTTTGCCAAGGGTCATCCCATTGCCCTCGGCAAAGATTTTTTTTTTTAAAAAAAATAAAATTTCTGCAACATTTCTTTGCCGAGGGCTATGGTTGGGGGCCCTCGGCAAAGACTTTTTAAAAAAAAATAAAATTCTTTGCCGAGGGCCAGCGGGGAAGCCCTCGGCAAAGATTTTTCAAAAAAAAAAGAATAATTCTTTGCCGAGGGCCGTCCCATTGCCCTCAGCAAAGATTTTTTTAGAAAAATTCTGCACATTTCTTTGCCGAGGGCCATGCTTGGAGGCCCTCGGCAAAGATTTTTCAAAAAAAAAAATCTTTGCCGAGGGCCCCCGGAGACAGCCCTCGGCAAAGACTCCGTCCCAGGCGCCGGCGTCGTGACCGCTGCTTTTCTTTGCCGAGTGCCCGATAAAGGGCCCTCGGCACATACATTCTTCGCCGACTCAAAATTCCCCGAGAGCTCTTTGCCAAGGGCCGCCCTCGGCAAAGCCTTTGCCGAGGGTTAATGGGCCTTTGCCGAGGGCCTAAGGCCCTCGGCAAAGAGGCAGTCTCCAGTAGTGCACCAAGAAATTTATCCTTAGGAGTGTGCCGCCAAGGAAATTGAATTTCCCTTGCTTTGTATCCTTAGGAAGTTGTTTGCAATGGCGGTTGATATAACACTACCAACAGTGGCCCTAGGGCACCACATGCATCTCAAGTCGGTGTAATTAGCTGCTAATCCATAGTGCTTAGCTACGTGTTCTTGTGTTAGGGTAATCAAGATCCTAGGGATTAAGTGGTTTGAGACCTAACATATGGGTGAGTGGGTTAGGAAGGGTTATAAGTGTCCATCTAGGAGTCCGATGAAATCCACCCGTTAAGAATTGGACAGACTTTGGGAAGAAGATCAGGTCATCAGCAGATGTGTAGACAAATAAACCCTTTTTATATCAAATATAGAAACCTCCACCCTCTGTAACTCTATCATGAGATGCACACAGCCTAATATTTCTGAGAAAATATAAGAGATTGATGCTAGTACATGCTAAAATTAGTGATGGAAGTTTGTTGAAGAAGAAGAAGAATAAAATGGTGTCATGGAGCAGTTTAAGCGAACTGTGTTTATCGATGTGTGACCGCTGATACTGTACATTTCATTGTGATCCACATTGAGTAGTAGTGTCGTCTCTGAGATGAATGCAATTTCAGGGTAAGATCAGAACGGTTACATGCATGCCGCAAGCGGATGGATCAATGGATCACTCGGAGGGACGGCCGTTGAACGATTCTGACTTGAACTGCTCGTAGAACTTGGCGATGAACTCCTCCGCCTGCATGTCGATGGTGTGTGGGCAACTGCTTTCACCATCGCCGTCGCCACCCTCCGCCACCAGAGCACCCTCTTCGTCGGTGCTGTCCATCTGGTGCAGATCCTCAGCGGACGCGTAGCGGCTGGTCATGCCCACCTCCTCGAACTCGAAGCCGGACCGCGCCGGCGACGGCGGCGGGAGGATCACGTCGTGGTACACGTCGGCGTGGCCCAGCGGCGGTGGCGGAGGGTAGTACTCCAGCTCCTGCCCGCGGAGGCGGAGCGGGCGCATGCCGTCCACGATGTGTTTCCACGATGGCGACTCGTCACCGGCGGGCTTGTGGTCGTCGGCAGCAGCCGCGATGGCCCTCTTCTTATTGGGGCTCGTGGTGTCGCCGTCGTCGTCTGTTTTCTTCATGCTGTCGCTCCGGCCGAAGGACAGGAACATCGCCCTGAAGAGGGCGAACGCACCGCGCTTCTTGCGAGTGGAAGGGCTCCTGGAGGAGACGGGAGTGGTGAACAACTCCTCGTCGTTGTCTGCGGCCGAGGTGATCGTGGAAAAGTCCCCATTGATATCTTCTTTCTCCTCTACGCTTACTGTTACGCTAGGGATGGCAGTGCTGGAGGCCGCGTCGGCGCCATTGTTGTCGAGCACTAGGGCGGCAACGACCATGGGCGAAACAGCTACTTCCTCCATCCGAGGAGGAAGAGCCGGGACAGGAAGAGAAGGCACGAGGCCTTCGGCTTCGAGGGTGTAAGGCTCTCCTGCAAAGCAACGGGGGCTGATAGGAAGGAGTCCTATATATCTCCGTGGAGATGGTCGGAAACGCGGGCTATTTCTGGCCAATTTTACTTCTGTGGTCAATGACGTACGAACCGGAGAACTTCGCGGTACTCTTGGATGGTTGTGAGAGTTGTGACAGGCACGTACGAATTGACCACTGTAGTCTGTTGGCACATCTAAAGATATGATTTGGTGTGGCCACGGCGCGGCCTCAGGGTGGCCACGTCGTCGGCTTTTCGCGGCCGTTCGATCGGCCGCGCGGACGGCTCAGATCGGGCGAGCCGCGGTCGTTTTAAAAAAAAACCCTTTAAGTTTTCGGAAATCAACCTGCGCTCCAGACGTCCTCTCAGAATTTTTTACAAAAAAACGTCTCGTATTATTTCCAAATCAACGCTCAGTTCGGACCGGATGGGCACTGGTTTGTTTGCAAAAAAGACCTCCACTTTATCGAAAATCAACTCGCGCTCCCCAGACACTCTCACCGTTTTTTGCGAAAACATCCTCAGATTTTTCTCAAATCAAAATACAGCCCAAATTTGATTATATCTTTTTTTTCTTCAAAAAATACGTGTGGCCAGTGGACCGCGAGTACTGTATGGGACTTAGAACGCTGGTCACCACTCTGGTAGTATATCCTCAATGAATGCCAGGACAATCTCGTAGCAGTGGTGTGGAACTTTGTGCTTTGAATATACGGATGCAATTATGCAAATGCCAGACACTAGCTGCACCGAATTGAGCGATCGAGATGCCACGGCGGATTCGGCCCGAAAGGATAGAATTTCACCAAAATTCATCCATTTTGGTTCGGTCCAAGACAAAACCAACTCGGTCAAAAATATTTCGGCCCCATTCAAATTTTCACTCTGTTTTATGGTCCAACAGGAGCCCACAAATGTTCCTCCATTAGTATGACCTAAAAAACTTCCTCACGGTCCCTAGCTTTCTTGCGAGCCGCCACTAGCACCTTCGCCTCCGCTCCCCGCCGCCTGTGCTAGCACAACTGCAGCCACCGAGAGAGTCGTGGTTGCTTCCGTACGTCCGAGCTTGCGCCATGTACACTCCTCGACGCCACCCGTGTGCCATGGCAGCTCCTCGACGCTCACCGTCACGCCATCACCGCATCTGATGCATCGTTGCTGCCATCTTGCACCCCCTGCTGCCACCACCGCATCGTAGCTGCCCTCCCCGCCACCTGCCTGTTCCCCGTTGGCGCTACGTGCACCATCTTCAAGCCCACCGCCATTCCTAATCGTTTGGGGAAATTTTGTTTATATTTGCTCAAATTTCATTCAGATTTTGAGGGGATACCATACGGATCTGAATTTTCCAAATTTCGTCCAGTACGGTGGGCTCCATGATTTTTTGAGAAAAGAATCCCAGAACGTTGGGCACGACCTCACATACCATGAGTTCTTTGGATCTCCGAGATTATAATTAAATTTTGCTTGAACTAGTATTAGGAGGGATATTTAATTTTTTGCCACTTTTACATTTGGCACGGGCTCAATTGCCAACTTTACAAGCGCTCCTACATTTTTGTCATCGAGAAGTGAAAATTTTATGTTTCTAAACATTTTGCTTGCATGGCACTCCAACTCACCTCTCCAGCATGGCATGCCTACGTGAAATGTCGCTTTTGCCTCCCTTCCTTATCCTTTGGCATGACGCCGGCCTACGCACCCCCATCCTGTTGGCCGCTAGCCCATACCTCGCCATCGCCGGCAGCCCGCTCATGCTCGCCTTCTTTCCCTCGGCCGCGCATGCACAGTTTGTTGAAGCCAAGCCAATCCATGTTTTTGCTCTCAACAAGTAGAAACATGTTGCAAAAGATGAGTATTTTATTCAACTAAGTACTTGTCTAAATGTTGTTAGGTACCTGTTGCATCAAGGTTAGCTTTTCGTGGTCCTGACGAGTCACCAAAGTCTGATAGTGCGGGGATTTTCTAGAGTTGATAAAGCTTTTGGCAGAGCAAAATGAGAAGATAAAACGGGTTGTTCTGAGAAATGCTCGTGACAATCATCAAATGGTAGCTCCAGATATTCAGAAGGACATTTCTTAATTGCTTATCAAATGTGGATAGATTTATTAAAATATATCCATCATCCTATAACAATTATATGATATGCCTCATTCGATCTCTTAACCTATTTACTTAAATATTTGTTTTCATCTTGCAGTGTTTTATGTGCTAATATCATTGTAGTTACATATGGCCTTGTCTTTCATTACATATGGTCTTATTGGTGGTACTAATACCATTGTAGTGAGGTACACTTTTCTTGTGTAAATTGTAGTTAGGTACACTAGGAACCTCAACATGTACCACCTTGAGCTGCCACAACTGCTCGGCCTTGCACTTGTACGATGACAATCTTTCATGAACTCGTCATAAACACTCTGATTTACATGAACTTCATCCTATTTCCATCCTCATTACCCTCTTCCTCCTCTATGTATCCAAATCACTGTCTTCATCGTGTCCTTCTCCGCCTCCTTCTGCTTGTTCTTCTTCATACAAACCAAGGGAAATATGATCATCGTCCTTGTTGGCCTCCTCCTCAATTGTCCCAACATTAGTCATTGTTAACGATGCCATTTGTATAAGATCATCGTGCTCTGAAATCCCCTCCCCGCCCCCAAAAAATCTCAAAGGCCACCAGAGGGGTCAACACCTATTCAAAACCATTGGGCGCCTCCAACATGTTAAGTTCTTGAGTTAGCTTCACCACTAGCCCAACTTCCTCTGTCTCTTATCCTTTAATAACTCCAACGTCAAGGCTTGTGTCTACTGTTGGCATTTCTTAACGTCACTACGAAGAATGGGGTTTGAATCCATCCTCAGCAATGGCGCCAGAAATACCGGTCGGCAAGACCGAGCGTCGTTACTAAGTTTTTATCCCTAACAACGATGCCAGAGGTGCCTTGATAGTTCCTTAAAAAATTTTAGATATTTATCTGGAAGCGCACAGAGCTATCATTGTAGCATTTCACCCGGAAGTATTCAGTGTATCGTTATTTATATTTTTTCCAAAGGAAGGCATTTGATTAAGAGTCTAGTATGGATATGAACTTGAATAATAATGCTTGCAAGTACACCAATGTTTATAACAGGGGTAAAAACAGTGATTTCAAGATAGTGGACACACACTTGGCATTCCTCAAAGGATAAAATAGAAAAGAAATAATAAAAGAACAATCCTAAGTCAAGCAGGTATTGGTCTAGTATAGTCATACAAATATTAGTTAATGATCATACAAATTACATAATTAGTTTCGGGGCTAAGTGTGAAGCAGGTCGGAAGGCCACCGAGTACTGGTCTGCCAGAAACTTCGTGTGACAATTTAGACACCTACACTCCAAACGAACATGGGGGATTACAAGGGACGGACATGGCTGTCACCACCAGCCGCCTACCACCTCAACCGTGGAGAGGGACAATGCATTCACCTGTCTCTCCATACCCAAGCACCATGCTTACGTATACAGAAACTACCCAAATCCCCCCGGGTCCCCGACCCTACGGATAGATAGGTAAAGGACTTAGGCACACCTGACGGCATGATGAACCGCCACCTTAACTTAGCTCTAATTCCGATTATATAAGTTATATGAGTAGTAAAGCATAAAGTCATGTATGCTACTCTCATAACATATAAACTATAGACTAGTTCATATATCAAGATCATAACACAACAACTATACTCTAGTTCATAAGTATGACTATAATTATAATATGAGAGCATAACTTTGGAAGAACTCATATCTCTATTCATACCCAAAGGTCTCTTCTTCCAAGGAGCCAAGCTCTCCAAGGTAGCTTTGCCTTGCTCTAAAGCTACTAAAAAGTAAAACTACAACTACTAGAAGGGAGTGAGGTAGTGGTGTGTGAGGTGATGCTCAAGTTGAGTGTGTGTTGTAGAGGGGGGTACCCCTCTATTTATACAAGGAGCAAGGGTGGTGCTTTGGTTATTCTTGGCGCGAAACCCCGGGCTGCACCGCCTCAGCATGGAGGCATGCCACCGCCTGTCGAAGGGGTGGCTGAGCAGCGTCGGCAGGGGGTCGGCCGCCCCTAGGGGTCGGCCGCCCCTAGGGGTTGGCCGCCCTTGACCATGCTGCCTCGCCACCGCCTTCGTGTGGCAGGCTTTGGGCTAGACCTGGATTGCTTCCCCGTGGTGCTTTGCCTGATTTGAGTCGAGTTGATGGGTGTATCCCTTGTTCCTTTGTGCAAATAAGCATCGAAAAGCGCCTTTCGATGAAATCTTCTATGTATTTATGTTTGTGACCTACAAAATAATGTTCTCTAAATACATGTGGAACTTGGTTAATAGTAAATACATATGTGTTTAAGATTGTCAATTTCTCCTCCTTTGCACCTTAGTTGGCGGTCGGTTTTGATCGGTAAAGACCGCCAATAAGATCCCCCAAGCTTAATCTTTGCTCGTGTCGAGCAAATAGCTAAGTTATTGGTTGTTGATTAGGATTTGCTACTATGCCGAATATAATTCACAAGTGTCATGCCTATAACAAAGTATTCTTCCTCAATTTAAATAAGTTTGGCATTCTATCCACCCTTTTAACTTAATCCCTATGGGGCTTATTGTTTTTTCAAGTCTTAGGTGGTTGCAAGATAGAACGGTTTTAACAAAATTACCAATCATTCATTCTTTGATCAACCTTCTATCCGGAGGTTTTATGAATTTTGTAAAATGAAATATAAGTTCCTCAAATGATTCACTCGATCGCTCAATATGTATGATCTTCACCAAGGCATTTGATTGTTTTGTCTTCTTTTCATCCTATCTCTAAAAGGCTTTGAGTGGAGTTTTAGGTAGGTATGAATAAGAGGCATAGTTACATCACACATATTGCTAAGTCAAAAATAGGATCCAAGGAGATGCAAGTCATACACTTGGATCAAGATGTATAAGTGTGTGGAATATTTTCCTAATCCTAATTTTTTTGGTACTCCTTATGATCATGACTTTCTCTCTTTTTAATAATTGCCTTGAAAGTATGGGCTATCTCCATTTTTTCAATACTTTGGAACTTTCATGTGTTCTATTCTTTTTCTTCTTTTCTTTTGCTATTTTGAGAGCTTCACGTGTCTCTCTCTTTTTTTAGCATAGCCCCATATTTCTTTTTGGCATATGAAAAACTTTGGAGAGAAAGACTCATGACAAATGAATGGAGTTTTTATTTTAGGTGGATGAACAACATGTTTTTACGTAACTCTTAGTGTAAGAGTTAGCATTTTATTTGTGTGTGTACGTGAATCTTAATCATGGGTGTATGACTAGAATCTATACAAGGGTCACAATAATTTGACAAAACTCAATGTGAATATAAGTAGCATATGATGAGGGTTTTGAATTGGAATGATGTCATATGGCCGTGGTAGAAATTCATAATCATTAAGGAACTTTTTGATTTTAGCATTTTTAAATGAAAACTCTGGATGTCAAGTTTCTCTTAGAATAAAGTCATAGCAAATTCTATTTACCATATCATAACTTGCAACAATTTAGAAAAAGATCATGCTTTTGCAACCCACAAGTTTCAAGTTTTAGGATGAGACATTTTAGCCAACAAACTAAAATCTTGGGGAATACTAAGTTACAGCCTAGGCACAGATAAATTATAGACTAAGCAACTATTCATCATTTCAACAAAGGAGAAACTAAATATTCTTAAATCACATATGAGAGTGGAATAAATATTTTTGTTGTTTTTATCATATTTCATTTTTTTGGATTTTCTATTTTTTTATTTTTTTAAATGCTAATAAATAAATAAATGCAGAAATTAAATAATGCGAAAATGAAAATGCTGAGAATAAAAGATACTACTTACCTCCGTGAGGGTCCTCCCCCAAGCTAGCTCGAAGCCAGGAGATGATTTCAAGGTAGGTTATTTATTTAGTATATCAACTAATGTTCACACTTAGTAATTTTAGTACAATGATCAAGCTAGACAATACGTTTCATTTGATCAAGGTAGACTGATTAACCTAAGCCCCATGCTTAATTTAAAGAGTCTATGGATGCATGATCGACCAATAACCATACCCCCAAACTAAAAATATACTTCTTGCAGAACACCAGAAGATGACTAAGGTTTATTTAGCAAAGGTGAAAGGTAAACTTTTAGGTGGATTTTTATATATATATAATTTGCTAAAATTTATATTGTTTATTTCAACCATTGTCTATACTCAGCGGTTTTGGTTCAATGATTAAATTAAATATCTAATCAAGGTAGGCTAAGTAATCTAAGCACCATGCTTAATTTAAAAAGCCTATGAAGACATAATCATACACTAACCATGCCTCAAACCAAAGTATACTTTTATAGATCATGGAGGAACAAGTAGGATTTATTTAACAGAAATCGAGGCAAGAGGTAAACTTGAAGATTTTTATTTATTTTTTCCTTTGTATTTGTATCCCACCAAGGTCTATACTCAGTAGTTTTGGTACAATGATTAAACTAGACAAATTTGATTAAAGTAGACTAATTAACCTAAGCTCCATGATTAATTTAAAAAGTCTATAAAAGTATGATCGCGCAAGAATCATACCCACGCCAAAACTTTCTTGGTGTAGAACATGGGAGAATACTAAAATTCAACAACAAAGATAATTTAAAGATAAATCTTTTTACTATTATTATATTTCCTTTTATATTTATTTATGCATAAACTAGGAATTCTAAGTTTTAGTATAATTTTAAAGATAACTACAAATTTACCTTTGGCAAGGACTCACCTTTTAAGGTCCAATGAGTAGGACCCTTCCCCATTCAGTTCTTGCTTGATGGAGCGCCCGATCCCGGAGAAGTGGATGTAGAGGGCTGCTCTTTCTTTGGCCTCCACACCATCTTGTTTGTTCTTGGTGGTGTGGTGGTGGACTTTGGAGCTGTTTCTTTTGGTTTCCACACCGGTTTGTTCTTCTTTAGTGGTGTGGTAACGGTGTTTGGGGTCTTTTCTTTTGTCATTTGTTTAACCTTCTTTTGCTCTGGCTTCTTTTTGATTTCTTTGTTCTTTTTCACCATGCTATCCACCAATTGAGGTTGGATATGAACCTTCCTTAGGCCTTGTGGGTTTGGCCCGTACTTGATGCGAATCATGGAGCATTGTTCCTTCCTGGGCCTGAAGGCGAATTTTTGTTCATTACCATGGATATTGAAGCGGATTTTTTTGGCTCCAACATCAATTTGGGCTCCTACAATGCTCAAGAAGGGTCGCCCAAGGATGAGGGTTGATTCTTTTGGGACCTCCATGTCGAGCACCACGAAGTCAACATGGATGTAGCAATCCTAAATTTTCACCGGAATATCTTCGCAATCCCTATCGGGTAGCGAACCGTCGAATCGGCCAGCTGATGCATCATTGGTGTTGGCGTCAATTGCATGAGGTTCACCTTGTTGAAGACGGCCTTAGGCATAATGCTTACGCTAGCCCCAAGGTCGCACAAAGCTTGATCGAAATACTGGATCCCAATGGAACATGAGATTGTGGGGCACCCAGGATCCTTTTTCTTTTCAGGAAAGTCGAGTATAGCAGCGCTACACTCTTCTGTCAACTTGACGACCTCCGTGGATAGTAGTGGTCGCTTGTTGTTGATGATATCCTTGATGTACTTGGCATAGGAAGGTACATGTGGCAGAACCGCCTAATCTAATGCCTCCTAGGAGTGCTTGTCTTCCATTAGACACTAAGTACTCAAGGGAGAACACTAAATTACACGGTCCCGTCGGGCACACCCCAAGGGAGAACCCGAAAATCCACATTTTTCCATTAGGATCACAAATGAGAGAATAAAGCTTACATCATTATTACATTTCTTACATCACTTTTCATGTAACATCAGAGTATAATATTTATTATTTAATAGCGGAATATGAACATGTTATCAGAGTTATGAATAATTTAATTTAATAGCGGAATATAAACATGTAAACAGAGTTACAGCAGAATAAATATCTATTCATGACATGATGAAGCATTAATATATAAACTATGACAGTAGATTATAAAACTTTCATTTATAAAAACATTTAGTAAGAGTTATAAATAAAGACTATGATCGTAGCGTTAAGGAAATCCTCTCTGAGCCCACCAGGAGGAATCCACACACAAGAGTCAGCTCTAGCATCCACATGTCACCTGCAATAGGGGAAATTAAAACCCTGAGTACTCAATTGTACTCAGCAAGACTTACCCGACAGGAGGAAAGAAAAGACTCCAAGGATATGCAAGGCTATCTGACTTGTGGGTTTATTGCATCTGCAGGAAGCATTACTAAGCGTGTGTCCTTATATTCAATTTTTATTAGCAGTCGCATTAGTTCATTAACTAACCATTCTATGTAAGAACATGTGCTACTTTCAAGCATGTGGTAAGCAATCAGATTTCTTTTTTCCATCTTTCATCTTTCAGTTCTTACTACGGTGCTAGACCCTAAATAAGCCGTACCGGATCGCCCGGTGATTCACAAATCAATGCCCCCAGCTGGGTACCCCGAAAACACATGCCCCACTTGTACCCTAGGCATAAGTAGGACCAACCCACTACCCTCCTATCATGGAGTCTAGATCCCTGTCCAAACTAGGACTCCAAGCCCCCGCCCCTGAGTCCCAGACTCAGTGTGGTGCAAGGACCACCAATACCCAAAAACCACCCTGACAGTCGGTCCGGAAAGAGCCGGAACCCATGATAAAAGAGTAACAAGTCTTCCCTACGTCCATACCCAAGTATGTGCTCGGGATAATAAATCTGTGACTTGTCTAGAGACTTATGCAACGGTCGGTCCTTAACCAACACACATAGGGAAAGCAGTGTAATCAAGCTATGCCCCTTGGCTGCAGGACACAACCTCTTACACCCACCAATACCCAACCATATCCCTACCTGGTCACCATTTTCCTTTCCACCATTTTATATATATTCCAAGTGATAATAATATAGTAATATATTTCCTATCTCTCACGAGTGATAGGCAATCACTCGACTTCTATCGGAGTCCTATAGCAAAGCAATCTACACGGTCCTGTCATACTAGTAAGACTCATAGGATAAAGATATATATGCAAGTGGGTTTCATTCAACTCCTTAAAACTTAATGCACAAATATAATTGTAAAGTGCAAAAAAGTAGGGTTTATGCACTGGGGCTTGTCTAGGTAAGATTTAATCAGAAGTTAGATTTCCATCATGGCGACACGATCTCCAATAGTACCATTTCTCCAGCAACTCCCGATGACTCCACGATCCATCGACGTCCCTATTATGATAATGCGATACAATGTAAAGACGTGATTAATCAACTACAACCATGACTCATAAAATACGATTTACGCCACTCAAGTTAACGAGCTAGTTCTAACGACCACTGTACTTAGGCTACCTATCCATGTTGTCGAATAAGGCGTTATTTCCCAACAAATGTTTTAGTTATACAATTCCGGGGTGTTTCTTTATTCTATTCTATCAATTTAATCTTTATTCGAAATGGGGCATTATTATCTATCTAGCAAACTAATTATTCTGGAGCTACAAAAATTACAGTGAATACCTAATATTGCTAGGAACCTACTGTAAAAATTTCAGATCCAACACTATTACCAATTTATCACAACAATTCCTACAAGTTCATCTTTTAACAATATTAAGCATGTTAAAATAATTAGAGCAACCCTAAAAACATACCAAATCTATCTGAACAAAATACACTATTAGATAGATCATGATTTAGGAGCCTAACAAAATTGGTTTCACCATTTTTGAACACCTACACAATTTTATTTTGATTTTACAAGTTTATTTCTGAAACTAAATTAGCTCAATGTTTTCTAGAACAAAAAGGCCGACGGTGGCTAAGCGGCCCAGTAGTCCAACGCAGACGCGCGGCCCAGACGCGTGTGGCACCAGACCGTCCCAAGCGGTCGCACAGCCGACGGCCCAGGCCATGGCCCAAGGTGTGGCGAGTGCAGCCCACCACGGCGCGAACAGCCCAGGCGCGGGCGGAACCAGGCCAACCCAAGCGGGGGTGTGATCGGCGGCCCAGTAAGCCAGCCCACACAACCAGGGCAGGGCGGCGGCTGCACTTTAGTGATGAGACCCCCGAGCTTTCCTCGACTGAACCCGCGGTACAAATGCACTATTCATGTGAGTCATGTATTTCACAACTAGGCCCCCGGAAAGGCTTCTATTAACACATTCTCACCTTCTCCTCTTCTTCTACGAACGGAGGAGCAGAGGAGGCACGGAACGGGCACGACCGACCAAATCCCGGTCACCTACGCACCCGTTGGTGGTGGGGAGACGGCGCGAGGCAGCGACGAACCCGGCCACACGCGGTCGTCGACGACAAGGCCCAAGGAGGGGCACCGTACGACGACCATGTGTGCACACCGCGGTGGCTCAACTCGGTGGCTTCGGCCGCACATGTGGGCGACCATGGCGCAGCCGACGGTGGGGCAGCGACGGGCCACCACGGCGCGGGGAGGAAGAGGAAGGGACGCCGAGGAGCAGTAGACCCAGCATGGGGCCGAGAGGCACGCACGCGCGCTCGCGCGCGGTGGCTGGGCGACGGCGGGGATGCGGCATAGGGCAATGCAGTGGGGCTGTGGCTCGGACGCGCTGAGGAGCCGTAGGTCCAGCGCGGACCAAGGAGCTCACGCGCGCATGTGAGGGGGCAGGGCAACGGCGGGCGCAGCCGTGGCGTGTGTTGTGGGGCAGCGGTAGCCACGAACAGGAGGGGACGCTGGCATGAGGAGGAGCGAGGTGAGGCGGAGCTGCATGCAACTCGAGGCCAGTGGAGCTACGCACGGCGAAGCCGCACCGGCGTGGATGGGGCAGCGCTACGGGAGCTGTGGACCAGGGCGAGGCCACATGCACGCGCGCTCATGCGGGGAGCCAGGTAACGACATAGCAGGCACGACTGGGGGTGGCAAGGTGCTGTGGATGGGCAGCGCTATGACTGCAGCTCCAGCGCGGAGCCACAGGGTACGCGTGCGCTCGCGTGTGGTGGTCGGCGACGGCGCTCCTGGGGCTCGGGTGACTCAGTGACCTGGTGGTGGAGCTGCGTACGTGACGGCTCGGGAGATGGTCATCGATACCAAGCGAATTTAATGGAGCGGCTGTGTCGACCTTGGCGGCAAAGGAAAAAGGGAGGGAGAGACAGGACTGACTCGGCCTGACCTTGTCTTGGCACGACGTGACTGAGCGACAGTGGCACTCGTGCTGTAAAGAGCGCTGCACCGCTGCTGGCTGCAGTAAAGCTCGCATGGCACTCCCATTAAAAACTCGGACACAACGCAAGCGAGGGAGAGAAGGACGGTGACTCAGGCAAACGGCCACGCCGTGGCTCCATAAATAGTGAGGGAAAGGAAAGCGCCTCCAGCAGCAGCGTCGAGGTGGCTCCTAGACATGGGTATGAATCCATCATAAAAATTTTGGAGCACGAACCAATTTTCAATCCCATGGTGCAGGCATGCTTAGATGTAGTCCTACAGCCTCTCCCATGCCTCGGGAAGGGTTTCCATGGAGCTTTGCTGGAAGTTCGAAATTCGTCCCCTTAGGGTATTGGTTTTGCCCATGGGGAAGAACTTGGCGATGAACGCCGTGGAACATTTGTCCCACGTCTTGACAGCTTCCTTGTCCTTGTAGAACCACGGTTTCGCCTTCCCCAAGAGGGAGAAGGGAAACAAGCGGAGCTTGATGCTCTCAGGTGCGACGTCCTTGATGATGATAGTGTCGCACAGCTCGAGGAAGTGTTGGAGATGCGTGTTTGCATCCTCGCTAGGCAAACCATGGAATTGGTTTGCCTATACCATCATGATGAGGCCGGTACGGAGCTCGAAGTTCACATCCCCAATGTTAACAGCGGGCTCCATGGGCACTTTGGCAATAGCGGGGGTGGAGTAGTCACGGAGGGTCTTGGCCATGATTGGAGTAGCGGATGGTGTGGGGGTGACTGGTTCAACTATCGGAGGAGTAGCAGAAGAAGAAGCTGCATGAGACCGTTTCTTTCTTAGGAGTGCCTCCGGATTTTGAGTATAGTTGTTCGGCAGGTCGAAACAGGTCATACACTATCCTGTTTTCATCCACAACAGGAAAAAACAAGCAAAGTTAGCCTGCATAAATAATGGCTACCTTACATGCATATTATCATGAACATGTCCCACTAGATTATTTAATCAATATGTCTTCCCTGGCAACGGTGCCAGAAATGTTTGTTGGCATTTCTTAACATCACTACGAAGAATGGGGTTTGAATCCATCCTCAGCAATGACGCCAGAAATACCGGTTGGCAAGACCGAGCGTCGTTACTGAGTTTTTATCCCTAGCAACGATGCCAGAGGTTCCTTGATGGTTCCTTAACAATTTTAGATATTTATCCCAAGCACATGGAGCTATCATTGTAGCATTTCACCTGAAAGTATTCAGGATATCGTTATTTATATTTTCTCAAAGGAATGCATTTGATTAAGAGTATAGTATGGATATGAACTTGAATAATAATGCTTGCAAGTACACCAATGTTTATAACAGGGGTAAAAATGGTGATTTCAAGATAGTGGACACACACTTGGCATTCCTCAAATGATAAAATAGAAAAGAAAGAATAAAAGAATAATCCTAAGTCGAGCAGGCATTGGTCTAGTATAGTCATACAAATATTAGTTAATGATAATACAAGTTACATAATTAGTTTCAGGGCTAAGTGTAAAGCAGGTCAAGAGACCACCGAGTACTGGTCTGTCAGCAACCTCATATGACAATTTAGAGTCCTACACCCAAACGAACGTGGGCGATTACAAGGGACGGACAGGGTTGTCACCACCTGCCGTCTACCACCTCAACCATGGAGAGGGACAATGCATTCACCTGTCTCTCCATACCCAAGCACCATGCTTACGTATACAGAAACTGCCCAAATCCTTTCGGGTCCCCGACCCTACGGATCGATAGGTAAAGGACTTGGGCACACCTGACGGCACGATGAACCGCCACCTTAACTTAGCTCTAATTCCAATTCTATAAGTTATATGAGTAGTTAAGCATAAAGTCATGTATGCTACTCTCATGACATACAAACTATAGACTAGTTCATATATCAAGATCATCACATAATAACTATACTCTAGTTCATAAGTATGACTATAATTGTAATATGAGAGCATAACTTTAGAAGAACTCATATCTCTATTCATACACAAAGGTCTCTTCTTCCAAGGAGCCAAGCTCTCTAAGGTATCTTTGCCTTGCTCTAAAGCTACCAAAAAGTAAAAACTACAACTACTAGAAGGGAGTGAGGTAGTGGTGTGTGAGGTGATGCTCAAGTTGAGTGTGTGTTGTAGAGGGGGGTACCCCTCTATTTATACAAGGAGCAAGGGCGGTGCTTTGGCTATTCTTGGCGTGAAACTCCGGGCTGCACTGCCTCAGCATGGAGGCATGCCACCGCTTGTCGAAGGGGTGGCTATGCACCGCCGGCAGGGGGTCGCCCGCCCCTAGGGGTCGGCCGCCCTTGACCGTGCCGCCTCGCCACCGCCTTCGTGTGGCAGGCTTTGGGCTGGACCTGGATTGCTTCCCCGTGGTGCTTTGCCCGGTTTGAGTCGAGTTGATGGGCGTCTCCCTTGTTCCTTTGCGCAAATAAGCGTCGAAAAGCGTCTTTCGGTGAAATCTTCCATGTATTTGTGTTTGTGACCTGCAAAATAATGTTCTCTAAATACATGTGGAACTTGGTTAATAGTAATGCATATGTGTTTAAGATTGTCAATTTCTCCTCCTTTGCACCTTAGTTGGCGGTCGGTTTTGATCAGTAAACGCCGCCAACATCTACATGTTTTTCCTATGCCCACTGTCAACCACCACCTCAAAACAACTTGTGTTAGCCCTTTTCAGAACCTATTTGTAATACCTCCAATGCTGCTCGGTTGACAAGTTCATCAGCACTTAATGTGCACTATCCTTCCCATAATCAAACTATCCTCATAATGCGACCTCATTATCAAACTTCTCCCTTGCATGACATACAAGCTCACTAAAACTAGGCGGACTTTCAAACAACTCAACCACTTTCTTCGTATTCCAAAACTCCCTAATATTTTTTTTGCGGGGAAAATACCCTAATATCTTTGACCCTCCCACTGTGAGACATAAGCACTAAATGATCCATCTACAAAATATCAAAGACAATGTATCATAGCTTCATTACAAGAAATGCAAACAAGGCCAAGTACACTGACCTACCAATTCTAAGCATATAAGAAACATGCAACTAATTGACAAGTCAAAATTGCAGACAGAACCATAACACTACCAGACTAAGCCTACGACCATCTAATTGCAAGACTACTCATTCATATTTCCAAATCTTGTCTAACCAGTTCATCTTCCATCCAAGCTACCAAATGCGACTATGCATGAAACACGGGCTCAAGTATAATTGTTTTGCACTTCATATATGGGCCGAAATCATCGGACTAGGCCAAATTTTGGTCGACTGTAGCTAGACGACATAGGCCATAAATAGGAGAAGAGGGCATTGCACGTGCAGATATTCCCACTTGAAACGGGCCCCATCAGTTTTTCATGTTGCCTCGCGTCGCCATGGTAACAGATTAACCATGAAGTGATGAAGTGATATGTGTTAAGGGATGTTGGTGTGGCGCAATAGAGCCCTTGAGCCCATTCTTTATTTTTAGGAGGAACCGAAGGAAAAGGAAAGCAAAGAAAAAAAGACATGCGCCTAGATACATTTTGGAGCTGAGCGGATCATGTTTGCCTAGCCAGTCTAGCGATCCTAACCCAGACGTCGTCCGAAATCAAATGGGGAAACCGTGTGGCTAGGCAGCCGGACACCGCGGCCAACCAACACATCCTCTGGTCTTATATGATGACAGGCACACAACTAACCGAGGCAGTGAACAGTGAACACGCGGTCACGCCGGATCATGCAATCAGGCGGCGTCGGCGTTGGACGTGGACCAAGGAGTCCGTCTCACCGTCTGGTCAAATTTTCTGTTCGCCCTCCCTCTGGGCCCCGACAACAAGTTCGGAGCGAACATGCCGGCTGACAGGGAATTTCAGATCCTGAAATCCTGGATGCAGAAAAGCAGCTCAGATCGTTTCGTTTCATCAATTCAATCAATGAGTGAAACAAAAGAAAAGAAGGTGCCTCCTCTCGTCTGCTCGACACACGACGAAAGCGAAAAGCGAGAAGCGAAAAGCGAGAGGGGGGCCTTGCGCTTGATTCTTGCCGATGCCGACCCACGCGCGGGTCGACACGTCGACGCATCTCAATACACCGGAGAAAAGAGGAGCGGGAGGGAGCTCGCTAGTAACGGGAACGGGAAGCGGCTTTTTTTGTTTTTGTTTTTTTGTTTTTGCATTGCATTGCAACACACTCCCTTCCCTCGCCTCGCCCGGTGTCCGGACCCGGAGGGAGCTTTTACTTCCACAGTTCCACTGCACAAATGGTCGGCGGCGGCGGAGGCCAGGCCGCAATGTCCCCGGCGCCCAACGGCGGCAAGCGCGGGAGGGTCCCCGACCCGGAGGAGGACGTCTACGTCGACAACCTCCACTCCCACAAGCGCTACCTCACCGAGGTCCGTTCCGTCCGTCCGTCCGTCTCTCTGTCATGCGAGCATAATAACTTGGTTCCGCGATTGGGCAATTTCCGTGTGCGTTCGTTCGTAGACCCGAACTTGGTGGGGACTGGGGAGAATAGATGGCTCGCGTCGTGTGCCTTGGCGGTAAGGTAACGCGTGGGTCCACAGGATGAGCGTGGGCTGTGCCGCTGCTAATCCTCTCGACGTCTGCTGAATTTCTCTGTCACTGTTCGGTGGGGAAGGCCACCCCTCTAATTTGCCGCTTTTTCAGGATTTGGGGAAGGAAATCCAAATCATTGTATCATTTGCTTAGGGTCCACTTGATTGAGCTTCATTCCATTCCAAATCATAAACTGATTCAGGGCCAAATACTATCTCACCTTTTATCCTAGGCCATATACTAAATGCTAATTACGTTGAGCAGAATGACGGAGGTGGTGTATTTTTTCGATTCATCATCAATAATAAAGGGGAGTGTCGTTCTGAAAATATCATACAATTGGTATATTTCTAGATGATCTTAGCTTATATACAAAGATATGTTGCTGTTCCAGTAAAACTCAATACATACAGATCAAATTTCCATAGCTATAAGTGTCCTTTAGCTGCCGAAAAGTAAGGCTAACCGTTTGTCATTTTGTAGGATTTTGTTGAGCATCAGATCTTATATATTCTGAAAATATTCACATGTTCCTGCATTTTACATGTATAAATCCTCAATTGTTGCATAGGCTCTTGCAGATAATGGCATCCAGCATGAATGGCTTGTCCGTTGGAGATTCAGCTCCTGACAATATCATGGGGTCCCCAATGAGACTGGAGAATGCTTATTGCATTAGGTATTCATACCTTAATTCTCTATACATCCTCGTTATCTAAGAAAAAAGTTTCTCTATATGTCCTATCACACACATTATCAGTATAAGTTGATATGTGTTACATCTTCACTATTTAGTAACTTCATAAAGCTGATAATATATTTCATCATAATCAAAATTGAAACTCTTCAGGTCAGGTTCATGTGCTAGGTCATACAAAACAGGGAATTTGTCTTTGAATTTCACTGGAAATTTTATCTGAACAGAAGGGATCTGTACTTAACGAACCACACTACCTTTTTAGAAGGGCTTTGTTTGGATTAGCTCTTAGTGGCCGGATTCTGAAGCTGTACTTTGTATATGTTATTACATCTGGTAGGTAGAGTGAAAAGGAGCTTCACTTTTGAACCACGTGACCCAATTAATATTAGCAATCCAGCTACATGTTACTCCTTTAACATTGCTGACATGGTTTGGTTCAGCCATTCAAGCACTGAGCCCGGGTAAGGCCAAGTCTTTGAGACCTGGATATTACCCATGCCAGTCAGCTAGACAGCTAGTCACATAGCAATAGTACCTGTGTGCATGAAAAAGGAGAATGTAAGTACAGGTCACGATTTCTTGACATGGATATACCTTTTGGCCCTGGCTTCCAATATTTCAAACCTGTGTATTAGAGTAGATATTTGGTAGCTGGGGATATTGCAATCCCATATTGCCATATGTATCTGGGAGGCGTCTTGCCTCCTAAGTCTTAGGGTCCATTTATACTGCCCAAGGGCTCAATGCAATATATCCACGCATTATACGCAATCCTTCCCGCTTTCATGGTGTCATGAGTTCTGGGTTTTGATCCTGAGTTGACGTTTCCACTACCACTGCCGCCTCACCGCCTTCGGGGAAATCTATCTCCGCTGGGGGAAGTGCCCTCATAGGAAGGTTTTGGCTGTACATATATAATTGATCTGCCACCTTAGCATCGAGTAGCAACAAATCATCAGGATGGCTCGCCGTGGGCATTGATGGGCTGCCATGCTACTCATTGTCATTGTTGATCCTCTATGCTGTCCCGTCGAGTCACCATCGTCAGGAATTGCCACCCTCTCCCTAGCCGTGCCTGATCTGCCTCGTCCCTCCCCTTCACTGCTACTGCCACTGCCCTTAAGAGCGAACACATGGCTGCAGAGGAGGCCCTTGGGGACACCGAGCTGCTGCCATTAGGGGTGTGGCGCTCGTTGATGCGTCCGAGTAGCCTGGCCTATCTTCGCCATCTGACCGGCTCTTTGTCCTGCTGCGGTTGTCAGCGAGAAGCTGGTGATTATGTGTGCTTGTGTGCCTCTGTTGTTGATGCTTTGCCGGAAGGCGACTTGTGCCTCCCTTCCATGGCTTGGACCACGTCCACCTCGACCTTGACTACTTCTGTGACTAAAAACCGGCTATCATGTGCATGAGCTACTTTTAGTTGGTTTCTACTCCAGTCGCAGCATCTGCATTGCAATGTTGCTACGCCTGCAGTAGATTTTAGTCTTGGCTTCTTAGTCTGATTATTTTCGATGCTCCTGCTACGACTGTGGGGCATGTTAGAGTATATTTGGTAGTTAAGGATATTGTAATCTTGTACTGCCATATGCCATATATCTGGGAGGCATCTTGCTCCCTAAGTCTTGCACTCTATTTATATCGCCTGAGGATCAATGCATTATATCCATGCATTATACGCAATCCTTACTACTTTCACTGTGCTGTTGGACCGTCATAAATGTTGGCAATTAGATTTCTTTTTGTATCACTCTTAACAATGTAATAAGTATAATCCCTTACTTTAATATCGTATAAACTTAACCCAGCATACTTTACGCTTTGCGTAATTGCTTAGCTTTTTTCTATACTAAACCTGTTGAAAGGCATAACTCTGCAAAATCACCTACCACCTACTGGCATAACTCTCCACTGTATACTTATATCATGTTGCCATTTCTACTGATACTTCAAACCAACTGGATGTTTATTACAATTCAGAATATTCTTCATGCTATCAATGATGATGTTGCAAATATTTTAGGAATGTATCTCTGCTTGTGTTGGAAAAATTACTGAACTTTGCATATATCTTCTTTTACTCCAATTGCTTAGTTATTTTTACTATGATTCTATCTATTACATTTTTATGGTTTACAATCTCAGACTGTTTTATTTGCATCCTTGTAGGGATGAGATGAGCATGCAGTACTCACCTATGTCAGAAGAGTCAGATGATTACAGGTACTATGACATTCAAGTAAACACCAATGGGAATCAAACAGATGTACTGGGTAATTCGTCAACTAGTCCAGCTTCATCTCCACACCGTCCCCATAAGCTACACACTTGGTTCTCTTCTGCATGTCCATACCCCCCTCTCCCCAGCTGCTCCCCCTCCCAGCTGTGGTCCCAGCAGTGGTCTGCTCGCCTGCTCGCCGTGGTTGTGGCACTGAACAGGAAGGCCGGATCCCATCCTCACCTAATGACATGTGCCATGGTGGAGATCTGAGGCGAGCCGCACTTTTGAGATCGGTGCAAATGAGGGTGCAGAACCCCCATCCATGTGATGTGCTGCCCAGCAGTGGACATGAACAAGAACAAGGCCGTTCTGATGTACATGCTGACGAGCTTGAACAGGATCAGAAAGAAGCTGTGGGTGTACAGTTGGATCAAAGGCCTCTCTCTTGTCCAAATTCAACCCAGGATGCTAAGTACCAGAGCCCTATAAACCCAGACGAACATCCTCACCATGACGTTGATTTTGTCGAGGATCAGATTACGGTGTGACCGGTCAACAAGTTTGTCGAGGATCAGATTACGACTTCTAAATTTGGATGAGCATATATAAAATGCGGCATGTCCCAGTGGTAATTTAGTAACCGTTAACACTCTTTCTAGTGGTGGCCTGGCCCGTTTGATCATCTTATGTGACACTAGGTTGTGAGCTTGTAACACTAATTAATCTAGACCTTAGGAATGCAATGTGACGTGAATGATATCACTGATTATTATGATAAGCTATTAGAGCAAGAAATTAAACAATCTGTGTCACTTGCATTGTCAAGGTATATTGTTTGGATTTGTTTACCGTTCGCTGTCTATTTTCATCGCTGAACCTATGCATTTGATGTGGGGAAGAGAAAGAGAGAGATGTATGATGTATACTTGTATATTTGTATGTCACATTTACATGATTGCCAGGATAATCTCCGGAGACTAGGGTACAAAATTGCTGCAACTATCCAGGCTAACAAAACTCCTGAATCCTAAAATCTGTCTGCTCCATCCATCAACCAAGCAGAGGTACAAAGCTGACAGAGTTTTGCCGGATTGTTACCTAGCTGAGCAGCGAAACTGACGAAGTCTCCGCGTCCTCACCTGGTGACCATGGACAACCTGCCTATATATATGCCTAGACCCTGTCCCTTGCTCACTTGCCGGGAAAATCGCTCGGGACAATGGGCGGCGGTGGCGGCGACGACATCAGCACTACCTGGCGGCCAGTCTTGTGTCACCCAAAATTGCCGGACTCGTGATGTCGCGCATCTGACCCTACTACGACGCTAGACACTACTATACTGTACTACTTTACTAGCGTTAATCTGATTGCAAGCAAGGTTAGTTTCCCCATAGGTTCGGCTGCGTGTCCTCCAGGTCACCGAGGTAATGCAGCTGCTCCATGCCGGACTGCGTCGCGTACCTGCCGGCAATTGTCATGTCTCCGCCGTAGCTCATGGCGAGGGTCTGGGCTGGCTTGACGTTGTCGCTGGTGCCGCCCATGGTATGGGAAGGTGCTGCTGGCGGCGCACTGATGAAGTTGCCGCCGCCACCACCGGTGCTCATGGCGACGGAGAAGGCTGGTGGTGCGTTGATGAAGTTGCCTCTGGCGTCCATAGCGAAGGACGTGCCACCGCTGCCGCCGTGGACACCGTGTGTCGCCTGCGTGTCCATGTAGTTGAGGCTAGTGTCGGCTGAGGGGTACTCCAGTGCTGGCAATGGCGCCATGGCGTGTCGTGGCTCGTCGGCGCTCGACATGGCCAGGTTGGGATGGATAGCGCCACTGCCGACCACCTGCTGCATCTGGTAGCCAGGAGCCATGCCGAAGTAGCTGGCGCTGGCACGTGCGCACGGGAAGACGTAGCCGTGCTGCATTGTGCCGGCATGGCGCGTCTGGTAGTGGTAGGCGTCCGTGGCGAGGCCGCCGTTGTTGTACATGTCCGGCACCATCTGCAGGTCGTAGCCCTCCATGGCGACGTTGCTGCTGTTGAATTGCTGGAACCCGTACTGCATGTTGGTGGCGCTGCACGGGTGGAAGCCGTTATTGCCCCACATGGCCATGGCCTGGTCGTTGGCGTCGACGTTGCCGCCGAGCGCGTGCAGCAGGTAGCCGTCGTCGACGTGCGCAGAGTTGAGCGGAGCGATCCCCTCGAGCACGATCCCGGCGCCACCGTCATCGTCGTCGTCGACCGGCATGCCCAGCGCCCTCCGCCTGTCGTCCGCGGCCTGTATGGCGGCGTCGATGGCGTCGAGCAGCTTCTGCGCCTCCTCCACGGTGTCGACGCCGTCCAGCGCCTTGTCCCAGCAGTCGAGGCCGTCGGGCCCGGCCTGGCGCACGCGGGCGAGCTTGGCCTCCTCCTTGCCCAGCTCGGCGTAGAGGTACTCCCGGAACGTGTGCCGCGCGCGCAGCTCCGGGTCGAGCTCCCGGTACCGGGCCAGCACGCCCTCCTTGGACTCCCACACGTCCGCCTTGGCCGTGGCCGCCCCCGCGCCGCCGTCGCCGTCCGGCGCCGGGGCCACGACGAGCGCGACCTCGACGCCGCAGAGCACGGAGAGCTCGTTCGCTTTCTTCTTGAGCCCCTCCTTCCGCTTGCCGAACGTGGAGACCCGCACGCGGCGGTTCGGGATGAGCCCCATGGAAACCTTGCGGCGGCCCATTGCGATCGTTGTCGTTGTGGTTTGCTTCCCTCGCCGTGCTAGTAATCGGATGCCAGGAGTAGTTCGCGAGGCCGGCGGTGCAGGCACAGGGCGAGGCGGCGTATATATATAGAAGGCGCCGCGTGCCATGGCGGATCAAACGCAACACGGCGGCGGGGTGGAACACGGCTAGGCGCTAGAGGGGCTAGGCCTCGTAGGCTTCCATATCCCGGTGACTGCCTAGTCAGTTCCTCCGTGTTTTTCTTTTACCCCTTCCCAGCTATCACGGACGTGGCCATGGACACGGATGAAACATACCGTCCAAAATTCACTCAAAGTTTCCTTCTCCGCCTCCGTCGCGCAAAAGGAAACAAAGCCGTCGCTCCCCGCGGACCCGCCCGGCGCTCCCGTTCCCTACAAGATCCCCGACTGCCGACGCTCCCAATTCCAGTTTAATTCACGCACGCATGATTTGTTTCCTTCTTCCATTCTTTGATTTCCCCTCTCCTTTCCTTTTTGCCTGTAAAATTGGGGCAAATCTGCACACCTCCTGCCAAACGAAATCGAGATCTCCAAACCCCGTCAGGCCTAAGCAAGGCCACGCACGTGAGTCCCTCCTCTGTGCACGCAGGCACCGGGATCGTGTACATGTGCACTGCAATCGCCGTGGCCATCCCGCAACCGCTGCTGCAGAGACCACTCCATTTAAGTGGGACGCGCCTGCGGGCTGCGGCCACCATCGCTGGACCGAAGGGAGCAAGGGACGCGCCTGCGGGCTGCGGCTACGTTTTCTATGCCCCGTTCGTATGCCTTTAAACTCGATTTGATCTGTTTCTTTTTTATTCAAAACAGTGTTTTTCTCTCACAGATTACTTCAAATTTATTTAGATTTCTCCAAATTTCTTCCAGCGAACGGGCCTATATATTTTCTTCCTTTTCTAGTATTATTTCCTGTATTTGGCACTGGACGTTTTCGCCCGTATGTGATTTGTTCTCGGTTACGTACCTAAAAAGGCCGACGTTTCCTAGCCCTAACCGATCGTGACCTTTGTGTTGTCGCCGCCCATCGCCTTTCCGACCTCCCGTACCAGGCAGGCAGGCAGCATGCCGCCGCCGCCCTTGTTGGATTGACGAAGACCTGAAGATGGCCTTGACGCTTTTGGATGGCTTGCTCACGAGGTGGAGGCAGATAGATAGGTGGTCGCCGTACTTCTATCGCCTGGAACCAGGCGGGTACCAGGCAGGCAGTCCAGAAGAAAGAGATGGAGTGAAGACGAGGAAGAAGAGGATGCGTGCGTGCGGTGGAAACTGGAGGCTGAAGAAGATAAGCAGGAGAGAGAATAGGGAGTGAATTATTAAAATAAATAAGAAAAATTTTATGCAAGAATAAAAATATAATGGTATCGCTCAACCAGCTAAGTAAAAAAAATCGTTTTACTAATGAAGTAAAGATGTACTCAATTAGTTCCAAATTATAAGTCACTTTAATTTTTTTTACATCTATTTTGCTATATATCTAAATATATATAATTTTTTTATTATTTTTAACCATTTTTAATACTATTTATAAAAATAACACGGTTGATTATTTTTTTTAAATCTAACCTGTTTGGCCGCGCCAATTGCATTGGCGCTTCAAAACCGCGCTACCACGCCATGCATGACGGCGCGGTTGGCCTACCACCGTGGCAGGTCAGCCGGCCGCTGACTCGTTGACATGGTTCTCGCTGCCGCACCATGGACTCTGCCACGGGGCTTGCCGCGCCATCCCGACTAGCGCGGCAAGGGCAACTTACAGAGTCGCTCGTGGCTCCCTCCCTCTCTCTATTCCTCATTTCTTTCTTCTGTCCCACTCAGCGGGGCGCTCCCAGCGGCCCGACTGGCGCCATTGCCCTCCTCCCCGTCAGATCGGGCTCTAGAGGTAGTTGGTGGTCGCCCCCAAGCTTTCCCTCGGCCTAGGGCAAGGTAAATCCCCTCCCATTTCGTGTTTTTGTTGGTGGATTTGAGGAGCTGCCTTGGTAGCTCAGGTTTAAAGCAAAATCTTTCTCTGGGAAGAAATGCAAAGTAATTTAGATGGATCAAATACGTTAGGAAGGTTGGGTGCACTGGCTGCCCTTGATTTGTGTGTTGTTGGGGATTTTGCTTCGTCATAAAACTTAGCCCCGAAACTCTGGAGTTGTACCTTTAAGTTTTGTAACAAAGTTTGCATGCAGGAAATCAAAGAGCGAAGATGATGTTTTGACTTCGCCCAAAAGAAATTAACTTCGCTATGGATAAGGAGAAAGCTAGAAAAAGATGGGAGCGAAGACAAGAATTTGGTTTCGTTTAGTAGACGAAGTCAAAAGAAGACAACGCGAATGCAAGCTGAAGATTGAAGCTTAGAATAGTGAAAAAGACAACTTCGCCCCTGTAGTTTGAGGGGGTTGTATTGATTAGAAGAGGGGTAAAATGGTCATTTGTATACATGTATGAAGGTTAGGACCTCTATAAATATCCCCTCTAACACGTACAATACGATAATGAAATGAATACAACTTTGACTTGTGTTCAACTTTGATGCTTGTGTGATTGTTTTACCCAACATACATTTACATGTTTGCTCTATGTTTAGGTCAGTTAAAAACTAAGTTGTTTAATGTTGTAGTAAAAAGGAAATGCTTATTATACCTTTTACTCTAATTAATCGTTTTTTTATGTAGATGGGTAGGCACAAGTGGCATAAGAGGGGTCACCCCAAAGAGCTGTACCCGGACGTGTCATGCAAAGATGCATCACTGCCTCCAGAATTTCCTGTGCCTATGTGTGACTGGCAATCCAGCTGGGGTAGATCAATCTACTCATTAGGATACAGTTGTGCATGCCTACAACTGTTGCAGCGATTACCGTGTAATCGAGCTTCTTATTATTACTTTATTCATAATTTGTAGGGAAATTTTGCTGTGGGACACAATTGGCCAGTGAACGCCGTCAACGTCGAAATTTACTAGCGGACATTATAAATTCATGGTTCTTTGGCGAGATACACCGCACTGATTATTTTATTCATTTTCAGTTTTGAGGAGAGAGAAAATGGGGGAAAAGTCTAAATTGCCCTTATCTTCAACCTCTAGTTGTTCACCAGCTATTTGTTGTAACACACCGCCGCCGCCGCCATCGATTTAATCGATTTGGTCATTCACTAGCAGGTCGGCGAGACCCAAACACCATCCTTCTTCGACAAACAACGTTTGCGATGTCAAGGCCATCTCCATTCTCGCACGAGCGTTGGTGTGGGCCTCTCCTGTAACACCCCAGGTGTTTGGCTTCCACAAAATTGCATTTCATTTCATAAACATGTGCATCATCTATCACATCATGCCATTGTCACTGAAATATACATATGCAACATTCGCAATTCTGTTTGTTTCATACTTGATTTGCTTGTGAATGATAGTAGTGCAACATGTGAATGCAACATGAGTTTCTCATACCTTGAAACATGGCAACATGGTAGGAATGTGGCAAGTTAAAATTGCAACAAAAGTAATGAAACATGTGAAACATGGAATTGCAACATTTGAGTGAATTGATTGTTTTGTTGCTTCATCACATGTGATCATTAGAAATTGGTATAGCACTTGTGTAAAGTGGTTGATTATGGTCTAATACACCTTAACTACACTTAGGGTAATTGTTGGAACATTGTTCATATGGATTAAAATGACAAAAATGCCCTCAAGTGGAGGTTTGACTTTGAATGACCCTTAGAGTGCCACTGTTTGACTGATTCAAAAGACCAACTTAGAGACCTTGCATGGCTATGCACCCTTTACCAAAGTTGTAGCCAATTTATCAAGGAACAAAAGTTGTTTTATGATCAACTCATGAAAATGGCTAGAACATGCTCAAACATGGCCCACAAGTCATTATTGATGGTGGATTCAACACTGAAAAATATTTCTAAGTCCTAACTGCATTTTCAGTTTGATTGAGCCACCTTTGGCTTGATGTAACTTCTGATCCATGGCGAATTAGATGATGGTCCTTGAAAAGAAGTTGTAGATGGATGGTAGGCCTACATTTTTCATGTACACAGTTTTTGCAATGGATCAATGGTTTAGCCGTGTTGACACGTTGAATTCGCGCTGTCAGTCGTCGTCATTGAACACTTAATCGAAAATTTCAGATAACGGACAGAGCTCACCGTGGCCGACCGGCTCAGGAGCTGATCGCCGTGTGGCGCGCATGCTCGGCCAACGTCTCCACGTCGCGCGTCCGAGCTCCTGATGAAAGCCAGCGCCTGCCCGACGCACTCGCCTGCTCCATTTGCATTCTTTCGCCTCCACCGCACGCAGCACCGAAGCCGCCGCAGCTTCTCCATTTCTGACCGAGCGTCGCCGTCGCCTTGCGTGCTCGCCACTACAAAAACGCGTCGGCCCTCTTGCTCCTAGCTTCGCTGTGATCTCCTCTACCTCCTCCACCATTTAGCCGGGTCGATTGGGGTTTGGTAAGGGCATAATCGCCATTTCTTCCACCGTCGCCATGGCGGGACCTCGCCGGAGTTGGCGCTCCACGCGACCAACTGCCACCGCGGCCTTCCAATCCCTTCTCTCCCTTGCGCTAGGTCCTGTGCGTGACGCTGAAGCTCATAGAGTAGGCCACTAGGGCCGTGACGCAGTAGCCTCGTCGGAGCCGGCCAAGCCGTGGCCATGCGCCGCCATTGCCGTCGCCATTGCCTTTAGCCGCAGCAATAGCTTCAATTGATGGCACCGCTAGATGCGCACAGGTGAGGTGAACGCCATAGCACCGCTGGACTCACCGGAGCTGTCGCCGTCGACGAGCTACGCCGCCGTCTCTTTCTCCTCCCCTGCCTGTCTCACTGTCTCGCGGGTCCCGTGTGTCAGTCGCTGAAGCGGAGGCGGGAGCCAGCCTAGGCCACGACGTGGCTGGGCTGCGCTTGCGCATGCGCTGTGGGCCGCCGTGTCCTTCGGGCCGGCCCAGCAGTAGAGTTAGGTTTTCAAATTTGTTTTGTTTTGTTCTTTTTCACAGATTTGTGTGCATGTTCAAAAATGTGTATCTCCTAGTTGGTAGCTTCAAATGATGTGGTTCCAATTTTGTTGAGTTCATGATAATGTCTAGTTTATATTAAAAATATAATTTATGCCATGTTCTGTTATGAAAAATGGAGTTGCTAATTATCTCTTTTAATCATGAAGGAAATAGAGGTAATTATATCTTTTTCTATGTAGCTCCAAATGGCATGAAATTTTTATGGTGTACTGGTCATATCATGAATAGCTTGTAGTTAAATTTTTATATATTTTGGACACTGTATGTAGGAGATAGAAAATTCTCTTGTTTGCATGGATGGATCTTGTGTGAATTTTCATAATTTTTCTATAGATCCAGTAAAGGTAAAATTTGATGAGTGCTATTATTATGCTAGAATGATGCTAGAAAAAATGTGAAATCTGTTGCTTGACACTTTTCAATAGGGTTTCCTAATTATGCTAGAAATAGCCCTACCATCTGTTAATTTTGATACAGTAAGTTCTGCTTGCCCAATTGCTTTGAAATTTTTATGGTAGTCTATGTGAAGCATGAGATAGCTACTGTAATTTTTGTAGATTTTTCTGAATAGTTTTACTATATATTACTTTAATCACCTAATTAACTAAATAAATTAGAAAAGGATATTAAATAATTTATTTAGAAGTTGGCACTATACTTTCTGATGTTCCTCTGGTATGCACAACAAGTTGGTAAACTTGGTTTGGTACAATTATGCTTTTGCATCATCACTAAATAATTAATTTAGTAAGCCTGTCATTTCTGGACAGATTTTAGGTTTACTTAAATTCGATGTGGTTAACGTAAGAATCATGCTTTGATGTTTACAAATGATTTGTAGAGAATTTCATAAGCTTTCCAGAATGTCCTCATGCAAGTCATTTGGATTTGTAGAACTCTTGTTGTGATTGAATTAAGGAACTACTCGTGTGCATATGAAACTTTAACTGCTGATTTAAGTATGGCTTTACTATTTCCTAAGCTTGTGGTAATGTTCCTAGGTGTTAGGCCTTTAACTGAAGATGAGCATCTTTATCTTAGGTTATGCAAGTTAGGTAAGTTGATCTCATTCTTCAAATTAAGTTAGATACATGTTTAAAGTGATTTGAATAGAGCTATTCTTAATCGGTAAATGAGTGTCCAGTGATGTTTTCGTTAAACATTTACTGTGATTCATTCATCATGAGCATCATGTCATTCCTCATACATTCATGATATTTATCTTGTGCATCGGCATGCAATAGGTGTACCGGAAGGTGTGACACTACTGAAATTCGAGGAACCGAGCGAGCAGCAGCAGCCGACACTGGAGGTTCAGGAGGTGCAGCCCTCGGGAGAAGTGCCAGACGAGGTCGCCGTTGAGTGCCCGGATCACCGTCCGTGCAACTTTGTGAAAGGCAAGCCCCGGAGCATATTTAAGCCTCCTAATTTCTGAAATACAGTTAAAGTATTATTGTTACATATATATATATTGTTGCATTAAGTTTAGGGGTTAGATGCAAACACTTGCTGTATTGGTTATCCCATCCTTGTCCAGATATTGTTACCCTGAATCCTATGTAGCTCAGGTTCGTGTAGTGCTTAGCCCTGCTTAAACACGGTAGAAGTCGGGTGATTTCCTATCACCTGCGAGATATAGGAATATACATATGGCACGATTGGCTATATTTGCTATCGTGAAAAAGAACCAGTCTTAATTTGAGATGAAGACCGGACGGAGGCTTGCCGGTTTGCAGTGACTCTGTCTGTGTCGCTTAAGGTCTGAATCTTGGAGCCTTTCCTGTTCATGTTGAACGCATGCCTCTCTCTTAGTTGGCCGTGTCTGAAGACCGACCGCGAAGCCGAGTAGCTTACCTCAGGCCGGGAGTCGATAAGTATAAAGTGCGCTTCGGAAGGGAGCCGTAGGCGTGAGTCCAAGGGCAGGTGATTTAAAAGTCCTGATCGTCCTGGCAGAAGGGTAATCCTTGAGAGTGCTGGCGCTGATCGAACCCGCGAATTTGGTTCCTGAGTTGTTCCAAAGGTGACCCACGGCTACCCTTACAAAGTATGTCAGGGTGAGAGTTAGGAATACCCCCTCAGCTGAGTTGTAATTCGATTCGAGTCGTCGTCTCTCCCGGTTAGTGAGAACTTGACGGGCTTATCTCCAAAGTAGATACACTAAATAACATAATGGTTCAGAAAAGATGATATGATGATGACAGCCTTATTATACCTGTTATGGTTAATATTGATTGCTCCTAATAAGTGAGTGCTCTAGTACAGGTGCTAATCTAGTGGACAGGTAAATGATGATAAGCTTGATGCTAAGTTTAACTTGGTCATTATATTCATAAGCTCTTTTATGCAAATGTGTCAAGCTAGCCCACCTTATAAGCCTTGCATGATCCTTGCTGTCTTTTATTTCTGGTTTTGTCGGGTAAGTCTAGCTGAGTACTTTCTCGTACTCAGGGTTTATCTCCCACCTGTTGCAAGTGATCAGTTCTACTTTAGTTGCTGCAAGTATTGCCTTCTCCCAGCTAGGGATGAAGACTAGACCGTTGGGCACAGTCTCTCCTAGTTCCCGTATCTGAAGATGCTTTTGTGGGACATGACTAAGACCTGGTAATGTATTTGAAACTATGAAGTTATGTACTAAACTATGTTGCTTCCGCAGATTTGAACTTGGTTTGTAATATTTTATTTTGAACTCTGATGGATGTAATCCGAATGCTACTTGTGAAATGTTGTAACGAATGATGTGTTGTGTTGAATCACTACGGTCTTGGTTTGTATGTCGAGAGTTGGTTGAAATCCTTCATGATTTCCGGACTACCGGGATTATGGGAGCTTAAGTACAGGAATTTGATCACTTCGGTGATTGTTTTTGTACTTACGTTCTTATGATTTGGTCGGTTCTGTTACATCTCCAGCCTTGCATGGGCGGCGGCGCCGCCTCCTCGGTCTCCTGTGGGCAGCGACGCGAGCTTCCCGTGCTCACGACCTAGGCGGACAGACGGACAGAGCGCGGGTTGGCCGTAGGACGGCCGGCGGCGTGGCCTTGGCGTGCGTGGGTGGCCTCGCGTCGTCGGAGCCAGCCATGGTGGGCACGGTCGGCGTCGGGACCAGGCTCGTGGCCGGGGCAGGTGCAGGCTGACATAGCATATGGGCTGGGCGCGGGGTGGACGGAGGTCACGGCTAGCGTCGTAGCCTGGGCGGGCGCGGGCGGCCCTGCGGCCTCACCGGAGCCGGCCATGGTGGGCGCGGCAAGCTTCGCGGCCAAGCTCATGGCCTATGCGGGCGCCGGTGGATGGAGCGCGGGTTGGGCACGGGGCGAATGGAGGTTCATGGCCAACATTGCGGCCTAGGCATCGATGTCGGCCAGGAGGGACCGGAGATAGGCGAGGTCCGCCTCAGGCAGCACTGATGGGGCGGCGAAGGCACAGGCGCAGCCGTCTGATGAAGCGGTGGTGGAAGATTCGGATGGGGTGGTTGCTAACTTGGTGGACTACGTGGTGCTAGAGTTGGTCGGAGCAATTCCTGCCCGCAGACATGGACAGACCTCACCGGTTGGAGTCGGGAGGATGAAGATGACCGCAGGGGCAATATGGTCTTTTCACTGCCCTTTCTCACTCCCAAACTGTGAAAACTAATATTTTAATGGTTGTGCTATCTGGTGACAAAGAAACACGATATCATAATGGTACTGGGCATATTTCCAAGTTGGCGGTGTCCACCAGCAAATACCACGTTTGTCCGATGTCCTACAGCAAAATTTCCCTAATTTGTATTGTCATATGGGGAGCTATTGATGGTGTTATTTTGAACCGTAGGATTGGGAGGCGTGCTACTTCTTCCAGTGGATCGATGGACCCGAAAAGGTTGACCTGAAGTTCCTTCTTTTTAGTAAGTTGTCAGAGGTGTTTTCGCATGAGCATTTTAAGTGTTGGGTTCCACCACCTCCTGACCCTCCACCGATGACGGCGGCGGCGGAGGTTGCCACCTCGAAACGGCTTGAGAACCCACCACTTTGTGAATGCAGAGGTGTAGCTGAGGTTGATTCTAGTGAGGGTGTTCGTGAGTTTAGATGTGCCAACAAGAACAAAGTAAGTAATCCTACGTTACCTCTCATCCATTGGTTTGCAGTCTCATCGATACAAATATACTAACTATTCTAATCACTATACTAAACTAAATCACAAACCCTAACTACCAATCAGTTCATTCAATACATCAAGAAAAATCACAAAATCGAGCGGGGCAATACCTAGCCTAAGAAGGCCCCTTGGGGGGGTCACCCCTGACGACAACCAGCGAGGAAGGACAATGGGAGAGAGGGAGGGAGGTGGAGGCGGACAAGAGGAGAGGACCTACAATGATGGCAGTCGGGGGAAGGTGCCGAGGGGAGGGAGGGAGAGAGGGGGAGGCGGACAAGCTTGGGGCGACCCCCTACGCGGAGGAACGAAGGGCGATGGCGGGGCCGGCGGTCTGCGGCCAAGTGGCCGATGAGGAAGAAATGAGGAGGAGGAAAGGGAGAGAGAAGGAGAGGCCAGGCCGCACCCCTCTATTCGAGCTTACTGTGCCAGGCGCGTTGGCGCGGCAACCCCGCGCCTGTGTCGATGGTGCGGCAGGTCCTGCCACTCGTCGGTCAGCGCCTCGCTGACCTGCCATGTTGGTAGGCCAGCCACGCCAGGGCATTAGGCGCGGCCAAATAGGTTAGATTTTAAAAAACCGTGTTATTCTTAAAAAATAGTATTAAAAAGGTCAAAAATAAAAAAATTAATATATATCTAAATACATAATAAATGGATGTGCTAAAAAAAATCAAAGCAACTTATAATTTGGAACAGAGGGAGTACCAAACACACATTTAATACCGCTCCGGTTTAGGTATGTCCAATTTCAGATTGCCTGTTTTTTATCTGATATCTCTACTGAATCATACTTGGCTGCTATGAACTCCAGCTATTCTACTTAAAAACACATGTATATATGATGTATGTATTCAACTATATATTATTGGGCTATCTTAGCATAGGTTAACATTTGGGGTCACAAAATGTAATCGACATCTTATAAATACCTTAGAAATTTTTAGGGGCTAACCTAGGATTAATTTCATACACAATTGGAGCCTATGCAAAACAATGGAGGAGGTAGACCATTAGGAGATTTGACAAACACTATAAATGAAGGTAACTCTATACATGCATGTCCATGGACTCTTTAAGTTGCGTTAATTGTGGCAATTAAGTAAATCTCATTTTCAAACAAGTGTCCAGAGTGTAGTTCCCCATTCAGCTCAACTTAAACAAGGCATAGGGGTAGACTATCCCTAATTTCGGTGTATACTTGTCGGAACCCGTGTTCTCGCACGGCCAATTATATAGCGCTATCAAGAGCCACGGCAACATCGAACATTTGAATCTTGGTCGTGCTGGCTGCTAAGAAGGACGTGAAGAATGGGAAAGGGAAAGGGAAGGGGAAGAAGAAACCAACAAAAGATATATTCACGAAAAATATCGTATATAAAGAGGTTCTAACTTCGTAAAAGAGGTAATGCATCACGCATCAATACATTTTTTTCAAGATAGTCAATAGTAGATACTTCTAACTAGAGCTTCAACCATATGTATCCTTCAATTGTAAGAAATCACACTGCCAGATACTTCTAACTACAGCTTCAACCATATGTATCCTTCAACTGTAAAAAATCGCACTCCGCATCTTAGACTTGAAAATCTTCTAGATTATCTTTGATCGGTGACCAGCTACAGCTTGGTGCCCGCGCAAACTATTGAAAAACTAGATTCTTAATTGTACAATATATTTTATGTATTTATGTATACATTTTTATTATCTACAAAGATAAGAAACAATGAGTAGCCTGCCGTGTTTACACCTCTGTCTTTTATTTTGTTTATTTATGCCGGTTGAACAACTATAGTCTTTATATATTATATATTCTAATTGTATCATTCATTCACAAACGACCACAACCTATTATAAAAAAAACGAGCATGGCCACAAGCACTTGCACTACGAGCACGCACACGAGCCCATTTATGTAATATTGATGTTCCAAACATCACGATTGCAGTTTCTTTTTTGTAATAATATAGCACATGCTCATACATATATTGTCATGGCATTACTTTTTTCCGTTGTAACGCACAGGCATTTACCTAGTGACGATTGCCTAGACAGGTAGGCGTCCAACCGATTTGATTGCTCCGAGGGGATCGTCCGAGCTGAGCGCAGATCGGAGGCCAGATTTCTCGCGATGCAATTAATGCGAGGAGATCTGGCATGGCTGATCACGAGGTATAACCTTCCAAAAGCAGCGGGCTTCTTTGCAAACCTGAAGGGCTGAGACGAAAGGAAAGTGGAGGACGTGGTCGTGGGATGCTAGTGTGATTGTAGACTAATCAGTCTGTAATTCTTAACAATCTCGAATCGTTGTGTTCTTTTCTTTTGAATTTGTGTATGTATACAAGCCTCACTCGCTGGCACCATTTGTGCGATGTTATTCATTCTATCTACTTATAGTATTTGTACATGCAATTGCAAAGCAGTTTACGCGTCTAGGGGGCTAGTCCTCTTCTTATGTGAACCATCCATTTCCATCAGCCAAATCAACCTCAGCTGGAGACAAACGACAACTGATGTTCCAATCATTCACTAAAGAGTTCAGTGATGGAAACAGATCAGATCCAATAATACCTGTCTCGTATTTTAATCCACATTTTTCTCAGCTTTAGATCGGAATGGATAATATAAGGATGCATATGTAAAATTTTTTAGATATCAGAAATGATATAGAGATGGAGCAGAATTGGATCGAAGATAGATTTTAATAGACAAGTAATATGTGAGTACGTGTAATGTATCATATGCTAGTCAAAACTTAATGTAATTAGTAAAGAGCCAATAGCAAGCATGACACAATAAGAGTTAGGCCTGTTTGGAAGGTGGTTCCCGAATAGGTTTATGAAGGGAGAGTGGAGACAAGAGGACGCGAAACTTAGCGTTTTCAAATGAGAGTGGGAAGGGAGAGCCCCTTGCTCTCATGCTCTTGGCATTATATGTATAGGCAATGACAATTTACAAGCGCCCCCCTTGGTGGGGGTGGTTTTTACATATGCTACTCCAAGGGCACTAGTGGGTCTCTTCTAGGGGGGCTTGGCCAATATGAATACAAGGTCCTTCATTTGTAAGAAACAAACCTATTGTAAGCACACTAATAAGTAAACTCTAGTTGTCACCCAGAATTCAAGAAACTTGCAATGCAATCAACAAGAAACAATGCAAGTAAAGAACAAGGCAAACATACAACTGGATTTTTCCCGTGGTATTGGGTTGTTGCCGAAACTCCCAAATCCACATTGGAGCACCAAGAGTCACCTAACACTACTACAAAAAGTTCATCACCACCAGTTCCAAACCCCCTTCATCGATGGTTTTGACCGTTGTTGGTGAAAGTCCTTGGTGATAGCCTAGATGATCACCGTCGATTGCGAGGCTGGCAGTGGTATTGTTCAATCCGGAGGAGAATTTTTGATTGAACGCATGCGTACCTTTAAGGAGTAAAAACATTGTAGTAACTCCTGATCCATTGCTTAGGTTTAGCTATGCTCAGGGATGAGCAAAGGCTAAGCTTGGGGGAGCTTGTTGACGGTCATTAACGTCAACCTTAAACCGTCAATATGACCTACATTTATCCTTAAGATCAATCACCAATATAGGTGTAGTGGTTTAAACTAAGTATTTCCACGAGTTTTGATGACTCTGTGAATGTAGGAGGATTTATCTAGAAAACGAACCAAGTGGGACATGCTATCTTAAGAAATCTAGTTTATCCGCAACAAAACCGACTCCACTGGGCTCTAATCCACCGTCCAAGAGTTACTGACAAAGATCAACGAAATAGGAGCCTAGGGGGGTTGGTCGACCCCACCTAGAGGTTGGCCGACCCCCTATCTCCACCAATCGTTGGGCCGTGGTTCGAGGATCCTCCACCGCCTCCAATGATCAATCTTTACCATGCATTCAAGTTGGTTTTGATTAGAGAGTCAAGATGGAGCCGTGCCTTAGATTCATAGGCCCATACGGTGCCGAATGCCCCTATAAAAGGACCCCCAGACCCCCTCCAAAAAAGGGCTCAGGCCATTCAAGTTCAATCCAGAAGAGAAGAGAAGATCTCTAATATTCAGAGTTTAGTATAGTCTAGCTAGAGTAAGATTTTGCAAGTGATGACAGAGTTATAGATCGATTCAGAAGATTTCTCAAATGAGCATGGAATTGATGGGATGGAAATAGCTTCCATGCTCATTGATAAAATCTTTCTTTTTAGGGAGAGGGGGAGCACTTTCTTTCCCATGATAATTCAAATCCTCCACATGAATTAGATAGGTCATGGTTGTTATGGAGATTGACATAAGCTCATCCCTAGGATCAAGAACAGATTTGGATGAGACATTGAATGCGGCCATAGAGGGGGAGAGGATAGACATGGCTTCTATATGGATTGGTTCTCCCTCTATGAGTTTGCTTGATATTCCATCCTGTTTACACCGAAATTTGGGAAGAGGAATACGGGAACTCGAAGCTTCCAAGATCGTGTCATCAAGGAATCGATTGCATAAAGGTTGATATCAGCTGATTCAAATACAGCACTAGAATCGGCTCTCTTCAGATGATGCTAGCAGATAACGACAAACTCTATGATTGGCGTCAGGAGAAACATGTTGGACTCTACAAAAAGGGAAACATTAGGGTTCAAGTTATCTTAAAATAGGAATGTTTTCTCTTATGCCGAAGATTGTAATGAGTCGTGCGTAAGTAGGTTTAATGCTTAGATTTTGGGTATAAATATTGGACCCCGGCTATTGTAAAGATCATCCAATCAATCAAATACAATTTACTTTTTTTGGCTCCGTGCCAACCCTTATGAGTAGGAGTAGAGTAGATCCCAGCGAGTTCTTCAACAAGCAGGGCTGCATCGGTCTGGCCGACCTCTAGCTTGTTTGTAAGTACCATCATGGCTTATATTTTGGTTTGTATGGCTGCATCGATCTGGTCGACCTCTGGCTTGTTTGTAAGTACCATCATGGCTTATATTTTGGTTTGTATGGCTGCATTGATCCGGTCGACCTCCACTGTGAACTCTAGTATAAGCTAGTTATCGACTCTTGTCTAGTTCAAGTACGGTTGCATCGATCTGGTCAACCTCCACTGCTCGAACTAGATTAAGGTCAAGTTATCGGCTCTACCTAAGGGTGGCGTCCTTCGGGTAGATTCATTAAGTTACCGATCTTGCTGATGTTCTTACTGTCATTAGTTTGCAGCAACATCAATTTTCCCGGTCGAGATCGATCTAGATCAGCCTCATATCCTTTCAGTCCATCGTTTGCTTTGTCACAACATGATGTTTCTTACTCTAAGTGACAGGTTATGTTTCATCAGCTGTTCTATTTCGATCTTGATTGTGCATAGTATGCGGTTAAGGCGTGTATGATCTTGAAGAGGTTTGTTGGTTAGTTAAATCTAGTCTATAGTTCGCTATTATGGTTGTAACGATCTGGTCGATCCCCACTGATGGCACTGTAGATTTGGAGGATGCTAGTTAGTAGATTTGTTCTCGATTAGGCTTGACATTAACTGTTTGCTATGCCTGCATCGGCTAAATAGCTGATCGCCTATGCTTTAACGCCTACAGTGTGCGTCCATGATTTTGTTAAGCATGAATAGATCTGTGTACTTTAAGGGTTTGATTTGTTGTCTTTATCATGGCTGCATCGATCCGGTCAAACCCCACTATTAGAGATGGTAGGTTAGGTCTGATGAGTTCATAGGTTTGTCCGCGTGAAATAGTCGATTGTTCACACGCTATAGTTCATTTTCACCCGAATCGGCTATTTTAGCCGATTCGCCTGAGCCTTCACGTATAGCATGTCTTTCGGAAAGTGTGTCGAAGTATAGATGGTTTTACGGATTCTAAGGTTTTAGTTTGTTATTATCATCATAGCTACCATCGATCTAGTCGAACCTCACTGTTGATGGTAACATATTAGATTCAGAGTGTTTGTAGGTCCATTTGTATTAGACAGACGATTTGTTTGCATGCTATATCTTTTCTCGATTAGATTCATCGGCTTAATGATTCACACTAGTAATATCCACCTAGCTGATGATTTCACTTACATCTGTGGGCATTGTATTTATCAACATAAAATCAATCGTGATCCATAAGCTTTACTATCCGTCACAGCCGATTTCTATGCGTATCGGCTATTTAGTCGATTTTCCCGTCTAGCTGCTCCCGAAGCAATACACTTGGAATTGTCTGGGCAAAGACCGGCATGTTCCACCTTAAATTATTGATAAACTTTCTCTTATTGTCAATTGCAGGTCAAATTGACTGGCATGTCTTGCGAGGAATTCACATGATCGGTTAACCCTGCGTTGAAGCCAAACGGGTTTTCAGGCTCATCCTAAGCAGATCCTTCCGGCTTACCGTGTGTCGACACATTTTCGTGCCGACACATGTTTTGGCACGCCCGGTGGGACACCCACAATCGTCATGGCGGCTTACAACAACAATAACATCCTTATGGTGCCTTATGAAGACCTACCTGATGGAGATAAAGATGTCATCAGGAAAGCTATAGAAGAATTTTAGAATAAGTGTTTGTTGTCCTACACCAAGACACATGACAATAAAATTGTTTAGAAATATCCACTACTGAGAGTTCTGTTGCATGGGCAGACAGATGTAGATGAAGCTAAAGACAGGCGTTTCTTCGTAGAGGTTGTAAACAAGTCTGTTCATGATGGCATGTCGAATCATAATGAAGCTTTCTTGAACACATTCCACAACACCATGAAAGAGGTGTTTCATGGGTTTCTAGTTGATCAGGTTGGGCCAGCTTATTACAACATTCCACATTCGTCGACTTAGGGGACTAATCAAGCCGGTACTAGCCATCAAAAAGCAACACCAGCTAGTAATGATGATGTCTAGGTAGTTCAGAGCTCATCTGAGCAAGTTCAAGGTGCTACTACTAATCAGATACAATATAATCCTGTATTGTCAGAACAGCATGTGCAACAGCCAACGGGGCAAGTTCAGAATCAAATGGTCAATTTTGGCACATTAGGCCAGATGCCGTCATCGACTCAAAGAATAGCACCATCAGTTCAAAGGATTCGTAGAGATATAGATCCTAATATCTATAACCAGAGACTTCAAGCAGCAAACCAGCAAAGGACCCAGCAGATAGAGATTCCACAAGGGTATCATTATGGAACAGATTACAACACCCTTCACATGATTCCAAATCTGGGGTATCAAGGCACCTGAAATTTTAATCCACAGATGGGTCAGCAATTGCAGAGAAATCCAAATTCAAATACTGATGAGTTGTTGCTTAGAGTGACCGAGATGATGAAGAATCAGTTTGGTTTGAAGCCAAAAGGGCAGATCTTCTCATACAAATGCCCATATCCAGAATGGTATGATTTGGTCGCTCTTCCTGCAAATTGCAGGCTTCCGGAGTTTGCTAAGTTCACTGGCCAAGATAGCACAAGCATAATAGAACATGTCAATCGGTATCTTACACAGTTGGGCGAAGCATCCATTGAAGAGGCCCATCGAGTTTATTTCTTCTCCTTGTCCCTGTCAGGGCTAGCCTTCACTTGGTTTTCATCACTGCCAGTTAACTCCATTGCTAATTGGGCTGACCTAGAGAAAAAGTTTCATACATATTTTTATACTAGGACAGGAGAATAGAAGTGTCGGATACCATAAAAAGGGGTACCCTAAGCAAGAGCCGAAAAGATTGCTTAAACCTTGCAAAAATCAAAGCCAAAAGACTACCGCCAGGTCTCTGTAGAATTCTTCGATTCGCTCGAGGCCTTGCGCCGAGGCCTCATACGAAAGGCCAAAAGCGCCCTGCCGAGGCCCTCTCGTCGAGACCGTCTCGCCAAGGCCTCACCCTGAAAGGCCTCGGATGGGATGCCAATTCTCCGATTCGCTCGAGGCCGGGCTCGGCAAGCATACTCATAACCTCCGTCCCGACCAAACTCCTCTGACGAAACGTCACGTCCAGATTAATGTGCCCAACTACTCTCACAAACATCAGCCGCACTCAGGTACAGTATGGGCAGAACGACCAATGGGACAGGGGACCAGGCGCAACAGGGGTTACCTACCACTGTGCTCATCACTGTGCTACCTAACCCCTGTGCCAAGGACAAAGCAGCATGGAAGGTCAAGTCCATGTCCCTGTAGTCTCGGAAACCGCAGGAGAGCCCAACTGCTCGCTCTACGCCTCGTCTGAGACCCCCCGGCAGGGTCTCAGACGTACTATTCCTTCTCCGCCTCGGCCGAGGTCGGGCTCATCCCGCATCCTCATCGTCTCCACCTCAACTGCCCCTCTGGCGGGCTGTCCCATCCGTGTAAGTACCTCTGGTTGCACCTACGTCAGCCACGATTGGCAGGGCATAGCAACAGGGGCGATGGGACGACGGTCAAATCTCCTTTTTTACCATTCCCCACTGACGGTGCAGGGACTACCGTGCTTTGCGGACACACGCCCTGCACTTTTCCACCTAAACCGGGTACAACGCTGACCACCGAGACCGCCACATCGTACTCAAGTCACCTCCTAGGCCTCGGCAAATCAGGCCTCGGCACGGTCGGCCACAAACACCTGCCGGGCCTCGGCGAACCACCAAGTCAAAAATTCACAAGGCACGGCATGTCACCTATAGAGGAGGCCATGCTGACTAAATGTCAACGAGGACCCCTATGACTTCAACAGCCTCAGGCATGGCTGGCATGACGCACCAGTGATCAAGTACCAATTGCCATTCCCGACACTGTGCTGCTACAAGAATAGGCCACAGTACTGGATCTTCCTTCCTCGCTAAGGCTCCACGTGTAGCTCTCTCATGTACTCCTGGCTCCCTCCTTGTGGCTATAAAAGG
The DNA here is from genome assembly GCA_904845875.1 of Miscanthus lutarioriparius. Taxonomy (NCBI): domain Eukaryota; kingdom Viridiplantae; phylum Streptophyta; class Magnoliopsida; order Poales; family Poaceae; genus Miscanthus; species Miscanthus lutarioriparius. The sequence goes on from CAJGYO010000005.1 coordinate 78,162,375, forward strand.
AAGCAGCCAGGGCCATTTCTAGGGATCGAGACCACGCCGGCCCTCACGCGCAAAACACACTCACTCAATTCACGCACGCTCCCACGCTGCCTGAGAGCAATGACTCAAGCAGCCCGCACCACTCCACGCCGAGACCTGGGACTAGCTCTCTCTCTCACCCAGCTTGTAACCCCCTACTACAAGCACTTCGATGCAAAGAATACAAGATCGATCTCCTAGACTGGACGTAGGGCACCGATTGCCTGAACCAGTATAAACCTTGTGTCTCTTTGCATCACCATCCGGGATTAGGGGCGCGCAGTTCACATTTACTGGTTGGTTGAGGACCCCCGGTCCGAAACACCGACAAGAAGATTACCGATTTGACAACTATAAGGCATAGAGCTAATCTATCAGGCACCGAGTTTCTTCAGAGGTTCCAAGAGACTAGAAATTTGTGCTTCTCATTGAACTTGACCGATGATCAACTTGCTACTTTGGCCGTTCAAGGAATGTTGCCAACATGGAGAGAGAAGCTGTTGGGACAAGAATTTGATAACTTGGGTCATTTGGCTCAATGAGTGGCAGCGCTCAATAGGCAATTCTAGAATATGCGTAGAGATACCAAATTCCAGAAAAGTACCACAATGGCCGAAGCCTATAATCCATATTCAATCGATGACGACTATGAGGACGACGAAGAAGAAGAGGTTGCTATGGATGAATGGAATTGGGGTAAGAAGACAGTAATGGTGCCAAATCCTTGGGGAAGTGGAGTCGAAGAGAGCTATGACTTCGACGTCACAAAATCAGACAAGCTCTTTGATTTCTTGCTTGAGAAGGGATAGATTAAGTTGCCCGATAATCATGTTATGTTGCCTCCTGATCAGTTAAAGAATAAGAAGTTCTGCAAATTTTACAACACCACTTCTCAGTCTACTAACGAGTGTAGAGTTTTCCGACAGCATATACAGAGGGCTATTCAGCATGGAAGGCTCAAATTTGATACGCCTCGAAAGATAAAAGTTGATGATAATCCTTTCCCAAGAGATCAGAACATGGTTGATGCTAGGCTGCTCAAAGGGAAGGCTAAAGTCCTAACATCAGTTAGATCAAAAGAAACTAGAACAGTCGATCCTAAAATGCAAATATCGGCTGATGAATATAGAGAGGTTAGAAGGCGTCGTGGCCAACAAAAGAGCTGATATGAGCAGGGAGAAGCATCGAAGGATGGGGCAACAAGGCCGCGTGTTACATCTCGAATTTTGTTAAATAAATGGCAGCGGCAAAAGGAAAAAGATTATTAGTGTTGGTTAGAAGAGCAAGAAAACCAGCATCAACATGAAAAAGAGAGGTATGGAAGAAAGCAAGTTGAATAATATTGGAATTGTCCTTTCTTCAGACATTGCTGGAACGAAGGTTTGAAATTGCCTACCTGAAATAACTGTCCGGAGTGCAGCGAGCAATATTGGGAGTTTAGGCAATCTCAAGCCAACTGTCGGTCTATCCATGCTCAAGATGAGTATCATCATAATAACATGGATCGGCGCTTTAAAAATAGAAGTGTTCATGATCGGCTTGGAAAGCGAGTTGTCGATCAAAACTGGGCTAATTATGAAGAAGAAAGTAATGAGGAAGAATATGTTTGGTAGGAAGGCCAATGGTGTCCAGGAGGTCTGACAAGAAGCCAGAAAAGAAGGGTGCAACGCCTAAGGAACAGAGAGCTAGAATTAGTCTCAGATATCTGGTAGACCTCAAGTGTGGCGTGCTAAACGAACAGCCGATAGATGGCAACCATCGGCTAATATTCAAATGGCTTTTCTATTGCCATCAGAATTCAGAGCTCCAGCAGATCAAGAAGTTTACTCAGATTTCGATGAATCAGAGTATGAGGAGATAGTTGCCAAGTTAACAGTTACACAGCAGGCTATATTCGATAAGACAGTCAAACATCGGCACTTAAAGGCTTTATATGTAAAAGGTTTTGTTGATGGGAAGCCAATGAGCAAGATGTCGGTGGATGGATGTGCTTTTGTCAATCTTATGCCTTACACCACTTTTCATAAGCTTGGCAAAGGGCCAGGAGATTTAATTGAAACTGATATGATGCTTAAGGATTTTGGGGGTAATGCGTCTAAGACCCGGGGCAATGAACGTTGAATTGACAATCAGAAGTAAGACTTTGCTCACCACATTCTGCGTCATTGATGGAAAAGGGTCATACAGTTTACTCCTTGGTCATGATTGGATTCATGCAAACTGTTGTGTGCCATCAACCATGCATCAGTGTTTGATTCAATGGCATGGAGATGATGTCGAGCTAGTTCGTGCTGATGAATCTGTGAGTATCGCAATAGCCGATCCAGTATTTTGGGAGCTAGAAGACTTTGAGTGCTTTTCTGGCAAGTTATGGGATAGAGGCTTCATTAAGATCAGTAATGAAAGCCAACAGCTGATCCAAGCAGTCGGCTTCGAAAATTCATTTTAATGGATAATCCAATAGATGGTATAGATGGTAAACTAGGACATGGCTTTACATCGGCTGATGAATTAGAAGAGATAGATATTGGTTCTGGAGATAGGCCTAGGCCGACGTATATAAGTACCAAGTTGAATCCCGAGTATAGACAAGAATTAGTTGATTTATTAAAGGAATTTAAAGATTGTTTTGCTTGGGAATACTATAAGATGCCTGGTCTAGACCGATCGATTGTTGAACATCGGTTGCCAATCAAACCTAGATATCGGCCGTTTAAACAAGCTCCGAGGAGATTCAACCCAAACGTTCTTGGTGATATCAAAAAGAAGACTGAGAGGTTGCTAGAAGCAAAATTTATTCGACCGTGCCGATATGCAGAATGGATATCAAATGTTGTTCCTTTATATAAAAAAAATGGGAAGTTAAGGGTTTGCATCGATTTTAGAGATCTGAACAAAGCTACACCCATGGATGGTTATCCGATGTCGATAGCTGATATGTTGGTAGATGCAGCAGCCGGGCACAAGGTTATTAGTTTCATGGACAACAATGCTGCATATAACCAAAATTTTATGGCTGAGGAAGACATAGCAAAAATAGCTTTTAGATGCCCTGGTGCAATCGGTTTATTTGAATGGGTTGTGATGACCTTTGGTTTGAAAAATGCCGGTGCAACTTATCAGAGGGCAATGAATTATATTTTTCATAAGTTGATCAGCAGGATTGTTGAAATTTACATTGACGATGTGATGGTAACATCCAAAGGGTACAAGGAGCATCTAGCTGATTTGCGGGAGACTTTAGAGTGCACAAGAAAACATGGTCTAAAGATGAATCCTAATAAGTGTGCCTTTGGAGTATCAGCTGGACAATTCTTGGATTTCGTGGTCCACGAGAGAGGAATCGAAATTGGTTAAAAGAGTATGAAAGCAATTGATGAGGCAGTATCCCCGACTACTAAAACAGAGTTATAATCTTTGCTTAGTAAGATTAATTTTATCAGGAAGTTTATTTCAAATTTGTCAGAAATGTTCTGCCGTTTTCTACCTTGTTGAAGTTAAAAATGATCAAGAGTTTAAGTGGAGTGACGTACAACAAAAGGCGTTCGAGGACATAAAAGAATATATGAAATATCCACCTGTGCTGGTCCCTCCTCAGCAACGTAAGCCTTTTAAGTTATACATATCGGCCGATAACCAGACAATTGGATCGGTCCTGATGCAAGAGTTCGAAGGGAAAGATCGAGTTGTTTTCTATCTCAATAGGAGGCTTCTGGATCTAGAGACAAGATATTCTCTCATCAAAAAGTTATGCTTATGCTTATATTTCTCTTGCATTAAGTTACGACATTACTTGTTGTCGGCTGAGTGTACAGTTGTCTCCAAGACTGATGTGATCAAGTACATGCTATCAATGCCAATATTAAATGAAAGAATGGGAAAGTGGATTCTTGCGTTGTTAGAATTTGACTTGAGGTACGAATCGGCTAAAGCAGTCAAAGAGCAAGTAATAGCCGATTTTGTCACCCAGCATCATAAGCCAAGTGTTGGCTATGTGGAGCCGGTACCCTGGACGTTGTTCTTTGATGGGTCATCATGCAATCAAGGTGGTGGCATTGGTGTTGTTATTATTTCACCTCGAGGGGCAAGTTTTGAGTTTGCTTTTCTAGCTGAACCAATGATTACCAACAACCAGGCAGAATATGAAGCTATTCTTAAGGGGCTTCAACTTCTTCGTGAAGTAAAAGCCGAGGCAATTGAAGTGTTTGGAGATTCACCATTAATTATTAATCAGTTGATCGGCCTATATGAATGCAAAGAAGATACTCTGAGGGGATATTATGATGAGTGCCAAGGGTTGCTCAAGGAATTTCCTCATGTCTCTCTTCAACATATTCCAAGAGCACAGAATCAAGAAGCTAATCATTTAGCTCAAAGTGCATCAGGTTATCAGGTGTCTCAAGAGGTCTTAAGTAGTGAAACCTCGAATAATGATTGGAGAGTTGAAATAGCTGATTACCTTAGGAATCCATCATAGAAAGTTACCAGGAAGCTGAGGTACAAATCGACTAAGTATGTTTTACTAGATGATCAGCTATATTACAAAACAGTCGATGGGGTGTTGCTTAAATGCTTAAATCAAGAAGAAGCTAAGGTGTTGATGGGTGAAGTACATGAAGGGATATGTGGAGCTCAACAATCGGCTTATAAGATGAAATGGATTATTCACAGGACTAGATATTTCTGGCCAACAATACTGGAAGACTATTTTGAATATTATAAGGGGTGCCAAGACTGTCAACGGTTTGGTAATGTTCAGAGATCACCCGCATCGGCTATGAATCCAATAATCAAACCATGGTTGTTTCGAGGTTGGGGAATTTATCTAATTGGCCAGATTTTTCTGCCTTCAAGTAAAGGACATAAGTTCATATTGGTAGCAACGGATTACTTCACTAAGTGGGTTGAGGCAATTCCTTTGAAGACGGTAATCTCAAAGAACATGGTTGATTTTGCCAAGGAGCATATTATGTATCATTTTGGGATTCCTCAAACTATCACCACCAATCAAGGGACAATGTTCACATCAGAAGAGTTTGGAGATTTTGCTGCCAGTATGGGAATTAAGCTACTAAATTCTTCTTCTTACTATGCTAAGGCTAATGGCCAGGCAGAGGGGTCCAATCAGATTATGATTAATCTGATAAAGAAAAAGATTGAGGAGCAGCCAAGGAAGTGGCATTCAACGCTTAATGAGGCATTATGGGCATATAGGATGGCCTATCATGGATCGATTAAAACATCGTCTTATGAACTTATGTATTTTCATAATGCAGTCCTTCCTTAGGAAATTCAAACTGGATCGAGACGTGTCACATTGCAAAATGATTTATCAGCCGAAGTCTACAAGAATCTTATGATAGATGACTTAGAGGACTTGAGTTGCCATCGGCTGCGTGCTCTTGAGAATATCAAAGCCAATACACTGAGGATTGCAAAGTATTACAATAAAAAGGTCAAGGACAAACAATTTTCTGAAGGAGACTTAGTCTGAAAAGTAAAATTGCTGATCGGGTCAAAGGACAACAAGTTTGGCAAATGGTCGCCTAATTGGGAAGGACCTTATCGGATTAAATGTTGTGCGCCTGGCAATGCTTATATTTTGGAAACGCTGGGAGGAGGAGAAGAGTTTGACAGAGCAATCAATGGAAAATATCTAAAGAAATATTATCCTAGCGTTTGGATTAATACTTGACAGCCGATTTGTTCGATCATCGGCTCTAATAGCCGATACCAGAAGGGTGTCGCCTCTAGTTCAAAAATAAACCCGAAGGGGAAAAGCTGGTATGATATGTATCGCCTATAAGAGCAAAACAAACATGGATAAATTGATGCATGGAACATGAAGTACGAGGCAAAAGAGAAACCACTTAAAACGAAGAGATTGTTTGCTAGTGTCACCTATTACAAGCTAAAGGCTAGAAAACACTTTGTTCACTATGTCATCGGCCTGGGAAGTAAGGGATACAGAGTTAGCGGCGTCGAAGAAATCCTCAACCAGGTGCTCATGATCCCTAGGGTGTTCTGTGGCTGGAAAACCATGGGGAAGAAGCCGAAGCTCGTGGCCAGAGCGGGCTTGCGCAGCAGCCAACGCCATAGCAGCACCATGATGAACGCCATGAAGAGCGACCTCTCTGACACGGTTCGGGATGTCGTGCAAGCGAACCACCGGAACGGCGCCCCTGGCATTGACAAATCCTGCCACGTACTCAGCAGCTGATCAGAGGCTTTCCAGCTAAGCCGATAGATCTAAAAAGATTCAAGGGAGGGATGATCAAGATCTTGAAGATAAAATTAAGAAGAGATTGAAAGTTGTGGTAGGCATCTCACCCATGATTCTGGCCTCATCCTTGGCCAACCTATCCTCCACCGGGTCGGCCTTGGAGGGTGATTGGCATCGAGCCATGGATAGAGCTGATTCTGTGATGGAGAGGTAGTCGGCGAGCTTCTGGCCAGCTCGATCGATGGAGGCAATCAGATCAATGTTGTCGATCCACCTCCTCGGGTAGCAGGGGAGCTGGCGGTAGGTTGTTAATGAAGATGACCCCAGAAGTTGAGTGGAGTCGGCCCTATGCTCCGGGATGGTGGGAGCATCCCGGGTTGCACCCTCCTGATGATGAAGATGCCAACGTGGTGGCACAGACCTGTTGAAGGCCTCCTCAATAGACCTCTTGCTGTTCTCCATGCCTTCAAACCTATGGGAGGGTAGAATCACACCAAAGATATAGAAGGTTTAGGACAAAGCAGGTTGTTTTTCGATCCACAGTCGTGGCCCGTATATATAGCCCGGGAGGTGAGAAGATAGGCTTCGCTGGGGTTATGGAATTAAAGTCAGATATGGAAACGGATCGACACTCCGAAAATTCAAGGGATGGATCACGAAGAGACAACAGATTCGGACTTATTGCTTCCCATAATTACAAAATATTGTGGGATTGATACGAAAGGTTTACATTGACTGGCGATCAGCCCACCAAGACTTCTTTAGATTGAAGGGAGTCTGGATCCCCACAAGGCTAAAGGTCATCATGGACCAAGTCACATCGGCCTGTTGATAAAATTGCATCAGGGGAAGGGGAAAGGACACCTACTTAAAAGATGCCCATATACCCAATGATTTCTCGGTGACTGGGAAACAATGGGAAAGAAAGCTGCCTACTAAAAAATGCCCATTTCTTGGTGGTCGGGAAACCGTGGGAAAGAAGTCTGTGGTTTTCTCAACGGGCATTTGATGAAGCGAACAAGAGAAAGGTGTCCACACATTTTAGCCCTTGCAAACACTAGAACAGCTCTGCGATCATGGTGAGAAAACTCAGGTGATGTCATAAGAATTCTTCTAACCATAGTAGTTGATCCTCTTGCTCGACAAAGCGCTAAAATGAGCGACACAATCACCCTATGCACAAGAATTCTTCTAACCACTCAAGATCCTCATAGCAAACAATTAGACCATGGAGGGTTCGACGGAGCCAAGGGCACTCGAGGAAGCAAGCAGAAGATAAACATAACTGAGTTGTTGAGTTGCTCTCGCCAGAGTCGGATAGACATTTTATAGTCGGCCTGGAAAAATGGATCCAAGCGCCCATGCTCTCCTAAAGTTTTGAAGCATGGGCTCATAAGCTGGCAAAGACGATGACAGATAGTAGACCCTAGATCAAGATTCTTGACCCATGACTATGGACCTATCGGAGGCACAGTCATGGAAATTTTGGAATAAAATTACTTTTATCCCAAAATTAGGGGGCATGTGTTTACACCGAAATTTGGGAAAAGGAATACGGGAACTCAAAGCTTCCAAGATCGTGTCATCAAGGAATCGATTGCATAAAGGTTGATATCAGCTGATTCAAATACATCACTGGAATATGCTCTCTTTAGATGACGCCAGCAGATAACGACAAAAGCTACGGTTGGCGTCGGGAGAAACATGTCGGGCTCTATAAAAAGGGAAAGATTAAAGTCCAAGTTATCTTAAAATAGGAATGTTTTCTCTTATGCCAAAGATTGTAATGAGTCGTGCGTAAGTAGGTTTCATGCTTAGATTCTGAGTATAAATATTGGACCCCGGCTATTGTAAAGATCATCCAATCAATCAAATAAAATTTACTTTTTTCGGCTCCGTGCCAACCCTTAGGAGTAGGAGTAGAGTAGATCTCGGCGAGTTCTTCAACAAGCAGGGCTGCATCGATCCGACCGACCTCCGGCTTGTCTGTAAGTACCATCATGGCTTATACTTTGGATTGTATGGCTGTATCGATCCGGTCGACCTCCACTGTGAACTCTAGTATAAGCTAGTTATTGACTCTTGTCTAGTTCAAGTACGGCTGCATCGATCCGATCGACCTCCACTGCTCGAACTAGATTAAGGTCAAGTTATCGGCTCTACCTAAGGGTGGCATCCTTCGGATAGATTCATTAAGTTACCGATCTTGCTGATGTTCTTACTGTCATTAGTTTGCAGCAACATCAATTTGCTCGGTCGAGGTCGATCTAGATCGGCCTCATATCCTTTTAGTCCATCATTTGCTTTGTCACAACATGATGATTCTTACTCTAAGCAACGGATTATGTTTCATCGGCTGTTCTATTTTGATCTTGATCGTGCATAGTATGTGGTTAAGGCGTGTATGATCTTGAAGAGGTTTGCTAGTTATTTAAATCTGGTCTATAGTTCGCTATTATGGCTGTAACGATCCGGTCGATCTCCACTGATGGCACTATAGATTTGGACGATGCGAATTAGTAGATTTGTTCTCGATTAGGCGTGACCTTAACTGTTTGCTATGCCTGCATCGGCTAAATAGCCGATCGCCTATGCTTTAACGCCTACAGTGTGCGTCCATGATTCTATTGAGCATGAATAGATCTGTGTACTTTAAGGGTTTGATTTGTTGTCTTTATCACGGCTGCATCAATCCAGTCGAACCCCACTATTAGAGATGGTAGGTTAAGTCTGATGGGTTCATAGGTTTGTTCGCGTGAAATAGTCGATTGTTCACACGTTGTAGTTCCTTTTCACACGAATTGGCTATTTTAGCCGATTCGCCTGAGCCTTCACATATAGCATGTCTATCGGAAAGCCTGTCGAAGTATAGATGGTTTTACGGATTCTAAGGTTTTAGTTTGTTATTATCATCATAGCTGCTATCGATCTGATCGAACCTCACTGTTGATGGTAACAGATTAGATTTAGAGCGTTTGTAGGTCCATTTGTATTAGACAGACAATTTATTTGCATGCTATATCTTTTCTCGATTAGATTCATCGGCTCAATGATTCACACTGGTAATATCCACCTAGCTCAAGATTTCACTTACATCTGTGGGTATTGTATTTATCAACATAAAATCAATCGTGATCTATAAGCTTTACTATCCGTAACAGCCGATTTCTGTGCGTATCGGCTATTTAGTTGATTTTCTCGTTTGGCTGCTCCCGAAGCGGCACACTTGGAACTGTCTGGGTAAAGACCGGCATGTTTCACCTTAAATTACTGATAAACTTTCTCTCCTTGTCAATTGCAGGTAAAATTGACTGGCACGCCTCAGGAGGAATTCATAGGATCGGTTAACCCTGCGTTGAAGCCAAGCGAATCTCCGGGCTCATCCTAAGCAGATTCTTTTGGCTTGTCGTGTGTCGACACATTTTCGTGCCGACACATCCTTGGATTTTCCCTTATGTCTCATAGGAATTCGAGTTATGAGATGATGTTGAATTTGGAGGCTCTAAAGTTTTCCTAAGATCAGCATCAAGGAAAAGGTCATCCTTTATTTCAAAGGGGCATGTGAAAGGATGGGTTTCATCATCCCTGGAAGTGTGATGTTTTCCCTTAATGGGAGGTTCTGTGGCAACCAAATCATAGGAAGGATACGAAGGAATTTTGGATTCGGTTGTGCGTGCCTCCTCTTGTTTGTCGGGGCCTAACTCAACTGTTTCTTCAGGAAACTCATCATAAATGCTAGAGTAAGGGGTGTTTTCAAGAATTTTCTTAAGAATGGCTTTCCCCTCACCAATGGTTTTGTGTGTGAACAAGCCTCCAGAAGATATGTCAAGGTGAAGAGCAGCTTTCTTGCTAAGACCAAGATGGAAATGATGTAGAAGGACGTGGTCAGGCAAGGAAAGGTTTGGACCGGAATTGATAAGGCTTATGAATAGTTGACAGTAGTTAACACTCATCATAAACCATCAATATAACTTGTATAAATGAATGAATATGATCACCAACATAGGTTTAGAGGTTTAAACTAATAAATTCCACAAGTTTTGTTGAATCTGTGTTTTCAGGTTATATATTTAGGAAACAGGCAAGGTGGACCAAATCGTCAGAGCAAATCACGATCATCCGTGGACCTCCAATCTACCGTCCAAAGCAAATCACCATGACCCAACCCGAGAGGACACAGGGTGGGGCTGGCCGGCCCCACCTATAGGCCGACCAGACTATGGGCCCTGCCTATCAGTCTTCACTTCGTACATCCATTTCCCACCGCCTCTAAGGTTCAATCTCCGCCATGGATTAAGATCGGTTTGATTCGAGAGTCAAGATTTGATGTTGCCATGGATTCATGGGCCCATAGGACTCCTGGTACACCCTATAAAAGGACCCCCTACCTCCTCTAGAAGGGCATCGATCTTCAACTTGATCAAGAGCCACCACAATTATCTGAGAAGATCAACCAAAGAGAATAGAATAGATCTCCAGTACGGCAGTACCTCAAAGCTTAGTATAGTTTAGCTAGTAAGATTAAAGTAGAGTTGGGCTACTGCTCAGGATTCTGGATTTGTCATCTGGATGCTGGTTTACCCATTGTATCCTTTATATTTCATATCTTGTTCATGACTTTATTCTTAATCTATATTATGTTTCTATCATGTTCTTAGTTTGCTTTGGTAGTATGCTTGATATAGTTATAGTAAACACTAAGTTTGTGCATAGGATCACAAAGCGCTTAACCCAGTACTTGAGTGGGTTAAGTGGCCGACATTATGTAAGCATGGTGCTTATACTTTGTTTACCTATGGATACACCCTACATTCTGGATCATGTGGTAGATCTCAAGGGTGACAGCCTCGTTGAGTCCTTTGTAGTCCACCTCCCATTTGTAGGTCAAGTAGGACCCAGTTACGAAGGAAGTCAAGCTCTGTTCTTGATCTTCCTTAGTAATATCCCTTATGTGTAGATGAAGAGTTAATTATGCTATAAATGAGAGTATATATGCCTTTGTGTACATAGACTTGATATATAGGAATGACTTAGGAATCTTTATCTCTTGTATTATTACTTAGTCTAGCTATACTACATTTATGAGCATCTATTTCTATCTCTGGATTATTATCATTGCCATGCACTTATCATTCATATATTATTTGGCTTACCCCTATTCAGAGTAAGTGTTTAGTTAATGATCTCATCATAAGTATATATATATCAATAACCTCTTAAGCCACCGCTCCTCCCTATGGTAAAATATAAATAACGATACCTAGAATACTCTCGGGTGAAGTGCTAAAATGGTATATCTGTGCGCTTGCAGAAATTCTATATCTTTTAAGTCACATCAAAATACCAAAAGTATTCCTTAGTATCATTATTAGTAGTGATGCTAAGAAATACCAACAAACATTTCTAGCGCCGTTGCCGGGAAGGGCACAAGCTAAAATAATACTTATTGATGAATCATAACTAAGCACCACTGCTCTAGAAAGCTTACCCTTCTTTTTATTTGTTCATATCTTCTACTGGGTATTACAGGACTGGTTTTGATTCACCAACAAATACCATTGAAAATTCAGAAGCTTACACTCAAAAGAACAACACAAAGCTCATTAGGCCAAGCTTCCTAATCAGAATCAAACCAATCAAGAGGGAGCTCGACACTAGTTTCTGAAGCTATGGCTGACAAGACACTGCACAAATTCTCTGCTCCAAGCACTGAAAACATCCGCACTGGACCAACACTTAAAACCAAGAAAATTGAGTTCGAACTTATGCCAAGCCTCATCAACATGGTGCAAGCTAGCCCATTCAGCGGAAAGGCACATGAAGACGCTAGTGCTCATCTCTAGAATTTCCTGGAGATTAGTAGCACAGTCACAGTCAAGGACGTCGCCCACGATATCATACTACTTCACCTATTTCCATTTTCTCTTATGAGAGAGGCGAAGCAGTGTTCTATATCAACAAAGATGACATTGACGCATGGGCAAAGTGCTCAAAAGCCTTTCTAGCAAAATTGTTTCCTATAGGCAAAACCAATGCCTTAAGAGGAAAAATCTCTAAGTTCCAGCAACAGAAAGGTGAAACCATTCCATAAGCATGGGAATGTTTTCAAGAATATATTTCAGATTGTCCTCATCATGGGGTGGAGGATTGGTTGCTTATGCAAGGTTTTTATCATGGATTAACTAAGAAGGCTTATGAACAACTCGATGCTGCTGCTGGAAGAGCATTTATGTCACCCACCATTGATAAAGCCAAAGCACTCATGGAGAAGATAGCCTCTAACCAAGGCTGGTTTCAAGGCAACATCCAACATTGCAAGAAGAGCGAAGAAGTCAAAGAAGAGGTGTGTGCATTATCTACCAAGATGGACGTATTACTAAACTGGCTCAAACATCAAGCCAATTACAAGAAAGATTGATAAGCCATCTAGGACACTTATAATTCACAAGATGTATGCGACATCTGTGGAAACATTGGGCATTCGGGGAATAAATGTCCTGAAACACAACAGGATGTGAACTTCATCATCAACGATTCTAGTTCATAGCAACAAAGACAAGGATGGGCCAACAACAACAATAGTCAAATTACCAATGTAAGTACCCAGGTAACGACTATAATTCGTTCAATCCCAATCAACCATCCTTAAGAGATTTGATCTTTGAACATGCTAAGATTAATGAGAACATTTATAAAAAGCTTGCTTCCAATGATAAGGGTTTAGAAAATATAAATACTAAAATGGATAGTTTTTCTTCTGCTATAAAGGACCAACTTTTCTATAATAAAAAGTTAGAGTCACAAATAGCTCTGCTGGCCGCTGCACTGCCTTTTGCCACTAACCCTAAAAAGGTTAACGCCATAACCACAAGAGGTGGCAAGTCTACGTGTGATCCTCCATATCCAACGAGGACAGGTAAAGCACTAGTAGTACAGGAAGAAAAGAAAGATGATGAAGTTGAAGAAGTTAAGCCACAAGAACAGGAGATCCAACATGACTTTCACGAGACCAACTTCCTACCATTCCCTTGCAGAAATAAAAAATCCAAGGTGGAAGAGCAGTTTGGTAAGTTTGTAGAGGTAATTCAAAAGTTATATATCAATATCCCTCTGCTAGATGCTATATAGGTACCTACCTATGCAAAGTATCTCAGAGACATTCTAAACAACAAGAGACCTCTACCCACCACTGAAGTAGTAAAGCTAATGGAGGAATGTAGTGTGGCCATCCTGAACACATCACCTATAAAGAATAAGGATCTAGGATGCCCCACTATTGATTGTGTCGCAGAACCAACCAATTTATAAGAGTACAAGTACAATGACAGCCCGCAAGTGGTCGCACTGTCATACTTGAACCCATATAAACCCGGTAGTCCGTCGAGTACCACGACGGGTCTCGATAAATGATTTACAACAACCAAGATCATACATGATTCAACATACATGCCACATATTACATAAAGTTCGCAGATACATTTCTCCATCAGAGTACGAATAAAAGTTATTACAAACCGAGTTTGATAGATAAAAGCGGAAGCAAATTAAGTTTGAAAGTAACGTTTCCAACATAGTTTAGTACAGTGCCAAGATACGATCACGGTCCACAAAAGCATGTAGAAGGATTAATAAGAAGCATGCCCAAGGCTTACTCCTCATGCACAGCGGGATAGAAGCAACTCTTGCAATAACCATGATATACAGTGCCATCTGCAACATGGGAAATAAAACCCTGAGTACGAGAAGGTACTCAGCTAAACTTACCCGTCATAAACCAGAAATAAAATGACTCCAAGGATTATGCAAGGTTGTAAAAGTGGAGATAGCTTGACAACATTTTGCATAAAAGCAATTGACTTATTGTACAATTAGGATTCCTTTATCAATTATTTATAACTATCCATCTCTAGATTAGCAACTATCCTGTGCCAAACATGTAGTATATCCATTTAAAAGCATACAATAGTAACCATAGCAGGTATTGTAATTCCATATTCATTTGAACCATCATGTTCCATAACACAGTTACTACGATGTTGGGACTAGCCAAGTTTCTCACTATCCGGGAGAGACGGCGATTCGAATCGATTTCAACTAGCTAGGAATTTATTCCTAACACAAACCCAGGTCTACCAGCCACGATAGCCTTAGGTCACCTTTGGTATAACTCAGGTACACATTTCGCGGGTCCGTACAGCGCCGCACAATCTGGGACACTAGATGCCAGGACGTTCAGGCCTAGCCTGCCCTTGGGCTCAGTCTGATCGCCCCCCGCAAGGAGCGCACAACAAAACGGGTCCCGGCCTGAGTTGAATTACTCGACTTCGCGGTCGGAACGAGTTATCCGGCCAGCTAAGTGATAGGCATGCGTTCAATCTTGTCAGAAGCGCCAACAACGGTACGGTCCTTAATCGACACAGACGGGGATAGATTCACACCCAAGACCTCCATGTCTTGTTGCTTCTCTATCGACATCCCGCCCGGTCTCCATTTACATTAACCATGGTTCTTTTCCACGATAGCAATTATAACCAACCGTGCTCCGATATCCACCTATATCTCATAGGTGACAGGAAATCACCCGACTTCTACCGGTCTAAGCATGGCTAAGCATGTGTTCGATCCTGGACCTATACCGGTTAAAGGTGTAATAGCTGGACAAGGAATGTATATGCATCAAGTGGTTTCATTCAACTCTTATAACCTAATGCATCAATCATAAGTACTTAAGTAATCATTTGTAAAATACTGGGAGACTTAGAATGCTCCGGGGCTTGCCTCGCAGAAAGGAAGTAGGGCGATGATTAGGACACTCCGGAAGCTCTTCAGGATTCTGCTCTACGCCTTCGGGAGCTGCGGCTTGCGGATTCTCCGGTGGGTCCCCTTCCTCTGCTTCTTCGAATTCCAGCAACGTTATTTCTTCCTCCGATCCTAGATGCATGAATATGGCATAAGTATTACGAATGCATATATGTTATCAAGTGCATCATGTTTATTAAGTAGGTGCATATCTCTTCTCGATTATTTAATTACTACTTCCACAATGCATCTACTATATCACGAAACAACAGCTACTTGTTTTACTCATAATAGGAGTTCTACTAATCCAAATGCAGTGATCCTAGACTTTCTGGAAAGCTTATCGAATTATCTACGACTTTGTTATTAACCATTTTTACAGCAAACCTCATCTCTATCATGCAACTTAGCAAACTCCAGAATCTGTCCGGAAACTATTCCAATTCGTATTATAAAGTAACAATACTTCTACTTCATATAAGTATTCAAATATTTACGACCAAAAGTCTACCAGCAGTTTAAGCATACCAAATACATCTAAGAAAACATAATGGTGAAGCCCAAACTATTTATTTAAATGTCTTTATTATTTTATTTGAACCCCTAGGTTAAATAATAAACCTATACCAAATTTGCATCATAAATTCTCAGAAAATTACAGTGGCTTACTAGTGCTACCAATAGACTACTGTAAAAATTTCATGCCATTTTGCCAAGTAAAACAACCTATACAAAAATGACAAGGCAGCAAGGCTTGAAATAGCATAAATAGAAAACCTTAGTGAGAAGTGTCAAGCAACAGATTTCCTATTTTTCTTAGCATCCTTATGGTACTAGGATAACCTCCAACAAATTTCATGAATATTGGATTCCTAAATAATTTATAAAAATTTACACAAGGATCTCCTAATTATAAAAGAAAAATCTATAACTACAAATCTACACATGCACTCATCTTCAAATTTTTACCAGAGCTCATATATGCTAAGACTAGCTTACCACAAAAATTTCATAATTTTTGGAGCACAGGAACTCTAGATATAAAATAAACAAATTTGCACGCATTCAAAAACACATTTCAAATCCCTATTTAAATCTTCAAAAATTTCTACTGTAAATGTCAAGAACATATTTTTCCTAAATACTACACTTCCTAAGGAACACTAACAAATTTATTTCATAATTTTTGAAGCTACCAAACTGAAGATACAAAAATTACAAAACATATGAAATCTGCATTCAAAATGAACTGGCTTTAATACATGGAGTCGCTGACACGCGGGACCCACTGGTCAGTTGACCCCACCGGTCAGCGAAACAAAAACAGAGCCGGCGGCGCTACTCTACGGGCGCGGCTAGAACTCGACGGCGGCGAGTTCGCCGGCGGTGACATCTTCACCAGACGTTCTACTCGACGAGGCGCATCGTTTGCACTACTTGCCTGACCCTAACATCGACTCTAGTGATGACGGCGGCGGCCATGGCGGATCGGTGACGCCGGACGACGGCGCTACGCCGGTGATGACCTCGGTGGCTTGACCTAAAGCTCGGACGAGCACCAGTGTCCTACGGCGAACCTATCGCGCAAGGTTTCACGGTCTACGGTGGAGGGAGGTGCCCCAGCCACGGTGACGGGCGCGGCGGGGATGCTCCGGCGAGCTAGCACACGGCGCCATTGCTTACCAGGTGCGGTCAGCTAGCGCGGGTGGAGGCAGTGGGTCGCTGGGGAGCTAGTGGTGCTGCTGTGGTGACGATTGGGCGGCTCGTCACGAGCCTGCGCACGGCTATGGCCACGGCGGTGCTGCTCGGTGCTGCGGGAGCTTGGCGGCTCTGTTGTGGCGAAGAAGGAGGCCGGGAAAAATGAAATGAGGGCGCTGGGCGTTGCGGCCGAACGTTGGAGTGTTGAAGCCACGCTCAGGCGCGTCGTGGCCTACGCGGTCAGGGCAACGGCGACGCGCGGCCACCGCGACCTCCACGCGGCGCTCGGTTCCTGCCGGTGTCGACCACTGAACATTTTGATTCAGTCGATTCAGACAAGGAATGCCGAGCCTGACGACGTGTTTTGACGTTCATCTAACTGCTAATCCATAGCTCTATTGCGTAAACCATCTAAATGGAACTTGTAGACCGATGTACCATCTACAACTTTCGTTCAAGAATCTAGTTCTAATTCGCAACCGAGACGGAGTAAAATCATGCTTAAGGTCAGCTTGTCAGGCTGTCAGTGATCCAGGACTTACAAAAATTCGTTAAGTGTTGAAAGCTTGATTTTGCTGGTTTTTGTGGGACCCATTCAAGCATGTTAGAAGCTAAATCAGTCCATGACCTAAAAATAAAAGTTGTTCCTTATGTCAAACACTACAACTTTGCTTTAGTGATCTCCTCCATGCAAGGTCTCTAACACCTAGTTCAAATTTGGTCAAACATGTCACTTTTAAATGATGATACACATCAAAGCATGGCTTAATGACCTAATTACCCCTAACCATGAATATCAAAGTTGTTCATAATGATACTCTAGACATGTTCAAGCAATTTGCAAGGTCATTCAATCATTTCATGTAGTAGTCACTCATAGAGCTAGCTAGTGTAATCACATGGAGCTTAAATGTTGGTTCATGAAATGTAACCATGAATAAGGTCCTATTTGCTACCCTAGGTGTGGCTACATGTTTGTGTGACTCACATCCACCAAGTACATGTGTACACTCGTGATCATATGCATAGATACATGGAGACATGAAATAACGAGAAAAGTTGCATATGTTTAAGAAACATGCGATAACAAGCAAACGTTGCAGATGTTTCAATCTAATGTTTCAATGGTAAATGCTTGTTTATGAATGCTTGATGATCATGCTCATGTTATGCAAGTCAAGTTATGCAAGGCTAACACCCAAGGTGTTACAGATTGCTCAATAGGAAATCAGAACTTTGAGCATGCACTATGTGACCTTGGTGCCAGCGTTAGTGTCATACCCAAAGCTATCTTCGACAAGCTCAAATGTTCAACACTCTCGCCAACATCAATTTGCATGTAGCTAGCCGACCAATCGGTTCGCTACCCAGCAGGAATCACCAAAAATATCCCGGTAAAAATAAGAAATTTCTTTGTGCCAGTCGACTTTGTGGTGCTTGACATGCAGGAAGATATAAAGACACCCCTCATTCTTGGGAGGCCCTTTTTGAGCACCACAAATGCACAAATTGATGTTGGGTTGGAGAAATCCGATTCCATATCCATGGGAAGGAGGAGCTATTTGCCTTCAAGCCAAGACCAGAGCAATGCTCCAAATTGGTGTGGCACGAAAAGGAAGTACAACCAACTCAGTCTTCATCCACTGGACTAGGCCATGCACCTATGGAGAACTAAAAACACGAAGAGAAGTCTAGTTCGATGGACTCTAAATATCGAACCCTCATCGGGAGGTAAAATCGGTAGTTATCCATATTTACTTTTCCAAATTGCATGATTTATTTTTCTTTTGCATGTTTGCTTTTTGCAATATAGAAAAAATAAAATTAATACTTTTGCAAATATATGCTTAACACGTTTGTTTATATTTTGTGTCTACATTAGGATTGTTGCATAACCATTCGCATATTAAAATTCATAAATATTTTCTGTCATAAGCAAAGTACCAAGCTGGACTAGCACTTGAGAAATTTTATTTATGGTTCCTTGAGTTTGGTACAAGCTCTTATATCTAAAAAATGTGGACACATGAAGGTCCATAGCATTCAAAAGAGAGAGAGAGCTCATGATTTCTACATTTTCATCGTTCATAAAAAAAATGAGTTCCTTCTTTCTGAAAGCTTGATAGACCACAACAGTGTTTTGTTTTCCCGTCAAGTAAATGCTTCCATATTTTAATCTTATGCCTTGAAACAAGAATATTTGTGGAGTTCTCAACCCCGAAAGAACAACAAATTCCAAGGCGGCAATCACTAACAATTATTCTATTAATCCGTTCCACTAGTTTTGTTGTTCTCTTACTGAAGTTTTGTAGGATATTGAGGAATCTCAAGAACAAGCTCTCTCGAACATCATCTTCCCACACCACTAGGAGCATGTCTTCATCCCAAGTAGCTCCGACATGCAAAAGGGTGTACCATCCACAGGAATCAGGACACTTCATGAACAATCACCAACCAACATCCTGATGGAAGGACCTTCGTTGGCAATCCTACAAAGATGAAGAAAAGTACAACAAGTTGAAGCTGCGTAAGTTTTCACTTGCGAACAGGTATGATCCTCGTCTGCTGCAAGCAACAGGTATGGATGCCAAGTTTGATTTAATATTTTAAATGTTACATTGGGAAGAGTTTTGGGATGTCTCGATTTAAGTCTTCTCCTTAGTTTCGATACACAGTGTGTCGTAGACATAAACTCTGCCATACAAAGCTTTGACAACATAAAATTTTGGAAAGAAATTTCTGGGAACATTGGTTCATTTCTATCACTCCTGAACCAATGATTTTCATAACCATACATTTGCGCTTCATGCATAAATGGTTAGGGATGACGATGTTTCTCAGATTTGACACATGCACCGTTAGGATAGATGAATTAAAACTAATGTATACCACAGTCAAAAGAAAACAAGGCCACCCTAATTAAATGCATGGTTGGAAGTGTTCACTCTCGTTGGTGACATCAGGTGTACCCCTTTCGTCACTCAAATTGCCACCAACATGGGACTTTCTTTTTAATTAATGCCATAAGTTTCATCTATCACTGAGCTGCGACTTTCCATTGATTTTGACTATTTTTGGCAAGCTCGTATGCTTAAAAAGAAAGAAGATGGGAGTATTGTTACGATATACCGTGACTATACAAATGAGATTTCTTTACCTAACCAAAATTTTGGTTTGTATGCCGTGCAATCTTTAGCCTTGAATTTGCAGAAAAAGGATGCAGCAGCACGCAGGAGTGCATCTGCAAGGATGACACACACAACATACCCACAGTTCTGCACCGCTAATCCAACACCGAAGGAACCAGCATTATGCCAGTTATGCAGGAGGCTCATGGCAAGAAGCTCCAAGTGAACAGTGGCATGCAGGGAAATTTTCCTAGCAAGACCAAGAAGCAACCTCAGGAGGACATCATTCATCTTAGGAAGGATGAATGTCCTTCTCTAGCCGTGGGTACCATGGCTCTCCAGGAGACCTTCCACCACATTGACAATAGGCTCACGACCATTGATGAAAAAATAGCTGCCATGCAAGCACCTCCATGTCCGGCCACCTCATTGAGCTACCACACCAACAACCAGCTTGGGGGAGAAGGCATCCCCCATTTATCCAGCTAAGTGTTTCTTTTCCTTTGATTTGTTCTATTATATTTAGTTTCTTTCATGATTCTTAATATATATAAAAAATGCAAAAACTAAAAGCAAAATAAATAGTTATCGCTATAAATAGTAAATGAAAATGAAATAAAAAGAGTGTGTATTTAGTTTGCTTTAATTTCTTTTAAGAGCTGAATAAAATAAAAAGGGACTCTCTGGGGATAATCTCTGAAAATGGAAATGATGAATAGTTGCTCTATTGTAATTCCTTTCAAGTACCTAGTTTTCAGCCTTGAATTCTCCCAAGTTTTAGATAAGATTGTTTTGATATAAGGATTTACTCTGAACTTGAAACTCGTGGGTAGCATATGCTTGATCTAAGTCTAGGTAGTTGACGGATATGATATGAGAAGGTCTGAGCTATTGTTTATCTTGTTCTAAGTGACACTAAAATTATGGAGATTTACCTTTTGAAAAACACAAAAATGCTATATGATGAGTTCTTGTATGACAAAACTTGAATTCCTACCAGAGCCATACATGTTATTTAGGCTAGGAAAACTTCCACAGATATGCTTCTTGATTTTGCATTGAGTTTTGTCAAGCTTTGTGACCCTTATGAGAGATTTGTCATGCTCTTAAAATCAAGATCACGTACACACCACCCAAATATGCACTACTCCTATACTAGGGGTAGGCGCAAAAATATTCCATTCCATTTATATCCACCCAAAAATGTTTTACTCCTACACTAGGAGTAAGCAAAAATATGCTTGATAGGTTTTACATCCACCAAATAAATGCTACAAGTTCTTGTTGCTATCTCTCAAAGTTTTGTTGCAGAAAAGAGACGTGGGGCTATGCAAAAGTTTATGAAAAAAAGAGAAAGAAGAAGAAGAAAAATAAACACAAAAGTGTCTAAGATCTTGAAAACAATGGGTACTTAGATGCCTGCCTTAAATAAAAAGAAGATGAATAAAGATAGCCCCTGTCTTAGCAAAAATATTTCCATGCACGAGAGCTACTTCTATGCTATACAAAACTATGCGAATTAGTTACGCACGAGAGCTACTTCTATGCTATACAAGCAAGAAGGTAACTAGCAAGCTACACAAGCTAACTAATTACATGAGCAACTACACAAGCACAATATATAAATGAATAAGTAAATACAAGCTTGTGTAAAGGGATTACAAACCAATGGGATGAACATGGTCGACATGGTCATTTTTATCCTGAGGTTCACAGGTTTGCCAACACACTAGTCCCCATTGTGTCGACCGCTCACTTGGTGGTTCGGCGACTAATAGGTGTTTCACAAACCTAACCCACATGTTGGGTGCCGCAAGAACCTACCCCAAAAGTGAGGGTAACTCAATAACACGCTTTACTAGAGTTGCTCTTCGTGGCTCCCACGGGGTGACCACAATGCCTCTCACAATCACTTCTCCGGAGCTCCGAATAATCTTCTCGCGGGCTTCACAATAGAGACACAATCCACCAAGCCATCTAGGTGATGGCAATCACCAAGAGTAACAAGAAATCCCTAATCACAAAGATTTCCTAGTGCCACCAAATGCAAATCCCGAAATGCACACACACTAGGCTCTCAATCCCTCACTCAAATTAGCACCAAGCTTGAGAGGGAGAGAAAGGGGAAGAGGTGGATCTTCAATATCTCATCCACACCCACAAAGGGCTCTCAATCTCTCCTACAAATCTTGGCTCAAACGATGGGAGAGAGAGAGGAGAGGAGGAAGAACCCTAGCTTTAAAATGTGAGAATGGGGAATGAGCTAGTTGATGAAGAAGAGAGGAGGGGAGCCAACCTTATCCCCTCTCTCGCATAGGCTCCCTCAGCTAGCAGCACCCGCACTGGAATTTCTTGATGACGCCGCCTAGAAATTCTAGTGTGGGAGCAGCCCAAACGCCCCTGTTGACGAGTAGTTATCATACATATTTAACCGTTAATTAAACATGTATAAGGGCATAAATGAATAACCAATTTAGACTTAGGGGTTTAAACTGATAAATTCCATGAGTTTTGGTGAATCTGTGTTTCCAGCAAGATTTAATCAGAAAACCACGTCACCGAAGCAAAGGACCAGAGGTACCTATGTGGGAAGACTCTAGAAGGATCTAGGAGACACGTCACTGAAACAGAGGACCAGAGGATGACATGTGGGGCCACCTAGCCCCACTGTTAGGCCACCTAGCCTCCTGTGGGCCCACCTATCAGCCTCATCGCTATGCAGGTTTCCCACCGTCTCCTAGGATGCATCTCCGTCGTTGCTTAAGTCAGTTTGATCCAAGGGCTCACGTTGGACCCTCAGGGCTATATAATCTAGCTCCTGCCTCTCCCCCCAGGCATAAGCCTCATTTGATCCTGAGAGCTGAGAAGCCAAAAACCCTAATTCATATGTCCACCAGGATCAGGGCTAGCAATCAAGAGAAGATTAGTCCTCGATAGGATCTAGTCTTGTATTAGAAATAGAGAGATAGAGTGTGAGGGAAGAGTTTGGAGTAGTCCTGGAGTGTCGGTGCTCTCTCTACGGCTTGTACCCTGGCAGAATCAAGTTCTTCTGGAGTTTGCTTCTGAGATTTCTCTAGTAATCGACTTCTAATTCAAGTAAGCATCTTGTTCATATTATTCTTCAGGTTTGCGACTCTCTTTTGAGTACTTTAATCCTTGTAGCTCCTGGGTTAAAGTAGTATTCGTAGTGTAAGCGTGGTGCTTAGACTCGGTTACTCATGGATGTACCCTATTTTCTGGATCGGTGGTAGCTCATGAGAGTGACTCTTATAGCCTCGTTGAATCCTCTGTAGTCCACCTCCCGTTAGTAGGCCTAGCAGAACTTTGTTACTATAGGAAACATACTCTGCCTGTGTTTTCTTTAGTAATATCCTCAGAATTGAACAATAGAAGACAAAGCTTACCGAAGTTAGAACTAGAAGACCTTAGCAGTCTCCTCTACGCTCCTATTATCTAGCCTTGATTGTGAAGTTGGGTTAAGTTAGAATTAGTTACTCTCACCTCCGTTCCTTTGGGTTCGATATAAAATTGGGTTACTCTCGGTGAAGTGCTACAACGGTATAATATCTGTGTGCTTGTGGATTATTCTATGTGCATTAATTTATACCAACAACCCCTAATGGCTCTTTCTCCAACGGTTAGCTTGGGAGGACTTCCGCACTGGAAATTCTAGTGACGGCCTGGAATTTCTCGGGCGCGGATGCTCCACACACTAGGTGTGCCTTCCACACTAAAAATTCTAGCTCAGGCCAACTAAAATTCTAGTCAATTACGGCCAACCAACAGAGGACCCCTGCTTGGAATAATAAGCCTAGTGAGCAAGAAATTCTTGTCCACAAATCACAACTTGCCCAAAACAAGTGCTATCTCATCCCAAAAGGCACCAAACCGATTTTAGCACTTGAGATAGCTTTTCACAAAGAATTTTCCTGGGCTTTCACATGCACCTCACCACGTCACTAAGAGCAATGCATATGCACATGAAACTCACACTTAGTGGCAATAGATAATTGTTGCAACTAAAAGATTTTCCCTCTTTATAGTATGGATATCTATCCGAAACCCGGTCACAAACTTCTCTACACACCTATGACCGGAGAAATGAAATGCCCTATGTTATACCTTTGCCTTGCGCATTCCATTCCATCTCCTCTAATGTTGATGCAACACATGCACCAACCTTGATCAACAAATGATATGATCCACTTCATATCATCACGTGACCTTATTGGTTCATCGATTTTCACTTCACTTTCTCTTCACCGTTGCTTTGGTCCATCAGCGCCAAGTCTTGCTCAAGCTTCCCCGCCACACGGTTTATTGCTTCAAAGCCTCTGACTTGCCCTTCACTCTTACAACCGGTCCATCAAGCCAAGCCTCATCTTGATCTTCTCCACCTTAGTCACATGACTCCATGTTATATCTCATATGCAATAAGATCCTTCATCACATGTGTGAGCCTTCCAACATATCCAAGCCATCTTCACTGTCATGGCACGAGTTCCTCACACATGATGTACATGTGGGCTAATTACCCGTGTGTTGGTGGTCCTTAATGACAATATCCGACCACCAATTCTTATCCAAAACAGGAGAAATAAACAAACTTTTGACACATATGCAATTACTATTAACCTAGTTCCATTTGTATTGAAAGAAACATGTTTTGTAGGACTACATTTGAATACAAGTGGAAAACCAAGCAAAAGGCGCAATTCGAAAGGTGTAAAGCAGAAATGCGCAAAGGAAATAATTGGAGAAGCCCACCTTCACGCCACATTTGGGCCAAGCACCGACGTAGGCAAGGCCCAAGCCCACCTAGGAACCGACCACGCAAAGGCGGTCATGAGGCGGCCCCACCAGGGTGCGAGCGCACTAGGGGTGCAGCCACACCCCTGTGGCTAGCGCCTGGGCCCGGCTTCCTCCGGCGGTTGCATGGTGGCATGCTATGGCGGTTTAGGATAGTTTCCTATTTTTCCTATGCCAAACCGACCATGTTGTAGTATGATGAGGACATCGCCACGCTGGACACACCGACGCCATGGTCTTCCCCAAGTTGCAATTCATTCCCAACTCAGCTGCCACGTCACCCTCGGATTCAGCAGACACGTCGTCACTGTTTCGGTCATAACTTCCTCATACGACGTTGAAACGGGCCGTTCTTGGATGCGTTGGAAAGGGGACGACGACGCCGTCGTTTTGGATCTAGTCCCAGCTCCAGAAGGTCCGTGGATCATTCAGTGTGACCATGACAAGGTGCTGCGTCACCTATTTGGGCCAACTTGGCCATGTATCGTGTCGGGCCTTAAGCCCAAGTTGTGGGCGCCCAACCCCTGGCCGTCCCCAACCCTAGGTCGAGTCTTAGACTATAAACACAGCCGCCACCGCTGCTACACAATTGGGTTTTGTTTAGAGTTTAGTTTTCCATCGAGAAACTGAATCGTTCATTGTAACTGTGGTGACAAATCCTTTTACAGTGATCCAGGGCCCCCGTTCTTGATCTCCTCCACTATGTCGATTAGTCCTTTGGAACCGAGTTCTAGAACCCTCTATTGATAATCGCGTCATTCATATTTGTAATATCGATTATGTGTTTTACCTTCTTGCTTGTGCTCTTCGATTCGCTTGCGGAAAAGCCTTCTTGGCGAGGTCAATCAAGTTGTGCTTGGTTGATAACCAACGGAGCGATGGTGTAACGGCTGCGGGGTTCAATCGCGTCGATTTGAAGCCGGATCGCCAACGTCGAGATCTCCACAAATCGAACTTACCGGCTACCTCTCGGAAGATCGGGCCTATACTCATCAATTGGTATCGATATTTCGTGTTTACCGCGAGGTATAATCTCGTTTGCCTTAGATTCGTATTTGTTCATTACCTAGAGTCTACAAAAAGCCCAAAAATATTTCAATTTCCGCTGTCCCTATCGCCCTTTGTGCCTTTGCAATTTCGTTTCAGATTCGTGGTTGTTGAGTTTGTGTCCGTGGTCAAGTCTTGTTGCTGGTTTAGGATTGTGTTCGTGGTCGTAGTTCAATCGCCTGCTTGCTTTGATTTTTGTTTTCCGCCGTTATCCCATCCACCGTTCCCAAACAACAAGTCGAAGCCACCACATTACTCGACTTGCCTCGCTAGCCGCCTTGTGTAACTTCTGCCGCCGCAAAAACCCTAGATAGGTTGCCACCGCTTTATTTTGCTCGCATCGCAGCCCTCCTTACATCATCGGTGAATACCTACTGCTGTGATCGGTGTTAGAGTTTAGGGACGCTTTGCCCTAATCGCGCCGCCAGGTGTTGTGCCTCCCGGAAAACATACCTTGAGATACCTTCGGTAAAACAGGCATAACTTTTCGCTCGTTTATCAGAAAAATCTGAAATTTTTTCAGCAGCTTCTTGACACCATTTGGACCCGACCCAAACTCGGCTTTGCCCTGTTTGGTTTCATCAAAATTGCCAAAAAATTCAGGAAAATAAAGAAAAAAAATTGTCAAAGTTTTTGCACGCTTTTCGAGAGAACGTGTTGAATTTCACAGAGACCACATCCCACCTCGGTTATCGGTGCCAATTTTTTGTGGTTGCATCTTTTGTGATCCTTGTTCAGATAAAAGTATATAAAAAATAGTAAAAAATAAAAAGTTTGTTTCCTACTAGTGCCTTTTGGAAAAATCCGGAAAAAAGGAGAAATCCGGGCTATTTGCTTGTTCTGTGAGTTCTTTCGATCGTCCTTTGTTTTCACCTTGTTGCGCTTACGTCTCGACACGTCCTAGCCAAAGCACCGTGATTTGTACTTTGGATCCGGATTGAACAATCATTAATCAGTATTCGTTAATTGCTAATCCTTGCTCATATTGTGTGCCTACCCATAGCTCCACATATTCTTCTCACAAGACACAGTTCATCTTACAAATCATACCCACGCCCACAACAGATTGCTTCACCATTTTGGTTTTGCTCTGTTTGGCGTTGGTAAGAATACAGGCAAGACGGTGGTAAGCCGCTTGTGATTTTGCATTCCACTTTCACCACCATCACCACCACCACCACTTGTTTCCTTTTAGTTGATAGAGATAATACTTTGGTGTTGTCTTTTTCTATCTTCTAACCATGGCGGGAACTCCGATTTAACTTCAATGAGTGCGTGTCAAGGGCGAGCTTGCAACGTTCATGACCGAACAACGCAATCTTATGACCGAGGCGACGACATAACGTGAACAATCTGGTCACCCGCATTGAACAGATTGAGCAACGCCCTCCGCCTTATGGTGCTGATGATGAAGATGCGGATGCTTTTGGTGATGAAGATGCGTATGCTGACGGTGGTGCCCGTCGCCGCCTCAACTTCAATCGTCGCGGCATGGGAGGTAATAATCATGGTAATAATGATCCTTTTGCTAAAATTAAATTTAGTCTACCTCCTTTTCTTTGGTAATGTTGATCCGAGGCATATTTAGATTGGGAGCTTGCTGTTCAACAAAAATTTGATTCTCATAATGTTCCCGCCGAGCATAGAGTTAGACTTGCTACTAGTGAGTTTACTAATTTTGCTTTGTTCGGTGGAGTGATCTTTGCAATGCCAATAATCTTTATTCATTGCGTGCCTCAAACTTGGAATGTTTTAAAGCAACGTATGAAATCTCGTTTTGTTCCTCCTTATTACCAACGTGATTTACGTTTGAAACTCCAAACTTTAAAACAAGGTGATAAAGGAGTAGAAGCATACTATCAAGAATTGCTTATTGGTTTAGCACGTTGTGGTATAAACGAAGATGATAATGATGCTAGTGCTAGATTTTTTGGTGGTTTAAACCATGATATACAGAACATACTTGATTACAAAGAATGGCGCAATTTTTCCCAATTGTATCATCTTGCTATTAAGGCAGAACGAGAAGTACAGGGACGCAAACAACACCAGCCTTTCAGGTCTAACAATGGGAGGAATTTTCAGCAGCGTTCCGAGCCGGAGACGACCAAGCTTCCTGTTGCACCACAGCCATCTACACCTCCATTTTCTTCCGGGGTAAGTAAATTGTCTAATGTGCAGTTTCCACAGCTGAAGAAAGGTGCCACTCCGGGTGCTTCTACTAGCTCCTCCTCGTCCAGCTCTAATATCATTTGCCACCGATGCAAAGGCATGGGACATGTCATGAAGGATTGCCCCAGTCGTCGCGCTTTCATTGCTACCGAGGATGGATATGTAAGTGCTAGTGATGTTGAAGATGATTTAGCCCTTGCTGCTAACATTGATGCAGATCCCACCGAGGGCGATCAAGACAAGGAGACCATCACAATTGACTCCGTGGCTGCTGCCGCGGACTACCCTAGCCTTCTTGTGCAGCGTGTGTTGAGTACACGTGTGGGACATGAAGAAGAGATGAAGATCCAACGCCATAATTTGTTCCACATGTATCTCATTGTGCAGGGTTGTCGTGTTCTCACTATCATTGATGGCGGGAGTTGCAACAACTTGGTGAGTTCAGATTTGGTTGACAAGCTTGGCTTGACCACATGACAACATTCGTATCCATATAAACTTCAATGGTTCAATAATAGTGGTAAGACTAAGGTAACTAAATCAGCACGCATTAGCTTTTTCACAGGCTCTTATCATGATACTGCTGATTTTGATGTTGTTCCTATGCAAGCTTGTTCCATTTTGTTAGGTCGACCATGGGAATTTGATAATGATGCTTTACACCATGGTAGAACTAATACATACACTATCATACATAAGGACAAGAAAATTACATTCCTGCCTTTGTCTCCTACGGATATTATTAAAGATGCTAATGAGATCAAAAATAAACCTCCAACAGACATTGCTAAAAATAATGGGATTAAGTTAAAAGGAGGTGCTTTTCTTGCTACAACTCCTGCTACTGCTGAGTTATGTGATAATCCTGATGCACCATGTTATACTATGTTTTTTCAACCTTTTATGTCTAGTGCATTGCCTGCTGTCACTAATCTTTTGCAGGAGTTCGCTGATGATGGGATGGAGTCGAGGACGACTCCAATTCTAGAAGGAGGGGATGATGAGGACATCGCCAAGATGGAGTCGAGGACGACTCCAATTCGAGAAGGGGAGGATGATGAGGACATCGCCACGCTGGACACACCGACGCCATGGTCTTCCCCAAGTTGCAATTCATTCCCAACTCAGCTGCCACGTCACCCTCGGATTCAGCAGACACGTCGTCACTGTTTTGGTCATAACTTCCTCATACGACGTCGAAACGGGCCGTTCTTGGATGCGTTGGAAAGGGGACGACGACGCCGTCGTTTTGGATCTAGTCCCAGCTCCAGAAGGTCCATGGATCATTCTGTGTGACCACGACAAGGTGCTGCGTCACCTATTTGGGCCAACTTGGCCATGTATCGTGTCGGGCCTTAAGCCCAAGTTGTGGGCGCCCAACCCCTGGCCGTCCCCAACCCTAGGTCGAGTATTAGACTATAAACACAGCCGCCACCGCTGCTACACAATTGGGTTTTGTTTAGAGTTTAGTTTTCCATCGAGAAACTGAATCGTTCATTGTAACTGTGGTGACAAATCCTTTTACAGTGATCCAGGGCCCCCGTTCTTGATCTCCTCCACTATGTCGATTAGTCCTTTGGAACCGAGTTCTAGAACCCTCTATTGATAATCGCGTCATTCATATTTGTAATATCAGATTGCGTGTTTTACCTTCTTGCTTGTGCTCTTCGATTCGCTTGCAGGAAAAGCCTTCTTGGCGAGGTCAATCAAGTTGTGCTTGGTTGATAACCAACGGAGCAGTGGTGTAACGGTTGCAGGGTTCGAATCGCGTCTGATTTGAAGCCGGATCGCCAACGTCGAGATCTCCACAAATCGAACTTACCGGCTACCTCTCGGAAGATCGGGCCTGTACTCATCATAGTATATAAGCAAGGGTGGAATTCACCATTCAAGACACCAGCATTTGGAGCTACACACCTCACCTCTCTACTTGTACTCTTTAGTTTTTAGTAGTATTTTGTGAGCTAGGCAAGAGCTACCTTGGAGAGCTTGGCTCCTTGGAAGAAGAGCAACTTTGGTATGAATACTATGAAGAGTTCTTCCATAGCCTTATTCTCATATCTTCAATATAGTAGTGCATATGAACTAGAGTATAGTTTTCATGTTATAATCTTGACATATGAACTAGCATATAGTTTGTATGTTATGATCTTAACATGTTCAACTTTATGCTTAACCATTCATATGACTTGTATGAGTAGAAGTAGAGCTAGGTTGAGGTGGTGGTTCATTGTTCCTTCGGGTTTGCCCATATCCTATGCTTGTCGATCCGTAGGGTTGGAGTCTCGGGGTGATATGGGTAGTTTCTTTCTACACGGGCGTGGTGCTCGGGTGCACGGGAACCTTCGAATACGACGGTGCCCCCAGTTGAGGGGTAGGCGGTAGGTGGTGACAGCCCTGTCCGTCCCTTGTAATCCCCCACGTTTGGGTATTGTGTAGGAGTTTTAAAGTCTCTCGCACTTGCTGGCAGACCAGTGCTTGGATATCTCTCCGTCTATCTCACACTTAGTTCTAACTCTAGTCATATAGCTTGTATGATCATTAACTGTTCTTTGCACGGCTATTTTAGAACATGCCTGCTCCACTTAGGAACATTCTTTTATTCTTTGTTTTCCTTTTATCCTTGAGGTTGGCCTAAGTGTGTGTCCACTATCCTTGAAATACCATTTTTACCCCTGTTATAGACTATTGGTTTACTAATGCAAGTATGTAATCTTGTTCATGCTCATTCTAGACTCTTTACACCTTGCCCTCCTTTGGGAAAATATAAATAATGATACCCTGAATACTTCTAGGTGAAATGTTACAACGATAGATCCATGCGCTTGCGGATATTTTCTGTAATCATTAAGAACTATCATAGTTGGTGTTTCTTGGCAGCGTCGCTAAGGTTAACTCAATCATAGTGATGGTGCTAAGAAATACCAACAGGCATTTCTGGCGACGCTGCCGAGGATGGACTTAAAACCTCCACACTTGGTGATTGCGCTAAGAAATGTCAACACTGTGTATCTCACATAAACACTTATTAGTCCACCTAGGTTGTCACTCAATTACCAAAGCCAAAAAAGGACCTTTCAATCTCCCCCTTTTTGGTAATTGATGACAACTCTAGAAAGATATGGAAATTAAGCACTTTTGGATTCATGTTTCTTGCCCAAGTAATTTTACCATGTGCAAATGATTTTGGACAAGTACCCCAAATCCGAATTGGTAGTATTAGCTCCCCCTACATATGTGCTAGAGTGTTTGGTTTGAAGCTCGCACATATGCATAGATTGGAATTGTGGGAAAATAATTACTACTAAATGATGCTAAGGTGTATAGAATAAACCTTTGAAGCATGATACCAATCGGATTTGCACCTTTAAGTTCATCCTTAGCACCAATGTTAGCTAGATACCACTTGGAAACAAAAACACTAGATACCTCGTGAGATCAACATTAGAAGCAAGGTACTAGTATTACTTGAAAAACATACCAAGTGTCTAGCTGTCATCCTATGCATGCTAGTTTTCATTTCATCAATGAAATTCTACAACTAGCATACACCACACAAGCATGTATATTTAATTTAAAACTTATGCAATGCAAGCAAGAACATGAATATGCACAAATCAAATGCAACCAATCAAAGTTCATGAGCTTGCTCCCCCTACTTGTGTGCTTCTCTTGTCCAAGAATTTTGATCCTCCTCTATTCATCAATGTTGCTCCCTCTTTGTCCATGTCCAAGTTCTACTTCTCCCCCATAATGCATTTACATATCTTTGTTCAAACTTCTCCCCTTTGTCATTAATTTCCATAAAAGATGTGCTTCTTATTGATACAAAGGATTGCACTGGAGTAGATGGTTGATACTTGAATCTTGCATTTTTTATGGACACCACTTGTATGTTGAAATGACACCACTTTTAGCCCTTCAAATACCTCATATAGGATCTTTGACCTTGATACCAATTGGTGGGGCACCTCCCCCTATGGCATAGCATGGGTCATTCACTTGATAAACTTGAGCTCTTGTATGTGAGGGAACTTTCTTCACTTGATGATCACTTAAAGTTGAGGATGACTTGTGGAACCACCATTTGTTGTGCTAGCTACCACTTGTCACTATGTGATAATCTAGACATATCACTTGTAGCAACTATCATGGAACCACTTTTAGGATTTGTCAATCATAATCATTTCTTGAACACTTGCTATCTTCATGAGTACCACTTGTAGGGTATCACTTGTAAGTTGATCTAGACACCACTTGTAAATACCACTTGAGAAATCAATTGAGTCTAGATACTACTTGAAACAAACAAACTAGATATCCATTTGCATTATTGTCTTTTTCTTGTACTCTTATCATCATCATGAGCTTCTAATATGACTTGAATTAAGTTGATTTGCCTAAGCTTCCAAGTTCGGTTTGAACCCTTTCTAAGCTTCTTCACACTCATTTGGAGGTTATCTTATCAAGGTTGTACTTGTCACTTGTTGGCAATCCAAAATAAATCAAGTACTTGGGTTCACTAGCTCATGAACAAACTCATATACTTACCACTAGATCAATTAATCATTCAAGCAATAGTGGTAGGCTACGAATTTAAACTTTTCATTTGTTATGCATGATCCTAATAGGCATGTGCTATATGCACTAACCGCATACTAGTAAGGAATGAAATGATCATGCACATTACAATGATACCTTTGCTATTTTGGAGTAGAGGATAGTCATTAGTTTCCAATAAAGCTCCGTAATAGCAATTTGAAGTCCAATTATAAGCTTGGTGAAGACCAATTATCAATAATGAGATCCATTCTTCACCCATATGAAATAAATACCATATATATGATCAAGTGCACTTTCTCTTGTTGTGGTAGGCTTGCATCTTCATTTAACCACTGCTTGCTTGAGAGAACTATTTGAGAATAACACTTGAATTTGCATGACTAGCTCTCTTTTGGGTGTTGCTTGTTTTCTAGATCAACCCTTTTGATTTCTTCAACTAAGCATCTTAAATGTTCCTTAGATCACCACTTCTATTTTAGCCTTCCAAGCACCACACTTGGTTTACCTACAAAAGGCGGCAAGTCCCCCACGGGGAGAAGTGACCTCTCTCCAAAGAATCATCCTTGATACTCACTTAATTTTACTTTGTTTGATTGATCCTTCAATGAACTCAACTTGATGTATGAACTTGAACTATTCTTTGAGTCCAATTCTTCCTAGTTCAAGCTGCTTGCAACTCAATAAGTTTCAGCAAGTTCCAGTTGCTTTCCATTTATTTCAAATAATTCCAACTGATTGTAACTCATTGTTACTACTTGTAACTGCTGAGGTCAACTGGTTTCATCTAGTTTCAATTTGTTTCAGCTGCAGTTTCTGAAAATACTGCAACTAATTTCTTCTGTTCCAACTAGTTGCAACTCCTTACAACTCTTTGTAACTGATCTCTAAGTTGGTTGCAACTAATTTCATCTGCCTGCAATTGCTCTCAGCTTGTTCCAATTGGTTTCAACTACTTGTTGCTGCTTGCTTGATTGCAGCTCCTTTCAACCCTTGTTTGAGTCTATTTTCACTTATTGAATTTGATTTTGATCTTAAATCAACTCAAAACCAATCTTTGGTCCCTCAACCAATTATAAACATGTTTCTAACTTGAGGACCTTTCAATCAAAGTGACTTTGAATCAATCCAATAATTGTTACTTTTCTGGCAGATTCTGTACCCTTCAAAGATCAATCCATAACTCCCAATGTACAGATCCAAATACCACGAAATTTGGTGGAGATGTGCTTCACTAAGTCATCTAGCAGCTGTAAAAATTTGAGCATCATTTGACTTCTATATTGCTACTAGAATTCACATCTTCTAACACTGCTATATGCTGAAAACTGCTGCACTATAGATGACAACATCTACTCCAAAACCAAAGCATTTATTATCCAATTCTCATGAAATTCATACAGCAACTGATACCTTAAGTCTAGAGCATGCATACCAAATTTCAAGCGAATCCAATAAGATTTTATCACTCGAACTCAGACTTGAACTCAGTTAGCTCAGATTTTCAATATATGACAGATTTCAACACATTGAGCTATTCTTCTTCAAATTGAACCAAACTTGAAATCAAATTGTTTGAATAATTTCACAAGACATAAATTCATTCAATCCACTTACTAAAAGTCATCTTGTAAACTCATCCATTAAAACCAACTCAAATTTGATCACTAATCATTTTAATCCATTCAAACTTCTCATAGCAAGCAACATATGCATATTTATCCAATTCAATCAACTCATATGCAAGAAATATGTGTATATCCAATTCAAAAGTCTTATACACACCTAAATGAATTGATCAACAAAGAATATACCTTTATAGTTCATGACCATCCAATAGCAAGCTTCGACTCATATATTTGCAAGCCACCAAATATTTTCAATAAATCACCACAACTTGAATTATAGCACTTGATATTGTAGCACATTTGGACTTCACTAACTTGATTTGGCATTGGGATAGAATAGCACTAAGCTTCAATACTTGACTCAATATATAATAAACAATATAAAACCAATTGAATCAAGCCTCCAATGCCAAGGTACCTACAAACAATCATCCACTTTTTGATAGTATCCAAACTAGTTTGGGTCCTCTCAAGTTAGGAGCAACATACATAGGCATAGCCTTAGTATGGATAGCGGGATGTTTTGTAATAGCAACCATAGAGGTACCATTACTATCCTTCCTAACCATAGAATCATCATTAACTGAAATAGGCTTAGGAGTGTTAACTAGGGGACATGAATTAGCCATGTGTCCCCTTTTCCGGCATGAGTAGCAATTTCTCTTGGTTAGAGCCTTCTCTTCCTTGCTCATATTTTGCTTCTCATTGCCTTGCCTCTTGAGAGTTGCTTGAGCCTTCTTCTTAAGCTTTGTAGGACACTTTGAGGCAAAGTGTCCCATATCTTCACACTTGAAGCACTTGATGTGAGCATAATTGTTCTTCTCATCTTGATTCTTGCTCATCATCTTGGCATCTTGATTATGCATTGGATGCCTTGCTCTTCCACCACTTCTTGTTTTCTTCTTCTTTTCCCCATCAACACCATCTTCATGGTTGCTGTTTACTTGAACTTGGGGCTTTGCTTTTGTCTTAACTTGAGGCTTCCTTTTGCTTGGGCATGATTTGGCAAGATGACCCATCTCATGGCATTTGAAGCACCCAAAATGAGAAAGCTTCTTTTCTTCTTGCTTCTTCATCTCTCTTTCATTTCTTCTCTTGCCCCATCTCTTGCCTTTGTCATTGCTCTTGTTTAAGCCAATGCCACTTTTATCACCATAACTTCTTTGATTGTCCAACATATGCTCAAAGGTGACTTTTGATTTGTAGCATCTTTCTAACTTGTTGCTCAAATTCTTCACTTCATTTTTGAGCTTATTATTCCCCCTCAAAAGGTTAGTCTCACAAGACATAGAGGTAGAACAAGCATCTAAATGTGAAGAATATGGTATATCTAATAAATCATCATAAGAGGTGGATACATGCTTCTTCCCTACATCACAAGAGTTAGTCACATGTTACGTTTGATCACTTGACTCATGTGATGAGCTCTCATTATTTTTAATTTTCTTTCAAAACACTTTAATGAGAGAAGCATGTTGTTCTATTAATTCTTTATGAGATACAAGAAGTCCCTCATGAGTCAATTTTAGCTCATCATGTGAAGTTCTAAGAACATCAAGTAAGTGCTTATGTTCTTCACATGAATTCTTTAGAAATGAGTTTTCTTTTTCTAATTTCAATGTTTTAACTTTCTCATTTTCTAAAGACATGGTCATGCTAGCAAGTCTACTAATAAGCTCATCATATGAATCAACATGATCAACCACATTAGCATTTGTAACTTTATATCACCTTGTGACGTGAAGCAATGTGGTGATGTTGGTGAGCTTGTAGAGACATCACTCTCATATCCATCATCTTCATCAACAAGTGTGCATGGAGTAGCATCATCATTTGCATCACATGTTGCATCATCATCAATCTTGTCAAGTGATCTTGAGGTAGAATCATCATCATCATCACTTGACCATGAGGTAGAGCAATCTTCCACAATCACCGAATTGTGGCTATGCTCAACATCCTCATGTGCACTCTCCTTTGGATCATCCTCCTTCTTGAATTTACCATCATCCCATGTGGAGGAGTCACCGTAGAAAGCATGGAGTGTCATCCACATATCATGAGAACTCTCCAAATCCCACACACGTCTATAAACATCATCATGTAAGGCACACGTTACATAATAAAGAGCACGTGTATCAAGTTGTAGGCAATCCTTTTGAGCTTGGGTTAGATTGATTTTATCCAAAGCATCACGAGAAAAACCAACAACAATGATCCAACATGCCTTGGGACCCAAATTATAGAAATGATCAAGCATATGATGTTTCCACCGTGCATAGTGTATGCCATAAAAAATGTGTGTCACACTCAACATCTAGCCCAAAGTTTGCCATCCTCTCGGGTCGGTGAAGACCATAAATGAGAGACCTCGCTCTGATACCATGTGTAGGGTCAAGATGGTGGACTAGAGGAGGGTGAATAGTTCTTTCTAAAATTTAATCGCACCGGCTAACCGAGATAAATACGGAATTAAAACTATTGGTCTAGCCAAGACTACACCCCTCTATCTAAGTTCTCAAGTGCCTTATAAAGATCCTAATTAAGCAACTAAGGTGCTGGGCTAGCTAGAGCTCACCTAACCAATTCTAGAAGCAAGGTCACACAAACCTATGCAACTAGTACTTTAAGCATCAAGGGAGCTCCTACACAAACTAGTGAGCAAAAGCACAAAGCTCCTAAGCTCACTAGCCATGCTCAATAACAAGGCTACACAAGCTAAATTAGCAAGTTCAAATTACTTAGCTACACAAACTAAGCAATGTA
Source organism: Miscanthus lutarioriparius (assembly GCA_904845875.1). NCBI lineage: Eukaryota > Viridiplantae > Streptophyta > Magnoliopsida > Poales > Poaceae > Miscanthus > Miscanthus lutarioriparius. Next base: position 78,199,223 of record CAJGYO010000005.1, read on the forward strand.
ACTAACAAGGCTACTCAAGCCAAATTAGTTACGCACCAGAGCTGCTTCTATGCTACACAAGCAAGAAGGTAACTAGCAAGCTACACAAGCTAACTAATTACAGGAGCAACTACACAAGCATAATATACAAATGAATAAGTAAATACATGCTTGTGTAAAGGGGTTGCAAACCAACGGGATAAACAAGGTTGACACGTCGATTTTTATCCCGAGGTTCACGTGTTTGCCAACACGCTAGTCCCCGTTGTGTCGACCGCTCACTTGGTGGTTCGGCGACTAATAGGTGCTTCACAAACCTAGCCCACACATTGGGCTCCACAAGAATCTACCACAAAAGTGAGGGTAGCTCAATAACATGCTTTACTAGAGTTGCTCTTCGTGGCTCCCACGGGGCAAGCACAATGTCCCTCACAATCACTTCTCCAGAGCTTCGCACAATCTTCTCACGGGCTTCACAGCGGAGACACAATCCACCATGCCGTCTAGGTGATGGCAATCACCAAGAGTAACAAGAAATCCCCAATCACAAATATTTCCTAGTGCCACCAAATGCAAATCCCAAAATGCACACACACTAGGCTCTCAATCCCTCACTCAAATTAGCACCAAGCTTGAGAGGGAGAGAAAGGGGAAGAGGTGGATCTTCAATCTCTCATCCACACGCATAAAGGGCTCTCAATCTCTCCTACAAATATTGGCTCAAACCATGGGAGAGAGAGGAGAGGAGGAAGAACCCTAGCTTCAAAATGTGTGAATGGGGACTGAGCTAGTTGAGGAAGAAGAGAGGAGGGGAGCCAACCTTATCCTCTCTCTCGCATAGTCTCCCTCCACTGGCAGCACCCGCACTCAAATTTCTTGATGACACAGCCTAGAAATTCTAGTGTGGGAGTAGCCCAAATGCTCCTAATGGCTCTTTCTCCAACGGTTAGCTCGGGAGGACTTCCGCACTGGAAATTCCAGTGACGGCCTAGAATTTCTCGAGCGCGGACGCTCCACACACCAGGAGTGCCTTCCACACTAAAAATTCCAGCTCGGGCCAACTAAAATTCCAGTTAATTGAGGCCAACCAATAGGAGGACCCCTGCCTAGAATAATAAGCCTAGTGAGCAAGAAATTCTTGTCCACAAATCACAACTTGCCCAATACAAGTGCTATCTCATCCCAAAAGGCACCAAACCAATTTTAGCACTTGAGATAGCTTTTCATAAAGAATTTCCCTAGGCTTACTCATGCATCTCACCATGTCACTAAGAGCAATGCATATGCACATGAAACTCACACTTACTGGCACTAGATAACCGTTGCAACTAAAAGATTTCCCCTCTTTATAGTATGGCTATCTATCCTAAACCCAGTAATAAACTTCTCTACACACCTATAACCAGATAAATGAAATGCCCTAGGTTATACCTTTGCCTTGTGCATTCTATTCCATCTCCTCCAATGTTGATGCAACACAAGCACCAACCTTGATCAACAAATGATATGATCCACTTCATATCATCGTGTGACCTTATTGGTTCATCGATTTTGACTTCACTTTCTCTTCACCATTGCTTCGGTCCATCAGCGCCAAGTCTTGCTCAAGCTTCCCCGCCACGCGGTTTATCACTTCAAAGCCTCCGACTTGCCCTTCACTCTTGTAACCGGTCCATCAAGCCAAGCCTCATCTTGATCTTCTCTACCTTAGTCACATGACTCCATGTCATGTCTCATATGCAATGTTATCCTTCATCACATGTGTGAGCCTTGCAACATATCCAAGCCATCTTCACTATCATGGCATGAGTTCCTCACACATGATGTATATGTGGGCTAATTACCTGTGTGTTGGCGGAACTTAACGACAATATCTGACTGCCAATTCTTATCCAAAACAGGAGGAATAAACAAACTTTTGACACATATGCAATTACTATTAACCTAGTTCCACTTGTATTGGAAGAAACATGTTTTGTATGACTACATTTGAATACAAGTGGAAAACCAAGCAAAAGGCGCAATTTGAAAGGCGTAAAGTAGAAATGCGCAAAGGAAATAAATGGAGAAGCCCACCTTCATGCCACATTTGGGTCGGCGCATTGTTCCTCTCACAATTTGTGTGAACCATTGCACCCCTCGCACCACACCACCGCCAGATCCAAAGTCAAGGGTATGCTTTCGCACTTCACTGATGGATCTTTGTCGGATTACTTTCCTCTTTAGTGATCTCATTACTATGGAAGCTCTCATCCTACTGCACAATGACGATCGCAGACTCTTCAAAATGGAGGTGGCCCCCAACAACAGGAACGCACTGGCCAGCCTCATAGAGGATCTTGTTCTAGAGATCCTCCATCGCCTCCTCACCCGCTCCTTGTTCTCCTGCAAATGTGTCTGCCGCTCCTGGAACCGCCTCATCTTCGACAACCGTAAGGTGCTGCCCCAGACTATGGTTGGCTTCTTCTATGACACTGACAACGGCAATCGAAACTTCACCGGCATCTCTGGTGTACGCCCCCTCATTCAAATTCTTGCCCTTCAACCCTAATAATGTAGCTGTCTTAGATTGCTGCAACATCCTCATCCTATGCTGGCGCCTTGGGGCTGATGGATACCGCTATGTCGTCTACAATCTAATGACCTAGAAGTTTAATATATTGCCGCCTAGCACCCATGATGTTGGCCATTCTGTTGGTGAGGCTCGCTTGGGGTTCGATCCGACAACCTCCTCGCACTTCCATGTGATTGAGTATGTGGATGTCGATGGTTTGTGCGTAGGTGTGGAGATCCACTCATCTGAACTGCAGCATGAATCTATAAGGAATTTGAATGGGGCAAGGATACTGATGTGACATTTTGTAGACAATCAATTGTGTTTCTTACCGGTTGTATGCACATTATGGGGCACTCTAGGGAGTACTCTATGATACTTGCTATGGATATGGAGGAAAATTGATAGTCCTAGTGGTCTTCAACACTCCATGCATCAAGCTCAGGGTCACTTGTGTGTATATACTATTGCTAGTCCCAATGATTCCAAGCTATCAATCTGGATCCTTGAAGACTATGGTATTAATAATTGGACATTGAAGCATACGGTCAGCACGCGGATCCTGTTTGGAAGCATTAATATTAGATTTGGTTTCGTGGATTGGGTTGCCGAGTACATAGTGATTACAGTTCACCCATAACGGAATATGATTTTCTTTGCTGGGGAGGATGGAACAATCATCGCATATGACATGAACCGTAGAAGAGTTCATGTCATCCATGCCCATGTCTTTCGGTATGTTAGACGTAGCGTTAAAAAAGAGTTCAACTGTAGACCATTCTATCTTCTTTATGTTCTCTTGTTCTTGGAATCATTAGCAGAGCAGTAAATAAAGCTGCATTTGATGTATCTCTCTGTCATGCAATTTAAATGGACCAATGTTGTTTGCTTGTCTATGGACATGTTAATTTCCTCGATGATGGATGCTGTCATTATTTTAGCTAAACTAGTGTGTCATCTTTGTTTTGTTTGCAAATTCATTTATTTATTTGGTGCACACATGCGTTACAGTGGTGTTACAATAACATTTCAACATCAATGGCTCCTCTGCTTGGCTTTTAATAGAGGGATGTGGTCACGTGTATTGTCTTCTGCTTGGCTTTTCATTATATTCCTCACAAAAAAATGTGACCCAAGACTTGATCGGATGAACTCTGTTATGCGATGAATATGGAATTAGACATCAATTCTCGGTGGTGTGACAGCTCCTATCGCCGTTTCATACGGTGATTCAGCGTTAGTAGCGCGAAGAGTACTATAGTAGAACACTTATATTGAATTACAAAGTAGTTTCCTAACTAATTCATAGTAGAACACTTATATATTGAATTACGGAGTACTGTAGTAGAACACTTATATTGAAGAGTACTGTAGTAGAAAACTTATACAGAAAATCAAACCCCAACTAATAATTCACTCTCGCATGTAAAGAGTGCATTAGTTTTCTATTCCAATTGCCTTTTCGAACAAAATAATTTCGCGGCGAAACCAACAGTCCTCGCTGCAAAATAGAGTCCTTTCTTCCCATCCTTTTGGAATGCCGCAGTCGCCGCCTACGCACGGAAGATCGATGCGTACCTGTACCGGCAGCGGAGGCGGCCACTTTTTCTGCCACCACGTCGTTTTGTGGATCACTTTCGTGGCCACCTCGCAGCATAGTCAACACCCCTTGTTGCTTAGCCACCTACTCGTTGGTCCGTCGCCGCCACCCACCACCGCCGCCCGTGATTCTTCCTCGCCCTCGACTCATCTTATGTACCGCCTCGCAGTGTTGTCATCGTCGGCATCGCCATTGTGCCTATAGAGGAATATGGTGACCAGATAGGCCGCCGCCACATTGTGCCCGCCATCGGCGGTGCGGGTGAGATAGTCGAGGCATGGCCGAGGGCTGTGGTTTTCCGTGAATATAGTTTGTATCTTGGTGAGCAAGCAAGCCTCCAGGTTGTCCACTTGGGTCAGCCTAGCAAGGAGGGCGAAGTAGTTGATGAGGACATTCGACGACCTCGCCCCGTGTCTGCACCGATCCACTGCCATGCGCCGACCGATGGCGGAGTCGTTGTAGATGTCGCGCATGGATGAGCACGTCACCCGTAGGCTACGGAGGTCATCCATGGGCTGCTCTGAGGTTGCAACGAGGTGGCCAGCGATCTCAATTTGCACCTTGACAGGGAGCGCCGTCAAAGACGTGATGTGCCACCTTGCAGCCATGATTGCCGACATGGATGGAGGTACGATGAGTGGACAGTGACGTGCCGAAGGGCTAGAGAGGCGCAGCGGCATGACGTACGTTGATTGAGGAGGAGTTTTTTTGTGAAATTTAATTTGATTGATTGAGGAAGAGTTATTGTGATGAACTTGTTTCCCAGTTATTTAAAGAGTATCATCCGGCCACGCAGTGCACTGTGCCACTTGATCTTGGACATCGGACACGATCTCAACGGCGTAGCCCACAACATCGCAGTTGGGTACGATGTGTTCTTATGTGTGAATCGCACTCCTAATTGATGACCATTGTGGCGGTTGCGTTTTCAATGTTTTTTAATGCTTTGGGTACACTACTAGGCAAAGCGACGTGAAATACACGCCTTGGGAACTCGACGCTGCCAAGCGAATGGTCGTCATTCAATGGATGCGTTGGGTACATAGCGAGGTGAATCGATAGGAAACATACGCCTAGGGAAGTCAACATTGCCATGCAAATCGTCGCCATTGCTTCGTATAAGAACGGGGTGTGGTGTGTTGCTTTCTCCACTCTGAACTTGCAAAATTTTGCCATTGATCTTTCTCTTTCTTTCTTCAACTGTCTATGCAAGCATGGCAGGCCATAGTGACTCCGAGATCAAAAACTCATATTCAGACAATTCTAAATTCGAAGAGAAGGAGAGCGAGATCCTACTCGGCCCCTCTAATGGAGGCATCAGGTTTCGTGATCATGGCGAGGGCACCTTTCTGCGTCCTTTTTGCCGCGGTAAGAAAGTGCCATCATGGAGTCTTCACGAGTTGCTGCAGCACGTGAATGGGAAGTCCCGTAGAGGTGAGGGGATCTCTGGGCTAGAGCATAGTGCTTTGGCCAAGTATATCCTGAGCAACGACGCCATGGCCCGCGACCACGAGCTTGGTGGAGTTGGGGAATGTGGCGACAATCAGGCGGTGAAGGCTCGCAGGGACAAGCGCCACGCGGCCGATAGGGCCGACAAGGAAGCACGCAAGGAGAAGGTACTAAAGAAATAATAACTCTGTGTGATGATGTTTTTTGTGATCAACCTTATTTCAAATTTTTATAAGTTACTACGTAGTTCCTGTCACTAATCGAAACTAACTATATATTTTAATTAACACAGTGGACAACGCGCCGCATGGGAAAGGGCCCCTACTACAAGCCTGGCAGAAGGCCCTATGGAGGGTCATCCGCATCCCGCTGAAGCTAGTCTTGTAGTAGGATTTTATTTTATGTACTGAATTTTTAGGGTAGAATATGTATGTTTTATTTACATGAAATATGAAATATTCTTAACTTATGTATTTTTTGGGATCTTCCTTATCTTTGCTGCGATGTTTATTTTGTGTGATGGGGAAGCGGTCTTCTACAACCGGTAGTGTGATGGTAGCCCCCGAGCACCTTAGATTTCACGACCGTATGTCACGCCCGTCGTTAGGTGATATTCGTAACATGCAACCACTACCGCCGCCAGACTTCACCGCCGCTTCCAAATGGTCAGGATGGCACCGCTATCATCAATTTCCAAGCTCACCCAAGTCTCCCACGCGTATTTATGAAGTTTTGCTCAAATTTGCATTGTCACGGCCCTGACTTCTGCTTACAAAGACCGGTTCCCCACCCTGTCTGCCTCCTCCTCAGTCCTATTATTCCCCATCAATGCCGCTCACCGCTGACAATCTAGTGCTCCACGCCGTGGCGCCGGTACGCCTCACTGCCCCACACAGATCCACCGGTGACCAAGGTGGTACTCACCACCGTGCCCGCTCGAGCTCACTGCTGCAAGATCCAAACGCAAGGGTAATGCTTTCGCACTTCCCTTATCCATGTTTCTTAGATTTTTATTCCCCTCTTCACTCATGTAAGTAGAAAGCAAGCTTCCATCTGATTAGTGTGTGTCTATCGCTCCAACAGATCCTTGTCAAGATGGAGGAGGTCCCCAACAAGATGAAGGGAGTGGGCATCCTAACAGACCATGTCTTGGTCCTCATCCTCCGCTTCCTCACCTCTCGCTCCTTATGCAACTGCAAGTGTGTCTGCTGCTCCTGGAATCACCTCATCTCGGACGCCGAGTACCGAAAGGAGCTACCCGAGATTGTTGATGGATTCTTCTATCACACCTAGAAAGGCAAACGCCACTTCGCCAGCATCACTGGTGAACACCCCTCCTTGTCCTTCTTGCCTTTCCCCATTCATGATGTCGTCATCTCAGATTGCTGCAGTGGCCTCATCCTCTGCTGGTGTTTTGGGTGTCGCTATGTTGTCTACAATCCGGCGACTAACAAATGGTTGCTACTACCGGATAACCTTTGTTCTTATGGCGAGGCTCGCTTTGGGTTTGATCCTCACTTCCATGTGTTTGAATATGGGAAGATGAGGGAGAGTGAGTCCTAGGTGTGAGCATCTACTCATCTAAGAGTGCAGCTTGGATATTTAAAGAATCTAAATGGGGCGACGGTATTATAGTATCCACATATGCGAGAAGTGTGTTTCTTAATGGTTTTATGCACTAGCTCGAGTTCTCCTAGATCGTTGCTATTGATATGGAGGGAAAGACATGGACAAAAATACATAAGCCACATGGTGATGCAATTTCCATCCATGAAGCCCAGGGTCAGTTGTGTTTATGTACTGCTGATATTTACACTATGACTCAGCTTTCAATCTGGATCCTTGAAGACTATGGTAGTAATAGATGGACATTAAAGCAATACGGTGACCACACTAGAGATATTTGGATAGAACAATATTGAATTTGGTTACGAGGTTTGTGATGCGGAGTACAGAGTGATTGTAGTTCACCTTGAATGGAATTTGATTTTCCTTATTAGGGAGGACAGAACACTGCTTGCATATGACATGAACCACAGAAAAGTTCATGTCCTCTCTACATGGGTCATCCACTATCCTAGACCTACCTGGAGTCCATGTATCAACGGACCTCACTATCTTCCTTATGTTCCCTTGTTCATGGAGTTATTAGCATAGCAGTAAAGGTTCATATGTTGTATTTTGTTGTTAGGATATGTCTTTGTTCAGGTAGGGAGTTGTTTTGAGTCTATATAGTCCAATTTTGGCTTAGTAACTAAACCAATGGTATGTTGAATATTATTAATTATTAATTCTGTTGCTTTGCATTGTGCGGGTTTTGGAGTCTTAGTGCTTTTGAATAATTTTCCTACAACGGCTATGGGAGGAAGAAGAGGGGTTCCATCATGCATTGGCTGCCAAGTTGATCAAGAGTGCCAATCTGAAGAAGCGAAGCACATCTACCTTACATAAGTCTTAGGGAGCAGAACCTTTATTATGCTATCTATGTACTGCTTGTGTTAATTCATTAGTTGACACAGTTGTTATGTTAGTGTCGAGCATTGTTATTATAACAAGTACTCTTCGTTGTGGACATGATGAATGATGTGTAATGATTATATCTGTATGATGTGTGTTCAGTAAACTATTAAGGCCCAGCTGAATTAGTAAATACATTGTGAAAACCAGAAGCAATTCTATCATAGTCGGATGTACGGGCCGTTGGTTGTTTTGTCATCACCGCCGTACCACTTGCCGTTGGTGAAGCAGACGGCCATCACCGCCGTTATTCATTTGATGCAGCAAGGGTCAATAGTGTATCACCGCTGAATCATTTAGTAACCCGACACCGACTAAAGGATCATCATGGGCAGATTGTACAGCAATGCGACGGTGACAATGCCCTATGATCAGGTGGTTCATTCGTTGAAGTGATGGTGATGTTCGCCTCGGTATAGGCAGGTCGTGCTCCAAAGCGATGGAAACAAGGACCTAATCACGGATGAATCATAAGCCAACACGGCGGTGTTAGTGTACACCTACACAGGCGGGTCGGGCCTCAATGCAACGGAATAAGGATCTGATCACGGACGGATCATAAGCCATGAGGCGGTGTTAGTGCATACCCACAAAGGCGAGCCGTGCTCTAATGCGATGGAAGTAAGGACCTTATCACAGACGGATGATAAGCCAAAACGGCGGTGTAGTGAACATCCCAGTCGGTCTTAGATAGCAATGGCGATGGCTATGACTATCACTGCCGACAGCTTACTATCGAGGCTGAAATTGAACTATGATAGGGGTTACGACGTGCTGTGAAAGGTGCGAGTGTAGTAGTGACATATCCAAGCCATCTTCACCGTCATGGCATGAGTTGCTCACACATGATGTACCTGTGGGAAAATTACATGTGTATCTCACATAAACACTTATTAGTCCACCTAGGTTATTACTCAATTACCAAAACCAAACAAGGACCTTTCAGCATGGTGCTTATACGTTGTTTACCTATGGATACACCCTACATTCTAGATTGTGTGGTAGATCACAAGGGTGACAGCCTCGTTGAGTCCTTTGTAGTCCATCTCCCATTTGTAGGTCAAGTAGGACCCAGTTACGAAGGAAGTCAAGCTCTGTTCTTGATCTTCCTTAGTAATGTCCCTTATGTGTAGATGAAGAGTTAATTATGCTATAAATGAGAGTATATATGCCTTTGCGTACATAGACTTGATATAAAGGAGTAAATGTTATTTGGCTTACCCCTGTTCAGAGTAAGTGTTTAGGTAATGATCTCATCATAAGTTTATATATCAATAACCTCTTAAGCCATCGCTCCTCCCTGTGGTAAAATATAAATAACAATACTTGGAATACTCCTGGGTGAAGTGCTACAATGGTATATCTATGTGCTTGCAGAAATTTTATATCTTTCTAAGTCACATCAAAATACCAAAAGTATTCCTTAGTGTCATTATTAGTAGTGATGCTAAGAAATACCAACATGAATCTAGCCTAAGCTACTCCTAGAGTCTCCTTCTCCTTCTGTTGAAAAGTAAGAATTTCTATTCGAAGGGTGGTAATTCGAGAAAGAGGGAAGAGAGCAAGACAAAATTTGTCTCGAAGTTCATCCCAATTTCCATTTACACCTCCTACGGTATGAGCATACCATTGTTTTGCTCTTGCCAAAAGGGAGGATGGAAACAATTTCCATTTAATGGCCTCTTGTGACATGCTAGAAATATTCAGTCAAGAACAGAGTTGCTCAAATTCCCGAAGGTGGGCATAAGGATTTCCATCTTCTTGCCTAGAGAAGGATTGCTCCTAAACCATGGCTATGAAAGCAGGGCAAAGCTCATAGCCTGATGTAAGAATGGCGTGCGATGATTGTGGTGGCTTTGGACAATTGGCCCTTTGGAGCAGAGAATTTATAGATAAGATTGGAATCCATATGGTAGAAATGATAGTGGTAAGGTGCATATGATGGTGGTAAAAGGAAAAACAAGGATACTCAGTCGATCTTGGTTCAATTCTAGAACAGCTACCGTTCCCTGGCAACGGCGCTAGAAAGCTTGTTCGTATTTGTTAACGCAAACAGATAAATCCACAAGCGCATGGATATAGTTGTAGCTTTCACCCGGGAGTATTCCAATGTATCGATTTCCACAGGAAACGTGAAGTGTACTAGGAAGGATCAAGGTCGTCCAAGGAAAAAGTGCTTTTGTGGGTAGATAGGGGTTTTCTAAGGTTTTCCCAAGATGAACTAGATAACCAAGGATCAAGCTTACTATACTCACTTACTTCAGAGCAACAGTACCTTTTTGACCCTCGAAAGGGGTGAGAAAGAGTGGTCAGGGGAAGGCTGCCAAAAGCTCTATAGAAACACCAATCCGAACATGGTGGATTACAAAGGACTGGCAGAGCGGTCACCTCTGGGGCTACCACAACTATCCGTGGGATTGGGCGCAAACTCAGGTAAACACTAGCCTAGACACCATGTTTATGCTAACGAATACTACTCTAGTCCGAAACCTTAGACTAGAGCACTCGATCAAGCGGAGATCCTGTAAGTAAAGTAAAGCAAGACTTGAACTTAGTCAAATAGAAAGCTTGGAAATACCAGAAGAATAACCTAGATATTACTCAAGAAGAGTCGGCTCCACAAAGGTACAAAGTCGAGGAGTATCCGACAGACCCGGCTCCTCCTTAGCTCACTCCTCTCCTCTCTCCCTATTTTCTTTACTACAACTAGGTAGGAGCACCTAGAGGGACACTACTACTAAGGATATAAAAGAATGCTCAAGTGTAGAGTGTGTGTGTGTGTGTGTGAGGGGGGCTCCATCCTCCTTTTTATAGCAGGTGGTTGGTCGGTTCCGAGGGGATATTCGAGGAGAATCACCCCACACTATCCTCCTTAGCATTAAGTGCACCGCCTTGCAAAAGATAGGCCCGAGAGGCGCCAGTAGGGGTGCAGCCACCCCCTGGTGGAGCCAACCTGGCACCGCCTTCGTCTGGTGGGCTGCTAGATGGGCCTGGGTCTTGTCCTCGGGTGCTTGGGGTCCTGATTCTTTAGGTAAGTGGGCCTTTCCCTCTTTTGTTATGCGCGGGATGAATTACGCTTTGTGTGTTTGCGCATTTTGATTTCATTTTCCATGTTTTTCATCTATATCTCTCTGCACAAGATAAATTACCAAAACTTGTGGAATCTATTAGTTTATAAACCCTAACACTAAGTTTGGTGTTCATTTTAGTGGATTTTTGGCGGTTAAAAGTAGGAGTTAAGGACCGCCAACAACTTGAAGCCATGAGGTGAACTCATATGTGTGGAAATGGTTCAAGTCACATGCTCAAGGTATGTTTGCTCGAAGAGATGAGACAAAGATGATTGCAAAACCTTTATGAAGTGATATTGAGAAAGAGGATAATGCATGCGATGGTGGAACCCCCAATTACAAAAGAGAGCAGGAACCAGCTCAAAGGCATTTAAATTATTTTATGTTTTGAAACTGAGTTTAGTAAATGCCATACTATAAAGGGGATACAATGCACAAGCTTAAATGTGCAATCAAGTGCTTAATACCCACCAAATATCCTCAAACCCTCAGGCTTGGCAGCAAGCTTTCACTCCTTGACTTTGTGGTTGCCAGGCCTGAGCAGCACTACTGCTTGTGGAGCAGCACTGCCGCAACTTAATCTGACCGTTGGAGGAGGGGGATATTTTTACATCCTCTCATCTCTCCCAACGGTCATCTCGACCATTCCCTTCCCAAGTGCGACCAGAGCAGCTCTTCTCTCTCCCTCACTCACTGTTGGAACCCCTCAAGCTTCTCCCTTTTGATTACCTTCCAAATCCAAGAGAGTTTGAGCATCCAAACTGCATTAGAGAGCTCACTAGTTTGTTCTTCATCTCCTAGAGCACTTGGTTCGCGTTCAAGCTGGTGGATTGTATTTGTTACTCTTGGAGCTTTGCTCCTAGCCGGCTAGAGTGTTTGCCCGTGGAGCTTCTAACTTGTGTGGCAACCCCTCATCTCAAAGAGATTGCTCTTAACTTGAGAATGAGGATAGGGTTGAAAGAGACCCAAAAAGCCTTTGTGGCTTCCTCAACAACGTGGACATAGGCAAGCCTTGGTGGCGAGCTGAACCACAGGATAAACACCTTGTCTCTTGTGTTCTTGTTATTTATATTGCTCTCTACTTGTTTATTGGTGATTCAAGGGTTTGGTCCCGATCTACTTGCTCATGCATTTCTGTCAACATCCAGGTGGTGGAATAGGCTCTACACTACCCTAGAAACCTCAGTAAATTGCTCGATCTAATTTTCGTTGGGTAGATTTTGACCTATACTCTCGAGTGTCAGGCAAAGCAGCAATTGAAGTTATGTCACCGTTTGCTAGCTGCGACTTGTACTGGTACAACATCATACAGTGTCCCGTGGAGGAGTATGATGCACACTCTTAAAGTGTCCCGTGGAGGAGTAACAGTGCAGAAGAGCATGTCATTTGCATTACCTATGCATTTCTTTCATGTGGTGTGAAGTGAATGGAGGCCGTGGACATGCATATCCATTACATTGCACTCTTTGAGGTTTATTTATATTGAAGTTTTATGTTGGCATGAAGTGGTTATGAAGAGCATTATTTTTATTTATATGAGGAGTATTGTTTTATTCATGTGGATATCATTTATTTATTGTATATCATGTTCATTATATGCTTATGGAAATTTCAATGGATAAATATTCTTATCATGGACCTTCATTTAGTATGACATGTTTGCTTGCTGAGATTTTTTCTCACCCCAGCCTTAAGAACCCAATAGATTGCTTTTGTAGAATTTAGGAGCCAAGGTGCTAAAGAGTTTTTATGCATTGGCTAAGATTGTTTTAGAGCCCAATCCCCCCACCCGTCTCGACCATTGTCTCGACCATTCGATCCTTGCACCAGTACCATGCAATGAACGGCTGGGGATCTCAGCCGTGGAAGAGCTTGGCGAACAGTATTTTAGTATTACAAGATTCATGGTACAAGATGGGCGACATTACAACATCACCAAATTAATCATCTCGAGTTTTACATCTTGTTTTAGAGCCCAATCCCCCCACCCGTCTCGACCATTGTCTCGACCATTCGATCCTTGCACCAGTACCATGCAATGAACGGCTGGGGATCTCAGCCGTGGAAGAGCTTGGCGAACAGTATTTTAGTATTACAAGATTCATGGTACAAGATGGGCGACATTACAACATCACCAAATTAATCATCTCGAGTTTTACATCTGCTAGTCACATATTTCAGGTGCTTGATTTGGATGTTTTGCTTGAAGGGATGGGATTAGCGGCACATCTTTAAAATTTCACCCACATTTAGAGTTAATAACGATGTTTATAACTTGATGTAACAAACTTATAATTAACTAGCTTGGTGACCATTTGTGGTTTAATAATAACATTTGCGTTGGAACCTTTCTTAATCATAGTTTTGTTCTTGTTGTTACTTCCTCATTTTACTTCGATAATGGGGTTTTGATGTCGAGCTTTCACACTCTGGCATGTGTGAAGGGACGTTAGTATCATCTTGGACTTTTGTGGCGCCTGAGGTGTTACACTTTGGTAGGGTTTACACATGTTTATCCAAGACCTTATTCATAGTGTGATCCTCGCTAGAACATACCCCCACTGGTCAGTTTTTCTTTGTCCTTGCTAGGACATGTTAGCCTTGGACATGGTTAGTACGTTAGCCTTAAGAACCCAATAGATTGCTTTTGTAGAATTTAGGAGCCAAGGTGCTAAAGAGTTTTTATGCATTGGCTAAGATTGTTTTAGAGCCCAATCCCCCCACCCGTCTCGACCATTGTCTCGACCATTCGATCCTTGCACCAGTACCATGCAATGAACGGCTGGGGATCTCAGCCGTGGAAGAGCTTGGCGAACAGTATTTTAGTATTACAAGATTCATGGTACAAGATGGGCGACATTACAACATCACCAAATTAATCATCTCGAGTTTTACATCTGCTAGTCACATAATGGATGAACATAACCACCAACCCTAAGGCCTGTGTGGCTGTGTGACCGCACCTGATTAGCTTCTGGGACAGTTCACGACACAGATTTGAAAATTTTCAAATGCTGGCAAACCACTAACATTGATTTTGGGACAGTTCAAAGTGTTGTTTTCATATTCCTGTTATAGCTACAGGTGTTCCGGCTCTGAAAACACCCTGCCCGCTGTTTGAATGTTCCTTTTCAGAGCAGCCGTAACCGCATAACATAAGATCCACCACTCAATCAAATCAAAACTGCTACGAGCCTGATGGCTTTACACATGTGCACCAATCCAACTGCCACAATATTGTCCAAGATTCAGTTGGGGGACTTCATACCAGAATATAGCAATCACCATACTGAGGCCCAACGACAGGCTACACATCATATTGCCTGTCAAAATCATGAATCCTTGCAAGAATGCTTAGTCGCAGTATAGTCTAATCACAGAGTCAGCACCAGCAGTGAATAACCATGGTTGTTTCGGATGGAACTTGCAGTCCAAAACCCCTGCAAACCCAAAAAAGTGATTAAATATTGCCTTGAGATATCTGGGGAGCAACATAATATGCCTGTATCAAGGTATAAATAAGAAACCTATAATATTTTTATTCCAAAGAATAAAAAGCAAGTCCTAGTCTGCAATGCCATGATTATCATCTTTGCACTCACAGCAATGCATCTCCAAGAAAAACTAAGATCAACCGATCCAATGAACACGGTAAATCTAGCAAGAAATAAAACTATTTTAACTATGTATGTACTAGTTTCCCACCAAAACAGAACTATACATAATGTAGTATCCTCATTGTTGGGTTTAAGATCAGTGTAAAAATCATTGAAGCAGTGACATGCATACCTCTTCCATCTGAACTAGAATGGCCACGAATAATTTCCAATGGTACAATAAGTGGGTTCTGGTTAAGATCAGAATAGACCATTCCATGACATACATAGGCAGTACAATCCTCGGAGGATGAGGCAAAAAGAGGGTACTTTCGGTGAAAGGTAACACTGGTAATATCTTTAGAATGGATCCTGAAATTTAGCAAATAAGTTATTGGCATTTCAAAATGAAAAAAAAAAAGAAAAGAAACAGCAAGAATCAAAGACAAGACTGGCTGACAACTGTGGGAATTGAGATTAATTTGGCCATCATGAGGCAGTGGACAAATAATAGATGTTGATGACAATTGTAAAAGTGCAAGCAGTAACCACACCAACCAGGCAGCAAAACATATGGAACACATTAGACCATGACCATTCTAAATATATTTAAAGATAGTGGAACACATGAAAATCAAATTGCATCTTAATAATGATTTCCATTATGTCTCCAGGGACGCAAACTTCCAGACTAGTAGGATTTTTCATATAACATGCAGATAATTTAACAGTGCCTATAATGGTAACCTTGGCAATGCAATATGAAGATCTTGAAAAATTACTTGTCCTTTTTGCTTTCAAAAAGGGATTGAAATAAGAGAAGAACCATACTTTAGAGTTTTGTATGGTCTGGTAGATAGATCAGTATCAAACCAGCATAGTTTTCCATCTTTGCTTCCGACAATAACATTATCACCTACAAAAGAAACGTGAAGTAATCACAATACTTACACCACCAATATTGATATTTTGCTACCAACAGATGCAATCAATTTGAAGCAACTCGTTAGAAGATTTCAAAATTCGCAACAAGCCGACTTGTGACCTACCACCAGGATGGATCGAGATGGAGGAAATCTCGCGGAGACCTGACTCTAGCTTCTTTACCAACTGAGCTTTTTGGAGATCATAAACTTGAACAAATTTCTTAGTAGCCACAAAGAACATCTTCTGACTTGGATGGAATGTTGCGGCAACAGGAAGGCCTGGCAATTTACGGAAAGGATGGTGCGAATGCTTTTTCGTGAGCTGATGCAACAATACAGCTCTTGTATCGCGTACATTGGAATTAAGGTGTACAATTGAATGGGGAAATTAAAACTATGGTATCATTGCTCCTGGATATTCAATGTGACCATGCATGTGAACATACCTACAAGTGGTGAGGTGCCACACTTGAAAAGAAAAAGGAAACCAGAATAGATGGAAATAAAACAGAATCAACAAGACATGATTCATAAAGGATATCAGTTGGCACAACTGTGGTGAAGTAATCTCCCTTGTAATGCCACTCCACATTTGACACGGCCTAAACAAGAAATAAACTAGTAAGCAAAGAAACCAAGTTATTAAGTTCAAAGAGTAAAAAAAGAAGTTAAAATATGAATACCAGACCTTTTGATGAATCAAGGTGATCCCATCAAGTTTTTCATGCTTCATCCACCTCACAGCTGGTTTCTTGTCATCTGTTAAATAATAATAGTATTTCAGAAGACTGAAAAAGGCGGTAGTACACTGGAAACATTGATTGGCTATCAATTCAACACACCAGTATCATCTTGAGGAGCCATTTCATCAATCTTGAGCAGATCTTTTACCCTCATTTGCATTTCTTCACTCCCCACCTCAGCATTAATAAGTAGCAGGTCATGTCCACTGCACGAAATAAAATGAATGAGAAGAATACATAAATCTTACAGAAAGGAAACATATGCTAGAATAGCAAAGGGCTTACACGACAGCAGCAAGAATAGGCCTGTCAGGTGAAGGATTCCAGGCAATATGACGGACATCACCTCCAACGTTCCAAACTTTAAGACAGCGACCAGTTTCAACCTCCCAGACACGAATTGTACCATCACAAGAACCTTCAGAAAGGAGCAATTGTAACTTAGCATTGTCACACTCATTTTTATGAAATGAACTTCTAAAGTGGAGAAACCTGCTCAAGTCAGTTAACCTTAAATAATGCTGGTTACCAATATTCCATGTGTAGTAAAACAGAGCCCCCGAGTTTAATGTCAACTTAGCAGCTGGCCAGCTGCAACTGTTTTTAGAAAGCAATTTTTGGTTTACTGCTTTTCACATATCATACTATACAGTTTATAACCCATATAAGAACTATTTGGCTTGATTAAGAAATATCTTAACCACAGGTTTTGCTTAGTAATTAGATTGTGATACTCTTCACCACCCTTCCCATGTGGATTAAGACATGTAATATTACCACACTTCTATATGCAACTAAAATGAGCTCGGCATTTCTCTATAATCCAAGCTGACCAAAATATAAATAACTTTTGCAAAATAAATTACTGAGATATAGTTAGTGCTACTATTTTAAGCCATAAATTACAGTGTATGGAGAAAAGATGATGTGAGTACAACATTACAGTTCTCATTGAATTAGTTAATATCACCCCATTTGAGTATCAAAGCGTTCGGTGCATGTATATTCAGATAAATGCAGAAAATAAATAACAATGGCGCATACCAGATGCAAGCCACTGCCCTGTAATTTCAACCGAAATGGATTTCACAAGACTTGTATGGCCCTTGAACTCAAGGTAACAAGTTTTCGGGTATGGCCTCAAATCCTTTTTACTTGGTAACTTGGGCTTGAGTGACTCAGGATCAATATTTATCTGGCATTGTCAAATGATTGGCACAAATTAGAGACAAATATTGTCTTTTAAGGCAATAAATGCATAAAAATTAACACAGGGGCTCAACTTACACGCTTTTTGCGGGTTCTAGGGCAGAGATAAAGATCTAGACACCGATCAAAACCTTCCCTCAGTGCCTTCTCATATGCAGGTACACTTCGAAGGGACTCAAATCTGGTGAAGCGCACAACTCAAAAGTCAAAATGATTTAGACGATATAAGACAATGGACAATAAAAAGGAAGATAGTACCGTTTCGGAATGAATTTTGGGCGATCCTCCTCATACATAAGCTGGTATGAATCTATTTCCTCTTGTGTAGGAATGTATTCAATGGAAGGATTATATGACTCTTCATGACCTGGATACACCATGAAGAATCAACAAAAAATTATATAGTACATGAGCACTAAGTGAAACAGGTTCCAATAATTTCTCAAAGATTATTATAGAAGTGACTAATGCTGAAAAAGGAATGTCAACATACCTGGTAACTTAGGTTTAGGAGGAGGAATGTAGCTCAAGCCATGCCGCTTATTGTCTGCTGTATCAGTTTCATCTCCCCATAATAGATACAAGTTACGTTCCTCCTTGGGCTTGTCAAACTTTATCCATCCATTACGAATGGCTCTTACTAGTTTAACAACCTGCCACCAGAATGCATGAGCTCAAGGGTAATTCAAATAACTTAAGACGCAATACAATCACAGAGCAGTTTAAGCACAATGCAAATGCAAGATTTTGTCCTGTTCAGACAAAAAAAGAAGCACCACAACAGAATAACAGTAAGTTATGTAAGCTCCCAAATTCACTAGTGAATGCATAACTGAGACACAAAACTTGTGACTGCATAACTAAGTCACATGCTACTTCCTAAACATGTGGTATGATGAGAGGCCCTAGGTGGGCTGGTGTATGGGTCATGCAGAGGGATTGAACCAGTAAACAGTACTGTGTCATACTATAGCAACATGCCCGAATTCCCGAAACAATCAAGCTTAACTCTAAATAAATTAGTTACAATCATTAAGATTAGAAGATATGCTTACAGATTACAATGAAGTGATAAACAATGAAACAATCTAGTTCCACCCTCCCCAAACTGTCTATTTCATGGGTCATCTCTGATCCCTAGCAGCCACCACCTCACTGCCTAGGCAACCAAATATCTTCCAGAAATGTGCGATGGCGTGTGACTACATTCTTTCAAATGTTCCGTAAATGTAACTCTAGGCTATTAATAGACTTGCACTGCCTATGCAGGTGATTACCAAGACATAGATTACCCCATAATCAGTGCGGCAGGACAACACGACCACAAAGTGTCGAGCCATTGCTTAAGTGCCTTGTTTTTATCAGCGTGGTCCCAGATTTTGAAACATTCTAATTACAACATGAAATGAAGTAGTATGCTGAAATTAGAAAAAAAAGTCAGAGATATCTAATCATCATAAAAAATAATTGAATATTTACTCATGACTATTCATTAGATCATTGCATAACACTGCTCAATGGGATAAATTATTTAAATGAATCAGTATAGAGACCTGAGAAGAAATCAATAATAAGACATTCATGATCCAAGCAGTCAGATCTCTTGCAAATAATTGAAACCAAATAAAGAGAATGGCCTAAAAAAAAGAGAGATGAGATGGATGATATACCTTCTTCTGCTCCCACTTTGAAGGTACAAATCGCCTCTTTGGCTCAGGGGCACTAGAAAGCGGATGACCTTTATCCTCATATTCAAACCAATCAACATAATCCTAGGATAAAAGTTAATCAGTATGCCACATCCATGCACTACAAACATATGGAGAAACAAAAATAAATCATTTAACTGTAAAAGAGCAATCCATTTGCATGAATCTGGATAGCATTCATTGGCACCATGCATACGAATTCAAAACTATGTAAGTATATATCATGTACAGGTCAATTGGTTATTATCAGTGAAACTAAGTTGTAAACAGGCCACGTGTCAGCAAGAAATAAGCAACCATTACCGTACTTGGACTAAGGACAGAAGGAGATCTAGTATGAAAGTTTTAACAAAACAACTCATGCAAGTGTCCAGTCATCCACGAATGTAATACTAGGCTGTTGGATGATCATTTACTTAACATCTAAACTTAGCACCTTGAGTAATATATAGATAAGGATTGTAGTACATACTGGATATGGATCAACATTGGTATGTGGAGTCTTTCCCTTTAACAATCTACTAATTATCTTAGCCTCATCCTTTGTAATCTGAATCTCCTCGTCATTATACTCATCATAGATCTTTCTCCTACATTTGGTGACGAAGAAAAGAAATTATACGATTAAGTTAAATGAGCAAGAAAAACAATACCAAATGCAAACAACTAAATGGTACTAGGTGTAAGGATAAAGAAATTGCACAAGGTAAACAATCAGATGCATCTGCTAACTGGCACAGGGAGATCCAAATTTTCCATATTTGAATAATCAATGGTTCTCAGAGGAGAAAGATCTATGATGAGTACAGTCTGGAGCAATGAATCAAAGTGACTGTTAATAACTTGTTTAATCCATGTTCTTAGAAAAATTATAAATGTACTGAAATGCCATGCAGCTAGATTGAACCACACAAACAATGTCTTGTTGTAAGATTTAGAGTACAGAAATGTCAGGTGACTAAGCCACTTGACAGCAATTGAAAGCTCAATTTTTCATATTAGGATAAATTTAAAATTTTAAGGTAAATGCTCTTAGTGGTAATAACCAAAAAGATGATCAAATACAATCAAAATATAAGAAGCACGATGTGTCAATGTATGACGCACTAGGATCTAACAAAATACTAAGGCCCAATCCCCAAGCAGGATGAGCCTACAAATATTTAGCAACTGTTTGACTTTCATCCTCACTTCACTCAAATGATCAACGTTTTGGCTGTTAAGTATTTGTTTGCTACAAGCTCATTACTGTACATGTTATAAATCCAGGTCTAATCCCAGCATTTAAAAATTTAGGTCACACAAACCACTGTAATTGGTCCAGGGTGTAAATAAGGTTTAACACTGAAAATTCATACAGGCCATTGTTGGGTAGGATGATAATTCAATAACAGAATCTATGATAGATGTCAGCATATCAACCAAGCCCATGTGAAACTAGCACAAGATATTATCCCAACAATTACAATTAATTTGCTGAAATCAGATTGTAAAAACACTCTTTAATGACGGAAATCTCATGTACAAGCCATGGCCACACTCATATCTCCAATTAGTTCATTCTGCTTAGAGATGTTTTAACACTGCAGTCTCCAAAAACACAAGTTTGCTTACAAATTGTCAACACTAACACGCCAAAAATACAAGGGAAAAATTAGCTCAGCAACACCCCAAAGATGTGTAAACTGGACATCAGCTGCCAATGTGAACTTGATAAGTTCCAGGACAACTTGTTTATAATATGCTGATGTTGTTTTCCAGCTTACAAAATTTATGTAGGGTTACCGCCGGAGCAAATTATCCCTAATATCATATTACAAATATATAGCATTATAGGTATCTGTCATTACTATGAGGCAATCTCAAAGCTTGATCATTCATTCATTCAAGATTGGTCAGAACTGACAACAGCTGATCGAGTGACTGCAACAGAGCAAGTTCAAGCCTTACCAATTCTTGGCATCATCTGCATTCCTGAGGTAGGCTTCAATGCGCCCCTCCCTATCACGTTTCTTGATCTTCCTCCCATCGATGTCATACCCAATGTGCTCCTCGTCCTTGTACCACTCCAGAGGCACGTCTCCCACGGTATTCCTTGGCGCCACCTGCAAACAACACAAAATTTAGCTCACTTTAACCTCAAATACTCAGAAAAGCAAATACGGAACAACAATAGAGTCTGCAAATCTGCTTAAGCAACGCAAACACTAAGCACACAAATGCTTCACCTCATCCTCAGAAGAGTCGCTCTCTTCCGCCGCCGCAGCCTCGTCGGACTCACCGTCGGAGCCAGAGCCCTCGCCGCTGTCCTCGAACGACAACGACACCTGCGCACAACGCAAAACCCACAAAACTTACTCAGAAATAAAACTGCCGCAAAAAAAAAAAACAGGGCAAAGGCATAAAAAGAACCTCTCCCACCTCATCGTCGTCCTCGGACCAGACGCCGTCGCTCCACGAAGAGTCGTCGGCGGAGAGGTCGTCACCCTCTTGCTCGTGCTCTCCGTCGCTGTGGCCCATTTTCGGCGCCGGAAGGCTTCGCGTGCTGGCGTGTGGCTGCGTGTGAGAGGAAAGCGAGCGGCGGAGGTAGAGGCGGCGGGGACTAGGGTTTTAGGACGGCAGGGGATTCGCTGCGCGTTACTAACCGGGTTGGACGAGCAAAATCACGCGGGTGGATGGGCCGGACCACTGGCAAAGAGCGAATAGTTTCCGAGCCTTGGTAATGAGCCCTCACGAACCTCCTCGACTTTTGCATTTATCAATCTCATCCTTAGCAGCTGCCCGCATGCCGAGCCCGCGAACGGCGAACCCGCTGTCCCGCCGCAGCTTCGATGCCGTCACAGTTTCATAGCAGGAATGGGCTTCTCAGGATGGGGCGATGGGCGGCCCGTGCGTGGGCGGCGGCGGAGTGCTCGTGCGTGGGTGGCGGCGGCCGGCAGCTCTCGGGATGGTGTTGGTGCGGCCTGGACCCTGGAATGGGCTTTAGGGCTCCTAATTGATGGATGGTTGCTATTTGTTGGATGGAAAATCCAACGGCCCAATTAAAAAACAAAAGGCTGGGAAAAAAATAAAAGACTGGAAAAGAGAAGAACCAACCACCAGGTTCCTGCGCGTTCCATTTAAACATGGGCCTTGTTTAGATCACCTCTAAATTCTAAGTTTTTTCACTCTCTCTCCATCACATTAATTTTTAGCCATTTGCATGGAGCATTAAATGTAGGTAAAAAAAATAACTAATTGCACAGTTTAGTTGGAAATCACGAGATAAATCTTTTGAGCTTAGTTGGTCCACGATTGGATAATATTTACAAAATAAGACGAAAGTGCTACTATTCATCGGGTTGAAATTTTTTGCAATCTAAACATAGCCATGGTAAGCGTTTCTGTACTCTAAGGAACAAATTGGAGCTGTATACCCCTTTCATTCCGCAGTTTCTGACAATGTCGTATCACATACCACGTTCTCGTACCACGTTCTCCATGTTCCGGGAACTTGGCTGCTAAGATCTCATCTATAAAATTGGTTCTTTGATTCCTCAATTTTAAAAACTGTTTTTTTGTTTTTTGCATCTTATATATCTTAATAGTAGTTGACATGGCGCTGCATTAAAGGAGGATAGATTGGACTAAGTTGAATGCTCAAGACAGATTAAAAATATTTTTAAAAAATATATCCAAAACTCATGAAAATAAATTTACAAAAAATATCTAAATATTTTCTACATGAAAAATATTGCAAATAAAAATTCTAAAACCTACTAATCATATAAACTCAATATAATGTTTTAGCTTGTAAAATTACGACACTAGTTTTTTTTTCTAAAATCGTGCTCTCCTATGGTATGATGGATAGCTTGAAACTATTTGAATCTTCGAGGAGCCATTTTGGTTCTTATTTGCTAGTAGAACCTCTTATTATCTATATATATATATCTATACCTAATAATAAAGAAGCAAAATTTCAGCTCTTTTTTTTTTGTTCATCTATTTTTTTATCCGTCCTCCTCTAACTCTATGAATATGGAAACTATCTTTGTCCGTCTCTCTACAACTCTGTTTTATATATAGCATATGTAGGGCTTTTTGAGATAATTTAGATAACTAGGAATCATAATCTAATTCTTCCCATCCTGACTAACGTAAATAGGAGTCCTAATCAAATAGAAAAAAAAACTTCTATCTACTATTTATGTTTACCCATATACGCATACACATACATATACATACACATAAGTACTACATGCCTAATAAAAAGTATGAAGAGTTATCATCGTTAACTAATCGCTCGCCCCGCCTGTAGAGTCCAACAGCCACATCTACGGAGTTCGCGTCGAACACAGCAATCTTCCTCTAAGGAAGCGGCCACAACTAAACAGAAGCGCGTACGGTGCTGGCCACTTTGTCGTTTATTTAATTGAAAAAAAATCACGTACGGGCCTGGTGCTTGTGTCATGCCAAAGCCGGTACATGAATATGAGCCACCTTTACAGATCTCAAAATTATCAATATTAAATTTTATATTATATATTACGGATGTCATGATCATTGCAAAATAAATTAGTTTAAAAATGTCATAGAATGATAAAATATAAATAGCTATATAGCAT
The DNA here is from genome assembly GCA_904845875.1 of Miscanthus lutarioriparius. Classification (NCBI taxonomy): domain Eukaryota; kingdom Viridiplantae; phylum Streptophyta; class Magnoliopsida; order Poales; family Poaceae; genus Miscanthus; species Miscanthus lutarioriparius. Next base: position 78,223,183 of record CAJGYO010000005.1, read on the forward strand.
TCTTTATTCTCATTTTCCATGAATATTCGATAGCTTATTTTCTCAACACTCATATATATTCGATAGCTTATGTTCTCCCGTTGCAACGTACGGGTATATTTGCTAGTCTATTAAAAATAGTCGATATTGAGCAACATCATTACAACCTTAGTGGGTGTTGGTCCATGCCATTTAGTTTGGGGATAAGACTGGGATGGGTGCCATTCTAATTTTCTAAGATGAGGTGATCTATATTCTTATTTGGTTAAGGGGGTGGAGCCATCCATGTTTGTGTTTGGCACAAGGGACGGAGACAAAAGTATAATGTCTTGGATCCATTAGAAGAACGCTAGGTAGACCCCAGATACCTACATGTTTCACCTTCTTCTTCGTTCTCAGCGCACCCTCAATAATAGAGTCAAGTTGCTAGTACCTATGAACTTAAAAAAAGAGTAACTAACATGTACTATATAGAAAAAATATGTAAACATAAACATATGAATCATAGGAAAATGTGAGCTTAATTCTTTATGAAGAGCTAACTTATTATTCTCTCTCCTTATTAAATAAAATATTCTATGAGCTAGATCTTAAGACAATATTGGAGCTGCCCTTACCCACCAAAAGCAACAGCTAGTAAATAAACTGATATTTAGAGGGTGTTTGGGACTGCTTCACTCCATGTTTTTTTAGCTCTGCTCCACGTTTTTTAGCAAAACATGTTCAGCTTTATGCACTCTGCCCGAGGAGAAAATGTAGAGTTGTAAGAGCATGTAAAGAAGTGCTCCACAAACTTTAGGTTTTTTTTGTAGAACTGCTTTGTGGTAGTTTATAGAGCAAAGTTCGTGAAACAGTCCCAAACATGCCCTTACTAAGTTGTAACCTTATTTAATACCTATTAAACTCTTATAAATTCCTCACTAAGACTGGCCTAAACCTACACAATATCGGAGGAGATAGATAATAATATCTATGTATTGTGAGGAATGAGGAGGAAACATATAGAGAATTATTTTCAGGGTGTTTGTTTGAGAAATGGGCTAGTCCATCTTCTCACTCCCCACTTCATTGTTTGGTTTTGTGAAATGGGTTGATAAATCATCACCACCTTTTTCACAAGCTAATACTCCCAAAATTACAAATTATAAGACGTTCTAAAAAACCTAAAACATCTTATGACTTAGAACAAAGAGAGTAATCAATACTAGCTAAGTAATGGAGTCATTCCACCGAATTAAGAAAGACTCATGATACAACACCTCGCATCTAGAATGGTTTAATTCTTTAAACCAAACACTCTTCCTCGTTTAATTCTTCAAATCAAACACTCTTCCTCTTCGAGACAGTCCAATCTCCTCTGTATAGTGAAACCGTCCCACACAACCAGGCGTCCAAGCAGATAGCTGAAAATGGTTGAAAAATTGTCTCTGGGTGGGCAGGCGCGGGAACATGTTCCCAAAGTAAGTATCAGAACAGGTTGGCATAAGCTCCATCAATGAGCAGTGTTATTAGACAGTAAAACTCAGTTCTGTAGTCACAATGTTCTCTATGTCGAACAAAAAATAAACTATGGTGCTGCGGAATAAATCCATAAGCACAAGGGAGGAAAAGAACTGCAATTCGCAAGAAGCACAAGTATCACGTATCCTCGAGGGAAACCCCCAAAATTAGTTCTACCACCACTTAACTCTCATTATCACACTTCTAATCTTGCAGTTTTTGTCGCCTATATCTGAAACGTGAAAATGGAGCTAGCAGATGCCTTAGGATGAGAAAGTCGATAGAACATTCTTCTTGATGATAAACTCGTCGGCCTTCGAGGGGCTGATGGACTGCAATAAGGAAAAAGAGATATGACTACGAGTAACCAAATCTGTACAGTGAGTTGTCCCAAAAGAGAATTTTGATGAGACATCTTGTGAGGTAGTCGTGTCCCACCTTCTCCAACACGCGTTCAAGCCTCTCGGTTTCCTTCTTAGTGTACTCGTTGCCTTTCTCTAGTATCTTCTTTGCGATGGTTACATAGACCTTCCCATGCCTGATTTATTATGCCACAAGGAAAATTCAACTCATTAACTAATAACATTCTTACAACGTTAATTGAGATCATTAAATAGCTCAAGCAAATAGGCCAATAACTGAGGCAAGAGTTTACCTTGCAGCAGGACCACTGAGCTTAGCTGCCTCCTCCTCCATACTGGAGAGGACTTCCTTTCGCTTGTCACTGGAAGCGCCAAGGAACTCCTTAGCCAGGACATCCAGACTTGCTATGCGGCCAGCCTAACAAAATAATAGAGCCAGAGTTAGCATTTTGCCTGAATTCACAAATGCAGTATTGTGCATATGTAACCAACCTCTGAGGTTAGTTGACCCTTTGTGTCACGGCTGGTACCACTTTTCTCGTTAATGAACTTGACGAAGTCACCCAAGTCCCTACCGCCATCATAATCTTCACCAGCTTTGTTTCCCTTTGGGAAAAACTTCAATGTAGGAAATCCAGTAACTCCATACCTAAAGTGGTGTCACAAGTACAGTATATTGCGTATAGAACAAGTCAGAAGTAATAAGGTGTTATTTGTTGCATATAAAATATCAGTGACTAGTATTCACAGGGAAACAAGATCATGCCCCAGTGCTAGGTAATACAAAAAGGGAAACAAATGCAGATAAAGCATATGTGAATGTAAACACAGAACATACTTCTCAGCCAAATCCCTGTGTTTGTCAGCATCAAGGTTAGCAATAACAACTCCTTCATCTAACTTGAAAACAGAAGCCACCTTCTCATACGTCTGAAAAATAAAGATTATGATTAGACATATCAGAAACGATGAAGGTCGCTAAGGGTGATTACAAGAGTAAAACCACAATAGAATGTGTCACGAACTCAAACAAGAACCATGTACTAACCGGTGCAAGACTCTTGCAGTGACCACACCTGTACATAAGACAAGTACATAATCCATTAGATTCGCTGAGCAAAGATAACAGATTGATGGCACAAAATATAATGGTGAAGTACTTAACAAAACCCAGTAACCTACCATGGGGCATAGAACTCAACAAGGACATCTTTGGCTTCATCAAGGACAATTGAGTCAAAGGTCTCTGGGGTGAGCACCACAACACTTGAAGGAATGGTTGCCAGCTTTACATTTGTGACTGAAAAATCCAGAATCCAACGAATTTAGACATTGATTAATTGAGAAATATGATTACTTTGTTAATTATTTGTGAAAACTTGAAATGTAGTCTGTGACGTTCTTCTATACAATGAGCATATTGAATATCAAAAGTGAAGCTGCTTGGTAAAACAATAAATTCACAGTATTCTAGAGAACAGGTTAAATTCCCACCTCCTTCAGTATTAACAAATTCAGCAAGGGCTTCTGCAGTGCGTTGTCCTTCATACCTAAATTGCCAAAGGAATTTCTGTCATAGTTCACAGAACTTGGTAAACAAAGGACATGGAAAAATTTAAAGTCGTGCACCCTCACTTTTTGGGCTCCAAGGATCCTTTTGGGAACCATTGGATTGTTGGATACCCAGAAACTCCATACTTGCTGCACAAACTCTTGTGCTCATCACAATCGACCTAAAATGAGAAACCAGAGTTTAAGATAAGTGAAACCTATAATTTTATCAAACAAAAAAAAACTGCACAAGGAAATGTCATGAGCCAAGTGCCAGTAATTTTCTTATCGATCATAGTGGCATAAAAGGACAGAGAATATCTGAGGAATGCTGAGAGATTCATAAGGGAGAGAACCAATTTAATTCCTCAAGTGTACGATATATATACCTTAGCAATCAAGACAGATTTAGCTTTCTTAAAACTTGCACCGAGTCTTTCATACTCAGGAGCAAGCTTCTTGCAGTGACCACACCTAAACAAACAAATCAAGCAGATGACTAAAATCAGATTTTATGAAAGGTTGACCTGCTGATACACAGAAATAATAAATTCCAAGTACAATTCTATCTATGTTACTGAATTCCAGGGTACTATACTATTGCAGAAGATAAAAACTGCACAGGTTAAACATGCATGGTCAAACGAGAGATCCCACTTGTTTTGTATAGCCAAGCCCACCCACTAGAAGATGAAGATCTGTGATCTACAACATTTTTACACGCAGGAGACAAACGGCCAAATATTAAGACAATTCAAGTGCATATTGCCGCCAGTCTGCCAAGCCTATAAAATGATCAATTTACTACGTGAGTTAAAATATCCATCCATAACAGTCTTGCTTCTAGCGGATCCCACAACCGATTGAAAAAATTTACAGGAAAACCACGATTTCTGGCCACAATTGGAAGAACTCGAGAACTACCGCCTCATCCATGTCCGCAAATATCCAAATTCCGGGACCTACTGCTGAACCAGTAACCCCAACCACAGTCCACAGATCCGGTCCCGTATTCCTCTACGGTCGATCGAACTGCAATCCAGCGTGGTGGAGAACAAAGGGAGCGAGTCGAACCAGGGGGCGTAGAACTCGACGAGGGCGCCGCGGTCCTGTCCGACCTCCTTCTCGAACGTGGATTCGGTAAGGGCCACCACGTCGTCGCCGTCCGCGAGCGCAGCCGGGGCGGCAGCGAAGGCGGCGGCCAGGAGGAGGAGGATGGCCAGGGCTCCGCGTGAGATCTGGGAGATCGCCATGGCTGGGTCTCTGGGAAGCACCAGGAGGTTTTGGCGAAACAGACGAAGGGAAGTCTCCTGCTACTTCGTCCCCACTTGTGTCGTTTTATGTAAACCAGAGATAATCCTCCATATATCTCTATCCCTATCTCTATTTCTATCTATCTCTATAACTAAAAAAAATTCTACGGTCAACATCTACACAGCGAGACGATGGGTCAAGTGCGACCAATGACTCCGCCCGGCACCTCTTCTTCTCTGTAAAAAAACAAAAGGAAAGTCCCTAATCTCCGCTCGCAATTTCATCCACCGGTCTCGCTCCCGCCCTCATCCCCGCCCCGCTCCTCACGCCCGCGGCGGCCGTGCCCACCTCGCTCCTCACGCCTGCGGCGGCCGCCACGCCCGTCGCTTGCGATCCCGCGAGTCAAAAAGCGATGCACCGGCAGGTGGCACCAATCTCGCGATCCATTCCCTCCACGATCCCGCTCCAATCACAACTCCCTCACGCGCACGCCCACGCAGCTACCTCCTCGCCCACGCCTCCCTCCCTGCCGCTCGCCGTTCGCGCCGTCGTCCTCGCCCATCAGGACCCGCGCCGTCGACCTCGCCGTTTGCGCCCGCACAGTCATCATCGCTCCTCCCCGATCCGCGTCCTCGCCCCGCCCCGATCTGCCCTGCGCCATCGACCTCGCCGTTCGTGCCCGCGCCGTCGACCCCCGAGCGAGCGAACTCCCCCGCTCCATCGCTCCCACGGAGATTTACACGGCGCCGACATGTGGGGCCACTTTCCCCAGCGCTAGCACGCGAAGTCGCGAAAGCCCTCGCCCCCGACGCTCAGCCAGCAAGGGCAGGAGAAGGGATGGATGTCCTCTGAAGCCGCACGGTTGGGCTCCTCGTCAATAACAGGAAGGAGATGAAGGTTGGTTTTCTTTTTTGTTGCGGTGTCCTGTTTGGAACTTTCCAGCACCGAATTTCACGGAGCTCTAATCGTTTCCCCGGCCGTCTCACCGCAGTCGATTTCGTGCGGCCTGCAGGCTTCTGGGAAGGACAGCCCCAACGGCGTGTTGCAGGTCATTCCGCTGTCGTCATTGCCGTCGGAGTATCTGCCTGCTGATCCGGTAGATCTAGGTGCTCAACCTCAACGCTGTTGGTTTCTTTTCTTGATCATGGTAATTATTTTCCTTAATTTCAATCTACGTATTAATGTGCCTTAACTGGACTGATGAATGAATGGCACTAACAGTTTGCTGCTCCTACTTTATTTTTGCTTCGTCAGATGCACTGGCGAGACGCAGCAACACTCTGCTAGCTAGCTGTTCGTTAATTTGGTTTTGAGAAAGATAAACTGGCAGCAGAGATGATATGTTCCATGTGCATATTTCCTGGGAGGAGTTCTTGAAAGGATCATGTGATTCATTGTTTCCCAACTGATATCTGGAAGATTTGATGAAATTGCAGATCAAGCAATGTTTTTTTTTTTCTCAACACGTGAAATACTTGCATGTTAGCATCAGGGCTTGGGTTGGGAAATAACAGTTTGGTCATCAGGGCTTGGGTTGGGAAATAACAGTTTGGTTTGAAAAATTTACTGGTGCAAATCAGGTTAGTAAACTTTTTTTGTAAATAACATATTGGTTCAGAAAATTGGTTGCGTATCTCCAGTTTCCTTTGTTTTGTTGTAGCACAAAGCAGATATGTGTCTTAATCTTAGGGATGACATTAGCGAAAGTCAATTGTGAATTGTTGCAGGATCAGATAGGATAACAGGAGCGATGCTTGAGACCATAGAGTACACTTACAATAAAGAAACCACATTTCAAGGAGCAGAGTTTCTATTGACTGGATTTCCTATGCATTAGAAGGAAAAAAGAAATTGATTCCCAAATACAGTAATCTGGTGTTGATGGACACGCCAAGGCCAACCGGTGATCGGGTACCTTTCGGGGACCTTATAAATACAATACATGGAGGTGTATAAACTTTTACAACATCTCTACATATTCTTTGTTCATATGTTTGCAACTCACCAAAATTTATTGAAGTGAAAAAAAAAACTCCCACACCGTAGATTGCGATACTGCCTCATGGTTTTATTTTATTGATTTGATTGATCAACTATTGTCGAACTTGTTAGGCTCTTAGGATGCACTTGGTCTGTGCTACACGTTGTTTCTTATCATTACTCCTAGCCCGCGTCAAGAAACTTGCCTTGTGGAATGCTGATGTGCTCTTGATTTCTTTGGACTATGAAATTTTTCTGTCAACTGTCAGTAGTATTAAGTTTGATGAGAAAATTTGTGACATTCTGGTGTGCAGCTAGTCAGGTAGGATAACAAGCAGAGGAGGATTAGTCTGTTGGAGCTTCCTGCACTAAATACTGGAATCGTTTCCACAAAGCAGCATGTATTTCCCCGATTGTTCACTTTTCCTCTAACTTTGCGTAAGATAGACATGCTTTCTGTAGAATATAATAGCTATCATGTGGTATGATCAGTTCAGTTTGGCAGCGTTTATGAGTCTGACTTTGTGATTTCAGGTGTACGTGAGGGCTGATAACCACAAAGTATGGAAAACACCCTCCCAAAAATGATGTAAGTTCAGTTTCCTTCCTGTCCTGTCCATGTGGAAATGTTCGGAGTCCCTAACATGTTAAAATCGTGACCCTGGATTCAAATTTTAACAACTATGATCCCTAGAGTGTCACCTTGCTCATTAGTCTTCAAAAGTTGGGATTTCTCAACAATTCTTGCTAATCCTTGTGAATCTATGTGTTACATATAATTTGCATCAAGATAAAATAAATATTTAGTCAAGTTCTGATTGCAGCATGCTGTTTTCATATTTCTCACACATAGATGACACAATGAGCCGATGAATGAATTTGGAAGCTGCACTTGGGCCTTTGTCTGCACACAGTGAGGATTACTCCACTGTATCATGCCTGAAAAGATAGAAGCCCGTAACTGTTGCCAAGTTAAGAAAAATGTTGGAGGAAAGGCTCAAGTGGAGGGAAGCTTACATGCCAGAATGTAAACTACATTTTTTTTTTGTCATGGCATGTACTCAAGTTGTTTTGATCTCTGAATTCTTTTATCAAATGCCCATTTGATGGTGAAGCTACTACCAATACAACTAGGAAGATTTGTCCTATCCAAATAACATGTACTACTATACTGTATTGTACATTCCATAGGCTGTATAATTGGTTCTGGATGCAAAAAATGATATTTGATTATTAACTTCAGTCATGTTCGAGTGTGATGGCATATTTAAGTACTATGGTGATGGCTGAAACTTCAGTTGAGCATTACAACTTCTACAAATATGACTGATTTATTCCAACTTTGAAAATTACTAGGAAGTTTGAAACATGACTACATCTTGTTCATTGAGTTGATTGTGCCATCAGTTGCGACCTTTGACTATTTATAATCTTTAAATGTATATGTTGATTGATAATGATATTATTCAAGTGGCCTAGAATAGGCATGAAACTTATGGGCGCCATTCCGGAATGTCAAATCTTGTAATGTGCTATAAGAGCTATTATTGCAGGCATGTCTTTGAGGTACGTGGTTTCTATTTTTGCTACCTTTGGGGAAAGTTGGAAGGCTGCAAGTAGAACAATTGGAGGAGGAAGGTGCAGTGGGGGCAGCAAGCTGGCGAAACTACCCTTGGCTTTGGCTATAGGCAATGTTGGATGGCTTGGATGCTGGTGAGTTAAGGGAGCTGGACATCAAAACGTTATGAACATCAGTTCGAAGTATTGTGATTTAGATAACAATACAATACACGTACATATTTATATTACTGTGGCATTATATTTTCCCGTTGCAATGTACAGGTATTTACCTATTTACATATATATACTTGAACCTGTGTACATGATGGTATAGAGATGCAGCGGAACTTATTTGTGGATTTATTGGCGCATGAAAGAAATGGATATCGGAGATTTCTTTCGGCCGATATAAAACATTATCTTAGTCGCATCACGAAAATGTCTATACAGTAGAGTTTGTGAGGCTGCGACGCCGCGCTCTCCATGACTGTTAATTTCACAAACTTTACTTTTTTTTATTAAATGTCACTTTACTGTTAGTATTTAATTTCACAGTATTGTTATCTTACCGTACGATCCATATGCAACGCACGGGCACAAACCTAGTCTATCTATATATCTATATATACAACTAAAACATTCATAACTATTTCATCCATAGGTGCGACACCAAAACCGCTCGCTCCCTGCATCCTCCTACGATCGCTGGTTTTAGAAAACTTTTGGTCGGAGGAAATCACGCTACACGATTTTTCCCGCAGTTCCCGTGCGTTTCGCGGTTCACTCCCTCCCTCTCCGGTTTTGCCCGCGTCGCGGCCGAATTTCTTTTCCTCGTCACCCGTGCGTTTCGCAGTTCACTCCCTCCCTCTCCGGTTTTCTACTGATCTGTTTGCGATCGCAGGTTTTAGGAAAGCGGAGGAAGTCACGCGTAGGAAACCTATGCGATCGCTCGCGTAGGAAATCGCTCGCTCGTCCTTCGCATCCCCATACGTGGCGCAGCACGGCGCCGACGAGGACGCGACGTCTGCGGCGTCCCCAGTACGGCCTCGCGGTGCACGCCATCGTGGTCCGCGTGTCTGACGCCGTCGAGGCGTTCCGCGACAGCGTCGACGCGGGTGCGCTCCCGGCCTTGTTCGCCCCTGCTGAGCTCGATCACGGTTTCGTGTTCGTGGAGGTTGAGCTCACCGGAGCCGCCGTCCTCCGTATCGTGAGCTACCCTGACGACACGGACATAGCCTTCTTGCCTGGGTTGGATAACGTTGCCAAAAAATAAAGATTGTTCTGTTTTAATTTTTCGTTTCCGCTCCTTTCATCTCTTTGCTGAAATTCCAGTGGTAATCTCTGTTCTAGGCTACCAGAGGCTGACCGGAGCTGTGCAGAGTAGTCATGACCGGAAAAATATCTAAATCTGAACTTTATTTCGTTTCTTGTTTTTTTGCCAAGATGAAAACCATCTCATGCTGGGGTCATCCTATAGTAAAATTGGCTTCAGTTGCGATAATTTGCGTCATATGGACTCATACTATAATTTGTATACGATTTAGACGGTCCTGTCCCTTTGACGACGGTTTAACGGACACGGATAACAATACTGTTCATGAAATGAGTACGCCTTTATAGAATCGTGGCTTTGTTTTTAATTACAAAAAGAGTTTGAATAACAGAGTAGCTGACACTGTTGCTTAAACTTTACTATCATAGAATTTGAATTATTGTGTGTCCTTCGCGACAATATTAACCATGTGACTGACACTAATATTACATATATACTCGAACTTGTATACAGGATAGTATGGACATGCGGTGGAACTTATTCGTCGATTTATTGGCGCACGAAAGAAATGGACATCGGAGATTTCTTACTGCCGATATAAAACATTATTTTAGCCGCATCACGAAAAAATTTATATAATAGGTTTTTGAGCCTGCGACGTCGCGCTTTTTGTACTGTGTTAATTTCACGGACTATGCTTTTTTTTATTAAATATCACTTTAACGTCCGTGTTTAATTTCACAGTATTATTATCTTATCTTGCGATCCGTGTGTTTTTTTTACTTAAGTTTAGCTATCCCGTAGCAACGTACGGGCACGAACCTAGTAATAAAATAATCAGAAATGCAAATTTATCTCGTTTTAGGTAGAGTGCCGTATAAGCTAAGATCTGCGTCGTGCAGCCAGCTACACCTCTTCAACGGTGTGGATTTAATCCCAAAATTATTATTTATAAAATCTTACCTTATTTTGTTAGCTAATAACTTACCAAATTGTGATTCACAATTACTGCATAGTATATCTGATCTCGCAAACGAGATTACAAAGGTGTTACGGGAATTTGGAATCACCACAATCGTTGTGGCCCCGTTCGGTTTGTTGAAACTTGGCTGAAAGTGGCTGAAAAACACTGTTCTGGCTGAAATGTTGTGAGAAAAAAGCACTGTTCTGGTTGGAAAAAGAAGCCGAACAAACCGAATATAAGGTAAGCCATGTTTATGGGATTTTGCCTAGCTTAAATAAGGTTACGTTGCTCATTAAGGAGGAGCTACACTTTGGTGCTTGGATGGAGCTCGATGGGGTCTCTCGTCTCCTCGCCTTTGAGATTGGTGCTTTTCCAAACGGGGCACGTCTTGTCAGTGGCGTCGAATCAGTCTTGGGATCGCAACTGTTAAAGGGTACTCCCTCCGGTTCTCTAAAGCAAGTCGTTTTGAAGTTGTCTTAAATCAAATATTTTAAACTTTGATTACAAATAATTTCTTTTGGGTTGAGTTTGAAAATATGAAAGTGATGTAAGTAGATTCATCTTGAAATGTAGTTTCATAAAAGTATATATTGACTATATTTTATAAATATTTTATAGCAAAAAGTTACAGTCAAAGTCGTTTCTTAAAGACCGTGTCGATGTCCAAAACGACTTGCTTTAGAGAACCGGAGAGAGTATATGAGTACAGCTGTTGAAATTTCTCTGCACCATAAGGCAATTTGATTCTCATAAATTTTGATATTTGAACACTAGTGGACCGTGCTCCGTGCATAAGGTTTACTCCCTCTGTCTCATGCGCGTCTTATTTTCTAAGGAGTCAAATATTTTTAAGTTTAACAAGTATATATAAGAAATCATCATATTTATAATGTGTAACTAGTATAGTTAGATTGACAATAGAAGATACTTCGTAGGCGGATTCAATTGCGAGAGGGGCTACACGGCTTGCAGCGGCCTACGATGACTAGCTCTGCTTCGTAGCAGGCTACCTCGGTGTGGGACATCGTCGGCAACGACGACACGAGCGGCGACGACAGCGTTTTGTCTTGGTGTCTTCGTCGTCCGGGGGACGGTGGTACAGTGTGGCGACCGGTTGACGGTGGTTTGTTGGCGGTGCAGTTTGCGGTTTTCTTTGAGTTTTAGCTTTGATTGGTTCACGTCGATGTCCCAATCTGACCGTCCAAAGTTGTTTTTCTCTTTGAGTTTGAGTTCGGCGCGTATCGATGTCCCAATCCAACCGGCTGAGTGTGTTTTTTCTTGGGTTTTTTTGTGTTGTTTGTTATTGCCCAGTCTAGGATCATCTTCTTTTTAATATAATCGGCAGGTCTCCTCCTGTCTGGTTTGTTTCAAAAAAAATAATACATTTATTTGGAGGTACAAGCATTGATATTATTTTCATCAGTCAAACTAAAAAAAAGTTAGACTTCTCAGAAACGAGATGGGCACTTATTTTAGGAGTTAGGGTGACACAGCCTATTATATGTTAGGGTTTTTGAGCCCCTTGTCATAAAAAGTTAGGGTAACTAACATAATTTTTTTGTTTTCTCTCTCTTTCATTAGTAACAGTGTGATTATCACTTTTATCACCATTTAGAAAAAAATAAACGTTTTATTCTGCAGTACTACTTCAGCAGTACTTTTCAGGGAACGAACAATGTTTTCCTCCCACAACAAATCAGCATAAGCCAAATTTCAGCGAAACGAACAGGGCCAACATCACGAAAATTAGTTTTTTTTTCCTTGTAAGCTAGCAAAATTAGTTATTACTTTTACCACCATTTCTAGAATTGTGTTGTGTTAAAGTTTATCAAATTTGACTAAATCTATATCTATACCTAATAATAAAGAGGCAAAATTTCAGCCATTTTTTTGGTCCGTCTATTTTTTTTGTCCGTCTCCCTCTAACTCCTGGACAATATAGAGTTTTTTTCGTCTGAACTTATATAACCTGTGCTCACGACTTAGAATAGCTCTTATCTAGCGCGATACGGAGTCTGATTCCAAAACGTATTGGGTCTTCCACAACAATAGGAGTACGCGAAAGAAAAATTAGAAAGGAAAAAGAAAGTAAAAACGAGGAACACGGTGAGGGATAAAAATCAAGTGGAACAGGGAAAAAACAAATCAAGAGGCGCATACGGACACGGCTGGGAGAAAATCACGATAAAGAGTTTGAGTCATGTGAATTAGGATTCTTCGTGTGGTTTAACATTAAGGAAAGATTTATCTTCTTTTTATTCTCTTCAATTTAAATTAGGATTCCTAATTATTCAGGTTACCTTAAAACTTAAATGTACAGACATATTTGCTAGTTTATGTAAAAATGTATTAATATTTATCATGCTAAATATATCTCTTTAGATCCGTCGAAACATATTTTTATAGTATATCTAATTGAAGTCATATATACGTTGATACTATTTTTTATAAAGTAGTTTGATTTTGACCGGACTTAGAATTACGTTCTTTTTATAACAGAGATATACTGTTAAGCACATCTTAAGACATTAGAAGATCCTGAAATGAAACTATACAAGGGATACATTTGTTATGAACAACAGACTAATATAATAAAGCATGCATTTGCGCAAAGCATACACAGGGATAGATACATCACTCTCGCTCGCAGCTCTCCGGCAGCCGATTAGCCGAATCAATCAATCCATGGCTACAGCTAGTTGGAGTCCGGGTTGGCTCCGCTCGGCACCTGATGTTTGCTCACTGCGTTCATGAATGCCGCCAAGCTGCTGCTGCTTGCTCTTCTCTCCATGCTCCGTGGATGCGGCACCACCGTCTCCTTCACCTCCACGGACTGCGCCGCCTGCACCGTGCGCACGGGGAGAAGACGCCGCCCGGCGGCCGCCGCAGGGTCGACGACGATGATGGCGTGCGCGGAACAAGAACTGAGCAGCAACGGGATCTGCAGGGCGAAGATGAGGAGAACGGCACACACAAGCTTCTGGTGATGCCGTGCTCTTGCCAATGCCATACACACCAATGAAGTGTGGAACATCAGGTATTCAGGTGGGCATTAGTGCCGACGCCATGGACCGCCTCAGACTCAGAGGCTCAGAGGCACCGGAAGCAGAGAAGATTGAGAGAGCTTGCGTGGTCAGGGCCCCGTGGGGAGTGAGAAGAGGGGAGGGGGGGTGCTTAAAGAGGCTTTGTTCTTGCAAAAGCGTGAAAGACGAAGCTGTGGACTTTATTTTGGCCGGGCACGGCCACACTATCACAGGTGAAGGAGAAGAGGCGTCTCAAAAGCAGTTGACGCGTAAAACCATGGAGGGAGCGGTTGCTTTCGGACGATGCAGTGCACTAGTGCAGCAGTGTAGCAGCAGTCTTCAGAGGTTGGTTGCTGAATAGCGAAGGCCTCATAAATTTCAGCACTCGAGTAGTCAGCCTGTTAGTTTGCATGTGGCTTATCGTAAATGATCATAAGCTCTTACACAAACCAGTCAGCAGTACTTCTTCACGAACTAGCAACGAAACGAACCAGACACCCCCACAGTCTGAGTGCTGCGTGCTTCGTGTGTGCGCGGTGTGCCCTGCGCTGCCTTGTCTTGTGTTTTCGTTGAGACATGGCTAGCAGGCCTCCCTGAGTCCCTGAGGTTGGCAGAAAGGCCAGATACTTTCGCGGCTTTTCAGAGGTGAGGTGAGGGCGCCATGATCGTGAACCATCAATTTTTCTGACTGGCATAGTGGCATATATACAGTTTACGTACGCGCACGGTGTTTGGCCAGCAAATACAGTACTATACTACTCCTATTTCGATCGAGTAGTGGTACATCACGTGAACATCTGAAAATCTGGTCCATGGCCGATGCGCGCAGCCGAGCAGGTTGGCAGGGTACTCCACTCAGCGGGCAAAAGTCGACAGGCGCTACCGGACCGACGCTTTCGTCCACACATCATGAATAGCTTTTCCACACCCAGCCGCGGTCCCAAGCAATGCCGAACGAGCCGGCCGGAGACTGGCGGACGACGTGCCGTGCGACGTGCGCGTGCAGTGCATGTACATGTACGAGTACGATCGAAAGGAAACCCTAGCGCTTGTCGCTTGGACCGGTCGCCGAGCTTGTGTCACTTCGTGCCGGGAAAGAAGCTGCACGGAACTAGTGGATCGATTTGCATGTTTCTTGTCTGCTAGTGCTACCTCTATGGCGAATCTACTATATATCGTCAGGTCAGCAATAAAAGCTTGACTTTTCAGGGTATGGCCTCGACTTTTCAGGGTACGGTAGTAATGATTCCTAATTCTTGAAATAGCATCTGCTTATTTCAAAATTCAATCTTTGCTATCTTTAATCAACAATTAAACTAATCATACATAAGTTAAAAACTAGTAATATTATATTTGTATTTAAAAATAGGTACTTTCTAATAATATTTTCGTTGTCATCAATTATTATCTGTTTGTCAGGTTTATAAACCTGGAGTCCCTCATGGACCTGCTTCCTAGTAAAAGCTCGACCCAGCAGACGACGTTGCGAACGATGCGCAACTCCTGGACCGGCCCAAATACCTAACGATAGGCTAGAAGGGCGATCCAATCTCCGACCGAAAGGCTTGGCCAAGAGGAACGACACCCGCTTCCAACTCCGGCCCGCCTCTCCGACCGGAAAGCCTGACCGAGAAGGAATAACGCTCGCTTCCGACTTCGGCCCGCCTCTTCGACTGGAAGGCTTGGCCAAGAAGGAACGTCGCTCGCTTTCGACTCCGACACGCCTCTCCGACCGGAAGGCCTGGCCAAACGCCGCTTCCGACTCCGACCCGTCTCTCCGAGGATGCACCGAACCTCTGCTTACAACTCTTCTCCAACTAGCACAGTCGGAGCCGACTAGGACCAACCGACCGGGGACGCCTGCTCGGTGAGGACCCAGGAAACGGACGGAGCAAGTAAGGCAGGACGCTCAGGTCAACCGCAATACCAAGGACCGTACCCTATACACCTGCGGTACCAACAGGACATGTCAGAAGGGTACCCTGCAACCTTCCAGGCATGTCAGAACCCATGCAGTGTTGTGGGCGCCGACGCTTTGCCCTACAATGTTATGGGCGCCGTCAATCCCCATACCAGGCAAACACGGTAAGACCCCCCACATGCCTCTGGACATCAACAGTGTTATGGGCGCCGTCATTTGCCATACATGATGAATACGGTAAAAACCTCCCACATGTGTCTGACATAAACAGTATTGTGGGCACCTACCATCATTTCGTACCCGACAGCATGGGCAACAAGACTTAGTAGCATACGTACTCTCTCTCTCTCGCTTGTAAGGCCACCCCCTTCATCTATAGAAGGGGATGCACTCTCTCCCAACGAAGGGGATCAATCTCACAGATACACAGACAACAACTCTAATATGACTCGAACGATTCGAACAACCAATGATCGATTCACCCCTGCTAGCTTTAGACACTCTAAAGCTATACAGAGCACACGCTCGAATACTTAGCGCACGTAGGAGCTCCTGTCGCTCGGCCCTTCAGTCCGGAGTCCGACCGGGCCTCTTGCACCCCCATCTTTCTCCCTCTCGTTTGTAACCCCACAGCAAACTTCGAGCACCTGGGCTCAGGAATAAAGTCATCGACCGACTCAAATTGGACGTAGGGCACGTTGCATGAACCAGTATAAACCCTGTGTCATTGAGTGTTAGGCCACATCCGATCACAACGTACGACAAAACTACAAATATTTACGTGTTGGTCACTTTCTGCACCGACAGTTGGCGCCGTCTGTGGGGAAGACGCCGTACATTCACGCTTTTGATCATCGGATGGCCCACCTTTCTGCCATCTTCGCCATGGCGGGCTCAAGCGATATGACTCGCTTCGGCTCGCTGGAGTTTTCCGCGCTCCCACCTGTTGGGATGTGGGTTCCTCCCGTCTTTGGGCCGTCCTAGGCCTTCCTCTTCAGAAGCCTAGACTTCGTCGCTGACCGGTTTGGCGTACTACACCTCCGCAAGGAGACACTCGTTCTGGCGCCCGTCGGAGGAGGCACGTCCTCCGTCGGCTCCGAGACTCTCGGTGACTTCAACGACGAGGCGCCTGCGCTTCGCTCCGAGCCCGCGCAGGGCTCAAACCCAACTATGAGTAATGTATGCTTTGTTATTTACTCGCTATTTACTGTCTTTCACCGATTCTCTGGAGGGACCCCGTTGTCCCTACCGCGACCGCCATGCGACTGGTTTCCCTACGGCCTCGCTACCCTCATGGACGCGTATGCCGGGGGCTCCGAAGGATGCTAGCGCCACCTCTTCTCGCATCCGAATTTGTGGGGCTGGCGAGATACGCTCCTGCCTCTTTTCACGACCTCATGGATGACGATGATGAGAGTGACGGCTCCAGCATCGGCGACGTCGTGGCACCTAGCCACCCTCTGTCCTGGGAGTATGCTATGGCAGCCGCTCCAGGACAGCCGCCAGTGGTGGCGGAGTCTCTACAGACCCACACCCCTGTAACACCCCAGGTGTTTGCCACCAATTAAGCAATGGGTTTGAGCTCAAACATAGCATGTTAAGTGATGATGAAGATGGCAAGGTCAAACCTATGGAAAGGAGCCACCACTTAAACTTGGACCATGCACCATTGCTTACATGCTGCCCTTTCTTAAAGGTATGTTTGAGTAATGCTGGATGTACTCGTTTCATGTGTCTCGCATCAATATCCATCTATATTGATCCATGGAAAAGTTTCGTGAAGTTTGGAATCAAGAAGTCACATAAAATGACAAGTTATGTCCTTGCTTGGATCGTTTTATAAAGTGAATGGAATTCTAGATTGTTCACCAAACCTTGCAACCTTGCCCAAATGACTCTAGATGAACTCTACAACAAAAGTCATGAAGGGTTCATGTTGGGCAAATGCCAAGAAAATGCTCCAATGGATCAAAAAGGATAATTTAAGCTTCATCGTGATCCTACTTTGGTCAAAGTAGAACAACAGGTTCTATACCAGTTTTGAGGTTGGACCTTAAATGAAAGTTGTAGTCCACATCATGTAGAACAAACTTTGTTTTTGGACTAAGAGCTAGATCAGCTTGGAAGTAAGTCAAATCGAGGTCACAAGATCGAATTTGCTGTTGTTTTCAGACTTAGAATTTTTCTAAGTCTGGAATTCATCGTCGTCGACGTTGGCATGTCGCATTCTCGTGTTTTCGTTAAGCAACTTGACTTGACCCCAAAATAGAAGTTGGAGCTAAGTTCATGGAGAAGGGCATGTAAAAAGATGGCACCAGTTTGACCTTGTTTTCACCATCAATTTGAACGTTTGCTTATCGCTGTCAATACGCTGACACTAGCAGTTTGTGGCTTAATTACCCACTGTTGAAGAGCTCTAATGACCTTGGTCTCTAAATGAAAAATGAAGAGCAGTTCGCGGGCTTCAAACTTCATTTTTGGCCCACTGTCTGATTCGGCCCGGATGCGGCCCAACTCGGCTCCCCCCTCGCCCTCACCGACGCGTGCCACGTGCTCGACCGATTGTCGTCGTGGCGCTGTGCATGGCCGCCGCGCGCCCCACCATGCCGACGCGTGCGCCTGCCTCCCTGCTGCACCCATGCGCCCTACTTGAGTGAGCATCGAATCCCAGAGCGCCCGCCCTCACTCCCTCTGCCCTCTCCTCGCTCCGCTCCGCGCCGGGACGCGCGACCGCCATGGCCGAGCTCCGAGCTCGCCGGTGCCGCGGCTGTTTTCCCCTCTCAGCCCCCCCTCGCTCCTCATGAGCAACGCCACTAGCTTCGCCTCCCTCGCCTGCACGCCATGCTCGTGCTCACCGTCCAAAACCACGCTGGGAGCACCGTAGTCGCCGGCCGCCGTCACCTCCGACCGCCGGTGCGCATGGCCGGTCCACCTCGGGCCACCTCTCGGCCATCCGAGACCACCAGCGGGCGCGCGCGGGACCCCTAGTGGTCCTCCGCCACTCCATCGCCGTCGACAAGCCTCCTCTGGCCAGTGCCATGAGCCTCCGACGGCCTCCTCTGCTTTGAACCCCGTCAAGGACTTCGCGCAAGAATTTGAAGAAAGGGAGGGTCCTATCTACAATGTCACAGACTCATGTGAATAGTGCCGTAAGGACTGGTTTGTAATTATTTTGCAGGAACTTTGGAAATTCATAGAAAATCGTAGAAAATTCGTAAAATAGTAAATGATGACTTTTTGGAATCCTTGTGAAATTGTCTATGCAGTGGATCTATAATATGGCATGTTTTAGTTTAAATATTTTGCGGTAAAAATATATTTGTGCAGTAAGGTTGTGATGCTAGTTGAATTTGTTTATTTTTCATAACTGTAGATCCAGGGCTCCAAATGAAGTGAAATTTTTGTGGCATGCTACCCATGTGATAGTTGATGTGTGGTAAAAATTTCATGAGTATTGGATGAAGTATGAGTGAGTTATTGGTTTATCTTGCTCTCACGTGATTTCTTGCTTTAGCAACTTGTCTTTTTCATAGAGGTTTCTATACATATTCAAATGGAGTGAAATTTGTACAGTAGACTATTGATAGGATATGTGAGCCACTGTAATTTTTGTAGAATTTATTGTATACTTTTGGTATATGTTCATTAAGTCACCTTGTTATCTAAAATAAATTAAGAAATGCATTAAAAGAATTTAATTGGTCATGGACACTAGGTTTTCTGGTGTTCTTTAGTCATGTGGGAAATGTTGGTAAAGTTGGTTTTGCCTAATTATGTGTTTGCAACATAAGTTAATATTTATTTTCTTGCAAATGTGGTTTTTGGACAGATCTGGGAACTTAGCAAAGTTCTTCATGATAATATGCTTTGTTGTGAAACTTGTTTATACAAAAGTTGTAGATAATTCATGTATCTAGCTTCTATTAAAATTTGGTGTCATTTGGCCAAGTAGTTTAAGAGTTACAGCTATTTAAAGTTGGGTTTCAGAAATGGCTGCTTTCTGTCAATTGTGGACCAGTTTCTGTAAATGGATATATTTGACTTAGTTAACTTGAGAATCATGCTAAGATGATTAAAGA
Organism: Miscanthus lutarioriparius; assembly: GCA_904845875.1. Lineage (NCBI taxonomy): Eukaryota > Viridiplantae > Streptophyta > Magnoliopsida > Poales > Poaceae > Miscanthus > Miscanthus lutarioriparius. The sequence goes on from CAJGYO010000005.1 coordinate 78,242,629, forward strand.
TGAATTGTAGAAAATTTCATAATCTTTCCATAATGTCTTCTTGCAAGTCATTTGGATTTGTGTAACTCCAGTTATAGCTAAATCTTGTAGCTGCTGTTTGCATGTCCAGAAATTGGCATATTCCAATTATAGTGTTTGCTTGTATATTGTTAAGTGCGACTTATGCCTTGAATGATGACTGAGTTAGAGCACCTGAGATCTTGGGAAACTTGTGCCATGCTTGATGTGCTTGCTCTCTATAGTTAGTGGTGTGATGTTAGTTAAATAGTTATTGGTGTCTATGTCTTGCATAATAACTTGTTTGTCTTGTATGCTTATGTGATGCATCTTGTGTTACCATTCATCACATTCATACACATGCATCTGGCATCTCATCTAGGTGCGCTAGATGAACCACGTGAAGAACATGATGTTGAAGCCAAACCCGAAGATGATGTATGGAGGATCTATCCCGAAGATGGAAGGACTAAGCGAATGCTAGGACCTGAGATGTCACCAGGACGGTGCAAGCTAACTGAACTAACTTGTGTCGGATCCCAGGCAAGCCCCGGAGCATTATAAGTCTCCTAATTTATAAAAGCAATTCTTTCTATATATATGAGTTTATATATTGTTGCATTAAGTTGTAGGAGTTGATTGAAACCGTTGATGCATTTATTACTATCCTTGCCTACCTTATTACCTTATTACCCTGTTAGGTCGGGATCGAATAACTGCTTAGCCTTGCTTAGACCGGTAGCAATCGGTGATATCCGTTCACCTACATTATAGGTGGTTACTGGAAGAATTTAGCTATGGAAAGAATGATATCCTGGAAGTAACCCTGTGTGATGGATAATTGGAGACCGGACAGAAAAGTTGGAGGCAACCAGACAGGGTTCTGGGGTGCTGTTAGTTTTCGTCTGTGTCGATTAAGGACCGACCGTTGTTGGCCCTCGAGTCATGTTGAACACATGCCTTACATTTAGCTGGCCGGATAAAGTACCTTCCGACCGTGAAGCTGAGAGATTATTCGGGCCGAGTAGATTGCCCACAGCGCACTGTGCCGGAGCAGGTGTGGTAGGACACGGGGGCGAGATGATAAGACCAAAGTGCAGTCGGTCGGCCCCCGGGTACATGTGGTTCCTGACAAACTTGAGACTCCTAGATAGTTGACTCGGTGATCAATATCTCACTTTAGCGGGTGAGTGAGGTTTGTGTAAGGAATAAATCACCAGCTGGTTAGGAATCGATTCGAATAGCCATCGCTCCTGGATAGTGAGCACTTGACTCGAGTTACTTCATCATAGTAATTATTATGGAACAATGATGGTTATCTGGATGATATGGGATATGCTAAATCTAAATTGGTAACTGAATGTTATTGGTTAATCAAGTGATTGCTATAGTACAGGTGCTTACCTAGATGGATAGGTTATAATAAAGATGATGCAAAGTACTTAAAATGGTTTATTCATGATAACATATGCTTTTCGCAAACGAGTCAGCTAGCCCACTAAAGAAAGCCTTGCATGATCCTTGGTGTCACTTTATTTCTGGTTTACGATGGGTAAGTCTGGCTGAGTACATTCGAGTACTCAGGGTTTATCCCACCTTGTTGCAGGTGAAGTTCTCGACCTGTTGATGATGGTGGCTAACCGCCGGTGGGCTCGGTGATTCTATATTTACTTCTCATCTACATGCTTTTGTCGGATGATGTCACTTATGCTAGCAATATATTTGGAACTTATATTAATGTAATCATTTGAAAGCTATGTTGTTTTCACTAAGCGGTTTTGAAACCCAAACTTGTACTATTATTTGTTAAACCCTTTGTAATATTATTTCCGCTGCAACCCGATGTATGTGATGTGTATTTGCTTAATCACGTGATCTTGGTTGTGATGTTGATTTACCGAGGTCTTTCGGGACACTCGGCGGACTACCAGGTTTATATGAGTGAAAGTATGGGTGTGTCAACGTGTTAGCGGGGACAACCATACTTGATCTTGTATAAATTAGGCGGTTCTGTCACAGCTGGTATCAGAGCGAGATTAAGCATAATACTGTCAGGTACATAGTTTTAAAAGCCAAGTTTTGGTTTTAAAAAGTATATTTTAACTAAAACTTTAGCTATAGGCAAATTTGTCAAAACTTATTTGCAAAACTATGCTAGCGACATCCTCCTTTATGCCCAGTTAAGGACTATTAGGTGGTATCTAAGTACTAACTTTGAGGGATGTACTGTATTGCAATTTTTCTTTCGTCATCCATACGGTGTGCTATTGTATGGATGCCATTCGCTTGAATGGTACTATATGGATCAATTGCCTCTACGCCTAGGTAAGTGTGAGTTGTGAGAGTATGACCGTCCAACTGTCGGTCTAGGGGAGAGTTAGCTGTGGTTACTGGAATATTTACATGTTACACCCATGTATATATGAAGGTACTTAATTGCGGGTATATTTATCGGGTAGCTATGGATATCGAAGTATATACATCTGGGGATGTATATATGGAGAGTATCTTAGTTTACTGCTTTCATTGTGTGCTTATTTATCTCTTTGTGGGGATGGGCTGTAATGAATTTGCCTGCAGGTATGCTAACCACGAATGCGTAGATGGAATATAGCTGACGACTAGCTATATATCGAGAGAGTACGTGTTATGCCACCGACATAGAACATGATTGCCGCCTTAGGCTGGCAATTTCGTGAGGACGAATAGGACGAGCATGCATCATGATTGTGCTTGTGCATAAATATGCTTCCCTTCCTTTGTTCTAAGTACTAAGTAACTTGTGGTCGATGTATTGCACTATCTTCCTTGTGTGGAGTTAAACAAGAATGCCTTGTTCCATGTTGTTTGAATAGGAAGTGCTTGAGAAAAGTGTGTGCTTAGCCTTGCTAGAAATAATTGTGGTTACATGCTTAACCTATAATGTCCTCTAGTTTAGCCAAGTGGTGGGTATGTATGCTTGTTATCTAATTAGTGCCATAGTTATCACCCTTTTGTCCTCGGTAAGCATACGAGTGTTGAAGAGCGCTATCCTAGAACCACGTCCAAGTTTTGGTAATCTCATGGTTGTCGTCTCCAATTAAGTTCTCTCTTAGGAGCCTAAGCCTGTACATGTGGTTGCTAGCCTTGAACGTTGCGCTACGAAGACCTTTATCCATGCCTTTGCTTGACCTTAGGCCCAAGCTTAGCCCCCTTCTTTGCTCACATGTTTTGTTGTTGTCCCACTCCTGTGTGGGAGGACCTTGCTCAAAAATCCTTGTTAGATCTCATTGCTCCTTCTTCTACTGATGATCTGGTGCAACGCTAATCGCTATCTACCCTGCTTTGGAACCTTTTCCTCGTAGATCATGTCGTTGCCTTATCAACTGAATCCTTAGTCAGTGCCTTGGCTCTGTCCCTTGAATCTTGTTTATTTTGTCTCCAACCTTCCCACGTCTCGGGATGTCTATCAGTCTTGGTCTCATGTTGTTGCTCAACATGACCGGATCTTATGATAATCTTTCATCTGGTAATCACCTTGGTAGATGCGAGGCGTGCGTGGAATTTAAACAAGAATCTCATACTTAGTTGTCTTTGGCAATTAAGCTATGTTCTCTTGCGCTGTGTTTTGATCTTCAGATCGCCTCCTTGTTGACTCCTAACCTTGTGACTACCTTTGTTGCTATCCCTCCTTCGCATAGTGCTTGCTCCTATGCAACCCAATTTGTGCCACGTGAGATTTCTTGTGGGTTGTATGTTCAGTAATGGTGCCACGATTAGCGATCTACGGTGCCGTGATGAAACCGAGAGCCTCCTGTGGGCGCGCACACAAGGTTGTGCTGCTCGGCACGCACTGGTATCGAGATTCCTAGTCATGATCCATTGCCGAACTGCACCGATGTGTTATTTTCACGTGAGATCTTCCTTGGTCATCTCTCCTTATCATGTCAAGAGATCTATATGTCGAACTAGATATAATTAGACTTCCTTCTGGAGTAGTCCAACGGTTAACCTTTGAAGAACAGGTCACTAACAGGAACATAAACAGACTGCAAGAGGTGGTAGATAAGTGACTCTACTCGATGTGACTGTCCCTGTAATGACGTTGGTCATCCAGTGAGCAACTTATGTCATTTTTTTTGTTGGATCAGAAAGGTGCACCACACTTAAGGTCAAACAAGTTATCAGTCGGATGATAAATGGACCAGGATATTATGTGCTGTGATAGGTCACCTGATATATATGAGTTCCTGTCCAAGTTCTCAATCTTTAGGTGCATAAGGATCACGTAGACGAACCGACCTTCTTTGGTGTGACCCCTTTCTGCTGACTTCAATGGCAACCATCTGTAGGCTTCGACCACAATTTTTATTATCAAGAGTGAAGATTTGGAACCTTTTTAGTGTTGAGGGACAACTGATTTGTTACCAGTAGGAAAGTTAGTCTTCAGTTAGGTAGCGACTATTTGGTAACTATGAAGGCCAGATCTCACAGAACAATGTTGATCAAGGAAACAACAAACCTGGCCCCGCAGTGCTAGTGCTACTTCTTCTCCAAATGTGCTATCAAGTCAATTCCATCATGGACAATCACGTATATAGTACAAGACGTTGTATCGGCTAGGTAGGAGCTAGCGAAAGCACGTCCCTAGTTTTAGTCAGCATCTTTGTGCCCCAAGGTGCAACTAACACATGTGTCCGGACTCTATTGGATGAAGTGTCGAAGGATATATAGGAATGGTTCCTTGTCAATGTAGAAATGCCCTACATGTGGAATAATGTTTTGTGCCCTACGAAAACAGCCCACAAGTCCAATGCTTGTGCATCGTCAAGTTGGTGTCTAGATCAACGACAGAAATTATTACGTAAGAAGCATGGCAGGAAGACTATAGCCTCCATCCTCGGCTAGAGAAAAGTTGCTGCTACTATGAGAAAGATTAGAGAGTGCAAAACACACACCTCAACGTGTGAAGCAAAGAAAAGGAAGAACAAGAAATCTGTCCAGCTTTTGTGACACAAAAATTGGTTATCTTCAAGCCAGCAATTAGTGACTCAAACGTGGTTGGAATGGCCTCAAATTTTGGTGACCTCATTCCTCACTTAGGACAGGTCGATGCCTCGAGTTTGTTGGAGTATTGGTTGAGTAAAACATCGGATTTGAGAGATATCTTGTCGGCTCGGTTTGCTGCCATTTCAAAACACAACAGTTTTGGTAGATAAATTGTTTGGATGGTCAAACGGTGTCCGTTTGAGTTGAATTTTGGTGAGTATTTAGAAGACTCATGGATTTGTATGCCTACCAAAATTCATGCATAATGGAGCTGTAGATTATGAGTTACGAACAGCAAACAAAAGGGTATAGAATCTGCAATTTCTCTGTTGACTGTGATCATCCTTTACTTTAGAAAGTTGTGTTTGCAATTGACGTCAAGATTAGCAACGCAGTCAAGGTGTTCTAGAAGTCAAAATTGTGCTCAACTTGCTTGGTAGTGAACTAGTCCCTAGTTTTGTGATTACTTGCAACTTGTGTTGTCCTCCAAGCCTCGCTAACATCCTTCTATGTCAATGGTTCTCTAATGCTGACATGCTTTGGTACCTTATATGTGTTTTTACCCAAGAGGTTGCATCAGATTCCACCCAGAATCACTGTTGCAACTTGGACCCAATGGCTCCCTAAGGAATGATCATCGAGAATATTGAGCCGACAGAGTCAGCTATTACGTTTACCGCTCACTCAGCAGACTCAGACCATACAATATTGCTATCAGAGAAAGAGAACTACACCCATGGAACATTATGTAGCTTTCCATCAGTTGACATCTAAGTGATTGCACCGCTACAACCAGTTTGGATATTGGTTAACTAGCTTCTCATACCCTCAAAGGACGTTTACCCGTTTATGATCACATCCTTTACGAGAAGTTGTGCTCAAGCCACTTTAATAGAGAACTGCTTTTCAAACCTTGGGAGCAAATATAGCACCGTTGCAAGGAATATCCCTCAACCAACTGCAGTCTAGTGCAAAGTCCATATGGTCTGTGCTATATCCACTTGGGAAGTAGATGCTGCAAGTATTTAGTCTACGTTTGTATCGCTCTTCGTACATCGAGGACGAAGTACGTAGGACATTGCTATCTTGGATTCCTCCCAAAGTAACAATACATCATGAAGGCCAACGAAGGAAATTCTTCAGACAAAACTTACTACAAAGGACAAGTATTAGAAAATGTCTTGACCAAATTAGCCTCTCTTATGCTTGAAGCTAGGTAGCCTAAAGCTATGGCTGAGATTGAAAACTGGTAGCATGTCTCTCTTCCATAAAAGTCTTTCGTCCTGAATCTCGAGACGCGATTCTTTTAAGGGGGGAGGGCTGTAACACCCCAGGTGTTTGCCACCAATTAAGCAATGGGTTTGAGCTCAAACATAGCATGTTAAGTGATGATGAAGATGGCAAGGTCAAACCTATGGAAAGGAGCCACCACTTAAACTTGGACCATGCACCATTGCTTATATGCTGCCCTTTCTTAAAGGTATGTTTGAGTAATGCTGGATGTACTCGTTTCATGTGTCTCGCATCAATATCCATCTATATTGATCCATGGAAAAGTTTCGTGAAGTTTGGAATCAAGAAGTCACATGAAATGACAAGTTATGTCCTTGCTTGGATCGTTTTATAAAGTGAATGGAATTCTAGATTGTTCACCAAACCTTGCAACCTTGCCCAAATGACTCTAGATGAACTCTACAACAAAAGTCATGAAGGGTTCATGTTGGGCAAATGCCAAGAAAATGCTCCAATGGATCAAAAAGGATAATTTAAGCTTCATCGTGATCCTACTTTGGTCAAAGTAGAACAACAGGTTCTATACCAGTTTTGAGGTTGGAACTTAAATGAAAGTTGTAGTCCACATCATGTAGAACAAACTTTGTTTTTGGACTAAGAGGTAGATCAGCTTGGAAGTAAGTCAAATCGAGGTCACAAGATCGAATTTGCTGTTGTTTTTAGACTTAGAATTTTTCTAAGTCTGGAATTCATCGTCATCGACGTTGGCATGTCGCGTTCTCGTGTTTTCGTTAAGCAACTTGACTTGACCCCAAAATAGAAGTTGGAGCTAAGTTCATGGAGAAGGGCATGTAAAAAGATGGCACCAGTTTGACCTCGTTTTCACCATCAATTTGAACGTTTGCTTATCGCTGTCAATACGCTGACACTAGCAGTTTGTGGCTTAATTACCCGCTGTTGAAGAGCTCTAATGACCTTGGTCTCTAAATGAAAAATGAAGAGCAGTTCGCGGGCTTCAAACTTCATTTTTGGCCCACTGTCTGATTCGGCCCGGATGCGGCCCAACTCGGCTCCCCACATCGCCCTCACCCACGCGCGCCACGTGCTCGACCGATTGCCGCCGTGGCGCTGTGCATGGCCGCCGCGCGCCCCACCATGCCGACGCGTGCGCCTGCCTCCATGCTGCACCCATGCGCCCTACTTGAGTGAGCATCGAATCCTAGAGCGCCCGCCCTCACTCCCTCTGCCCTCTCCTCGCTCCGCTCCGCGCCGGGACGCGCGACCGCCATGGCCGAGCTCCGAGCTCGCCGGTGCCGCGGCTGTTTTCCCCTCTCAGCCACCAGCTTCGCCTCCCTCGCCTACACGCCGTGCTCGTGCTCGCCGTCCAAAACCACGCTGGGAGCACCGCAGTCGCCGGCCGCCGTCGCCTCCGACCGCCGGTGCGCATGGCCGGTCCACCTCGAGCCACCTCTCGGCCATCCGAGACCACCAGCAGGCGCGCGCGGGACCCCTAGTGCTCCTCCGCCACTCCATCGCCGCCGACAAGCCTCCTTTGGCTGTAACACCTCGGGTGTTAGCCTTGCATAACTTGACTCGCATAGCATGAGCCTGATCATAAAGCATTCATAATCAAGCATTTGACATTTGAAACATTCAATTGAAACATATGCAACATTCTTATTATTTCATGTTTCCATGTGTATATGCAAATGATCATGAATGAAAACCTGTACTTGGTAGATGTGAGTCACAAAAACATGTAACCACACTTGGGTTAGCAATTTGAACATTGTTCATGAAAGCTACTTTTCTTAATCAAGCCTTTAAGGCATGTTTCCTGTGATTGCCCTAACTAGCTCTATGAGTGACTACTACATAAAATGATTGAATGACCTTACAATTTGCTTAAACATGCTTAGGATATCATTATGAACAACTTTGGTATTTAGGGCTAGGGCTAATTTGGTCATTTAGTCATGGTTTGAGTATGTATCATATTTTCAAAGTGACATGTTTGACTAAAGTGGAACTAGGTGCTAGAGACCTTGCATGGAGGAGTTCACTAAAGCAATGTTGTAGTGTTTGACATAAGGAACAACTTTGATTTTTGGGTCTTTGACTGATTCAGCTCCTAACATGTTTGAAATTGGGTCACAAAAATCAGTAAAACACTCATTGCAACACTTAACAAATTTTTTCTAAGTCAAGTTCACTGACAGCCTGACAAACCAATCTTTGTGATGATATAACTCGAGTTTAGTTGAGAGTTGGCACATGATCCCTTAACAAAAGTTGTAGCTGGTACATAGGGCTATGATTTTTGTTCAGATCGTTTGCACTTTTGAGCTTCGGTTTAACAGTTAATTCACCGTCAAAATGCGTCGTTAGGCTCGGTTTTGATTCTCTGAATCGACTGAACGAAGCCGTTCAGTGGCCGACATCGGCAGGCTTCGCACGCCGCGTGGCGCGGGAAATGGCCGCGCGTCACCGCTGGTCTGTCCGCGTAGGCCACGACGCGCCTGGGCGCGCCTTCAACTCCCCCGCACCTGCCCGCACTCAGCCATGCCTCCGTTTTCGCATTTCCGCCTCCTCCTTCGCCTGTGCGAGCACCGCCGCAGCAACCGCCGAGCTCCCGTAGCTCCGCCGTCGCCATAGCCCGCGTAAACTCGCATCGAGCCGCCTTTTCGTCACCACCGCAGCACCACCAGCTCCCCAGCATCCTACCGCGTCCAACAGTGCTCGCTGTTCAAGCTCGGTAAGCCCCAGCGCCGTGCAACGCCTCGCCGGAGCTCCTCCGCCACCCTCCGTCGCCGTCCACCTACACCCAAGTTTAGGCCTCCACCACCGAAAGCTCAGAATAACAGGCCACAGAAACCATTCCGTAAGGCGTTCACTATCGCCTTACCAAAAGGAAATGGCAATCAGGACCGCTCCACCGAATTCAGAAGTAATCAACCATGTTTCAACTGCAACCAACTGGGTCATTGGTCCAAGGAATGCCCCCACCCCAAGAGGAATGGCAACCCAAATCAGAACAATCAGAGGCAGGTGAATGCCAGGGCATGTCAGGGACAAGTGCATTATACCGCTGTGGAGGAAGTGCCCGCCGGAGAAGTTGTCACGGCTGGTATGTTTCTCGTCAACAAGCATCCCGCTGTTGTTTTATTTGATTCAGGAGCTTCTCATTCATTTATGAGTCAAGCATTTGCATCTAGACATGATCAAGAAATAATTGAAGTAAGCAAAGGGGTTTTAACATAAGTTCAAAGAGGGGGAACTCACACTACCAAAAGATAGTCAAAATGTACTCATCTCGATACAAGGGAGGGAGTACACAAGATTTGATAATATTGTTTGGGGTTGTCGATAAGTGTAATCTTAGGCATGAATTGGATGAAGTATCATGGTGCTCTTATTGACACTAGCACCGCACTATTATGTTGAGAGAACCCACGGGAGGGAATGCTTTTCTAGTCCCACTCTCCCGCGATTTCAACCCCAACATTTAGCACATGCTATCCAAACCACCACAATATGTGATATCCCGTGGTTTGTGAGTTTCGAGATGTATTTCCTGAGGAATTACTAGGTCTACCACCGATAGGGACGTGGAATTTAAGATCGAATTAGTGCCAGGTACCGCACCCATATTCAGAAGGCCCTATAGAATGCCACCCAATGAGTTAGCGGAACTTAAGGTTCAATTGCAAGATCTATTGGACAAGGGTCTTATCCAACCCAGCTCATCTCCATGGGGATGTCCAGCATTGTTTGTGAAAAAGAAGGATAAGTCACTGAGAATGTGTGTAGATTACAAACCACTCAATGCTGTGACCATCAAGAACAAATATCCATTACCCCGCATCGACATCTTGTTCGATCAGCTAGCGAAGGCAAGGGTATTCTCCAAAATTGACTTAAGATCGAGCTACCATCGATAAAGATCGGAATAGGAGGATATACCTAAAACTGCTTTCTCTACTAGGTACGGTTTATACGAGTATTTGGTTATGTCTTTCGGACTAACAAATGCTCCAGCCTATTTCATGTACCTGATGAACTCGGTATTCATGCCCGAACTTGACAAGTTCGTGGTCGTGTTTATCGATGACATATTGATTTATTCAGAAAATGAGACAGATCATGAAGAGCATCTAAGGATTGTCCTATCCAAACTGAGGGAGCATAAGCTATATGCCAAGTTTAGCAAATGTGAATTTTGGATGAGCAAAGTACCTTTCTTAGGTCACATTTTATCAAGAGATGGAATCTCAGTAGACCCATCCAAAGTACAAGAGGTCATGGATTGGAAAGCCCCAACTTCGGTTCATGAAGTTCGGAGTTTTCTAGGGTTAGCAGGATACTATCGTCGGTTTATTCCAGATTTCTCAAAGATAGCTAAGCCTATGACCGACTACTTCGTAAAGATGAGAAGTACAAATGGACACGAGAATGTGAAACGACTTTTCACACCCTCGAACTTTGTTGACTACAACACCGTGTTAGCACAACCGACATTGAAAAGCCTTTTGATGTATTTTGTGATGCATCAGGAATAGGTTTGGGATGTGTGCTTATGCAAGAAGGGAGAGTAATTGCATATGCCTCTCGGCAATTGAGAAAACATGAAGTCAACTACCCTACACATGATTTGAAACTTGCAGTCGTTGTTCATGCATTAAAGATATGGAGACATTACTTGTTGGGCAATGTATGTCACATCTATACTGACCACAAAAGTCTCAAGTATATCTTTACCCAGCCAGAGCTGAACATGAGACAACGAAGATGGTTAGAATTGATTAAGGACTACAATTTGGAAGTGCATTACCATCCGGGTAAAGCAAATGTAGTAGCCGATGCACTTAGTCGGAAGTCCCATTGCAACACTGTGGAAGCATTATTGGAAGATGGATTCAACTTGTTACATCCTGCTGTACTACACAATATCACAATCAGTTGTTCACTTGAGGGCAAAATCATAGAGCTACAATGACACGATGATGTAGGAATAAGTCACATCAAGAGAAAATGCAAGAGCAAGAAACCAAACATTTTAGATTGGACGAAAGGGTGTATTATGGTTTGAGGACCGGTTAGTGGTACCAAAAGACCGTGAGCTAAGGAATCAAATTTTAGAAGAAGTTTCACTCATCCAAATTGTCTATCCATCCGGGTAGTAGTAAAATGTATCAAGATTTAAGAACCCGTTTTGGTGGACTAAGATGAAGAAAGAGATCGCACCTATGTTGCTAGGTGTGATAACTGCAGAGAGTAAAAAAAGGTCCATATGAAAACTATTTGGATTACTTGACCATTGCCTATTCTAGGATGGAAATGGGAGGAAATCAGCATGGATTTTATCACAGGCCTTCCAACGATGCCACAAGGTCATGATTCAATCTGGGTCATTGTTGATCGTCTCACCAAGTCAGCACACTTTATACCCGTGAACACACGGTATATAGTTGGAAAATACGCTAAGATATATGTTTCCCAGATCGTGAGACTGCATGGAGTACCCAGGACTATAATCTCAGATCGAGGACCACAGTTCATAGCTCGGTTCTGGGAGCACTTACACCAGGCTTTGGGAACCAAGCTAATCAGAAGTTCAGCTTATCATCTGCAAACTTCAGGACAGACAGAGCGAGTGAACCAAATCCTAGAAGATTTACTTAGAGCTTGTGTTATATCTTCAAAAGGTTCATGGGAGAAATGGTTACCTTTAGCTGAATTCTCCTATAACAATAGTTATCAAGCGAGTATCAAAATGGCTCCATTTGAAGCCTTGTATGGCAGAAAGTGCAGAACTCCATTGAATTGGATTGAGCCCGGTGAAAGGAGATACTTTGGTATTGATTTTGTCAATGAAGCCGAAGAGCAAGTACGTATCATCCAACAACATATGAAGGCAGCTCAATCAAGACAGAAGAGTTATGCCGACAGAAGAAGAAGACCACTAACTTTTGAAGTGGGTGACTATGTATACTTGAGAGTATCACCCATGAAAGGTGTGAAAAGATTTGGGATGAAAAAGAAGCTTTCACCAAGATATGTAGGGCCATACAAAATTTTGGAACGAAAAGGAAATGTTGCGTATAAGTTACAACTTCCACCAGAGATGAGTGCAATCTTTGATGTGTTCCATGTTTCTCAGTAAAGAAATGTCTTCGAGTACCTGAAGAAGCTATTGCACCCACCAATGTGCAGCTCCAATCAGATTTGACCTATGAAGAAAAGCCAATTCGAGTATTAGAAGAGATGGAGAGAGTGACAAGGAGTAAGATTATTAAGTTCTATAAGGTGGTGTGGAACAATCATAGTGAACAAGATGCTACGTGGGAAAGAGAAGATTATCTACGAGAAGTTTATCCCGCCTTTTTCCAAGAATGGTAGGTCTTGCAAATCTCGGGACGAGATTTTTATAAGGGGGAGGGGCTGTAACACCTCGGGTGTTAGCCTTGCATAACTTGACTCGCATAGCATGAGCATGATCATAAAGCATTCATAATCAAGCATTTGACATTTGAAACATTCAATTGAAACATATGCAACATTCTTATTATTTCATGTTTCCATGTGTATATGCAAATGATCATGAATGAAAACCTGTACTTGGTAGATGTGAGTCACAAAAACATGTAACCACACTTGGGTTAGCAATTTGAACATTGTTCATGAAAGTCACTTTTCTTAATCAAGCCTTTAAGGCATGTTTCCTGTGATTGCCCTAACTAGCTCTATGAGTGACTACTACATAAAATGATTGAATGACCTTACAATTTGCTTAAACATGCTTAGGATATCATTATGAACAACTTTGGTATTTAGGGCTAGGGCTAATTTGGTCATTTAGTCATGGTTTGAGTATGTATCATATTTTCAAAGTGACATGTTTGACTAAAGTGGAACTAGGTGCTAGAGACCTTGCATGGAGGAGTTCACTAAAGCAATGTTGTAGTGTTTGACATAAGGAACAACTTTGATTTTTGGGTCTTTGACTGATTCAGCTCCTAACATGTTTGAAATGGGGCACAAAAATCAGTAAAACACTCATTGCAACACTTAACAAATTTTTTCTAAGTCAAGTTCACTGACAGCCTGACAAACCAATCTTTGTGATGATATAACTCGAGTTTAGTTGAGAGTTGGCACATGATCCCTTAACAAAAGTTGTAGCTGGTACATAGGGCTATGATTTTTGTTCAGATCGTTTGCACTTTTGAGCTTCGGTTTAACAGTTAATTCACCGTCAAAACGCGTCGTTAGGCTCGGTTTTGATTCTCTGAATCGACTGAACAAAGCCGTTCAGTGGCCGACATCGGCAGGCTTCGCACGCCGCGTGGCGCGGGAAACGGCCGCGAGTCGCCGCCGGTCTGTCCGCGCAGGGCACGACGCGCCTGGGCACGCCTTCAACTCCCCCGCACCCGCCCGCACTCAGCCACGCCTCTGTTTTCGCATTTCCGCCTCCTCCTTCGCCTGTGCGAGCACCGCCGCAGCAGCCGCCGAGCTCCCGTAGCTCCGCCGTCGCCATAGCCGCGTAAACTCGCACCGAGCCGCCTTTTCGTCACCACCGCAGCACCACCAGCTCCCCAGCATCCTACCGCGTCCAACAGTGCTCGCTGTTCAAGCTCGGTAAGCCCTAGCGCCGTGCAACGCCTCGCCGGAGCTCCTCCGCCACCCTCCGTCGCCGTGGCCAGGCCCAACCCGACCACCGCAGGCCATGATAGCGTGAGCAATAGCTTCCTTGTAGTCCACTGATGCTTGTCCACGTGTTAATTTGAGTCACCATGGCTTCCATCGGCGTACCGCCGACGTCTCGCCTCGCCGAGCCGCCATGGCCGCCACCGTCGTCACTAGTGTCGACGATAGGGCCGGCCAAGTAGACCAATCGACACGTTAGGTCACGGGGATCACTCAGTGATGATGTCACCGCCGTCGGACTCACCGTCGACGAGCTATGGCCGCGCGAGCTTGCTTAGCGCCGTCGGCTCTGTTTTGGTCTCACGGACCGGTGGGTCCAACTGACGCGTGGGTCCCTGCTGTCAGCGACTCTAGGTTTTAAAGATAGTTCAAAAATTCCAGATTCAAATGTGTTTTGTTATTTTTGTATCTTCAGTTTGATAGCCCCTAAAATTGTGAAATAAATTTGTGAGTGTTCCTTAGGAAGTGTAGTATTTAGGAAAAATATGTTCTTGACTTGTATAGTAGAAATTGTTGGTGATTTAAATAGGGATTTGAAAGGTGCTTTTGAATGCATTCAAATTTGTTTATTTTATATCTAGAGTTCCTGTGCTCCAAAAATTATGAATTTTTTTTGGTAAGCTAGTATTAGCATATGTGAACTCTGGTAAAAATTTGAGGACCAGTGCATGTGTAGATTTATAGTTATAGATTTTTATTTTATGAATAGTTAATCATGGTGTAAATTTTTATAAATTATTTATGAATCCCAAATTCATGAAAATTTTTAGAGGTAATCCTAGTAGTATATGGATGCTAAGAAAAATAGGAAATCTGTTGCTTGACACTTTTCAATAGGGTTTTCCATTTATGCTATTTCAAGCCTTGCTTCCTTGTCATTTTTGTATAGGATGTTCTACTCAGTAAAATGACATGAAATTTTAAAAGTAGTCCTTTAATAGCATTAGTAAGGCACTGTAAATTTTTGAGAATTTATTAAGTATATCTGATATATGTTTATTATTGAACCTAGATATCTAAATAAAATAATAAAGGCAATTAAATAAATAGTTTGGGCTTCACCATTATAATACATTAAATGTAATTAGTATGCTTAAACTGTTGGTAGATTTTATGTTGTCAAATTTTGAATGATTACATGAAGTAGAAGTATTATTACTTTATATTGCATATTAAATAGTTTCCGGGCTGATTCTAGAGTTTGATGAGTTGCATGTTGAAACTGATGTGACTGTAAAAATGGTTAATAACAAAGTTGTAGAGAATTTGATAAGATTTCCAGAAAGTCTAGGATCACTGGATTTGGATTTGTAGAACTCCAGTTATGAGTGAAACAAGTAGCTGCTATTTTATGGTATAATCGATGCATTATGGAAGTAGACAATTAAATAACCGAGAAGAGATATGCACCTACTCAATAAACATGATGCACTTGTTAACATATATGCATTCGTAATACTTATGCCATACTCATGCATCTAGGATCGGAGGAAGAGATCACGTTGCTGGAATTCGAAGAAGCCGAGGAAGGGAACCAGCAGGAGGATCCGCAAGCCGTAGCTCCCGAAGGCGTGGAGCAGAACCCTGAAGAGCTTCCGGAGTGTCCTGACCACCGCCCTACTTCCTTTCTGCGAGGCAAGCCCCGGAGCATTATAAGTCTCCCAGTAATTTACAAATGTTTACTTACGTACTTATGATTGATGCATTAGGTTATAAGAGTTGAATGAAACCACTTGATGCATGTAAAATCCTTGTCCAGATATTAACCCTTTAACCGGTATAGGTCCAGGATCGAATATATGCTTAGCCATGCTTAGACCGGTAGAAGTCGGGTGATGTCCTGTCACCTGCGAGATGTAGGTGGATACCGGAGCACGGTTGGCTATATCTGCTATCGTGGAACAGAACCATGAGGTAAAAGTAAATTGAGACCGGACGGGAAGTCGATAGAGAAGCAACAAGACATGGAGGTCTTGGGTGTGGATTTATCCCCGTCTGTGTCGATTAAGGACCGTACCGTTGTTGGCGCTTCTGACAAGATTGAACGCATGCCTCTCACTTAGCTGGCCGGATAACTCGTTCCGACCGCGAAGCCGAGTAATTCAACTCAGGCCGGGAACCGTTCTGTTGTGCGCTCCTTCCGGGGAACGATCAGACTGAGCCCAAGGGCAGGCTTGGCCTGAGCATCCTGGCATCTGGTGTTCCAAATTGTGCGGCGCGGTACGGACCCGCAAAATGTGTACCTGAGTTGTACCAAAGGTGACCTAAGGCTATCGTGGCTGGTAGATCTGGGTTTGTGTTAGGAATAAATTCCCAGCTGGTTGAAATCGATTCGAATCGCCGTCTCTCCCGGATAGTGAGAAACTTGGCTAGTCCCAACATCGTAGCAACTGTGTTATGAAACATGATGGTTCGGATGAATATGGAATTACAATACCTGCTATGGTTACTATTGTATGCTTCTAAATGATATACCACATGTTTGGCACAGGATAGTTGCTAACCTAGAAATGGATAGTTATAAATAATCCGGTAAAGAACTTGTAACTGTACCATGATTCAATTGTTTTTACGCAAAAATGTTGTCAAGTTACGTCCACTTATACAGCCTTGCATAATCCTTGGAGTCATTTTATTTCTGGTTCATGACGGGTAAGTCTAGCTGAGTACCTTCTCGTACTCAGGGTTTATTTTCCCATTGTTGCAGATGTCACTGTGTATCATGGTTATTGCAAGAGTTGCTTCTATCCCGCTGTGGATGAGGAGTAAGCCTTGGGCAGGCTTCTTTAGTAATTCCTACCCTTGCTTTTGTGGACCGTGATCTAGCTTGGCACTGTATCAAACTATGTTGGAAACTTTATCTTCGAACTTATTTGCTTCCGCTTTATTTATCAAACTCGGTTTGTAATAACTTTTATTCGTACTCTGATGATGAAAAGTATCTATGAATTTTATGTAATATGTGGCATGTATGTTGAATCCTGTACGATCTTGGTTGTTGTAAATCGTTTATCGAGACCCGTCGTGGTACTCGACGGACTACCGGGTTTATATGGGTTCAAGTATGACAGTGCGACCGCTTACGGATTGCCATTGTACTTGTATTCTTATAAATTGGTCGGTTCTACGACACTGGCCAGCGCCGCGAGCCTCCGACAGCCTCCTCTGCTTTGAACCCCGTCAAGGACTTCGCACAAGAATTTGAAGAAAGGGAGGGTCCTATCTGCAATGTCATAGACTCATGTGAATAGTGCCGTCAGGGCTGGTTTGTAATTATTTTGCAGGAACTTTGAAAATTCATAGTAAATCGTAGAAAATTCGTAAAATAGTAAATGAGGACTTTTTGGAATCCTTGTGAAATTGTCTATGCAGTGGATCTATAATATGGCATGTTTTAGTTTAAATATTTTGCGGTAAAAATAGATTTGTGCAGTAAGGTTGTGATGCTAGTTGAATTTGTTATTTTTCATAACTGTAGATCCAGGGCTCCAAATGAAGTGAAATTTTTGTGGAATGCTACCCATGTGATAGTTGATGTGTGGTAAAAATTTCATGAGTATTGGATGAAGTATGAGTGAGTTATTGGTTTATCTTGCTCTCACGTGATTTCTTGCTTTAGCAACTTGTCTTTTTCATAGAGGTTGCTATACATATTCAAATGGAGTGAAATTTGTACAGTAGACTATTGATAGGATATATGAGCCACTGTAAGTTTTGTAGAATTTATTGTATACTTTTGGTGTATGTTCATTGAGTCACCTTGTTATCTAAAATAAATTAAGAAATGCATTAAAAGAATTTAATTGGTCATGGACACTAGGTTTTCTGGTGTTCTTTAGTCATGTGGGAAATGTTGGTAAAATTGGTTTTGCCTAATTATGTATTTGCAACATAAGTTAATATTTATTTTCTTGCAAATGTGGTTTTTGGACAGATCTGGGAACTTAGCAAAGTTCTTCATGATAATGTGCTTTGTTGTGAAACTTGTTTATACAAAAGTTGTAGATAATTAATGTATCTAGCTTCTATTAAAATTTGGTGTCATTTGGCCAAGTAGTTTAAGAGTTACAGCTGTTTAAAGTTGGGTTTCAGAAATGGCTGCTTTCTGTCAATTGTGGACCAGTTTCTGTAAATGGATATATTTGACTTAGTTAACTTGAGAATCATGCTAAGATGATTAAAGATGAATTGTAGAAAATTTCATAATCGTTCCAGAATGTCTTCTTGCAAGTCATTTGGATTTGTGTAACTCCAGTTATAGCTAAATCTTGTAGCTGCTGTTTGCATGTCCAGAAATTGGCATATTCCAATTATAGTGTTTGCTTGTATATTGTTAAGTGCGACTTATGCCTTGAATGATGACTGAGTTAGAGCACCTGAGATCTTAGGAAACTTGTGCCATGCTTGATGTGCTTGCTCTCAATAGTTAGTGGTGTGATGTTAGTTAAATAGTTATTGGTGTCTATGTCTTGCATAATAACTTGTTTGTCTTGTATGCTTATGTGATGCATCTTGTGTTAACATTCATCACATTCATACACATGCATCTGGCATCTCATCTAGGTGCGCTAGATGAACCACGTGAAGAACATGATGTTGGAGCCGAACCCGAAGACGATGTATGGAGGATCTATCCCGAAGATGGAAGGACTAAGCGAATGCTAGGACCTGAGATGTCACCAGGACGGTGCAAGCAACTAAACTGACTTGTGTCGGATCCCAGGCAAGCCCCGGAGCATTATAAGTCTCCTAATTTATAAAATCAATTCTTTCTATATATATGAGTTTATATATTGTTGCATTAAGTTGTAGGAGTTGATTGAAACCGTTGATGCATTTATTACTATCCTTGCCTACCTTATTACCTTATTACCCTGTTAGGTCAGGATCGAATAACTGCTTAGCCTTGCTTAGACCGGTAGCAATCGGTGATATCCGTTCACCTACATTATAGGTGGTTACTGGAAGAATTTAGCTATGGAAAGAATGATATCCTGGAAGTAACCCTGTGTGATGGATAATTGGAGACCGGACGGAAAAGTTGGAGGCAACCAGACAGGGTTCTGGGGTGCTGTTAGTTTTCGTCTGTGTCGATTAAGGACCGACCGTTGTTGGCCCTCGAGTCATGTTGAACGCATGCCTTACATTTAGCTGGCCGGATAAAGTACCTTCCGACAGCGAAGCTGGGAGATTATTCGGGCCGAGTAGATTGCCCGCAGCGCACTGTGCCGAAGCAGGTGTGGTAGGACACGGGGGCGAGATGATAAGACCAAAGTGCAGTCGGTCGGCCCCCGGGTACATGTGGTTCCTGGCAAACTTGAGACTCCTGGATAGTTGACTCGGTGATCAATATCTCACTTTAGCGGGTGAGTGAGGTTTGTGTAAGGAATAAATCACCAGCTGGTTAGGAATCGATTCGAATCGCCATCGCTCCAGGATAGTGAGCACTTGCCTCGAGTTACTTCATCGTAGTAATTATTATGGAACAATGATGGTTATCTGGATGATATGGGATATGCTAAATCTAAATTGGTAACTGAATGTTATTGGTTAATCAAGTGATTGCTATAGTACAGGTGCTTACCTAGATGGATAGGTTGTAATAAAGATGATGCAAAGTACTTAAAATGGTTTATTCATGATAACATATGCTTTTCGCAAATGAGTCAGCTAGCCCACTAAAGAAAGCCTTGCATGATCCTTGGTGTCACTTTATTTCTGGTTTACGACGGGTAAGTCTGGCTGAGTACATTCGAGTACTCAGGGTTTATCCCACCTTGTTGCAGGTGAAGTTCTCGACCTGTTGATGATGGTGGCTAACCGCCGGTGGGCTCGGTGATTCTATATTTACTTCTCATCTACATGCTTTTGTCGGATGATGTCACTTATGCTAGCAATATATTTGGAACTTATATTAATGTAATCATTTGAAAGCTATGTTGTTTTCACTAAGCGGTTTTGAAACCCAAACTTGTACTATTATTTGTTAAACCCTTTGTAATATTATTTCTACTACAACCCGATGTATGTGATGTGTATTTGCTTAATCACGCGATCTTGGTTGTGATGTTGATTTACCGAGGTCTTTCGGGACACTCGGCGGACTACCGGGTTTATATGAGTGAAAGTATGGGTGTGTCAACGTGTTAGCGGGGACAACCGTACTTGATCTTGTATAAATTGGGCGGTTCTGTCACAACCCCTCCGGACCCTCGTGCGGATGCCCTCGCATGTGCCCGGGAGCACGGCAAAGAGCTACGACAAAGGCGGCAAAACCAACCACCACCTACACCGACGCGCTCGGCACACCACGATGCGCCTCGTGCGCGTAGCTCGTCGAGCGGCGCTCGGGGTCGTGCCCGCCAGGTTCAGCGCAACATCATCGATGGGGGGGGGATGATCCCCCACGGTTCGCTCAGGCTGGTTAGAACATCGCTGCGGCGGCGATGCTTCTGCGTCACCTTCTCGAGCCTGTCGACCCACAGGAACAGGTGGTCCACCGGAACCTCTAGGCACTGGTGGAGACCGTCGCCGTTAAACAGGTGAAAAGCTCCATGTCGCAACACCGACTCTCGCCCTCTCTCCCCACCAGGGGAGTGGGGACGCACCAGACGAATCACTCCATTCGCTCGCCACTACAGCCGCCAGGCACGGAACAGGGGGGCGCAGCTACGCCGTGGCCTGACCAGGCGCCCGCTCTACACCGGCCACCTATGCGTGAATGCCTCGGCCCAAACCGAGACGCTCGCAGCATCATCAGCAACCGGCGTCGGGCCCGGCATGATGATGATGTCCATAGGGCGGCGGTGAGAGCAGGCGACATGGGCTCTGGCCGGACCATCGAAGGGATTGGTGAAACACACCCCAAGCGTGGTCACCGACCCAAAGACCGGAGTCCCAGCCCGGATGGCACGAGACCACGGGCCTTTGGTCGGTGCATCCAGAGAGCGCCGCTCCCACAACACTTCTGACTGCCTACCAACATCGCCAAGTATACCTAGGAGATGAACCCCGGTATATGGCTCGAAGACTTCTGGCTCACCTACCGAGCCGGAGGAGTGGATGATGACCACTTCATCATTCAGTACCTCCCCATTTGTGTGGGGGAACATGTTCGAGAATGGCTCGAATGCCTCCCGCACGATAGCATCCGCGACTGGGCGAACCTCAAGAGGGTCTTCATCGGAACTTCTAGGGGACGTATGTTTGCCCTGGGAACTCCTGGGACCTCAAGAGCTACCGATAGGAGCCCAGCGAGTCCCTGTAGGATTACATCCGTAGGTTCTCAAAGCGGTGCAACTCCCTACCTGATGTCGTCGATGCGGACGTCATCAGCGCATTCCTCTCTAGGACAACTTGCGAGTCCCTGATCCACAAGCTTGGCTGCTAGAAGCCCCGTACCACCCGTGACCTGCTCGATGTCGCCACGAACCACGCCTCCGGCGAGGAGGCGGTTGGAGCAGTCTTCAATGGCGACCGAGACAAGGGCAAGGCCAAGCACGAGGACCAAGACGAGGGCCCCTCCACATAGAGGGGCAAGAAGAATAAGAAGGATCGGCGCCGATAGGGCAACTCCGCGTTGGTCGCCGTAGCTGATCGTGCAGTCAACTAGCCCCAGCAGAGCCTGCATGACCACTTCGACAAGCTCATGGATAGCCCATGCACCAACCATGCTTACCCCGTCAAGCACCTCTACAAAGGACTATGAGCTCCTCAAGCGTTTCCGGCGATAGGCCGGTGGGCCGAAAGAAGGAAAAGGCAAGGAGGCAGCAACCAAGAAAGGAGGCGCGACAGGCAAGGATGGGGACGGCTTCCCCGACCTCGAGGAATGCATCATGATCTTTGGGGGATCCGATGCCGTCTACTATAAGCGCCAACACAAAGTGCGCTACCGAGAGGCGTGCGTCGCCGAAACGGCCGTCCCCTCCTTCCTTCGCTGGTCGGAATCTTCGATCACTTTTGATCAGAGGGACCATCCATCCCACGTCGCCAGACTAGGATGCTACCCGCTTGTCGTTGACCCCATTATCCACAATTAGTGCCTCACCAAGGTGCTGATGGACGGAGGCAGCGGCCTCAACATCCTCTACGTCGACACCCTCGATGCCATGCGCATCCCCCGATCAGAGCTCCGACCGGCGAGCTCTCCCTTCCACGGCATGATCCTAGGAGCACAAGCATACCAGCTCAGGCAGATCGACCTACCCATCATATTCGGTGACCAAGCCAACTTCCGCTCAGAGGTGCTCACCTTTGAGGTGGTAGACTTCTCGGGGTCTTACCACGCCATCTTGGGGCGGCCATGCTACGCCAAGTCATGGTGGTCCCCAACTACACCTACCTGAAGCTGAAGATGCCGGGACTAAACGGCGTCATCACTGTGGGCAGCACCTTCTCACACGCCTTCACGTGCGATCATGAGCATTTCGAGCTCGTCACTGCCGTCATCAACTCGTCCGAGCTCCCATAGCTCGGGGAGTCCTTGACCCCAGCAGTCCCGAACTGCAACAAACCAACCCCCTCGGCGGCCTTCCGCCCACTCGAGGAGACTAAGGCGGTGGGGATCGACCCCACTGACCCAACCAAAATGGTTTGGATCGGGACCTAGCTCCCGGCCAAATAGGAATGCGAGCTCATCGACTTCCTATGCGCCAATCGCGATGTCTTTGCATGGAAACCATCTGACATGCCAGGCATACCGTGGGACGTCGCCGAGCACGCACTACGCCTCATCCCAGGCTCGAAGCCCACCAAGCAACGCCTACACCGCTTTGACGACGAGAGGCGCATGGCCATAGCGAGGAGGTCGCCAAACTCCTGGCAGCCGGATTGATCAGAGAGGTATTCCACTCTGACTGGCTTGCCAATCCTGTTCTTGTTAAAAAGAAGATTAGGAAATAGAGAATGTGCATTGATTATACTGGCCTCAACAAAGCGTGTCCAAAGGATCACTTTCCTTTGTTGCGCATAGACCAGATAGTCGACTCCACCTCGGGATGTGAGATCCTCTCCTTTCTAGATGCCTGCTTAGGCTATCACCAGATCGCGATGAAAGAGACTGATCAGCTCGCAACCTTGTTCATCACCCCATATGGTTCATACTGTTACATAACCATGCCCTTCGGTCTGAAGAACGCTGACGCCACCTACCAAAGGTGCATGCAGGCAAGCTTCACCAATCAAATCGACCCGCTCAATCAGCCTGATCAAGCCGAGCGACCGAAACCAATAATCGCCATCTATATTGGTGACATAGTGGTCAAAATGGCTCAAGCTTGCGACCTGATCACAAACTTGGTCACGACATTCACAAACCTTTGAAGGTTCAACATCAAATTGAATCCTGAAAAATGTGTTTTTGGGGTTCCAAAGGGGAAGCTGCTTGATACATCGTGTCCAAACAGGGTATCGAGGCTAACCCCGAAAAAATCACGGCCATCTCCAACATGGGCCCTATACGCAACGTCAATGGCGTACAAAGGCTCACCGGCTGTCTGGCCGCCCTGAGCTGGTTCATCTCCCGGCTCGGTGAGCGAGGGATGCCTCTCTACAAGCTACTCAAAAGGACAGACATGTTTGTCTGGACTGAGGAAGCACAACAGGCTTTAGAGAGCCTCAAAGCGTCATTGACGTCGGCCCCAATCCTCGTCGCTCCCGAACGGGGAGAACCCCTCCTCCTCTACGTCATGGCAAACAACCACGTGGTAAGCGCCGCCCTGGTCGTCAAAAGGGAGGAGCCAGGACACCCCCTTAAGGTCCAACGACCCGTATACTTCATCGGAGAGGTACTCACCGAACCCAAGGTATGGTACCCCCAGGTGCAAAAACTCCTATACGCCGTGATGATGGCGACCCGGAAGCTCCTGCACTACTTCACCGACTACGAAGTAGCGGTCGTCACTTCATACCCGCTCGGAGACATCGTCCGCAACCGCAACACCGCAGGACAGATCTCCAAGTGGGCACTCAAACTCATGGGCCACGACATCAGGTATATCCCCCATACCGCTATTAAGGCTCAGGCTCTCACGGATTTTGTCGCCGAATGGACGGAGGTCTAGCTACCGACGCCGGACGTAACCCATGAGTACTGGACGATGTACTTCGATAGGTCTGTAATGGTGCCCGGCTCAAGGGCTGGGGTGGTTCTGATCTCCCCGGACAGGAGTAGGCTCCGCTACGCCATCCGCCTCCATTTTTTGGCCTCAAACAACGCCGCAGAATACGAGGCCCTCATCAACGGACTACGCATCGCCATCGAGCTTGGCGCTACGTGACTCTACGTTCGTGGCGACTCGAAGCTGGTCGTCGACCAGGTCATGAAAGAGTCCTCCTACAAAAGCCCCCTCATGGCAGCATACTGCCAAGAGGTGCGAAAGCTTGAGGACAAATTCTAGGGGATCGAGCTGCATCACATCCCCCAAAAGGACAACGATGCCGTCGATTTTCTCACAAAATTGGCCGCTAGGCGAGATCCGTCTCCGAGCGGGGTCTTCGTCAACGACCTCCACGAGCCGTCTGCCCGCATCTTGGAAGTTCTGATCCAGACACACCCCGACGCCAACCCGACGCTCGGGGGCTCCGACCCCAGTGCCACCATGACGACATCACCCACCAACATCGCCGTGTTGGCACTCGATCAAACCGACTAATGAGCGCCGCTACTCGCCTACCTCCTCGAGGAGGTTCTCCCACCCAAAAGGACTAAAACTCGATGGATCGCTCGACGCGCTAAGATTTTCGTAGCCATCGGTGATGAACTCCACAAGCGAAGTCCAACATGGGTACTCATGAAGTGCTTCCCTACCAACCAAGGGAAATAGCTCCTCCTCGAGGTCCATGCCAGAATCTGCGGACATCACGCGACCCCGAGGTCGCTGGTCGGAAAAGCTTTTCGCCAAGGTTTTTACTGGCCCACCGCACTGCGAGATGCAGAGGAGGTCGTCCGCAGGTGTGAAGGATGCCAGTTCTACGCTCGACAAACTCATTTGCCAGCACAAGAGCTCTAAATCATCCCCATCACCTGGCCGTTCGCGGCCTGGGGCCTTGACATGGTAGGACCCCTCAAAAAGGGCCCGTGCGGCTTCACGCACCTGCTCGTAGCCGTCAACAAATTCACTAAGTGGATCGAGGCCAAGCCCATCACCAACATCCGCTCAGAAGAGGCGGTCAAATTCTTCCTCGACATCATCTACCGGTTCAACGTTCCTAACTATATCATCACTGACCACGGAACTAACTTCACCGGGAAGAAGTTCCTAGACTTCAGTGATGGATACAGCATCAGGATCAACTGGGCCTCGGTTGGACATCCACGTACTAACGGTCAGGTCGAGCGTGCCAATGGCATGGTCCTCCAAGGACTTGAGCCATGCATCTTCGACTGACTCAACAAGTACGTCGGGTGATGGGTTGCAGAGGTCCCAGCGATCCTCTGGAGCCTGAGAACGATCCCGAACCGATCCACAGGGTTCACACCCTTCTTCCTGGCCTACAGAGCTAAAGCAGTGCTGCCCTCCGACATCGACCACGGCGTCCTAAGAGTGAAGGCCTTCAACCGCGACCGAGCCACGGAGGCTCAACAAGACGCAGTCGACCTACTCGAGAAGGCCCACGAGATGACCGTCATCCGCTCCGCTCGCTACCAGCAGACTCTCCGTAGGTACCACGAGAGGAAAATCAGAGGAAGGATCCTCGAGGTTAGAGACCTCATGCTTCGAAGGGCCCAATCGACCAAGGAGAAGCACAAACTCTCTCCACCATGGGAAGGACCCTATACGGTGACCGAAGTGATCCGACCGGGCGCCTATCGACTGAAGGACGACAACAACAACGTTCTCACCAACACTTGGAACATCGAACAGTTACGTCGTTTCTTCCCCTAAAAATCGGTATTTACTGTTTTCTTTCATTCAACGTTCGCTCCTGCAAAGCACCCGGTCCGAACACTTTCGGCCCGGGTCGCTCGGGGGCTCCACGAGGGTGCAATACCACCTCTTTTTTACTATCATATGGTAAATACATTTTTACCCGAACGAAAGGGTAGTCCGTTCCTTTAATTATCTTACGTAACTTTGCTTTAATATTCCGACCGATCGCACCAGCCTCTACCAACGGTTATGAGTAGCTGAGCCTCACGGGCCACGCCTGGGCTCTTAAGGTTGCAACCTACGGGACGAACGGGCAGGTGCGAAAAAGAAAGAATAAAAACAAAGCTATGCTAAGGTAAAAATAAGGAACGAACGAGACAAGCTTCCCCGAACAAAGTAATTCATCACAAAACAAAAATTGATGTATTCGTCAATACAATTGTTCACACAGGGGCTCCCCCATGAACTTAAACTATTACATCTGCTGGCTACTTCTACTGTGGCACCCGGCGACATCGGCTGATGACACGACCGGCGAAGATAAAGGTTGTTCGCCCTCCGACGGGGCAACACTTGGCTCGGATGGAGCTTCTGACCAGACCTCCAATCCATCCGTAGGTTGGGTGACGTTTTCTTGACTCACGCCTTCAGCCACGCTTGCACGGTGAGCCTCCATCACCCACAACATGGAGACTTGCTTGGCCACCAAACTATGCGTGTGGCAGCAAGCTTTCCCTGAGCGCATAGATGGCGTCCGCGCTCCAGTCATCGGCGTACCCTCTATAGATAGCGGCAAAGTCAAGGTCCAGGTGTCTTCCGGAGGTAGGCACCAAGTACCTCAACAAAGTTCATAAGTTCATGGGCATCATCCAAGAGCGTTTACTGCCACCAGACATAACCACCACCGCAAGGGCCCGCCCAGTTCTGCTCCCTTGACTTCAGCGAGCGCAATGGGTACCTCAAGGGCGTCGCACCCATAGATGCTCAGCAGAAGAGCATGGAGCTCTGGACTTTCCCATACAAACGGAGCAGCTCCTGGACAGGGACGCTGCCTGCCAAAGTATGGCCGCCATAGCTGGAGGATGTCTCTGACATCTCATCAAACTTTATGAAGTGGCCGACTTGACCATGCTCCTGGAAACGAGGGGTTAGAAACTAGAAAGAGGAGGCTACGCCCACCAAGGTGCACACACACACGCCCGTTGATAGAACCCCCAGGCGATTCTGCTCGAATCACCCAGGGGCTCGGGGGCTACACCTGCGGGTGCGCTCGCGCGCACCTGCTGTCGAAACAAAAATTCCCCCAGTGGCAACACGAAAAAACCCCAGACGATTCTATTCGAGTCGCCCGAGGGCTCGGGGGCTAACCCGCGGGTGCGCTCGTGCGCACCCGTTGTCAAAACAAAAATCCCCTAGACGATTCTACCAGAATCGCCTAGGGGCTCGAGGGCTCTTGTCGGGTTCATAAACCTGGGGTCCCTCATGGACCTGCTTCTCAGTAAAAGCTCGGCCCAGTAGACGACGTTACGAACGATGCGCAACTCCTGGGCCGGCCCAAATACCTAACGATAGGCCAGAAGGGCGATCCAATCTCCGACCGAAAGGCCTAACCAAGAGGAACGACACCCGCTTCTGACTCCGGCCCGCCTCTCCGACAGAAAGGCCTCGCCGAGAAGGAACATCGCTCGCTTCTGACTCTGGCCCATCTCTCCGACCGGAAGGCCTAGCCAAAGAGGAACGTCGCTCTTTTCCGACTCCGACCCGCCTCTCCGACTGGAAGGCCTGGCCAAACGCCGCTTCCGACTCTGACCCGCCTGTCCGGGGATGCACCGAACCTCTGCTTATAGCTCTTCTCCAACTGGCACAGTCAGAGCCGACTGGGACCAACCGACCGGGGACGCCCGCTCGGTGGGGACCCAGGAAACGGACGGAGCAAGTAAGGCAGAGCGCTCAAGTCAACCACAATACCAAGGACTATACCTTGTACACCTGCAGTACCGACATGACATGTCAGAAGGGTGCCCTGCAACCTTCCAAGTATGTCAGAACCCAAGCAGTGTTTTGGACGCCGACGCTTTGCCCTACAGTGTTATGGGCGCCGTCAATCCCCATACTAGTCAAACACGGTAAGACCCCCCACATGCCTCTGGGCATCAATAGTGTTATGGGCGTCGTCATTTGCCATACATGGTGAATGCAGTAAAAACCTGCTATATGCGTCTGACATAAACAGTATTGTGGGCACCAACCATCATCTTGTACCCGACAGCGTGGGCAACAAGACTTAGTAGCATACGTACTCTCTCTCTCGCTTGTAAAGCCACCCTCTTCATCGATAAAAGGGGATACGCTCTCTGCTAACAAAGGGGATCAATCTCACAGATACACAGACGACAACTCCAACAGGACTCGAACGATTCGAACAACCAACGACCGATTCACCCCCTGCTAGCTTTAGACACTCTAAAGCTACACAGAGCACACGCTCGAATACTTAGCGCACGTAGGAGCTCTCGTTACTCTCGGCCCTTCAGTCCGGAGTCCGACCGGGCCTCTTGCACCCCCATCTTTCTCCCTCTCGTTTGTAATCCCACAGCAAACTTTGAGCACCTGGGCTTAGGAATAAAGTCACCGACCGACTCAAACTGGACGTAGGGCACGTTGTCTGAATTAGTATAAACCCTATGTCATTGAGTGCTAGGCCACATCCGATCACAACGTACGGCAAAACTACAAATATTTACGTGTTGATCACTTTCTGCACCGACACTATTACAAGAGACATTGATTGTCAAAGTGTGATCTTAAAGACCAACATTGACAAATCTAGGTGGGAGTGTCTACCTGTCATTCGATTGTTTTGTAGGCTACCAACAACCGTGTGATTACAGCCCATGAAAATAACCGATGCAGCATAGCACAGATTCGAGTGTTTGTTACAGCACACAAATTGTGATCCATTGGATTTTAATTTGACGTCTTCTTGTTTTTTACTGTTTTGTTGCTTTTGTGGGCCGGTTGCTTAGGTGGAAAGGTCGAATCCGTAGGCTCATGAAGCCCAATTGTGCCGTCCAAATATGTATTGTGCTGTTGTTTTATTGTTGTCTTACGAATAACTGGCAGGATGGTAAAATACACGTTTGAAAACTAAAAGACAAATTAAATTTAGAAAGGCCAAAATTGTAAATCTCATAGCCCATACTGTAAGTGCAGGTTCAGACACAGGTGGTAACCATTACAGGCAAAACACGCCATCAGGCCACACCATCTCATAACCAACCATGTCAGGCTAGAGAGATCTGCAATGAGCTCTGAAAACATACAAGGTTCATCGTTGGCATCTAGCAAGTTGCAAACGTGTCATATACACAAAGATCATTACTGCATAATTGCAGCCATTAATGCTATAGTTCAAGCAGAGACACGAACCCTACCAGTCGCCGCGAGATCCCGGCGAGCTCCACGCCTGGAGACCTCCAGACTCGACTACCACCGAAGAAGACAAGCAGCCGAAAAGAACGATTAAAAAACGTGCGCGTTACCCAAAATCAAACACTGTGCGTGGGACCAGATGACAGTGACAGAACAAATAGTAATACGAGATGCAAACAGGCACGGTGGAACAAACGGCTGACAGCGAAGCCAGAAACAGATCCGACGGCAAAAAAATCAGGTGTTGGATGTCACAGAAACAACCGACAGTTCTATAGCTTTTCCCCAAATGTAAATAGTTAGAAGTTATTAATGTTCTAAATTTTATATAAGGCCCGATGTTCTAGACGGTACTATGTTTTTAACATCACGTCTCCGTCAAGCCTGCTTCGCGCAATCAAGCAAGGTTAGCAGAGCCACCCCGGGTGGTTCCTAACTTTTGGCTCGTCTTGCCTGACGGTGAGATCAGATATGACGTAGGTAGCACTGCCATTTCGAGAAGCTCACTAAAATAATGGTGGTTGCTTAATCATTGTACTAGAATATATAGGTTCAAAGAGGTATTAACTCATCTGTTCTAGATTACATGTAACGTTACCTTTGTTCTATAAACTAAATGCATCTAAGGAGGTGTTTGAATTCAGTGACTAAAATTTAGGAGATGTGTCGAGAGAATGTTGTATGGGGTGTTCGGATACTAATAAAAAAACAAATTACATAATCCGTCAGTACTCCACGAGACCAATTTTTAAGCCTAATTAATCCGTCATTAGCACATGTTTACTGTAGCACCACATTGTCAAATCATGAACTAATTAGACTTAAAAGATTCGTCTCGCAAATTAGTCACAAACTATGCAATTAGTTTCGTAATTAGTCTATATTTAATACTCTATACATGTGTCCAAACATTCGATGGGACAACGACTAAAATTTAGGAGGAGTAACCAAATACCACCTAACTTCGACGAAGTCTATAGAAAAAACATACCAATATTTGTAACATGAAATTGATGGTTTCACTAAACCTATTAGTAGATTTTCTGGCTTTCATAGGAATTGGCATCGTTGGCTGCAACTGGAGGACCTAACACCCCAACACCAGGCCTTAAGAAGACAAACAACCACATCCACATTGTCTTACTATAATCTATCATTTAAAGATACTTTAATGAACCATTAATCTTCACACCAAATGAGAAACATATGTTCATTAATTCAATAAGTTGTTTTAAGCATCATTGACAATAATACCCAACAGATCTTCTAAAAAAAGTTACCCACAAGAAGACTTAGAAAATAGTCTAAAGGTATCCCTAAATCTGTATGTAAATTGCTCATGTAAGGGAACCTCGAGTCCAAGAGGCCAAAAGACCCAATGGGGAGAGGGGGTGGGCGAGTCTTTAAAAATCTAAACCTACACTACTACGTAAATCATTTTGCGAGACACTGCCCAATCATTAACGGAGGCAGTCACAAAATCCAACCGTCTTCTAAAGTACGTGAGCATTTTTTGAGGTGGACGTTTTATTTATAAGGACGGTCAAGAACTGACCGTCTCCTAAAATGGATTTACGGAGTCCTAAAATAAATTTATAGAAGCGGGTCCGCCTCTGAAAATGACGTCCATTTTAAGATCACATCATGCTATATTAATTTACGATTTTTCTAGTGAAATTCAAGTAGAGCCCTGGCACTACTCCTAAAATGGAGACCATTTTCGGAGGCGGACCTTTTAAGAGGCCCACCTATGTTAATGTAGCCGAGCCCACTAGAAGCCCATCTTGGCCAGAAATCAGGCCGCATCATATAAACAAACGAAACCCAGTCCACAAATCCCCTATCTCTCTCTCTCTCACGTCAGCTCTCTCTTCTCACACGCATCTCTCTCATCTCTCCCACACCTCTCTCTGCGCATGGCAGCGAGGGCCTAGTGGCAGGCGCCCCTGTTGGGGCACCACGCACTCCACAGATCGAGCGGCAGCGGACCCAGGGTCCGTGGCCCCCGCGGGCGTAGGCAGGCGGCCGCGCCCCCGTAGTAGATCCAGGGGCAGCACCCCTGGCGGCGGATCCAGGGCGGCTGTGCCGCTGGCACGTATGCAGGCAGCTGCGCCCCCGCTACGGATCCAAGACGACATGGGCCCGTTGATGGGCTTAACGGGTTGTGGACGGGCTTTTCTTTTCTTTTGTTTTTTTAATTTATTTTTGGAGGCGAGCATTTGACCGCCTCTGATAATCTAGATTAATGCAAGCGTTAACTTCCATGCGGATTGCTTGCCCGCCTCAGAAAATGTGTTTTGCCTGCCTCCATCAAGTTTGCTGGAGTAGTGCTAGGGCTCTACTTGAATTTCACTAGAAAAACCGTAAATTAATATAGCATGATGTGATCTTAATTTTCTTCTAGCATGCTCTACCTACCAAAGCCTGGGTTTTGCAATCTAGAACCAATTTGCTATCAACTAGCCTATGCTAATATAGGAAAGGTAAAGATTATATGAAAAAGAACAATATGGAAGCTTAAATGTGGTAAGTAAAAGCAAGTCAAGGATAAACTTCTAAAGACGAGGATATATCCCATGCTGTCATCAAAGTAACTGCTAGTCTAGGTTATAACGCTCCGCTAAGGTAGATATACTTCATCCTAAAATAAATGCACATCTCGTTTCTTGAGGAGTCAAATTAAATTTTTTTAAGTTTGACTAAAACTATAGAAAATAGTATCAACATTTATATTTTCAAATAAGTTTATTATATAGTCTATATTCAATCTAATGATAGTTATTATACATCATATATATTAGTATATTTTTATATAAATTTGGTCAAACTTTAAAAAATTTACTTCTTGGAAAGCGAGATATGCGTTTATTTTGGGACAGAGAGTGTCAGTGTTTCGAGTTACCACCAACGAGTAAATTTCTAGTATTGCGCGTCTGGCTCGGATGGTGTGCTTAGAGGACACGAGGTTTATACTGGTTCGGGCAGAATGTCCCTACGTCCAGTTCGTCGCTGCTGCTCGTGTTACTAGCATTGAAAGTTTGTAGTAGGGGTTATAAACGGGCGAGAGAGGGATAGGTCGCAAGTCTCTAGTGGAAAGAGTGAACGGGTGTCGAGAGCTCGGTTGCTGCTCAGCCGTGTGCTTGTGTTGTGTTCTGGTCGATTCGAGGTTCGATGGGTTCGTAATGGTTCGATCGAGTCTGGCCTCAATCCATCGATCCCCGATCCCCTTTGTGGGGCGCCCTCCTTTCCCTTTTATAGGCCAAGGGAAAGCATGGGTTATAGCAGAGGGAAAGAGAAGAACCAGAGAGAGCCAAAGGCCTTCAGGATCGTCAAGTCCTTCTTATCCTTTATGCAGGTCCCGCCGACCCTATAGATGTCAACAGGGATGGCTCCACGTCGCGATCCTGTCCATCACTGGTGCCATGCGCAGGCATTGTCTGTCGGTCATGGCGCTCCACTCCGTCCTGGCGGACATCGTGATGAACTGACGCCCCTATCAATGTTCGTACGAGGGTTAGGCAGAATAGCACCGGTACGCCCGACGCTGTTCCTGATGTGAATCCTCGGGTATGGCCCGTCATGGCTGTGGGTTACATCGGGGCGTGCCGGTCTCCTCCCTAGTGTTAGAGCTTTAACCCAGGCCCATACACTTGCACCTAGAGTGGTTGGCGGCGACATGGGTCTCCGTTAGGCGAGACGGAGTCCACGGCCTCGGGGTCGAGAGAGGCAGAGCCGGCAACCTTGGGGTTGGTCGAGGCAGAGCGCAATCCCAAGTGTCTGGTGAGGTGGAGCTCGTGGCCTTGGGGTCGGGCAAGGCGGAGCCCGTGGCCTTGGGGTCAGGCGAGGTGGAGCCCTCCTCCAAAGGTCGGGCGAGGTGGAGCGTAAACCCAAGGGTTGGGCGAGGCAGAGCGCAGACCCAAGGGTCGAGCGAGACAGAGCCCGTGGCCTTGGGGTTGAGCGAGGTGGAGCCCTCCCCTAGAGGCCGGGCGAGGCGGAGCGCAAACCCAAGGGTCAGGTGAGGCAGAGCGTAAACCTAAGGGTCAGGCGAGGCGGAGTCCGTGGCCTTAGGGTCGGGTGAGGCAAAGCCCTCCCCCAGAGGCTGGGCAAGGCAGAGCACAAACCCAAGGATCAGGCAAGGTGGAGTGCAAACCCAAGGGTCAGGCAAGACAGAGCCCGTGGCCTTGGGGTCGGGCGAGGCGGAGCCCTTCCCTAGAGGCTTGGTGAGGCAGAGCCCAGGTGCCTGGGGGTCGGTTGGAGCTGTAGTCACGCTCTTGACTGTTTGGATGAATTAATGTTGATGACCATTAGCCCCTCCTCTTCGGGTACCCTAGTATTGGTCCCCGACTGTAGCCCCCGAGCCTATGGAGGAGTAGAATACTCCTTCGAAGGTTTTTCTGAACGGGAGGAATCTGAGGGCCTTGGCCTTCTTTTGTCACCCATGACATGACCTGGGGACGGCGATTCCCTTTCATCGAGATTGGACCCCTCAGGGGTATAGCCGTGAGATCTGGTAGGTCGAAAAAGGTCTTTCCTGATTTTGACCCCTATGGGGTCTATCGTTCTACGACCGATTGTTCGGCCTTTGTGTGAGTCCAACTTTCCTCGAGCCCCCGCCCGTAGCAAGGGATCAGTCGAGGATCGGTTCATCTTCATGATTGTCTTCCCTCAAGCATTTTTCCAATAAAAATAGAGGGGTCGAGCCATGTCATGATTTTCCTCTATGGACGAATCATGGTGCTCGGTGAGCCACTAACGGGCTAGTCCGAGTGGGGCCTCGACATCCCATTCGTGGGGATCCAGCTTGAGTCAGCTGGTGACCGGCTCCAGATTCTCTACGGTCATCCATTTAGTTCTCGGGATCGGTCGACCGGTCCCGAGGGCTCTCTGCTTTTCTTCGAGGAAAAACCATGGATTGAATCCGATCGAGACTCGAACATGGGCTGGGATGCCCGTGACACTCGTGCGCTCGGGTACTGGCCGCTAGCGGGGCCATCCTTTTCCTCCCCTTAGTCTAAAGGTGACCGGAGCGGTTGTTGAACCCGTCGGTGGGCCAACCTTTGAACTCCTGGGCCTAGACTGGCCATAGGAGTGTCTTTAGCTCCATATCCCTTTTACCTATGAGGGGTCGCGGCCTGTTCAGGAAGGCGAAATGTCTAGTGAGTTTTCTGAAGGAACAGACACAGGTTGCATGCGCACGCCTCGCTGTGAGTCGTGGTGGCAGGTCGTGGCATGCGTGGAGATCTAGGAGGACGGTTGGTTTTCTCGCACCCGTCGCCCCTATAAAAACAAAGGGTAAGCCCCCCGAGTTCCATATGTTCCATCCTTGCCTCCGTAGCCATGCTACCACTGCCATTGCTTAGGTTTCCTGCCTCCACATCTCCGCTGCCATTGAGCCCGCATCCATTTGCCTCCAACTCCAATGGAACCGTGGTGCCGTTCTGACATCACCTTCCAGCGCCTAGAGGGCCTCGTCCATCGCGGTCTTCTCCGTGTGCGCACCTCGGCCGAGGAGTGGCTGCTGCCCAGCGAGGAGGATTTGTCGTCGCCGCCCGATGGCTTTGTGGTGTCGTTCGCCCAGTTCTACGAGCGTGGGTTCGTGACCCCCACCCACAAATTTCTTCAGGGGCTGCTGCACTACTATAACATCAAGCTGCAGCATTTCAATCCCAATGGGATCCAACACATGGCGATGTTCGTCGCCCTAAGCGAGGGATTCCTAGGGATCAGCCCCCACTTCGATTTGTGGAGGCACTTCTTCGCCGTCACCCTCCAGAAGAAGAGGGAAAAGGGTGGCAGGCAGGAGCTGCCACATGTCGATGGGGTGTGCCAGCATCTAACTTCGGAACAATCAGGTCGGCGAGTACCCATCCATGCAGCTGTTAATGTCCAATAAGGGGTGGCACTCGTAGTGGTTCTACCTCAAGAATGACTCCGCCACCCCTCTGCTGGAGTTCACCGTGTGCCTGATCGAAGAGGCCTCGGAGCAGTAGAGGAAGTAGGGCGTCCTGGAGAAGGACAAGAAGAAGATCCAAGACCAGATCGCCGCCATCCACATCTTGAAGGAGAACGACCTGATTTGTTAATGTTATCGGGGCTCATCCTGCTATATGCGATGGCGCTCGCCAAGGGGATGCTCCCCAACTTTGAGATCGTGCAACGCATCAAGAAGGTGATGGAGCCTTTGTGGGACGATGTGGGTGCCGCCCTTGACTTCATCTACCCGGTGCCGAGGCATCCTCCGATGCGGCCAGAGTCAGGCTACATCATCTTCGTAAGTCCCCTTTTCTTCAATGGATTTCCTGACCCCTTGAGACTAACTTTGAGAGGGGTGGGACCAGCCGAGGGACCTAATTCTCATGGATCACTTGGCACCATTGCTGAGGGATTCGGCCATGAGGACAGCGAATCACGCCGAGGGCGAGCGGCTGAGGAAGGTGATGGAGGACAAGAAGAGGAAGGCGATGGAGGATAAGAAGAGGAAGAAGCTACGGAAGCTACAGGCGCGAGAATGGGGGGAGGACACCGACAGCGATGACGATGGTGACGACGACTAGGTAGCTGACGATATCGAGTGGGACAACCTGGAGGACGAGGATGTGCTGACAGGTATCGGTTCTTCCTTGCTAGCATCGGGACCCTTCTCGTTCCATAGAGGGGAGCGTACGTCTAGGAAGCCGGCGGAGGTGAGACATACCGTTGGCCTGCCCCAGGAGCCAACAGAGGCGGCCGGCTCCACCGTCATGCCTCAAGAGCCAACGTTCTAACGAGGCGGAGCGAGGGTCGGGCTTGAAACGGCCTCATTCCGACAAGGCAAAGCAAGGGTCGGGCGGTTCACCCCCCAAATGCATCTACCGCCCGACGGCGCTGAGGTGAGCTATCGGTTCCTCTGTTTTTTCTATTTTGGTCAGATTTCATCGTGACTTATGCTTTTTGTCCCTTATAGCATCGACATGCATCGTAATCCTATGGCACTGGCACCAAAGAAGAACGTCGGCCTCCAATTGAGGCGGCAGCCATCGGCTGGTGTCGCGCCTATCGCGGGCGGGAGCAGAGCCAGTGTGACCGCGTTTGCTCAAGGGGTGCCTTTGGAGGTCGCGGAGCAGCCGGTGATGGCCGTGATACCGCTGCCGATGGCGGGATGGATGGGGCTATTGACCGCGCTCATGGCACCGAACACGGCGAGCGCGGTGTAGCTGGTCATGACCCTACCAACGCCAGTGGAGGTGGCAGCGGCCGTGATAGATGGGTCACAGCTGGGTGTAACCGCAGCGGTGCCTGAGGCACCAGCGCAACCCGTGCCATCGGCAGCCCAAGCAATGGCGCTTGGCGCAGGTCGGTCGAAGGGGGATGTAGCCCAGGGGTCCTCAGGAGTCATGGTGCTGGGAGAGAGGTCGGCGTCCACGTCGCTGATCCCTTCTGTCGCTAGAGGGGGCGTCGTATCGGGGATGTCATGGCGAGAGGGTTCAGCGGCGCTTGGAGCCAATGGGGAGTCGTCCCTAGCCCTGACCGTCGGTGGGCAGCAGCTCACCTGCGTGGGGCATGCCCCTGCTCCGGTGGACGAATCCGTAGGATTCAGCATCGACGCTCTTCATCCTTGACGATGCCACCGAGAGCTTGGAGCGGGAGAGCCTCGATGTGGGGATCGCGTCCGTGCTCAAGGCCCTAAACCACGCCACGGTAATGTTACGCGACATCGTTGTTCCCTCTGGCCGGGTATTGCTTCATCCTGCTTCTTGCCTTTATCTTTCTTTTTCTATTTTTTGTTTCCTAATCATCGTCTTCCAGCAATCCCTCATAGCTCGTAGCTGGGGGAAGTCTTGGTTCCTTTGTCAATAGAAGGAGACCTAGGACCGCCTCATCGAGGAGGTGCGGCTATGCGGGGAGGTGACCGCTCAGCTTGTTGTTGCCTAGCAGAGGGTGGCCGAGCTGACTCCTCTCACCGAGGAGGCGGCCAATCTTTAGTCGTGAGTGGCCGTGGCTCGTCGGGATGCTGATAAGGCCAAGAAGGCGTTCGAGGCCCTATCGGCGAGGTTGCGGAAGGATGACGAAGAAGTTGCCAGGGTCAGGAAGGAGCGAGATGAGCTGCTCTAGAGGGGTGCCGAGACCCGCCAGCGGATCCTTGACCTTCTAGGTGAGGTTGAGAAGGAAAGGGATCTGAAGCTGGGGGCCAAGGAGAAGCTCGTGGCCCTAGAGAAGAGGATGAGTCTGGATGCCGCGGTTATCGCTCGGCTGCGCAAGGAGTGGGACGAGCTGCTCCAAACCATGGCGCAGCTCACAAGGAGCACAACCAGGCTTTCCGAGAGAGTGACCAGCTTGCCAAGAGCGCGACGATGCACAACAGAAGGTTGGCTCCTTCTAGGCTGAGCTCGAAAGTGCGACGACCTAGAAGCTGAAGGCTGAGAGCGTTTCTACTAGGCTGGCCATGGACCTCGCTGAGGTGAGAAGGAATCTACAGGCGGAGAGTGACGAGCTCAGTATCTTGAGAGCCACCCTCGAAGTGGTATGTGATGACCTTCAGGTGGTGCGGTCGGAGGGGACCAGCTCGCTCGTGGCTTGTGCTGTCAAGATCACGGCTTGGGTGCACCAGGTCGAAAGGAGTGCCCTTCGCACTGGGGTTAATCAATTCTTCGTGATTGCTCATTATCATTATGGAGACAACATCGATCTGGAGACGATGAGCCACGGCTATGCGCCTGGCTATGAAGTCCACGAGCTAGAGGAGATGAAAGCGGCGATGGCTCCCCTTTTGTAGGACCTGGCGGATAGGATAGAAGACATAGTTCTCCCTCCGAGGGGCTAGTTAGTTAGATAGGTCAGACAATCATTTTTGTAATA
This sequence comes from Miscanthus lutarioriparius, assembly GCA_904845875.1. Taxonomy (NCBI): domain Eukaryota; kingdom Viridiplantae; phylum Streptophyta; class Magnoliopsida; order Poales; family Poaceae; genus Miscanthus; species Miscanthus lutarioriparius. Next base: position 78,280,731 of record CAJGYO010000005.1, read on the forward strand.
ATCGGACAAGTTCTGACCCTTGTGTTTTGTTCGAACAAGTCTGTTCTTTTATTTTGGTGTGAACAAGTTTGTTTTTTCTCCTTTTTTATGTGTGAAAAGGGGTTAATGCATTCCAACCCTTCCATTTGTTAAGACCGTAGACCTTGGGGCATGGGTGAACAAACTCTGATCACGCTAGTGAGCAAGAGTGCCATAGCCGCTAGAGCGTAGGTTTCTTGCAGTCCGACCAGCCTTACTCAGTCATTTGTTTCCGCAAACCTTGTCACTAGGAAGGGGTCAGGCACGACGATTGTTTTAGAAAGGGTATATATACCCTTATCAGCCCCCGAGTGAGACCTGACCCCTTGCCAATGCTGCGGTCGAGTGTCACTAAAGATCAAGGAGAGGATAGCGAAACTAGCAGGACAAGGCGTCTCTTGTTTTAGAAACATTATTCTTAGTTTTCGCACGTACCCCCTCCTTAGGAGCTGAGCCATCATTCTATGACATCGCATTCGGTCTCCTTGCGAGTCGAACTTTCCTCGAGCCCCTACGCATAGTGGGGGTCCGGTCGAGGGTTGGCTCATCTTTGAGATCTTCGCCCTATCCGCGGTTTTCACAACCGGAGGGGTTGAGCTAATGACACTTGCCTCGATGTCTCGGGTGACGTGCTCGGTGAGCTCGCTAATGGGCATGTCTGAGTGGAATCTGGGTCCGTCATTCGCTGACGGGGTCAGCATAACCCTCATGTGGCATTGCACTGCTCCTTAACTTGCCTCCTAGCAGTTGCCCGAGTCGTTTCGGAGATCGACTCAGGTGGCCCGCTGGCCTCTCCTCAATGGAGATTCTATGGGCTTGGCTCGAGGTTAGGATCGAACAAGAAGGTCGAGATGTCCCTGTCTGCTTTTGAGCGGGGTCGGGCAAGGGCCGCTGGGGCTCATCTGTGTTTTCTCCCCTGGCTCTGTTTGACATGAGGCAGCCTCAAGCCCTTCACAGGCTGGCCTTCAAACCTCGGTCGGTCGCCGCTCACGTCGAATGAGATGACTACCGCTTGGTGACACGACGCGACGCATTGTGGTGCAATAATTGCATATGCAATTCTTGGATGTATGGGATGAATGTATGGATGAATATATGGATGAATGTATGAATGCACGCATGAGAATGAATGAATGAATGATCATGCTCTGGAAAAGTAGAAGCGGGGGTTGGTAAAGTTACCTTGATGGCTCAAGTGACGGGTTCATGGAGCTCTTACCGGATATGTTCGAGTGAAATCTGGGTCCATCGTTCATGACGAAGTCGGCCTAACTCGTGTGGGGCATCCTGTGGCTCCCTACCCATCTGTCGGCAGCGGCCAGAGCTGTCCGATCGACTTTGGGCGACCTACCAAACCCCTTCCTAGGAAGTTGAAGGCTAAAGCTCGGAGTGCGGGCACAAAAACTCTGATCATGCGGGTGAGCAAAAACGCCGTAGCCGCTGGGGCGTAGGTTTCTTGTGGTCCGACCAGTTTTACTCAGAGTTTGTTTCTGCACACCTTGCCTCTAGTTTTTAACATGAGGAGGGGTCAGGCATAGAGAATGTCTACCGAATAGACACTCTTGCTGGCCCCCAAGTGAGGCCCGACCCCTCACCGTTGCTGGGGTCGGGGGCTCGATAGCGAAATTAATAAGTGAAAACATGCGTAAATTAAGGGTGACCCACTGGCACATGACTTACCTCGATGGCATGAGTGATGGGTTTGGGGAGCTCTTACCGAATATGTTTGAGTGAAATCTAGGTCTGTCGTTCGTGACAGAGTCGGCATAACCCGCATGGGGCATCCTACTGCTCCTTACCCATCTCTCGATAGCGGCCTGAGTCGTTCGATCGGCTTGGGTGACCCACTGGCACCGGGCTTTCCTATGGAGATAGAGGATGAGATCACCCCCAAAGAAATTAGTTAGGCAGATACACTAGGCGGCGAACTTGTAATAAGTGGACAAGCTCTTAAATTTCGTTATGGCCTAACAGATTTTTAGCCCTTCTCCCCTTTTCATATAAAATGGTTAGTGCGTTCCGACCCTTTCCATCGTTAAGGCCGTAAAGCCCAGGGTGCGGGTGAACAAACTCTTATCATGCTGGTGAGCAAAGGCGCCATAGCCGCTTGGGCGTTGGTTTCTCATAGTCCAACCAGTTTTACTCAGCATTGGTTTCCGCAACCCTTGCTTCCAGGTCTCAACGTGAGTGAGGGTCGGGCACAGAGAATGTTTGCCAGGTGGATATACTCTTAGACATGTACCGACTCTTTCTGTAGCTAAGGCCAAAAAGCCCAGGGTGCGGAAAAAACTCTGATCACATTGGTGGGCAAAGACGCCGTAGCCATTGGGGTGTAGGTTTCTCGCAGTCCGACCAGTTTTACTCAGCGTTGGTTTTCGCAAACCTTGCTTCTAGGTCTTAACGTGAGAAAGGGTCAGGCATAGAGAATGTCTACCAGTTAGATATGCTCTTATTAGCCCCCGAGTGAGACCCGACCCCTTGCTGTTGCTGGGGTCGGGTGTCACTAAAGATCGGGGAGTCGATAGCAAAACTGATGAGAGAAATCATGCGTATATTAAGCATAAAAATGACATAGCTGCTCAATGTTTTAGGCATTGATGAAGACCTCACCGTCGATGGTCTTGAGCTTGTAGGTGCCTGGTCAGAGCACTTCCGCGATGATGTACGGTCCCTCCCATGGTGGAGAGAGAGCTTGTGGTGGTTCTTGTTGCTCTAGACGAGATGGAGCACTAGGTCCTCGATGTTGAAGGCCCGACCCCACACTCGATGGCTGTGGTACTAGCGCAACGCTTGCTAGTACTTGGCTGAGCGGAGGAGGGCGACGTCACGTGCTTCATCTAGCCAGTCCATGGCATCCTCGAGGGACACCTCAGCTCCCCATTCATTGTACGCCCTGACCCTCGGCGCTCCATAGTCAAGGTCGGTCGGGAGGATAGCCTCAGAACCATAGACCATGAAGAATGGTGTATAGCCGGTGTCCTGGCTGGGGGTCGTCCTTAGGCTCCAGAGCACCATGGGTAGTTCCATGACCCATCATCCGCTAAACTTGTTCAACCAATTGAAGATCCTAGGCTTGCGGCCTTGTAGGACCATGTCGTTCACGCTCTCGACCAGCCCATTTGTGCGGGGGTGCGCCACAGTAGCCCAATCGACGTGGATGTGATATTCATCGTAGAATTGAAGGAACTTCTTTCCAGTGAACTGCGTGCCATTGTCCGTGATAATGGAGTTTGGGACTCCAAAGCGATGGACGATGTCAAGGAAGAACAGCACGGCTTGCTCGAACTTGATCGCGGAGATCGGTCAAGCCTCTACCCACTTTGTAAACTTGTGTATGGTGACAAGCAAGTTTGTATAGCCCCTGGACACCCATTTGAGAGGTTCGACCAGGTCGAGCCCCCAAACCGTGAGCGGCCACGTGATGGGGATCGTCTGGAGCGCTTGGGGTTGAGTGCTTCTTCGGTGACCTCCTTCCTGATGGCCATAAGCTCCTTGGAGACGACAATTGCCGCGGCGTGTTCATAGCACTCGACCTTGCACTTGTAGGCATGCTGGAAGGAGGTGCCAATGGTGATGACCCGCACAGTCCTAGAATCTTTAGTTTTAGATAGGTGTAGTTGAGGATGGCCATGAACTTCACGTAGCATGTTCGTCCTAGGATAGCATGGTAGGTTCCATGGAATCCGACCACCTCGAAGGTAAGGGTCTTTGTCTAGTAATTGGTCGGATACCCAAAGGTGATAGGCAGATCGATCTGCCCAAGTGGCACGGCTTGCTTCCCAGGCACGATGCCATGGAAAGGTGCTCCAGTCGGTCAGATGCGTGATCGGTCGATGCCCATGGCGTCGAGTGTTTTAGCGTACATGATGTTGAGGCCACTGTCTCTATCCATCAGTACCTTGGTGAGCTGCTTCATACTGATGATCGGGTCGACCACGAGCGGATATCTCCCTAATTGTGGGACGCTCTCTGGGTGGACTCTGACCATCGGAGGAAGGCAGGAGTGGCCAGCTCGGCCGTATAGACCTCATGGTGTGCAAGCTTCTGGCGGTGCTTAGAGTTGTAGGCTGTCGACCCTCTGAAGATCATGAGGCAGCCATCCAGCGTCGGAAAGCCACCGTCATTCCCCTCGACGTCATCTGTGACCGGCTTAGGGTCCCCCCTATGTTCCCCCTTGTTGGAGCCTCTGGATAAGAACCGCTTCATGAGGCCGTAGTCCATGTAGAGATGCTTAACGGGGAAGGCATGGTTCAGGCATGGCCCTTCGAGTAGCTTCTCGAAGTGGTTCATTGTACCATCTATGGGCTTCTAACCCCCCTTGCAGTCGACGGCGGCCACGAGCGAGCCCTCGTGCCACTGCTTATTCTTCTTCTTGCTGGGGCGGTTGGAGGCGCCTTCGCCGGCATCCTTGTCCCGCTTTGCCTTGCCCTTGAGGCCCTCACCTGAGGCATGGTTGGTGGCGATGTTGAGGAGCTCCTTGGTGGTTCGTCGGCCCTTATGTCCTAGCTTATGGACCAGGGACTCGCAGGTGGTCCCAGATAGGAAAGCTCCTATGACGTCGGCATCGGCGACGTTAGGCAGCTCGTTGCACTACTGGGAAAAGCACTGGATGTACCCACGAAGGGTTTCCCTGGCCTTTTGTTGGTAGTTTTTGAGATCCCATGGGTTCCCAAGACGCTTGTATGTGCCCTAGAAGTTTCTCACAAAGATCCCTTTTAGGTCCGCCCAACTTTGGATTCTGTTGGGTGGAAGGTGTTCCAACCATGTTCATGCTGAATCGGCCAGGAACAATGGAAGGTTGCGAATAATGAAATCGTCATTATCCACTCCACTAGCCTAGCAAGCAAGCCGATAATCCTCGAGCCACAGTCCGGGGTTCATTTCCCTAGAGTATTTTAGGATGTTGGTTGGTGGTCTGTACCGTGGCGGGAAGGTGGCATTGAGGATGTGTCAGCCAAAGGCCTGAGGTCCTGTCAAGTTAGGGCTTGGGCTTTGGTCCTCACCGCTGTCATAGTGTCCACCACGATGAGGGTGGTAGCCACGGCTAGCCCCCTCCCTCGCATCACCATGGGCACGCCTGCGGGCATCAAGGGTGTCGCGTGCATCACGGTGGTGGCCGAGACGCTCATGCACTAGGACCGCGGTGCGCGGCCTACCGCCTTGCGGCACCTAGTGGACTGACATGTCCATGTTGGGTTGCTCCGAGGGCGTGCACTGACTGGCATCGCGCTCGCGTCATTTTGATAGTGAGCTCTCAGCCTGCTGCGCTGCCGCATGCTCAAGTATCGTGCGAATCTCGCGATGGGACCGATGATCCTCAAGCGTCGGGGGCCTCGAAAGCCCCTAGAACAAGGCCACCACAGCAGTGATGTTCTGGCTCGCCTAGGTGAAGTGTGGGAGGGGTTCATCGTCCACGATGATCCTCCAGTTCACATCATGGGCCATGGCACGCGCACGCCTACCATCTTTGTGGCGCTCGATCTCTCGATTGAGCTCTGTGTGTTCTTTCTTGAGCTGGAGTCATGCTTCCTCGAGCTCTTGGTGCCAGGCCTTCAGCTGCTCCATCCATAGGTTAGGTGGGGCCCCTGCGTCCCCCTCGATCTCATCATTGAGGTTGTTCATTGGGGTAGCCTCTTCCTCGTGGATGCTTTCGACGTGTCCCTCAGGGGTACCTATCATGAAACATTCACGAGAGGGGTGATGGCTCCCCCTGCTAGAGTCAGAGGTGGAGGGTGACTCTGTTTCTCCTACGAGGAGGTCATTGTCGGGGCAAAAACATGTCGATGCACCGAGCACACAGCAAGCCGGAAGGATATGCTTGACGAAGCAAGGTAGGAGATCCGCTTGGCTTCAACACTGGACCAGTCGACCCTGTGAATTCCTCCCGAGGGCGTGCCAGTCAATTTGACCTGCAATTGATAAGGAGAGAAAGTTTATCAGTAATTTAAGGTGAAACATGCCGGTCTTGCCTAGACAGTTCTAAGTGTGCCGCTTTGGGAGCAGCCGTTGTTAGCCTACTGGATCTTCAACACGGAGATGTCCGACCACTCACTAATGTTGCCAAGCATGTACTAATGACGCCAACCACGAACTATCATTGCCCTCCCTCTGGTCATAATGTGTGGTCGGACAACGTAAGTCGTGGTCGGCAGCGCTGGTGAGTGGTCGGCAACACCGGTGATCCAGTGGGCCAACAGCCAGACGGGAAAAATGTAAGTAAAATCATCAGCTAGACAAAATATAACCAGTATGAAGCTTTTGAGCCGATGAGTCTGACGAGAATGGATATAGCATGCAAACAAATCGCCTGTCTAATACGAACGGTTCTACAAACGCTCTGAATCTAACCCGCTATCATCATCAGTGAGGTTCGACCGGATCGATGTAGCTATGATGATAACAACAAACTAAAGCCAAAGAATTCACAAAACCATCCATACCCTGACATATTTTTTGAAAGACATGCTATATCTGTGAAGGCGCAGGCAAATCGGCTAAAAGAGCCAATTCCAGTAGAAAAAGGGTCACAGCATGTGAACAATCGACTATTCAATACGAGCGGACCTATCAACTCCTCAAACCTAACCTATCATCTTTAACAGTGGAGTTCGACCGGATTGATGGCAGCCATAATAAAGATAACAGATTAATTCTTTATAGAAAATAGATCTTATATTTAATAGGATCATGAAGACATACTATGAGCATTAAAGTGCAGGCGATTTGCTATTTAGCCTATGCAGGCATAGCAAACAGCTAAGGTCACGCCTGATCGGGAACAAGTCCACCAAACTAGCATCCTCCAATCTAAAGTACCATCAGTGTGGATCGACCAGATCATTGCAGCCATAATAGCGAACTATATACCAGATTTAACTAGCCAGCAAACCTCTTCAAGAGCATGCGTGCCTTAACCGCGTACTATGCGCAATTAAGATCGAAGTAGAACAACCGATAAAACATAACCCATCGCTCAAAGTAAGAAACATCGTGTTGTAACAAAACAAACGATGGACTAAAAGGATATAAGGCCGATCTAGATCGGGCATATTGATGTTGCTGAAAAACTAATGACAATAAGGACATCAGCAAGATCGGTAACTTAATGAATCTACCCAAAGAATGCCACTCTTAGGTAGAGCCGATAACTTGACCTTAATCTAATTCGAGCAGTGGAGGTCGACTGGATCGATGCAGCCATACTTGAACTAGATAAAAGTCGATAACTGGCTTATACTAGAGTTTACAGTGGAGGTCGAACCTAACCGATGCAGCCGTACAAACCAAAGTATAAGCAATGACGGTACTTACAAACAAGCTGGAGGTCGACCGGACCGATGCAGCCCTGCTTATTGAAGAACTCATCGAGATCTACACTACTCCTCCTATCGGTTGGCACGGAGCCGAAAAAAGGTAATTTGTATTGATTGATTGGATTCATGTTACAATAGCTGGGGGTTTATATTTATACCCTGGGCTGATAAGAGTCCTAAATGAACACGACTAGATAATAAAAAGAAATATCAAGATACATGGACTCTAATTTCCCTTATGCAGAATCCTTGCTGATGAAGCTTCCTTATTTGATACGTGTCCTTGTTTCTTTCATCCTGATATGCACCTGGACGTCATGTCTCTCTCAAATTTATTAAATAATTTTTCCTGTCCGGCTCATAAATATCCCTTATTTAGGAAACTTTCTTGCTTTTGACATCATCAGCCGATCTCTTCCTTTCTAGGATAAGCTTACCAAATTTTGGTGTAAACACAGCCCCCCTAGTTCGGAGTATAAATTTTCATGCTTAGAACTATTTTGATCCAATAATCTCCTTTCCCGAGTTAACGACATCTGATTGCAATACTTGGCTTTGATGACTTACTTGGGTTGACTGTTCATCTGCTTTAGCCGATTAAGAGCTGGCCCTCGAGTTTATAACTATAATCGGCTATCAAATCACTGGTAAGGAGCTGAAGAATTCACTGGTAGCAATATTACCTTATTCCAAGCTTCACCTATACATGTGAACTTTGAAGTGTCTATCACGCTATCTTGGGTGGTTGAAGAATGGAACGGATTAGAATCCAGTCATCCTTACTTCTCCTGCTTAGAAAACTTGGGTTTGTTGAAAGATTTTTAAATTAAAACATAGCTTTGCTCCCCGAATGATTCTCTCAGATTGCTCAATATGCATAGTTCCTCACCAAGACATTGTTTCGTCTCTATTTACCCTACTTCTAAAAAGCTTATGTGGAGTTTGGGTAGGGACAAAATATGTAGCATACTTACCTTGCGTATCGTAAAGTCAAACCCTGGATCAAAGGAGAGAAGTGTTATACTCTTAGATCAAGATGTGCATGTGTGTGGAATATTTAGTGGCTAACCTAATTTTACTTGCTCTCTGAAATATATTTCTCTCTTGTGGAATATTTTTTGTGAGAACATGGGTTATCTTTATTCTCATTTATTTTTCTTTTTCTCCTTTTTTACTTTGGACCTCTTTCGTGTCCATCCTTTATATTTTACATAACCTATATCTCTTTTTACAACTACTTTTGAGAGATTTATTATCAAGAACTTGGACCATTTATTCTAATAAAACCTAGCAAACATATTTTTGTCTTCTCCTAGTGTAGGAGCAGAACATTTTGAGGTGGATGAAAAACATGTTTTTGAGTACTTTCAGTATAGAAGCAGCACATATATGTGGAGTGTACGTGATTTTGATCTTAGGAACATGATAAATCTCTCAACAAGGGTCAACAAGATTTGACAAAACTCAACAAAGAGCAAGCAGCTTATGTGAAAGGTTTTTAATGAGACTAATATATGGCTCTAGTAGGAAATTCAACATCATTGAGGAGACAAGCTATTGATTTTGAATTTTTGTAAGAAAATTTACCAAGTACTTTGCAAAAAGAAGCATGGTTTCTTTCATCATACCATATCTCATTTATCAACTACTTAGATAGCATGCTTTCCCTATGATAGATTGTTCACAAGTGACAGGAAAAGTAGGAAATAAAGAATATGTGTACCTCTGCTTTGAACCGATGAATGCCTTTGCTTGGACTTTCTCCCAGTATGCATATATCAGCTAGACGTCGTCGACCTTATGATCTCTACGTTCCTAATCAAACATATGATATGGCATGACCACACGTACTTCCAAGATCTGATTCATCCTTTTTGTGCCCACATAGATCATGTATATATATGCATGGAAATCTGAGTTGCATGCACTACAAAAAGGGCTCTATCGGCTTGATGCCTTGATCTTTCAATTCTGAGACGATTGCGAGCAATCTTTTATTTACTGCTTCTGACTTTTAATAAGACGATTGTTAGTTTCAGAAGTCCCGTAATCAGATCAAGTTGAGAACAGAGAGAGATAGAGAGCACTACGAAAAAATCGCTTGCCAAAGCCACAAACTAAAACAAAGGTCAGGGCTGGCCAAGAGGCTTCCTGCGTTGGTCGCTGAGCGCGCTGTAGGTGCATCATGGTAGTGCAGACGCCTTTGTTGTCATCAGACATGTCCTCGCCAAGCACGAGCTTAGAGACCCTATTTTCTGCCAGCTCCTATCTTGTCGCCAATGGAGCAGTGATCTAAAGGGCACGACGGTAAATGCCGAGGATCGGCCAATGAGCTTGGTCACTGTGGCGGTCGGCTCGAATAGTCTGCTGATGTCGATGTTGCTTCACTGCTCCGAGAAGGACGTGGATGCATCGGACATGGCGCAGCTAAGGTCACTTGCCATATCAACGAGACTCCATGTGGACAACAATGAGCAGCATTTGTTGTGTTATGGCCCAGACTCTTCCATGTCCTTTGCTCGTCCATTGGCTATGCCTCCACAAGAGAATATAGTCGATGTAGAGGAGAAGGTCCACAGCCTTGTTTGCCAGTATCACTTCCTTGTCATCGCTGTCAGCCACGAGTTCCTTGACCTTGCCCCACGGTAGCTTGTCGTGGCTGCCATTAGTCTTACACCGCCATAATAGCAACACATGGCCTAGAGTTGCATACACAAGGTTCACCATTGGCTCTCTTTGCATCCGAAGCCGATGTCTCAAAAGCTCCACTACACTTCAATACTCAGAACCGATGTCTTTGATGACTTGGACTATTGGCTATATTTGGAAGCATGAACATTGGCTTTTTCCTCGATTGCATACGTGATGGTTCCTGGTTACTTCTTGTGTACACCCTTTTCATGTTGCTGGATCTTTTCTCCTCCATGCCAGGCCTCCGGCCTTTCTTTCTGGCATGCGGCAATATAAGTCATCCTTGGCTGACTTCCAGCAGCTTGCGACAACCAAGCGACCAACTCTTTTGATCTTCTCTCAGCAATATATAGTGCCACACGTAGAACAGCGCTCAACAGAGGCACGTAGCAAATATGAGGTGTTCACTCTTGCATCTTATTTAATAATAATTCCTAGCTCAAGATAAATCCCTCTTCGCCATAAATTTGAGAACCGGGAATATTTACCGCTTCAAAATTATTCAGCCGATGGTCCCCTATAGGCTTGTCAGGTTGCCAGCCTTTTCATGTTTTTGACGCAACCTCTCATGATGTTTTTCATTCTTATCGAAAAATATACTTGGTCGAACAGCCGATGATAATAACCCATGGAGGAAAACTCAATGTGGCCTCGACAATCGAACTAGCGATGATCATCAGCTATGTTAATCCTCATTGGCTCTATGTAATCATTCTTGAAATTCCACTGCTGTACCAGAAACTGATATCTCACTAGTCTTACACCCTTGTCGATCGGCTATAGATTCCGTCAGTTTGAAGGGTAAGGTCTTGAACCAACAGCCGATTCTATCTCAAGAGAGGTGATTGGTCTTTGTCAGCTTGGAGAGTAAATGCATCATCGACAAGACCTTCCTTGCATGGCAACTTAAAGAAACAACAATTCCTTGCTTCCTGGTCCACTTTTCAATAAAGGCCACTGACAGTAAAACGCCTTCATGCGTATGTAAAATAGCCGATCTCAATTAATCCATGTCATGTACGCATCCATGAATAGTAAGCCCATGTAAAAATAGCCAATCTCCATATATTAGAATTTATTAATTTGATCTTCTCTTGCTTGCATCGGTTGGCATAACAATGATATACTCTGAGCATCTTATCGGCTATTGACTTGATACCTTTGTTCTTGGCTACCACAATATTTAAACAAAATCTGAGAACCTTTCAATACTCAGAGCCGATTTTCTATATGTTGATAATAACTTTTGGCCGATGGTTATTGCTCAAAATCACTCGGCCAATGGTGGGGTAATTTGAAGAAATATTTCCTTAACCTATCAGCCATTTATAACAGCATGCAAACCTGACTTGCGAAAAACCTGAGTTCGGACTCCACCTCTTTTTGTAGACGCACACATGCAAATTTTCCTTTTATTTATTTCTTCATATATGCATCCCGTGTCACAATATATTTGGAGTCCGGATTCTCAGCCATCATATCAATACTTGCATATGTGATAGTCCTCGATAGATTCCTGTTTGCACTCTGATCCCTTCCTTTTTTTGTTTCAGCAGCAAATTTAGTCGATTGTGGCTGCATCGGCTCTACATCGCCGATTGTGCATTTAGAACACCATATGCGTATCTAAGCTCTTCACGTCACACATGGTCGTCCACTGCTGACGTACCTTTGCTGACGGTAGCTCTACTTGAGTCGACCACGTTGTGTCTGCCAGGCCAAATGGCTTCATCACCTGATGCATCAACTGAAGTGGAAACTGAGCCAGTACTGGCCCCCCAGCCGATCTCTATATATCTAGACTCTTGATTCTTGGCTGCTTGCAGTAAAAGACCCCATCGGCTTTTATTGACATGCGTGCCATCGGCTGTCATAAGGTGAAGTTTTTGAGCTTGACGATGAATTTGTGGTGCACCTTGAACGTGTGCAGCTCCCTAGACCTGACTACCTTGGCATACTTTGTGACCTGCTTGTCGAGCTCTGATAGCTCATGGTGGTCCTGGTTATCATCACCAAAAGAGTCAGGATTGGCGGTAGCCTGGTTGAGGCCATGCGACATCCTTTGTACCACGCCAGCGCTTCTCGTTCATCCTTGCCGTAGTTGGCGAACATGGTACACAAGATCATGCTCAACCCAAATTCGTCGGTACGATGTCCGACGCACTCGGAGTCGTATCCATCGTGTCGTTCACTGCGATGTTGATGTCCGTCTTCCTCAGCGCCGACGTGTTGTTCACGCCATCACTGGTATGCCGTAGATGTGTCTAACCACTTCATGATCTCGTACCTACACTTTAGGAACATCCCGGTGGATCTGTCTACCTTGTTGATTGGACCATCCATCGCCGGCCTTGTTGTCCATGATGTCGTGTCATAGTGGATCGAACAGTGGCAAGAGGCCGATGAACTACCATGGTTTGTAAGCGCTTTCCTTTTCCCATCCAATGTAGCTATGGATCTTTTCCTCGACACTCTTGTTCATCTGGCACGGCTGATGATCTGCTCGGGGTCCACATCATTCTCCTTTCGAACTTCATTACGTGACCATGCTTCATCGGCTATTAGCTTCTCAATAAAATAACTTCATTCAGCTAATACGCCATTGGCTATTTAGTTTTTACAGCCGATGAGCTATACTCATTTTATGCAAGCCGATAGGCAACCTGGAGGCCACTTAGGATTTCATGCGAGCTGATGAGTCGATAGAATTTATCCATGATCTTCCCAGCCAATATCATTATTCTGGAATATAATCATCAGCTGTTTTACCCTTATAGCATGATCCTTCAGAAACACCTGTAGTTAGATGCGTCCATAGCTGAGGAATTTACTTCTATCAGAAGCTGATTCTAGATGTATATGACCATGTCAATAGAATCCGCCCCTGTTCCGATCTGATTCCATAGAAAGTTTACTAGAGAACCCGAGGAACTGCTGGCGTGATCTTGGAGCTGCCCACACTCTTAATCCACCATGACTCAGATATTTGGAGAATCGACGTGCATGAGTTTAGTCCTGACAGCCCCCCCGATGCATAGTCGATGCGGGGGATCGAGACGCCGGGCATGTTCATCTCTATGATCTTCTCACCGTTGGCTCCTATGAGGAGCTGATTGTATTGTTGGTGACATCAGGCATGGTGAGGAAGCTGGAGAAGAAGTTGTCAGGGGTGGCTGCTTTCGCCTTGTATGGGACTCGTTCATCCTGATCTTGCCTTGTATCTTCCTGCATAGCTGATTGTATCGGTTGTTTCACAGGCCGATGTCCCAACAACTTTCACGATATATTTTACATTCTTTTTGATCACCGGATCATCAATGTCATATATTCCAATTTCCTGGTCGGTGACTCATTTCTTTCTGGTTCTTACACCAGGAGCCGATGAAGGTTTAATGCATCGGCTCTTGAGCAGGTATTGATCTATCGTGGTCTTGGTAGAAGATGTCGACTTATCGAAGTAACTGGTTGCTATCTGTCAAGAGATCCTTGGCAAGGGCCAAGAACTGAAGAATCTTTCTAAAGCTATCTTATAGAACTTGCACCAATCAATGTTGCTTGATAAAATGCCCAATCGACTATTAGCCTAATCTTCGCATTCTAAGCTAATGAGTATCTTTGTATCTTCGATGCATACGTCAAACTTAGCCGATGGTGTCCTACATTTGTTTCCGTCACTGTGCCAACGGTGGCATGGCCTGCAATTCTTTTATGAGTCTGATCAATTGGGGATCCTCAGTACTTTAGTAAGTCCATCTACCACTTGATCTGCTGATGTCCTTGGTGGCATTGTGGCAACAGCTGAAGTACATAAACCACCATGTGTTGGCAATGTGTCAACTTCTGATGCATCATCAGGACTTGCTGACACGTATGTGACAAGAATTGAATTTCTCTCATGCTGATCAGTTGGGAAGCCAAAGACGGTAATCTAGTGCAGCAACTTTTCATCCAAATGCATGTCAGTGTCATGCAAATTTTCATCCGTACTTGCCTAAGCCCCTCCATCATCGGCTTTATTTAGCCGATGGGCTGTAGACATGTATATGCTTCCCTTTAGACAGCTTCTCCTTCATCTTAAACATTGCACCTCTGTGATCAAGCCAGTCAAATAATCCATGGTATGTGTTACTCGTCTGGCCTGTCCCTTGTTTATTTTACGATGATGAATTAACTCGCAGCGTCTTGATGATGGCCGAATAAATGCTAACATCAGCCTCTAACTTCTGATCAAATGATTATGTTCCCACCAGGCGTGCCACAACATGTGTCGGTGCAAAAAACATGTCGATGCGCCGAGCAGACAGCAAGCCGGAAGGATCTGCTTCACGGAGCAAGGCTAGAGATCCGTTTGACTTAAACAATGGAAGGTTGCGGATAATGAAATCATCATTATCCACTCCACCGGCCTAGCAAGCAAGCCGATAATCCTTGAGCCACAGTCCAGGATTCATTTCCCTAGAGTATTTCAGGATGTTGGTTGGTGGTCGGTACCGTGGTGGGAAGGTGGCGTTGAGGATGTGTCAGCCGAAGGCTTGAGGTCCCATCAAGTCGGGGCTTGGGCTTTGGTCCTCGCCACTATCATAGCGTCCGCCACGATGAGGGTGGTAGCCGTGGATAGCCCCCTCCCTCGCATTGCCACGGGCACACCTGCGGGCATCAAGGGTGTCGCGTGCGTCACGGTGGTGGCCGAGACGCTCATGCACCAGGACCGCGGTGCGCGGCCTACAGGCTTGCGGCGCCTAGTGGACTAACGTGTCCATGTTGGGTCGCTCCGAGGGCGTGCACTGGCTGGCATCGCGCTCGTGTCGTCGAGATAGTGAGCTCTCGGCCTGCTGCGCTGCCGCATGCTCGAGTAGCGTGCGAATCTCACGATGGGCCCGACGATCCTCGAGCGTCGCGGGCCCCGGAAGCCCCAGAACAAGGCCACCACAACAGCGATGTTCTGGCTCGCCCAGGTGAAGTGTGGGAGGGCTTCATCGTCCTCGATGATCCTCCAGTTCATATCATGGCCCATGGCGCACGCACGCCCACCATCTCCGAGGCGCTCGATCTCTCGATCGAGCTCTGTGTGTTCTTGCTTGAGCTGGAGTCAAGCTTCCTCGAGCTCTTGGTGCCAGGCCTTCAGCTGCTCCATCCGTAGGCTAGGTGGGGCCCCTGTGTCCCCCTCAATCTCGTCATTGAGGTCGTTCGTTAGGGTAGCCTCTTCCTCATGGATGCTTTCGACGTGTCCCTCAAGGGTACCTATCAAGAAACATTCACGAGAGGGGTGATGGCTCCCCCTGCTAGAGTTCCAAGTGTGCCACTTCGGGAGCAGCCATTGTTAGCCCACTGGATCTTCAGCACGGAGATGTCTGACCACTCACTAATGTTGTCGAGCACATACTAATGATGCCAACCACGAACTATCGTTGCCCTCCCTCTAGTCATAATGTGTGGTCGGACAACGTTAGTCGCGGTCGGCAGCGCCGGTGAGTGGTCGGCAACACCGGTGATCCAGTGGGCCAACAGCTAGATGGGAAAAATGTAAGTAAAATCATTAGCTAGACAAAATATAACCAGTATGAAGCTTTTGAGCCGATGAGTCTGACGAGAATGGATATAACATGCAAACAAATCGACTGTCTAATACGAACGGTTCTACAAACACTCCGAATCTAACCAGCTATCATCATTAGTGAGGTTCGACCGGATCGATGCAGCTATGATGATAACAACAAACTAAAGCCAAAGAATTCACAAAACCATCCATACCCTGACAGGTTTTCTGAAAGACATGCTATATCTGTGAAGGCGCAGGCGAATCGGCTAAAAGAGCTGATTCCAGTAGAAAAAGGGTCACAGCATGTGAACAATCAACTATTCAATACGAGCAGACCTATCAACTCCTCAAATCTAACCTATCATCTTTAATAGTGGGGTTCGACCGGATCGATGGAAGCCATAATAAAGATAACAGATTAAATCTTTAAAGAAAATAGATCTTCTCATATTTAATAGGATTATAAAGACATACTATGAGCATTAAAGTGCTGGCGATTTGCTATTTAGCCGATGCAGCCATAGCAAATAGCTAAGGTCACGCCTGATCGGGAACAAGTCTACCAAACTAGCATCCTCCAATCTAAAGTGCTATCAGTGGGGATCGACCGGATCGTTGCAGCCATAATAGCGAACTATAGACCAGATTTAACTAGCCAGCAAACCTCTTCAAGAGCATGCGTGCCTTAACCACGTACTATGCGCAATCAAGATCGAAGTAGAACAGCCGATAAAACGTAACCTGTCGCTCAAAGTAAGAAACATCGTGTTATAACAAAGCAAACGACGGACTAAAAGGATATAAGGCCGATCTAGATCGGGCAGATTGATGTTGCTGAAAAACTAATGACAATAAGGACATCAGCAAGATCGGTAACTTAATAAATCTACCCAAAGGATGCCACTCTTAGGTAGAGCCGATAACTTGACCTTAATCTAATTCGAGCAGTGGAGGTCGACTAGATCGATGCAGCCGTACTTGAACTAGATAAAAGTCGATAACTAGCTGATACTAGAGTTCGCAGTGGAGGTCGAAACTAACCAATGCAGCCGTACAAACCAAAGTATAAGCAATGACGGTACTTACAAACAAGCTGGAGGTCGGCCGGACCGATGCAGCCCTGCTTGTTGAAGAACTCGTCGAGATCTACACTACTCCTACTCCTATAGGTTGGCACTAAGCCGAAAAAGGTAATTTGTATTGATTGATTGGATTCATGTTACAATTGTTGGGGGTTTATATTTATACCCTAGGCTAATAAGAGTCCTAAACGAACACGACTATATAATAAAAAGAAATATCAAGATACATGGACTCTAATTTCCCTTATGCAGAATCCTTGCTGATGAAGCTTCCTTGTTTGATACGCGTCCTTGTTTCTTTCATCCTGATATGCACCTGGACGTCATGTCTCTCAAATTTATTAAATAATATTTCCTGGCTGGCTCATAAATATCCCTTATTTAGGAAACTTTCTTTCTTTTGACATCATTGGTCGATCTCTTCCTTTCTAAGATAATCTTACCAAATTTTGGTGTAAACAATCATAGAAAGACTCCACAACATATTCGGTCATCCCCACGAACTCGTCGTTCGTGGGGGATGGAGGCGTGTGTTGCGCCACATGGTGTCCAATGGTCTCTATGGCGTTGCGGAGATCGAACGGGAGCGTTGTCGGGGCGCTTCGGATGAGGTATTCCGGGGAGAGCGGTTCTCCCCCGGCAAGCTATGCCATGACGTTGGTGAACGAGAAGGTGAGGTAGCGCAGGTCCTCCCAGAACGGTCGGGGGGCACCGAGCTGATGCTCTAACCTCCCATAGTCGTAGCCAAGGAGCTGGTCGCTCTTGGGGGCGTGGTCCTCCAGTGCGTGTAGCTGTAGCTCCTCAAGCGCCTCGGCGATCGCGTTGATGCTAGTGAAGTGGAGAGGTTGGATGGCGATGGTAGGCCACACCAACTCTCCCTCTGTTGTAACGATGAAGTCTAGGCTCCCGAAGCGCACGTGCGCGCCCGAGACCCAGCAGATGTTGCGACTAGCCATCCGAAGCCTGGTGTGGATGTTGAGACGCGCAAATGGCCCTACCTAGCACGCCAACTGTCGGGATTTCGAGTTACCACCAACGAGTAAATTTCTAGTATTGCGCGTTTGGCTCGGATGGTGTGTATAGAGGACACGAGGTTTATACTGGTTCGGGCAGAATGTTCCTACGTCCAGTTTGTCGCTGCTGCTCGTGTTACTAGCACTGAAAGTTTGTAGTAGGGGTTACAAATGGGCGAGAGAGGGACAGGTCCCAAGTCTCTGGTGGAAAGAGTGAACGGGTGCCGAGAGCTCGGTTGCTGCTCAGTCGTGTGCTTGTGTTGTGTTCTGGTCGATTCGAGGTTCTATGGGTTCGTGATGGTTCGATCGGGTCTGGCCTCAATCGATCTATCCCTCGATCCCCTTCGTGGGGCGCCTGCTTTCCCTTTTATAGGCCAAGGGAAAGCACGAGTTACAACGAAGGGAAAAAGAAGAACCAGAGAGAGCCGAAGGCCTTTAGGATCGCCAGGTCCTTCTTATCCTTCATACAGGTCCCGTTGACCCTGTAGATGTCAACAGGGACGGCTCCACATCGCGGCCCTGTCCGTCTCTGGCGCCATGCGCAGGCGTCGTTTGTCGGTCATGGCGCTCCACTCCGTCCTGGCAGACGTCATGGTGAACTGATGTGCCTGTCAGTGTTTATACGAGGGTTAGGCAGAACAGCACCGGTACGCCCGACGCTGTTCCTGATGTGAATCCTCGGGTACGGCCCGTCATGATCGCGGGTTACATCAAGGCATGCCGGTCTCCTCCCTGGTGTCAGAGCTTTGACCCAGGCCCATACACTTGGACCTAGAGTGGTTGGCGGCGGTATGGGTCTCCGTCGGGCGAGATGGAGTCCGCAACCTCGGGTTCTGGCGAGGCGGAGCCCACGGCCTCGGGATCGGGCGAGGTGGAGCTCTCCCCCAGAGGCCGGGGGAGGCGAAGCCCGTGGCCTCGGGGTCGAGCGAGGCGGAGCGCAATCCCAAGTGTCGGATGAGGCGGAGCTCGCGGCCTTGGGGTCGGGCGAGGCGGGGCGCAAACCCAAGAGTCGGACGAGATGGAGCCCGCGGCCTTGGGGTCAGGCGAGGCGGAGCCCTCCTCCAGAGGCCGGGCGAGGCGAAGCCCGTGGCCATGGGGTCAGGCGAGGCGGAGTCCTCCCTCAGAGGCCGGGCGAGGCGGAGCCTGCGCGCCTGGGGGTTGGTTGGAGCCATAGTCGCGCTCTTGACTGTTCGGATGAATTAATGTTGATGACCATTAGCCCCTCCTCTTCGGGTACCCTGGTATTGGTCCCTGATAGAGAGAGTCTATATTATACACGTAATAAATTTTCTTATGTGTGATTGGGGCAGACCGCAGCCCGTGCCCATTTTATACCCGATTAGTCTGAACAATCTGATGGATATTTTTGGAGTGGTGGCCCAGCCCGCAAAAGTGCAGGCGAAGCAGCAGGTGCGCTCACTTGGACATAAATTTTCTTATGTGTGATTGGGGCTGACAGCAGCCCGTGCCCATTTTAGACCCGATTAGTCTGAACAATCTGATGGATATTTTTTAGAGGGCCGGCCCAGCCCACAAAAGTGCAGGTGAAGCAACAGGTGCGCTCACTTGGATATAAATTTTCTTATGTGTGATTGGGCAGACCGTAGCAGCCCGTGTCCATTTTAGACCCGGATACTTTTTTTAGAGGGGTGGCCCAACCCGCAAAGGTGCAGGCGAAGCAGCATGTGCGCTCACTTGACAGAGACATGCAGAGCTCGACCCGAATAAAAAAATTCCAGCAGATTACTGTGGCTTTCTAGAAATTAAGGCTGGCTGCTTTCTAGTAGTGCCAGGACTGGTCAACATGGACGTCCAACAGCAGGCGATGCAATTCGCTGTCATCAGTTGTGAGCTCATCAAACAAGTACGTACTTGTTGCATAGTAGGCTAGTAGTACGTACCAGTGGTCGATCACTTTCTCTAGAAGAGCTGTCACTGGTACTGCTGGCTATGCACGTGGTTCATTAGCCCTATCTCAATCTTCAGTAGTGACGTCAGTTCTGATCTCAGCATGGCACAAAGCCAAATAATAAGCTGAACCAAGCCAGGAAGTTGCCGTGTGGCGCTGCATGCCCGTCTGCTCCCAATCCTATATACACCTGTCCAGTCTCCACTCCATGGATCAAACCACGCACCAACACAACCAAAACATCTTCAGCTCGATCATTCATACGTACACAGCCACACGAGCAAACGCATCTATCAGCAGATAAAAAAAAATGGATGTTTCCATCGGTTCAGTCTTGGGTGCCCTCCTGGCCGTGCTTGTCTCCACGCTGCTGATCAGAGTGCTGTTCCTTCTGGTGTGGAAGCCCTATGCTGTCAGCAGGTGGTTTAGGGGTCAGGGCGTCGGGGGCCCAAGCTACAGGTTCTTCGTCGGCTCCCTGCCGGAGATCAAGCGGATGAAAGCAGCCGGGAGCAAGATCATACTCGACGTCGGCTCCCATGACTTCATCCCGATCGTGCAGCCGCAGTACCGCAAATGGGTGGCAGATTACGGTACGTATCTGTAATTATACAACAGTAAATAAATTAGCAAGTGATGTTCATCTTGACATTATTCGAATAATCGAATGATAGGATATTTATATATCCACTATCTGATTCCTGATTGCAATTGCATCATATATGTGTGTGTCGTCTGTCGTTCAGGGAAGACATTTCTGTACTGGTTCGGCGCAGTGCCGACCATCTGCGTCGCCGAGGTGGACCTGGTGAAGCAGGTGCTCGCGGAGAGGACAGGTCTGTTCCCCAAGGACTACTTGAACGCCAACATGGAGGCACTCCTTGGCAAGGGTCTCGTTCTCACCAACGGCGAAGAGTGGAAACGCCACCGCAAGGTGGTGCACCCGGCCTTCAACCTCGACAAGCTCAAGGTCTGTCTGACGTCTGATCAAGCATACCTGATCCACTGCATATACAAATACAATGTGATTATTAATTACTCCTGCATAATGATTTATATAGTGCTTTCTTTAGGTTAAGTTTATTTTGTCCCTTAATTCCTTAACTTATTTAACATAATCGCATTATTAGTGCTGACTTGATTTCCTTTTTAAACTGGTATCCCCAGTCCTGTATGGACATTGCTTTTCTTCAAAGCAGAATTTATCTCTTTTAAAAAAAACATAATTGCATTATCATGTCGCAGGAGATGTCTGTGGTCATGGCAGACTTGGTGCAGCGTATGATGAAGCAATGGCAATCTCAGATACAGCAGGATACCAAACATGAGGCTGAAATTGAACTCAGCAGTGAATTCTCAGAGCTGACTTCAGATGTGATCGCGCACACGGCCTTCGGGAGCAGCTACAAGGAGGGCAAAGAGGTGTTCGTCGCGCAGAAGGAGCTCCAAGAACTCGCATTCTCAGCATCGCTTGATATCCCAGCTCCTGGTTGTCTAAGGTAAACACTGATTATTCAACTAATCAACTGCATGCAATGCTTGCTACTTTGTGTAAAGGCAATGACTTTAGCAAATACAGTACTACTAAATTATGAACTCAATCCAAATTCATCTCCATATATATACATGAAGGAAACTGAAATTGCCAACTAGCAAGAGCAGCCGACGAGTTGAAAAACTGGACCAGAAGGTGAGGAGCATGCTCACGGCGATAATCGAAGGGCGCCTTGCTGAGAAGGACACCAATGTATACGGCAACGATCTCCTCGGTCTCATGCTCGAAGCGCGCGCTCTGGAGCAAGAAGGGCACCAGATGCTCACAACCCGGGAGATCGTGGACGAGTGCAAGACCTTCTTCTTCGCAGGGCAGGACACCACCTCGCACCTCCTCACCTGGACCATGTTCCTGCTGAGCAGGTACCCCGAGTGGCAACACAAGCTGAGGAAGGAGGTGCTGAGAGAGTGTGGCAATGCAGTGCCAAATCCGGACAACCAAGCTCAAACTGGTAAACCTCGCATATATATCCCCTTCCAAAATTAAAGTGGTTTCCCCAACTGTACAAACGAAACGACAAGTCAATTTTGGATGATGTTATATTGACATATGTTGCTGTTGCTGTTCAGGTTAACATGGTACTTCTCGAGTCACTGAGGCTCTACAGCCCCGTGGTGTTGATAAGAAGGGGCACAGGCTCAGACATCCAGCTCGGCAGCATAAGGGTGCCCAAGGGAACAATGCTATCGATACCAATTGCATTGCTGCACAGGGACAAGGATGTCTGGGGCCATGATGCCGACGAGTTCAACCCTGCCAGGTTCGAGCACGGCGTGTCCAAAGGCGCTGGCAACCACCCGAATGCCCTGCTGTCCTTCTCCCAGGGGCCTAGGGCCTGCATTGGCCAGAACTTCGCGATGCTTGAGGCCCGTATCGGGATCGCCATGATCCTTCAGAGGTTCTCGTTTGAGCTCTCGGCAAAGTATGTCCATGCACCCAAGGAAGCGATCACCCTGATGCCCAGGTTCGGGCTTCCCATGATCCTGAGGAACCTTCGCGACTGAGATGTACTACCCGCCAGGCACCGCCACTTTCTTTTCCCTAAGGTTTGTTACAATAAACAAACACTTGTGGGTGTTTGGTATGTGATGTGATGCTCCTGTATTTTTACTTTATTTACTATGCAGACATTGCTGTTTGCTTTCTTATGCAGATTGTAATGAATAAAACACTTGTCAGGGAGATTACCTGCAGTAGTTATAGTTGTTTCCTACACCATGACAGCATCACACACAAAGAAGACATACACATATTTTTCCGCTAAAACATGAAGCGTCACAATGTATAATTAGAGATGCGTCAAATGGACATGCATGTACCAAAAAGACACGTCTCTGATGTGTGTCAAATGGCTATATACTTTGGATCCATCTCTGACGTTCTTAGAGACGTGCGGGGCCTCTAAATATGCTGTATATCCTAGTCGATCGAGACTTGAGCAGATCAGAAATCGGAATCGAACCGAACCAACTTGCGATCGGACTCGGATCATCGTCCCCGCGCTGGCGCCTTTAAATGCACGTGCCCGCCCGAGGAAGAGAGCTAGCCAAGCAGCCACATCGCTAGTTACTCCTCGGAAAGAGCCGTCGTGCCGCCAAGAGAAGTAGAAAACGGCATAAACGCATCGTCCTTTGTCTAGTATATATATATCCTGCAGAAAAGAGAAACTAATCCTCGATCGATCGCCTGTGTCGCCCAAACAGATCGAAAAACGGAGCTTGAAAGCGAGAGTCAGAGATCGATGGACCAGCAGGGGGAGTGCGTAGTGCAGGTGCTAGCGGAGGACATGTTGGCGGACGTGCTCCGCCGCCTGCCGCCTCGAAGCCTCGCCATGTCCCGCTGCGTCTGCAAGGCTTGGCACGCCATCATTGACGCCCGGAGGCTGCTGCGTGCTGGCCTCCTCCCGCACTCCCTGGGCGGCATATTTGTGGATTTCAACATGCTGGGCTACACCGAGTTCTTCTCTTGCCCTACGACGACCACCGGACGTGCCGTCTCTGGTAACCTCAGCTACACGCCAAATATCTCCGTCGAAGACCACTGCAACGGCCTCTTACTGCTTTATAGTTGTGTGGCGAACCCTGCCACGCGACAATGGACGCGCTTGCCCAGGCAACCACCACCGCTCATGCAGATGGGGCATCTATACGAGCTCCCTTATCTTGTGTTCGACCCGGCGGTCTCTCCTCACTACGAGGTATTCTTGATCCCTGTTGTGCCTGATTGGGCAGAACTAGACTATATGGTACAAGAGTCAGAATGGCCACCATCGTTGTTGGAAACACACGTCTTCTCCTCAAGAACCGGGTGCTGGGAGGAGAGATCATTTGTTCGGGAAGGAGAGCCCGCGGGAACTATGGCTGACATGCAAAAGGATAGAAAGGAACAGAAGCACCACGGCGTCTATTGGCGCGGAGAACTGTATGTGCATTGCCAAAATGATTTCTTTTGGAGGATATCAGCGTCTAATGGAAAGTATCATGTAATTAAGCCGCCAGTGGGCATTGAATCAAACGGAAATACAGAATCTTCTGGTCATACAGCAGAGTGGGTGCTAAAGCATCAGAACAACATTGAGCCCCTGTTGTCCAGTCCAGACTACCATCAACGAGATCGTGGACCCTGGATCTTAGAGGATAGTAGCGTGCCCGTGCGTTGCTACGGAATAGCTAATATTTTGTACTAAAAACACACGGATCGCACGATAAGATAACCATACTATAAAAATTAAATACCAATATTAAAGTGACATTTAATCCAAAAAACAAAGTGTGTGAAATTAACACTAGTCACGGAGAGCGCTGCAAATCTGCGGCGTACGGGAGGCGGTGACGAGAGCTAGCGGCTTCTGGCGGTGGGGATGAGGCCGTCGCGAAGCGTGCCGCCCGGCGTCGGTGGTGGCGTCGACGACGGAGGCGGCCTCACTGGTGGCGTCCAGTGACGACATCGTGTCCGAGCCTGAGAAGAAGCAGGCGAACCGAGGGCGGGGAGAGGAAGACGCAGTGGCGGCGGCGCAAGCGCAGGGTCCGGCGAGCAGCGGTGCGGCGTCCAGAAATCTCTCTTCCCTTCCCCGACACGCGATCGCAGGCTTGGGCGGACCCATCTGTGCCGCGGGATCGCAGGCTTGGGGGGTGAAGAGGCAGACCAAAACAAATGTCGCACAAAAAAGTGTCCACGCTTTGTTCTTTTGAGTTGTAGGAGATAGGAGATTTAAGTAAAATAAGGAATAAGGGATGGCAATTTTAATGGCTATTGGAATATCTGAGAAGTTCAGAAAGTACTACAAGTAAAAAAATGCACTAAGAATTAAGGGATAAAATAGCATCTTGACATAGAGTGCAATCAACATGGCACTGGGCCAAAGAGAGCATACCAGAGGTCTGAAACCATCGCATTGCATGTGCATGTGCAAAGCAAGTAGCCTGCAAAAACTGACAGAAACTTGGCAACAATTTAGGAACTAAGCTAATAAAAATGGAACCACACAGATCCCTAGTTGCTAAGTAGGGTACAATATGTAGTACACAATAAGCAGTCCAATATTTGCATGCCATGGAAACTTCCATCTGTGCTCGCGGGATCGCAAGGGGGAGGGGAGGACCGACAGAGCGACGATTGTTGCACGAAACGGCGGTCTTACTTTCTTTCTTTTTAGTTGTAGGAGATGGATTAGAACTCACCACAAGCGCTAGTCTTGCTTGAGTGTTCTAATCTAGGGCCTCTGTCCTAAAAAGAACATAATCTAGTTTGTCCGCAATCGTACAATTTTCAGATTTAACCAATTTACTGGAAAAAAGTGTCAACATTATTCATGATACTAAGTAGGTATATTATAAAAATATATTATATCATGAATCTAAATAATATAAGGTTATCTTAGCTAGGTGGAGCAAAGCTGTAATATAATGTTGTACCATACTTATTACTACTTTATATTTCGTGATAGGTACCAAATGTTTTATTAAGCTTGAAAAGATGTTCTCCAAAACAGTGAGGGTTGCAACAGTGACATAAATATTTTGAAGCATGCATGGCTTTATATGCTTTCATAGGTGTATATATATATGCAATTTCTTCAGGAAACTTCATGGATTTGAAGTTTCAGACTTTCAGCTAGTTCTTGACGTTGCCATCATCATATAAGCACAGATAGCAGTGCATAACAGTTATTAAACAGCTATTTTTTGCGAGAAAGTAAACAGCTATTAAATAAACTTCACTTGGTAGTGCAAAAGTATTGCTGCAGATACAGACATACTTGCAGCAACATGTACAGAACAAAAATCAAACAAATGCGTGGTTAAGTACTGACGTGCTCACTTGGTAGTGCAAAAGTATTGCTGCCTGCATATATTCCTTTGTCAAAAATAAAAGTGCAAAAGTATTGCTGCCTGCATATATTCCTTTGTCAAAAATAAGTGTGGCTGAAATGACAATATGAAATAAGTGTGACTGGTTTATTAATAGAGATATTTGGCAGTTGGCTGCAGCTAGAAATAATTAAGGATTGCAGTGTACAGATAATTCTTTGACTGGTTTTAATGACATAACTAAAGACTGCAATAACACTTGTTGGTATACTACTGGGATAGTCATACCCTTCCAGTAGTAATCGTATAAAAAGTTCGACGCTACATGACTGGTTTTAATGGAATGCATTGAACATATATTTCGGCATCAGATTGAATTATAAAATAGAGAGTAATCACATTGCAACTATGATGCTAAAATTGGCGTAGTTCGTTTGCATGACTCGGTACCTATCTATATCAATTATATATTATACTGGAACGCAGGCTATATTGTCTTTGTTTGGTTATCATAATATGACTAAAATAGAAAAGGAATGTATTCACTTACTAAAGAATGCATACAGCCCTGTAAGGTCAATTATTTATCACAAGAAGCAAAACCTAAAAATCCAATATGCATGTATAGCTTATTTTGCCTTGATTAACAAAAAAAAAATTGTATATGAAATCCAAATTAGAACTCATATCCAAGATAGGAAGGAAAAGGGAGAGAAATGAAACAAACCTGTGGCTGCAGGGTTGCCGTAAACTTCCTGCTGATTTGTGGACTTCGCCACCCCAAGATTAAGCAAGTAACAGAAGGGGCGAAGGAGTATCAAATTTCTTTGTTCTGGCCTGTCAAATAGTCATGCAAGATTGTGTAATGGAAAAAATCAGAACATGCTCTTTTAGGTATGTATCCCTATACTGTGGCGATCATGAGCAGAGGGCAGTGTTCTTTAGTTTTACTCATTATGAATTCAATCTAATTTACACAAGAACATAGTACTTTTTTTCTTAAAAAAAACAGAGTATTTTTTTTGAAACTTCAAGAACAAAATACTGTAACACCAGAATCATATTAACTTGCAAGTCATGCAGGCTAAACACTATCAGTAATTTCTGTATAAATATTCAGGTGATGCAGCACCTATTCAACTTTTTTCACAAGTACAGTACTTCAGATTGAGAACAGATGAACTCAACCTAATTTGCACACAAGAACAGAGACATGTGATTCCTTGTTTCCAAGATCTATCTAATCTTCTATGCTGTTGAAGGCTTGAAAATACCACACAAGAACATAGCATAAATTTGCACAAGGAAACTTGCCTGTTGCTTCGTCTGGAACATGGTGTCGTAGGCTCGTAGCTAGAGAGGAAGCGCTAAAGCAGCTGCCATCGCCGGCCGGATTCGTGGTTTGGTCCTCTGCCTCCGCCCACATCCTCCTCAGAACCTGAAGCTAAGTCGCCATCAGTAGCAGACATCGGCCCCGGCCAAGTTGCAGCAACAGCAGCCATGGTCGCCGTGCCGTCGCGGACGCTCAGATCTAGAGATGCCGGGCTCAAGTAATAAGATAAGGGAGGAATCAATCACCTGAGATGCAGATGGTAGTACCTCGAGGAAGAAGATGGCATTAGGGTCGCAGATCTTCATGCCCTCGTCTACCATGAGGAAGAAGTCGGCGGGTACGGCAACCCCGATGAGCGCGCAGCGGGGACGACCTCCATGTATCGCTGCGTCTCGCTGTCCTAGAAGATGAGCAGCAGGCGGCGCGGTGCACGAGGGCCGAGGGCAGGGAGGGAGAGGCGGCGTCGGCGAGCTGCTCCCTGCCCACGGCGATGAGCCTGGTGATGTCCTTGCCCTCCATGAGGGCGAAGAGTAGGTCGAGGCGGTCCTCCACCACGGCACCGACGGAGCCCAGGATGCGGCGCACGTCGTCCTCAGTCGGGAGCACCCCGTCGTGGCCTCGTGTCGCCTGGCGGCGCCCCGTCCGCCGTGGCCTCCCTACGCCTGGAGGCGGCGCGCCTGCAGCGGCCTCGCATCAACTGGTGGCGGCTAGGGTTACACAAAGGCCAAGGAGTCGCGTGGGGGGCGATTGCGGGCGAGGGCACCAGGAGGGACGGGGGTGGAGAGGCGTCGGGGTGAGGGTTGGGGGACTCGCGGGATCGCAAGCTTGGAGGAGGTCCCACCTGCCGGCGCCCCGCAGGCGTGGGCAGACGGATGAACCAAAACAAATATCGTACCAAAAAATGTCAACACTTTGTTCTTTTTAGTTATAGGAGAAGGAGATTAACTACTACGCAGATCACAATAGGGATGACAATGAAGAAGAACAGATGCAGCCTAAACTCAAACGCCACTCTTATGTTACTTTACTGGGATTTCATCCTTTTGAAGAGATTGTGTTCTTGAACAGTACAATGACTAGAGGAGTGGCCTATGACCTGAACAACTCCAAGGCACAGGACTTGGGTCACATGCTCCCAAAGCATTACGATTGCATTGCTGGGCAGCATGGACATATATGGCATCTTTTCCATACACGCCTTGTTGGATGGAGGATCCACTACCACCACTTCAATCAACAACGCCTTCTTAGATGGAAGATCCACTGCCAACAGCCCATCCAAGAAACAATACTACAGAATAGAACTTTAGAGACCGGCAAAATAAGTTTTCAGAGGCGGGCAATATCCCCACCTCTAGATCGAGTCACTATTTTCACGGAGCGGGATAAAGCGTGACACGTCGTGCATAGCGTCGAGCGCGTGGCCCCTGTCGAGCACACGCGCGGTGCTACTCTATGTGCCCTTCTTGTTCTGTCCAACACGGAAACCAAAAAAGCAAAAATATTTTCTTTGAATTGTTATAACATTTGAATGGTATATCAGTTTTTAATTCCGTCAGCACCGATGTGTTATACGTGACGAGACAAACAAAACTAGATCCGCTTGCCTATGTTTCGAAGAATTTAATTTTAGTAGCAATTTATGTGTAAAAATGTACTTGAGATTAATAAAAGGAGTTGCTGCCATGTAATACTACATTTGCTACTCAAATATACTAAAGTTTTTTCAAGGTATGCACATCGATTGTTACCATGGGAATATAATAATTTGTTATATATTATTTACATAAAGGTACTAACCCCTAAAGAAAGTAGTGGACCAAAACAAGACAAGTTGCAATCAAAGGGGTAAATTATTAAACTAAACATTGCATACGCTGCCAATTGGGGGGCAAGTTATTATACAACACATTAAAAAAAGCCATGACTTGCTACCAAATAGGGGCATTTATTAAAAAATGAGGGTAGCGGCACAAAAAGACAAGCCGCAACCTGAGAATAAATTATTAAAATAAGCATTGCATAAGCTGCCAACTAGAGGGGCAAATTATTATATAACCCACTGTATGAACCGGGAAACATGACTAGCTGATAATTGGAGAAACATTCATTAAAAAGACAAGAGTAGCGACCCAAAAAAGACAAGATGCACCCTAAGGGGCAAATTATTTGAAGAAGCATTGCATAAGGTGCCAACTTAGAGGGTAAGTTATAATACAACTAAAATATAGAATTTAGAAATGCATTCGAATCTGAAATGAAAAAAATAAAACTAAAAAAACATTAAAAAACTTGACTGAAAACCGAAACTAAAAAAACTTAAAAAATTGACTGAAAACTGAAAAAAAACTGAAAAAAGTTGACTGAAAACTAAAAATAAAAAAACAGTGAAAAAAAGCATAACTCATTTCATTGAAACTAATAGACACAATGAAAAAATGAAATAAACAAAAAAAAACAAAACATAAATCTAAACTAAAAAAACAGAAACTGACTGAAATTGACTACTCTAAAACTTAAATTACCAGAAAATAAAACTAAAATTTACCACAAAAATTAACTGAAATTGAAACAAACACAAGCAGACACAATAAAAAAATTAAAAACTGAAACTGAACCAGGAACTGAAAATGGCAAATAAAAACTGATAACTAAAGAAAACAAAAAACGAAAAAACGACATCGCGATACCGCTGCTGTACCCTGCTGTTGACGGTGAAAATGTCATACTTTTCTATACTCAAAATCACCGTGAACAACATTGGAATGAAGGGAGATAAGTATATCATGAGCATATTTTATCAAATAACTTGGTTTCACATATACATGCCCTCTATTTGAATGTAGGTACAGAATGGATGAAAAACCAAGCTTGGGGGCCCAACTTGACATGTTGGCCGACCCCCCAAGTATGGCCAATTGATAATCCAAATACATCATCATGATGGGCAATGTTTCTAGAAGCTGTGCAAAAGATGGGTCTGATTGGCCAAACATGACACGTCGGTCGACGTACATATCATGGCCAAATCAGCTTAACTTTGGTGTGGAGTGAGGCGACATTGTCCCCACCAAGGAGGTGTGGCCCACTTGTCATAGGGCTACCAAAGTGGAGTCACCCGATGTGTCTACTTCCACCAAATCACTTCATACCCACTCAACATCAAGAGGAGAGGCCCCACAAGCAAGAGGGCGTGGCCCACCTATCATAGGGGGTCAGTCGACCCCCCTTGGTCGGCCGACCTCCCCCCTTGCTCCACCGCCTCAAGCATGCTTCCATGCAACTTAGGAGATCCTCACCGTTGATCAAATGGTGATATTAAGTCAGTTTGATCCAAGGGATCTCAAGCTTCATCATGTGGATTGCTGACGTGGCACATTTGGTGGCTCCCATGGCTTCACCTCTAGTATAAATAGAGGGGCACACCCCCGTCTCCAAACACACCACAACAAGGAGCTCTCCACTCTCTCTCTCAAGATGTAGTACTAGTAGTAGTGTTAGGAGTTAGAGTGAGTCTCGGGTCTCCAGCTCTAGTCTTCAAGGAGGTTTGGTATGGTTATAATATTCCTTTATTTCTTTGTAAGACTTGAGTTATCTTATATAGTTATCTTCTCTACTTTGCCTTAGTACTTTACTTCATTGCAACATGATTAGTTATGTTGTAGTGCTTGTTAGCACAGTCACAGTTGCATGATAGTGAGACAATGGTAGTGTCACAGGATCGAAACCACGGCAAGCATGTTGTTCAAGTCGGTGTCAGAGTATGAGGTCTCTGGTGGCTCGGGTGGACTAAGGAACACAAGAATCACGCAGAGAAGACGCAACAGTTTATCCTGGTTCGGGCCAATTCGGTCCCTACATCCAGCAGCTGATGATCCTTATACTCAAGAACACCCAAAATCTAGGGGGTTACAACTACGTGTAAAGGAAGAAAGTTTGGTAGGGGGGTTAGCTCGGTGCTAATCCTAAGGTTGCCTTACCACCAGTGGAGTCTCTCTCCCGTTGAAGAGGAAGGAGATGGCGGGATGCGGTGGAGGAGAGGCTCTCGGTGCCCCTCTCTGGGTTGCCTTGCTCTCGGTGTAGAGCAGAGGTAGATGGAATGGAATGGAGTGTCTGGTGATCGAATTGAATCCTCCCCCCTCTAGGTGCGACCTTAACCCTTATATAATCAGATAGGTCGGGTACAAGGAGGTTTGGGGGTTCTAGTCTATGGTCTACGTGCGCCAAAGTTCAGGAGGGGCTTGCAGTGGTGCACCGTGGACCGTCGAGGTGTCTTGGAGCCAAAGACCCCTAGGCATCGTCCGGCTGCTCTGTTCTGAGACTCTGTGTGTTAGAGGGTGTCGGCTTGGACCGGCCTCCCCCGGGTGAGACCTTCTAGAGTCTTATTGGTGGCGAAGGAGGTCGGCTCCAAGGGCTGACGTGCGGGTCCAGAAGCCCCCGAGCCCCCGGAGGCTATGGGAAGCTTTGTCTTCTTGTGTCATGCCCCGGACGTGACCCTATCGGAGGAGCAATTGGTAGTGGTACGCCGAGGGAGTGACGCCAGGGTGCCCCTAGGCATCGGTAGCCTGGGGCTTGTCTTCTAGTGCACGGGCCTTGGCTGGCATCGTTAGCTGGGTAGGAGCCAAGGGCCAGGCCTGGAGGTGCCATAGATTGGGAGCCCAAGGCTTAAGGAAACCCCAAGCCCTAGGCGAAAGCTGCGGTTGAGTCAGTCTCAGCCAAGTCTGCTTGTCGAAGGGTGCGCGCGAGCATGCCTAATGGGCATAGCCCCCAAGTCCCCGGGCGATCCTGAAGGGGTCAGTCGAGGGGTCTTCTTTGTTCAAGAACCATTGGACCCAAGGCTTAACATACCTACATGTTAGGATCTCATTAGGAGCCCACGAGCCCTTCGTGTCCTCACCTAGCATGATAGCGATGAAGGGTTGAATTCAATCTTCTGGTGACCGAACCCTCCTTAACGGGGATGGCTGTCGCTGGCGAGAGTGTTGTGCCATGCTTGGGGCCTTCTTCTCTAGTGTGATGGATGGTGCTTGGCTATCGAGGCGAGCAAAGATGATGCTTATCCCTTCGTGAGTCCATGTCGCATGGGTCTTCGACATGAGCGAGAGCTCAGCGGACTCGTTTGGGAGTCGCCAACTATAGGCCCAAGGGTGCCCTCCTTTCTGACCAGAGCCTGACGTGGGCCAGGTGATCAAGAGTGCTAGGCTCTGGCTCGGGGCCATCTGATCATTCGGAGCTCCACGCCCTTTTGAGGGCTGCGATAGTAGGTCTCCATCCTCTCAAACTGGCCTTCTGGGGCTAACCCTCTTCAGCCATAGATTGAGGAAGTGGGAGCACACCATGGCTCAAATGGAGGCCCTCATTGGGCCCACTTCTCAGCGGCTCTTGACCCAACTCTATGGAGTTGGTTGGTTTTGGGGGGATGCGCCACCCGAGCGCCCGTTGATCGGGGGGTCGGGCTGCTCCGTCTGGAGAGCCAGCACAGCCCCCAAGGCCATTGTGACCTTGAAGTCTTTATGGGCTCTGTCGAGTCTTCAGCTCAGGGTTGATGTTCCTTTGATGGGCTAGGCTGCCACGACAATAGCCTCGTTGGCCAAGATTGCCATGCCCGTGCTACTAGCGGGTAAGTCCATGAGAACCCCAAGTTTACAGTCGTTCCTTGCCTTGGTCATGTCCCCCAGGGGGGAGATTCTCGGCTTCTTGACCGAGCCACTCGTATAGTTCTAGAGCCCGTCTATCAATGCTCGGGGGCTCGCTGCCTCCCTCATTGGGTCACCACGAGCGGCTCAAGGCTGATACTCGGACATCACTCATCCAACGGTTGGGACGCTTCTGAGCATCCCGGCTACAGCCGCATGGGCTCGTCTCCTGAGCGTCCCTCGCACTTTGGAATCCTTCCCAGGGCAACCTTGACGCTCGGGGGAGCCGACCTTGAACCCTGGGCGGCGCCCCCTTCTAGGGGGACATGGCTTTCACCCCACTGAGGGGTGGGCTGCTGCTAGGGGGTTAGAGGTATGATAAATAAAAGACTAGAAGGAACAAGCTATGGATAGAATCGACGTATTTATTTGATGTTCCAGGCGTTGTCGTACTTGTGCCCCGACATGGTGCTAATCTTGTAGGCACCCAGTCGGATCACCTGTAAGACGCGGAAGGGTCCTTCCTAGGGTGAAGAAAGCTTGTGGCCCTTTTTAAATGGGGTGGCTCTCCAGAGGACAAGATCACCTACAACAAAGGAACACTCGCGTACCCGTCTAGCGTGATAGCGACAAAGTCCTTGCTGGTAGCCGGCACACCACACCACGACGGTGTTCCGCTCTTCTTCGAGCATGCTGACGTCTACCTAGCATTCTTCCTCTACTCACTGCTTGTTGTAGAAGTGGATGCATGGAGCGTCGAAGTCAAGGTCAGAGGGGATGACTACCTTAGCCTCGTAGATGAGGAAGAAGGGGGTGTACCCCATCGAGCGGTTCATGCTCGTCCGTAGGCTCTAAAGTAGGGAGGGGAGTTCGTCCACCCATTATCTGGCATGGATCTTGAGCTCATTGTAGATGCTGGTCTTGATCCCCTGGAGGATCAGCCCGTTGGCACGCTCAACTTGGACGTTGGACTCAGGTTGATAAACCGAAGCCCAATCCACCCGGATTCTCTAGGAGTCGTAGAAGTCCAGGAACTTGTGACCTGTGAATTGAGTGTCATTGTCAGCAATAATGCGATTGGGGACTCTGAACCTATGGATGATGTCCTAGATGAATTTGGCCGCCCGCTCTGACTTGAGGTTGGCGATCGACTGAACTTCGATCCACTTGGTGAATTTGTCGATGGCGACCAGGATGTGATCAAAGCCCCGGGGCGCCTTCTTGAACTCCTCGACCATGTCAAGGCACCAGACCGCAAACGGCTAGGTGATGGGAATAGTTTGGAGCACCTGGGCCGGCAAGTGACTCTACTCGGTGTAGTACTGTCACCCCTTGCATGTATTGACAAGGTCTCGAGCGTTGGCGAGGGCGGTCAGCCAGTAGAAGCCATGTCTGAAAGCCTTCCCCACGAGGACGCGTGGCTCCACATGGTGGGCGCAGATGCCGCCATGGATGTCGAGGAGTAATTCCCTCCCCTCCTCCAGTGTGACACACCACAGGAGCACCTCAGAGGCGCTCTAGCGGTAGAGAGGGCCCAGTAGCTCTTGGCTCACCGGACCAACCTGCGGGCATCTGTGACATCGTCGGGGAGGACAGCCCGCTCAAGGAAGTTGAGGAAGGGTGCCCTCTAGTCTTCTGGTTCTGAAGACCAACCTGCGGGCAGTTTGAAGCTTCACCCGATGCGCTCCCAAGGATTTGGTGGACTGACTCTGGTTCTGAAGGAGGGGCATCGGCGTCCTGCCTCGGGGGCCTCAGCAGGCGGGCCATCATCTGCCCAGAGGGGAGCAACTGGCCCTAGTCTTCTATGCTTCATGGGGAAGGCCAGTGGGTGAGGAAGGGCGTTAGCCAGTGGCTTGGTGCCACGCTGGCTGCGTGTGGTGACCGCGATCATGCACTCCTAAGGGGACAATGCTCCTTCGATGGCGTAGGTTGAGGTTGAGGTGGCACCAGCGAGAGCTGGAGCTGTAACAACCCAAAAATCCACACACCAAAAATTCCAACTACAAAATTTTTTCTTCAAAACCCATGTGATGTTGAGTGACATATAGAAGTCAAACCCTAGTTTGCATTTAGTTGTAACCTAATTACTCATTTTCATATGCAAAGTATGTCACTTATCATACATGTTTAAATTCCTAACAAATAAATCATGCATATGCTTAATACCAAATTATGAGTTGGTTCTCATTGCCCTTTTTGTTGTGCAAATAAAAGCAACAACCTATACTTAATTAATCATGTAATTAATTAATTAAGTAAGTGCCACCTAAGTATGTGGACTCCACATATAAGCCCTAAACTCTTGCCCAAACCAAAATGAAGGTATTGTAACTATGATTATGAGACTAAATAAATCAAACCCTAAACAAATTGGCAACAAAAAAAGAGAAAGGAAAACAAAATAGAAAAAGAATAAAAAAAAGGGAAAGGAAAGAATAGGGAGCAGCAGCAGCCCAGGCCTGCTTGGCCTTGCGAGCCAGCCCGCCTGCCCTCCCACTC
Organism: Miscanthus lutarioriparius; assembly: GCA_904845875.1. NCBI lineage: Eukaryota > Viridiplantae > Streptophyta > Magnoliopsida > Poales > Poaceae > Miscanthus > Miscanthus lutarioriparius. The sequence goes on from CAJGYO010000005.1 coordinate 78,315,626, forward strand.
GCGCACGCGGCCCACGAAGCCGGCCCAGCTTCGCCTCGCCACCCGCGTGCGCGCAGACGCCGACCACCGGGTCCCACCTGCCAGCCCGTACCGCTTCAGCGCGTCGCGACGCGCCTGAGCCGCACCCGCTGCCAACCAGACCCCACGCGTCAGCCACCCTAGCAACATGGTCTTCTTCCTCCCCACGCCAGCCTCTCCTCCCGACCGAGCCCCGACCGAAGCAGCAGGCGTGGGCCCAGGGTCACACAAATCGCATGACCTTGTTCCCTTAGAGTTGCGCCCACGCAACCCCTACGCCACCAACCCCGCACGCCAGGACCGTCGAATGCGCCGCACGCATCACCACCGCCCGATCGCCATCCGCCATTGGAGCCCTTGGAGCTCGGCTATAAAAGCCAACGTCCATAAGCCCTAACCCTCAGCCCGTTCGCCGCCGCCGCTGGTGGCACAGCACCACACCACATCAAGCCGAGAGAGAGGGAGGCGGGAGAAGCAAGGAGGAGAAGGAAGCCACTGCGGGGAGGAGCTCGCCGGAGCCGGAGCGAGCGACGCCGCACTGCACTGCTTCCAGAGCTACACGGCCACACCATCTCGCTGCACCGCCGCACCACAACGTCAAGAACACCACGGTAAGCCTCCTACGACTAAGACCAACTCCAAACCCCTGGCCGCCATGAATAAACCACGCCGAAGCCCAAGCCAAGCTTCGGCCTAGCCAGACTACCACCAAAAGGCCTCCATGATCGTCTTCTTCAGCCTTAATTGCACACCCGCACCGCTGGAGGGGCTCACCGGTGAGCTCACCGCCGGCGGGTGCATCGGGGACGATGGGGAATTCTCCTCGCCTGGTTCACGCACGCGTGCACCCTGTCCTGGTGAACCAAATGGAGGAGAAGGAGAGATGGACTCGGACTACATAGACCGTGCCTGCGGTCCATGAACCAACACCGCGCAGTCCACCGTGCCCCAGATCGGTGGACCAGAGCCCAGTAGAGGCCCAAGGTTGTGACGTGGCCGCAACGACGCACGACATGTGGTGGGCTGAGCCCGGCCCAAATCCAGCCCTGTCTAGGCCCGCCAAGGCCCAGTCGAGACCCAAACCGGTTGACCATTGACTGGTCAATGTTGACCATTGACCGGGGCCCACATGTCAGCGACATAGAGACTCTGGACCCACATGTCAGGAGGTGACGTCATGCTGACGTCAGCGGGACCCACCTGTCAGCCGCGGTTTAGCTTTGATGACGGCATGCTAACGTCATGCCGATGATGTGACCACGCCAGCATCGGGGACCTCGGTGATCTCTCCGACCACCTCGGCGATCTCTCCGACCACCTCGGCAACCTCTCCGACCACCTCGGCGAGCTCTCCGGCCACCTCGGCGATCTTTCCGACCACCTCGGCGACCTCTCCGACCACCTCACCAGCTGATACACCACTCCAAGTCCCTACATGCCACATGAACCAGTCATAGCGTGGCACGTGTCAGCACGATATTAATTTAGCTTTTTCCCATTTTCAGAAATGATTGAAACTTCAGAAATTCATAACTAATTCATACGAACTCAGAAAAATACAAGACCAGGACCAAAATTCATCTAAAATCGAGCTCTACGCAATGAACCCATGTTTGAGTGCATTTGGCTCTTTTGAATTTTCATTGCTTTTTGTGCTATTCTATAGACGTCGCTAACGCGACTATAATGCGATCGTATGCAGACTTAGAGGAGAACCAGACGGACGAGGACCGAGAGTACCATGAGGAGTACGGAGATGACTATACTGAAGGTGCCACATCCCACCTAATCTTGTAGCACCTATTACGCATGGCTAATATAGAGCTGCTATTGCTTTACTTTATTGTTATAATCACACTATGATAGGACTTGCATGGTAGTATGCTTTCTTGATGGCCTTTACCTTGACGCAACCTTACCCCTGCTCACCCTGCTGTTAGGCTAAGTCACACGCTTGCTGCTATATTTCACTGCTTATTATTTCTACTACTCTTATATATACCATATTGATGCGTGGTGGAAACTGATGTTATCTGGACTATGGGGAGAGTGCTGCATGTGTGACTTGGGTGCGTGGAGGGTGAGGGTTGTGTCGACCAAGTTGGAATATACGAGGAGCCTAGGGCAAGTTTTGCCGCGGGGTGCTACCTGGGCACCCCTGGAAATGGATACCTGTGGTGGGTAAATGGTGATATCAGGTGGCCCTGGGGTGAACCTATGATGGGAGGAGCTCGGGGTGGAGGTGCTGTGGTGGCACGGTAAATGGAAACCCTGATGAAGACATTCTGGCTTGGTCATCCCTAAGGACTTACTAGTACTCAGATTCATCGGGAAGCCTTACGTACCACTCGCCCTATATGGTGCGGGATGGCCGAACTACTTGGTAGGATATTGCCACTACTCCTAGGTTCGACAGTGCGAGGAGGTATGAGCGCGGAGGATTCCCCCCACACCCTTTCGAGACTTCATGGAGACCTTGTAGACCTGGCTCATGACTCACAGTTTCAGCCACCCCAGACTAGACTTGGGGTGTACCAGGGCTGAATGGTAGGGTGGCATTATCCTAGGCTAGCAAGCGGCCGGAATCAGCCCAGTTGACGACAGTCAGCGAGGAAGGCGGATCTTGTGGTTATGTAAAACCCCTGTAGAGTGTATGGTTGATCGATCGATACATATGCCGACTTGTCGGCTATGGACCTTTTCTGGGTTTCGCTTAAACTAGATAGTGAGATGAGTCCTTCTCTTCTTCCCCCGTGAGAGAGTGTCGGTCGTAGCCAGGGGCTACGGGCCATGAGACAGTGCCAAGAGGGAGTTGGCATGTCGACTGAGCGATGGTATGGTGGTTATATGGTGATGATGTGGAGATGGTGGTATATCGATCCTAGGATCGAAACCTGGCTCTGGATGGAAATGGGGTGGAATGGGTGTGGGAATGGTGTTAAAACTTGAACAACTATTATTATATATATACTTGATATGCTAAAACATAGGAAACCCTAGCCTTATAGGTTCCTTTTGAATATATCCAACTTGCATCCAATTTCCACAAAGCAATGCACATAGGGTGGGAGTGGCCAGTATAAATCGTACTGATAAATTTTGGCACACAGGTTCAGCCGAGGAGTATAGCTCTGAGGAGTGTGACGGTTGAGGGGTTCGTTCCTACGCTCAAGTTTGGCGATCTTGTTTTCAAGCTATTCTGAATGAATGCTACTTTTGATTCCGCCAATGCGGCGATGTAATAATTTATGTAATTCCGCACTATTTGTACTCTGATATTATCGTTGTATCGATGTGGTATTCGATTGAAATTTGGGTAATATGATCTACAACGGTCATAATACACTTCGACTCTGTGAATTTTCCTTCATGAAAATCAGGCCGTTTCAGTTGGTATCAGAGCCATACTTGACCCTAGGACGAAACCCTCAGAAATGGATGATAGAATAGGACGCGAACAACCCTTCTTTCGGTTATATACCGACCCTGCATTTACTTTTATGCAAGGCTTATCTATTTATTGACCTGCTAACACCTAGTTCCTTAAAACATGTAGATGGCAACGAATGTCGAATGGCCACCTCTAGGACCGCTACCTCTGGGCCACGCCAAGCTTACCTTCGACCTACGTGAGCTCGAGGGTTTTGCACAGACCCTCTGCCGAGTTCTCGTCACGTTAGGAGTCCCTAACAAGCTTGTTAAGGCCACCTGCACTAGGAAGTCAGCTCAGGAAGGAGGAATCGAAGGACTGGTTGTCACCTCAGTCGAGTTCCCAGCTAGCACTACCTTACCTTCTGTCCCAGCTTTCACCGAGTTGACTATAGAGGACACAGTTGAGGGGGGACTATGAGCTGTCTCACACAAGGCACTTCATAGAGTGATGAGGGACCACTACGAACACCTAAAGACGACAGAGTTCCGTCTACTTCCCCAGGCCCTCGACCTCAGCCTTGCCCCTAGTGAGCAGAGTTCTGCAGCTGGCAGAGTTATCTTTGCTGAGGAGGACAGATGCCTTCGTGTCTCGGCTATCCACCTACTAGAGCAGGACAGGTACGTGACCCAGCTTGAGCAGAGGAGACGTCAGGACCAGGCCCTTCTATGGGAGTACCAAGAGCGAGGCTCGCAGGGAGCACAGGAGCGAGCTAGTCTGCTTGAGACAGTTGCCAAGCTATAGGACGAGCTCAACCATCGTGAAGGAGTCCACAGAGCCGAGGTCGCTGACTTACAGGACAAAGCCGCCGACCTAGGCAACAGGAACTGCTACCTCGACAGCAAGGTCTTGGAGTTGCAGAGAGAGTTGGACAACAAGAAGGCCGAGTTCAACCACAGAGGAGATAGAGAGAGGTCCAAGGGGATTGATATGCTGAAAGTCTAATCTCAGAACAAGACCATGACTCAGAAGCTAGAGGAGTTTAGGAAGAAGGCCGTTCGCAACCAGGGTCACCTGATCGAGGCACTCAGACAGAATGAGTACCTACAGGACAAGTGTGAGAGGACTTGGCAGGCTTGGCAGAAGTCTGACAAGAAGTGCCTCGGGGAGATGAAGGGTATGTGGGATCAGCTACCCAAGGAGATTCGCATCAAGACGAAGCCTAGGATAGAGGAGTTTGAGTTAGCCCCGACTCGCCTCAACCTAGACGCCTGCCCTACCCTACCTAGAGCCAAGCCTACTGAGGAGCTCGCTGAGGCCTTGAAGTACGTGTCCTAACTTCACAAGTTTGGCGAGGAGATCGAGATCGAGAACAGTCGTATCCCAGCTGCGGTGTACGAGTTAGAGTAGATGACCCTGCGAGGTCATGAGTCATGTCAGTGGCTTCCATAAGTTGTACCCCATGATGTACCCCTTATGAGATGTAATATGAGACACTATGCATAGTACGATTCTCGCGAGTCTTCAAGTGTACCTACTGGAGATGATGCTATGTAATAAAACCCATGTAATGAATGTTTTGGATCTTATTGCATCTTATGGATCTTATTGCTTCTTTGTAATGAGTGTTGGATAGTATAAATGTTTTTCTTTAAATCGTCAAAATCATGTAATCATACTGAATTATAAGCACTTATGGCACAAACACTAAAATTCCTATGATCCGTGTTGCAGATGCCGAACCGCCGATCTGCTCGCCTAATGAACCGTAGACGTGCGCCCACCCCAAAACCAGTCGAACCAAACAGGGGGCGTGGTGGCAACAACCGTGGCCGTGGCCATGGCCATGGACGTGGAGGGATACCCTTCAACCTGGAGAATACCCCGCCGCTTGTTGTGGAGAACATCCCGCCACCACCACCACTGAACCTGGCAGAGGTGATGGCGCAACAGACCCAGCTTCTTGCAGCTCTTGTAGATGGAGCAAACTGTCACCAGGGAGGTCAGCAGAATGACTTCTAAAGGAAGCTGGTGGGATTTCTGAAGCTGAGGCCACCTACCTATGATGGCACCGACCCTGACCCACTTGTAGCCGATGACTGGCTCAAGGAGGTGGAAAAGAAGCTCGACCTCACCACCTTCACTGACAATGAGTGTGTTGGAGCTGCCACACACTAGCTCACAGGTGCAGCACGCCCCTAGTGGGATAGTTTTAGTGATTCCCATGAGGACCCTGCCAACATCTCATGGGATGAGTTCGCCGAAGCATTCACTGGGTATCACATTCCCAAAGGTATCATGGAGGCCAAAGCCGAGGAGTTCCACAACTTCAAGATGGGAAAGGACAGGGTGACTGAGTACACTACTTGTTTCACCAACCTTCTACACTATGCACCTTCCTATGTTGTGAACTCTGAGAAGGAGAAGCTGTACTATTACTGAAAGGGACTTAACCCACACATCAAGCTGAAGTTTGGCGATATTGAGAGTAGCACGCTGCGTGCTCTGGTGGATCGCTGCATCTAGATTGAGAAGGACTGTGCTGAAGCTGGAGAGGAGTATGGGGAGAGGAAGCGTAAGCCTGAGGAGTCCTTCCGTGGCCATGATCGCAAGAGGTTCCATAGAGATGCACCATCCAGGGAACGCTCACGCCACAACAGGGACGACAACCCTAGATCGAGTAGGGGTGGTGGAGGCTACACCACTAAATACTCCCGCCCTGCTCAGGATCATTACACCCGGGACCGTTATGCTCAGGACCACAACACTCAGGACCGTTTCAACTGTTCCCGCTCTGTGAATGAACACCCGGCACAGAACCGCTCCGCACCAAGCACTGGAAACTGGAAGGCACCCGTGCCAACCCCTATAGGTGGTGCGCCTTTCACCTGCTTCGCTTGTGGCCAACCGGGTCACAAAGCCGCTGAGTGCCCTCAGAACTCAGCCGCTTAGAAGTCTCAGTTCAAGAGATCTGCTACTCGTGGACGTCTCAACCATCTAGACGCCGAGGAAGCACAGGCTGCCCCTGACGTTGTGTACGGTATGTTTTTAGTTAATGGCAATACTACATTAGTTCTATTTAACTCTGGAGCAACTTGTTCTTACATATCATCCAAGTTTGCACCAGAGCATGACCTGCCTGTAACCCCACGTGGAAATCCTATCATCACCAGCTCACCTTTAGGAGACCTAAAGTGCACCCACATCTGTAAGGGAGTGAGTCTTACCATTGAGGGTCTTATCTTTAAAGCCGACCTAACCTTGTTACCTTCCACGAGCCTAGATGTCATCTTAGGTATGGATTGGCTAACCATTCACCGAGGTATCATATCATGTTCACCTAGATACGTCCAAGTGACCCACCCATCAGGCCAAGTTATTAGGTGTGAACCTCAGTCCAAAAAGTCCACTTCTATCCTATGTGCCCTTAAAGCCAGTTCAGAATCACAAAAAGAGAAGAAGACAGTTCATGATGTGCCTGTGGTCAGAGACTATCCCGATGTATTCCCTGAAGAATTGTCGGGTATGCCACCAGACCGTGATATAGAGTTCATCATTGATCTTTTGCCGGGAACATGACCCATTGCCAAGAGACCCTATCGTATGTCAGTTGATGAACTAGCCGAGCTCAAGAAACAGCTTGATGAGCTCATCTCAAAGGGGTATATCAGACCTAGTGCTTCACCCTGGGGATCCCCTGTTCTGTTTGTTAAGAAGAAGGATGGCTCAATGAGAATGTGCATTGATTATCGGAACTTGAACATAGTCACCATCAAGAACAAGTACCCTCTGCCAAGAATTGATGATCTACTTGACCAGCTTAGAGGTGCCAAGTATTTCTCCAAGATTGATCTCAGATCTGGCTATCATCAGATGAAGATTCGAGAGAGTGATATTCCGAAGACAGCTTTCGTGACTAGGTATGGGCATTTGAGTTCACTGTGGTGTCCTTTGGACTCACGAATGCTCCAGCATACTTCATGAACATGATGAATAAGGTTTTCATGGATGAACAGGATAAGTTCGTGGTAGTATTCATTGATGACATCCTTGTCTATTCACCCACTGCTGAAGAACATGAACATCATCTAAGAACTGTGCTTGAGAAACTAGCCCAACATCAGCTCTACGCAAAGTTCAACAAAAGCGAATTTTGGCTACAGAAAGTTGCCTTCCTAGGACATGTACTATCAGCTGAAGGTGTCACAGTTGACCCAGCCAAGATTGAAGCTGTGAAAGAGTGGGATCAACCCCGTAATGTGACAGAAGTCAGAAGTTTCTTGGGATTGGCTGGATATTATCGCCGATTCATTGAAAACTTCTCCAAGATAGCCCATCCGATGACCAACCTTCTGAAGAAGACCAAGGAGTTTGAATGGATGCCCGAGTGTGAGCGAAGCTTCCAGGAATTGAAACAGAAGCTTACCACAACTCCTGTGCTAGCATTGCCTGATATTAGTAAAGATTTCGTGGTCTACTGTGATGCATCCCATTAAGGACTTAGCTGTGTATTGATGCAAGGTGGGAGAGTGATAGCTTATGCTTCTCGACAGTTGAAAGAACACAAGAACCGTTACCCCACTCATGATCTTGAGTTAGCAGCAGTTGTACATGTCTTGAAGATCTGGAGGCACTATGATGAGGACATCACTCCTTTGGATGTACCAGCTGATCCTCCAACCGTCATGCAAGGTCCAATGACCCAGGCTCGAATGCGTCAACTCAATTTACAGGTGAGCTCGTTCTTAAGCGATCCTTTTCATACTTTTGAGAATAGACTACTACCTAATGATGTTATCTTGCTTAGGAACATTGGAGAGGGTCAAGAGGGACTAAGAGGACGTGGAGGAGGTGATGATGACCAGCAAGGACGTCCAACACAAGCCGGAGGCCCAGTCCAACACGAATTCGAGTCTGCCTCAGCCTCCAGGACCAGTCTGCCTTAAACTGGTCTCCCAGGACGTATCCGGACTCCCTTTTCGATGATCCACATATGGATGGAAAACTAATTTGATAAGGAAGCCAATCCAAGTGGTTTCACGTCAAAAGCTATTCGGAATCAATGGGAATCGTTGAAACAAGTCAGCGTCCAGAATCTGCCAGGGTGCTGCGACACCGTCTTTTGGTCCGTTGGACCATGTATCGAGTTTGGGCCCATTAGGGGCGCGTCCAGAGGTATTGCACGACCCTAGAGTCTTCATAAACAGCTGCCGCCCCTCCATTAGGGTTTGGGTTTTGCTTAGATTATTCTGTCAAGAAACAGTTTCGCCGTTCTTCGGTTTGTGAGACCCCAACTCGTGAGATTAATTATACATTTGCAATTTGGTTGCGATCTTTCTTGTTCTTGCTTGTGTTCTTTGTTGCGCAGGCAGGGATTAGCCTTCTTGGCGAGGTCAACCTGGTCCGTGACTCGGTTGATAACCAGAGGAGCTATGGTGCTAAGATTGCAGGGTTCGATCTTTCGATCTGAAGCCGGATCGGTGTGTCATTCTCCGCCACAACGATAGTTACCATCACCTGACGGAAGATCGGGATCCCCGTCTCCATTAAGTGGTATCAGAGCTAAGGTATACCGTCAGGTTCACATTTATTCCCTCGTTTGAGTGTTTCGCATTCGTCCCATAGTCCAGTGCCATACTTGTTTTGCCTGTCCTAGAACCTTCCGCGCCATAGCCTTTGCATATTTCAGTTTCAGAGTCCGTCGTGTTGAGTTTGTGTCCTGGTCGAGGTCTTGTTGCTGGTTAGGTCATGTTAGAGTCCAGTTCGTGTGTTTCCTCCCATCGTTTCCATCAAATCTTGGCTGTTGTGACCAATTTTGCACACATTGTTCCCGTTTTGTCCTCTAATTCGGAGCCAATTCTTAAAACTGGTCTAGTTTTCGCATACGAACTCCGTTTTCGACGTTCCATATATGCAAATCAATCAGAAAAAAATTTCGGATCCGTCCATCCCTAGGACCACCAGGGTTCGGAATTTTTAGATTGGCCAAAAAGTGGTCACAAGATCCTCGTTTCGTGGTCACAAGGTTTTTGTCAATTTTCATCCAGTTTTCTAAAAATTCCATAGGCCACGTCTTACACTTGTTTGAGCTCATATTTTCTGTGGTTACTGCTTTTGTGCTCCTAAGTAAAGGAAAAATATCAAAAAAATAAAATAAAAAAGTCGAAATTTCCCAAAAAACAACGACAGCCCAAAAAATAGAAAAAAAGAGAGGGGCAAAAGAGGAACAATATCTAGAGGAGCACATAGAGAAGCCCAAAGTGAGCTGTGTTTGCGTGTGCTATCTGGTTCCTTGTTTGTGTTGCTGTTTCCATCCACCATACTTGTTTTTCTCGTACCTATCACCTTGCTATCCACCATACTTTTGTCATAACCTGGTACTTGCAACACTTTAGACCAGCAACGAGAACAAGTACTTTGGACTATAATTCAGCATTTCTTTCTGTTACTGACTTGTGTGCCAAAAATACATATTACTCTTTGTTTGCCTTCCAAGCTCCACAAATTCTTCAGATCAGTACAGACAAAGGGCCTTGCAATCTCTGTACCACTACCTCACAGGTATCACGAACCAGCCGCCGGTTGTACCGCCCACTGCTTGCGTTGCTAAGAACTTGGTAAGACGCTTCCACTTGCTGTGAAAAGTGACACCACTACAACCACGTAGTCATTTGGTAGGGATAACTTTCACCTGTTTGTTCCTGTTTTTGCGTTTTCAATGGCAGGAGGTGAACAGACTGCAGATAACAATCCTAAGGGTTTCAGCGAGTGTGTCAGCCAAGAGCAACTACAAGCTGTTGTAGAGGATGCCCAAAAAAGGATGAATGAGGCCGTTAGGAAGGCCGTCACTGACGCACTCATTGAGCTCAACATTGGCAATAGCATGGAGAGATTGGACAAGCGAATTTCCACGCTAACCGACAAGGTTACTGAGTTGGAAACCTTCGTGGCGGGCAACAACGACGTTTCCGATAGCAACACCGATGGTCAAGACATGGTGCATGATGCCACTGGAAACATAGGTCGAGCAGCTATCCGACAGGAGAGATTACAGCAACGTCTACGCCGCAACACGACAGGTATGGGTGGTGTCCACCACCACCACCGTCAAGGTAATAATCACCGTGTGCCCGATGATCCTTATGCTAAGATTAAGTTCACAATACCATCTTTTTCGGGTCATTATGATGCTGAGGGATATCTTGATTGGGAGATGACGGTAGAACAAAAGTTTAGTGCCCACCTTGTACCTGAGCAGCATAGAGTTAGACAAGCTACTAGTGAGTTTAAGGATTTTGCCATTATTTGGTGGAATGGGCTAGCTGCACAGGATGCTTTACCTGGTACATGGGAAGAACTTAAGGTAGCTATACGTGATCGTTTTGTTCCTCCTTCTTATCATAGAGACTTGCATAAGAAATTGATGCGTTTAGAACAAGGAGATAAATCTGTACAGGATTACTATGGTGAGCTCCAAAAGGGATTGATGCGCTGTAGTGTTGTAGAGGGAAACGAAGATGCCATTTGTCGTTTTTATTCGGTTTGAGGCGTGACATTGAGACATTGTTGATTACAAAGAATTTAACACCATCAACCGGGTTGTTTCAGTTTGCTATGCTTGCGAAAAGGAATTGCGGGCGTGAACAAAGAGGGCAAGAGCAAGGTCAAGACCAAAGACATACACGCCACGCTTCGGCACCATCTTGAGGGCTGACCAAGCCAACCACTTTTCGGACGCCTCCACCAGCGAGAAAGCAAGCGACCTACAGCCTCTGGAGTTTCCGCTACACCTAAGACACCTCCCTTACGACCTTGATTCGGTAAAAATTCTTTGCAGGTGCCTACCAAGAGTTCCTCATCCGTTGCATCGACGGGGCGCACTTCGGGTATTCAGATTGCCACGCTGCCATGGCATTGGCCATGTGCGAAACAGCCCCCAAGTCAGCGGGCATATATTGCTCTGAAGATGATGGTTACATCAAGCACCTCGACATTGAGGATGAAGAAGACCAAGATGCAGATGAGGAGGACGGTGAAGTCCTTGGTGACGAGGCCACGGCGTCCTATAGGAGCATTATTGTACAGCGGGTGCTCAGCTCACAAGTCCAGCAGCCTGAGAAGCTACAACACCATAACTTGTTCCAGATTTTCTTCGTCATCAGCGACCGTCGAGCACGTGTCATTATTGATGGAGGTAGCTGCAACAATTTGGTGAGTTCTGATTTGGTCAAGAAGCTTAGCTTGACCACACGCCCACACCCACGTCCATATCATATTCAGTGGCTAAATGATTCTGGTAAAGCAAAGGTAACACAAACTTGCAGAGTTTCATTTTCCATTTGTTCTTATGCTGATTCTATTGATTGTGATGTGGTACCTATGCAAGCTTGTTCACTTTTATTGGGTCATCCTTGGGAACATGATAATGATGCTACACACCATGGTAGAAGTAATAAATACACTTTTGTGCATAAAGGAAAGAAAATTACTTTGGTACCTTTGACCCTGCTCAAATTGTACAAGTCGATAGAGAACGCTTTGCTAGTTTGAATGATGTTCAATCTGAAAATCAGCAAGTTGCTAATTCTATTTTCCCACCTAAAAAGGATAAGTCTACATCTATTTCTAAGGCTAAGGGATTAAATTGAAGGGTGGTGTTATGCTTGCAACAAAATGTGACTTTGCTGAAATTTACATGATGATGATTTTGCTATGCTTTGGTATGCAAACGCAGCTATGTTTTCACTTGATGATATTGTTAGCTCGGTACCTCCTGCTATCACTAACCTTTTGCAGGAGTATGAGGACATTTTTCCAGTGAGTTACCCCAGGGCTGCCACCTATGAGAGGGATAGAGCATCAAATCGATTTGATTCCGGAGCGACCTTGCCCAACCGAGCTGCATATCGAACCAATCCACGAGGAGACTAAGGAAATTCAGCGGCAAGTCCAAGACCTTTTGGACCGCGGGTATGTACGTGAAAGCCTTAGTCCTTGTGCCATTCCTGTACTTTTGGTTCCTAAGAAAGATGGAAGTTGGCGTATGTGTGTTGATTGTAGAGCCATCAATAATATTACTATTCGGTATCGTCATCCTATTCCTAGGCTAGACGACATGCTTGATGAGTTGTGTGGTTCTATAATTTTCACTAAGATTGACTTGCGAAGTGGCTACCACCAGATTAGAATGAAACTTGGAGATGAATGGAAAACTGCATTTAAAACCAAATTCGGGTTGTATGAGTGGTTAGTTATGCCTTTTGGTTTGACAAATGCACCTAGCACTTTCATGCGCTTAATGAATGAGGTTTTAAGAGTTTTTATTGGTCATTTTGTGGTAGTTTACTTTGATGATATATTGATTTACAGCAAGTCTTTTGATGAACATATGGATCACTTACGTGCTGTTTTTAATGCCTTACGTGATGCACGTTTATTTGGTAACCTTGAGAAGTGCATCTTTTGCACGGATCGAGTTTCTTTTCTTGGCTATGTTGTAACTCCACAGGGAATTGAGGTGGACGAGATGAAAATTGAAGCCATAAAGAGCTGGCCGGTTCCCCAAACCGTCACACAGGTGAGGAGTTTTCTTGGTCTTGCAGGATTCTACCGCCGCTTCGTCAAAGATTTCAGCACTATTGCTGCCCCATTGCATGAGTTGACGAAGAAAGGAGTGGTGTTTCATTGAGGAGAGGCACATGAGGAGTCCTTTGACACTTTGAAGGACAAGCTTACACACGCACCATTGCTGCAACTTCCAAATTTTGGTAAGACTTTTGAGCTAGAATGTGATGCTAGTGGACTTGGCATTGGTGGTGTTTTAATGCAAGATGGTAAACCTGTTGCTTACTTTAGTGAAAAATTACATGGTCCTGTTCTTAATTATTCCACGTATGATAAAGAATTGTATGCACTTGTCCGTTCTTTAGAGACGTGGCATCATTATTTGTGGCCTAAAGAATTTATTATTCATTCTGATCATGAATCGCTTAAGTATCTTCACTCTCAAAATAATCTGAATCGTAGGCATGCTAAATGGGTTGAATTTATTGAGTCTTTTCCTTATATTATCAAACATAAGAAAGGGAAGGATAATGTGATTGCTGATGCTTTATCTAGAAGATACACATTGCTATCTCAACTTGATTGCCGGATTTTTGGTCTTCAATCCATTAAAGAACAATATGCGCTTGATCCTGATTTTAAGGATGTGTTGCTTAATTGTAGAGAGGGACGCACATGGAATAAGTTTATGATCAGCGATGGGTTTTTGTTTAGAGCTAACCGCCTATGCATTCCAGTTGGTTCCGTTCATCTTTTGTTGTTGCAGGAGGCACATGGAGGCGGATTGATGGGACATTTTGGTGCTAAGAAGACGGAGGAGGTGCTGTCCACACACTTCTTTTGGCCTAGGATGAGGCGTGATGTGGAGCGGTACGTGGCTCGGTGTGCCACATGTCAAAAAGCTAAGTCGCGTTTGAACCCACATGGTTTGTATATGCCTCTTCCTGTTCCTTCTACTCCTTGGGCAGATATATCTATGGATTTTGTGTTGGGATTGCCAAGGACTAAGAGGGGGAGGGATAGTATTTTTGTGGTGGTTGATCGTTTTTCTAAGATGGCACATTTTATTCCTTGTCATAAGAGCGACGATGCTGTTCATATTGCTGACCTTTTCTTTCAAGAAATTGTTCGCTTGCATGGTATGCCTTCTACTATTGTTTCAGATCGTGATGCAAAATTCTTGAGTCATTTTTGGCGCACATTGTGGAATAAATTGGGGACCAAGCTACTGTTTTCTACAACATGTCATCCCCAAACTGATGGGCAAACTGAGGTTATGAATCGAACATTGTCCACCATGTTGAGAGCCATTTTGAAACGCAATTTGAAGATGTGGGAAGAGTGTTTGCCGCATGTGGAGTTTGCATATAACAGGGGGAACATTCCACCACCAAGGTAAGCCCTTTTCAGGTAGTGTATGGTTTTAACCCCCGTGCTCCTATTGATCTTTTGCCTTTACCTACCACTGAGAGAATACATAGTGATGCTAGAGAGCGTGCTGATTTTATTCGTAAGTTGCATGAAACAACTAAAGCAAATATTGAAAGCATGAATGAAAAGTATAGAATTGCTGGTAGTAAAGGTAGAAAAGAGATTAAACTTGAACCGGGTGATTTGGTTTGGTTACATTTAAGAAAAGATAGATTTCCTGAGCTACGTAAGTCTAAATTAATGCCAAGAGCAGCTGGTCCTTATAAGATTATTGAGAAAATAAATGATAATGCATACAAACTTGAGTTGCCATCCGAGTTCGGGGTTAGTCCCACATTTAACATTGCAGATTTGAAACCTTATTTGGGAGAAGAAGATGAGTTTGAGTCGAGGACGACTCTAGTTCAAGAGGGGGAGGATGATGAGGACATCACTCCTTTGGATGTACCAGCTGATCCTCCAACCGTCATGCAAGGTCCAATGACCCGGGCTCGAATGCGTCAACTCAATTTACAGGTGAGCTCGTTCTTAAGCGATCCTTTTCATACTTTTGAGAATAGACTACTACCTAATGATGTTATCTTGCTTAGAAACATTGGAGAGGGTCAAGAGGGACTAAGAGGACGTGGAGGAGGTGATGATGACCAGCAAGGACGTCCAACACAAGCCGGAGGCCCAGTCCAACACGAATTCGAGTCTGCCTCGGCCTCCAGGACCAGTCTGCCTTAAACTGGTCGCCCAGGACGCATCCGGACTCCGTTTTCGATGATCCACATATGGATAGAAAGCTAATTTGATAAGGAAGCCAATCCAAGTGGTTTCACGTTAAAAGCTGTTCGGAATCAACGGGAATCGTCGAAACAAGTCAGCATCCAGAATCTGCCAGGGTGCTGCGACACCGTCTTTTGGTCCGTTGGACCATGTATCGAGTTTGGGCCCATTAGGGGCGCGTCCAGAGGTCTTGCACGACCCTAGAGTCTTCATAAACAGCTGCCGCCGCTCCATTAGGGTTTGGGTTTTGCTTAGATTATTCTGTCAAGAAACAGTTTCGCCGTTCTTCGGTTTGTGAGACCCCAACTCATGAGATTAATCATACATTTGCAATTTGGTTGCGATCTTTCTTGTTCTTGCTTGTGTTCTTCGTTGCGCAGGCAGGGATTAGCCTTCTTGGCGAGGTCAACCTGGTCCGTGACTCGGTTGATAACCAGAGGAGCTGTGATGCTAAGATTGCAGGGTTCGATCTTTCGATCTGAAGCCGGATCGGTGTGTCATTCTCCGCCACAACGATAGTTACCATCACCTGACGGAAGATCGGGATCCCCGTCTCCATTACACTACTTGATAGGCAACAAGTGTGATATCTATACCGATCACAAGAGCTTGAAGTACTTTTTCACTTAGGAAGATCTGAATATGAGGCAACGCCGAGGGCTAGAATTGATCAAGGACTATGACCTAGAAATTCACTATGATCCGGGAAAAGCTAATGTAGTCGCAGATGCTCTCAGTCGCAAGAGTTACTGTCATACTTTGATCACTGAATCCGTACCACCTGAACTCAAGGAAGAGATTGATGATTTTCAACTTGAGATGCTACCGCATGGCTTGTTGAATGAGCTCCGCATATAGTATGATCTCACAGATCGCATCCGTCAAGCTCAAAAAAATTGTGAAGAAATTGGGTATCTCCGTGGTCTAATGAAACTAGGCTACAAGACCAACCACCATGAAGATGAACAAGGAACCATCTGGTTCAAAGACAGAATCTGTGTACCTTCCGATCTAGCACTATGAGAGGAAATTTTGTCAGAAGCCCATGATTCTAAGTATTGTATTCACCCTAGAGGTTCAAAGATGTATCAAGACTTGAAGAAACACTTTTGGTGGAAAGGCATGAAGACAGACATTGCGGGACATGTGGCACGATGTGACATCTATAATAGAGTCAAGGCTGAACATCAAAGGCCTGCAGGATTGCTGAAGCCTCTTGACGTTCTCGAGTGGAAATGGGAGAGCATATCCATGGATTTCATAGTCGGGTTGCCCCGTTCACAGAAAGGCAATGATTCCATTTGGGTGATTGTAGATCGTTTGACCAAGGTTGCTCACTTTGTACCCGTTAAGACCAAGACCGATGCCGAAAAGTTAGCAGATCTATATGTTGAGCATATCCTCAGACTGCATGGAGCTCCCTCTAATATTGTATCTGATCGTGGTCCTCAGTTTATGTCCGGATTCTGGGAAGCTCTGCACAAGTCCATCGGAACCAAACTTGATTTTAGTACCGCTTATCACCCACAGACAGATGGACAGACTAAACGAGTAAATCAGATCTTAGAAGACATGCTCCGCGCTAGTGTACTGAATTATGGCTCTGATTGGGAGAAATGCCTACCCTATGCAGAGTTCTCTTACAACAATAGTTACCAAGCCAGCATCAAGATGTCGCCGTTCGAAGCTCTGTATGGCAGACCTTGTAAGACACCTTTGATGTGGTCCCAACTGGGAGAAAGATCATTCTTTGACTCCGCTAAGATTCAAGATGCCGAAGGAGTTGCTCAAGTAAAGGAGAATTTGAGAATTGCTCAAAGTCGATACAAGAGCTATGCTGACAAAAGAAGAAGAGAACTTGAGTACAATGTGGGAGATTTTGTCTATCTCAAGGTATCCCCGCTACGTGGAACTATCAGATTCCATGTGAAAGGAAAGCTTGCCCCTAGATTTGTTGGCCCATACAAGATTTGCAAGAGGATTGGAAAACTCGCTTACAAACTTGAGCTACCTGAGGAATTGGCGGGTGTACATCCCGTATTCCATGTCTCACAGCTACGTAAGTGTTTGAGAGTGCCCGATGAAGTAGTTCCAACTGATACACTTGACATTCAAGACACTCTTGAGTACAAAGAACATCCTATCTGAATTCTAGGTAGAGATACCAAAGAGACCCGAAGCAAAACTATTCCTATGTGCAAGGTCCAATGGAGCAATCACACCGAGAGAGAAGCAACATGGGAGAAAGAGTCTGACCTCTGGCTACAATATCCTTATCTCTTCGAAGGGTACATTCCGCTTTAATCTCGGGGACGAGATTCTGTTAAGGGGGTAGGACTGTAACAACCCAAAAATCCACACACCAAAAATTCCAACTACAAAATTTTTTCTTCAAAACCCCATGTGATGTTGAGTGACATATAGAAGTCAAACCCTAGTTTGCATTTAGTTGTAAGCTAATTACTCATTTTCATAGGCAAAGTATGTCACTTATCATACATGTTTAAATTCCTAACAAATAAATCATGCATATGCTTAATACCAAATTATGAGTTGGTTCTCATTGCCCTTTTTGTTGTGCAAATAAAAGCAACAACCTATAATTAATTAATCATGTAATTAATTAATTAAGTAAGTGCCACCTAAGTATGTGGACTCCACATATAAGCCCTAAACTCTTGCCCAAACCAAAATGAAGGTATTGTAACTATGATTATGAGACTAAATAAATCAAACCCTAAACAAATTGGCAACAAAAAAAAGAGAAAGGAAAAAAATTGAAAAAGAATAAAAAAAGAGAAAGGAAAGAATAGGGAGCAGCAGCCCAGGCCTGCTTGGCCTTGCGAGCCAGCCCGCCTGCCCTCCCACTTGCGCACGTTTCCCACGAAGCCGGCCTAGCTTCGCCTCGCCACCCCCGCACGCGCAGACGCCGACCGCCGGGTCCCACCTGCTAACCCGTACCGCTTCACCGTGTCGCGACGCGCCTGAGCTGCACCCGCTGCCAACCAGACCCCACGCGTCAGCCACCCCAGCAACAGGGTCTTCTTCCTCCCCACGCCAGCCTCTCCACCCGACCGAGCCCCGACCGAAGCAGCAAGTGCGGGCCCAGGGTCACGCAAATCGCATGACCTTGTTCCCTTGGAGCTATGCCCACGCAACCCCTACGCCACCAACCCCACACGCTAGGACCGTCGGATGCGCCGCACGCCTCACCACCGCCCGATCGCCGTCCGCCATTGGAGCCCTTGGAGCTCGGCTATAAAAGCCAACGTCCGTAAGCCCTAACCCTCAGCCCGTTCGCCGCCACCGCTGGTGGCACAGCACCACACCGCGTCAAGCCGAGAGAGAGGGAGGAGGGAGAAGCAAGGAGGAGAAGGAAGCCGCTACAGGGAGGAGCTCGCGGGAGCCGAAGCGAGCGACGCCGCACTGCACTGCTTCCGGAGCTACACGGCCACACCATCTCGCTGCACCGCCGCACCACACCGTCAAGAACACCGCGGTAAGCGTCCTACGACTAAGACCAACTCTAAGCCCCTGGCCGCCATGAATAAACCACGCCGGAGCTCAAGCCAAGCTTCGGCCTAGCCAGACTGCCACCAAAAGACCTCCATGATCGTCTTCTTCAGCCTTGCGGTGCTATGTTGAGCCAATTTGAGGTCAAGCCGTGGCCAACTACACACCGCACGCACGAGCACGAGCTTACTAACACCATGACGACATCGGGTCGTCCTTGCTCGAGCACACCGCACGCCGCCACTCTCTTCGCGCACACAAGCACCCACGCTCACACGCACTGGTCGACACGCACGCACGCGCTGCTCGAAGACATAGCCACTGGACACACGCACGAGGGGCATGCACGCAGACACGCTTGGACGCGCTCACCATGGCCTAGAGCACGGCCATGGCGAGGCCGCCTTGGCCACCCCACCGTGGACACGCTGCTGTTAACATCACGCTAAGCTCCGCCGTTCCGCGAGACATGCCACGCGCATGCTTAGTGAGCAAGAAGATCGCCGCAGCCCTGCTTTCGACCACGCGACACTGTCACCAGAGCGCCGCCATGACCAAGCCCGCCATCACCGTGGCCGGAGGCATTGAGAGCTCCCGGAGCCCCTTCGATCTGCTCGCCATGGCCGTAGCAGCGTCGGGGAGCTCGTGCGCACCACCAATCTCCGGTACCGCTGCCACGGCCACCACTCCGCTGCTCGCCGGTGTACGAGGACCGCCGCCACCGCGGCCAGCCAACTGGAGCCGCCCGGCCACCACATTAACTTCACCGGGGCACTCGCCATGGTGAGGCCAAGCTTTTGCCCACCTTAATTGCACACACGCACCGCTGGAGGGGCTCACCGGTGAGCTCACCGCTGGCGGGAGCGTCGGGGACGATGGGGAATTCTCCCCGCCTGGTTCATGCACGCGTGCACCCGGTCCTGTTGAACCAAACGAAGGAGAAGGAGAGATGGACCCGGACTACATAGACCGTGCCTGCGGTCCATGAACCAACACCGCGTAGTCCACTGTGCCCCGGATCGGTGGACCAGAGCCCAGTAGAGTCCCAAGGTCGTGACGTGGCCGCAACGACGCACGACACATGGCGGGCTAAGCCCGGCCCAAATCTAGCCCTGTCTAGGCCCGCCAAGGCCCAGTCGAGACCCAAACCGGTTGACCATTGACTGGTCAACGTTGACCATTGACCGGGGCCCACATGTCAGCGACACAGAGACTCTGGACCCACATGTCAGCAGGTGATGTCATGCTGATGTCAGCGGGACCCACCTGTCAGCCGCAGTTTAGCTCTGATGATGCCATGCTGACGTCATGCCGATGATGTGACCACGCCAGCGTCGGGGACCTCGACGATCTCTCCGACCACCTTGGTGATCTCTCCGACCACCTCGGCGATCTCTCCGACCACCTCGGCGATCTCTCCGACCACCTCGATGAGCTCTCCGACCACCTCGGTGACCTCTCTGACCACCTCACCAGCTGATACACCACTCCAAGTCCCTACATGCCACGTGAACCAGTCACAGCGTGACACGTGTCAGCACGATATTAATTCAGCCTTTTCCTATTTTCAGAAATGATTGAAACTTCGGAAATTCATAACTAATTCATACGAACTCAGAAAAATACAAGACTAGGACCAAAATTCATCTAAAATCGAGCTCTACGCAATGAACCCATGTTTGAGTGCATTTGGCTCTTTTGAATTTTCATTGCTTTTTGTGCTATTCTATAGACGTCGTTAACGTGACTATAATACGATCGTATGCAGACTCAGAGGAGAACTAGACGGACGTGGACCGAGAGTACCGTGAGGAGTACGGAGACGACTATACTGAAGGTGCCACATCCCACCCAATCTCGTAGCACCTATTACGCTTGGCTAATATAGAGCTGCTATTGCTTTACTTTATTGTTATAATCACACTATGATAGGACTTGCATGGTAGTATGCTTTCTTGATGGCCTTTACCTTGATGCAACCTTACCCCTGCTCACCCTGCTGTTAGGCTAAGTCACACGCTTGCTGCTATATTTCACTGCTTATTATTTCTACTACTCTTATATATACCATATTGATGCGTGGTGGAAACTGATGTTATCTAGACTATGGGGAGAGTGCTGCGTGTGTGACCTGGGTGCATGGAGGGTGAGGGTTGTGTCGACCAAGTTGGAATATACGAGGAGCCTAGGGCAAGTCTTGCCGCGGGGTGCTACCTGGGCACCCCTAGAAATGGATACCTGTGGTGGGTAAATGGTGATATGAGGTGGCCCTGGGTGTGAACCTATGATGGGAGGAGCCCGGGGTGGAGGTGCTGTGGTGGCACGGTAAATGGAACCCTGATGAAGACATTCTGGCTTGGTCATCCCTAAGGACTTACTAGTACTTATATTCACCGGGAAGCCTTACGTACCACTCGCCCTATATGGTGCAGGACGGCTGGACTACTTGGTAGGATATTGCCACTACTACTAGGTTGATAGCGGACAGTGCGAGGAGGTACGGGCATGGAGGATTCCCCCCACACCCTTTCGAGACTTCATGGAGACCTTGTGGATCCGGCTCATGACTCACAGTTTTAGCCACCCTAGACTAGACTTGGGGTGTACCAGGGCTGAATGGTAGGGTGGCATTATCCTAGTCTAGCAAGCAGCCGGAATCAGCCCAGTTGATGACGGTCAGCGAGGAAGGCGGATCTTGTGGTTATGTAAAACCTCTGCAGAGTGTATGGTTGATCGATCGATACATATGCCGACTTATCGGCTATGGACCTTTCCTGGGTTTCGCTTAAACTAGATAGTGAGATGAGTCCTTCTCTTCTTCCCCCATGAGAGAGTGTCGGTCGTAGCCAGGGGCTATGGGCCATGAGACAGTGTCGAGAGGGAGTTGGCATGTCGACTGAGCGATGGTATGGTGGTTATATGGTGATGATGTGGAGATGGTGGTATATCGATCCTAGGATCGAAACCTGGCTCTGGACGGAAATGGGGTGGAATGGGTGTGGGAATGGTGTTAAAACTTGACCAACTATTATTATATATATACTTGATATGCTAAAACATAGGAAACCCCAACCTTATAGGTTCCTTTTGAATATATCCAACTTATATCCAATTTCCACAAAGCAATGCTCATAGGGTGGGAGTGGCCAGTACAAATCGTACTAATAAATTTTGGCACACAGGTTCAGCCGAGGAGTATAGCTCTAAGGAGTTTGACGGTTGAGGGGTTCGTTCCTACGCTCGAGTTTGGCGATCTTGTTTTCAAGCTGTTCTGAATGAATGCTACTTTTGATTCCACCAATGCGGCGATGTAATAATTTATGTAATTCCGCACTATTTGTACTCTGATATTATCGTTGTATGGATGTGGTATTCGACTGGAATTTGGGTAATATGATGTACAACGGTCATAATACACTTCGACTCTGTGGATTTCCCTTCGCGGAAATCAGGTCGTTTCAGGTGCCTTGCCCTCCCTGAGGTGGATCGAGGGGGCATCAAGGACATCGAAGAAGACTCCAAACGGTGGGGGCTTCTGGGAGGATGCCAGCCTCACCAAGGAGTTGGCCTCCTCGTTGTCCCATCGGAGGATGTGATGGAGCTCGATGTCGTCGAACTTGTCTTCCAGCTTCCGAACCTCCGTGCAGTAGGCCTCCATCTTCACATTGCGGCAAGTTGACACCTTCATGACTTCGTTGATAACCAGTTCAGAGTCTCCTCATACGAAGAGGCGTCGAGCACCGAGCTTGATGGCCGTTCGGATACCGTGGAGGAGTGCCTCGTACTTTGCAACGTTGTTAGTGGTCTGGAAGTGGACTTGAAGATCGTACCTAAGTCTATCGATGTTGGGGGATATGAGGAGAACCCCCATGCCTGCCCCCTCAAGGGTGAGGGAGCCATCGAAGTACATAGTCCAGTACTCCACCTTGACGGGGTGGTCGAGGCTTGCTCCTCGATCCACTCCGCGACCAAGTTGGCGAGGGCTTGGGACTTGATCACGGTGCAGGGGGCGTAGGTGATGTCAAGGGCCATGAGCTCGAGCCCCCACTTGGCGATGCGGCTGGTGGACTCCTGGTTTTTGATGACGTCCCCCAAGCCACTGGAAGACATGACCACCATAGGGTGGGCGTCGAAGTAGTGCCAGAGCTTGCACTTGGTGATGAGCACGGCATAGAGGAGCTTTGGGATCCTCGGGTACCGGGCCTTCAAGTCAGAGAGGACCTCGCCGATGAAGTACACCAGCCATTGGACCTTGAGGACGTGGCCCTCCTCCCTGCATTCCACCACCAGAGCTGCGCTAACAATGTGCAGCATGGCGACGGTGTAGAGGAGCATAGTCTCCCCCACTGAAGGGGAGGTCAAGACTGGTGGTGTAGCGAGGAAGTCCTTCAGCCTTGTGAGCACTTCTTGAGCTTCCTACATCCACTCACAATGATCAGATTTCTTCAGGAGCTTGTATAGTGGCATACCTCATTCCCTAAGGCGAGATATGAAATGGCTGAGTGCAGCCAAACACTCGGTGAGCCTCTGAGCTCCCTTCAGGTTTTTGACCTCGATACCACGCTCAAAGACGATGAAACCCAGGAGTTTCCCGGCTAGGACCCCAAACATGCACTTCTCCGAATTGAGCTTGATGTGGTTGGTGCGAAGGTTGGCGAAGGTTTCCTCCAGGTCGTTGATTAATTGTGCAGCCGCTCGAGACTTCACGACGATGTCGTTAACGTATAGACCTCTAGGTTGCGGCCGATTTGCTCCCTGAAACACCTCTAGAAGGTGGCCCCGGTGTTCCGGAGGCCGAACGACATGGAGGTGTAGCAGAAGGCACCGAAGGGAGTGATGAAGGACGTGGCCAGCTGATCGGAGGGATCCATCATCATCTAGTGGTACCCAGAGTATGCGTCCAGAAAGCAGAGGGCCTCACAGCCGGCGGTGGAGTCGACCACCTGGTCCATCCGAGGAAGGGGGAGCGGATCCTTGAGACAGGCCTTGTTGAGGCTAGTGTAGTCCACGCATATTCTCTAATTCCCATTCTTCTTCTTGACCAGGCTGTGGATGACCTAACACCCCAACACCAGGCCTTAAGGAGACAAACAACCACATCCATATTGTCTTACTATAATCTATCATTTAAAGATACTTTATGAACCATTAATCTTCACGAGATGCACTAAATAGAAGATAAATCCTATAAATTCACACCAAATGAGAAACATATGTTCATTAATTCAATAAGTTGTTTTAAGCATCATTGACAATAATACCCAATAGATCTTTTAAAAAAGTTACCCACAAGAAGACTTAGAAAATAGTCTAAAGGTATCCCTAAATCTGTATGTAAATTGCTCATGTAAGGGAACCTCGAGTCCAAGAGGGCAAAAGATCCAATGGGGAGAGGGGGTGGGCGAGCCTTTAAAAATCTAAACCTACACTACTACATAAATCATTTTGCGAGACACTGCCCAATCATCAACGGAGGCAGTCACAAAATCGAACCGTCTTCTAAAGTACCTGAGCATTTTTTGAGGTGAACGTTTTATTTACAAGGATGGTCAAGAACTGCCCGTCTCCTAAAATGGATTTACAGAGTCCTAAAATAGATTTACAGAAGCGGGCCCACCTCCGAAAATGGCGTCCATTTTGGATCACATCATGCTATATTAATTTACGGTTTTTCTAGTAAAATTCAAGTAGAGCCCTAGCATTACTCCTAAAATGGAGGTCATTTTCGGAGGCGGACCTTTTAAGAGGCCCACCTATGTTAATGTAGCAGAGCCCACTAGAAGCCCATCTTGGCCAAAAATCAGGCTGCATCATATAAACAAAAGAAACCCTAGCCCACAAATCCCCTATCTCTTTCTCTCTCTCACGTCAGCTCTCTCTTCTCACACGCATCTCTCTCATCTCTCCCACACCTCTCTCTGCGCACGACAGCGAGGGCCTGGTGGCAGATGCCCCCGCTGGGGCACCACGCACTCCAACAGATCAAGCGGCAGCGGACCTACGGTTCGTGGCCCCCCGTGGGCGTAGGCAGGTGGCCACGCCCCCGTAGTGGATCCAGGGGCAGCACCCCTGGTGGCGGATCCAGGGCGGCTGCACCGTTGGCACGTATGCAGGCAGCTGCGCCCCCGCTACGGATCCAGGACGACGTGGGCCCATTGATGGGCTTAACGGGTTGTGGACGTGCTTTTCTTTTCTTTTGTTTTTTTAATTTATTTTCGGAGGTGAGCATTTGACCGCCTCCGATAATCTGGATTAATGCAAGCGTTAACTTCCATGCAGACTGCTTGCCCGCCTCAGAAAATGTGTTTTGCCCACCTCCGTCAAGTTCGCTGGAGTAGTGCTAGGGCTCTACTTTAATTTCACTAGAAAAACCGTAAATTAATATAGCATGATGTGATCTTAATTTTCTTCTAGCGTGCTGTACCTACCAAAGCCCGGGTTTTGCAATCTAGAACCAATTTGCTATCAACTAGCCTATGCTAATATAGGAAAGGTAAAGATTATATGAAAAAGAACAATATGGAAGCTTAAATGTGGTAAGTAAAAGCAAGTCAAGGATAAACTTCTAAAGACGAGGATATATCCCATGCTGTCATCAAAGTAACTTCTAATCTAGGTTATAACGTTCCGCTAAGGTAGATATACTTCCTCATTCCCAAAATAAATGTACATCTCGTTTATTGAGGAGTCAAATTAAACTTTTTAAAGTTTGACTACAACTATAGAAAATAGCATCAACATTTATATTTTCAAATAAGTTTATTATATAGTCTATACTCAATCTAATGATAGTTATTATACATCATAAATATTAGTATGTTTTTATATAAATTTGATCAAACTTTAAAAAATTTACTTATTGGAAAGCGAGATATGGGTTTATTTTGGGACGGAGAGAGTCTATATTATACACGTAATAAATTTTCTTATGTGTGATTGGGGCAGACAGCAGCCCGTGCCCATTTTAGACCCGATTAGTCTGAACAATATGATGGATATTTTTGGAGGGGCGGCCTAGCCCGCAAAAGTGCAGGTGAAGCAGCAGGTGCGCTCACTTGGGCATAAATTTTCTTATATGTGATTGGGGTAGACTGCAACCCGCGCCCATTTTAGACCCGATTAGTCTGAACAATCTGATGGATATTTGTTGGAGAGACGGCCCAGCCAGCAAAAGTGCAGGCCTAGCAGCAGGTGCGCTCACTTGGACAGAGACACGCAGAGCTCAGCCCGAATAAAAAATTTCCAGCAGATTTACTGTGGCTTCCTAGAAATTAAGGCTGGCTGCTTTCCAGTAGTGCCAGGACTGGTCAACATGGACGTCCAACAGCAGGCGATGCAATTCGCTGTCATCAGTTGTGAGCTCATCAAACAAGTACGTACTAGTTACATAGTAGGCTATAGGCACAGCCAGTGGTCGATCACTTTCTCTACAAGAGCTGTCACGGGGGGGTTTGTTTCGAGCTGACGCTCTATCCTCCCGTAGTTGAAGCTGAAGAGCTGGTCGCTCTCGGGGGCGTGGTCCTCCGGTGCGTGCAGCTACAGCTCCTTAAGCGCCTCGACGATCGCGTTGATGCCGGTGAAGTGGAGAGGTTGGATGGTGATGGTAGGCCGCACCAACTCTCCCTCTGTTGTAACGATGAAGTCTAGGCTCCCGAAGCGCACGTGCGCGCCCGGGACCCAGCTGACGTTGCGACTAGCCATCCGAAGCCTGGTGTGGATGTTGAGACGCGCAAAAGGCCCTACCTAGCGCGCCAACTGTCGGTGTTTCGAGTTACCACCAACAAGTAAATTTCTAATATTGCGTGTCTGGCTCGGATGGTATGCTTAAAGGATACGAGGTTTATACTGGTTCAAACAGAATGTCTCTACGTCTAGTTCGTCGTTGCTGCTCGTGTTACTAGCACTGAAAGTTTGTAGTAGGGGTTACAAATGGGCGAGAGAGGGACATGTCCCAAGTCTCTGGTGGAAAGAGTGAACGGGTGCCGAGAGCTCGGTTGCTGCTCAGTCGTGTGCTTGTGTTGTGTTCTGGTCGATTCGAGGTTCTATAGGTTCGTGATGGTTCGATCGGGTATGGCCTCAATCGATCGATCCCTCGATCCCCTTCGTGGGGCGTCTATTTTCCCTTTTATAGGCCAAGGGAAAGCACGAGTTACAACGGAGGGAAAGAGAAGAACCAGAGAGCCGAAGGCGTTTAGGATCGCCAGGTCCTTCTTATCCTTCATACGGGTCCCGCTGACCCTGTAGATGTCAACAGGGACGGCTCCACATCGTGGCCCTGTCCGTCACTGGCGCCATGTGAGGGCGTCGTCTGTCGGTCATGGCGCTCCACTCCGTCCTGGCGGACGTCATGCAGAACTGACACGCCTGTCAGTGTTTATACGAGGGTTAGGCAGAACAGCACCGATACGCCTGACGCTGTTCCTGATGTGAATCCTCGGGTATGGCCCATCATGGTCGCGGGTTACATCGGGGCATGCCGGTCTCCTCCCTGGTGTCAGAGCTTTGACCCAGGCCCATACACTTGAACCTGGAGTGGTTGGCGGCGGCATGGGTCTTCGTCGGGCGAGACGGAGTCCGCGGCCTCGGGGTTGGGCGAGGCGGAGCCCATGGTCTCGGGATCGGGCGAGGTGGAGCCCTCCCCCAGAGGTCGGGCGAGGCGGAGCCCGTGGCCTCGGGGTCGGGTGAGGCGGAGCGCAATCCCAAGTGTCGGATGAGACGGAGCTCGTAGCTTTGGGGTCGGGCGAGGCGGAGCGCAAACCCAAGAGTCGGACGAGATGAAGCCCGCGGCCTTGGGGTCAAGCGAGGCGGAGCCCTCCTCCAGAGGCCGGGCGAGGCGAAGCCCGTGGCCATGGGGTCAGGCGAGGCAGAGTCCTCCCCCAGAGGCCGGGCGAGGCGGAGCCTGCGCGCCTGGGGGTTGGTTGGAGCCATAGTCGCGCTCTTGACTGTTCGGATGAATTAATGTTGATGACCATTAGCCCCTCCTCTTCGGGTACCCTGGTATTGGTCCCTGACAGAGAGAGTCTATATTATACACGTAATAAATTTTCTTATGTGTGATTGGGGCAGACCGTAGCCCGTGCCCATTTTATACCCGATTAGTCTGAACAATCTGATGGATATTTTTGGAGGGGTGGCCCAGCCCGCAAAAGTGCAGGCGAAGCAGCAGGTGCGCTCACTTGGACATAAATTTTCTTATGTGTGATTGGGGCTGACAGCAGCCCGTGCCCATTTTAGACCCGATTAGTCTGAACAATCTGATGGATATTTTTTAGAGGGCCGGCCCAGCCCACAAAAGTGCAGGTGAAGCAACAGGTGCGCTCACTTGGACATAAATTTTCTTATGTGTGATTGGGCAGACCGTAGCAGCCCGTGTCCATTTTAGACCCGGATACTTTTTTAGAGGGGTGGCCCAACCCGCAAAGGTGCAGGCGAAGCAGCATGTGCGCTCACTTGACAGAGACATGCAGAGCTCGACCCGAATAAAAAAATTCCAGCAGATTACTGTGGCTTTCTAGAAATTAAGGCTGGCTGCTTTCTAGTAGTGCCAGGACTGGTCAACATGGACGTCCAACAGCAGGCGATGCAATTCGCTGTCATCAGTTGTGAGCTCATCAAACAAGTACGTACTTGTTGCATAGTAGGCTAGTAGTACGTACCAGTGGTCGATCACTTTCTCTAGAAGAGCTGTCACTGGTACTGCTGGCTATGCACGTGGTTCATTAGCCCTATCTCAATCTTCAGTAGTGACGTCAGTTCTGATCTCAGCATGGCACAAAGCCAAATAATAAGCTGAACCAAGCCAGGAAGTTGCCGTGTGGCGCTGCATGCCCGTCTGCTCCCAATCCTATATACACCTGTCCAGTCTCCACTCCATGGATCAAACCACGCACCAACACAACCAAAACATCTTCAGCTCGATCATTCATACGTACACAGCCACACGAGCAAACGCATCTATCAGCAGATAAAAAAAAATGGATGTTTCCATCGGTTCAGTCTTGGGTGCCCTCCTGGCCGTGCTTGTCTCCACGCTGCTGATCAGAGTGCTGTTCCTTCTGGTGTGGAAGCCCTATGCTGTCAGCAGGTGGTTTAGGGGTCAGGGCGTCGGGGGCCCAAGCTACAGGTTCTTCGTCGGCTCCCTGCCGGAGATCAAGCGGATGAAAGCAGCCGGGAGCAAGATCATACTCGACGTCGGCTCCCATGACTTCATCCCGATCGTGCAGCCGCAGTACCGCAAATGGGTGGCAGATTACGGTACGTATCTGTAATTATACAACAGTAAATAAATTAGCAAGTGATGTTCATCTTGACATTATTCGAATAATCGAATGATAGGATATTTATATATCCACTATCTGATTCCTGATTGCAATTGCATCATATATGTGTGTGTCGTCGTCTGTCGTTCAGGGAAGACATTTCTGTACTGGTTCGGCGCAGTGCCGACCATCTGCGTCGCCGAGGTGGACCTGGTGAAGCAGGTGCTCGCGGAGAGGACAGGTCTGTTCCCCAAGGACTACTTGAACGCCAACATGGAGGCACTCCTTGGCAAGGGTCTCGTTCTCACCAACGGCGAAGAGTGGAAACGCCACCGCAAGGTGGTGCACCCGGCCTTCAACCTCGACAAGCTCAAGGTCTGTCTGACGTCTGATCAAGCATACCTGATCCACTGCATATACAAATACAATGTGATTATTAATTACTCCTGCATAATGATTTATATAGTGCTTTCTTTAGGTTAAGTTTATTTTGTCCCTTAATTCCTTAACTTATTTAACATAATCGCATTATTAGTGCTGACTTGATTTCCTTTTTAAACTGGTATCCCCAGTCCTGTATGGACATTGCTTTTCTTCAAAGCAGAATTTATCTCTTTTAAAAAAAACATAATTGCATTATCATGTCGCAGGAGATGTCTGTGGTCATGGCAGACTTGGTGCAGCGTATGATGAAGCAATGGCAATCTCAGATACAGCAGGATACCAAACATGAGGCTGAAATTGAACTCAGCAGTGAATTCTCAGAGCTGACTTCAGATGTGATCGCGCACACGGCCTTCGGGAGCAGCTACAAGGAGGGCAAAGAGGTGTTCGTCGCGCAGAAGGAGCTCCAAGAACTCGCATTCTCAGCATCGCTTGATATCCCAGCTCCTGGTTGTCTAAGGTAAACACTGATTATTCAACTAATCAACTGCATGCAATGCTTGCTACTTTGTGTAAAGGCAATGACTTTAGCAAATACAGTACTACTAAATTATGAACTCAATCCAAATTCATCTCCATATATATACATGAAGGAAACTGAAATTGCCAACTAGCAAGAGCAGCCGACGAGTTGAAAAACTGGACCAGAAGGTGAGGAGCATGCTCATGGCGATAATCGAAGGGCGCCTTGCTGAGAAGGACACCAATGTATACGGCAACGATCTCCTCGGTCTCATGCTCGAAGCGCGCGCTCTGGAGCAAGAAGGGCACCAGATGCTCACAACCCGGGAGATCGTGGACGAGTGCAAGACCTTCTTCTTCGCAGGGCAGGACACCACCTCGCACCTCCTCACCTGGACCATGTTCCTGCTGAGCAGGTACCCCGAGTGGCAACACAAGCTGAGGAAGGAGGTGCTGAGAGAGTGTGGCAATGCAGTGCCAAATCCGGACATGGTCACCAAGCTCAAACTGGTAAACCTCGCATATATATCCCCTTCCAAAATTAAAGTGGTTTCCCCAACTGTACAAACGAAACGACAAGTCAATTTTGGATGATGTTATATTGACATATGTTGCTGTTGCTGTTCAGGTTAACATGGTACTTCTCGAGTCACTGAGGCTCTACAGCCCCGTGGTGTTGATAAGAAGGGGCACAGGCTCAGACATCCAGCTCGGCAGCATAAGGGTGCCCAAGGGAACAATGCTATCGATACCAATTGCATTGCTGCACAGGGACAAGGATGTCTGGGGCCATGATGCCGACGAGTTCAACCCTGCCAGGTTCGAGCACGGCGTGTCCAAAGGCGCTGGCAACCACCCGAATGCCCTGCTGTCCTTCTCCCAGGGGCCTAGGGCCTGCATTGGCCAGAACTTCGCGATGCTTGAGGCCCGTATCGGGATCGCCATGATCCTTCAGAGGTTCTCGTTTGAGCTCTCGGCAAAGTATGTCCATGCACCCAAGGAAGCGATCACCCTGATGCCCAGGTTCGGGCTTCCCATGATCCTGAGGAACCTTCGCGACTGAGATGTACTACCCGCCAGGCACCGCCACTTTCTTTTCCCTAAGGTTTGTTACAATAAACAAACACTTGTGGGTGTTTGGTATGTGATGTGATGCTCCTGTATTTTTACTTTATTTACTATGCAGACATTGCTGTTTGCTTTCTTATGCAGATTGTAATGAATAAAACACTTGTCAGGGAGATTACCTGCAGTAGTTATAGTTGTTTCCTACACCATGACAGCATCACACACAAAGAAGACATACACATATTTTTCCGCTAAAACATGAAGCGTCACAATGTATAATTAGAGATGCGTCAAATGGACATGCATGTACCAAAAAGACACGTCTCTGATG
Organism: Miscanthus lutarioriparius; assembly: GCA_904845875.1. Taxonomy (NCBI): domain Eukaryota; kingdom Viridiplantae; phylum Streptophyta; class Magnoliopsida; order Poales; family Poaceae; genus Miscanthus; species Miscanthus lutarioriparius. The sequence continues at coordinate 78,346,857 of CAJGYO010000005.1, forward strand.
TGTGTCAAATGGCTATATACTTTGGATCCATCTCTGACGTTCTTAGAGACGTGCGGGGCCTCTAAATATGCTGTATATCCTAGTCGATCGAGACTTGAGCAGATCAGAAATCGGAATCGAACCGAACCAACTTGCGATCGGACTCGGATCATCGTCCCCGCGCTGGCGCCTTTAAATGCACGTGCCCGCCCGAGGAAGAGAGCTAGCCAAGCAGCCACATCGCTAGTTACTCCTCGGAAAGAGCCGTCGTGCCGCCAAGAGAAGTAGAAAACGGCATAAACGCATCGTCCTTTGTCTAGTATATATATATCCTGCAGAAAAGAGAAACTAATCCTCGATCGATCGCCTGTGTCGCCCAAACAGATCGAAAAACGGAGCTTGAAAGCGAGAGTCAGAGATCGATGGACCAGCAGGGGGAGTGCGTAGTGCAGGTGCTAGCGGAGGACATGTTGGCGGACGTGCTCCGCCGCCTGCCGCCTCGAAGCCTCGCCATGTCCCGCTGCGTCTGCAAGGCTTGGCACGCCATCATTGACGCCCGGAGGCTGCTGCGTGCTGGCCTCCTCCCGCACTCCCTGGGCGGCATATTTGTGGATTTCAACATGCTGGGCTACACCGAGTTCTTCTCTTGCCCTACGACGACCACCGGACGTGCCGTCTCTGGTAACCTCAGCTACACGCCAAATATCTCCGTCGAAGACCACTGCAACGGCCTCTTACTGCTTTATAGTTGTGTGGCGAACCCTGCCACGCGACAATGGACGCACTTGCCCAGGCAACCACCACCGCTCATGCAGATGGGGCATCTATACGAGCTCCCTTATCTTGTGTTCGACCCGGCGGTCTCTCCTCACTACGAGGTATTCTTGATCCCTGTTGTGCCTGATTGGGCAGAACTAGACTATATGGTACAAGAGTCAGAATGGCCACCATCGTTGTTGGAAACACACGTCTTCTCCTCAAGAACCGGGTGCTGGGAGGAGAGATCATTTGTTCGGGAAGGAGAGCCCGCGGGAACTATGGCTGACATGCAAAAGGATAGAAAGGAACAGAAGCACCACGGCGTCTATTGGCGCGGAGAACTGTATGTGCATTGCCAAAATGATTTCTTTTGGAGGATATCAGCGTCAAATGGAAAGTATCATGTAATTAAGCCGCCAGTGGGCATTGAATCAAACGGAAATACAGAATCTTCTGGTCATACAGCAGAGTGGGTGCTAAAGCATCAGAACAACATTGAGCCCCTGTTGTCCAGTCCAGACTACCATCAACGAGATCGTGGACCCTGGATCTTAGAGGATAGTAGCGTGCCCGTGCGTTGCTACGGGATAGCTAATATTTTGTACTAAAAACACACGGATCGCACGATAAGATTACCATACTATAAAAATTAAATACCAATATTAAAGTGACATTTAATCCAAAAAACAAAGTGTGTGAAATTAACACTAGTCACGGAGAGCGCTGCAAATCTGCGGCGTACGGGAGGCGGTGACGAGAGCTAGCGGCTTCTGGCGGTGGGGATGAGGCCGTCGCGAAGCGTGCCGCCCGGCGTCGGTGGTGGCGTCGACGACGGAGGCGGCCTCACTGGTGGCGTCCAGTGACGACATCGTGTCCGAGCCTGAGAAGAAGCAGGCGAACCGAGGGCGGGGAGAGGAAGACGCGGTGGCGGCGGCGCAAGCGCAGGGTCCGGCGGGCAGCGGTGCGGCGTCCAGAAATCTCTCTTCCCTTCCCCGACACGCGATCGCAGGCTTGGGCGGACCCATCTGCGCCGCGGGATCGCAGGCTTGGGGGGGGGGGTGAAGAGGCAGACCAAAACAAATGTCGCACAAAAAAGTGTCCACGCTTTGTTCTTTTGAGTTGTAGGAGATAGGAGATTTAAGTAAAATAAGGAATAAGGGATGGCAATTTTAATGGCTATTGGAATATCTGAGAAGTTCAGAAAGTACTACAAGTAAAAAAATGCACTAAGAATTAAGGGACAAAATAGCATCTTGACATAGAGTGCAATCAACATGGCACTGGGCCAAAGAGATCAAACTAGAGGTCTGAAACCATCGCATTGCATATGCATGTGCAAAACAAGTAGCCTGCAAAAACTGACAAAAACTTGGCAACAATTTATGAACTAAGCTAATATATTATAAACTAAGCTAATAAAAATGGAACCACACAGATCCCTAGTTGCTAAGTAGGGTACAATATGTAGTACACAATAAGCAGTCCAATATCTGCATGCTATGGAGACTTCCATCTGTGCTCGCGGGGTCGCAAGGGGGAGGGGCGGACCGACGGAGCGACGATTGTTGCACGAAACGGTGATCTTACTTTCTTTCTTTTTAGTTGTAGAAGATGGATTATAACTCACCACAAGCGCTAGTCTTGCTTGAGAGTTCTAATCTAGGGCCTCTGTCCTAAAAAGAACATAATCTAGTTTGTCCTCAATCGTACAATTTTCTGATTTAACCAATTTACTGGAAAAAAGTGTCAACATTATTTATGGTACTAAGTAGGTATATTATAAAAATATATTATATCATGAATCTAAATAATATAAGGTTATCTTAGCTAGGTGGAGCAAAGCTATAATATAATGTTGTACCATACTTATTACTCCTTTATATTTTGTGATAGGTACCAAATGCTTTATTAAGCTTGAAAAGATGTTCTCCAAAACAGTGAGGGTTGCAATAGTGACATAAATATTTTGAAGCATGCATCGCTTTATATGCTTTCATAGGTCTATATATATATGCAATTTCTTTAGGAAACATCATGGATTTGAAGTTTCAGACTTTCAGCTAGTTTTTGACGTTGCCATCATCATATAAGCACAGATAGCAGTGCATAACAGTTATTAAACAGCTATTTTTTGCGAGAAAGTAAACAGCTATTAAATAAACTTCACTTGGTAGTGCAAAAGTATTGCTGCAGATACAGACATACTTGCAGCAACATGTACAGAACAAAAATCAAACAAATGCGTGGTTAAGTACTGACGTGCTCACTTGGTAGTGCAAAAATATTGCTGCCTGCATATATTCCTTTGTCAAAAATAAGTGTGGCTGAAATGACAATATGAAATAAGTGTGACTGGTTTATTAATACAGATATCTGGCAGTTGGCTGTAGCTAGAAATAATTAAGGATTGCAGTGTACAGATAATTCTCTGACTGGTTTTAATGACATAACTAAAGACTGCAGTAACACTTGTTGGTATACTAATGGGATAGTCATACCCTTCCAGTAGTAATCGTATAAAAAGTTCGACGCTACATGACTGGTTTTAATGGAATGCATTGAACATATATTTAGGCATCAGATTGAATTATAAAATAGAGAGTAATCACATTGCAACTATGATTCGGTACCTATCTATTTCAAATATATATTATACTGGAACGCAGGCTATATTGTCTTTGTTTGGTTATCATAATATGACAAATAGAAAAGGAATGTATTCACTTACTAAAGAATGCATACAACCCCTGTAAGGTCAATTATTTATCACAAGAAGAAAAACCTAAAAATCCAATATGCATGTATAGCTTATTTTGCCTTGATTATCAAAAAAAATTGTATATGGAATGGAATGGAGTGTTTGGTGATCGAATCGGATCCTCCCCCTCTAGGTACGAACTTATCCCTTATATAATCAGATAGGTCAGGTACAAGACAGTTTGGGGGTTCTAGTCTATGGTCTACGTGCGCCAGAGTCCAGGAGGGGCTTGCAGTGGTGCGCCATGGACCGTCGAGGTGTCTTGGAGCCAAAGACCCCTGGGCATCGTCCGGCTGCTCTGTTCTGAGACTTTGTGTGTCAAAGGGTGTCGGCTTGGACTGGCCTCCCCCAAGTGAGACCTTCTGGAGTCTTATTGGTGGCGAAGAAGGTCGGATCCAAGGGCTGACGTTCAAGTCTAGAAGCCCCTGGGCCCCTGGAGGCCGCGGGAAGCTTTGTCTTCTTGTGTCATGCCCCGAACATGACCCTGCTGGAGGAGCAATTGGTAGTGGCATGCCTAGGGAGCGGCGCCAGGGTGCCCCTGGGCATCAGTAGCCTAGGGCTTGTATTCTAGTGCCAGGGCCTTGGCTGGCATCGTTAGCTAGGCAGGAGCTAAGGGCTAGGCCTGGAGGTGCCGTAGATCGGGAGCCCAAGGCTTAGAGAAACCCCGAGCCCCAGGCGGAAGCTACGGTTGAGTCAGTCTCGGCCGAGTCTCTTTGTCGGAGGGTGCACGCGAGCGTGCCTGATGGGCATAGCCCCCGAGCCCCCGGGCGATCCTGAAAGAGTTGGTCGAGGGGTCTTCTTCGTTCGAGAACCATTGGACCCGAGGCTTAACATACCTACATGTTAGGATCTCATTAGGAGCCCCCGAGCCCTTCGTGTCCTCACCTGGCGTGATGGCGATGAAGGGCTGAATTCAATCTTCTTGTGACCGAACCCTCCTTGACGGGGATGGCTTTCGCTGGCGAGAGTGTTGTGCCCTGCTTGGGGCCTTCTTCTCTAGTGTGATGGATGGTGCTTGGCTGTCGAGGCGAGCAAAGATGATGCTTATCCCTTCACGAGTCCATGTCGCATGGGTCTTTGACTTGAGCGAGAGCTCGACGGACTCGTTTGGGAGTCGCCGACTATAGGCCCAAGGGTGCCCTCCTTTCTGACCGGAGCCTAATGTGGGCAGGTGATCAAGAGTGCTAGGCTCTGGCTTGGGGCCATCTAATCATCCGGAGCTCCACGCCCTTCTGAGGGCTGCGATAGTAGGTCTCGGTCCTCTCAAACCAGCCTTCTAGGGCTGACCCTTTTCAGCCATAGATTGAGGAAGTGGGAGCGCGTCGTGGCTCGAATGGAGGCCCTCATTGGGCCCACTTCTCAGCGGCTCTTAACCCAACTCTATGGAGTTGGTTGGTTTTTGGGGGATGCACCACCCGAGCGCCCGTTGATCGGGGGGTCGGGCTGCTCCGTCTAGGGAGCCAGCATAGCCCCCGAGGCCATTGTGACCTTGAAGTCTTCATGGGCTCTGTCGAGTCTTCAGCTCAGGGCTGATGTTCCTTTGATGGGCTGGACTGCCACAACAATAGCCTCATTGGCCAAGATTGCCATGCCCATGCTACTAGCGGGTGAGTCCATGAGAACCCCAAGTTTACGGTCGTTCCATGCCTTGGTCATGTCCCCCAGGGGGGAGATTCTCGGCTTCTCGACCGAGCCACTCGTATAGTTCCAGAGCCCGTCTCAATGCTCGGGGGCTCGCTGCCTCCCTCGTTGGGTCACCATGAGCGGCTCAAGGCTGATACTTGGACATCACTCCTCCGACGGTTGGGACGCTTTTGAGCGTCCCGGCTACAGCCGCGTGGGCTCCTCTCCCGAGCGTCCCTCGCACTTCGGAATCCTTCCCAGGGCGACCTTGAAGCTCGGGAAAGTCGGCCTTGAACCCCAGGTGGCGCCCCCTTCTGGGGGGACATCGCTTTCACCCCACTGAGGGGTGGGCTGCTGCCAGGGGGTTAGAGGTACAATAAATAAAAGACAAGAAGGAACAAGCTATGGATAGAATCGACGTATTTGTTTGATGTTCCAGGCATTGTCGTACTCGTGCCCCGACATGGTGCTGATCTTGTAGGCACCCAGTCGGATCACCCATGAAGAAAGCTTGTGGCCCTTTTTAAATGGGGTGGCTCTCTAGAGAACAAGATCACCTACAACAAAGGAACGCTCGTGTACTCGTCTAGCGTGATAGCGACAAAGTCCTTGCTGTTAGCCGGCAGACCGCACCACGACGGTGTTCCGCTCTTCTTCGAGCATGTTGACGTCTACCTAGCGTTGTTCCTCTGCTCACTGCTTGTTGTAGAAGTGGATGCATGGAGCATCGAAGTCGAGGTCAGAGGGGATGACTACCTTAGCCTCGTAGACGAGGAAGAATGGGGTGTACCCCATCGAGCGGTTCATGCTCGTCTGCAGGCTCTAAAGCAGGGAGGGGAGTTCGTCCACCCATTGTCTGGCGTGGATCATGAGCTCATTGTAGATGCGGGTCATGATCCCCTGGAGGATTAGCCCGTTGGAACGCTCAACTTGGCCGTTGGACTCGGGGTGATAAACCGAAGCCCAATCCACCCGGATTCTCAAGGAGTCGTAGAAGTCCAGGAACTTGCGACCTATGAATTGAGTGTCATTGTCAGTAATAATGCGATTGGGGACTCTGAACATGTGGATGATGTCCTGGATGAATTTGGCCGCCCACTCTGACTTGAGGTTGGCAATCGACTGGACTTCAATCCACTTGGTGAATTTGTCGATGGCGACTAGGAGGTGATCAAAGCCCTCGGGCGCCTTCATGAACTCCCCGACCATGTCAAGGCACCAGACCACGAATGGCCAGGTGATGGGAATAGTCTAGAGCACCTGGGCCGGCAAGTGACTCTGCTTGGCGTAGTACTATCACCCCTTGCATGTGTTGACAAGGTCTTGAGCATCGACAAGGGCAGTCGGCCAGTAGAAGCCATGTCTGAAAGCCTTCCCCATGAGGACACGTGGCCCCATGTGGTGGGAGCAGATGTCGCAGTGGATGTCAAGGAGTAATTCCCTCCCCTCCTCCAGTGTGACACACCATAGGAGCACCTCAGAGGCGCTCTGGCGGTAGAGAGGGCCCAGTAGCTCTTGGCTCGCCGAACCAGCCTGTGGGCATCTGCGACGTTGCCAGGGAGGACACCCCGCTCAAGGAAGTCAAGGAAGGGTGCCCTCTAGTCTTCTGGTGTCTTAGGAGGGCAGTTTGAAGCTTCACCTGATGTGCTCCAAAGGTCTTGGTGGACTGACTCTGGGTCTGAAGGAGGGGCATCGGCGTCCTGCCTCGAGGGCCTCAGTAGGCGGGCCGTCATCTGCCCAGAGGGGAGCAACTAGCCCTAGTCTTCTATGCTTCATGGGGAAGGCCAGTGGGTCAGGAAGGGCGTTAGCCAATGGCTTGGTGCCACGTTGGCTGCGTGTGGTGACCGTGATTGCGCACTCCTAGGGGGACAGTGCTGCTTCGATGGCGTAGGTCGAGGTTGAGGTGGCGCCAGCTAGGGCTGGTGCCTTTCCCTCCCTAAGGTGGATCGAGGGGGCATCAAGGATGTTGAAGAAGACTCCGAACGGTGGGGACTTCTGGGAGGATGCCAGCCTCGCCTAGGAGTCAGCCTCCTCGTTGTCCCATCGGAGGACGTGATGGAGCTCGATGTCGTCGAACTTGTCCTCTAGCTTCCGGACCTCCATGCAGTAGGCCTCCATCTTCACATCGTGGCAAGTTGACACCTTCATGACTTGGTTAATAACTAGTTCAGAGTCTCCTCATACAAAGAGGCGCCGAGCACCGAGCTTGTTAGCCGTTTGGATACCGTGGAGGAGTGCCTTGTTCTCTACAACATTGTTAGTGGTCCAGAAGTGGAGTTGAAGGGCGTACCTTAGTCTATCGTCGCTGGGGGATATGAGGAGAACCCCCACGCCTGCCCCCTCAAGGGTGAGGGAGCCATCGAAGTACATGGTCAAGTACTCCACCTTGATGGGGTGGTCAAGGCCTGCTCCTCGGTCCACTCCGTGACCAAGTCAGCGAGGGCTTGGGACTTGATCATGGTGTAGGGGGTGTAGGTGATGTCAAGATCCATGAGCTCAAGCCCCCACTTGGCGATGCGGCTGGTGGACTCCTGGTTGTTGATGACGTCCCACAAGCCGCTGGAAGACATGACCACCATAGGGTGGGCGTCGAAGTAGTGCTGAAGCTTGCACTTGGTGATGAGCATGGCATAGAGGAGCTTTGGGATCCTCGGGTACCAGGCCTTCGAGTCAGAGAGGACATTGCTAACGAAGTACACCAGCCATTGGACCTTGAGGACGTGGCCCTCCTCCTCGCGTTCCACCACCAGAGCTGCGCTGATAGTGTGCAGCATGGCGGCGATGTAGAGGAGCAGAGTCTCCCCTGCTGAAGGGGAGGTCAGGACCGATGGTGTAGCGAGGAAGTCCTTTAGCCTTGGGAGCACTTCTTGAGCTTCCTGCGTCCACTCAAAATGATCAGATTTCTTCAGGAGCTTGTATAGTGGCATACCTCATTCCCTAAGGCGAGATATGAAATGGCTGAGCGTAGCCAGACATTCGGTGAGCCTCTAAGCTCCCTTCAGGTTTTTGACCGGCTCCATGTCCATGGTCGTAGACATCTTCTTGGGGTTGGCCTCGATACTGCTCTCGAAGATGATGAAACCCAGGAGCTTCCCAGCTAGGACCCCAAACACGCACTTCTTCGGATTGAGCTTGATGTGGTTGGTGTGAAGGTTGGCGAAGGTTTCCTCCAGGTCATTGATTAATTGTGCAGCCGCTCGAGACTTCACGATGATGTCGTCGACGTAGACCTCTAGGTTGCGACCGATTTGCTCCCTAAAATACCTCTGGAAGGTGGCCCTAGTGTTCCAGAGGCCGAACGACATGGAGGTGTAGCAGAAGTGCCAAAGGGAGTGATGAAGGACGTGGCCAGCTGATTGGAGGGATCCATCATGATCTAGTGGTACCTGGAGTATGCGTCCAGAAAGTAGATGGCCTCACAGCCGGTGGTGGAGTCGACCACCTGGTCCATCCAAGGAAGGGGGGACGGATCCTTGAGACAAGCCTTGTTGAGGCTGGTGTAGTCGACGCACATTCTCCATTTCCCATTCTTCTTCTTGACTAGGACAGGGTTGGCTAGCCAGTCGGGGTATTGGACCTCCCTGATGAAGTCGGCGTCAAGTAACCTGGCGAGCTCCTCACAGATGGCCTTACGCTTCTCTTCATCAATGCGGTGGAGGCACTGCTGCACCTGCTTGGCGTTAGTCTTGATGTTGAGGTGGTGCTCCGTAATCTCTCGAGGGATGTCGAGCATGTCAGAGGGCTTTCACACAAAGACGTCGGTGTTGTTGCGCAGGAGCTCTATGAGGGTCGATTCCATGTCCGAGGACATGCCGGCGCCTATGCAGAGCCACTTCTCGAGGTGTTTCGTGTGGATCTGGATCGTCTTGGTGTCGTCGGCCAGGCGGAAGGCCACCGCCGCATTCCCTTTTGTGCCGTTTGGGGGCTCATCACCCGGCTGGTGCTGGATTCGGGCAAAGTCGGCCGCGGCGAGGGCCATGCTTTCCTACTTGTTGCGATACGCCTTGGCTGTGGAGGTGGCCACCACGATGACCCCCCGCAGGCCAGGAATCTTGAGCTTTAGGCACCCGTAGTGCGGGACAGTCATGAAGTTCACATAGCATGGCCGCCCCAACAGAGCAAGGTAAGGTCTAGCGAAATCCACCACCTCAAAGTTGAGGTACTCCTTCCTAAAGTTAGCAGGATCCCCGAACGTAACGTGGAGCCGAATGCTTTCGAGAGGAGTGGCTTGGGCTCTGGGGATGATCCCAAAGAAGGGTGCCCCACTAGGGGGGAGGTCCTTCCTCGAGATCCCCATACGGTCGAGTGTGTCGGCGTAGAGAACATTGAGGCCGCTCCCACCATCCATCAGGACCTTCGTGAGGCGCACCGATCCGATGATGGGGTCAACGACGAGTGGGAAATGGCCCGGACTAGGGACGTGTCATGGGTAGTCCTGGCAGCCAAAGGTGATGGGGACCTTCGACCAGCGAAGGCGTCACAGCGGTGCCCTGCTCGCCATGTTGACCCCCCGTAGAGGGTCCCTAGGGAGTCGTGGGGACGACGGAGTTGGTCCTCCCCCGTAGACCATGGAGCAGAGTTGCGTCATGCCAGGGATGAGCTCTCCTCAAGCCTGCTCTCCTGCGTGTGAGGGGAGCGCCCGCTGGTGGTGCCTTGGTGACATCGCAGATCTCCTCGACCAGCCGGCGGCGGATGCCTGGGGGACTAGCCACCGCCCACCTCAGCGGGTCGAGGGGGTGATACGGGATCTCCCCTGCCCCGTGGGAAGACGTGACATGGGAGTGAGTGGGGTGCTCCTGCCGCTCCTGGGTGGTGGTAGATCCGTGATGGATCTGACGGGCCGGGACCCCGAGATCTGCTCTCGGGGGCCCAACGGGGGAGACAGTGCCGAGGGCGCATAACCCATTGATGTAGTCCCATAGAGTGGACGAAGCTCGCCGTAGCAATCGGCGATGTAGGCCAGGCTCTCAAAGTTGAGGACCTAGCCTAGAACGAAAGCGCCGGCCACGATGGAGAACTCGCTGGGGAAGCGGACACCGCCGTCTAGGGTGGTGCCGCTTGCTCCGACGACAAGGCAGGTGGCTCCAGCCATCATAGAGCCAGAATTGCACTTGACACTGCCCTCTACCTGGCATGCCAGCTGTCGTAGGGTCAAAACCGCGGCAAGCATGTTGTTCATGTCGGTATCAGAGTACGGGGTCACCGGTGGCTCGGGTGGACTTAGGAACACAAGAATCACACAGAGAAGATGCAACGATTTATCTTGGTTCTAGCTAGTTTGGTCCCTATGTCCAGCAGCTGATGATCCTTATACTCAAGAGCACCCAAAATCTAGGAGGGTTACAACTGAGTGTAAAGGAAGAAAGTTTGGTACGAGGGTTAGCTCGGTGCTAATCCTAAGGTTGCCTCACCACCGGTGGAGTCTCCTCCCCATCAAAGAGGAAGGAGATGGCGGGATGCGGTGGAGGAGAGGCCCTTGGTGCCCTTCTTTGGGTTGCCTTGCTTTTAGTGCAGAGCGGAGGCAGATGGAATGGAATAGAGTGTCTGGTGATCGAATCGGATCCTCCCCCCTCTAGGTCTGACCTTATCCCTTATATAATGAGATAGGTTAGGTACAAGGTGGTTTGGGGGTACAAGGTGGTTTGGGTGCTCTAGTCTATGGTCTACGTGCGCCGAAGTCCTAGAGGGGCTTGTAGTGGTGTGCCGTGGACCAATGAGGTGTCTTGGAGCCGAAGAAGCCTAGGCATCGTCCGGTTGCTCTGTTCTGAGACTCTGCATGTCAGAGGGTGTCGGCTTAGACCGGCCTCCCCTAGGTGAGACCTTTTGGAGTCTTCTTGGTGGCGAAGGAGGTCGGCTCTAGGGGCTGACGTGCGGGCCCAGAAGCCCCAAGCCCCCGAAGGCTGCAGGAAGCTTTGTCTTCTTGTGTCATGCCCCGGACGTGACCCTATCAGAGGAGCAGTTGGTAGGGGCACGCCTAGGGAGCGGCGCCAGGGAGCCTCGGGCATCGGTAGCCTAGGGCTTGTCTTCTTGTGCCCGGGCCTTGGCTGGCATCGTTAGCTGGGAAGGAGCCAAGGGCCAGGCCTAGTGGTGCCATAGATCAGGAGACCAAGGCTCGAGGAAACCCCAAGCCCTAGGCGGAAGCCGCAGTCGAGTCAGGCTCGGCCAGGTCTCTTTGTTAGAGGGTGCGCATGAGCATGCCCGATGGGCATAGCCCCCGAGCCCTCGGGCGATCCTGAAGGGGTCGGTCGGGGGGTCTTCTTTGTTCGGAAACCATTGGACCCAAGGCTTAACATACCTACATGTTTGGATATCGTCAGGTAGTATACCTTTGCGCTAGTTCACCGCCCTTAGCCTGGTGCTCTAATTAGTTCCACCGGACATCGGATTAGAGTAGTGAGATATAGTGTAGACGTGGTGTCTAGACTATACGCTTACATGTGTATGTGGCTTGCTCCACGGTTTGTTTGTGGTAGCTAGTAGGGGTGATAGACCTATCTAGCCTTCGATCCCACCACGTGTGGGCAAGTTCTTAAAACGTAGGTCTTCTTGTGCTAGGCGGCTTAGCACCCTTCTCATCCTTTTCTGTTGCTAAGTGGCTTAGTGACTAAAAGCACAATTGTGTATGAACATTGTTCTTGCTTGATGCAGCTTGACTTGCTAAGTTAGAACCATGCAAGTAGAGATAGATCATTGGAAACCTTCTACTTGCTCGTTGTCCTCCTCACTCGCTAGACTACTCATTTATCTTTGGAACTTCTCTAGTGTGTGTCATCACTCATATCATATATATCACTTACCCCACTCTAGTTTAGTTGGTATATTAGTTAGTGGATCCATCATGGTTAGCTATCATGTTATTTAACCATTGCTTCCCTAAGGATAAATACGATACCCAGGAATACTCTTGGGTGAAATGCTACAACAGTATTATGTGCGCTTGCGAAATATTCTACATGAGCATAAGAAATACCAACAAGCATTTCTGGCGCCGTTGTCGGGGAAGCAATTGGCGAAAGATTTTGATACTAACTTTGATGTCTACTAATCTATATTACCACTAGCTATTGTGGGATTACCATTGTCTTGTTGAGTGTGGAATAAACAGGACATTAACCGTTTTGACCTTCCGGAGCTTTTCCATAAGGAAACAAAGAAAAAAAATCATCAAAGAGCCTAGAGTGCCTGATCATTCATGAACCATCGACACTTCAGGCCTGCCATCTCATAGGTGCGTATATGTATCTATTCTAACCCTATGTAGAAATCAAGAGAAGGTCACCATCAAAAGGAAAATGAAAACATCATATGTGATGGAACAAAGACACTCACAGTTGCATCTCACATTGTGGGTGATCAATCAAGGTATGTGAGAACCTACCAGGAGGCAACCCAGAGTTATCTTTCCCTTTTCATTCATACCACTGCATGTTTGCTTGAATCATCAAATGTCTAGTGCTTTTTTTGGGTGGCTCCTAGACTCTGAGTTGTATACAGCAATCACGCCTAGTCTGGGTAGATGGCAAATTCATTTGTTATCTATCTATTTGATGCTCTTAGTCTTGCTTCGTGGTAGACATAAGTTAAACGGGGCCAATGGATCCATATGTTGGCTATGCCATTCGGCATGGAATCGACTGATGGTCCATGCTACAAGAGTATTCCAAGGCCTAGACGTTCATGCATACCACTCATTCTTGCAATGAGGCAGAGAAGGGGTGTGCGCTGATGTGCCAAGGTTGGCCGCACCCAGGACTACTAGCAGTTCGGACGGAAACATCATGCGGCCTACCAGCCATGTGTGCGCATGGTGAGGTGGCGGCGATAGGAGACGGTGTCTCGGTGGCCTGGGTGCTCCGGTCGAGTAGGGACATGCCGAGCCTGAGTGGGAGAGCGAGAAGGTGGAGGCAGGCATGGGGACATGCATGAACGAGGCAGCTGAGGCTTGTAATGGCGAGGAACATTGCGACGCCGACAGTTCCCTGCGTGGCAGTGTTGAGACTAAGACAGCGACGAAGACCGCACTCTGTCGATGAAATATGGTCGGCAGTCTATCCAGGGGTATACCCAAGGTAGTAGATTGTCGGCAGACAGATGCGCAAGCCACAAACAAGACAGTGACGCAAGACAGACACAAGGTTTTATCCAGGTTCGGCCGCCAAGAAGGAATAATACCTACGTCCTGCGTCTGATTTGTATTGTTGTATGTCAATGAGAGATGTTTTTTAGAGGGGTCCCCTACCCGCCTTATATAGTTCGGGGGGCAGGGTTATAGATCTGGAAACTAATCCTAGCCAGTTACAATTGCCATATGTGGCCGGATAAGGATTCCTATTCTAACCGACTAGGATCTTGATTGATCGCCAAATCCGCCTTGACTCCTTGCGCGGGACTCCGATCAGGTTAACCGGGCCGCACGTCGTCTTTTGGTGGACCGAACCCATCGATCCGGGCCGACCCAAGCTTAGCCATAAGGGTATAGGGGTTAATACCCCCATAGCTAGTCCCCGAGCACCATGTATTATGATGCGACACGCCATTTTAACCTTCTCCGACAAGTAAGGCTTGAGCCCTTGACGTCTCTGACCACCGTTGTCGCCGGAGAAGTCGGTTGTCCGAAGAATATATGGTGCTCTTAAGAAAAAAGAAAAAGATTTTCGTCCTAGGAAGTGTGCCCACTTGTATTTCTGAACAGAAATGTAAATGCGTCTCGGAGCGTAGCGTCCTTGATCATCAGAGGCGTAGGGGTCGAAAAACAAACACATTCACCGCAAGGTGAAGTGTGCCCACTTAGTCTCTGAGCCTGGTAGTAGGTGACGTAGGCACGTGGTGCCAGGGTCTAAAAAGAATTCCCAGTTAAGTTGAGAAACGAATCATCGTACAAGCGATACAAGATGCACCGGCAGGTGCATCGTACTGATGTAGTCCCCGAGCTTGCTAGAAGGCGAGGTATGAGCCTTGTAGCAAGGTCTAAATAAATGTCTCTCAACTGTATGTGAGTACAAATCACATGTAGCCGAGAAGAATGATCTCCGAGCAGTGGTCGGGACAGTCCCCGAGCACATCAGTAGCTGGAGCAGTCCCCAAGCGTGGCAGTGGTCTGAGCAGTGCCCGAGCACGGTAGTGGTCTGGGCAGTCCCCGAGCACGGTAGTGGTCTAGGCAGTCCCCGAGCACGGTAGTGGTCTGGTCCATCATTGAGCTCAAGATATGCAGCAAAAAGAAAAGAACGCCGATTGTATTATTATTTGGTGTATTTATTTATCTCCTTACTCTGTCAAGTCCAATCTGCCACGTCTGGTCAAAAAAGCAGACGGATATAACATATCACTCTGCCTTCTTACTCTTTCTGACAAACAGTCGCTTGGCACCTGTATGGAGGTGCGTCAGTGTGGGCCCTCTCACATTATCAACGAAGAGGCGCGTACACTAGAAACGAAGGGGCGCGTTTGTTGGCGTAGATCTCGAGGTTGTGAAAACAACCGTCTGCGGTGCGTGCGCACGCCTCCCAAGAATCTCGGGCGGACAAAATGATGGAGCCCTTGGTTATTTATAATATAGAGCTGGTAAGTTACTTTTTACCGATCCCCATTGTCATTCACCGCCGTAACCTTCTTCTTCCTCTCGCCGAACCCTACTCCTCCGAAAATCACCACCAATCCCCCCTCCACCGCATCCACCCTCTTAACAAGGGTAGATCAATGGCTAAGAGAAATGCCCAGAAGAAAGGCGGAGTCATGGCGAAGGTGTGGTGCAAGTCAAGGAGCAATGAGCAGACCATCGAAGACCTCGTCGCCATGGGAGTGCTCCATAACAAGGCACTCGTGGGATGGCGTGCGCCGGAAGGAGAAAGCTTCCCCAATCCACAACCAGGTGAGATTGTGGTTTTCGAGGATTTCTTCAAGCGGGGTTTTGGGGTTCTAGTGCACCCTTTCCTTCAGGGGCTCTGCTTATATTACGAGATTGGGATTTGCAATCTGCATCCCAACTCGATTCTTCTTGTCTCCACCTTCATCCATCTTTGCGAAGCTTATGGTGGCTTCCAGCCCCATTTCGACCTCTTTCGCCATCTGTTCTTTCTGCGGAAGAAAGGGAGTGGAGGCTCGAAGATAGCCGGAGGCGTATACCTCAATCTGCATGACGGTATGAAGGCCCAGTACCTGCACTGCCTATTGAACACCTCACTGGACGAATGGTACAAGAAATGGTTCTACATCCGTGAAGAGCTGAACACGATCACCCTGTGTGACGTGGGGTTGATTCCGGAGAAGAAGAATAGCTGGTCGGAGAAGCCCGAGCACTTGGAGCAAATCACAGAACTGCTCGGGTTGATCCCATGGGGAAAACTGGATGGTCCAAGCATGGTCGGGAACTTCATCAGCCGAAGGATCCAGCCCTACCAAAAGAGAGTACATCCTGGCTTCGAGTACCAGGGTAGCGCAGATCCAACGAGGACCAGAAAAGAGGCGTTCGACAAGATAGAAATCAAGGCCAGAATTGGGGAGCTATTCAATCTAGCCGACCCCAATTATGTCAGGTTAAACGACATCGAGCACGCCTTCAAGCTGGCCCGACCTCCCCCAAAGGTAAATGATGCCTCCTTGTACCTGTAGATTTATGTTGCAACAAAAAAATTTGACTGTTGTCTCCTTTATGTTTCCCAGAGTAATGGTCATGACCGAGCCACAGTATTCGTGTCTCCGCCCCCTGGCGTGGATTGGCCGCAAATTGCCGATTCAACCGCCCAGACCAGTGCCAGTACCGAAGACGTCGACTGGGCGGTACTCGGAGTTGGGGAGGATGTAACGGCCAAGGCTGCTAGCAAGCGGCCAGATGCCAACAAACGTCGCCAGGCCATCTTCCCCCTTTCAGACGATGAAACAGAGGATGCGGACATCTTCCGACTCATCCCTCGAAAGAGGAGGAGACAAATGGGGTCAACAGAGCAGGGTAGCTCCTATGTGCCAGCAGTGATCACACCACCGACCACTGCAACACAGAAGACAAGCGGGGGAAGTGTCAAGCACCAAACCCCGACGCCAGTACCGGTGGTGGAAAAAGACCCGGTGGAACCCGCCGAGCACGTGGAGCAGGCGCGGTCGAAGAGACGTTCCTTCGCCACGTTATTCCGTGCTTCCGAGCTGTAAGTATCTGTAACTTTGATATAATATTATAATTTGTATTGAATACTATTGTCTTCTGAACTTTCTCTGGTATATTAGGTCGGCGTCCACCGAAAATCTCGACCAGATAGCCGGTTGTGGCACGGCTTTGCCAGTACTGGCGGAAAGAACTGCTCGGCAGCTAACTGCGGAGGAACCTGTAGAAGAAATTCCGCCAGAACTGCAGCACACGAGCAGCCCAACGTTAGTCCCCAAGCAGCTGGTCGAGAAGACAGCCGAGCAAAGTATAAATGCTCCGAGCACTAGCCCTATTGAGGCGGATACCTTGGCGCCAAGGGAACCAGACCGAGCCGAGGAGCAGCAACCGGAATTGGCACAGAATACGCTTGCCGGTGCTACGGCTCGTGGGAAAGCCATAGTGGTTGCGGAGACTACTATCTCTGGCCCAGCGCCGCCCCCTGCACAAGAGGCTGAAGAGGACGAAGTCGAAGAGATCCTAGGCCATCCCAAAGACAAACGACAACATGTATATGTGTCGCGCAGGCGGAACGACGAGTGGGTTATGTATGAAGAAATCCCCGAGATCGAAGAGACCCAAAAAGTTGAACGAGCGGCAAAGCGTTTGGTGACAGAAGTCCAGGTATGTTTGGCTTGACCACTTGACCCTGTAATGTAGTCAAACTGTCTGACTTAGCTTGCTTATATGCAGGACTTGATGAAGACCGCAAAGTACCGAAAGAGGTGCTTCGACCAGATTGAGGGAATCACGGCGAGCAATAGAGAACTGGCGGCTGAGGTGGAACACTTGCACCACCAACTTGAAGCCGCCGACCAGGAGAGGACAAAGCAAGAAACACAGAACCAAAACCTGGTCGGCCAGCTCAATGACAAAGAGCATCAAAAAACAAGTGAGTTGTCATTTTGTCACATCAAGTGTATGACACGTGTTGTTGCATTGTTGGTAATGACAGCTATAATTCAGGCTTAGAAGCTGAGGTAACCCGCCTCCAAGGGGAGAATAGCCGCGTGACCGCAGAGTGTGGTCACCTGAAGGAGGACAACGAGAAACTGGCGTGCACCCGGTCTCAACTCCAAGACCACACCACCAAAATGAAGGAGGAACTGAAGAGTAAGTATTCCAGGCCACCGTTCTCATTCTGGTGCCCGCCTTGACTTGTCGTGCTTTTACATTTGATGTCTTATACGGTGTGTAGTTTTAAAAGCCAATGCCAAGAGGCATCTAGAAGCTGTGATGAAAGAGCGTGACGGCTGGAAAGCACAGTGCCTCGAGGCCACCGAGGATCGGGACACATGGAAGAACCAGTGCCAGGAAGTGGCAACTGGCATTTTGCCCATCCTCGACCTTGTCAACCCGGCGCTCACAGAGGAAGAGCCAAGGACCCCCAGCTCAGACTGGTCGAGAGATGCAGACAAGCATGGGGATGGTTCTAGGAGTTCATTAAGGAGGCGGGTGAGTATACGGGCGCCCATGTGCTAAGCATGGTGCGTGCCCACTACCCTCTGATCGATCTCAAGCGCCTAGAGGCTGGATACCCGAAGGAAGTAGACCCAGACAAGGCGGAGGAGCTTCAGGTGGCCTAGCTGGATCTGTCGTCAAAGATAATTGGCGACATTAATCTGTGTGGAGGTGGGATAGCACCTGTACAGGGTATGCCATCGACAAGTCAGCTGGAAACGCCATCTGTTGCTAGCCAACCGATGAAGCCTGCGGTCTCGACCAACCAGGTATCAGCGGGGCCATCCCCTTCAGCTCAGCTAGCACAAGAGTCCCCGAGACTCGAGTAGAATATCGGAAGCAGCGAGCAGTAGGTGCCGCGCGCCCCGACCAGCCAATGTAATAGGCTTAGAGCTGTAGAAGGAGGACATAGTTATGTTATTGTAAACTTGGGCCTCTTCAGGCAAGCTTGTAATAACGTAACTGTATATCATTATAAGCTTGTTTGCTTTGTATAAAGCGTATTTAAGCTTGAAACTTATGTTGGTGGAACTAAGTGAGAACATAATAACGTTCTGTTTAGTTGTACCATTTTACCCGACACATCATCCTGAAAAGTTTGTGCGGCCCTAGTTTGCCATGTGGTTGGAGTGTGAGGTGCGTGACCTGTGCACACGCAGACGCGGACAAGTCAAACCAAGGGGGACCTGCCGATCACCCGCAACGTAGAGAGCAGATCCCATGCACGTGTTGGGAGGAACCGGAGACAGGTCCTGCTACGAAAACCATAGAAGGAGTGGTGGTCGGCTTTTACTAGCTAAGTTAGAATAACCATAAAAGTCGAAGTGACACATTAGAGTGGTCGGAGAAATAATAATAGCTTTATTGAAGTAAATCGAAAATACAAAAGGGGGTACATATCTCAGTAGTTAAGCATAGAAACGTCTAAGCTTGTCGATGTGCCGTGAGTTTGGTACGTCCGTACCGTCTAGGTGAGCTAACCTATAAGACGTTGGTCGTGTGACCTCCTTGATCATGAAGGGCCCCTCCCATGGGGTTGCGAGTTTATGGACACCAGCCTGGTTCATCTTCCACTTCAGGACCAGGTCCCCGACCACAAAAAACCGCTCTTTAACGTTCTTGTTGTAATACCTGCGCAAAACAGCAAGGTATTTGGCCGTACGTACACAAGAATCGAGCCGCTTCTCTTCTGCGCTATTCACTTCTAGCTCCCGTACTTCATTGGCCTTGCCTTCGTCGAAGTTCTCTACCCGTGCTGATCTGAAAGCTATATCTGCAGGGAGGACCGCCTCAGCACCGTAAACCATAAAGTATGACGAGACGCCGGTGTTACGGCTAGGCTGAGTTCTGAGTCCCTAGACCACGGCTGGTAACTCTTTGAGCCATCTTCCGGGAGCCTTGTCATTTTCTCTATACACCCTCTTCTTCAACGCGTCCAAGATCATGCCATTTGCCCGCTCGACCTGTCCATTAGCTCTAGGGTGCACCACCGAGACGTATTTTACTACTATGCTCCTTTCATCGTAGAAGTCCCAAAAAGCGTTCCCGGTGAACTGAGTACCCAGATCGGTGATGATGCTGTTCGGTATGCCGAAACGATGGATGACCTGGTCGAGGAACGTGACAGCCTTTTCTGAGGATGCCTATACCAAAGGCATGTATTCTATCCACTTAGAAAATTTGTCGATCAGCACAAAGACGCATGTAAATTTCCCTGGAGCCGGTTTGAAGGGCCCGATCATATCCAGTCCCTAGCATGCGAAGGGCCAGGAGGCTGGTATTGTCTGGATCTCATGTGCTGGTACTTGGATTCTCTTGGCGAAGAACTGACAACCCTCATAGTGGCGGACTAGCCTCTCTACGTCGGATACTGCTGACGGCCAATAGAAATCTACTCGGAAAGCCTTGCCGACCAGCGTTCTTGAGGCTGCGTGGTTGCCGCAGGAGCCAGAGTGGATTTGGTCCAGGAGATGTTCGCCATCCTCCTAGGTTATGCACTTCATCAAGATTTCCTCTTTTGCGTTCTTGCGCCATAGCTTGCCATCAACGAGCAGGTACTGCTTACTGCGACGCATCAAGCGCTCGTTCTCTGTCCGATCAGTGTAACCGCTATCATCTGTTAGGTACTTGATGAAAGGTATTCTCCAGTCAGGCTCATGAGTGGTCGGAGGGGGCTCGACGGTGCTTGACGCCGAAACCGTAGCCAGCAATTGCTGGTCTAGAGGCTTGTCTGCCGTGGAATCTTTCTCTTCGATGGACGGCGTGAGCAGGTCTTGGACGAATATGCCATGTGGGATTTTTGCTCGGGATGATCCTAACTTTGACAGTGCATCCGCTGCTTGATTCTTGTCCTAGACCACGTGTATGTACTCGATGTCATAGAACCTGCCTTCCAGCTTTCTGATCAAATTGCAGTATGCTTCCATCTTTTCGCTGGTTGTGCCCCAGTCCTTGTTGAGTTGGTTGATGACCAGAGCAGAGTCTCCATAGACGTAGAGACGTTTAACGCCAAGCTCAACCGCAATGCGCAAACCATGTAGGCATGCTTCGTACTCGGCGGCATTATTAGATGCTGGGAAATAAATCCTGAGGACGTACCGGAGCTGCTCCTTGGATGGTGATATAAAAAGGACTCCTGCTCCCGCACCGTTAATGTTGAGAGAGCCGTCAAAATACATCGTCCAATATTCGTCGCATCCGGGAGAGGCAGGCGTGCTTAAGTCTGTCCACTCGACAATGAAATCGACAAGTGCCTGAGACTTGATTGTAGTGCGGCTTGCAAATTCCAAGGAAAAGGGGCATAGCTCCATTACCCATTTGACGATGCACCCGTTCGCATCCCTGTTGCTAATGATGTCTCGCAGAGGGTACTCAGTCACGACCACCACACGATATCCGTCAAAGTAGTGTTTCAACTTTCGGGATGTTATCAGTATGGCGTAGATCAACTTCTGAATCTATGGGTACCTGGTCTTGGACTCGTTGAGTACCTCACTAATGAAATAGATTGGCCGCTGTACCTTGTAGACGTGGCCGGGCTCATCTCGCTCGACCACCATGGTCATGGAGACCACTCGATTGGTAGCCGCAATGTATAGTAGGAGTGTTTCGTCTTCTCTTGGAGCAGTGAGTACCGGAGGTGACGTAAGGTATTGTTTCAGCTGTGTGAAGGCAACGTCTGCTTCCTCCGACCACTCAAACTTTTCGGACGCTTTGAGTAGTTTAAAGAACGGTAATCCTTTTTCGCCTAATCTTGATATGAAATGGCTGAGGGCGGCCATACATCCGGTAAGCTTCTGAACATCCTTCACCTTTTTGGGCGGCTTCATGTCCAAAACAGCTTTGACCTTTTCCGGGTTAGGGCGTATGCCGTCATGACTGACGACGTTGCCGAGGAGTATGCCAGAAGGAACACCAAAGATGCACTTCTTTAGGTTTAACTTCCACTAGAATGTGTTAAGGGCTGCAAAAGTGCATCTCAGGTTGTCAACAAGGGTATGAGCTTCCTTGGTTTTGACAACTATATCATCAACGTAAGCCTCGACGAGGTCATCTTTTATCTCGTCTTTGAGGCAAGCTTGTATAGCGCGTTGGTAGGTAGCCCCGGCGTTCTTGAGCCTGAACGACATGGTCGTGTAGCAGTAGGCGCCGAAGGGCGTGATAAAAGATGTCTTGATCTGGTCATCCTTTTTGAGAGCGATCTGGTGATAACTAGAGTAGCAATCGAGAAAAGAAAGGAGCTCGCAACCGGCGGTTGAATCTACGACCTCGTCTATGCGAGGCAAGCCGTAGGGGTCTTTAGGGCAGTGTTTGTTGAGATTAGTGTAATCAACGCACATTCTTCATTCATTATTCTTTTTGCGTACAAGAACCGGGTTGGCTAACCACTCCGGATGATACACTTCTTTGATAAATCCGGCTGCCAAAAGCCGTGTAACTTCTACCCTAATCGCCTCCTTTTTGTCGCGAGCGAACCGTCGTAGCTTCTGCTTGGTAGGTTTGGCCTTGCCGTTGACATTCAAGGAGTGCTCAATCTAGTTCTGAGGTACACCGGGCATGTTAGTAGGTTTCCATGCGAACACATCCACGTTGCTCCTCAAGAACCTGACGAGCGCGTCTTCCTATTTGGGATCCAGGTTGGCCCCGATAAAGGCCGTCTTGCTGGGATCACCGTCGACCAGCTGGATCACATTGTGCTCCTTGGACTTGATGTTCTTGCGTGGAGCCTCGAGCTCTGGGATCTCCTGGTGGTCGATCGAGGTCTTCTTGGCGTTGAGCACGGTCTCGGCCATGCGAATAGAGAGGTCGTGAGCCTCTGCTATTTTGAAACTGTCATCTTCGCAGGTATAAGCTGCGTACACGTTGCCTCGGAGGGTTAGAACTCCTTTCTCGGTAGGCATCTTGAGCACCAGATACCTGTAATGAGGTATGGCCATGAACTTGGTGAGCGACGGTCGACCAAGAATAGCATGGTAGGTGCCGTCGAAGTCGGCGACCACGAAGTTGACGTAGTCGGTGCGGAAGTGATCCGGGGTCCCAAACTGCACTGGTAGCGTGATCTGCCCGAGAGGTGTAGAGCTCTGTCCGGGGAGAACACCCCAGAACTGTGCCTCGTATGGCTTGAGGTCCGCCTGAGCTATCTTCAGGGCGGGCAGACTGTTCTTGAACAGTATATCAATGGAGCTGCCGCCGTCGATCAGTACTCTGTCGAACTGAACTTTGTTGATACAAGGATCGAGGACCAGGGGAAAACGCCCTGGCTCAGGTATTGCGGCCCATTGGTCCTTTCTGCTGAAGGAGATTTCGCGGTGAGACCACGGAGGGAGCCGCGGATCGGTGAGGAGATTGTCGGTGTTGGCCACGTTCAAGCAAGCGCGGGCGAGCAGCTTGCGTTCTCGTTTGGTCTCGATGGACACTTTGCCTCTGATGATGGTGTGCACGCGATCGGTTGGCTTGACGTACTTGTGACGGGGGTCTGCATCATCGTCGTCGTTATCCTCGTTGCGTTGTTCCCCTGTGTCGTTAGGCTTGTCGGACGTATCCGGAGCTTGTTGACGTGTGTAGATAGACTTGAGGACGCGGCAATTCTCCATGGTATGGTTCGACTTAGGATGGAGCTGGCAGGGCCCCTTCAATGCCTTGGCGTAGTCGTCTTCATAGTTACGACGTCCGCCACCCTTTTTAACGGTGTTGACCTCGCCGTCGTCTTCCCGAGCACGCTTGCTCCTGTAATCGTCACGGCGGTTACGCCGCTGATTACGTTGGTCACGGTGGTCGCGGGAGTCGTTGCGCTGGTTGCGGCGGTCAAAATTGTCGTTCCGACCACGGTTGCCGCGGTAGTCGTCACGGTGTGGGGGGTGGTTGGAGCGCGGAACCCTTGCTGCTTCTTCAATAATTATCTTTTTAGCATCGTCGGCGTCCGCGTATTTCTTAGCGGTGGCTAGGAGCGCTGTGACCGAATCAGGTCTTTTGCAGAGGAGCTTGTCCCTTAGGGCATCGTGGAAGCGGAGGCCAGTGATGAAAGCCTCGATTGCCTCGTTGTTGGAGATTGATGGGACCTTGATGCGCATCTCCGAGAAACGCCGGACGTACTCGCGCAGTGGCTCATCTTTTCGATCTCGAATACGTTGCAGATCGTATTTGTTGCCTGGTTGTTCACAAGTAGCAATGAAGTTGTCGATGAAGGCTTGCTTGAGCTCCTACCAAGAGTCGAAATAGTTCACCGGCAAGCTGACCAGCCATTGGTGACCCGCATGGCCAACAGCGACTGGGAAATAGTTGGACATGACGTGCTCGTCTGCCATGGCTGATCTGCACGCAGTCTCGTAAAGCATGACCCATAATTCGGGGTTTTCCTTGCCGTCGTACTTCTGAAGCTTCTCGAGCTTGAAATTCTTGGGCCATATGACTTGGCGAAGGTGTGGAGTAAACTGCTTCAAACCCGGCGGGCCGTGGGCAGTGTCATATTCCATACAGTGATAACTTTCGTGGGACGCTCGATGGTCGGCTCTCTGGTTGATGCGAGCACGCAGATCACGTCCACCGAGGTAATGGCGGAGATCGTTATTGCCATCACGGCGATCTCGATTGCCATCTGGATTAGCCCTGCGACCGTGGTTATCACGGTGATTGTCGCGGTTGTCCCAGCGGCGGTTGTCGTCCTGGCCACCATCATGGCCACCGTTTCCTCCTTGACGGTTGTCTGATGGGTCGTTGTTGTGCGAGCCACGTTGGTTGGGCGGCTGTGAGCGACTTGGGTGCTGGCGGCTGTGGCTTGACTCGACCGAGACGGATGGAGCCCGAGCTTGGTTTACAATCTCCGCGGTCTGGGCCATAGCAGCCGTCAGATAGGCTTGTATTTCATCGCGAACTCTTGGGTTTCCGGGGTGTTGGGTAGCCGTTGCATTGTTGCCATGGCGACGGCTACATTGGCACTTGGAGTTCTGAAGACCTGTTTGTCCCCCACCCTATCGAAAGCATCGTTGAGGTCACGTGGCTGGACCCTTATGCGTCGTGCCTCCTAGTCTGCTTCGGCTTCGATTTGTCAGCGATTAAACCGGTCAATATTGCGTGCTTCGCGTGCAGTCCTTTCTTGTTCTATTTCGCCAACTGCTGGCAGTTCGTCATTGCTGACAACATGGATCAAATCCCCTCGTCTTGGCGGGAAAGACAGGAATTGTGAGAACCCCGAGGCGTGGTCTGGGATATCCAGATCGTACTTGATGCCTTCATCTTCGTGATGCTGAAGCTCGATGTGGACAGATGTAATAGATGCGGTGCTAGACGAGGAGCTGGGGTCGCCCTCTTGGACTGTGTGAACGGATCCTTCTTGATAATCTTCAATCTGGATCATGTTGACAAAGTTGCGCGGCTTCGGCTGAGGTCGGTGCATAAGACACAGATCCAAGCGGCGTTGCAGGTCGTAGGCGTAGCTGGAGGCAGCGTTTTGTAGGCCGTAGGGCTAGACCTGGTAGTTCTCCGTCGAGGCTTCGTACTCGGAGAGCCGGAGACCCGTCGCGAAGGCTGGCCGGCGATGAGCAGAGCGCCCTTGAGGAGTAGATGTGACCACGAGATCTGTACCAAGTCATGCAGGACGACTGGTCCGAGCTGGTCGGGTAGACCTGTTGTGGGGAGCGGTTACCTGCTCATTAGGCTGACTTTGAATCGTACTTACCAGAGCCAGGGTTTCAGCGAGCTTGGTGCCGACCCGATCGATGGAGTCGAGCAGGTCGGTGTTGTCGATCCGCCTCCCTTTGTAGCGGGGAAGCGGATGACAAGTTGTCGGCGTGGCTGAAGGTGATGCAGGCGTGGTCGGAGCCAGACGTACCATGGTTGGAGCCAGATCCATCGTGGTCGGAGCCGCATCCATCGTGGTCGGAGCCGTGTCCATCATGGTCGGAGCCGTATCCACCGTGGTCGGAGCCGTGTCCACCGTGGTCGGAACCGTATCCACCATGGTCGGAGCCGTAGCCGATGTAGGTGAAGCAGTGGTCGACGCATACTGAATCCACGCCTCCTCCGGGGTCATGGCGATGAAGTCGTCGGAGCCGGTGGTCCAGGTGATCTGGCCAACGGTGAACGTGAGGCCGTTCGGCGTAGCCATGGAGCCGGAGATGATGACCGTCTTGTTTGCTTTGGAAGCAGTATGCACACCCCCTACCTGGCGCGCCACTGTCGATGAAATATGGTCGACAGTCTACCCAGAGGTATACCTAAGGTAGTAGATTGTCGGCAGACAGATGCGCAAGCCACAAACAAGACGGTGACGCAAGACAGACACAAGGTTTTATCCAGGTTCGGCCGCCAAGAAGGCGTAATACCTACGTCCTGCGTCTGATTTGTATTGTTGTATGTCAATGAGAGATGTTTTTTAGAGGGGTCCCCTGCCCGCCTTATATAGTTCGGGGGGCAGGGTTATAGATCTGGAAACTAATCCTAGCCAGTTACAATTGCCATATGTGGCCGGATAAGGATTCCTATTCTAACCGACCAGGATCTTGATTGATCGCCAAATCCGCCTTGACTCCTTGCGCGGGACTCCGATCAGGTTAACCGGGCCGCACGTCGTCTTTTGGTGGACCGAACCCATCGATCTGGGCCGGCCCAAGCTTAGCCATAAGGGTATAGGGGTTAATACCCCCACACACTCCTAGCAGTGTTTTCTCCTATGTGTGTGCGCACGGGACGGTGATGGGGTGGTGGAGCTAGCGGTGCAGATGCGAGAGGGTCCAAGGGTGGTCGGCCATGCCGAGACGCGGCGATGACAATGGTGGCGCCCACATCATGGCACGGTGATAGAGCTTTAGAGTCCAACATAGCCTAGGTGGCCCACATACGTCCGCGCGAGATCAAGGGTAGAGATGGCAACGGGTACCCGAAACCCGACGGGTTATTACTATATTAGGGCAAAGGATATGGGTCAATTTTTCTACCCATGGATTTATTAATTTCTAAAAAGCTAGACCCAGCGGGTTGATGGGCGTCTAGCAGTGTAGAACCCAAACCCGCAAACCCTTTTTCTTAAACCTGTAAACTTATACCTTAGACCATCATAAACATTTGTGAAAGATTAATTAAAAAAAGAACTAAGAAAGAGGTGGCTGATCTATTCCATGGGATGCTGCTGCAATTTCATGGGCCTAGATACCATTGTGGCCCACTTAGGTGGGCAGCCGTCAACGGATAGAAACAAGACCAGCACACAACAGTGCTTGATTTGTCCCAAATCGTGAAGGCAAAGAAATCACAGGGGTATCAAGCTCTATATAAAGGAAAGCCAGGGGTATAAGCCACCTCCAAGAGGATCGCCAGCATCTAATCTGTTGGGCGAAAAAAAATTCCCAACAAATTGTTTGAAGTTAGCTTTGAATTATTTAATTAAAATAATTAATAATTAATTAATATAATATAAATGTGAATTAAATGTTTTCATAGTCGGGTATATTTTGCATGTCAGTTTGATACTCAATGTGAATAAGTGTTTGGTCAATGGGATATGTCAGATTAAAAATATGATAATGCTTCCTATATGGCGTCTGTCCACTGTCTGTATGAACGTGTCTTTATGGGTCTGCGCAGCGACCCAACAGGCAATCGGCCTACTCCCCCATCTCCGCGACTCGCGGTGTTCACTGTGTCGTCTGCCCCTCCACCTCCAGTCACGGCGTCCACTCGTGCTTGTGCGGCGCGAAATCTAGGCCACCACAGATCTCCTCCCATCCAAGCTTCCTACTCCAACCCCACCCGCCCTCTACGTCATCATCGTTGTCGCTTCCTACCCCATCCTCATCATCGTCGTCTCCATCCGCCTGCCGCGGCCACCTCCACTACACCATGGGTGCCTCCATCCCGCCTATCGCGGCCGCTCCATTGCGCTAGTTCACCACGCCACCTGCTTGAACTCGTCCCAACCGCAGCAGGTGCCTCCATCCGTCTGCCGTGGCAAGCAGTAAGGAGATGTTGCGCTTTAGCGTATGTCCGAGTGTTTCAGATGTTTCATAGGTGTGTTGCAAGTATTTCATATGGATGTTGCAAAAGTATATTCAGATGTTGCATTTGTTGCAATGGCTATACACGTTGTTGCAAGTGTCTGTTCAAAATGTTTTATCTGTTTTAGACATATGTTGCAAGTGTTTTATTTGGATGTTGCATATGTTGCGAGTGTATGTTTAAAATATTTTTGTTGTTTTAGACGTATGTTGTAGCAAGTGTTTCATGAAGCAGTGTTTCATGTTGCAAGTGTTTCATGAAGCGACTCTTGGATGGGACGGCCAGAGTGATGCGGCGCACATCCACAGGCGAGGCGCGTGGCTTCCTGTGTTTGCGCGCAAGACAGAGCAGGTGCTGACGGTCCCTGCGTGTGCGCGGGAAACAGAGCAGATGTGGGTAGTCCCAGTGTGAGCGCACAACGAAGTAGGAGTGGGTGAGTCATCTAGGAGGCGTGGGCAGTCCCCGTGTGCGAGCGTGAAACATAGCAGGCGTGGGCGGTCCCGTGTGCGTGCGGAAAACAGAGCATGCGAATCTAGGCGCGCGGTGTGAGCGAAATGGAGCAAGGGCTAGCTCTACCATTAAGAATATTCAAATGATTTGAGGGTGTTTGATTTCAAGGTTGGTTAGGGGGCATGGGTGACTCGGGTGTCTCGAGTGGGCATGAGTTTGGGCATAAAAAATATATCCGTGATAAGTCGAGGGTTTTTTTAGTGGGTTGATTTTATGTTCACGGGCATGCGTTTGGGTTGGCAAAACTCATTGGATTTGTGCCCGTTGCCATCTCTAGTCGAGGGCTTCTTGTGGATTTTTTTAACCTTGAGACTGATGGGGCAGATCATTTGCTTGGTCAGGTATGTTTTTTCTGGCAACTTGTTTTTTTCTAGGAACATTTTTATTATTATACCTAAAAATTGATCAAAGCCTTTATCGCTGAATTCGTTTGTCGATTTGAACTCTAACAGCATGATGTCGACTTGCTATTTGCTCATTGGACAATCCTTATACAATGGTGTTTTGTCATCTTGTCTTATTTTCTCTAGCTTTCTTAGGTGTCTTTCACTAAGACACCCGCTCTCTACGTTACGTACGAGCTGAGAAATACCATCGTTATCATCGGTGTCGTCAGCTAGCGTGTTCCTAAACACATCATTAACTGTGGCCATAGGTTCCGTGTTGACACCGGGTCCTTGTCAGCATCATGGAGGGCTACGTCAGACATGGCCACATCATCATCGTTTTCCTGCGGAACATTCACACCAACCACGCCATGCATAGTCCATATCGTATAATTTGGCATGAACCCCCTGGTAATCAAGTGTGATCATATAGACTTAGTTTGATCCCATTTCCTTTTATTCATGCAATCTTTACATAGGCAAAAGACATGGTTCCCATTCCCAGCATGGGCTTTGGCATCGATGAGAAACTTGTCGACGCCAAGCATGTACCGCTTGTCCGTTCGTGACATTTCCATCCACTCGCGATCCATCTCTGCACAAAATATTATTGAGACAGTAATTACAGAGAAATTAATAAGAAATCGAGCTTCATGAACAACAATTGTTGCTTGAAAACTATAATTTATTCTACACTTATTTAATTTAGTCACCCCATTTTTGGAAAACATTATTATAAACTAATTATTGGAAAATTGAAATTGGTAGCCTCGGCCATATATAAATTGAAAATCGTAGCCCCATGAAAAAATAATTATTGCACAATAATGAAGAACAATTATTCTACTCCATGCCATATAAAAATAGAGACATTAATTTAAAGTGTTGACACCGGGTCCTCGTCAGCATCGTGGAGGGCTACCACATCATCATCGTTTTACTGCGGAACATTCACATCAACCTCGCCATGCATAGTCCATATCGTATAGTTTGGCATGAACCCCTGGTAATCAAGTGCGATCATATAGACTTAGTTTGATCCTATTTCCTTTGATTCATGCAATCTTTACATGGGCAAAAGATATGGTTTCCATTCCCAGCATGGGCTTTGGCATCGGTGAGAAACTTGTCGACGCCAAGAATGTACCGCTTGTCCATTCGTGATATTTCCATCCACTCGCGATCCATCTCTGCACAAAATATTATTGAGACAGTAATTACAGAGAAATTAATAAGAAATCGAGCTTCATGAACAACAATTGTTGCTCGAAAACTATAATTTATTCTACACTTATTTAATTTAGTCACCTTATTTTTGAAAAACATTATTGTACACTAATTATTGAAAAATTAAAATTGGTAGCCTCGGCCATATATAAATTGAAAATCATAGCCCCATGAAAAAATAATTATTGCACAATGATGAAGAACAATTATTCTACTCCATGCCACATAAAAATAGAGACACTAATTTAAAAAACACTAAAATTGGAGACATGATCATAAACAACAATATAGCTCCAAACAATGTGTTGGTAGGTGGCACATGGATTAATTTGCTTACCAAAATTATAAAAGAATCTACTATACCCCTATCAAGAACTAATTATAGCATCACATACTAACAATGATCTTGACCACCACGTAATTAATTAGCTAGGAATTTAAATGTGTTCAAAGACATCAACCTTTTGGATAATGGATTCATCATAATTTGCTTGGAAGCCTTGCACAAAGTCCAATTGGAAAAGTGCTCCCTAGAATATAGAAAGAATTAGAATGAGAATCAAGCAATGTAGCCATCAAAATAATGCTAATTAAGCAACAAAATTAAAGGAGTGAATGCTTGTTACTAACTTTAAAGCAAGAAGATCAAGCCATTCTTCCAAATCCAAGAGCTAGCTTCATGGTGAAGAGCACCCGCAACAATGGAGGGAGGGGCCCAAACGCGCGCCTCTGTGCTCGGGATTCCAGAGAGGAGGAAGGAGAGGACGGCGTCAGCTTTTTGTACAGTCATTTTATCACCGTCGGTTCTTAGCTAGAACCGATAATATTTTCACATAATCACTGTCGGTTTTTTGCTAGAGTCGGCAGTGATTAGTGGCTGTCAACTCACTGCCGGCACAAAGCCACGAACCGGCAGTGATGTGGACCTTCACTGCCGGTTTTGGCCCGCTCCCAATCATTTTCTGATTTTCAAGCTCAGAACCGGTAGTGAAGGTATATCACTGCCGGTTCACCCAAATCCGACAGTAATGAGGCCGGCAGTGATGTCCGAATCTGTAGTAGGAGCTCAAGAATGGCAGGTGATGGTGGAACACAACGATAGTGAAGGAGCTCCGAGCGACCATCAATGGTGCTAGCGGCAACGACAACGATGTACCCTTGCATGGTCCTCCACCCCAGAGACCGTGCCCGATGTAGAGGAGGTGTTGGGGGACCGATGTAGAGGAGGTGTTGGGGGACCCAACAGCGCAGCTTACAAGGGCCGTGGCGGTGGGGTTTGCCGGGAACGGCAGTGCATGGCCGATGGTCATGAGCCTAGTGGCCACGACCATGGGTATGGCATCCATGCGCAAAGATAGACGAGTCGGGGCGCGGCTTTGGAGGCGCATGCACGGGCAATCGAGGTAGGGCACCATGGGTGCGTGGAGAATGCGCGGGTGTGGCATCACGTGCATGGTGGTGACCAGGCCGACACTACATGGCTGCCGCCCTGTGCTTTGCTCATTGCACGCCACCGTGGCGCCAGACATGACTATATGCTCTCACGTCAGTTGCCACGTAGGCAGCAGAGTCCTATATGGTTTGCTTTGGATGGCGGTTAGAACATAGATAAAGTTCATGGACTCAGACAAGAAAAAAAAATCATTAACCTAGATGGGTAGTGGGGAAAAGTTTAAGGACCTATGGTGCAATTCACTCAATATTGTATATCTCTACGTCTATACCTAATATATCGTCTTATTTACATTTCAAAATATGATCTCTGCGCGTTCCATGACACATGTAATTCGGACTCACGATCTGTGCTGACATGAGATGGTATGGAATACGATTCCATGATGTGTATATTGAGTTCTATTGCAGCGTATGGACGTTTGCTAGTATAATAATAATAAATTGTGATGTAGAGATCTTTCGTGAAGGTACAAACCTCTTATGAATTCGAGAAAAAAATAGAAACATCCGTGAGAGGGCAAGGATTAATTAGCCTCTATGTAGGCTGACAAAAAGACAAACAAATGAACAACTTTTGGCTGTCGCCATATATCTCTTAGAAATAAAGGCACTTTCGTCTCACCGTCACTGCATAAACATGCATACCTACAAGTAACTTGTAGTGTACCAAACAACTGGCAGGTTCTGGCACTGTGCTAGACAGCTGGTCCTTCGGCCGATGGCCTGGTGCATGCAGATGCAGGCATGCAGCCGATACATACTTGTGTAGTGTGAGAAACAGAAGAAAAGAACACCGAATAGTTCAAAAGCAAAGAGATTAGTTTCAGGCTTTGAAGCCTTTCTGAGAGCCTTGCCAAATATGTCTGCTCTGCCTCCAGCTTATCTTAACGGCACTACATTTAATTACTTTCCCTCTTTGCATTTGTAAAAGGGACAGCTTTTTCCTCCTTTCATTTGGTTTCATGCTCACGTGTTACATCGCCCTCGCTTGCTATTTCTTGTTGAAATTGTCCTTGGGTCTGTTCATTTTGAATCATTTCCCCATATCCCCGTTCTCCAATCCTATCCATGGTCCATCGCGACAGTAGACACCAGACACCATTTCTTGCGTGAACCATAGTTGATGTCATCTGTCTTCCATGACTCAGCCTCCCGATCCCAAGAGAAGATCCCTACCTCTCCCTGACTGGAGATCCGGCCTGCCAGAGGATCTCCTAGAGTCCACCGGGAAGCATCTCGCGTCAGGACACGATGCGGCGTCCTTCCGATCCGCTTGCTCCCCATGGCGCGCCGCCGTACCATTCGCGACCTTCGGACCGCTCCTCCTGCTCCCGTTCGACCCCGACTCAGACCACGTCGGCTTCTGCTGCGTCTCGGAGAAGAAGGTCTTCTCCAAGACGCTGCCCGACGTGCGCGGCAAGGTGCCGTGCGGCTCGTCGTGTGGGTGGCTGGTGCTCATGGACGAGACGGCGCCCGTGACGCTGCTGAATCCATTCGCCGGTGCCCGTGCCCCCCGCGTTGAGCTCCCGCCAGCAGGCGAACACGTCGCGGCGGCGTCCTCATCGGAACCGTGTCTAAGGTCCACGGCCGGTGGGTCATCCATTCCACCAACGGCTACGGGGGCAACGCAGATGCCGCAGGCAGAGCCATCAAGCTAGAAGACATGAGGGACGTGTTCTTCCATGAGATCGTGCTCTCCGCGCCGCCTGACGCCGCCGTCCGCGAGTGCATGGCCATGGCCATGCTTGGTTGCTCTACGGAGGTCGCGTTCTGCCGGGTTGGCGTCGATAGCGCATGGACGCTGCTCGACACCAAACTTGAGTTCTCCGTGGTGTTCATCGTCCACTGCCAAGACAAGTTCTTGGCAATCGACTGCACTGGAGAAATCTCCGTCTGCAGCAGCAATGCCGCCGACACAACTCCAACCGCGACGCTGCTGCCATCGCTGTCGCCACCTGTGGGGCTCTGCCACCACAGCTACCTAGAATCAAAAGGTGAGCTACACATTGTGGGTGCCATGGTGAGCACGTTCCACGAGACACAGAGCTTCACCTACAGCAGCACGATCTACAAGTGCAACCTCCATGACCGTACGCCTGAGTGGTCCAGGGTGAAGGACATCGGTGATCAGACATTGTTCATGTCTAAACATTTCAACGAAAGCTTTAGTGGAACAAGTGTATCCAAGTACAAGGAGAACAAAGTCTACATGTCTGAACCCTTATATGGGGATCCATACGACTTGGTCCATCATTTGGAGATCGTTGATATTGCTACCGGCACATCCGAAGTGAAGCCCGTCCACGAGAAGATGCAGGGTTCCGAGGCTCTAGGTTGGATTCGACCCAATCTCTGGAAGGGAGGTACGTTGATGTTTTTCAAAGGTTTATTACTTGAAATACACATATTAGGGCAAGCGGTTGGGATGTTTTTAGCTTCTGCACACAAGCACTGGCTATGAAAAGAATTTGATATATGCCACATTTGGTTATTGCTATTAGTTCGTGAACTAAGTTGGTTGAAATAAAACCTTAACCGATGTACATTATAAGTACGAATGCAGCCAATTCTCTCCTTTTATATTCACTTTTGGCGCGTAATTTATTTCCCGCGCTACAAACAATTGATGGCATTGTAGATCAAGACCAATGCTAGTGTGTCTATGGGCAACAGTGAAGTTGTGACAGGGCGTGTCCAAGCATAAATTCCAGTCATATAGCTAGGTTCTCTCTAAATTCTTATAATCTATTAAACCTTATATATAATAGATTCTAGTTTTGAACAACTTGTTTTTTTTCTGGTTGTACGAATACTAAAAGGATAGGCACTATATACATATCCGATAATCCCATATCACCGTTTTTTGGTTAAGGGCATAGTTCGTCATCTTGGCGACTAGCCATATATCTTACTAAGCCTGCATTATAGTAATTGTCCAAGTAGAATCATCTTATTAACTATATGCTGTAGCTCATTGTATGGGAACAAGGAGTTCAATCTGATTCCTCTTCATAATTTCAGGTGGGTTTTCAAAGCACACGGAAAAATCACAGACAGAAGCAACTTCTAATGTGACAGGCTCGCCTGAACCTGCAGGAGCAGAAATCAAGTCTGGTGTTGTTCAGTCCAAGAGTACTTGAGACACAGATTCCTGTCCTTGCCCTAGCGATCAACAATCACTGAGCTCAGATGTGAGTGTCAGCATATCTTTTATTTCATGGAGTGACAGACTCTGTAGGTTTAATTATCTGTTTCTTGAAATGAGCCTAACTTTTCCCATCTCAAGGGAAAAAGAAAAGGAAACGATAATTTTTAGATAAACATGAACTCGTGGGATGTCGAAAGATCCTGTTCATGAATATGTTTGTCCCCAAAACAACAGTAGTCATCCATTATTTTTTTAGATTAAGGAAAAAAAGTATATCGGCCTCCAACATCCAACTCGTGAATGAATATAACCATGCAATACAAATCTTAGCACAATACTCCACTAAGAGGCGACAAAATCAAAAGAAAAAAAAACTTAATCTTCAACCCTCTTGTGGTGTCTCCACTGCTTTCCAAAGATCTCTAACACCAAAACTTCCAGTACGCGACAACCCTCCTTCATTTGCAGCCCCTCTTCCTCTTAGATAACTGAGACCAAAGCCTGATCTAGTATGTCCCTCTGAAAATCACCTGTGAGAAAGAGTTAGTTGTTGTTCTGCTAAAGACAATATCATTTCTAAACAACCACACAGCCCAGCACATCGCCACTACACCAACTGTTACTTGGTTTCTTAGCCTTGGAGCAAAGCTCCTTAGCCGCGATCCAAACAGATGGACTGTATCTGTAGGCGGCTGAAAATTAAAAGTTATAAACAACAAATTCCACACACCCTTTGATATGTGACACTCAAAAAAAGAGGTGTTGGATTGTTTCCTCCTTGCCACAAAAGCTGCATTTAGTTTCCCCTTTCCAACCCCTCTTTAACAAATTGTCTTTTGTCAAAACTACATACCCTCTTTAAATACCAAAGAAAGATCTTTATTTTTAAGCGTAACTTAGTCTTCCAAAACAAGTTCTTGCCTGAATTCTATCCCTTTCCATGATATCTTTGTACAAAGATTGAGTCGAAAAGCGCCACTTTTATTTAACTACCAAGCAAACACATCCTCATTCTCATTCAGAATAGTTGGCAACACTAGAGATACTAGGTTGATCCAGTATTTTAACTTATCCCCCAACATAGCACTCCTAAACGAAATGTTTAGAGGCGTTGTACTTAACACACTAGCCACCATAACGTTCTTCCTTCTTATATAGAATCTGGTCTTTTAATCTTAAGGGTTCTTGTCCTATCCAAACATCTTTCCCAAGATCTAGTTTGGTTCCCATTATTGACTTTGAATTTTCCCTTTTCGAGAAACAAATCTTTAGCATCCCTGCCCAGAAGTGAGAGTCCCCTGGTTGTTTCACCACTTGAGATAAGCATTTGTTCTTTAAATACTTATTTCTCAGAACCTCTTGCCAAAGGTCATCCTCGTTCAAAAGCCTAAACAGCCACTTGCTAAGGAGACACAAATTTTGGACTTCTAGATTCAAGATGCCCACCCATACACTTTGGTTTACAAAGGATATACCGCCTAGCAAGTTTATACTTCTTATGTTCATCGCACTGCCAGAAAAATCAAGAACGATAATAATCCAACTTTTTAATTATTCCTTTAGGAATAGGCAGAAAGGACATCATAAATATTGGTAAATTGGACAAAACTGAATTAATTAACACTAGTCTACCACCTGCCGGCAAAAGTTTACCCTTCCAACTACTAAGTTTCTTTTGGAAGCATTCTTCTATATGTACCCAATCTTTCTTCATTAGCTTATGGAAATGCATAGGAATACCAAGATACTTGAAGATCAATGCACCTTCGTTACACACAAATAACTCTGTATATTCCTTATTCTTCTCCTTAGCCGAACCAAAACAAAACAACTCACTCTTATAGAAATTGATTTTCCGCCCTAATAACTTCTGGAAGGCAAACTAGTACTAGTTTTAAGTTCTTAGCTTCTTCTATATTGTTTTCCATAAGTAGTATAATGGCCCCGTTCGGCTTACCCTATATTCGGCTTGTTCAGCTTCTTTTTCAGCCGGAACAATGTTTTTCTCTCACAACATTTCAACAAGAACAGTGTTTTTTAGCCAATTTCAGCCAAATTTCAGCAAGCCGAACGGGGCTAATAGCATATTGTAAAATGGATAAACCCTCATCAACCAAATTAGGTATTAAACCCTTAGCCGACCATCACTTTTTGCCCTTGAGATAAGAGTTGCCAACATATCTACCACTATGTTGAGGATAGGCGAGAGCGGATCTCCTTGCCTAAGACCTTTTCTAGTCTGGAAATAGCACCTCATCTCATCGTTAATTTTAATCTCTACACTTCCTTGACTCACAATAGATTGAATCCATTTACACAAAAAACCTTCATTCTTAGGGTTTGCTGTAAAAAGGACCAATGTACCTTATCACAGGCTTTCTCAGAAAGAGAGAGTTAGAGCATCTCCAAGAGTTTGTTAAATTTTATTTCATGGAGTGACAGACTCTGTAGGTTTAATTATTTGTTTCTTGAAATGAGCCTAACTTTTCCCATTTCAAGGGAAAAAGAAAAGGAAACGGTAATTTTTAGATAAACATGAACTCGTGGGATGTCGAAAGATCCTGTTCATGAATATGTTTGTCCCCAAAACAACAGTAGTCATCCATTATTTTTTTAGATTAAGGAAAAAAAGTATATCGGCCTCCAACATCCAACTGGTGAATGAATATAACCATGCAATACAAGTCTTAGCACAATACTCCACTAAGAGGCGACACAATCAAAAGAAAAAAAAAACTTAATCTTCAACCCTCTTGTGGTGTCTCCACTGCTTTCCAAAGATCTCTAACACCAAAACTTCCAGTAGGCGACAACCCTCCTTCATTTGCAGCCCCTCTTCCTCTTAGATAACTGAGACCAAAGCCTGATCTAGTATGTCCCTCTGAAAATCACCTGTGAGAAAGAGTTAGTTGTTGTTCTGCTAAAGACAATATCATTTCTAAACAACCACACAGCCCAGCACATCGCCACTACACCAACTGTTACTTGGTTTCTTAGCCTTGGAGCAAAGCTCCTTAGCCGCGATCCAAACAGATGGACTGTATCTGTAGGCGGCTGAAAATTAAAAGTTATAAACAACAAATTCCACACACCCTTTGATATGTGACACTCAAAAAAAGAGGTGTTGGATTGTTTCCTCCTTGCCACAAAAGCTGCATTTAGTTTCCCCTTTCCAACCCCTCTTTAACAAATTGTCTTTTGTCAAAACTACATACCCCTCTTTAAATACCAAAGAAAGATCTTTATTTTTAAGCGTAACTTAGTCTTCCAAAACAAGTTCTTTCCTGGAATTCTATCCCTTTCCATGATATCTTTGTACAAAGATTGAGTCGAAAAGCGGCCACTTTTATTTAACTACCAAGCAAACACATCCTCATTCTCATTCAGAATAGTTGGCAACACTAGAGATACTAGGTTGATCCAGTATTTTAACTTATCCCCCAACATAGCACTCCTAAACGAAATGTTTAGAGGCGTTGTACTTAACACACTAGCCACCATAACGTTCTTCCTTCTTATATAGAATCTGGTCTTTTAATCTTAAGGGTTCTTGTCCTATCCAAACATCTTTCCCAAGATCTAGTTTGGTTCCCATTATTGACTTTGAATTTTCCCTTTTCGAGAAACAAATCTTTAGCATCCCTGCCCAGAAGTGAGAGTCCCCTGGTTGTTTCACCACTTGAGATAAGCATTTGTTCTTTAAATACTTATTTCTCAGAACCTCTTGCCAAAGGTCATCCTCGTTCAAAAGCCTAAACAGCCACTTGCTAAGGAGACACAAATTTTGGACTTCTAGATTCAAGATGCCCACCCATACACTTTGGTTTACAAAGGATATACCGCCTAGCAAGTTTATACTTCTTATGTTCATCGCACTGCCAGAAAAATCAAGAACGATAATAATCCAACTTTTTAATTATTCCTTTAGGAATAGGCAGAAAGGACATCATAAATATTGGTAAATTGGACAAAACTGAATTGATTAACACTAGTCTACCACCTGCCGGCAAAAGTTTACCCTTCCAACTACTAAGTTTCTTTTGGAAGCATTCTTCTATATGTACCCAATCTTTCTTCATTAGCTTATGGAAATGCATAGGAATACCAAGATACTTGAAGAGCAATGCACCTTCCTTACACACAAATAACTCTGTATATTCCTTATTCTTCTCCTTAGCCGAACCAAAACAAAACAAGTTACTCTTATAGAAATTGATTTTCCGCCCTAATAACTTCTAGAAGGCAAACTAGTACTAGTTTTAAGTTCTTAGCTTCTTCTATATTGTTTTCCATAAGTAGTATAATGGCCCCGTTCGGCTTACCCTATATTCGGCTTGTTCAGCTTCTTTTTCAGCCGGAACAATGTTTTTCTCTCACAACATTTCAACAAGAACAGTGTTTTTTAGCCAATTTCAGCCAAATTTCAACAAGCCGAACGGGGCTAATAGCATATTGTAAAATGGATAAACCCTCATCAACCAAATTAGGTATTAAACCCTTAGCCGACCACCACTTTTTGCCCTTGAGATAAGAGTTGCCAACATATCTACCACTATGTTGAGGATAGGCGAGAGCGGATCTCCTTGCCTAAGACCTTTTCTAGTCTGGAAATAGCACCTCATCTCATCGTTAATTTTAATCTCTACACTTCCTTGACTCACAATAGATTGAATCCATTTACACAAAAAACCTTCATTCTTAGGGTTTGCTGTAAAAAGGACCAATTTACCTTATCACGGGCTTTCTCAGAAAGAGAGAGTTAGAGTATCTCCAAGAGTTTGTTAAATTTTACTTGGCAAATCTTGTGATTTGCCAACTCCCAAAATTATATGCCAAGTAAAAAAACAATCAATCTCCAAGAGTTTGGCATTTTTGACTTGGTAAAATAAAAAAACTCGTTAACAAAACGAAGAGCCCCGCTAAGCGAACGAAGAGCCCCGCTAAACGAACGAAGAGCCCCGCTAAGAAACGAAGAGCCCCGGATGCCAAAAGATCTGTGCCACAGATATTTATTGTGCATGAGGGAAGATTTGCCAAGTTGCTATTGATGCCAACTTGTTTTGCCAAACTGTTGGAGGCTATTTTTTCTTGTTTTGCCAAAATTATATGAATGCCAAGTTGAAATAGTAAACTCTTGGAGATGCTCTTATTTCCTTGGCCTTAAAAAAAGTTTGGCTTTTACTTTCTTGGCCCTTTTATTTTTGAACTTACCAATTTTGCCCAAATGCTATCATTAGTTCATTGTATGGCCCTTCCGTTAGTTTTGGGACATACCGGTGTTAAGTCAAGCATAAAATGATGATTTTGCCCTTGAGTAAAAAATAACAGAGGCGGGTTGATCCACTAGATCCGCGTGGATCCAGCTTGCGGGGGATGGTGAGCTCCTCATCTCTTCTCTCCTTCCTCTCCTCTATGCTCGCCCTCACTTGGTTGATTCATGGCGCCCTCACTTGGTTGCTCCTCGTCTCTGTAATCAGTAACTATCACTAACTTTCTTTCAGATACTAAAATTGCGTTAGAAAGTTGCTTGATTTGACACCGACATGTTAACAGAACTACTGATGCACTTGTAGTACAGTTCATAACCTCCAACTTTATAATCATTTGCGAAGTTGGAGTCTCTTTGGCTGCAACGGCTTGAGTCCTATGAAAAGACGACACTTTACTGTTGTATGTGCTGCAGCTTCAATGCGCATAAATAGTACTGATTCATCTATTGTCTAGAGCATAATCGTACTGGTCATAGGTAACTGGTGCAAAAATTTTGTCATTGCTCACACAAATCGTCATTGCAATTTTGCTGGACGTCTTGATGACTCGTTCCTTTGGTACCTGTAGTCCTCTATGAAGTGCAACCAGGCAGTAAAATTAGTAAGTTGAGAACATTGCTATAAGTAGTCTATAAAAGTCAAAGTATAAGGAACCCCTGAAGCTAGAAGCTTACATGGGCACTCAGCAAAGCCACAAAAATACTCGGCAAACGGTTTACCGAGTGTAACACTCGGCAAACACCACTCGGCGTAGGTTTTAACGGCAAAGAGCTGTTTGCCGAGTGTCAATCGTCGGGCACTCGGCAAACCGAGTGCCACAAAAACACTCGGCAAACATTTTTTGAAAAAAATAAAAAAAAACAATCACCCTGCTCCGCCGGCCGCCACCACCGCCCATGCCACTGCCTCCACCACCGCCCATGCCGCCGCCGACACCACCACAAAGCCACCACGCCGCCACGGGGAAGGAGGGGCCACCGGGCACGCCGCCGGGGAAGGAGGGGCCACGCCGTCGGAGAAGGAGGGGCCACGCCCCCGGGGAAGGAGGATCCCCGCCGCCACGCCACCGGGGAAGGAGGGGCCGCCACGCCGCCGAGGAAGGAGGGGCCGTCGGGCGCCGGATCCCCGCTGCCACGCCGCCGGGGAAGGAGGGGGCGCCGGATCCGGGGAGGGGGCACCGGATGAGGGGGGCCGGGAGCGGAGGGGAGGGGCGGCGGCCGGAGGGGAAGAGGCCGGCCGGGAGAGGAGGGGAGGGAGGCGGCGCCGGCGTGAGGAGGGGAGGGAGGCGGCACCGGCGGGAGGAGAGGGGGCGCGCTGGGGTTCGGGAGAGAGAGGGGGCATTGGGGGCCGGGAGGAGAGGGGGCGCTGGGGTTAAGTACGATATTTTTTTGTTTGCCGAGTGTCCTAGATCGGGGCACTCGGCAAAGTTTTTTTTTATTTTTTTCTTCTCCTTTTTTTGACAAGTGTTATAGATCTGAGCACTCGGCAAAGTTTTTTTTTTCATTTTTTTTCTTCTCCTTCTTTTTCAGAAAAAGATTTTATTTATTTGCCGAGTGTTTTTTTAACACTCGGCAAAGCACCTCTTTGCCGAGTGTTTTTTTTACACTCGGCAAACCCCCTATTTGCTAAGTGTTTTTTTTTGCCGAGTGTTTTTAGCGCAGCACTCGGCAAAGAACTTGTTCGTCGAGTGCCCGAGGAAATACACTCGACAAACAAAAAAACACTCGACAAATTTGAGGATTCCGGTAGTGATGCCTGCAATATGTAATAGCCCAATTTTATCGAAATGATCTATATGCTTCTAGTATGTAGTGCTGAGCTGATCTATCTAGTTAAACTGAAACTCTTATATCTTGCTGAATATCAAGTTCAAATGATCATTTTCTGCTACAGTGATGGTGATTGTCTTGCATAGCTGTTTTCAGTAAACTTATTGTAAGAGTAGCTGCAGAAATATTTTGACAATGTTTATATCATTGATGGTCTAATGCTGAAATGCTTGTTGCTAAATTTAACTAAATTTTATCTATTTATTTTGGATCTTGAACATTGTGCTTGGTAAATCATCACTTTTTTCCACTGAAATGTTAGGATTTTGCCAAACTGACCCCAAACTTAATGAAGAGCTTATGTACTAAATTTAGCTTATAGATCATGATTTAGTTTCTAATAGTTATCTGCACCTGTCATTTGTACATGTATGCATATTGCAACTTGTTCAATTGTATTATGTGCGTTCAAAACTAGTCTTGGTTTGATTTAAACTGTATGATGTGGTGCTAGTCACCACTAATTTAGTACAATATAAAAAGAGCTTTAAACCTGACTACTTATGTTGGTCTGTTGTGCCTCTGGCCTGTTGTGATTGGCTGCCTGTATTTAGAATTTTGTATCATGTTACACACTCAATAGATTTCTTTGCTGTGCAGAAAATAATTCTTTTCTCATGCATTCTATCCTTATCTAATAACATTTATTTGTATTTTCAAATCTAAATCGTCTTGCTGTGTATTTTTGCTGTTAAGATTTGCTGTAGCTCTATTCTGTGCATTGGTGCTGCTATAAATTTGGATCAGCTTGGGATCTTAAGCACTGACGTTCTTTCTCTTTTTCAATTCTTCTGAAGTATCAGCATGGGAGCCAATCCATCCAGAACAGCAGGGTAAGCTGGCTGCTTTCTTTTTGTGCTATTAACAGATGCAAAAAGCAAATTAAATAGTGAGGGTCTATTACTACGTGCATGTGGTTCTGCAAACTTGTTGATAGTTGACTTGGCAATATTAGACAACTCTATTGTTTAACAAATATACTAATATGGCTGGTTGGAATCTACTAATATGGTTGTTCAGTATATAATATTTTGATGTCCTTATCCTTTTTTTCAAATCAACACATGGTTATGTTCTCAGCTCTCATGGATCGTGTTAAGTGAAACTGAGAAAAAACAACTACAACTTTTTTTTCCTGGAATGCATAGCTAAGTCAATGGATAAATTGATTAGTATTGTGCTGAATACTAATTTATTTCTAAGTGCTTTGCTTAGTGTCCAGTGTTCACTCTTAATTACTAGTTCTAACTTTTAAGTGCTCACTGTCTTGTAATGCTTTCTATAAGTGCTCACTGGATTGTGCCCAATGCTTTCTATTCAGTTCTATAATTGTTACTGATATCTGCCAATGTGCTTACTACGTACACTGTGTTTATGCAGTAGTGAATGTTTTGCCCTTTTGTTTTTATATAGGTTGATTCTTATAAAATGCTTGAGAATTTGAGTATGTGACTAAAATATCTGAAATGATGAAATTAATTGTAGGGGCCAGTATGTGGCCTTCTACGTCCAATTGAATCTTGGAGGTGTTCTACTGCAGGTGGTTTTATTCTTTGAACAGCAAGTGCATTGTCATATTTGCCCAGTAATTATAATTGTAGTTGCGCTATGTTTATAATTGCTCCACCACATCCCACGATTGATCTACTGATGTTTTTGGTAGTTGGCAAAGTAATGTTTTTGACAATATAATTGCTCTAGTACATCTTAGAATTTTTTTGATGTTTCTGTTGATGTTCCCTTCAAAT
The DNA here is from genome assembly GCA_904845875.1 of Miscanthus lutarioriparius. Lineage (NCBI taxonomy): Eukaryota > Viridiplantae > Streptophyta > Magnoliopsida > Poales > Poaceae > Miscanthus > Miscanthus lutarioriparius. The sequence goes on from CAJGYO010000005.1 coordinate 78,389,633, forward strand.
TACTACAGAAAGTTAACGTACCAGAAGATTTTCTTGTGGCCATTCAAGTACTCAATGCAGACTAGTATTATAGCTATTGTTGTGCATGTTCTAGTGTTTCCTTCTACTGATTTTGTTGGCAATGCCTTCCAGAACTGTACAGGAACTGTGGTTACTTTATGGTTTTGTGCAATGGTGGGCTTAACCAAATGCGAGCTGCAGTAAGCAATTGGGAAAACCTTATTTGTATTGATTGAGCAGCCGGTAAAATATAGACTGTGGATATTTGATGGCTGTAATGATACTGACTCTGGTGTTGTAGATATTTGATGGATGTAATGATCTGAACTTGATGTGCAACTGTAATGTTTCTGATATTGTAATGTACTTGATGTTGGTGGATATCTGTAATTATATATGTTGAAAACTGTCAAAACAGAGAAAAGTAGGGGCTTCCTCCTACTTTTGAGGACCGGAGTAGGGGCCATGGTGGAGTGAGTTTTTTTTTTTTTGTCCCTTGGCACTTAAAAGTAGGATGAGGGCTCAAGTAATGGCCCTACTCAAGTTGCTCTTAGAATTGAGTTTTGGGCATGAACTATTGTAATAAGTGGTCGAATCTGAGTCTTGGATAGAAGAGATAAAACCGGTTTATTTTTATTAATTATGTAATAAAACGGTCTAAGAAGTAGGAGCCGAACAATGCTATGATGTAATCCAACATGTTCTCCTAGGTTCACAAGATAGATGAACTGAGCATCTAGCAAGTGAGGTCACTCCCCGGGTCAATGCCGAAATGGTGGCAGTACTCTATGTAGAATTGCACGCGGTCTTTCATTTCGGCTGTGTCCTTTCCGCCGTGGCGATGGCCCGTCGAACCCCTGGGGCATGATGGCCCTGCCCAGTGATGGCCGACTGGAACGCCAAACCCTGGGGCACCCTGTCCGCTGGTGCATGTTTTCCATCCAGTACCAGAGCGCCGACTTGAACGACAACACGGGGTCCTGGGCCACCCTGTCCGGGTCCCGCAGCCCGTCGAAGCCGAGGCTCCTCCCCGCCGGCCCGTAATTGTAGTTCCACGACAGCTGAAGCGGGCCACGCCCATAGTACCCCTGCGCCGGGTAGCACGGCCACTGCTTCTCACTCTTCCAGTCGCAGTATTTCGCCACGTCGATCTCGTTGATGTAGCATAAATCTGTTGTCATGGACGCACATACATGCAAACACAGACACTCTCATGCATCCAGAGACTAGTAGGCGGCCGGATATATACGAAAAGAGTGCAGCCAGCAAACAAGCGTTTAGATGCCTCAGGAATCCACAACTTACGCCCGGTCTCGTGCGTGACATGCGCGAAGAAGGCGGCAATCTCGCGCTTGCGCTCGACCTCCGAGCCGCCATGCGCGAAGCCCGGGTACGCGGCGACGGCCTTGAGGAACGCGCTTCGCGTGTAGAAGCCTATGCCCTCGCACCAGCTCCCGCCATGGGACTTGATGCCGTTGAAGGACTCGGTGACGACGCTCGCCATGGACGCGCTGCGGCCTCCTCCTGAGCCCCAGCACGGGCCCGACTTGCACCCCTCCGCAGTAGGCGCTGGTCTTGCCGCAGTAACCGAACTTGCTGCAGCAAAAGCCTGGCAGGCAGCCACAGTCCTGTGCGGCCGTGGGCCTGCCGGCGCAGATCAGGAATGCTAGCCCGATAGCCAAGACCACCGTCGGGATCATGGCAGGCGGCGTTGGTGAGTTCGCCATATGGGCAGACCCTTTCAGCTGTATGCTGTCAGCTGTGGTTATTCCTCGACAGTGCAATGGCATGCTTAAGGACGAAGACGGTCGAACTCGGTCGAAAAACTTCTCAACCGTTTTCTACTTTTACATTTAAAATACGAAAGCGAATGTGAAAGCGGACAAGCCGGACACGAAAACGAACACGAACTTATGGAATATCTAGAATTTCGGAAACGAACCAATTCGAGCGGAATTATGTCGAACACGGTCGGTATGCAAAAATTCAATACGAAATACCGACCCACAGTGCATAGCATTAAACAAGTACACGACCAAATACATAACAAGTTCACAACTAACAAGTGCATGATCTAGCTCAAGTGCATAGCATTAAACAAGTGCACGATCAAATACATAATAAGAGAGATGAGGTTGGGCGCCGTCTATAAGAGAGGGCAGCTAGCCACCAGTAGAAAGAACGCAGTTGCGTGGTGAACAGCCTGTAATTGGGCTATATGACCTGTGCAGTTGGCTAAATTCGGTTTAAACCGAATTTTGAATTCGGAATATTTCAAATTAAAAGTAGAAAAGTAGAAAACGGTCGAAAAATGTGTAAACCGTTTTCTACTTTTACATTTGAAATACGAAACATCTCAAATGCGAAAGCGAAAACGGTAAAGTCGGACAAGAAAATACGAATTCGATCGGATTAAATATAGAAAACGATGCGGTTCGATTCGGGATATTTCCGTTCCGTTTTCATCCTCAGCCATGCTGATGGCCTTTATATAGATAGCTAGAGACCGATGCAATCAAGGCGTGCGTCTTCTTGATGTATGGCATGATGCGACTTACCTCCAAACAATCATATTTTATTGTACTTGTAGTGTAGCTTGAACTTCGAGCATGTCAGTCAACACATACCTCCTCGCGGAAAGAACTAAACACGTACCTGCAAGTAGCCGCGAGACATATACTGCATTTGGATCGCGCCCCCGTGTAGGGCTAGATTAAATTGGCGCCAAATTCGCATCGTCCTTTTCCATTGCCTACATGCCTACATTATTCCTTCTTACAATCCTACTAATCAACGTTAGCTTGTAAAATTCTATTTGCAGTAAATTAATTTTCTCATTATTTTCTATCCACTAGGTTTATTCTCATGGAATGGACCACCCGTTAATCTGTCCACGAGTTTGTTTTCGAGTTAAAACCACCATCTTCTTCCATGACATCCTCCAACCACACCATTGAAACTAGTCATCATGCATGACCGACCTCTATCCAACAACAGCCACCAGCCGCCATCAACATGATCTCCATGTCTGGACACATCATTATCTATTGCAGCCCATTGAAAGATTCAAGCCACCTGCTCGAATTTTTCAACTCTAACGATTGAGTCGTCGATCGCTGCAGTGCTCTACATTGTGCCATGTCCTTTCCCGGACACACCCGTGCATTGCACGGTGTGCGGCATATCTATCTCACCTTCATGCAATGTTCTTTAATTTTATGACTCTGGCTCAGGTACCACTTTGTTAGAGTGCATGGTTAATCTAAGATCCAAACACGGATACTAACCAAAGAACACAAAAATATAAACACCATAGGAGAAAATATACAAGTGAGAATGACAAAGACACGAAGTTTTTTAATGAGGTTCAGTGATGTGTCTACAACCCTGTTCGTTTCGCTGAAAAGCCAAGCTAAAAAGTATTGTTCGCTGATTTATTGTGAGAGAAAAATATTGTACCATGACTGATAATCCTCAAGACATTACCACAGTTGCTCCTCCCTATAAAACAACAGGTACACCGACATTCATGTGTCCTTGCCACCGTCCAAACCAATCGTCAAGTCTTCCCGTAGTTACAAGAAGGGTTGCTTCATATTTATGGTTGTCTAGGATATATACAGAGTCTGACTCCAACTCTAATATAGCCCATAATATAATTCAAGTCATAGTGTAAGCAAACTATACTCATATATATTCATTACATATCTAACATTACTATTAGTAACTTTTATCTCCTATCTCCATTTCTCCGGCCTTCACTCTAGAGCCGTCTAGCATTAGAGTCATTTCTAAGCCACCAAAACCCAAATCCCTAACTCTATTACTCATTGTCCCATCGCCGCTAGCCTCAATCGCGGTCAATGGTGCATCAGTGAGGTTGCTGCCGTACTACTCCAAACCCTCTATCGCCGCCGCCACTAGCACCCCCTCCCTCTCATAATCCGAACGGGGGAAAGAAGATGATGTTGGCTTTGATCCAAACGCGTGTCGACATGTGCGCGTGGGCGTTGGCTGGCATCGCTACACGCACATGCTGAATAATGGTTTGGGGTGTCAGGGTAGCGCAGCAAAATAACATCATAAGCTCGTAGCGTAAGCGTGATAGAGAGACACACACACCACAAGACAACTTATATATCCACATCACTACGAACTAGATAGAGCCACTGCGACGAATGTTATTCTTAGGTCGGTTAATGCAAGCATCCAACAAAAAACTAATAGGATAGATTGAATTATAAGATGATGGAATGGCAAAATAAATAGCATGATGTGTGTGCCTTGTATTTTTTATATATTGAAAACGATAATTATGCTTAGTAGAGGATAACGTTGAGAGGTTTTTGTACCTAGTGGGGGTGATTTGGGTATTTTTAGCATTTAGATTGGAATGACATTGATAGTCCGCACACAAACACAAGTGTGTTTGATAGACATTCAAATCCTTGTAGAAACATTTTGGATCCAGATTCTCTAAAGAAACGCCATATTTTGTAACACCCTCGGTGTTACACCCTAAATCATTTACTAAAACATGTCATGAACATCATGTTTATGTGTTAATGCATGTGATAGAATGTGTAGATAAATTTCTTATAACTTAAAATGATCAATAAAAATGCTAAACGAAAATTGATTCAATAGCTCATATATATCAAGTAGGGTTTAAAACTAATTTTTATTGAACAAAAATACTATAGAACATGTGTGTGATACTTAAATAAAGTTTGAAGTATAAACTTTGTAGATGACAGTGAAATACTTGCTGTCGAAAAATGATATTACTAACTAATATTTCTACTAGCTAGAAATGGCAAATTGAAATCAAGTTCAGCTCAAAACTTAGAAAAATTTCAAGTTTGTTAACAGCTAGACATTGTTATGTTTAGTAAATTATTTTAAGAGAATGGGTTAAGGGGTGGTGTAGTATTATAGCTCGATTTGATAGTCTCATATGCCATCTTGAGTATGGTGAAGATGGTTAAGGTCCAGAAGCAATCATTTAGTTTTTATAGGCGTTTTAAAATTCGTGCACGACACGATTTCGGGTTGGTTGGCCGCGTGGGCGCGGTCACCACGCTCGAGCGTCCAACGTCGCCACGCTGACGGTCCCGCGCGCACGCGTGCTGCCACGCGTGGCTGGCCACGGTTGCTCTGGCCTGGCTGTGGCCTGGCCGCCGTTGGCTCCTGGCGTGCGGAGCCGCTGCTGCTTGCGCAGTTGGGCGGTGTAGCCGCCGGCCCCGCCGCGCTGCCGCACTACGACTCGCCCCGCGCCACGCCGCAGCCGCTACCGGTGCCGTAGCCTCACCATCATGTTCGTGCCTCACTCTGCATCTCTACGCCGCTGCCAGCCCAGTGCGTTGCCGCATCTGCCGCGCACGTGGTCGGGCTTGCCGTCGCCTTGTCATTAATGGCACTACGGCGCACGGGCCACGCCGGTCACGAACGCGCGCGCCTGTCTGCTAGTGCCTGTGCATGGGCCTCCACAATCACGTCGACTGTATTCCGCCAAGGCGAGGACGAGCTAAGCCCACCTGTCGCGCCCCGTCCCTCTCTTTTTCTCTTTCTCCCTCTGCTGCCGCCGTCAAGCCGCGCCATCAAATTACCCTACGAACGATCACCTGCATTCAATTCATCGCATCCACGGCTTCACCATCACGTCCTCTCGCTGCCTGACCCCACCTAGCCTTGATGCGCGCACGGCCAAGCTCTAATTTTGGAGTTTCTCCTGCCGTCGTGTCGATAAGGCCGCATCCGACTGTGGATGTGGGCAACCCTCTTACCATCCCTCCCAAACCAATTCACCTACACCACTAGCATAGCCATGACTCCCTCTTCACCTTGCGTGTCTTAGTCGAACCACTACCGCCTCCCGGTCATTGCTGACACGACTATGCCGCCGTGGTGCGCCGTCGCATGGCTGGGCCGCACGTGGCCAGCCCTCCTCCGTCATACTCTTCTCCAACCGTCACCTCGGCTAGGTCCACGATAGCCTCCTCATTCTCGCGCGTTAACCGATTAGGTCTGTAGGTGCCCTAGCTCACCTGAACAGTGGCACCGCCGTCGCGGATGGCCGCACGCCACTGTAGCCTTCTCTAGCCAGTCGTGTCATCCCGCACCACCGCTTAGCGTAGCCACCAAGATCGGAGATGGTGATCGACCCGTTAGGTGGGCTAACGCAGGTCCCAGGTGTCTGGCATAGGCGCTCAGTGCCGCCGCTCGCCGCTCTGCCGTGCACTGAGTTGTCGGGGGTGCGCGCGGGGGAATTCTAGAAAAGCCAGGGGGTTAAGTGAGAAGTTCTGAGAGGGGAGAATAGTGTTAGTACTTAATTGTAAATTGGGAGGAGTTCGAGGTCTCTTTTGTAAAGTTGTCGACGCGCGCGGGATTCCCCGGCGCGGGCCGTCCTCGTGTGGGCCACACCGCGGGCCGCCGCGCGCTGTGTCGCGTGGGCCACGCGGGAGAATTCGTTTTTCTTTTTCATAAGGAATTAGAAATAGTTTTCTAATTTAATTTTTGAGCTGATCTTTGGTAAATTATACAAAATCATGTAGGTGTCCAAAAATTGTGAAACAAATTTTGTTAGGTTCCTAAAATTGCGCTCTATCTGTTAGTGTATTTAGTTCATATATATACATGTTGATACCGGGGGCTATTAAATCATTTGAGAGTGCTTAATATTATTAGGTTAAATATTGTAGGAATTTTTGTGGTAAATTGTGATAGCTTTAGTCCTGAAATTTTTATGGTAGCTTTATTCTATTATTATGTGCTCACTGTAATTTTTGTAGCTTTAGAATAGACTAAGCATTAGGGTAGCTAAATGCTCTTTGTTTCAAATATACATTAAATCATTAGTAGAAATAAAGATATATCATTCATTTGTAAAGCTAGGTGTTTGTTAGTTGAACCTAACACTTTGCTTGGTAAAGATGATAGTTAGCTTAGTACCTTAGTCATTAGAGCTAGCTTAGTAGCTTAGTATGCGTATTCTTAGTTTAGGAGTTGTTGTTGCCTAAATGCTAAGTGTTGCATCATCATCGCATGCATGTAGAGAACGAGTTGGCGGAGATCGTGACCATCGGCGATCACGAGTTCGAGGAGATCGTCGAGGAGTACGAGGGGGAGATTCTCGTGCAGGAGGAGGTCCCAGAACCGCCACTGACTGACTCAGCTGACACCGCGCCTGCCCAAGGCAAGCCCCGGTGCATTACCCTTATTTTTTATAATCACTAAATACATATATGTGATGTGCATTTACGTTACAGACATTTTTTATGAAAACCACATGCATACATATATCTATCTTAAGAGTCTTACTAGTGCAGGTTCGAGTAGCTGCTATGCTTAGGTTTTTGGTAGCGTGAGTAACCTGTCGTTACTCACAATAGGTGATTATTATAATTACTCTCATGATAAAATAACGAAAGGAAAAATGGAGATAGGACAGTGATATGGTATGGGTATTGATGGGTGTAACAGGTTGTGTCCCGCAGCCAATGGGGCTTAGCTTGGTTACACTGTTTTCCTTGTCCGTGTCGATTAAGGACCGTCCGTTGCTGTGGATGGTAGTCAGGTTATAGACTTATTATCCTAAGCACATACTTGCTTATGGGAGCGGGAAGGCTTGTTACGCTCTTGTCGTGGGTTCTGACTCTTTTCGGATCGACTGATTGGAGGCGGGAAAAGGTAGAGGTCTAAGCACCACACTGAGACCGGGTCTCAAGTGTGGGGGCTTGAAGTCCAAAGTTTGGACAGAGACCTAGACCTCTTGACAGGAGTGAAATGGGTTGGTCTTATTTGTGCCTGGGGTACAAACGGAGTGTGTGTTTCGAGGTACCCAGCTGAGATACATTGGTTCGCGAATCGCCGTTTCCGTGAGACAGTACGACTTGGCTATGGTCTAGCATTGTAGTAAGAACTGAAATATAAAAGATTGTGAAATGGTTCTGATTGCTCAACCCTATTGAAAGTAGAACAGGTGCTCACCTAGAATGGTTAGCTAATGAACTAATCAGGACTGCTAATTAAACTTGATCTTACGGACGTACTTCTAGTAATGCTTTTTGCAAATAAAAAGAAAACAATAAACCCATATTGCCTATCATATTTTTGAGAGTCGGGAAACTATTCCCACTAGTCGGGTATGTCTTGCGAGTATATTGTGTACTCAGGGTTTATTTACCCCTGTTGTAGGTGCAGCTTGAGGAGTAGCTCTTGTGTTAAGAATTCTTCTGATTGGCATAGACGGATCCTTGTATCGTTTCCGTTAGATGTTTATTTTTATTCCGCTGTTTAATTATCACACTCTGAACTCTGGTATTGTAATAAATAATTTACAAAAACTCTTGTTGTATGAAATGGATTAAGTATTGTAATCTCGTTCTCATTATTAAATTCTGGGTGTAAAACGTGGATTGTTCGAGTTCTTCCTTGGGGTGTGCTCGACGGAACTGTCCAATGTAGCTAACTTTTGGGGTGCTTAGTGTCTAGTGGAAGACGAGCGCCTCCGAAAGCGTGTTATTTCGGGCGGTTCTACCACACATTTTCGATGATGAATCATAATCACTTTGTGATTTTGTTTAGCTAATAGGCTGAATTCTGATGTAAAAATATTATTTTTATTAAAAATCATATAAATAGTTTTTTTTTAAATCTGAACTTTTTTAGGTGAAAAACTACTTAATACAATCCTGTTCCACTTAAAAACTAATTGAAAAATTATGGTTGCTAGTATTGAGGGGGACGAAAAGCAGAATCATGTCAAAACCAGCTAACTGTTGTTTGTAAACGATTCTAGTGATTTTTTAGCGAAATATTTCTCACCTGACCTCTCGCTTGGCAATGATTTTGGTGATTCGTACAAGAATTATAAACACATCTAGCACGGTTGATGCGAATCCGACTACATCCAAACAAAGCCTCAATCTCTCTCATTCCCCTTGGTTGTCATAGAAAACGAATAGGGCCTAAATCTTTCAACATCTATATATCACACCATTAGTATAGCATAGGAAGGGCACAAAAAATGTAAATATTGAGCGCCCTGTCCTTAACAATCCCCACACACACACCAGACACACACACATCCGACCCCTTCATTGCGACAAGCAGTGAGTTCCTATGAAGTAGACATATATTTTCAAACTAATGATTTCAGTCTTGATCATTTGAAAGGACAACTAATGAGTATTGTTGTTTTAATTTTCTTATTCATGCTACTTGGTATCTAGGTCCCGGAGGATCTCTCAAATGGAAATCAAGTGAACGGTGGCAACATCTATATTGGGAAGACTACTCCACAAGTTGTGGTAAAACTGTTCCAGGAACAATTTGGAAAGGACTTTGAATTGTTTCTGAAACTGCGGTACGAAGAACTTGTATCTGGTGGCCATATGGTACTAACATTTGTTGGCCAAAAGCAGGGAGAGATGCCAATTCAAGGGGGTGTGGCACGTGTTTGGGAACTGCTTTCTGAAACGCTCCATACCTAGTCCAAAAGGTAGATCGCATGTACGACCATGTTCGAACTCTACGAAATGAGTAATGAAGACCATCAAAAGATCAATCTAGAGTTTATCAATAATATATAGATCAATTACTTAGGATGAAAGCGGGCTTGTCCGCGGAGCCGCAAATATACCTACTTTTTTAGGGTTCTCACGGAACCTGCAGAAATTAAGTCCCGCTTCGGGTTCACAGACAAGTCCGCTTGCATCCTTGTCAAATACAGTTGACACTAAAAAAAAACAGTCGAGTTGCTTAACTGATGGTTCTATGTGATGCATGTTTTGATTTGTAGGGCCGTGTGGAGAAGAAGAAACTTAACTCGTTCAACATCTGTAGATGAGGTGACCCAGTTGATCAAGCATAGTGACCTACTAGAAAGCAGCGTGGCCTTGCCGCGCGGTCCTGTGTGGTGTTTGCATCATGAAGCTAATAATTATATTGCAATTATTATTATTTAGCTTCTGTGAAGAATAAATAGCAGTAGTACAATATAATTATACAGATAAGTGGAGTTGATGTTGATCGTTGCCATTGCAGAGGATAATGGCTGGAGTCTCTTTTGTTTCAATTAAGGGTCTGTTTAGTTCCCAAAAATTTTTGCGCAGTACCCATCACATCGAATTTTACGGCACATGCATGGAGTACTAAATGTAGACGAAAAAAAAACTAATTGCACAGTTGGGTGAAAAATCGCGAGACGAAACTTTCGAACATAATTAATCCATAATTAGACACTAATTGTCAAATACAAACGAAAGTGCTACAGTAGCCAAAACTCAAAAAAAATTGCATCTAAACACGCCCTAAGAACTATGCATGACACAACCATCATTGTGAAATTAAGAATTGTACATATAGGATCGTGAAGCCGATAGAATCACTCAATTGTTTTATTTTATGTGTGTTATGGGTAAGCTAGCATAAAAATTTCATAGCAAATTGAATAAAGAAACTAACTCTATTAATTTTTTTTAGAAAACTCTTGAGAAATCTAGATCCACATTAATAGCAAAAAATTACACTAAAACATGTGATGTTATGTGTTTACAGTGCAGTGCTAGTTGTGTAGACTTCAACAAACTTGGTTTGGCATTTTTGAAATTTTTATTTGTTTTATTATGTTATTTACAAAATTTCAATCGTTTTAGATAAATAACAAATTCGCACGAAAATAGAAACACGTCGTCGGGCCGAATTCGGCCCAGTAAGGCCCAGGTTCGGCGGGAAACAGGCCCGAGCGGGAGGCAGGCCGGCCCATTAAAAGGCCTGGATTGCGGGTTGATTTCGGTAAAGTTCAAGGGCTTTTTTGCAGAAAAAAACTGAGAGGAGGCCTAAACTGCAGGTTGATTCGACTAAAGTTCAAGGGTTTTTTTGCAAAAAAAACACGTCTCGCACGCTCTGGGCCGTTCACGCGAGTGAAATGATGTATTTGACAGCTTGTTTCCCAGCACAGTATTACAAACATGGCGAGCTCGTGCGAAGTCATATCTTAGTCATCAGGTTGTCCTGTTCTTCATTTGCAGTAGTTGTTGTTATCAGCTTATCTATGCAGGTAACATGTGTCATTAAGAAAATGTTGAGACATCTCTTGGTTTGAGCATGCACCCATAAAACAGTCATATTTAAATGAATCTTTGTGAGTGTGTATTCATATGTGGTCATGATAATATGAAACACATGGATTCAGAAAACAATAATGCTAATTGAAGATAAAACAAAAGATAATAGCATTAAGATGTTGCAGCAAAGTACCACAGAATGTCAAAATGCTCACTGAAGACCTTTAAGGGTTTAAAAGGTATGAGTTAGAAAACAAAAGAAATCATAATGTCAAGAATTGTGTGTGACCACCTTATTTATGGTATATATCGTGAAGCCATGCTAGTTGTCACTATATCTCAAGTACCATAGGCAACAATTGCTTCAGATAAGTCTAACTTTAGACGATGACTCCTAAATTCAGAGCTGCAACCATCTATCAGCTCCAACAATTGGAGGTCCACTTGTTTCACCACAGTTATCATCCGTGACTGCATAAAGCAGTATGGGATCTTTCAAAATAAAGCAGCATGGGAAATTCATCTTGCTCTCTGTTTGTGCAGATAAGAGTCTAAATAGCTGCACGACCTTATATATTCTGGATTGTATGACTGCATATGAACAGTTGGTCAACTTCAGATCAATATATTAATCTTATGGTGTGGTAGTTCTCGTCAGCAAATATAGTTCTCGGCTTTTCACAATCATAAGAATGCATGACTAAAAGGAGAAATGTCAACATTTCACATGTGGATGTCATTGGGGTGGGAGTGTACAAAAGGAAAACATGGGCGCTTGCATCCAACTCTGTTGGATTCAGAGAGAATTGCAGTACCACAACCATGCTCATGTAAAAGCTCAAAGAAGGTAGGCGTCAATTGCCTGCAACTGCAACATATCTGGCATGAACGGTTAGGCTGAGACTCCGTCGTTGTATCTCGTGTGAATGGTAACACCAATATATCAAACGGGTTGTCATAGTAGTTGAACAGGACTGTGTACCTTAATGACTTAGGCGGCTGGACATTTTCTCGAATATGTTGCAGGCAGTAGAGCTGCCATCACTCTGGTACAGGCAGCCGAGTGTTGCTGGTGTAGTGAACGCCAGTGTAGTTGGCTAGGATGCCATTATCGTTGTCCCATTCGGCTTGGGCCTTGGGGGACGCCATCCCCTTCTGGGCAGCCGAAGCCGGCGGCCGGCGGCCGGCCATGGACAGCCTCCACGCCCCCTTCCATGTTTCGCCTGGACTGCCGCTGACGGCTGCACGTGGCGTGCTGGTGCGGCCAAGCGGACGGCCGAGCCCTGGGCGCCGTCAGCCCGTCACCGAGCAAGAGCTGGATGTGGCTTAGGCTGAGTCTGGATCCTCCTTCCCTTTCCATCCGCCTACACGCACGGGAGGCTCGAGCTCGATAGAGGAAGGGCTGAGGGCGGCTGGGCCGAGAGCGGGTAGATGAGGTCGGTAGAGGCGCGACAGGAGGAGAGCATGGAGGCTGAGGCGGTGCTACAGCCGGAGAAAGGCACGAGCGGCGCGGTGGGCGGATGCCTGAGCCTGGCTCTCAGTCACAGGCTGGCGGAGCGGCGTTGCGAGGCGGGGGAGATGACGTCGATGGCCGAGACTGCGGGTTGATTTCGAAATAATCTAAGGTGTTTTTTGCAAAATATACTGAGAGAGCCTCTGGAGCGCGGGTTGATTTCCGAAAAATAGAAGGGGTTTTTCGAAAAATGATCGTCTCTCGCCCGATCTGCGAAAAGCCCATGACGTGGCACGCTGGCTGGCCACGGTTTGGGCGCATGATTCATATGTAAAGATTTGACATCGAAGACATTAGATTCTTCGAGTCAAACTGGGATGCCCATGATGACTCAGATGGTGATGTTGTTCTCGACTGTTCTAGCTGCGCAAAAAACATCGCCAAGATCATATAAGAGCTATTATTGAGCCACTGATCAGGAACCAATTTGGTGAGGACATCCTTGACGAGTTGTTCGTTGTGTATGCCTCCATCCTTGCAAAGAACCTTGAGAAAGGTAAGGCCATGTGCCCTGTCATTGTGGTCACCTCGAAGAAATCCAAGCGCAGAAATTGACCATTAGAGCCACCTGCCAGTGTGCATCAGAAACCTCGTGATCTCCGGAAGCTGTAAGAGCTACGCATTCATGTTTGTAAAAATTCAAACCTATCTTATCGCTAATTCGCCGGTAATTCCTAGGTACTTCCTCTGTTTCAAATTATAAGTCGTTTTGACTTTTTTGTTCATCAATTTTGCTAGATGTACTAAAAAAATCAAAATGACTTATAATTTAGAACTCAGGAAGTACTAGCTTTTTAGCTGACGATATCATGCGTACGTTGCCACGTTGGTAGTGCTGGCACGAGACAGGATCCAGGGAGTCGAAGAGGAGTCGAGGACGAAGACTGATACGGGAGCGAGATCTACCGACATTCTGTCACAAGTGACGTGTGGACGGCCGCAAGTTCACCACTTCACCTGCCATTGTTGCCTGAATTGGAATTCGGCGTGCTGTCGCCGATCGGTCGAGAGATGGATTAGCATGCATGGATGCAATTGGTCAACTGGTGACCCGCTAACCGTGCAACTATAGTACCTTTTTTTCGATCAATGTGCAACTATATAGTATGATATCATCATATCTTGACAAATTTTATCGAATCCTTCTCAACGCTACGATTTTTCTTCTGAGATGCTTCGATTTGTAAACATCGTACGTGACAAATTGTGTGAAACCTTCTTAATTTTTTACCACAACCTCCATGTATGATATCATCACATCATGACAAATCTCATGATTTTTAGACTTCGTTTGCTTTTTTTAGAATTTAAAAATCAATCGGCCACACGTTTGTGGTCGTGTTTTCTAAACAAGATGTTCGAAATTTCTTTTCATTTCCCGAGTAAGGCCTCACACTGGACTTAATAACATGAATATCATTTTTTTACTCATTTTATTCTATTATTTGAATCACTTGTGGTTGAAATTTGACTTATACCAAAAAATTCCTAAAAATGCAATAAATTAATTAAATATAGCAAACTGATCCAGAAATATACCAAATTTTTACATGGAATACCACATGTTGTATGTGGAGAGTAGAAAAAGTTTCAAGGTTAGGAGAGAACAAAATGAAATTATTTGCCGAGTGCCACATGTTTACACTCGGCAAACATATTTCTTTGCCGAGTGCCACAGGTTTAGCACTCGGCAAACATATTTCTTTGCCGAGTGCCTGACTTCGCCGAGTGTTTTTTTGTCTCTTTTGCCGAGTGTATTTGTTTGCCGAGTGTTTCCACTGACACTCGGTAAATGTACTAACGGACGACACATGTACTAACGGATGTGGACTTTGCCGAGTGTCTAGCTTTTGCCGAGTGTTTTTTTTTCTCGTTTGCCGAGTGCCAAACTTTACCAAGTGTTTTTTGCCTCTTTTGTTGAGTGCAATTTATTTTGCCGAGTGTTTTTGTGACAGCACTCGACAAATAACTTCTTTGCCGAGTGCCCGAGAGAATACACTCGGCAAACAATTTAGCACTCGGCAAACACCCAGTTTTCGGTAGTGTATAATATCTACAGACAAATTTAATAAAGTTGTGAATTTATTTTTTGAAAAATAGATAGAGAGAGAATTCTAAGAGGAACACATAGGACAAACAAAAAATGTTAAAAAGAAAAGACAGGACAAACAAAAAAGGCCAAAAAGCAAAAAAAAGAGAGAAGGGGAAAAACTGCTAAAAAGAGAACAGACAAATAGTGATAAACTGAGAGAAATGCTAAAATAAAAAGCAGGACAAATATAACGGGAAAATATTAAAAAATAGAGGGAAAATGCTAAAAGAAGACACGAAAAAGGGGAAAGAGAGAAAAAGAAAATACTAAAAATAAAAACATAGGACAAACAAAAAGGGATAAGTCAAAATTTTATTTTAGAAAACAAGAGGAAAAAGATGCTAAAAGGGAAAAAACGGGACAAAAAGGAGGGAAAACTAGATAAAGAAAAAGAGGAGAGAGGGAAAAATGCTAGAAAGAGGACAAACAGAAAGAGAAAAGATACGACAAAAAAGGATAAATTATAAATTTATTTAAAAATGATAGGAAGAAATGCTAAAAGAGAAGACAGGACAATAGAAAGGAGAAAAAAACTAAACATGCTAAAAGTGGCCAAACAAAAAGAGAATAAAGACAGCAAAATGGATAAAAAGAAAGGACAGGACACACAAAAAGTTGTAATTGTTTCAAAAAAGAGGGAGAAATGGTAAAAGGACAAATAAAAGGGATAAATTGTATTTTTAGAAAAAAAGTTAGAAAATAATAAATTGTTAAAAAATAAAAAAGAGGGAAAACAAATAGGACAAAAATACGATAGAGGGAGAGCTTGAACCTCCGACCTTGTGATTAACAGACACAGGCTCTAATCAACTAAGCTACTCCAACTCTTCTTACTGTTCTCTAGGTAGGAAGTTTATCTAAAATGCAACAATAGTTGTTTATCCCAATTAATTGCGAATCTAGGCAGGATTCCAATATAATTTGCATGCACCAGAGATGAAACAAACTCTCGAGGGCCTGTTCAGTTAGTGTGGAATGAGGCCAGAATTATTGCTGCTGATCAATGTTATACAAATTAGATAATCGTTCCGGCTGTGAATTGTTCCAGGTGTCCATTTCGAGGTAACCGAGCAGGCCCTGAGTGATTTTCGATACCTTAGTAATGGTGCAAACTTTGGTAGAGTGATTTTCGACACCTTAGTAATGGCGCAAATGGCACAAACTTTGGTAGTGATTTTCGACACCTTAGTAATGGCGCAAACTTTGGTAGTGATTTTCGACACCTTAGTAATGGCGCAAACTTTGGAATATATTGTGGTGTATAACTCCGTATAATCGAAGCAAGACCATAGACTGAGACAGCGTCTGCATAGCCGATCCAATTCGGTTTTATGGAAGAATTTATAAGATCTGGTCTAGTAAATAAAACTTGCTCATGATTCTAAACTCACTTTTTGTGTAAGCAGATCCTAACTCCAATACATAGACAAAAGTTTCTCTGCACACGAGTGAAATAAAGGATACATTTGTCTACAGTCACTAAACTTTCAGCAGCGATTTAGTATTCGTAACAGAACACACTGGCGTCCCCAATTTGTCTCAAACAAGGCCCTCCTTCCAGGTGGCACTACAACATAGCTAGAACGAGAAAACACCATATAATCATTTAAAGCCTGCAGAACAGCAACAATGAAACCTAAAGTCTGAGAAATATTAGAGCTTTAACAATCAGTGATATTTGATGCTCTTTAGGTCAAATATTCAAGGATGTACACTTGGCATGGCATACAATCTAGACACCACTTCCTCATCTTGCCACACAAACATGCCTTGCGAGGTTAAAGGAAAGAATTACAACAAAGCATCAATGGCTTTGCAGATTACCAATGGTATCATTAACTCAATTGTTTTCTCTATACAATGCAATAGCTATGTACAACAGCTTATATAAGAATTCACAAATCTTCAGCACAACTAAGAAAAAATAAGGCAGCAATAAGATTTAACTGTGAGAAGTATAGGCTCCAAAATAAACCCAAAGAAATTGAGCTTCGTCATCATTCTCGGAGATCAGTCATATCAAACTTTATATCGGTGTCCATGTACACATGGGAGCACTGCTCATAGATTGGCGAACCATCAAGAGGTGCCTTATGAGGATGGAAACCTCTCTCTTGACAATCATGGATCACGCCCATACCACCTGGATCCGTGAGATGAAATATACCATGTTTTCTGGTCAAACAAATACACATAACCATGATCACAGTCAGATGTCTTCTGATGCTAAGATGCTTACAAACTACAGAAAGGGTAACACAAACTAGCAAGCTGCCAAACAACACAAAAGCCAGTTAACTCCAGGTACGAGAAGATTTGCCAAACCTATGGATAAAACAATAACCACAACCAAACAGGTTTACAACGTAGATAATTTATATTTTAAAGCTTGCAAAGCCAATGATGACCTAAAGAAACCATACATTCCTCAAACCAAATGAGACCCAATCTAGTGGAACACTGGAACTAGGCTCTTTTCATTAAGAAGGAAAAGGTGCACAAATTCGAGTCGAAGAGGACTCAAACCCTAGGTGGTTGAGATGCACTACCACACCTCCCACCTGAACCAGTTAAGCTAGTCACACTTCCTGAAACTATGTCCCTTACTAACCAAGTTATTTTGGAACATTGGTAAACATTGGAAAATAGATGAAACACTGAATAATTTGGCACCCATGAAATTAAGTATCAGGAAATGATGTACAGTATCATATATCAACAGAAGTGTTGAAAAAAAATGCAAATAATGGATATCAACAGCATAGATGGATAACCTTGTTGTGTCAGTAGGTGCCATAACTATTGCAATTGCTTCAGGTAGCATGACCTATCAGCAAAAAGAAAAGGCAAACCACATAATCAAAGTAAAACATTAAGTATTTTCAATTGATAGACCAGTAGATATTAAGCAAATTAGCAGGATGAACTTTTTTTTTTTTTTTTTGGGGGGGCACACTAAACTATTGCACACATAACAAGCGGATACCAAAAATTTAATTACTAGAAAACACTTTGGCAAATCTAATCTTTGGGTATGGATTAGTATTCCAGAAGAGGATTAAACATAATTAAACCTAGTGTGACCAGCCATTGAGCTTATTCTATTGAAGAATAGTAAAAGAACCAAATCTCATTGAGCTACTCCATTGGATCATTCAAATCTGGAACTATGAAAGCGCACTAAGAACATGTATTAGTATTGGAGAACATCTTCACAATAGCTAGAATCCAGTAAGTTTTTCCAAATTTAAACAATAAAAAGAATAGTTATGAATCAAATAAGATCAATGGCTGAGGGATTGGTTGCAGTAATAACCAGAGAACTGTGCCATCAAATAAGCAGAAACATATTATGAGATCCAGTCTGCCAGAATTACCTGATAAGAATAATGATTGTGGAGGTCAATGGAAGAAAGGAAGCAGGACTGTGTCGGATGCGTCTGGGGAAAAAAAACATTGAAGAATGTGATATTTTCTCTAGCATGAGTAAAGCAATCAGTCAACCAATGCAACCACAGTTCCAAGTAATCCCAAGACTATTTGCACTCTTGCAGGTACAAAAAAAAAACATCAAACACCACATGTAATTTAAAAGATACAACTCCTGAAAGATTGGAAGAATATTTAATACCAAAATTGTAACGGCCACATATAATATAAACATGCAAGTGCATGATGTCAAAGTTAAATGATAAATCATAGTGTAGTACATACAATGCTATGCAAACATGCTAAATGTTGGTCAAATTCTTATGTATGACCAATAAGATAAGACAAAAGCGCTGGATCAGGCACTGCTCAACATGCACAATGAGACTCTCAGCCTGGTGTAGCAGAAATGAAGACCATAGGCAAAAATCTATATCAGACACCCAAGCTTCCATGTTCCATAACAGGTCAAACCAAGCTAAAGATTTTTCATATCATAATATCCATATTTATAAAGCACTTGCAATGCTTAAGCAGATATTTTTGCACAAGGCAGAAGCAGCTTGAAAACAAGTAAGCATCTTCATCAGTATGTTCTTACAAATATTGAGTGTAGTCAAGGGCACAAGTGGGTATCCAATGGTGTTTTGTGGGTCAGCTAGCCTAGTTCATTTCTCTCCCTAAATTAATTACATGGCATGACATTCTAGTTCATCTTAACAAGTTTAAGGTTGACCCAATGACCCAAAAATGAGGGACTCGCATCCCTAAGTGTAATCCATATACCCTTTTTTTCCTTCTCTAGGGGATGGAGACATACTCCCTCCGTCCTGAAATATTAAGGTATCTGAGCAATTTTAGGACATATTATATGGTAAACAAATGCACATGTAACCCTCCCTGATTACCATATTTGGATTGGTGGTAGACATTAATGGTAGCCTGGTAGGTATGCATGTGAATGTTTCCTTTTAGAGGGTTTGTACACCTAAAATCCCTTATAATTTGGGACAAATTTGAATGCTTGGATACCTTATATTACAGGACGGAGGGAGTAGAGTACATCTACCTTATTCACTTCACTTGAGAAACCAAAAGAAAGTGTCCAAGTTAGATAGAACTCACATGAATCCAACCAAGAGTGAACAGTGAGCCTGTGTCCTGAACTTCAAATAGTTCTTCTTCATTTGTAGCTTCACACTGGACAAAGAAAGTCATGCCATTCAGTACTAAACTCAAGTACAGGGGTACAAGCGTACAGCATTGCATGTGTTGTTAACTTTGCAATAAAAAGAATAGGAATGGAACGAGGAAGACAAAGATAAAAAGTAAAAACTAAGATCCTACCGTATTAGATGTCGATTTCTGCTTTGGAATAATTAAGGTTGTCACATAAAAAGTTCTCTTTTTCTACATGAAAAAAATACGAAGTGTCAGAAATCCAGCAAACCACCATTCTTATTTCCTATAAGTGATGTATTCATACCAGGGTACCAGCAAGAACCCCACAGGTTTCTAAGCTTCTTTTGGTGTTTGACTCAGCAACCCTTAGAAAACACTCCATCAACTTGATCGGCTAACAACAACGCACAATGAAATAAACAATCAAAGTAAGTTAAAAAGGTACATGAGTTAGAATTTAGAAATGTTAGAAACGAAATAGATGGAAGAACCTAAATTATTATAGATAAAATACGTATGCATGAAATGCAATGTGATGATTGATATAGATTTTATAAAGGAAAAAGATGAATTTCAAACTTACAACATGCAAGTTCTGAAAACGGGCAGTTCCTGAGGTCGGAAGTCCTGGTGTTGGATCAGCAACTCTTGATGGAGAAATTGGCCTTTGTACCTCTGCCAGAACTGGTGGAGGAGAAGGTTGTTTGATATTCAATTGGAACAACTCTTCTTCCAAACTAGCAGAAGGAAGTGGATTGCGTTCTTCCGCTGGCACAGACCATCGACCATCATCAAGAGAGAGAACAGATTTCATATCATCATTGTCATTTGAGGAGCTATCTGGAGGTGGAGGTGCAGTACTGGGACCATGCGAATCATCTTGGTTCAAGATGGATGGCACTAAACTGCAGAAGCAAAGCATCTGATAATGTCAAGCAATAGGAAACAAAATGGCATAGCTATGAGGATGGACTAGTTTCCAAATAGACATGACTAACTGCATCTCCCTCCAATCATTTTCATACATGTCTCCTCTAGTCTAATCTCATACACAAGGCTAAGTTTCTCTTTTAACTTCGGTGATCAAGTAATCTTTCTTTCAAAATTCTATTTGACAGAGTCCACTTGAGCAATACATGTTCAGGCGCCTTTACGTTGGTACAAAACATTTAAAATATTTGTGCAAATTTGTAAAAAATAGCTAAAATTTGTAAAACAGAAAAACCATTACAACATTACTCCATAACTAAGAAACAGTAAGCTTCATTCACCTTGCCAATATCTCATGTTTACCATTAGTAAATTACTGTAAAAAAGGGCGTACCCAGTGCAGAGAGCTCCCGCTCTGTGCGGGGTCTGGGGAAGGGTGTCAGTGGCAAGCCTTACCCTCGCCTGTGCAATGCGAGGAGACCGCAACTCGAACCCGGGACCTTCCGGTCACAGGCGGTAAGACTCTACCGCTTGCACCAAGCCCGCCCTTCATTAGTAAATTACTGTAACCATATGAAATTATTGTCATGCATTGTGGAATAATTATTGCTAAAATAAAATTGGGATCTCCAAATGTACAGGTACCTTGTAAAAACAAACAGAGAGGAAATCAAAATATTAACGAACGCATAGGACATACATGTGTTTATATTGCCCAAGTACAACATAAACCCAAACATTGAATATTAAAAAGAAACCAATATAAAGTACAAATGACATAAATCTTCCAAAAAATGATCATATTTCATGATTAAGGAAATAAAGGTATTGCCAGATCTGCATTTTGAACATAGAACAGTAGAATCTCTCCAAATCAATGAATTTTAAATACAACAGCCCTTTGCTATTTTTTACAACAGTTGGATTATTTTGGTTTTCCAGTAACCTGATACATGTTGCTGGGACAGTATAATTTTTTAATCCTCTACAACAGGATTTAGAATGAAAGAATTTCACATGAAACAGTTCATATCCTAAGGTATCCCAGTTAAGAGGCATAACTGGTGGAGGTAGAAAGGAATTACACATTGCAACAGAAATGAGAACAATGGAAAAAGTATACTTCTGCTAAAACTATCGGAGGTAATGAGCTATCACCTTGTTATATCATTTTGAGTTAATTCAAAATTGCTTGGATACTGAACCTGTAACAAGCAGTAGGTAAATGCATAAGATAATGCTTGTATGT
Source organism: Miscanthus lutarioriparius (assembly GCA_904845875.1). Lineage (NCBI taxonomy): Eukaryota > Viridiplantae > Streptophyta > Magnoliopsida > Poales > Poaceae > Miscanthus > Miscanthus lutarioriparius. The sequence continues at coordinate 78,411,097 of CAJGYO010000005.1, forward strand.
TATCAAATTCTCAACAAACATTAAACAATGAAGGAAAATAACTATACCTTAATTCCAGTAACAGGCCCATTAAATCGGCCATTAAGACCATTAGGTCCTAATATGGAGTGTCTAGCTAGTGTTTCTTCTTTTGGATATGGTAGATTCATAAATCTGCATAGTTTAGATAACAGATGACAAGGTCTATTGCTCAAAAGTACCAAAAGAAAATAAAAAAAGATCAGGGAAAGGATAGGCCATCTTTTATCTAAAGGGAGCATACTGGACAATATGAACAGTCTAGAGAAGAAAATAATAGTCAGACGAAGGGATAGTCTAACTATGATTCTGACAAAGCACATAACTACATAAGTTATTGACCTCTTGCAACAACAATAATTTGTAAGCCTCCTGTCTTTTTCCTCATGCAAGAATGTTGTTTTTTTAATTTACAAATATAAAGCATTTGGAATGACCAATCAACAGAAAACCCTAGATGCAGTGTTATTCTAGGAGGTATAAATTCATTTATCTAGTTGTAGGAAATTCAGAACATATCGATAAACGTTTCAAAAAAAATGTATTGATAAAAGTAATACTGACTGATAGGATAAAGAGAAACTACGTTAACTAATTATTAAAAAAATGAACTGCTCAACTAGAGCTAGATCCTTGAACTGGTAACCCAAGCCATCTAGTGAAGATTCTGAGCAATGGACTATAGTCATGTTTGGTTACAATTGAGGAAAAACAAAATAATTCTAAACAATATATGCTCTGTTTCTTGCAAGCAGCATTAATAATTAACTTTTCTTTCTCAAACACGCCCTAAGAATTAGGTTACTATATGAGGATCATATGCTCCCTATAAGCCAACAATTTTGCTTTGCAATCATCAAGCTACTACATTGTACTCCCTCTAGTTCCATAATTCTTGCTGTTTTGGACAAGTTTGAGGCCAAACTTTTAGAACTTTGATTGACTATCACTAACTTTTAAAATATTATTTTGAAGACATCATGTACAGATTAGTCATTTAGTCTTAAAAGGTACTTTGATAAAATCATATATTTGTTGATTTTTTGGTATATATTATAATAGAAAATCATAGCCAAAGCTATGTTCGGAAGGCCGTGTCCATGTCCAAAACAACAAGCATGGAAGTGGAGGGAGTAGTTTGTTAGCTAACTAACATGTCAGCTAATCTTCCCTTAACGTAAGTGGTGGCTAGCTGTTAAATAAGAAAATAACTAAATGTCCACACTATAGCTAAGTAAAGTGAAACAATAACATATCACAGACATAAAAATGACCAAAAGGTATGCATACTGTTTCTGGACGCTCGGTAACGATGCCACTTGTCTCCCGGCATGGAAGGGTTTTTGCAATGCTCCATTAGTGCTGCCTACAAATGGCTAAAGAAGAAAAAGAATAAGGAGTTATAACATAAGTAAAGCACTTGAGAATCTAAAAGTACATATTCTCCATCTCTTCTTCCCAGAATGCTTCACAATATTACAGGCTAGAAAATGCAGTGTGATGCAGTGCATACCTGTGGAGTATAATAGCTTGGAGTACGCTGCTCTATCCTACGAGTTGTACCATAGTTTCTATTTAGACTATTAGTATTAGATTCCACAGTACCTCCTCTGTTATGCTCGGCAACCTGCCGCTGCACAACTGGCTTCAATGTCTCAAGCTCTTTGATAACATCAATAAGTTTCTGCAACAAAAGACCATTCATTTTTAGATAAACATCTGGGGAAGATCATACAAGACCAGTCACAAGAAAGGAATTCAGAGATGAATTGGAGAAGGCAAAAGAACATCAATATTTGCAAGGTGTTCTACGTCTAAGTGCCCAACAACTGGGATCAGAAAAGACTGTTCCTCAAAAGTATATCTAAGGCTAGAGATTTGTGATATCCAATCATGCAAAATTGTACACTTCACCAACTTTGAATAACAAAGATAATCTCTAAAGTTGAGCTGAGAGAAATTACATCAAAAAATGCCTTTTCTCTTAACTTGAAGGCATGGTAATCACGATGCTTTGGAATCGTCTCGCACAGCAAGCTGCAGCCAATCAGATGTCAACTATAACATCAATACAGATGACCAACAGTGAGTATAAATGTGACTGAATGCCCAGCCCACCTCGAGTATCTCAGAAGGATGACATACAGGTCGAGGAAGTTACTCTCGTTCCGATATATATTAGCCTGCCAACAACATCGGAGTACCAAAATTAAACACAGTCTAATTCAACACTTTAGCAGTCGCATTAACGACGTAACAAAAATAATCCCCAATTCGTTGAATCGCATCGCCCAAAACCATCGAGGAGAACTGCGGCCAATCGCCCATTACACAACCAGAAAGCTATGCGTTAAGCGACAAGAGATGAGATCTAGAAACGAAGGAGCGATCCACCACGCTGGGCTCCGGGGGATGGTTAGGGTTTCGACCTGTCGGAGGAGGCTGCTCGCGATGCGGAAGTAGTAGGGGAGGCTGATGCGGTGGTCGACGGCGATCGGCCGCGCGCACGCCTCGATGTTGATGGCACCGGCCCTGGCTGGCTGCGGTGGCCCCATGGCCTCTGCTCCGGCGAGGTCCTCTCCTCTGCCGGCACGACGAGCTCGTGGGCGACGCGGGGAGGAATGGAAGTAGACTTCGGTAGCGGCTGCGGTCTAGTTACCTTTTGAGCTTGTGCCCTTGAAGATCGGCAAATTTAAGTTTGACGGGTTTAAGGCCCCGTTTGGCAGGGCTTCTCCAGCGGCTTCAGAGCCGTTTGGAGCCGTTTTCTGCCAAACGGGGTAAAATGAAACGGCTCCACCGATGAAGCCCCTAAAAACGTGCTCTCACAGAGCTTTGAGGTGGGAAGGAGCCAAAAATAGTGGCTTCTCCCGGCTCCTCCTACAGGCTCCTAAAAACATGCTCTCACAGGGAAGCCATTTTGCCAAACAGTTTACCAAAACCGCTTCAGCTCCACCGGTGGAGCTGTTCGTGGAGCTAAAGCAAAAAAAAATGGCTTCACTAGTGAAGTGAAGCCCTGCCAAACAGGGCCTAATAAGGGTACTCCCTCTGCATGGGAAAAACATCCAATTCTAGCATATTATCATGCTTTAATATATAAAATGTTTGACCAATTATAAATAAAAAAATATTTATAATATTAAATAAATATCATTAGATCAAATATAAAATATATATTCATAATAAATTAATTTGAAGTCATAAATATGAATATTATTCACTAAAAACTTAGTTAAATATAAACAATTTTATCTGACACGTAGTCCATAGTTGCATATTTTTCTGGATAGAGAGAGCATAATCTTTTATTTATTTTCTTAGAAACCTTTATGTTTTTTTCTTTCAATTTTCAAAAGAAAACTTTATGTTCACTTTTTGTAATACTAACAAAAGTGCACCTGCGTTGTAACATGTCGGTGATCTGTTCTCTCTCACTCCTCACCATCTCTTGATGCGCTTGACCATGACATTGACACATGATTGACTTCGTAACAACTTCGAAGCACCCATAGACACATATATTAGTTAGTTATCCACCTTTACCGTCGTTGGGCATTACTATAATCTACATATTTTTTAGGGTTTTTCTTTTCTCGTAGAAAAAATTGGTGATCCTAGTAGTTTTTTTTCTAAGATGGTAACTACGGCTATCTATTTAGAAATAGTATATATCTAATTACATATTTTTTTATAATTTAAAATAGATGAAGTATATGAAAAGCTTGGGAAACTATATCTTTCTCTAGGTGTCGGTGCGAAAAGTTTTACCGTGCGTTGTGATCGGTGTGGTCTAGCACTCAATGACACATGATTTATACGGGTTCAGGCAACGTGCCCTACGTCTAGTTTGCTGTGAGGTTACAAACGAGTAAGAATAAGAAGGAAGATGTTAAAGGCCCGGTCGAACATTGAACTGAAGGGTCGAGAGTGACGGGGACTCTAACGTGCGCTAAGTATTGGAGCATGAATTCTATGTTGCTTTAGAGTTCTAGAGCTGTAGAGCTATTCAAATGCTCAGATTGCTTGGAGCCAGCTAGAGAGAGTTTGAACGACCGTCCCTATTGGGAGAGGGCGCATCCCCTTTTATAGGTGAAGGGGATGGCCTTACAAGTCAGAGAGAGAATGTGTATGTGCGCTACCTAGTCTTGTTTCCCATACTATCGGGTATGAGACGGTTGTCGGCGCCCACAATACTGTTCATGCCCAGACATGTCTGGCAGGCTTTACCGTGTTCATCTGGTATGGTAAATGTTGGCTCCTACAATACTATAAGATAAATGTCGACGCCCATAGCACTGTTTGGGTTCTGACACTCTTGGAATGTTGCATAGTACCCGTCTAGCATGACCTGGTGGCACTGTCCTACAAGTGTGTAGGGTATGGTACTCGGTATTGTAGTTAACTTAAGCACCTTACCTTATCTGCTCTACCTGATCCCCAGACCTGTACCGAGCGGGCGTCCCCAGTCGGTTCCGACCGTGTCGATCGGAGAAGAGCTACAAGTAGAGGTTCGACGTATTCCCGGTCGGAACAGCGGGTCGGAGTCGGAAGCGAGCGTCGTCCCCTCCTTGGCCAGGCCTTCCGGTCGGAGACTAGATCGCTCTTTCTAGCCTGTCGTTAGGTAACTAGGTCGGCCCGGGAGATGCGCGTTGTCGCTACGCCGTCTGCTGGGTTGAGTTTTTGCTAGGAAGTGGGCCCATTTGGGACCCTGGGTTTATGAACCCGACAGGAGCCCCCAAACCCTTTTGGGACTTTTGTGAAGTCGTGAAGGGGTTGTTTACACTCGTTTTTCGAGCGCACCCGATGGGTGTAAGATCGTGGGTCACTGGTCGAGCACGACAAAGCGTGGACCCAGGCGTCAGCGCGCGACCGAGGGATCGAGCGCGACGGAGCGTGGACCTAGGCATTGGGCGTGGCGGAGCGTGGACCCAAGCGTCGCCCGTGGCCTGGGGGTGGGGCACGGACCCAGACGTCGGCCGTGGCCGAGGGGTGGGGCGCGGCGGAGCGCGGACCCAGGCGTCAGGCGCGGTCGAGGAATGGGGGGCAGCGGAGTGCGGACCTAAGCATCGAGCGCGGCCAAGGGGTCGGGCGCGGCGAAGCACAGACCCAAGCGTCGGGCGCGGCCCAGGGGTAGGGCGCGATGGAGCGTAAACCTAGGCATCTGACGTGGCCGAGGGGTCGAGCGTGGCAGAGCACGAACCTAGGCGTCGGGCGCGGCCAAGGGGTCAGGCGTGGTGGAGCATGGACCCAGGCGTCGGGCGTGGCTGAGGGGTCAGGCGCGGCAAAACACGGACCAGGCATCGGGCGCGAACGACGGGTCGGTCGTGGTGGAGCGTGGACCCAGGCGTCGGGTGTGATCGAGGGGTGAGGCGCGGCGGAGCGCGAACCTAGGCGTCGGGCATGGCGGAGCACGGACCCAAGCGTCGGGCGTTGCCGAGGGGTGGGGCGCGGTGGAGTGCAGACCCAGGCGTCGGGCGCGCCTGAGGGGTCGTGTGCGGCGGAGCGCGGACCCAGGCGTCGGGCGTGCCCGAGGGATCGGGCACGGCGGAGCGCGGACCTAGGCGTTAGGTGCGGCTGAGGGGTCAGTCTAGTTTCGTGTGTTACCCCATCCATGGTTTCCATAACCGGAGGGATTGAGCTAACGTCGCTTGCCTCGATGGCTGGAGTGACACACTCAGTGAGCTCACTAACGAGTACGTCCGAGTGGAATTCGGGTTCGTTGTTCGTAACGGGGTCAGAATAGCCCTCATGTGGCATTCCACTACTCTTAACCCACCTCCTGGCTGATGCCCGAGCCATTCTAGAGACCGATTCAGGTGGCCCGCTGGCCTCCACTCGATGGATATTCTGTGGGCATGGCTTGAGGTTAGGATCGAACGAGAAGGTCGAGATGACCCTGTCCGCTTCGAAGCGGATCGGGCAAGGGCCGCTGGGGCTCATCTGCATTTTCTCCCCTGGCTCTATTTGACGTGAGGTGGCCTCGAGCCCTTCGTGGGCCGGTCTTCGAACCCCGGTCGGTCATCGTTCATATCGAATGAGGCGACTACCGCTTCGTGACGCAACACGAAGCGTTGTGATACAATAATTGCATATGCGATGCTTGGATGTATGGGATGAATGTATGCATGAGAATGGATGAATGTATGATCATGCATTAGAAAATAAAAAGGAGTTTTTGTAGAGTTACCTCGATGGCTCGAGTGATGGGTTTGGGGAGCTCTTATCGGATATGTCCGAATAGAACCCGGGCCTGTCATTCGTGATGAAGTCGGCATAGCCCACATGGGGCATCCCACTGCTACTTACCTATCTCTCGGTAGCCGCCCGAGCTGTTCGATCGACTCAGGTGACCCATTGGTCTCTCCTCGATGGAGATCCAGTTGGTGGGCCCTTCCAAACCCTGCCTGGGAAGGCAGAGGGTCGTTTGCGTGTGGTTGCGCCTTGTTTCCTGCGCCCAAGCTGCGGTAGTGGTGGGCCCTGTCTAGGCCACATCCCGTTTAACCAAACGATGTTTCATTAGGCAGGGCGTGACCCATCAGTCAGGACGCGTCCCACCACATGCCTGTCCGTATTAAATAGGGGGAAAGGAGAGAGTTTTCCTCCCATTCTTTCACCTTTCTCCAACTGTTGTCTCTTCTCCTTCTTCCTTTTCATCAAGCCCATTCGTGCACCGCGGCGGTTTCTAGGAGAGAGGGTAAAGTGAGGGAGAGAAGAACTCATAGATTCATTTGTGAATCCAGGGTGCGATGTCGAACTGGAGGCCATCCAACGTGGATGAGAAGATGTTGGCCGCCTTCATCGAGAAAGGGCTGCTCCCGTCGAAGGAGGTGGCGCATTGGAGGGCTCCTACGCTGGGAGAAGTTGTTCCGCAACATCAGGCCGACGAGGTCGTCTCCTTCCTCGCCTTCCATGAGCACGAGCTTGGGTATCCTGTGCACTGGTTCTTGCGTGGGCTCCTCAATGAGTGGGGCCTAGAGCTACAGCACCTCAACTCGACTGGGGTGCTGCACATCATCGATTTTGTCACCGTCTGCGAGGCCTTCCTCCGGATGGAGCCTCACATGGACCTCTTCCGACGGATCTTCAGCGGGCGAGCCTTGTCTAAGTGGAAGCCGCCTAGAACCGCGCTGGTTGGGGATTTCGCCTTGCAGAAGAAGCCAAAGCCATCGACCCCCTATCCTGCATACTCCCCCTGTGACTCCAATCGGGGGTGGCATGACGAGTGGTTCTACATCAGGAACCCAGCGGAGGCACCATTCCCGTCGTTCACCAAAAGAAGGCCGGAGAGGAGGGAAAGCTGTTCATTGGGTCCTACCGACTGACAGAACAAGTTGGAGGTTATCGAGGCGGAGCTTCAGAAGCTTGTGCAGCATGGCCTCGATGGGTTGCGGGTCTTCCACACCTTCTTCCACCATAGTGTCACCCTGCTGGCGGAGAGAAGGCGGCCGATGTGGGAGTACTCTGGCCCAATGGATCCCAACCGCGCATCGCCGAAGGAGTTGCCAAAGGATGAAGTTTGGACTTGACTCGATCGAGTGCTGCAACTAAGGGATAAAGACTCCCTTGAAGGAATGCCTGGACCTCTTCATGCCGTGAAGCTATCCAATCTAGTATGGCCCCCTCTTCTTCTCCCGTGACCTTTTCCTTCTTTCTCTTCTTTGTTTTGATTTCGAGTTACCTATTTCATAGGGACTCGCGGGTTATAAATCCCGTCCGCACCTTCCAAGAGGGCCAGAGGGCATAGCTCGGCAAGCTACCTAGAAGGAGGCGTCACTTGCCAAGAAGAAGAAGAGAGCTGAAAAGGCCCGGAGGAGGTTTGAAAAGGAGAAGGAAATCAGCTGGTGGGTTCGGAGGGATAAGAGCCAAAGCAACGTGGAGGCAGAGCTCGAGTCAGAGGAGTCCATGGAGATGGGTGGCGACGCAAGTGCCTTTGAGGACGAAGGAGACAGGGGCATTGTCATGTCCTTGGTGGAGCACCATGAGCTTACGGCCGTATCCGTTGGCGGCGGGCTGGATACGGAGACGCGCGTCGACATTCCTGAGTCTAGGAAGTACGCCACGAGCAAAGACACTACCATCGAATGAGAGGCAAAGCAGGCGCGGGTACCACTAGATCCACACCCCTCAGCTCCAAGTGTGGTGGAGCACGCTGGCCGGTCGGAGGAACGAGTTCGTTCCCCTACATCTTTGGGGTCAGTGCCTGTGCACGACCCCCAACGAGGGGATGTCCCGCCAGTGTCTCCGGTGGTTTTGCCACCAGCTAGCGGTCGTGGCCATTCACGGGCCGATCGGGGACTGGCCAGGTTGGCTCCTTCCTTGGCTGATACTAGGGGGCGTGGGTCACAACCTGTGAGTGGTCCTCGTCCGGTTGGCTCGTCGTCAGCCGATCGGGGCTTTAGGGCTCTGTCGCTATTGTTTAGGTATGCATTCATACTCCCTCCTGTTCTCATAGCTGAGTTTTTAGTGTAACTAACCCGCGCTTGTTTTGACAGCAGCCAAGGGCTAGCGGGACTAGGAGTCTCCCCACCTCCCATGCAAGAATAGTGGAGACCCAGCCTGTAGCGGGTCACGACGAGCGACGGAGGAAGCAGACTAGTGGCGGTGCAACCTTCCCTTCTAGGGGTTGCGTCCTCCCGGCCGGTCATGAGTACGGCAGCAGCGGTGGCGGTGGTGATGGCAGAGATCCCCATGGTGACGGCGGAGGTTCGGTCAGAGGTGACCCTTGTAATCCCTCCCCCAACAGCTGCGGATGAGGAGAGGAGGGAGACCAGGCTCCCTGCCTCACCCGGTGGAGGTACGCATGGTTGGCCCTCCTGGTCAGAACTAGAGGGGTCAGGAGGAGACACGGCCAGGCCGAAGGTAGAGCATTTGCTGACGAGTTATGGAGTCTAGGCGGTGGAGATCCCCTATTCTAGCGAGGCAGGCACTGGGGTGGAGCTACCAGCCATCCCGCCGTTGCAGGAGTTGGTTATGATCCGGTCATCGCATGACACTACGATGGCTGGATCTTCCAACGGGTCGAGGGTGACTCGCCAGCTAGTGTGGCCTTGCCCCAACGAGTCAGGAAAGGCTCGGTTCGTCCTTTGCGATGAGGAGGAGGTGAAGCTCTGGCATTTGCTCGAGAAGAGAGGACTATCGATGGAGTCTGATCTTGCCCTTACCAAGACGAGGCTCAAGGAGGCTTTGGAGAGGGTTAAGCACATCCATCAGGCGGTGATAGTCGACCTGCCACGCATTGCAGAGGTTGGTTCTCTGTGTTTTTGGTGTTGTTGTTGACTCCTTGGCCTTTTGATGGTTGTCTTAGCATGCCTGCTTCTTGTCTCATAGGATCTAGAGATGATGTCGATCCGTAAGTCCTGATTTCTTCAGGAGGAGCATGGTCGAATAGAGCAGGAAGCAACGGCATCATGCCGGGTCCATGAGCTCAGGAACTAGCTAGAGTCCGCCCATTGTGAATCCCAAGACCGGGAGGTCGAGGCGACGGGAGCACGAGCAGCAGAGCTACGTGCGGTCGAGCGGGTGACTACTGCCGAGCGGGAGCTTGATGTGGCGAAGGTCCACTTGGTGAAGACCGAGGTAGCGCTTCAAAAGTCCTTGGAGGCTTTGGAGGTGGAGCGAAAGGCCCGGTCGGAGGCTGAACAGGAAGTGGTCGTGCTTCGGGGGCAGGTGCTCAAGGCAGAGGAGTCGAACGCTCGACTGAACAAGAGGGTGACCCGGCAAGAGGAAGGACTCTCCATCCTCAAAAGCGTCCACCTTGGTACGTATATGTTCCGCCTTCGGTTGATGCCTTGGTTTTTCCATTCCTTTGCTTCTGAACTTGTCATCCTTTTCCAGAACTGGATGGAAAAATTGGCGCTCTAGAGCAAGAGCTGGAGACGGCAAAAGCGGTGGTCGGTCGAGGCATGGAGGCGCTAGCCCATTCCTTTGCGGAGCGATGTTCTCTCGAGGTAGAGCTTGACCAGATTTGCAACATCGCATAGGTGGTCATCTCTGAGGTGTTCGTGTGAGGACTGAGCACCAGTACACCCACTGTCTAGCTGGCAGAGGTCCCAAATGAAGTTTGGGCACTCATCTTCGACGGCCTATTCTATGGGACGTCAGGGGTGTTAACCTTAGTGGCGACCCATCACCCTTATCTAGACTTTGCCACCATCTATAGAGGGTACGTCGACGGGTGGAGCGCAGATGAAATCCATGCGCTGGGGGAGAGCTTGGTGCCATATGCATGGATTGTTGCCGAGCAAGTCTCCGTGCAGTGGGTGATGGAGGCTCGCCATTCGAGCGTGGCTAAAGACGTGCCCCAGGAAGATGTCATCTAGCCTACGGAAGGAGTGAAGACCGGGTTGGAAGCAAGCGTCGTCCCGCCCCCAACAGAGTCGAACGTCGTTCCGATCAGGAGCGAGCTGCCTTCGTCCTCGTCGATCATGCCATCAGCCGATGCCGTCGGGCGGCCATAATAGAGTTTAGAGTAGAAATAGTCTGTAAATGTAAATGAATGAGTTCGTGGGGAAGCCCCCGTGTGAACAGTTTTACACTTGTGACTATTTTGAGTTTGTTTTTGTGATGAAATCACTCGTGAGGGGATGCTTGTCCCATCCGCCCATGTTTTTACCCAAGCATAGCTTTAGTTTCTTGTCCTTTCTTTTTCGCACCTGCCCATTGACCCATAGGCTGTAACCTTAAGAACCTGGGCATGGCCCGTGAGGCTCAGCTACTTGTAACCGTAGGTCGTGGTGGGGTGTGATTGGTCAGGAGGTTTAAAACATAAGCTACGTAGTGTAACACCCCAGGTGTTTGGCTTCCACATTTGCACTGCATTTCATGAACATGAGCATCATGCATCCCTTTGTGAACTTATAGCACATGAAACATAAATTCGAAACATTGCAACGTGTTGTAGATTTCATGTGTGTTGTTCTTTATGAAATGTAAAGTGTGCAACGCTTAAGTGCAACATGTGCCACTCACTTAGTGAAACAAGGTTAGTTAGTGCTATGCAACACAATCATGAAACAAGTGAAACATGACTATGAAACAGTTGCAACATTTCATGTGTTTTTCATTGTTTCAGTACATACCTTGCTTGATTCTTGTGTGACCAATGTGTGGTGTGGCTAATAATCATCCTAAGTAACTTAGTTACACCTAGAATGTCATTAGGAACAAGGTTCATGTTGATCATTTTGCCTAATTAGGTTTCCAAGTCATGGTTGACCAATTTGGACCCCTAGAGCTCCTATGTTTGACTGTTTTAAAAGTGTAGCTTAGGACGTTTGCATGTCTGAGAAACCTAAAGCAAAGTTGTAGAGAATTATATAAGGAACAAAAGTTATTTTATGGCCACCTCATGAAAATGTGCACAACATGTTCAAAAATGGTCCACAAGTCAGTTTTGAGGTTGGATTCGACACTTAGAAAATTTCTAAGTATGAAACTGAGTTTTCAGTTCATGAGCTCAACTTTGGCATGATTTTACTCTCTATACTTTTCGAATTAGACTTTGAACTCTGAAGGAGTTTTGTAGCTGGTACTTAGGGCTTGCACTTTCGTTTAGGAAGTTTGCGCTAATAAGCATAGGATTATGAAATACATTGACTCCAAAATGTGGCGTCAGTCGGTTGATTGCAGGCCTGATGGCCATCTCCGTCAGGCCGAGTGGCCGATCGGCCTCAGGCCGTCGTTGCCGCGTGGCCACGCCGTGGAGGCCGTACGCCGGCGCTGGCCCCACCAGTCAGGCCGTCGCGGACACCTCAACTCCACGCGCCCTCTGGAGGAAGCGTCGCCTTCAATTGCATCTCCATCTCTTCCTCCACTCGCCGCTCTCGCGAAGCCGCTGCTCTCCATTGCCGACGCCGCCAGCCTTGCCGCCACTGCTCGCCGTGGCACCACCGTCAGCAAGCTCTCACCCACAGCTCCGCCGTGTACTCCTCTGCCTCGTCCACCTCACCATGGAGCCGTAAAGTCAAGGTAGAGGCCGTACTTCTTCTTCTCCGTGGCCGTGCGCCATGTCCTAAGAAGAGCTCCGTCGAGCTCTCGTGCCGCTCACCACACCGCATCGCGACTCACTCCATCTCGTCCCACAGATTCCCCACCATCTCCTTTACCTCGTCCACCCTCTAGTAGAGCCTATCGAACGGAGTTGATGGCCCATTCGCCAAATCCGCCGCCGCCATGACTCGACCTCACGGGAGATCGAGCTCACCGTGGTCGGAGCACTTGAGGCTTCCCTTTCCCATTTTTCTTCTCGGATAGTTTCTCCATGTAACCGTGTAACTCATACCGTGCTTGGGTGGGGCAATGTAGGCTCGCCGTCGCCGGAGTTCCACCGCACCTCGTCATGCCGTCCGCCATGGTGCATGTCGTCGGCTGTGGGTAGAGGCCGGTGAGAGACCAAACCGAGGCACCCACGGGTGCGGCTCGTCGTGGTGAGCACGACGGTGGCTCTGGTTTCGCCGGAGACGTAGCCGCCGGTGAGCTACGCCATGCCCGCGCCGTCGCAGCCGCTGTGCTCTGTTTTCCTTTCACTTACATGCGGGCCCGGCTGACTGACGGACCCCACTTGTCAGTGACTGAGTTAGAAAAGATAGTTCAAAAATTCTAGTTTTTAGTGCCATTTTGTAAATTTTGTAACTCCTTCTTGGTAGATCCAAATTGAGTACTTCCAATTTTGTTAGACTCATTGTTAGATCTAGTATTTAATAAAAATATATCTTGAGCATATCATGTAGAAAATTTGGATGAATTAAATAGGAACTTGAAAAGTGTTTTTGATTGCATGCAAACTTGTTTAAATCATATCTTGAGTTTCTGTGATCCAAAAATTGTGAAATTTTGTGGGTAAGCTAGTATGGTATAGTAGAAGCTCTGGTTAAAATTTGAGAGTCATTGCATGTGTAGTTTTTGAGTTATAGATTTTCCTTTTATCATTGGATGATTCTTGTGTAAATTTTAGTAAATAATCTATGAATCCAATGGCCATGAAACTTGGTAGGTAGTATCCTAGTGCCCTAAGGATGCTAGGAAAAATATGAAATCTGTTGCTTGACACTTTTCATTAGGGTTTCCTAATTATGCCATTTTAAGCCATTATGCCTTGTCATTTTTGTGTAGGCTTTTATACTTGCTCAAATGGTGTGAAATTTTTATGGTAGTCTACTTAGAGTATGTAGTGTCTACTGTAATTTTTGTAGAATTAATGGGGCAGTTTTCATATAGGTTTACTATTTCCCCTAATTAATTAAATAAATTAAGAAAGGTATTAAAAGAAATGTTTTAGTAATGGACATCCTACTTTCTGGTGTTCTTAGGATATGTGTGATAAGATAGTAAAGTTGGTTTTGTCTAATTATATGTTTACATCATAAGTTGCTAATTATTTGTTGTTATTATGTCCCTCTGGACAGATCTGGGAACTTTAGAAAGTTCCCCATGAGATTTTGGTTTTCTGTGAATATGATGAATACAAGAGTTGTAGATAATTTATGTATCTAGCTCCTGTCAAAATTTGAGGGCATTTGGCCCAGTAGTTTAGAAACTACAGCTGTTTAAAGTTAGGTTCCTGTTTTGCTTATTCTCTGTCTTGTAGGACGTTGTTCTGTTGATTTAGGAATTCAAGCTGGTAAAGTGTCGAATCATGCTTTGAGGTCTAAAATGAATTATATACAATTTCATAAGCTTTCCAGATTGTCTTTTTCATATCATTTGGAATTATACATCTCCAGTTATGGCTAGTTTAATGTACCGATGTATAGTCTTCATTTGCTGAAATACAAATGCTTGATTGAATGTGTTGCAACGTAATCGTTGATTGTTTGGGGTTAGCCTAACTTGAGAATATGCTTAGGTGCAGGTGCTAGGTCATTAACTGAAGATGAGCAATTATACATTAGGTTGTATAGACTTGGTAAGTAAAGTGTATTGAATAAAGCTTAACTTGGAATATCTGAACTGCGGTGAGCATGTGCATTCCCGAGCATCCCCGACATTCGTACATGTGCATCCATGATACTTATCTTGCGCATTCATGCAATAGGTGTGCGGAGGGAGTGACGTTGCTGGAGTTCGAGGAGCCAACCAGGAGGAGGAGCCCGAGGTGCGAGGAAAGTCGAAGAAGCGGTACCGTCGCCGAGGAGTTGCCCGAGTGCCACGATCACCACCTTCCTCTTTCTGAAAAGGCAAGCCCGGAGCATTATAAGTCTCCCATGTCTTTACAAATATATTGAGTATCTTTATTGTTGATGATGCATTAAGTATAGGAATTGGTTGGAACCAATTGCTGCATTATATATCCCTCCTTGTCCGGATATCGCATGCTGGAATCCTATTTAAGTTCAGAACGGGTTAAATGCTTAGCCATGCTTAGTGCGGTAGAAGTCGGTGATTTTACATCACTGCGAGATTTAGGATGAGGTGGATCACGGTTGGCTATATTTGCTATCGTGGAAAAGAATCATGTGAATAATGAATTAAGACCGGGCGGAGTCTTGTGTAGGTTTGAACATAGTGACTCCGTGCATGTATGCGTTTAAGGACCGATATCTTCAGTCGTCCTCATGTCATGTTGAACGCAGCCTAACACTTAGCTGGCGGATAAGTCATTCCGACCCATGAAGCCGTAGCTCAACTCGGGCCGGGAACCGTGGGGGTTGGATGCATTACGGAGGTAGTAAGGATGTGCGGAGAGCCATTGGCATAAGTCCAAGGGGAGTCGGGGTTTAAGATCCTGCACTTCTGGCGAGTGGTTCTCTGAGAATGCAAAGCCCAGACCCGCGTCTTTTCTTTTACTTTTCTCTGAGTTGTACCAAAGGTGACTTGTTTGCGACCACGACGGGGAAGCGGGGTTTGTGTTAGGAATACCCTCCAATTTGGATAGGAATCGATTCAATCGCCGTCTCTCCCGGATAGTGAGAACTTGACTTGAGCAAATGACAGCGTAGATTCAATTAATTTAACGATATGGTTAAATGGATAATGATGATGATGATGATAATGTTGCCGAGAATTATACCTGCTATGGTTATTAATGTTTGCATATTAATCAAGTGGTTGATTAGTACAGGTGCTAATATAGATGACAGTTAATGGCTTAAAGTCACCGCTAGTTCGTGATAAAAGTTAATCATTATTACATATGCTTTTACGCAAAAAAGAAAGTGTCGGCCGATCCACTAAATAAAGCTATGCATGATCCTTGGTGTCCTTTATTTTGGTTTCGTCGGGTAAGTCTAGTGAGTACATTCCCGTACTCGGGGTTTATTCCCTCTTGTTGCGAGATGACCTTCTCTATCGGGGATTACGTAAGTATTGTCTCCACCGGCGGGTGACGAAGACTAGATCACGGGCATGATCTCCTGTTATCTTATCTGAATGCTTTTGTGGGATGTGATCAACAAACTGGTACGGTATTGAACTTCGTGTGTGTGAGTTAAACTATTTGCTTCCGCTATGTTACAAGACTTGTTTTGTAATAACGATGACTCTGTGTTGATGTAATCTATTTGCGAACGTCTGCGAAATGTTGTAACGTATGATATGTTATGTTGAATTACTTTGTGATCTTGGTTGTATGCAAGTTGGTTTGAAATCCGTCGTGATTTCAGTTGACTACCGGGTTTATATGGGCGCAAGTTCGAGAATTTGATCGTTTCGGCGATTGTTTTCGTACTTGTACTCTTATAAATTGGTCGGTTCTATGACAGCTGGTATCAGAGCTAGATTCAACATTAAACATGTCATACGGGTATTTAAAACAAAAGCTTTTGTTGCGAAAACTGGTTTATAACTTATAGTTATATGTAAGTGTTCAAAAATCTGAAATTTTATAGTGTACCAAAGATCACATCCTTTGTAGCCCACTTAAGGATTTTAGGTGGCTTATATAATTACTAACTTTGGGAAATGATTGTTTCTATTTTCGTTGTCCATACGGCGTGCTATTGCATGGGTGCCATTAAGCTTGAATGGTAATGTTTGGATCATTTGCCTCTCGCCCGGGTAAGGGTGAGTTGTGAGAGCATGACCGTCCAACCGTCGGTCTAGGGAGAGTAGTTGTGGTTGCTCGCATACCTACATGTTTAATCATGTATCTATGAGAGTACTTAATTGTGGGTATCTCTGTCGGGTAGTCAGTGATACTAGAGTATATACATCCGGGATGTATGTATGTATGAAAATATTTAGTTTAATGCTTGCTTTTATGCCTTTTTAGGGAATTCTTGGGCTGAAATGAAATTTTCTCAGGTACACTAACAACGTATCGTTGTAGATCGACTAGCTACCGTGATACGAGAGAACGTATGTATGCCACCGTATATATTTCGCTAGCCTTTAAATTTTATTTTAGGTTTGTGAGGACGTCTGGATCGTGCATGCATCATGTTCAAGCATACATGGCATTTCTTGCATTACTCCCTCCTTTAAAATTGATGGTCTCGAATAATTAAATTTCGTATCCCTTAAATGATTCTCCCTTACGTTGTAACTTTTTGCTACTGATGGCGCGCACGCAAGCACTGCCTTTGCAAAGTCCGCTGGAGGCGGGCACCTCGTCACCGTTTAGCTCCTCGTGAGCCCGTCCCCGAGCCTCTTGAGGAGGAAAGGCCGAGAGGCGAAACTAGCCCGGGTGGCTCTTGAGAGGATCTGCAGTTCAACAGCGTTTGGAGCAAGTCACGCAGAACAGGATCAAGAGAACACTGGAGGTTCGAGAGGTTGACAGATTGCTCACAATCTGTGGCGTATGTTGGTTCACATCTTTGAACCAACGGAATGAAGCTTGCACGAGGAGAATGTCTTTGAGAGCGTGATGTAGAGAACTCGGCGGCGAGTTGGCGGCTGCGAAAGGGTACAATGACAATCTTCATGAGGAGGTTCACTGTTACACAATCGCTTCACCCTCTCCGCCACCCGATGAGGATGAGATGGGTTCTGGTGTCATCATGGTGAAGGTGATGACGTTGAGATTAATGGACTGAAGGCGTTCCACATGATGAGGAGGAGGAAGATGAGGAGTTAGAGCACACTAGTGATGATGAAGATGGAGGAGAGATCTTCGACAACGACTCAGAGGACGATCGTGAGTTAGCTTAATACTTAGCTAATACTGGCTGGAGCTAGTCTTTGTTGATCCTCGGGCATGAACGAGTAGCTTTGTAATAAGTGAATCGTTGGGATGTAATATCGAACCTTAAGTTATCTTTCTTTGTCGCTTTGGAACCCTCTGGCTTTGATGTAACCTTTTGAACTGTTATGTTCCGCTTATGTGAGCCTTTGACAAGTTCCGTGCATGCGGGCTATCCATCTCATTCTTGGTTAAGTTCATCGCCTTAATGTGTCAATTGATGCGCTTGAGAAGTTGTGTGATTGTGATGAATGATTGTGCCTCTATGATAGTATAAGTTCATTTCCTCCATTGGAGTCGATGTGGCATAATTATACAATTCATCTACAAATTTCCACATCATCGGTGCTCATTGGCTATACATTTTGCGAGATGGCTTACAATCTTTGTCGTGGTCGTAACCATGGAGATGAGGAGCAAACACCTCCTCCACCACCACCCACACCACGGTGAGCTAATGCAGACAGATCATTGAAAGTCGGCGCATGCTAAGAGGCTATCGCCGGATGGCAAACCGTGAGGATCGGAATGTCCGCCAAGGACCATAACCAAATCAATACAGTGATTTCAAGGCTTTCCTTGACACGAAACCCCGATCTTCAAGGAGGCCGAGGAGCCTCTGCAAGTCGATGAGTGGTTGAATACTCTCGGCGAAGTTCCGCTTTGCTCCGCTTGACCGAGGTCTTTGAAAGAGTATCGCATCTCACCAGGTTGCATGGGCCACCAGGTATTTGGTGGAGCCATCATCGGTCCACTATGCCCGCTAATGCCCAAATTACTTGAGATCGGTTCAAATCGCTTTCAGGGAAATTATATTCCTCCCGGTCTCATGGCGATCAAGCATCTGAGTTTATGAAGTTAACCCAAGGAACAAGAGCTTGAACGAATACCGCAGGCTTTCAATAACCTTGCAAGGTGCGCTCACGGAGTTTGTGGACACCGATGCCAAGAAAATCGCAAGTTTCAAGCGGGGACCGAGCCCCAAACTTATGAAGACCATGGGAAATTGCAAGTGTGCGCATTTCAATGAGTTTGTTAGTGATGCTCTATCCCAAGAGAACAACAATGCATGTGTATGTTTGCTTCAAAGAGTCGTAAGAGAGCCTATGAGGCGAGTGCCTCACAATCAAGGCTCCCGTCACACGTAAGGCTCCATTCCGTCCCACCGATTAATCGGCCGCTAAGTTTTGCCCACCGCATGAAGAAAGAATCCGGGGAGGACCGGATTTCGCAAGGCTTTTACGGTTGCTCTTCCAAAGGGCACTACCAATCAAGGAAGCTCCAATGTTCCGCCAAGCAATATGCCGTCTTTGAATTTGCAACAAGACCGGCCATTTGGGCGAGAAGTGTCCTTACCCTAAGAAGAATTTCAATCAAGGTGGCGGTGAACTATACAAATGTTGCTGATATTCCTTCGAGGGAGGCGATCCTTTGTCGGTAAGTTTTTGGTTGATCAACACCCATGAGCTTGTACTATTTGATTCGGTGCTTCACATTCTTTTATTAGTCCCGCATTTGCATCCAAGTTTGTGCGAAAAACATACAATTATTGAGGGTGAGGGTTATTGTATTAGGGCTGCCATTGGTACCATCCCCACCAAGCTCGTAGTAGAGGGCGTACAACTTGAGATAGAGGGACGAAGTTATCAAGTTGATCTGGTAGTTTTACCGGCCGGGTATCGATGTGATATTGGGAATGAATTGGATGAGCAAGCACGGGGTGCTTATTGATACATCGACTAGAGTAGTCATGCTCGAGAGATCCTAGTACTCGGGAAGGTTTCTGGTGCAACTACCTAGGGACATCAATCTTTCTTGTGCGGCTAATGCGGTGCAAGCAAAGGCTATGGCAAATATCCCGGTAGTGTGTGACTTTCCGGATGTTTTTCCCGAGGATTTGCTGGATTACCTCCGGATCGGGACGTAGAGTTCAAGATAGAGTTGCTACAGTACAAACACCCATATCTAGAAGACCTTATAGAATGCCTCCCAATGAACTAGCTGAACTTAAGATCCGAGTTAAGTGAACTTCTCTGAAAAAGGCCTTATCCGTCCTAGTTCATCGCCATGGGGGTGTCCAAATTATCTTTGTGAAGAAGAAGGATCACCCACTACGCATGTGTGTAGATTATAGGCCTTTGAATGCAGTCACAATTAAGAACAAGTACCCTCTGCCATGGGATAGACATCTTGTTTGATCGGGTTGTCTAAAGCAAAAGTCTTTTCCAAGATTGATTTGAGGTCCGGTTATCATCAAATCAAAATTCGACTGAGGATGTCTCAAAACCGCATTCTCTACAAGATATGGTCTCATGTATGAGTATCTGGTTATGTCGTTCGGATTGACCAATGCCCCGCACATTTCATGTATCTAATGAATTCGGTGTTTATGCAGAGTTGGACAAATTTGTGGTGGTATTTATAGATGATATCTTGGTCTATTCGAGAATGAAGAAGATCATGTTGAACATTTGCGAGTGGTTCTCACTAGACTGCGTGAACACAAGCTTTATGCAAAGTTCAAAGAAATGTGAATTTTGGCTTCAGTAAAGTACCGTTTCTCGGGCATGTGTTGTCCGATGGTGGAATTATGGTGGATCCCACCAAGGTGCAAGAAGTGTTAGATTGGAAGGCTCCCACTTCGGTGCATGAGGTTCGGAGTTTTACGGGTTTGGCGGGCTATTATCGTCGCTTCATCCCGGATTTCTAAAATAGCCAAGCCTATGACTCGGTTCTTTGCGAGAAAGACACGAGGTTTGTCTGGACTTCCGAGTGTGATGTGGCTTTTCACACCTGCGGACCCTTTTAACTTCGGCTCCGGTTTTGGCACAACCGGATATTGAGAAACCTTTTGATGTGTATTGTGATGCATCGGGCATTGGCTTAGGGGTGTTCTTATGCGGGAGGGTAGTAGGTCATTGCTTATACCTCTCGCCAACTTCGGAAGCATGAGGTGAATTATCCTCGCATGACTTAGAACTCATTGCAGATTGTTCATGCTTTGAAAGCCCGGAGACATTATTTGCTTGGTAATGTGTGCAACATCTACACCGATCACAAAAGTCTTAAGTACATCTTCACTCAACTTTGAGTTGAATATGCGTCAACGAAGATGGCTCGAGTTGATCAAGGATTATAATCTCCAAGTGCACTATCATCCCGCAAGGCAAACGTCGTTCTGAGATGCCTTGAGCGAGAAATCGCATTGTCACTCTTTGATTGAAGGTGATTGTCATTTGTCACGGCTCATGCATCCGCAATCCTTCACAACATCACCGCTCGGTTGTACTCTGCAAAGTAGAATTATTGAGCTACAAAAGACCGATCCGGTGTATTCCACATCAAGCGCAAAGATGAAAGAACAAGAAACCAAACATTTTCGGGTAGATGAAAATGACGTGTTATGGTTCAAGGATAGGTTAGTGGTTCCGAAGGATAGAGAGCTTAGAGATCAAATCATATCTCAAGCACATTCCTCTAAATTATCTATTCATCTGGGCGGTAGTAAAATGTATCATGATTTGAAGCCTCGTTATTGGTGGACTAAAATGAAGAAGGAGATAGCCGCTTATGTGGCTAGGTGTGACACTTGTTGTCGAGTTAAAGTCTGTATACACATGAAGGGCGGATTACTTCACCACTATCTATTCCAGGTTGGAAATGGGAGGAGATAAGTATGGATTTTATTGTTGGACTCCCTACTACTCGGAGGAATTTTAACTCTATTTGGGTGATTGTAGACCGTCGACTAAGTCTCACACACACTTCATTCTGTCCGCATTGATTTCCGTCCCGATTGATTATCTTTGAGTTGTACTTCAATCGAGATAGTCCGTCTTCATGGAATCCCTCGTACTATTGTATCGATAGAGGACCATAGTTCACCGCTTTCGCTTTTGGGAGCACTTACATGGATTATTAGGAACTAAGCTAGTAAGAAGTTCGCCTATCATCCGCAAACCAATGGACAAACCGAACGGGTGAATCAAATCTTAGAAGATATGTTGAGAGCTGTGTCATCTCAAATGAGGGTTCATGGGAAAATGGTTGCCCCTAGCTGAATTCTCGTACAATAATAGTTATCAAGAAAGCATCAAGATGGCACCGTTTGAAGCTTTGTATGGTCGGAAGTGTAGAACCCCGTTGAACTGGGTAGAAGCCGGTGAAAGGAGATATTATGGAATTGATTTTGTTCAAGAAGCCAAGAACAAGTCCGTACTATCCAAACTCACATGGCCGCCGCTGAAGCTAAGCGAGAAAAAGTTATCTTGATCGACGTAGAAAACCTATTGAGTTCGAAGTTGGAGACTTCGTTTATCTGAAGGTTTCACCTATGAAAAGTGTCCAACGCTTGATTGTGAAGCGAAAGCTTGCGCCAAGATATGTTGGTCCGTTTGAAATCATTGGACAAAGTGGTAAAGTGGCGTATAAGATTCAATTACCTCCGGAGATGAGTGCTATCTTCAATGTCTTTCATGTATCCCAATTGAAGAAATGTCTTGGCGTCCTCAAGAAGAGAGAGTTCCATTGGGGATATCGAGTTAAAATCTGATTTGACCTTTGAAGAAAAGCCGGTTCGAGTGATTGACACTTTCGTGAGCGAGTGACTTCGGTCGGGTGGTCAAGTTCTACAAAGTCGTGTGGAGTAATCGGGGGTAGTGAACGCGATGCAACGTGGGAAAGGGAAGATTATTTGAGGGATGGTTATAAGGAATTCTATCAACAATGAGTACGCTTTTCAAATCTCGGGACGAGATTTTTATAAGGAGGGAGGGCTGTAACACCCCAGGTGTTTGGCTTCCACATTTGCACTGCATTTCATGAACATGAGCATCATGCATCCCTTTGTGAACTTATAGCACATGAAACATAAATTCAAACATTGCAACGTGTTGTAGATTTCATGTGTGTTGTTCTTTATGAAATGTAAAGTGTGCAACGCTTAAGTGCAACATGTGCCACTCACTTAGTGAAACAAGGTTAGTTAGTGCTATATGCAACACAATCATGAAACAAGTGAAACATGACTATGAAACAGTTGCAACATTTCATGTGTTTTTCATTGTTTCATAGACATACCTTGCTTGATTCTTGTGTGACCAATGTGTGGTGTGGCTAATAATCATCCTAAGTAACTTAGTTACACCTAGAATGTCATTAGGAACAAGGTTCATGTTGATCATTTTGCCTAATTAGGTTTCCAAGTCATGGTTGACCAATTTGGACCCCTAGAGCTCCTATGTTTGACTGTTTTAAAAGTGTAGCTTAGGACGTTTGCATGTCTGAGCAACCTAAAGCAAAGTTGTAGAGAATTATATAAGGAACAAAAGTTATTTTATGGCCACCTCATGAAAATGTGCACAACATGTTCAAAAATGGTCCACAAGTCAGTTTTGAGGTTGGATTCGACACTTAGAAAATTTCTAAGTATGAAACTGAGTTTTCAGTTCATGAGCTCAACTTTGGCATGATTTTACTCTCTATACTTTTCGAATTAGACTTTGAACTCTGAAGGAGTTTTGTAGCTGGTACTTAGGGCTTGCACTTTCGTTTAGGAAGTTTGCGCTAATAAGCATAGGATTATGAAATACATTGACTCCAAAATGTGGCGTCGATCGGTTGATTGCAGGCTGATGGCCATCTCCGTCGAGTCGAGTGGCCGATCGGCCTCGAGCCGTCGTCGTTGCTGCGTGGCCCACGCCGTGGAGGCCGTCAGACGCCGGCCGCCCCACCACCAGTCAGGCCGTCGCGGACACCTCAACTCCACGCGCCCTCTGGAGGAAGCGCCGCCTTCAATTGCATCTCCATCTCTTCCTCCACTCGCCGCTCTCATGGCCGCCTTGCTCTCCATTGCCGACGCCGCCACTTGACCTTGCCGCCATTTGCTCAGCCGTGGCACCACCACCGTCGACAAGCTCTCACCCACAGCTCTGCCGTGTACTCCTCTGCCTCGTCCACCTCACCATGGAGCCAGTAAAGTCAAGGTAGAGGCCGTGCTTCTTCTTCTCCGTGGCCGTGCGCCATGTCCTAAGCAAAGCTCCGTCGAGCTCTCATGCTTCGCCACCACCGCATCGCGACTCACTCCATCTCGTCCACAGATTCCCCACCATCTCCTTTACCTCGTCCACCCTCTAGTAGAGCCTATCGAGCGGAGTTGATGGCCCATTCGCCGAATCCGCCGCCGCCATGACTCGACCTCACGGGAGATCGAGCTCACCGTGGTTGGAGCACTTGAGGCTTCCCTTTCCCATTTTCTTCTCGGATAGTTTCTCCATGTAACCGTGTAACTCATACCGTGCTTGGGTGGGGCAATGTAGGCTCGCCGTCACGGAGTTCCACCGCAGCCTCGTCGCCGTCCCGCCGTGCATGTCGTCGTTTAGGTAGAGGCCGGTGAGAGACGAACCCGAGGCACCCAGGTGGCGGCTCGTCGTGGTGAGCACGACGGTGGCTCTGGTTTCATGGGAGACGTGGCCGCCGATGTGAGCTACGCCATGCCCGCATGCCATCGCAGCCGTGCCGCTCTGTTTTCCTTTCCTTTCACTTACATGCGGGCCCGGTGATGACGGACCCCACTTGTCGATGATGAGTTAGAAAAGATAGTTCAAAAATTCCAGTTTTAGTGCCATTTTGTAAATTTTGTAACTCCTTCTTGGTAGATCCAAATTGAGTACTTCCAATTTTGTTAGACTCATTGTTAGATCTAGTATTTAATAAAAATATCTCTTGAGCATATCATGTAGAAAATTTGGATGAATTAAATAGGAACTTGAAAAGTGTTTTTGATTGCATGCAAACTTGTTTAAATCATATCTTGAGTTTCTGTGATCCAAAAATTGTGAAATTTTGTGGGTAAGCTAGTATGGTATAGTAGAAGCTCTGGTTAAAATTTGAGAGTCATTGCATGTGTAGTTTTTGAGTTATAGATTTTCCTTTTATCATTGGATGATTCTTGTGTAAATTTTAGTAAATAATCTATGAATCCAATGGCCATGAAACTTGGTAGGTAGTATCCTAGTGCCCTAAGGATGCTAGGAAAAATATGAAATCTGTTGCTTGACACTTTTCATTAGGGTTTCCTAATTATGCCATTTTAAGCCATTATGCCTTGTCATTTTTGTGTAGGCTTTTATACTTGCTCAAATGGTGTGAAATTTTTATGGTAGTCTACTTAGAGTATGTAGTGTCTACTGTAATTTTTGTAGAATTAATGGGGCAGTTTTCATATAGGTTTACTATTTCCCCTAATTAATTAAATAAATTAAGAAAGGTATTAAAAGAAATGTTTTAGTAATGGACATCCTACTTTCTGGTGTTCTTAGGATATGTGTGATAAGATAGTAAAGTTGGTTTTGTCTAATTATATGTTTACATCATAAGTTGCTAATTATTTGTTGTTATTATGTCCCTCTGGACAGATCTGGGAACTTTAGAAAGTTCCCCATGAGATTTTGGTTTTCTGTGAATATGATGAATACAAGAGTTGTAGATAATTTATGTATCTAGCTCCTGTCAAAATTTGAGGGCATTTGGCCCAGTAGTTTAGAAACTACAGCTGTTTAAAGTTAGGTTCCTGTTTTGCTTATTCTCTGTCTTGTAGGACAGTGTTCTGTTGATTTAGGAATTCAAGCTGGTAAAGTGTCGAATCATGCTTTGAGGTCTAAAAATGAATTATATACAATTTCATAAGCTTTCCAGATTGTCTTTTTTCATATCATTTGGAATTATACATCTCCAGTTATGGCTAGTTTAATGTACCGATGTATAGTCTTCATTTGCTGAAATACAAATGCTTGATTGAATGTGTTGCAACGTAATCGTTGATTGTTTGGGGGTTAGCCTAACTTGAGAATATGCTTAGGTGCAGGTGCTAGGTCATTAACTGAAGATGAGCAATTATACATTAGGTTGTATAGACTTGGTAAGTAAAGTGTATTGAATAAAGCTTAACTTGGAATATGCGAACTGCAGTGAGCATGTGCATTCCCCGAGCATCCCTGACATTCGTACATGTGCATCCATGATACTTATCTTGCGCATTCATGCAATAGGTGTGCCGGAGGGAGTGACGTTGCTGGAGTTCGAGGGAGCCAACCAGGAGGAGGAGCCCGAGGTGCAGGAAGTCAAAGAAGCAGCCGTCGCCGAGGAGTTGCCCGAGTGCCCTGATCACCAGCCTTCCTCTTTCCTGAAAGGCAAGCCCCGGAGCATTATAAGTCTCCCATGTCTTTACAAATATATTGAGTATCTTTATTGTTGATGATGCATTAAGTATAGGAATTGGTTGGAACCAATTGCTGCATTATATATCCCTCCTTGTCCAGATATCGCACTGGAATCCTATTTAAGTTCGAGAACGGGTTAAATGCTTAGCCATGCTTAGTGCGGTAGAAGTCGGTGATTTTCATCACTGCGAGATTTAGGATGAGGTGGATCACGGTTGGCTATATTTGCTATCGTGGAAAAGAATCATGTGAATAATGAATTAAGACCGGGCGAGTCTTGTGTAGGTTTGAACATAGTGACTCCGTGCAATGTCGTTTAAGGACCGATATCTTTGACGTCCTCATGTCATGTTGAACGACCTAACACTTAGTCTGGCGGATAAGTCATTCCGACCGCTGGCCGAGTAGCTCAACTCGGCCGGGAACCGTGGGGTTGGATGCATTACGGAGGTAGTAAGGATGTGCGGAGAGCCATTGGCATAAGTCCAAGGGGAGTCGGGTTTAAGATCCTGCACTTCTGGCAGTGGTTTCTCTGAGAATGCGGGCGGCCCGGACCCGCGTCTTTTCTTTTTTACTTTTCTCCCGAGTTGTACCAAAGGTGACTTGTTTGCGACCACGACGGGGAAGCGGGGTTTGTGTTAGGAATACCCTCCAAATTGGATAGGAATCGATTTGAATCGCCGCCTCTCTGGATAGTGAGAACTTGACTTGAGCAAATGACAACGTAGATTCAATTAATTTAACGATATGGTTAAATGGATAATGATGATGATGATGATAATGTTGCCGAGAATTATACCTGCTATGGTTATTAATGTTTGCATATTAATCAAGTGGTTGATTAGTACAGTGCTAATATAGATGACAGGTTAATGGCTTAAAGTCACTTTGCTAGTTCGGGATAAAAGTTAATCATTATTACATATGCTTTTACTCAAAAAAGAAAGTGTCGACCAGATCCACTAAATAAAGCTATGCATGATCCTTGGTGTCCTTTATTTTGGTTTCCGTCGGGTAAGTCTAGTGAGTACATTCCGTTACTCGGGTTTATTCCCTCTTGTTGCGTATGACCTTCTCTATCGTGGGATTACTGTAAGTATTGTCTCCACCCGGCGGGTGACGAAGACTAGATCACGGGCATGATCTCCTGTTATCTTATCTGAATGCTTTTGTGGGATGTGATCAGCAAACTGGTACTGGTATTGAACTCGTGTGTGTGAGTTAAACTATTTGCTTCCGCTATGTTACAAGACTTGTTTTGTAATAACGATGACTCTGTGTTGATGTAATCTATTTGCGAACGTCTGCGAAATGTTGTAATGTACGATATGTTATGTTGAATTACTGTGATCTTGGTTGTATGCAAGTTGGTTTGAAATCCGTCGTGATTTCAGTTGACTACCGGGTTTATATGGGCGCAAGTTCGAGAATTTGATCGTTTCGGCGATTGTTTTCGTACTTGTACTCTTATAAATTGGTCGGTTCTGTGATACGTAGGGTAATCAAAGGAACAGAATGCCCTTTCGTTTAGGCGATGCCCTTTCATTTGGGTGAAAAGTATTACTATATGATAGTAAAAAAGGAGGGCGGTATCACACCCCTGTGGAGCCCCCGAGTGACCCAGGCCAAGAGTGCTTGGGCTAGGGTGCTGTAGGAGCAAACGTTGAATGGAAGGAAAAATGGTAAGATCGAGCTTTAGGGGAAGAAACGACGTAACTGTTCAATGTTCCATGTGTTGGTGAGAACGTTGCCATTGTCGTCCTTCAGCCAGTAGGCGCCCGGTCAGATCACTTTAGTCACCGTGTAGGGTCCTTCCCATGGTGGAGAGAGTTTATGTTTCTCCTTGGTTGACTAGGTTCTCTGGAGTACGAGATCACAAACCTCGAGGATCCTCCCCCTGATTTTTCTTTCATGGTACCTGCAGAGAGTTTGCTAGTAGCGAGCAGAGCGGATGACAGTTGTCTCATGAGCCTCCTCGAGCAAGTCGACCGCATCCTACTGAGCCTCCATAGCTCGGTCTTGGTCGAAGGCCTTTACTCTTGGGGCACCGTGATCGAGGTCGGAGGGCAACACCGCTTTGGCTCTGTATGCGAGGAAGAAAGGTGTGAACCCTATGGACTGGTTTGGGGTCGTTCTTAGGCTCTAGAGGGTCGCTGGGACCTCTGCAACCCATCGCCCCGCATACTTATTGAGTCAGTCGAAGATGCGGGGCTTGAGTCCTTGGAGGACCATGCCGTTGGCTCGCTCGACCTGACTATTAGTACACGAATGTCTGACTGAGGCCTAGTCGATCCTTATGCCATATCCATCATAGAAGTCTAGGAACTTCTTCTCAGTGAAGTTTGTTCCATGGTCAGTGATGATACAGTTGGAAACAACAAACCGATAGATGATGTCGAGGAAGAACTTGACCGCCTCTTCCGAGCGGATATTGGTGATGGAGTTTGCCTCTATCCACTTGGTAAACTTGTCCACCGCTACGAGCAGGTGAGTGAAGCCGCTAGGGGGCTTTTTGAGGGGTCCGACCATGTTGAGGCCCCATACCATGAATGGCCAGGTGATGGGGATGGTTTGAAGCTCCTACACCGGCAAATGAGTTTGCCGAGCATAGAACTGGCATCTCTCACACTTGTGGACGACCTCCTCTGCATCTCATAGTGCGGTGGGCTAGTAAAAGTCTTGGTGAAAGGCTTTCCTGACCAGCAACCTCAGGGCCACGTGATGTCCGTAGATTCTGATGTGGACTTCAAGGAGAAGCTATTTCCCTTGGTCGGTTGAGATGCACTTCATGAGTATTCCCGATGGGCTATGCTTGTAAAGTTCATCACCAATGGCGACGAACGTTTTGGCGTGTCGAGTGATTCATCGTGTTTCAGTCCTTTCCAATGGGAGAACCTCCTCGAGGAGGTAGATGAGCAGTGGTGCTCTCCAGTCGACCAGATTGAGCACCATTATGGAGATGTCAGCGGGCGACGTCATCGTGAAGGCGCCTAGGTCGGAGCCGTTGAGCAATTGGTTGGGGTCGGGGCGTGTCGGGAGGTCAGAGCCCCTGCATGCTAGATTAGTGTTGGAGTGCATCTAGATCGGATCCTCCAGGACACGGGCAGACGGCTCGTAGAGATCATTGATGAAGACCCCATCTAGAGACGGCACCCGCCTGGCAGTCAATTTTGCGAGAAAATCGGAGGCATCGTTGTCCTTTTGAGGGACATGATGCAGTTCGATCTCTCGGAATTTGTCCTCGAGCTTGCGCACCTCCTGGCAATATGCTGCCATGAGAGGGCTCTTGTAGGAGGACTCCTTCATGACTTGGTCGATGACCAACTCTGAGTCGTAGCGGATGTACAACCACGTAGCACTGAGATCGATGGCGATGCGTGTGACAGAACCACCCAATTTATACAAGATCAAATACGGCTGTCCCCGCTAACATGTTGACACGCAGATACTTTCATTTATATAAACCTGGTAATCTGCCGAGTGTCACAAAGGACCTCGGTAAATCAACATCACAACCAAGATCATGTGATTAAGCAAATACACATCACATACGCAGAGTTATATCAGAAATAATATTACAAATGCGTTCACAAATAATAGTACTTCGAATGACCTAGCTAGACCTATCTTCAAAGATAATTGGCGACCTTAACCTGTGTGGAGGTGGGACAGCACCTGTACAGGGTACGCCATCAACAAGCCAGCTGGAAACGCCATCAGTTGTGAGCCAACCGGCGAAGCCTATGGTCACGACCAGCCAGACATCGGTGGGGCCATCCTCTTAGCTCGAACAGTACAAGAGTCCCTGAGACTCGAGTGGGATGTCGGAAGTAGCGAGCAGTAGGTGCCGCGTGCCCTGACCAGCCAACAGAATAGGCTAGAGCTGTAGAAAGAGGATGTAGTTATGTTATTGTAAACTTGTACCTCTTCAGACAAGCTTGTAATAACGTAACTGTATATCATTATAAGCTTATTTGCTTTGTATAAAACGTATTTAAGCTTAAAACTCGTGTTGGCGTAACTAAGTGAGAACATGTTAGCATTCTGTTTAGTTGTACCAGTTTACTCGACACGTCATCCTGAAAAGTTTGGACGGCCCTGATTTGGCATGTGGTCGGAGTGTGAGGTGCATGACCTGTGCACACGCAGACGCGAACAAGTCAAACCAGGGGGGACCTACCGATCACCCGTAGCGTAGAGAGCGGATCCCATGCACGCATTGAGAGGAACCAGAGACAGGGCTTGCTCCGAAAACCCGTGAAGGAATGGTGGTCGGCTTTGACTGGCTAAGTTGGAATAACCGTAAAATTCGAAATGGCACAATCATAGTGGTCGGAGAAATCATAATAGCTTTATTGAATTAAATCAAAAGTACAAGAGGAGTACATATCTCAGTAGTTAAGCATAGAAACACCTAAGCTTATCGATGTGCCATGAATTTGGTACGTCCGTACCATCCAGGTGAGCTAACCTGTAAGACGTTGGTCGTGTGACTTCCTTGATCATGAAGGGCCCCTCCCATGGAGTTGCAAGTTTATGGATGCCAGCCTGATTCGTCTTCCACTTGAGGACCAGGTCCCCGACCACGAAGAACCGCTCCTTAACATTCTTGTTGTAGTACCTGCGCAAAACAGCAAGGTATTTGGCTGTACGTACGCAAGAATCGAGCCGCATCTCTTTTGCACTATTCACTTCTAGCTCCCTCGCTTCATTGGCCTTATCTTCATTGAAGTTCTCTACCCGTGCTGATCTGAAGGCTATATCTACTGGGAGCACTGCCTCAGCACCGTAAACCATAAAGTATGGTGACACGCCGGTATTGCGACTGGGCTGGGTTCTGAGGCCCCAGACCACGGCTGGTAACTCTTTGAGCCATCTTCCGGGTGCTTTGTTGTTTTCTCTGTACATCCTCTTCTTCAATGCATCCAAAATCATACTGTTTGCCCACTCAACCTGTCCATTAGCTCTAGGGTGCGCCATCGAGACGTATTTTACTACTATGCTCCTTTCATCGCAGAAGTCCCAAAAAGCGTTCCCGGTGAACTGAGTACCCAGATCAGTGATGATGCTGTTGGGTATGCCGAAGCGGTGGATGACCTGGTCGAGGAACGTAACAGCCTTTTCTGAGGATGCCTGTACTAGAGGCATGTACTCTATCCACTTAGAAAATTTGTCGATCAGTACAAAGACACATGTAAATTTCCCAGGAGCCGGTTTGAATGGCCCGATCATATCCAGTCCCCAGCATGCGAAGGGCCAAGAGACTGGTATTGTCTGGATCTCATGTGCTGGTACATGGATTCTCTTGGTGAAGAACTAACAACCCTCACAGTGCCAGACTAGCTTCTCTGCATCAGCTACCGCTGACGGCCAATAGAACCCCGCTCGAAAAGCCTTGCCGACCAGCGTTCTCGAGGCTGCGTGGTTGCCGCAGGAGCCGGAGTGGATTTGGTCTAGGAGATGTTCGCCATCCTCTCGGGTTATACACTTCATCAAGATTTCCTCTTTTGCGTTCTTGCGCCATAACTTGCCATCGACAAGTAGATACTGCTTACTGCGATGCATCAAGCGCTCGTTTTCTGTCCGATCAGTGTAACCACTACCGTCTGTCAGGTACCTGATGAAAGGTTCTCTCCAGTGGGGCTCATGCGTGGTCGAAGGTGGCTCAGTGGAGCTCGATGCCAGAACCGTAGCCACCAATTGCTTGTTTAGAGGCTTGTCGACCGTGGGATCTTCCTCCTCGATGGAAGGCGTGAGCAGGTCTTGAACAAATACGCCATGTGGGACTTTAGCACGGGATGATCCTAACTTTGACAGCGCATCTGCTGCTTGATTTTTGTCCCAGACCACATGTGTGTACTCGATGCCGTAGAACTTGCCTTCCAGCTTTCTGATCGATTTGCAGTATGCATCCATCCTTTCGCTGGTCGTGTACCAGTCCTTGTTGAGTTGGTTGATGACTAGAGCCGAGTCTTCATAGACATAGAGACGTTTAACACCGAGCTCAATCGCAATGCGCAAACCATGTATGCATGCTTCGTATTCAGCTGCATTATTAGATGCTGGGAAATGAATCCTGAGGACGTACCAGAGCTGCTCCTTGGACGGTGACACGAAAAGGACTCCTGCTCCTACGCCGTCGATGTTGAGAGAACCGTCGAAGTACATCTTCCAATACTCGTCGGGCCCTTGAGAGGTAGGCGTGCTTAAGTCTGTCCACTCGACGATGAAATCGACGAGTGCCTGAGACTTGATTGTAGTACGGCTTGCGAATTCCAAGGAGAAGGGGCATAGCTCCATTGCCCACTTGACGATGCGCCCGTTCGCATCCTTGTTACTAATGATGTCTCGCAGAGGGTACTCAGTCATGACCACCACACGATATTCGTCGAAGTAATGTTTCAACTTTCGGGATGTTATCAGTATGGCGTAGATCAATTTTCTGGATCTGTGGGTACCTGGTCTTGGATTCATTGAGCACCTCACTGATGAAATAGATTGGTCGCTATACCTTGTAGACGTGGCCAGGCTCGTCGTGCTCGACCACCATGGTAGTGGAGACCACACGATTAGTTGCCGCAATGTAAAGCAGAAGTGTTTTGTCTTCTCTGGGAGCAGTAAGGACCGGAGGTGACGTAAGGTATTGTTTCAGCTGTGTGAAGGCAGCGTCTGCTTCCTTCGACCACTCAAACTTCTCGGATGCTTTGAGCAGTTTAAAGAACGGTAATCCCTTTTCGCCTAATCTTGATATGAAACGGCTGAGAGCAGCCATGCATCCGGTAAGCTTCTGAACATCCTTCACCTTTTTGGGTGGCTTCATGTCCAAGACAACTTTGACTTTCTCCGGGTTAGGGCATATGCCATCGTGACTGACGACGTTGCCAAGTAGTATGCCAGAAGGAACACCAAAGATACACTTCTTTGGGTTTAATTTCCATTGGAATGTGTTAAGGGCTGTAAAGGTGCGTTCCAGGTTGTCAACAAGGGTATGTGCTTCCTTGGTATTGACAACTACATCATCAACATAGGCCTCGACGAGGTCGTCTTTTATCTCGTCTTTGAGGCAGGCCTGTATAGCGCGTTGGTAGGTAGCCCCTACGTTCTTGAGCCCAAACGACTTGGTCGTGTAGCAGTAGGCGCCGAAAGGCGTGATAAAAGATGTCTTGATCTGGTCGTCCTTTTTGAGAGCGATCTGGTGATAACCAGAGTAGCAATCGAGAAAGGAAAGCAGCTCGTAACCGGCGGTTGAATCTACGACCTCATCTATGCGAGGTAAGCCGAAGGGGTCCTTAGGGCAGTGTTTGTTGAGATCAGTGTAATCAACGCACATTCTCCATTCATTATTCTTTTTGCGTACAAGAACCAGGTTGGCTAACCACTCCGGATGATACACTTTTTTGATAAATCCGGCTGCCAAAAGCCGTGTAACTTCTACCCTAATCGCCTCCTTCTTGTCACGAGCGAACCATCGTAGCTTCTGCTTGATAGGTTTGGCCTTGCCGTTGACATTCAAGGAGTGCTCGATCAAGTTCCAAGGTACACCGGGCATGTCAGCAGGTTTCCATGCGAACACATCCACGTTGTTCCTCAAGAACCTGACGAGCGCGTCTTCCTATTTGGGATCTAGGTTGGTCCCGATAAGGGCCATTTTGCTGGGATCGCCGTCGACCAGCTGGATCACCTTGTGCTCCTTGGACTTGGTGTTCTTGCGCGGAGCCTCGAGCTCTAGGATCTCCAGGTGGTTGGCCGAGGTCTTCTTGGTGTCGAGCATGGTCTCGGCCATGCGAATAGAGAGGTCGTGAGCCTCTGCTACTTTGAAGCTGTCGTCCTCGCATGTATAAGCTGCGTATACGTTGCCCCTGAGAGTGAGAACTCCTTTCTTGGTAGGCATCTTCAACATCAGATACCTGTAATGAGGTATGGCCATGAACTTGGTGGGCGATGGTCGACCCAGGATAGCATGGTAGGTGCCATCAAAGTCAGCGACCACGAAGTTGACGTAGTCAGTGCGGAAGTGGCCTGGAGTCCCAAACTGCATAGGTAACGTGATCTGCCCGAGAGGTGTAGAGCTCTGTCTGGGGAGAACACCCCAGAACTGTGCCTCGTATGGCTTAAGATCCACCTAGGTTATCTTCAGGGTCGGCAGACTGTTCTTGAACAGTATATCGATAGAGCTGCCGCCGTCAATCAGCACTCTGTCGAATTGTACTTTGTTGATATAAGGATCAAGGACCAGGGGAAAACGTCCTGGTTTAGGTATTGCGACCCATTGGTCTTTTATGCTGAAGGAGATCTCGTGGTGAGACTAAGGAGGGAGCCATGGATCGGCGATGAGGTTGTCGGTGTTGGCCATGTTCAAGCAAGCGCGGGCAAGCAGCTTGCGTTCTCGCTTGGTCTCGATGGACACTTTGCCTCCAATGATGGTGTGCATGCAATCAGTTGGCTTGACATACTTGTGATGGGGATCTGCGTCTTCATCGTCATTGTCCTCGTTGCGCTGTTCCCCTGCATCGTTAGGCTTGTCGGATGTATCCGGAGCTTGTTGACGCGTGTAGATAGACTTGAGAATGCGACAGTTCTCCATGGTGTGGTTGGACTTGGGATGGAGCTAGCAGGGCCCTTTCAATGCTTTGGCGTAGTCTTCTTCGTAGTTACGATGTCCGCCCCCTTTCTTGACAGTGTTGACTTCGCCATCGTCTTCCCGAGCATGCTTGCCCTTGTAATCATCACGGTGGCTACGCTGCTGATTACATTGATCATGGTGGTCGCGGGAGTCGTTGCGCTGGTTGCGGCGGTCAAAATTGTCGTTCCGACCACGGTTGCCGCGGTAGTTGTCGCGGTGTGGGGGGTGGTCGGAGCGGGGAACCCTTGCTGCTTCTTCGATAATTATCTTCTTAGCGTCGTCGGCGTCCGCATATTTCTTGGCGATGGCCAGGAGCGCTGTGACCGATTCAGGCCTCTTACGAAGGAGCTTGTCCCTTAGAGCGTCATGGAAGCGGAGGCCAGTGATGAAAGCCTCGATTGCCTCGCTATCGGAGATTGACGGGACCTTGATGCGCATCTCCAAGAAACGCCGGACGTACTCGCGCAGCGGGTCATCTTTCCGATCTCGAATCCGCTGCAGATCATATTTGTTGCTGGGTTGCTCGCAAGTGGCAATGAAGTTGTCGATGAAAGCTTGCTTGAGTTCTTGCCAGGAATCGAAGTAGTTTGCCGGCAAACTGACCAGCCAGTGGTGACCTGCATGACCAACAGCGACTGGAAAGTAGTTAGACATGACGTGCTCGTCAGCCATGGCTGATCTACACGCGGTTTCGTGGAGCATGACCCATAATTCGGGGTTCTCCTTGCCTTCATACTTCTGAAGTTTTTCGAGCTTGAAGTTCTTGGGCCATATGACTTGGCGAAGGTGCGGAGTGAACTGCTTCAAACCCGGCGGGCCATGGGCAGTATCATATTCCATACGGCGATAGCTTTCGTGAGACGCACGATCGTTGGCTCTCTGGTTGATGCGATCGCGCAAATTGTGTCCTCCGAGGTAATGGCGAAGATCGTTATTGCCATCGCAGCGATCTCGGTTGCCTTCTAGATTAGCCCTACGACCGTGGTTATCGCGGCGATTATCACGGTTGTCTCAGCAGTTGTCGTCCCGGGCGTTGCGACGGTTGTCCTCCCGACGGCGGTTGTCATATCGACCACCATCATGGCCACCGTTGCCGCCTTGACGGTTGTCGGATGGGTCGTTGTTGCGTGAGCCACGTTGGTTGGGTGGCTGTGAGCGACTTGAGTACTGGTGGCTTGACTCGACTGAGACAGATGGAGCCCAGGCTTGATTTACAATCTCTGCGGTCTGGGCCATAGCGGCCGTCAGATAGGCTTGTATTTCATCGCGAACTGCCTGAGTTTCCAGGGTATTGGGTAGCCATTGCATTGTCGCCATAGCAACGACTACGTTGGCGCTTGTAGTCCTTTCCTGTTCGGTTTCGCCAACTGCTGGTGGTTCATCATTGCTGACAACGTTGATCAAATCCCCTCGTCTTGGTGGGAAAGACGAGAATTGTGGGAATCCCGGGGCGTGGTCTGGGATATCTAGATCGTATTTGACGCCTTCATCATCGTGATGCTGGAGCTCAGCGTGGTCGGAGGCATTAGATGCGATGCCAGACGAGGAGCTGGAGTCACCCTCTTGGACTGTGTGGACGGATCCTTCTTGATAATCCTCAATTCTGATAATGTTGGCGAAGTTGCGTTGTACATTATAATCGTAGTTGGAGGCAGCGTTTCGTAGGCCGTAGGGTTGGGCCTGGTAGTTCTCCATCGAGGCTTTGTACTCGGAGAGCCAGAGACCCATCGCAGAGGCTGGCCAGTGACGAGCGGAGCGCCCTTCAGGAGTAGATATGACCACGAGATCTGTACCAAGTTGTGCAGGACGACTGGCCCGAGCTGGTCAGGTAGATCTGTTGTGGGAAGCGGTTACCTGCTCATTAGGTCCATGTTGAATTGAACTTACCAGAGCTAGGGTTTTAGCAAGTTTGGTGCCGACCTGATCGATGGAGTCGAGCAGGTCGGTGTTGTCGATCTGCCTCCCGTTGTAGCGGGGAAGCGGACGATGGGTTGTCGGCGTGGCTGAAAGCGATGCGAGCGTGGTCGGAGCTAGATCCATCGTGGTTGAAGCCAAATCCACCGTGGTCAGAGCCAGATCTACCGTGGTCGGAGCCATATCCATCGTGGTCGGAGCCAGATCTTCCGTGGTCGGAGCCATATCTTCCATGGTCGGAGCCGTATCCACCATGGTCGGAGCCATAGCCGATGTAGGTGAAGCAGCAGTCGACGCAGATTGAATCCACGCCTCCTCCGTGATCATGGCGACAAGGTCGTCGGAGCCGGTGGTCCAGGTGATCTGACCGATGGTGAACATGAGGCCGTTCGGTGTAGCCATGAAGCCGGGGATGATGACCATCTTGTTCGCTTGGAGAGCAGTACGCACACCCCCTACCTGGCGTGCCACTGTCAACGAAATATGGTCAGTAGTCTACCCAGGGGTATGCCCAAGGTAGTAGATTGTCGGCAGACAGATGCACAAGCTACGAACAGGACGGTGACGCAAGACAAACACAAGGTTTTATCCAGGTTCGGCCGCCAAGAAGGCATAATACCTACGTCCTGCGTCTGATTGTATTGCTGTATGTCAATGAGAGGTGTTTTTTAGAGGGGTCCCCTGCCCGCCTTATATAGTCTGGGGGGCAGGGTTACAGATCTGGAAACTAATCCTAGCCAGTTATAATTGCCATAGGTGGCTGGATAAGGACTCCTATTCTAACCGACCAGGATCTTGCTTGATCGCCAAATCCGTCTTGACTCCTTGTGCGGGACTCCGAACAGGTTGGCCGGGCCACGCGTCGTCTTTAGGTGGACCGGACCCTCTAATCTAGGCCGGCCCAAGCCTAGCCATAAGGGTATAGGGGTTAATACCCCCACACCAAGCGGCAACAACTATCTGGGTTGAATCTGAGGTAACCTCGTGGGTAAAAACACATAGAATGTACCAAGGACAAGTCCACCTCGGAAAATATTGCTGAAGAAGGATGACAACGAGGTCTGAAGGTCAACGAAAGTTGCAAGTAGACACCAACTGGAAAAACAGTACACTACTTAGCAGGTTGAGCACAATTTGCCTTCATGGTGCAGTGGCACAGTAAGTTGGGTTGACTTACACTATCGCAAAATTTGCCTGGTTAGACTACTTTTGACATTGAGGCTTCCTTTCTACTGTCAATCAACAACTCATAAGCAAAATCTAAAAATACGTTGTTTGACACTTTTCAAATTGTTTTCGATTCGCAAAAGCACAAATTGACTTGTAGAACACCGGGACTGCTCAAGCATTGTTGATATGAGAGGGCAAAAGCGAGGCACAAAGGGTGCAAGGAGTCTTCTCTAGGGCATCTAAAGTATTAACAATCCTCACACTACCATCATGACATGAACTACAACAAAACCTACTAATATGAGGGATGCTAGTAGTTAGCAGAGAAATCATAGATTCTGTACCCCTCGGTAATCAGTTCATATCCTGCAAACTACTGCTCAGTTGTGCACAAATTTTGGTAGTCATTTAGATCCAATAGTCCTTTAACTACTGACCAAAGTTCAGCTCAAACGGACACCGTTTGACTATCCAAACAAATCATCTACCAACACTGCTTTGTTCTGAAATTTTGTGACCAAACTATCAAAACATCTCTCAAATCTGATGCTTTACTCAACCAATCCTCTAACCACTTAAGGCATCAAAGTACCTTAAGCGAGGAATGAGATTGTCAAGTGTGGTGGCAATCCAACCATGTTTGAGCCTCTAATCACCGGCTTAAAGATAAACAATTTAGTGCCCTAAAATCTCAACAGATTTCCTGTTCTTATTTTCCTTTGATTTACACATTGGGAAGTGTGTTCATAGTCTTTATCTCTTTTTATGATAGCGGTAGCTTTCTCGCTGAGGATGGAGGCTAGGGTTTTCCTTACATGCCTCTTAGGAAACAACCTCAACCGTTGATTTAGACACTAACTCAACGATGCACAGGCATTGAA
This sequence comes from Miscanthus lutarioriparius, assembly GCA_904845875.1. NCBI lineage: Eukaryota > Viridiplantae > Streptophyta > Magnoliopsida > Poales > Poaceae > Miscanthus > Miscanthus lutarioriparius. The sequence goes on from CAJGYO010000005.1 coordinate 78,449,035, forward strand.
CTGGTCGAATGTTCTTGCAGGACACAATGCATACTTCATGTGGAGTGACAGTCCTACAAAGATAAGGGAACGTCTTTGATTATCCATCTATGCTTCATCCAATAGAATCTGGAACAATCCTTGGATAGCACCATATACATAACAATGCTGACCGAGACTAGGGACGTGCTTTCTCTAGCTCTTTACTTAGCTGATATAGCATCTTGCACTACCCATGTGATTGTCCAAGATGGAATTGACTTGATGACATAGGGCTTGGAGAAGGAAGTAGTACAAGCATTGCTGACTGGCTTTGCTATTTCATTGCTTAGCGTTGTCCGGTGAGACATAGCCTTCGGAGTTACCAAAGAGTCGTTACCTAGCCAGTAATTAACCTTCCTATAGGTAACTATTTAGTTGTCTCTGAACACTTAAAAAGCTTCAAAACTTCTTTTTGACGACAACAATTGTAGTGGATGTGCAAACAAACAGTCACCCTGGAAGTCAGCAGAAAAGGGGCGACACCGCAGAAGGTCGGTTTTTGTCTACATGATCCTTATGCACCTAAAGATTGAGAACTTGGACAAGAAGCTCATGAGTGCCAGGTGACCTATTACAGCACATAATATCCCAGTCCATTTACCATCTGACTGATAACTTGTTCAACCTTAAGTGTGATGCACCTTTCTGATCCAACGGGGATGACATAAGTAGCTCACTAGATGATCGATGTCATTATAGGGACAATCAAGTAGAGTCACTTGTCTACCATCTCTTGTAGTCTGTTTATGTTCATGTTAGTGACCTATTCTTCAAAGGTTATCCTTTGGATGACTCTAGAAGGAAATCCTATTGTATCTGGTTCGACATACAGATCTTTTGCCACGATAAGGAGAGATAACCAAAGAAGAGCTCACGTGAAAATAACACATCGGTGTAGTTCTGCAATGGATCATAACTAGAAACATCGATACCAGCTTGCACCTAGTAGCACAACTATGTGCCAGCCGGCCACAAGGAGGCCCTAGGTTCCATCGTGGCACCTTAGTTGCTACTCATAACACCATTACTGAACATACAACCCACGAGAATTTTCACGTGGTACAAATTTGGTTGCATAGGAGCAAGCACCATACGAAGGAGGGGTAGGAGGCAAAGGTAGTCACAAGGTTAGGAGTCAACAAGGAGGTGATCTGAAGATCAAAACACAGTGCAAGAGAACATAGCCTAATTGTCGAAGACAACTGAGTAGGGAACTCTTGCTTAATTTCCATATATGCCTTGTGTTCACCAAAGTGATTACCAGATAAAGATTAACATGAGATTTGGTCTTGCCGAGCAGCAACATGAGATCAAGATTGATAAATATCTAGAGACTTGGAAGAGTTGGAGGCAAAACAAACAAGATTCGAGGGACAGAACCAAGGCACTGATTAGGGATTCAGTTGATAAAACAATGACATGATCTGCGAGGAAAAGGTTCCAAAGCCAGGGTAGATAGCGATTCGCGTTGCACCAGACCATCTGTAGAAGAAGGAGCAATGAGGTCTAACAAGGATTTTTGAGCAGGGTCCTCCCACACAGGAGCAGGACAACCATGACACATGCAAGCATTCAAGGGAACTAAGTTTGGGCTTAAGGGCAAGCAAAGGAATGGATAAAGGTCTTCGTAGCTCAACGTTCAAGGGCTAGGAACCATGTGCACATGCTCCGGCTCCTAAGAGAGAACTTAATTGGAGACGACAACCATGAGATTAACAAAACTTGGACATTGTTCTAGGATAGCGCTCTTCAACACTCGTATGCTTACCGAGGACAAAAGAGTGACAGCTACAGCACTACCTAGATAACAAGCATCCACACATACATCATGGTCTTAAGCAAGCATTTCAAAACATTCAATCTAATTAGCTTAAGCGACTATTACTAAGCACAAAGCTCGTACATAACAAGCAGTCACCTACAACAACACCACTACCCATATCATGCATAACATGGTGGTAAGGTACTGTTATCTTTTATTTCCTTTTTACTGAGTAGGTGGATATCTTTACAAAACAAGTTTTACTTACATTTAGCAATTTAGTTTTCAAAGGGGTGAACTTTTTGCTAACTACTAACTTTTCATCTATTTCCTTTGGAAGCAACATACAAGGCGGAGCTAATCACACACTATCTTCAAGCACAACTATTCAATCGGCATGGAACAAGGCATTTTTCCTAGCTTCACCTAGAGAAGATAGTAATATCGCATTGATCACAAGTTACTTAGTAGTAGAACAAAGTGAGGGAAGCATATTTATGCACACGCACAATCATCATGCATGACCATCTTATTCATCCTCACAAAATTGCCAGCCTAAGGTGGCAATCATGTTCTATGTCGGTGGCATAACACGTACTCTCTCGATATATATAGCTAGTCGTCAGCTACATTCAATCTACGCATGTGTGGTTAGCGTACCTGCAGAAAGATTTTATTTCAGCCCAACCCCACAATTATATATGCAGAACTGAAAGTCTAGGCTCTAGGTTGCAAGCTAAAACTTCCATATATATACCCATATATATATACTTCCGTATCAAAGCTACCCGATCATTAAATTTGCTACCCACAATTAAATACGCACCATACACACATGCAAGCATGCGTATATAGTCGTATCAAAGCTAGCTCTCCCCGACCGTATGCTCACACTTGCGGTCATGCCACTCATCAACTTACCTTCTTACCGAGGCGTAGAGGTATAGTGACCCATACATTACCATTCAAGCGAACGACATCCATACAATAGCAAACCGTATGGATGACGAAATAAAAATTGCAATAAAGTACATCCACCATAGTTAGTACTTAGATAGCCACCTAATAGTCCTTAACTGGACATAAAGGAGGATGTCGCTAGCATAGTTTTACAAATAAGTTTTGACAAATTTGCCTATAGCTAAAGTTTTAGCTAAAATAGGCTTTTAAAACCAAAACTTTGTTTTTAAAACTATGTACATAACAGTATTATGCTTAACCTTGCTCTGACGCCAGCTGTGACAGAACCGCCCAATTTATACAAGATTAAGTACGGCTGTCCCCGCTAACATGTTGACACGTGGATACTTTCACTTATATAAACCCGGTAGTCCACCGAGTGTCACAAAGGACCTCGGTAAATCAACATCACAACCAAGATCGCGTGATTAAGCAAATACACATCACATACGTAGAGTTGTAGTGGAAATAATATTACAAATGCGTTCACAAATAATAGTACAAGTTTGGGTTTCAAAACCGATTAGTGAAAACAACCTAGCTTTCAAATGATCACATTAATATAAGTTCCAAATACATTGCTAGCATAAGTGACATCCTCTGACAAAAGCATATAGATAAGAAATAAATATAGAGTCACCGAGCCCACCGGTGGTTAGCCACCCTCTTTAGCAGGCCGAGAACTTCACCTACAACATGGTGGGATAAATCCTGAGTACTCAAATGTACTCAGCTAGACTTACCCGTCCAACAAAAATACTAAGACACCAAGGAGTATGCAAGGCTTTATAAGTAGAGCTGGTAGACATTATTTGTGTCGACAAAAGATGCTCGGTAGTCCACCGAGGGGTATCCCACGATGGTAGATTTGTCGGTGGGGATGCGCGTAGTCAGGAACCGGATGGTGACACAAGGCGCAGAGACAACGATTTAGAGAGGTTCGGGCCGTTCGATCGACGTAATACCCTACGCCCTATGTCTTTGGTGTATTATATTGATCTGGACGACCAAGTAGCTTGTCCGCTAGGGGACCCCTGCCTCTCCTTATATACTCTGGAGGGGTAGGGTTACAAGGAAAGTATCCTATTTGGTACTATATAATATCTTGCGGTGCACGTCGAGCAGCGCCATGCACGCCTTGATCTTGTGGGCTGGGCCACCTCTGATGGTGCGGCCCATGTCTTGTCTTATGGATACCAGGGGCCATACCCCCACAGCTAGTCCCCGAGCCTGATAGTAGATGACATAGTCACGTGGTGCTAGGGTCATAAAGTAGAAGACCAGCCGAGCAGGTAGCCAGTCCTCGGGCGTAGCCTCGAGATGAGAAAAGCACACATTCACCGCAAGGTGAAGTGTGCCCACTTAGTCCCCAAGCCTGCTGGAAGATGAAGAATGAATCTTGTAGTAGGGTCAAAGAAAAAGAAGTCTAAAATCTTGCCAACGTTGTCTCACATGCGCGTATCAAGACCCCAGACGTGTTGCCCAAGATCAGCACCCTGATCCGAACATCATGGAGCAGCTTGATAGCAAACCGATAAGACATAGCGAGATCTGAGCACTAGGGGAGCAGCGAGGAGTCCTCGGCGTCGTTGGCTATGTCTGAGCACTGAGGAGTCCTTGGTGTCGCTGGCGATGTCCGAGCACCGAGGAGCGAGGAGTCCCCGGCGTCGCTAGTGATGTCTGAGCGCCAAGGAGCAAGAGTCCCTGGTGTCGCTAGCGATGTTCGAGCACCAAGGAGCGAGGAGTCCCCGGCGTCACTGGCGATGTCCGAGTGCTAAGGAACGAGAGTCCCCGACATCCCTGGTGATGTCCGAGCACCAAGGAGCAAGAGTCCTCGGCGTCGCTGGTGATGTCCGAGCACCGATGAGCGAGAATCCTCGGCGTCGCTGGCGATGTCCGAGTGCCAACGAACGAGAGTCCCCGGCGTCGCTGGTGATGTCCTAGCACCGAGGAGCGAGGAGTCCCCGGCATCGCTGGCGATGTCTGAGCACCGAGGAGCAAGGAGTCCCCGGCGTCGCTAGCGATGTCTGAGCGCCGAGGAGCGAGGAGTCCCCGGCGTCGCTGGCGATGTCCGAGCACCGAGGAGCGAGAGTCCCCGGCGTTGCTGGCGATGTCCGAGCACTGAGGAGCGAGAGTCCCCGGCGTCGCCGGCGATGTCCGAGCACCGAGGAGCGAGGAGTCCCCGGCATCGCGGGCGATGTCCGAGCATCGAGGAGCGAGAGTCCCCGGTGTCGCTGGCGATGTCCGAGCACCGAGGGGCGAGAGTCCCCGACATGGCTGGCGATGTTCAAGCATCGAGGAGCGAGGAGTCCTTGGCATCGCTGGCGATGTCCGAGCACCGAGGAGTGAGGAGTCCCCGGCGTCGCTGGCGATCTCCGAGCACCAAGGAGCGAGGAGTCCCCGACATCACTGGCGATGTCCGAGCACCGAAGAACGAGGAGTCCCCGGCGTCGCTGGTGATGTTCGAGCACCGAAGAGCGAGCTGTCCCCAGCATCGTTGGCGATGCCCGAGCACCGAGGAGCGAGGAGTCCCTGGCGTTGCTGGCGATGTCCGAGCACCGAGGAGTCCCCGGCGTCGCTGGCGATGTCCGCGCACCAAGGAGTGAGGAGTCCCCGGTGTCGCTGGCAATGTCCGAGGGCCGAGGAGCGAGGAGTCCCCGACGTCGCAGGCGATGTTCGAGCGCCGAGGAGCGAGGAGTCCCCGGCGTCGCTGGCGATGTCCGAGGGCCGAGGAGCGAGGAGTCCCCGGCGTCGCTGGCGTTGTCCGAGGGCCGAGGAGCGAGGAGTCCCTGGCGTCGCTGGCGATGTCCGAGCACCGAGGAGCGAGAGTCCCCAGCGTTGCTGGCGATGTCCGAGGGCCGAGGAGCGAGGAGTCCCCGGCGTCGCTGGTGATGTTCGAGCGCCAAGGAGCGAGGAGTCCTTGGCGTCGCTGGCGATGTCTGAGCATTGAGGAGTCTCCGGTGTCGCTGGCGATGTCTGTAAGGTGAAGTGTGCCCACTTAGTCCTCGAGCATGAAGAAACCGAGCGCCGAGGAGTCCCCGGCGTACCTGGCGATGTCCGAGCACCGAGGAGACCCCGATGTAGTGGCGAACATCCCGATCAACTGGTCAGCGATGAAGTCCATGAACCTAGCGGTCCGACCAGTTGATCGGTGGAGAAGTCCGAGCACCAGGTGGTCCGATCACCTAGACGATGATCCTGCAATACAAATATGTAGAACGGGTAGTTCATGATGTAAAAATATATGAACTCCGGAGAAAAATCAGCAATGGCGATGAAATAGCATATGTAGCTCAGCGATCAGTTGGTGTGAAGATGTATTTATGTTTAATATGAACCACCCGACCAGTTAGTGTGTAGCTAAGTCTCCAGCCCTTGCTAGCCCATAGTCCATAACGTCGAGCGCGGAGCCCGTGCACATGTAGGAGGAACAGGCATGACCAAGGAGCCACTGCCAACCACCCATAATGCAGAGGGCAGACACTCATGCACGTGTAGGGAGGAGCCGAGAGACAGGACCGTCTTTGGAGGCGTCCGAGCATCAACATGACTGTTCGGGGGTTTGAAAAATCATTTGGAGAGCAAACATGGAGAAAATAGCTCGGAGAAACATTATGGTGATATACGAAGATTGGAGAATACTTAGGAAAATATTAAAGCGTGACTTAGCTTTAGACAGAGAGTCTAGTCGGTGGAGTACGGCGTTATCTGGTCGGCGTTGACGGCGAGCACCTGGCGGGTGGGAGTTGTTGGTGAAGACGACCTCAGAGGTGGTTCCGAGATCGGATCTGCTGTTGCAGATATTGGTGTGGTCGGCGCGGAATTGTGATGTGGCCTGATGAAGTCCACCATGTGGGGAGAGATACACGCAGATGTTTGCATGCTTGATAGATGCATCCGTGCATATATACATGTATACAAGCCTCAATATTTAATTAGCTTGCATGATCCTGTAGTTCCAATAATTCACCGTGAGCTTCAAGGTAAGCTGTAGGGCAACATGTGATGATGACGCCTTTCCAGTTTGCCTTGCATATGGTTGAACCAAGTGGATCTGGGCAACTTGGTGCATGACCGCGTCATGTCCAATCGAAGTCCGTGGATGGGGCCTCCACGCTGAACCACAGAAGTCAACTGTGGATTGTCGAGGAGTCGACGACGAAGGCTGCCATGGATGGCGATGAGCCAGCGACGCTTGTCGACGGTGCGGGATGACAACGTCGAAAGACATAGCCGAATTCTTGCCAGCAGTATTCACGCAGACATATGTAGAGATATACCCGGAGATGTACATGTATCATAGGATATGTTAATTGAAAGTAAAAAATCACTTAGCTTTTCATGTATAACATCCAGGTACTCGGATCAATGCAAGCCCTCGGCCATGATACGAAAGGATTGGATCAACTAGATGCAACTTCCTATGCGGATATGTTTCGACCTTGCTGTCCCGGTCAAGATCTGTCGGCCATCCAGCACACACAGAAAGTACGAGGCCACTGCCGCACGCTCAAAGCGCTGTTGCGAGTTGCATTTGGCACCAGGGCTTGATCGTCGTAGTCCACCGAAGAACGTCGCCGCGAGAACCCGGGTTGCGGCTAATGTTGTTGGTGAAGAAAATTCCATCTAGTTCACCATGGATCAGCGCGCACACCCCTACCTAACGCGCCAACTGTCCCACTATGGTACATTTGTCGATGGGGATGCGCGTAATCAGGAACCGGATGGTGACACAAGGCGCAGAGACACCGATTTAGACAGGTTCGGGCCGTCCGATCGACGTAATACCCTACATCCTGTGTCTTTGGTGTATTGTATTGATCTGGACAACCAAGTAGCTTGTCCGCTAGGTGACCCCTACCTCTCCTTATATACTCTGGATGGGTAGGGTTATAAGGAAAGTATCCTATTTGGTACTATACAATATCTTGCGGTGCACGTCGAGCAGCGCTGTGCACGTCTTGATCTTGTGGGCTAGGCCACCTCTGATGGTGCGGCCCATGTCTTGTCTTGTGGATACCGGGGGCCATACCCCCACAATTTGTATAAAAAACATAAGTTATCCAATATCTCTTTAATTGTGAATCACTAGTTATTAATCCTATCTCATACTACATTAACACTATCCTATGCCAAACATGTTGGTACCATTAAGTCATCACAATAATAACCATATCTAGTTGAGTTCTTGCATAATCTCATAACCAAAATTTCCATCATTTACTATGATAAAGGAACTCAAGTCAAGTTCTTACTATCCGGGAGAGACGGCGATTCGAATCGATTCCTACCCAGCTAGGGAATTATTTCTAACACACACCTAGACATACCTATGCCAAGGTAGTCTTAAGTCACCTTTGGTACAACTCAAGTACAATCGCGGGTAGGACCAGTGCCGCACCCTCAAAGATAAAACCAATATGCCAAGGGGGCTCGGGACTCTAACCCGCCCTTGGGCTTACGCCATTGGCTCTCCGCACATCCTTACTGTCTCTAGGGTGCATACTTTAACTGCTCGTGTCCCTGGCCTGAGTTGAGCTACTCGGCTTCGCGGTCGAAACGACTTATCCGACCAACTATGTGAGAGGCATGTATTCAACATGACAAGATGGCCTCCAACGGCCGGTCCTTAAACGACACAGACGAAATCACTATGATACCACAACATAAGACTTAGCTCGGTCTCCATTTATTCAACAGTACCAGGTTATGTTACATGATAGCACAATATAGCCAACCGTGATCAAGTTATCGCCTATAGCTCACAGGTGTCAGGAAATCACCCGACTTCTACCGGTCTAAGCATAACTAAGCATGATAAGCGTTTCTGGACTTAAATAGGATTCATGGTAGATATTTCTAGTCAAGAAAAGATAATATGCAGCAAGTGTTTTCAAACAACTCCTGTCACGTAATGCATCAATACAAATAACTTAGGTGACATTAATAAAATAAGGAGACTTATAATACTCCGGGGCTTGCCTATGATCCAACACTAGGTCAGTGTTTGTTAGATGACACTCGCTTGGTGATCATCTCCCATTCAGGCATGTACTCCAGGGGTCCTTCCATCTTCGGGATAGGTCCACCATACACCGTCTTCGGGTTTGGTTCCAACATCACATCCTTCACGTGGTTCATCTAGCGCACCTAGATGAGATGCAAGATGTAAGTGCATAAATATGAAAAATGGTAATATGAGATGCATCACACAATAGCATTCAAGGCAAACATAAGACCATGCAAGACATAGGCACATAGAGTTATTTAACTAAACATCACTAAACCTATTAGAGGGATAGCAAGCATATTAGGCAGGGCACACAAGTGAACTTAAGTTCAGATATTGCACACATGCATCGATCAAGAACTAACCAACATGTTTAGCCAAAACAAGAGCAAGCTAAAACAATCACCTAGCACATGTATAGAAATTTGAACAGTAGCACAACAGTTACTTATTTTAACCATAACTAGACATCTAGACCTCCAAAGAAGGTGATCCTAGACTTTATGAAAAGCTAATGAAATTGTCTACAATATTGTTATTATCACCAAAAGCTTATTCCAAAACTAACTTGGTCAAACATGCCAATGTTTCAGATCTACATAGAACTAGGACAAAAAAGTAGTAGTAATTTCAACAATGCATAACTGGAGTTATGGACATCAAACAAGCATGAACCTTAACTTTCTAGAAAGCTTATTAAATTATATAAAACATGTTTATTATCATCACAAGGTGATTCCACAATTAACAAGGTCAATCAAGCACAATTGAGCACCTCTGTCCAAACTTGGACATATTTAGCCATGCAACTTTACAAGCTTATAACTGAAGATTTAGACCACCAAAAGGGGTGATCTTTAACAATTTGCAAAGCTCATGAAAATAACTACATTTCTTCTATTATCTCCAAGACATGATTTCATACTTAACTAGGTCAAACAATGAAATACTTCAAATCTACACAGAGCATAGACCAAACATGACACAATATTTGTCCAATTCATAACTCCTATACTATCAAACCTGAGATCATGAAAATTTAACACAAGTAAGATATGATAATTAAATACAACTTTTGTATTCACCAAAACCACAACCAATATCATTTACACCATGAAAATAATTGCACAAGAAAAATTGCACATACAGCCCAAACAACAGTGGTACAGAAAATTGAAAGGAATTTCAGAGAAGCATTATGCTATTTAGCCTTTTGAAAATCTTATAAAAAGTACACAACTAGGATTAAAAATCTAACTACATAAATTGATTTTGACAGCAAAAACTTTAAACTAAAGCTTGCCATATTATAGATCTATTGCGTATATAATTTCATAAGAATTCCAAAAAGTCCTCATTTGCTATTTTTGGATTTTTCTACAATTTACTACGATTTTCTAAAGTTTCAGCAATAAAAGAAAAACAACATTGCACCGAGGACCCTATACTTCTTATAAAATAGATTCCAGCGAAGAGGTCCTTATAGGCACTATTTAGATGTGTCTACAGTTTGCAGATCGACCCTTCCCGTTTGTCGAATTTCTGCGTGAAGTCCTTGACGTGGATTTGGAGTGGAGGATGCGCGGGAGCTCGCTGATTTCGGCCAGAGAAGGCACGTCGGTGGCGTAGGAATGGCGGGGAAGCACCAGGGGGTCCACGCACACCCTAAGGTTGCCGCGGATGGCCGGGAGACTGGCCATGGAGCCCTGTGCAAGCACGCTGGTGGCAGGCAGCGGCGGCGGTCCTCCGGCCTCCTGGCCTAGGTTGGCTCGACGAAGGAGCGCGCGAGAACGAGGAGAGGTTGGCGGAGCCGGTGGCGCACGCAGAGGGACACGAGGGAGCTCAGGGCGGCAGGGACACGGTGGTGGCGAGCTCGACTAGCTGGCCATGGTGGACGCGGCCGCACATGGCGTTTCAGTGAGGGAGAGCGAGAAAGGGCAAGGGAGGGAGTGGGAAAGGAGCTCGGCGTCCACTCAGAAGTAGCAGGGCACGCGGTAGGGCTCGTAGGGACGCACGGCAGCAGATGATGGCGCTCGGCTCTGCATGGTCGTCACGGTGCTGTTCCTTTTCCAAACTCTGAATGACAGATCAAAACCACCTCAAAAATACAAGCTGAAACTCAATCTTCGTCCCTCCTTAACTCTGAATACGTTTAGTTTTGGCACAAACAGTAGTAACAAATGTTGTAGATCTATGCGAGATCTCCAACATTGCTTAAAGGATCATGGTTAGATTCGAGCTGGTTAGCAAACTACAAGGGATCAAATATGGTCACAAGAAACTAGAAAACTGATCTTCAGTTTTACAGACTTAGGCAAAATTTTGAGATCCCAAAACAGCCATGGATTCCAACTTGAGGGCTCGGTTTGACTTGCTTACAAGCTGATCTAGCTCTTGGTCCAAAAACAAAGTTTGTTCTACTCCACTCAAACTTCAACTTTTATTCAGGTTCCACTACCATGCAAACACTCTAAGCCACAGTTCAAACCAAGTCAAAATAGCATCATGGTAAAGCTTAAATTAGAGTTTTAGACCGATTGAGGCATTTTCATGACTTCTGCTCAACACGAACCCTTCATAACTTTTGTTGTAGAGTTCAATTAGAGTCATTTGGGCAAGGTAGAAAGGTTTGGTTGATGACCTATAATTCCATTCACTTAATAAAGCAATCAAAGAAAGATTATAACTTATCATTTCATGTGACTTCTTGATTCCAAACTTCATGAAACTTTTCCACTGGTCAAGATGGATGCATGTTGATGTAATGTACATGAAATAAGCATGTTTAACATTACTCTTGCATAATCTTAACAAGTGTACACATGTAAGTAAAGGTGTGTTGTCCAAGTTTAAGTTGGAGCTCATTCTTGTAGATTTGATCTTGACACCTTCATCACCACTTAACATGTCATGTTTGGGCTCAAACCCATTGCTTAACTGGTGACAAACACCTGGGGTGTTACAATGAGAAGCCCGTTGACGAGGGCCTCGTACTCCGTGGTGTTGTTTGAGGCTGAAAAATGGAGACTGATCGCGTAGCGGAGCCTGCTCCCATCTGGGGAGATCAGAACCACTCTAGCCCCCGAGCCAGGCGCCATGACCGACCCGTCGAGGTACATCGTCCAATACTCATGGGTGCCATCTGGGGTCGGGAGCTGGACTTTCGTCTATTCGGCGAGAGCCTGAGACTTGATACCAGTGTGGGGGATATACCTGATATCATGGCCCATGAGCTTGAGAGCCCACTTGGAGATCTGTCCCGCGGTGCCATGGTTGTGGATGATGTCTCTCAGTGGGTATGAAGTGATGACCATGACTTCATGGTCGGTGAAGTAGTGCAGGAGCTTCTGGATCACCATCAGCATGGCGTACAGAAGCTTCTGCACCTAGGGGTATCGAGCCTTGGCGTCGGTGAACACCTCCCCGACGATGTATACTGGTCGTTGGACCTTCTGGGGGTGTCCTGGCTCCTCCCTTTCAACGACTAGGGTGGCGCTCACCACGTGGTTGCTTGCCGCGATGTAAAGGAGGAGGGGTTCTCCCTGTTCGGGAGTGATGGGGATTGGGGCCGACATTAGTGATGCTTTGAGGCCTTCCAAAGCCTATTGTGCCTCCTCTGTCCAGACAAATGTGTCTGTCTTCTTGAGAAGTTTGTAGAGAGGCATTCCCTGCTCGCCTAGTCAGGAGATGATTGGTTCAGGGCGGCAAAACAGCCGGTGAGCCTCTGTACACCCTTGAAGTTGCGTATAGGGCCCATGTTGGAGATGGCCGTGATTTTATCGGGGTTGGCTTCGATGCCCCGTTTGGACATGATGTATCTGAGCAGCTTCCCCTTTGGAACCCCGAAAACACATTTTTCAGGATTCAATTTGACACTGAACCTTCGAAGGTTCACGAATGTTGCGGCCAAGTTTGTGATCAAGTCACTAGCTAGTGCTGTTTTGACCACTATGTCATCCACATAGACGGTGATTGTTGGTTTTAGCTGCTCGACTTGGTCAGGCTGGTCGGGCGGGTCGATCTGGTCGACGAGCATCGCTGCATGCACCGCTGATAGGTGGCGCCAGCGTTCTTTCGACCAAAAGGCATGGTTACATAACAGTACGAACCATACGGGGTGATGAACGAAGTCACGACTTGGTTAGACTCTTTCATCGCGATCTGGTGGTAGCCAGAGTAGGCATCCAGAAATGAGAGGATTTCACACCCTGAGGTGGAGTCAACTATCTGGTCTATGCGCAGCAAAGGAAAATGGTCCTTCAGACATGCCTTGTTGAGGCCAGTATAATCAACACACATTCTCCATTTCCCGGTCTTCTTTTTAATAAGAACAGGATTGGCTAGCCAGTCGGAGTGGTATACCTCTTTGATAAATCTGGCTGCTAGGAGTTTGGCTATCTCCTCGCCTATGGCCCTATGTCTCTCGTTGTCAAAGCGATGCAGGCGTTGCTTGGCAGGATTTAAGCCCAGAACGAGGCGTAATGCATGCTCGGCGACCTCTCTTGGTATGCCCGGCATGTCAGAATGTTTCCACGTGAAGACATCGCTTTTGGTGCGTAGGAAGTCGGTGAGCTCGCATTCCTATTTGCCCGAGAGCTTGGTCTCGATCCGCACCGTCTTGGTCGTGTCGGCGGGGTCAATCCCCACCGCCTTGGTTTCCTCGGTCGGGTGGAAGGCACTCGATGAGGTTGCCTCGTTGTAGTCTAGGATTGCTGGAGTCGATGAATTCCTGAGCTCCAGGAGCTCGGTGGAGTTGATGACGGTAGTGGCGAGCTTGTAATGCTCGCGGTCGCATGTGTAGGCGTGCAAAAAGGTGCTACCCACGGTGATGATGTTGTTCAGTCTTGGCATCTTCAATTTGAGGTAGGTGTAGTTGGGGATCGCCATGAATTTGGCATAGCATGGCTGCCCTAAGATGGCATGGTAGGATGCTGGAAAGTCAACCACCTCGAAGGTGAGGACCTCCGAGTGGAAGTTGGCTTGGTTGCCAAACATGACGGGCAGATCGATCTGCCCAAGCGGGTACGCCTAAGCCCCTGGGATCACGCCGTGGAAGGGAGAGCTCACTGGACGGAGCTCCGTCCGGGGGATGCGCATGGCGTCGAGGGTGTCGACGTAGAGAATGTTGAGGCTGTTGCCTCCATCCATCAGCACCTTAGTGAGGTGCTTTTTGCGGACAATGGGGTCGTCGATGAGCGGGTAACGACCTAGTCAGGTGACGTGGAAAGGATGGTCTCTTCAATCAAAAGTGATCGGGGAGTCTGACCAGCTAAGGAAAGAGGGGACGACCATCTCGGCGGCACATGCCTCTTTGTAGCATACCTTTTGCTGGCGCTTAGAGTGAATGACGTCGGATCCCCCAAAGATCATGAGGCATTCCTCGGGGTCGGGGAAGCCGTCATCTTCCTTACCCACCGTGCCTCCTTTCTTGGCTACTGTCCCCTTGCCCTTTCCTTCCTTCGCCCTATCGGCCTATCATAGAAAGCGCTTGAGGAGCTCACAGTCCTTGTAGAGGTGCTTTACGGGGTAGGCGTGGTTGGTGCAAGGACTCTCCATGAGCTTGTCGAAGTGGTCATGGTAGCCCTATTGTGGCTGCTTGCCCACATGATCGGCTATGGCGACCAAGGCTGGGTTGGTTGGTCGGCGCCGATCCTTCTTGCTCTTCTTTCCCTTTTGTATAGAGGGGCCCTCGCCTTGGTCCTCACGCTTGGACTTGCCCCTATCCCGACCATCGCTGAAGACTGCCCCAACCGCCTCCTCACTGGAGGTGTGGTTTGTGGTGATGTCGTGTAGATCATGGGTGGTACGAGGCTTCACACAACCGAGCTTGTGGATCAAGGACTTGCAGGTTGTCCTAGAGAGAAACGCACTGATGACGTCCACGTTGACGACATCAAGAAGGGAGTTGCACCATTTTGAGAACCTACGGATGTAATCCCATAGAGACTCATTGGGCTCCTGTTGGCAGCTCTTGAGGTCCCAGGAATTCCCAGGACGGACATGTCCCCTAGAAATTCCCAACGAAGACCCTCTTAAGATCTGCCTAGTCATAGATGCTGTCGGGCGGGAGAGATTTGAGCCATGCTCAAACATGTTACCCACACAGATGGGGAGGTATTGAATGATGAAGTGGTCATCATCCACTCCTTCGGCTTGGTAGGCGAGCCGAACGTCCTTGAGCCATATACCGGGGTTCATCTCCCTGGTGTGTCTGGCGATGTTAGTGGATGGTCAGAAGCGCTGTGGGAATGATGCTCTCTAGATGCGATGACCAAAGGCCCATGGCCCTGAGCCATCCAGGCTAGGGCTCCGGTCGTCTGGTCGGTTACCATGCCTGGAATGTGTGTCCCTACACTCCTTGATGGTTAGGCCAGGGCCTGTATCGCCTGCTCTCGCCGCCACTTGATGGACGTCATCATCACGTCGAGCTTGGCACCGATTGTTGATGACGCTGCGAGCGTCACGGTTCAGCCTGAGCCATTCGTGCATAGGTGGTTGGTGTGGAGCGGGCGCCAGGTCAGGCTGCGGTACAGCTGTAGCATCCCGCCCCATTCTCGGCAACTGTAGTGGTGAGCGGATCGAGTGATTCGACTGGTGCGGCCCTATTCCCCCGATGGAGAAAGAGGCCATGAGCTAGTGTCGCGATGCGAAGCTCTCCGCCTGTTGAACGACGGCGGTCTCCACCAACGCCCGGAGGTTCTAGTGGATTGCTTGTTCCTAGGGGTCAGTCGGCTTGGGGAGGCCACGCAGAAGCATCGCTACAGTAGCGATGTTCTGGCCAGCTTGAGCGAACTGAGGGGGTCGTTCCCTCCGTCTAGGATGTTGCGCTGGACCTGACGGGAGTGACCCCAGGTGCCACTCGCCGGGTTACGCATGCATGGTGCAGCGTGCTGCGCCGAGCGCGCTGGCACAGGTGGCGGCTGGCTCTACTGCCTTTGTTGTAACTCCTCGCCGTGCCCTTGCGCACACGCGAGGGCCTCCGCACGAGGGTTCAGAAGGGTGTGAGTCTGTAGATACTCCGCTACCACTGGTGGCTGTCCCGGAGCGTCTGCCATAGCGCACTCCTAGGACAGAGGGTGGCCAGGTGCCCCGACGTCATCGATGCTGGAGCTGTCGCTTTCAACCTCATCATCCACGAGGTCGTGAAAGGAGGCAGGAGCGTAGCCCGCCATCCCCATGAATTTGGATGTGAGAGGAGGCGGCGTCAGCATCCTTTGGAGCCCCCGCGCATACGCGTCCGTAGGGGACACGAAGCCATAGGGGAACCGGTCGTACGATAGTCATGGTGAGGACAACGGGGTCCCTCTGGAGAGTCGACGGAAGGTATTAAACAACGAGCAAAGAACAATATGTACGTTACTCATAGTGGGGTTTGAGGCCAGCGTGGGCTTGAAGCGAAGCGTGGTTGTCTCGACGTTGAGGTCGTCGAGTGGCCTAGGGCCGGCGGAGGCGGAGTACACCGAGCTGGTCGGTGACGAAGTCTAGACTTTTGAAGAAGGTCTGGAGCAGCTTGAAGATGGGACAAACCCACATCCCAACAGGTGAGAGCGTGGGAAACTCCAGCGAGCCAAAGTGAATCGTCTCTCTTGAGCCCGCCATGTCGAAGATGGTGGAAAGGTGGGCCATCCGATGACCAAAAGCGTGAACACACGGCGTCTTCCCCACGGGCGGCGTCAACTGTCGGTGCGAAAAGTGACCAACAAGTAAATATTTGCCATTTTGTCGTGCGTTGTGATCGGATGTGGCCTAGCACTCAATAACATAAGATTTATACTGGTTCAGGCAACGTGCCCTACGTCCAGTTTAGGTCAGTTGGTGACTTTAATCTTGAGCCCAGGTGCTTGAAGTTTGCTATGGGGTTACAAACGAGTAGGAATAAGAAGGGGGTGTTAAAGGCCCGATCGGACTCTGAACCGAAGGGCCAAGAGTGACGGGGGCTCTAACGTGCGCTAAGTAATAGAGCGTGAACTCTATGTAGCTTTAGAGTTCTAGAGCTGTGGAGCTGTTCGAATGCTTAGATTGTCTAGAGCCAACTAGAGAGAGTTTGAACGACCATCGCTATTGGGAGAGAGCGCATCCCCTTTTATAGGTGAAGGGGATGGCCTTATAAGTCAGAGAGCGAGAGAGAATGTGTACATGCGCTACCTAGTCTTGTTGCCCATGCTGTCGGGTATAAGACAGTTGTCGGCGCCCCCAATACTGTTCATGCCTAGACACGTCTGGCAGGCTTTACCGTGTTCGCCTGGTATGGTAAATGTCAGCGCCTACAATACTGTAATATAAATGTTAGCGCCCACAACACTGTTTGGTTTCTGACACTCCCTGGAAGGTTGCATAGTACCCGTCTGGCATGGCCTGGTGGCACTGTTTTGCAGGCGTGTAGGGTACGGCAGGGTATGGTCCTCGGTATTGCAGTTAACTTGAGCACCTTACCTTATCTGCTTTGCCTGATCCCCGGGCCCCTACCGAGCGGGCGTCCCCGGTTGGTTGTTCCCAGTCGGTTCTGACCGTGTCGGTCGGAGAAGAGCTACAAGCAGAGGTTCAGCGTATTCCTGGTCAGAACAGCTGGTCAGAGTCGGAAGCGAGCGTCGTCCCTTCCTTTACCAGGCCTTCCGGTCGGAAACTGGATCGCTCTTCCAGCCTGTCGTTAGGTAACTGGGCCGGCCCGAGAGGCGCGCATTGTTGCTATGCCGTCTACTGGGGCGAGTTTTTGCTGAGATGTGGGCCCATTGGGGACCCCGGGTCTATGAACCCGACACTAGGAGTTGTTGTTTTCCACTAGTAAATATGTGTGTACCTTGCAACGGAAAATCTATCAAACGTTAACGTAAAACATTAATGGAGAATACAATCTTGATTAGATTTTTTTCTTTATCGTAATGCACAAAAAAGTACTCATAATGATATAACAACTTCAATTTTTATACTATGCATGTGTTGGTAGAGTTAGATATTAAGTTCCGTGA
Source organism: Miscanthus lutarioriparius (assembly GCA_904845875.1). Classification (NCBI taxonomy): domain Eukaryota; kingdom Viridiplantae; phylum Streptophyta; class Magnoliopsida; order Poales; family Poaceae; genus Miscanthus; species Miscanthus lutarioriparius. The sequence goes on from CAJGYO010000005.1 coordinate 78,466,754, forward strand.
TTTCTTTTAAGGATCCTGTTGGGAATTTGACCTCAGACAAACACAATCCCCGTAGCTTAACCATTATTTCTCAAACTAATAATTTCCCGAGTAAATTTTTGCCTTTCAAGGATGTCTTCATACTGCAAGACAAAAGGAGACATCGTGATATAGGAGAACAAGGATTCGAAGGCAATCGAGTCACTTCTCAGGAAGGCAATGACAAAGACCAAAGAACAAAATTGACCAGTTCGCTTCGCTATCAAGCGAAGTCGAAAGTAAGCAGATGCGGATCAATTCATCTCTGAGCTATGAAGACTTGTCTCCAATAATCCTTCTTCTAGGGATTGTTTAAAAAATGTTATATCAAAGATGTGATGCCCAAATTGCCCTTAAACACGAAGAGCATTGTAAGCAATGAACTCAGGAGTACTCTAGACATTGTACTGGGATTAACGAAGGTCGAAACTCCATAAATAACCCTTGACATGTAATGTTCATGGACATGAAATGAATACTCAATGGAGTTTATTTTGCCTTTCGATGCTTTAGTGATCTATTTTCACCCAATAGTGCTCGTCTTGCTAGAGAGCGTTCCGCGTCGCCGCCTTGAAGAATAGCGGCCCTGTGTGGACAGGAGGACCAGTGTTGCGGCAAGTGGGGCAGCGACGCGAGACAACGAAGCAATGCGACGGTGGCAGCGTGGGGAGACGAATGATTTTTTTAATTAGAGCAACATGAAGCTGGACCGAGCGAGCGCGCCGATGCGAGCGAGTGACCGGACAGGTGGGTCAATGGGCTAGACAAAAAAATACGGAAATTTTGGCTTTTTTAATATTAGGTATATATAAATGTGGCTGCAAAACTAGTATTGCCAATTGACAAGAAAAAAACTAATATTGCCAATTAGACAGAGCATAATGATTAATGCGCGATAAGTCTAGGGTCTCAATGGCAACAATGTCCAACATGTTGTAATAACATGGGCCGTTTTTTTTACAAAAATACTACCTTTGTTAAAAAAAGATGTAATTCTAGATTTGGATCAAGTCAAACTTCTTTATTTTTAACTAACTTTATATAAAATAGTATAAATATAAATATTTATAACTCCATATATTATAAAAAATATATTTCATGATTAATTTAATAATACTTAATTGGTATTATAAATATTAGTATTTTTTATATATTTAACTAAATTTAAAAATATTTGATTTCTTAGAAAATGAGATTTTTTTATGAAAGGACAATAAAAACGATAATGATACATACCAAATGTCCAGACAGATAGACGCCTCCGTTCGCTCATTTCCGTGCCCGTTCGTTCCTCCCGCGCTACTTCTCCCACTGCGGCATCTCCGCACCCGCCGCAATGCTCCTCTGCCGAGCCACGCCACCGCCCCCGCCCCCACGCGCGTCGCACGAGTCGCGCGCCCCGCTGCCTCCCTCTCCCACCTCCTACTCTGTGCGCAGCGGCGTCCTCGGCGCGAGCATGAGCTCTGATCCTCGCGGCCACCCCTGGCGACACCTTTCCTCTTCTCTGGTCGGTCACCCTCGGCCTCAAATCCGGTGCAGAGATGAGTGCGACCCCAGCGGTGGCCCCAACGCGGGCATAGATCCAGCACGGGCACGTGGCCCTGTTTCGGCGCCGAGAGCCCTCGATGCCCGCAGATTCGGCGGCCATGGCGCTCCCCGCATTAGGCTCATAGTAATGGAGATCAATTGGGCAATCAAGGAGGCCATGCCCCTACGATGGAAATTGTTTCGGTTTTCAAAGGATGGACGACAAGGTTAAGGATGACTAGTTCTAAGTGTCGATTGGAGTTGGAGAGATACTTAGAGTAGTTTAGGACTTTGTTTTTCCTTTGGCCATACTATTAAGGGGGGTGTGGACGGGTAGCTTGACCTAGATGAGTCTAGTGAGTTAGGTGTGGTGCACACTTGTCAAAACTAGCGCTAGGTAGCTCCTACATATGCCTAAGATCCTTTGGAGCAAACTTCATTCACATATGATCATGAGTTGGAAGTGAATGGAGGGTCAAATACTGACCGGACGCTGGCTTCGGTGTGACCGGACGCTGGCGCAGAGTCTGGTCAGTTCATTTGACCGAGGTGAAAATGTTCGGTGTGACCGGACGCTAGAAGGTCATGTGACCGAACACTGAGGGCCAACGTTCGGTCGTTTCTAGTAAGGTTCCAGAGAGGGAAAATCATGACTGGACGCGTTCGGTCAGTGCTGACCGACGCTGGCAGTGTCCGGTCACACTGTAAACACTAGAGTTCGGGGTGTATTGACCGGAGCGTCCGGTCAACCTGACCGGAGCGTCCGGTCACCCCGCAGAGGCACATAACGGTTCATTTTTTAGCCCTTGTTATAAATAGAAGCTCCACTCGTGTGTGGAGTTACTTTTGCTCATTTCAATAGCTGAAACACACCTTAGAGAGTGCCAAGAAGAGCAAGGTCCTAGTGACGTGATTGAGATTTGAGAATCCCAAAGAGAGCCCTCATTAGTGAGATCAAGAGTAGCAAAGTGTGCATCCACCCTTCTCCCTAGGCTTGTCGTGGTCAAGTGAGTGTTCGTGCTTGTTACTCTTGGTGATCGACATCACCCAGATGGCTTGGTGGTGATTGGAGAGCTTGGTGATCATCCGGAGAGCTTGTGGATGACCCAACTCAAGTTGTGAGCGGTTGTGGGTGATTCACCGTGACAGAGTGTCAAAGAATCAACCCATAGAGAGCACTTGATCCTTGCGCAGATCAAGGGGGAGCTACACCCTTGCGCGGGTGCTCCAATGAGGACTAGTGGGGAGTGGCGACTCTCCGATACCTTGGCAAAACATCGCCTCGTTCCTCCTTCTCTATTTACTTTGAGCATTTACTTTGAGTATTTCCTTTGAGCAATTACTTTGAGTATTTACATTGAGCAATTCAATTCTTGTCTTTACAATTCATAGAATTGCCATGCTAGAGTAGGATTGAAACTTAGGTTGCAAGTCATTTGTGTGGTAGAACAACTAGAAACACCTTTTAGGCACAAGGGGTTAATTGGGCTAACCGTAGGATTTAATTATTGCAAAGAAATTTAGAATTAGCCCAATTCACCCCCCCTCTTAGGCATCTTGATCCTTTCAATTGGTATCAGAGCCTCGTGCTCATGTTTTTAAGCTTAACCGCTTAGAGCAAGATGTCTCACGGAGATGGACCTCCTCCTATCTTCGAGGGGGATGATTTTCCATATTGGAAAATTCGCATGGAGGTGTACCTAGAAGCTCTAGACGTTGAAATACTTAGAGCCGCCTCACATGGCTTCCCAAGACCTAGGAATCCCGCACCACTTCAAGGCGATGAAGTGAACTATGAAAAATGGAATGCAAAGGCTCGCAACACCATCTTTAGAGGCCTTTGCAAAGATGTGTTCAACCGTGTGAGAAACCATAAAGACGCCCATGCACTATGGTTGGATGTTTGTGCGCTCCATGAGGGAACAAAGAGTGAGCGTGAGGAACGCTATCATCTTGTCATGAAAAAGCTCAACTCTTTTGAAATGCTTCCTAAAGAATGTGCTAATGAAATGTATTCACGTTTGAATGTTCTTGTAGAGGAAGTCAATGGGCTTGGACTCACTCAAATGCAACCATCCGATGTTGTAAGAAAGATTTTGAGTGTTCTTCCCATTGACAAATATGGGCATATTGTGACCGTGCTACATCAAGGTGATCTTTCCACTGCTACACCGGCACAAATCTTGGGGAAGATCAATGCTCATGAGATGTACATGCACATCACACCTCAAGATGGCTCATCCTCTACAAAGAAGAAAGAAAAAGACTTAGCATTCAAAGCTAGCCAAGAGAAAGGCAAAGCAAGGCTTGAGTATGAGAGCTCAAGTGATGATGAAGTTGATGATGAAAGCCTTGCTCTCATGGTGAAGAAAACCACCAAGATGCTAAAGAAGCTCAACAAGAGTGGCATCAAGTTCGATGGCAAGAAGAAGAAGTTCTTCACAAGCTCAAGAAGAAAGCCAATCTCCGAGATGGATTGCTACAATTGTGGTGAACTTGGTCATCTAGCTCACCAATGCACAAAGCCCAAGAAAGACAAGTTCAAGAACAAGAACAAGGGCAAGAAAGTTGACTCAAGCAATGGAGATGAAGATGAGAAGAAAAAGAACAAGCCATACAAGAAGAGAGATGGCAAGAAGAAGGACTTACACAAGAAGAAGAAGAGTAGAAAGGCTTACATCGTCGGTGATTGGCTCACGGACATTGATTCATCTAGTGGATCATCCGATGATGATAGTGACAATGAGAAGGTGGCCGCTATTGTTATTAATTCTTCATCATCTTCACCGCCACCACCGCTATCATCCTCTACACACCTATGCCTTATGGCCAAAGGTGAACGAAAGGTATCACATGATGATGATAGTAGTGGTGATGATCATGCTCATAATGATGATAGTGATAGTGATAGCGATGATGACGAATATGAATCACCTTCTTATGATGATCTTGCTAAATTGCTAAAGAAATACACTAAGATCATTATAAAGACTAGAGCTAAAAATGAAAAGCTTGAGATTAAGAATGATTCTCTTTTAGCTAAATGTGATGTAGCGGAAAAGGCTAATGTTGAGCTTAGAGAAGCAAATGATGCTATGTCATCCAAACTCAAGGAGCTCAAATCTTCTAAGAAAGAGCTTAAAGATAAACATGATAAACTTGAGTGGGTGCACAATGAGCTCATCACTAGCCACAACAAGCTAAACGATGAATATACTATACTTAAGATTAATCATGATAATCTTGTTATTGCTCAAGAATTTCTATCAAATGAGCCACATGATGCCACTAACCATGTTGTTAAGATTGATATAGCTACATCATGTGATGACTTGATCATTGAGAGCATTGAGCAAGGTTTTAGTAGCAAGGGCAAGCAAGTGGTTGAGGCCGATGATTATGATGAGTTTGTCAAGCTCAAGAATGACAACGCAAAGCTCAAGAAAGATCTTGAAGAAGTCAAAAGCCACAACACTATTGTGCTAGAAACTCTTGATCATGATGGTGACTTGATTCTTGAGAATGAGAAGCTAAAAGAAGAAAACAAGAAACTCAAGGAAGAGAGAAACAATGTTGCTCCCAAGGAAGATAAAAGTAGTGATGCACTCAAGCAAGAGAACAAGAAGCTCAAGTTGGAAAGAGAGCATCTTAAGATTGGATTGAGCAAATTCACAAGAGGAAAGTATCTTCAAAGTGAGCTATTAATGAACACCGTCATGAAGATGGATAGAAGTGGCATTGGATATATGGCAAATGTAGAGAAGAAGAAAGCTCAAGTTCAACAACAACAATCAAAGCCAAAGTCAAAGCCAAAGATATGCTTTGAGTGTGGACAAGAAGGCCACTTTGCTCATGAATGCTAAACTCCACCACCACAACCCTTGCCCAAGCATGCTAGACCCTTTGCCTTCAATGCTCACTACATGCTTAGAAAGGATTCTAGTGAAAAGATGAAAGTGATGTTCTTAGGATCTCCCAATAAGAATAGGCCTAAGAAAATTTGGGTTGCAAAGTCACTTGTTGAGAAGGTGAAGGGCCCTCAACAAGTTTGGGTTCCTAAAGCTTGATCTCTTGTGTGTAGGTGAACTACAAGACCGGTGGAAGTCATTAGGTTATTGATAGTGGTTGCACACAACATATGACCGGTGATCCTCGTATGTTCACCTCACTAGATGAAGAAGTAGATGGATAAGAAACAATCACATTTAGAGATAATTCAAAGGGCAAGGTTAAAGGATTGGGCAAAGTGGCAATATCTAATGATCATTCAATCTCCAATGTGCTATATGTTGCTTCATTGAGCTTCAACTTGCTATCTGTTGGGCAATTGTATGATCTTGGCTTCCAATACTTGTTTACTAAGAAGGAAGTTGTTATATCTAAGAAGGATGATGAACAAGTGATATTCAAAGGATTTAGATACAACAACCTATATCTAGTGGACTTCACCTCCGAAGATATAAACTTGAAGACTTGCCTATTCACGAAAACAACACTTGGGTGGCTATGGCATAGAAGACTTGCTCATGTTGGGATGAGCTCACTAAAGAAGCTAATGAAGAATGATTTGGTGAGAGGGTTGAAGGATGTGAAGTTTGAGAAGGACAAGCTTTGTAGTGCATGTCAAGCCGGCAAGCAAGTTGCAAACACTCATCCAACCAAAGCTTTCATGTCAACCACAAGAGTGCTAGAACTCCTTCATATGGATTTATTTGGACCAACAACATATCAGAGTTTGGGAGGAAATCTTTATTATCTTGTGATAGTTGATGATTATTCAAGGTATACATGGGTATTCTTTCTTCATGATAAATCCAAAGTTGCATCTTGCTTCAAGAAGTTTGCCAAGAGAGCCCAAAATGAATTTAAAGTGAAGCTCAAGAAGATAAGAAGTGACAGCGGCAAAAAAATTTGACAACACAAACATAGAAGCCTATTGTGATGAAGTTGGAATCAAACATGAAGTCTCCGCAACATATACTCCTCAACAAAATGGTGTAGTTGAGAGGAAGAACCAGACATTGATCACTCTTGCAAGAACTATGCTTGATGAGTACAACACCCCCGAAGCTCTATGGGTGGAAGCAATCAACACCGCATGCTATGCATCAAACCGCCTATTCCTTCAAAAGTTCCTTGGCAAGACACCTTATGAGTTGCTCAATGGAAAGAAGCCGGACGTCTCCTTCTTTAGGGTGTTTGGTTGCAAATGCTACATCTACAAGAAGCGGCAACACCTAGGGAAGTTCCAAAGACGTTGTGATATTGGTTTTCTTGTTGGTTACTCATCAAAGTCCAAAGCATATAGAGTATTTAATCATGCCACCGGCTTGGTTGAAGAAACATATGATGTGGAATTTGATGAATCTAACGGCTCCCAAGGAGCACATGAGAATCTTGATGATGTAGGTGATGAACCATTGAGGGAGGCTATGAAGAACATTCTAGTTAGAGACATCAAGCTCAAAGATGATGAAGATGATGTACAAGTGATTGATCCACCCTCTTCATCAAATGTGCCACAAGATGGTGAAAAAGATGGAAGAGTAGAAAATGAAGATACTCATGTCTCCTATAAGCAAATGGTGGTACAAGCACAAGATGTTGATGCTCCACAATCTCCTCCTCAAGTGGTCAATAGAAGAAACACATCTCTACTACAAGATCATCCACAAGATCTCATCATAGGGAGTCCATCAAAGGGAGTGATGACACGTTCACAAAAACTTGCTTCATTTATTGCTCATCACTCTTTTGTCTCTTGCTTTGAGCCTACCAAGGTAAAAGAAGCTCTTCAAGATCCGGATTGGATCAATGCCATGCATGAAGAGTTGAACAACTTCACTTGCAATGAAGTTTGGACTCTTGAAGAGCGACCAAAAGGTGCAAGAGTCATTGGAACGAAGTGGGTGTTCCGAAACAAGCAAGATGATCAAGGTGTTGTTGTGAGGAACAAGGCAAGACTAGTTGCAAAGGGGTTCTCTCAAGTTGAAGGTTTGGATTTTGGAGAAACCTTTGCACCGGTTGCAAGGCTAGAAGCCATTCGTATCCTCCTTGCATATGCATTGCATCATGAAATGAAATTATATCAAATGGATGTGAAAAGTGCATTTTAAATGGCTTTATTAATGAACTAGTCTATGTTGATCAACCTCCCGGGTTTGAAGACCCTAGATATCCTAATCATGTTTATAGGTTGTCCAAGGCGCTATATGTGCTTAAGCAAGCCCCAAGAGCTTGGTATGAGCGCCTTTGGGACTTCCTCATTGAGAAGGGCTTCACCATTGGGAGGGTCGACTCCACACTATTCACCAAGAAGCTTGATGGGCATATCTTCATTTGTCAAGTGTATGTTGATGATATCATCTTTGGATCATCAAATGAAGATTCTTGCAAAGAATTTGGTGAATTGATGTCGAAGGAGTTCGAGATATCAATGATTGGAGAGCTTACATTCTTTCTTGGTTTTCAAGTCAAGCAAATGAGAGAAGGGATTTTCATCTCTCAAGAGAAATATACAAATGATCTTCTCAAAAGATTCAAGATGGATGAATGTAAACCAATCAAGACACCAATGCCTACCAATGGACATCTCGACCTAGATGAGGGAGGTAACAAGGTTAATCAAACTCTCTACCGTTCTATGATTGGTAGCTTATTGTATTTAACCGCATCTAGGCCCGACATCATGTTTAGTGTGTGTATGTGTGCTAGATTTCAAGCTAATCCTAAGGAAACTCATTTAATTACCGTAAAAAGAATCCTTACGTATCTTAAGCACACACCAAGCATTAGCCTTTGGTATCCCAAAGGAGCTAGATTTGAATTAATTGGCTATTCCGATTTGGATTATGCCGGTTGTAAATTTGATAGAAAAAGCACATCCGAAGGGTGCCATTTGCTTGGTAGATCACTTGTGTCTTGGTCCTCCAAGAAACAAAATAGTGTGGCTTTGTCCACCGTCGAAGCGGAATACATTGCCGCGGGTGCATGTTGTGCACAAATACTTTACATGAAACAAACTTTGCTAGACTATGGTGTAGTTCTAGAGAAAGTACCTCTTTTGTGCGACAATGAAAGTGCGGTAAAACATGCAAATAATCCGGTTCAACACTCACGCACCAAGCACATAGATATCCGTCATCACTTTCTTAGAGATCATGTTGCTAAAAATGATATATCACTAGAAGGTGTAAGGACCGAGGATCAATTGGCGGATATCTTCACTAAGCCGCTAGATGAGGCAACGTTTTGTCGTTTGTGGAATGAGCTAAATGTGCTTGATTTTAGTAACTTCACTAAAAGATGAGCTTGTATTGTCCCTTGCATTGCATTGTAATATACTACATGTTTATTTTGTGGCAATGCACATAGGGCTTGTCTAACATGGTTAAGATAACCGCCGAAAAGCGTGTGAAGAAGCTTAACCTTGGATCAAACTTGACAAGCAACTAGATTTACATTCAAGTATTGCATATGCATGAATGTTGTCTTATCGTTTATCTTAATTTGTCCTCTTGTTTGCCTATTTTCTTAAAAAGAATTATAGCCTAAGGCAAAATATTTTGAAAAACTTGAGGGTTTGAGAGAGGTCACTCACATCAGTTCCAACTGGTGTTTATTTGGATCTTATTTGAGTTGGGACTTGATTGGGAACAGGCAGCACGAAGGACAACGAATACTTGCTGGAAAAAGAGTGACCGGACGCTGCACCGGACTCTAATGTCCAGCGTCCGGTCAGTTCACAGGAGGTGAACTTGCTGCGAAGGAGTGACCGGACACTGAAATAGTGTTTTCCTAGTGTCCGGTCAGGAGGAGCTTCAGCGTCTAGTCGATCATGAAGACATCAAGGCTAGGTGACCGAACTCTGGCTGCGTCCGGTCTGTGTCCACCGGACGCGTCCGGTCATGATTCCAGAGGAATTGGACCTCTCTGGAATCGATCGGACGCTGGGTGGTAGCGTCCGGTCGCTACCACCGGAGCGTCCGGTCAGTAGATTTTGTGCGGCAACAGGATTCTTATCTCCGTTTCCTTTTCTGACTTGGGGGGCCACCCTATTTAATCTAATCGTCGGTGTTTTGACCTAATCCATCCTTGCCCGCGCCGACATCAACGCCGCAAGCCCCAAATCGCCACCCCGCTGCTTCCACCGCCGTCGTGACCCGCTTTCTGCAGCCCCTTTACGCTCCACCGCAGCTCCGTGTGCCGCCCGAAACTCCCTGCGCCACCCGAGCCGAGCCTCGCTCGCCTCAGCCCACGCCGTGCTCCCCGCACCGCCACGCTCGTGCTCACCGTCGTGCTCGTGCTCACCACCACGCCGTGCCCTAGCCTCCACGTCCCGCGCTGCTCAAGCCTCACCGTGCCAAGCACCTCACCAGCGCCACCCTCCACCGTGCCCCTGCTCCAGCATTGCCCGAACCCTAGGGCAGCGCCATAGCTCTGCGCCAGTGCATCCACTGCAAATCCTCGCCGTCGACTCACATTGCGTCTCCGATCTTCGTCGAGTCGGGACCCTAGCCCTAGTCGATTTGGTGGTTCCTTGCGAGTCGCTTCTCTTCTTTTTGGATCGCTGGTTCGTCAGGTAGCATGCCCGCGTTTCAATTTCGTATCTAAATTGCTTGCTTCCTAGGGTTTCACATCTATTAGATATATCGTATTTATTTGTATATCCTACTATTCCATTGTGCAACGAGTCGGTGCCGTTGAGGTGTCAGTGGCAGTTGACAGTTAACTCGGGGCCAAGCTCGCGAGTACGGATCAAGGCCAAGCCTTGAAAGTGTTAGTGGACAGTTGATCTTTTCAGCGGTAGTGGTTCTAGTCAGATCAGATGGCTCGCACCAAGAATGTTGGTGGTGGTCTAGGAGATGATGATCGGAGGCCTCCGCCTCGCCTGCCTGCAGATCCTAAAGGCAAGGCGACGAAGAAGGTTGCATCAAAGAAGCGCAAGTACCCAGATGTAGAGACAGCTCGAGCAGCAGCTGTTGCAGAGGTCACAGAGCGTGCCGAGAGAGGAGGTACCTGCAGTTGAGTTGTCATTGTAGATCAGCCGCTTTCACCGGAAGCAAGGGCTGGAATCGAGCTAGTTGAGCGCCTTCATGGTGGTACACCTAGGACTGTCACGGTTGTAGGAAGGCATCTTGCTATTGATGAGAGTCAGCCATATGGGGAGTCATAGCAGCAGCAGCCCTAGCCAGCAGAGCAAACTCAGGAGCATGAGCAGGTCGAGGAGGCCGAGGAGACCGAGCAGGCACCCCAACCACAGCTACGCCGCTCTAGTCGTACCCGTGTTCCAGTCTCACCGAGGCCACCGACACAGCGGAGGGGATCACGTCCACCGCCTAGACCACAGAGTCCGCCTCCAGTGACCCACCTTGACTTGAGGGCCGCCACAGCCAAGCAGGTTCAGCAACTGAGGTTTGTAGAGTTTGATGTGTGGTTTCCTCCGAGGAGGGATGAGAGAGCATATGAGGGATTCTACACACAGCTCCAAGAAGATTTCTACAATGCATATTTGAATAATGGAGCAGTCTTCAGATCTCAGAGAGTCTGCAGCATTGAGGCTATAGCAGCAGCAGCTGGAGAGCATATTTGCCCCTACCTTGCATATCTGCCGGGGCTGATAGATTTGATTGGACAGACAGGACTATATATTCCATCGTGGGTTCGTCAGTTCTATGCTTCTCTCTTTGTTGACCCGCACCATAACTTTATTCACTTTGCATTCTGAGGCAGAGATTACAGACTGACAAGTCAGAGGGTCAGGGAGATACTGAGGCTACAGGAGCAGCTAGTCAAGTTACATGAGGTCTGTTATGGACAGACAGAGCCTCCCAGGCGTCCTCATAGTGGTTTGGTGCCCTTACAGATCTTGTGCGACACTGCTTCAAGGAGCCTTTTGGCGAGGGCTCACGCAGGAACCCCAGTGATCTTACTCCGACTGCTCGAGTTCTAGAGGCTATTATGAGGAGGACACTATTTCCCAGGATGGGATACAGGGAGGGCCTGACACGTATCTAGCTATGGCTTCTCAATGCCCTGATGCAGCAGACAGTGTTTGATGTTTGGGATCTTCTTCTATCTGAGATGGATGACACGATAGCTGAGGGCTTCAAGGGTCACAGGCAGCTACCCTATGCTCACTGGATCACTTTCATTATCCTCAAGGCAGTGACAGTTAGGTCACCAGAGATGGTTGCAGAGAACAGAGGTGCCACCACCGAGTTTCCTGCTTATAACATGGCACAGAGGATCAGGCATAGCATGCCACAGACACCTAGTCAGCCTCGCCATCGTCTAGATATACCAGAGTCTATAGCTCAGCAGGATGAGATTATTAGAGGCATAGCAGCTACTGAGGAGGAGCAGCTTGAGGCACAGCAGGAGGTGAGCGAGCCTAGTGACAGCTCAAACAATGACTACCAGCCTATTCCTCAGATGCCTCCATGTAGACATGATGTAGAGGCCCGCAGTTCCAGCTCCGCTCCACCTGCACCGTAGACGGACCCCGCTTTGATTGCTATCCTTGAGCGGATGCAGCAGGATCAGGCTAGACAGGCTCAGGAGACCGCTGCCAACTTTGCACAGTTTTAGGCTCGTCAGGACGAGTTCCAGTGACAGCAGCAGGTCCTCCAGCAGCAGCAGTAGATGCATCAGCAGTAGTTACTCATGCAGCAGTAGCTTTTGGGATTCATGCAGCATGTAGTGACAGCCATTGGGGCCCTACAGCCATAGCCTTCGCCCCTGATTGGTCAGCCTGCTACCACTATGACGACTCCAGCAGTACAGCCCTGTGGGCTTCAGAGTCAGGGATAGCCTCCAGCTCAGTTTGCTTCTCCCACAGTACAGGTGTTCCAGTGGTTATCCTCGCCAGTGGTAGCCCCGCAGTTCACACCATTTCAGACGGGCTTCACACCGAATCAGTCATCCTCGCTATTTGTGCCTGACACGTCAGTCTCCAGGAGTCTTGGAGCATCTTTTAGCAAGTTGACAGGGATGCCTACACCGCCACATATGCATGCCCTAGGTCCTTCTACAGCAGCTCCCGTCACCATGACTACTCAGAGGCTCCCTTCTTCTGTCGTATCTTCAAATCCTACGACAGACATACCAGCGGCATCACAGGCAGCACCTGCCCCAGCTTAGACCTAGACCGCTTCAGCGATGCTTCCAGCCACAGAGGGTCAATCAGTACAAAGCTCAGGGTTAGAAGATGATGGCGCCCAGTTCTAACTTGCTTCTCGTACCTCAACGCCTGGCTCGTCCGCTGCAGCCCCGCCGACCGACCCTTAGGTTTTGGTGTTTGACGCCAAAGGGGGAGAGGGATCGAGTATGATAGATTTAGGGGGAGCGACGTATCTAGGGGGAGCTTAGTTATCTTCTTAGCTTATATATTACATTTGGAGTTTTTATGTGTGATACACTATTATGCATTCATCGTGTGTTTACTTTCATGCATTGAACTATATATATGTGATAGTAATATCTACGTGACCGTGATATATGACATGTGTGCTCTCTACTTTGATTTATTTATATGTCATATCACTTGTGTTATGCTCATTTGCCTTTGCTTCCACGTTTTACTCCGATGCAAATGAGCTTTATTACTTGTACTCATGCTTATTTCATATCTTTTGAGTACATCATGTTGGCTTGGTTCATATAAGCTTGACTAACACCTTTGTTCTTATTGACAAAAGCTTATATGATCCAAGCATGTTAAAAACCTCAACTCTTTCACATACTCGAGGTGGTATTGTCATCAATCACAAAAAAAGAGAAGATTAAAAGCATCTAGGCCCCTAGTTGGGTTTTAGTGATTAATGACAATACAAGATTACTATGACTAACGTGTGTTTTGTAGAGGCAATTAAGTTAGGTCATAGTAATGGAGATCAATTGGGCAATCAAGGTGGCCATGCCCCTACGATGGAAATCGTTTTGGTTTTCAGAGAATGGACGACAAGGTTAAGGATGACTAGTTCTAAGTGTCGATTGGAGTTGAAGAGACACTTAGAGTAGTTTAGGACTTTATTTTTCCTTTGGCCGTACTATTAAGGGGGGTATGGACGGGTAGCTTGACCTAGATGAGTCTAGTGAGTTAGGTGTGGTGCACACTTGTCAAAACTAGCGCTAGGTAGCTCCTACATATGTTTAAGATCCTTTGAAGCAAACTTCATTCACATATGATCGTGAGTTGGAAGTGAATGTAGGGTCAAATACTAACCGGACGCTGGCTTCGGTGTGACCGGACACTGGCGCAAAGTCCGATCAGTTCATTTGATCGAGGTGAAAACGTTCGGTGTGATCGGACGCTGGAAGGTCATGTGACCGGGCGCTGAGGGCCAACGTTCGGTCGTTTCCAGTAAGGTTCCAGAGAGGGAAAATTGTGACCGAACGCGTCCGGTCAGTGCTCCGGTCACACTGTAAACACTAGAGTTCGGGGTGTACTGACCGGAGTGTCCGGTCAACATGACCGGACTGTCCAGTCATCCTGCAGAGGCACATAATGGTTCGTTTTTCAGTCCTTGTTATAAATAGAAGATCCACTCGTGTGTGGAGTTACTTTTGCTCATTTCAACAGCTGAAACACACCTTAGAGAGTGCCAAGAAGAGTAAGGTCCTAGTGAGGTGATTGAGATTTAAGAATCCCAAAGAGAGTCATCATTAGTGAGATCAAGAGTAGCAAAGTGTGTATCCACCCTTCTCTCTAGGCTTGTCGTGGTCAAATGAGAGTTCGTGCTTGTTACTCTTGGTGATCGCCATCACCTAGACGGCTTGGTGGTGATTGGAGAGCTTGGTGATCATCCGGAGAGCATGTGAATGACCCAACTCAAGTTGTGAGCGGTTGTGGGTGATTCACCGCGACGGAGTGTCAAAGAATCAACCCGTAGAGAGCATTTGAGCCTTGCGCGGATCAAGGGGGAGCTACACCCTTGCGCGGGTGCTCCAACGAGGACTAGTGGGGAGTGGCGACTCTCCGATACCTCGGTAAAACATCGTCTCGTTCCTCCTTCTCTATTTACTTTGAGCATTTACTTTAAGTATTTCCTTTGAGCAATTAGTTTGAGTATTTACATTGAGCAATTCAATTCTTGTCTTTACAATTCATAGAATTGTCATGCTAGAGTAGGATTGGAACTTAGGTTACGAGTCATTTGTGTGGTAGAACAACTAGAAACACTTTTTAGATATAAGGGGTTAATTGGGTTAACCGTAGAATTTAATTATTACAAAGAAATTTAGAATTAGCCCAATTCACCCCTCCTCTTGAGCATCTTGATCCTTTTATGTTGCAATGGTTTTACAAATGCGTTTCAGGTGTGTTTTTCAAGTGTTCTATGAGCATGTTTCAAGTGTTTCAACTGTCTTCATACGTATGTTGCAACAGTTGTATTTGGATGTTTTAAAATTAAATCTGGTGTTTACATCTCTTCTCCTCCCACCTTCTTTTGCATCGTCTCGCCCGGAGTTGACACGGTATCCATACGAACGAGGGATGGACGAAGGACGAGGGATGAGGGAGCTGCGTGAATCGGACGCAAGCGAGGGTGGACGAACGCTGCCTCTGGAGCGGAACGGGCGCTGAGCAGAGCGGGCTGCGTACGTCGCGGTTTAGGAGAAGGGCGTAGACACGTTGTTACGTGGACGCAGCGGGCTCTTATGTTGCGCTGGTGCAGTCTACGTGAGGGGCGTGGAGACGTCCGTGTGCTAGGCTTACCGATAAAAAAAAATCGTGTCCTCGCATGAGGCTTGACGCCACGAGTCCACGACGGACCCGTGCAGCCGGAGTCGCAGCCGCAAAGACCAAGGCTAGGAGCCTGGCCAAAAGCGCGAGCCCGTTATCCCAGGACCCAGCCATTGCCACGCACGCGGACCGTGCGCGCCGCGCACCGAAGACGTCACTGAAGCTCTCGAGCCGCGGGGCGGAATCGATCGGGACTCGGGCGAGGAAGACGAAGGCCGAAGGCCGAAGGAGCAGCGACGGGAATCCCTGACCTGCTTGCTCGCTCGCTACAGCATCAGCAACGCTCTCACCTTGCCTGGCCTCGCAGTGCCAAACTGCCAACCGAAGAGAGGCGTGTGTGCTGGTGGTGGCAATGGCGGCGAGGAGGGCGGCGCTGCTCGTCGCTGTCCTCCTTCTGCACCAAGCGGTGTCTTCGCTTGCTGGGTACGGCCCTGGATCCGTCACAACTGGTTTCCAAAATCCGACTCTTTATCGGGGGTTCTTCTTTTCGTGTTCTTGGAATTCGCTCTGTAGTCTGCACGCGCGTTCGTTAGTAGCCTACTAGCCTCAGATCAATCTGTTGGCGAAAATCGCATCTTGCTCAAGGGTTTCAGGTCGATGACGAAGTTCATGATTTACTGCTCAAAATCTCTTTTTTACGGTTTAGCTAGCTAGTATTTTTCCAGTTCCTGGAGTCCTGATTGCTCAAATTCTGAATAAATTTCCTCTCCTCCGTAACGATGTTTCAGTGTTTCACAGTATTACCTATAAGCATTGATGAGTTTTGTACTGATCATTCTGATGATCCATTTTTGTATGCAACCAATGGAGTAGAAAGTGCTACTATGAAATACTGCAAGTGTCAAAGGGTGCGTCAGAGGAACAAATCAAGAGGGTCTACCGCAAGCTTGCTCTGAAATACCACCCTGACAAGAACCCCAACAATGAGGAAGCCGGCAGGCGGTTTACCGAGATCAACAATGGTATGTAGTATGTACTAGTACTTCAGAGAATATTTTTGAGTGATCATACTACCAGAGAATGGAACATTCCTGACGGTTCCAATATTTCCTGACCGTAGTGACTAGTGCGGTTTCATCTTGCAGCCTACGAGGTCTTGACGGATCAGGAGAAGAGGAAAGCCTATGACTGGTACGGTGAGGAGGGTTTGGAGCAATTCCAAGGCAGGCACAATGATGGTGATGGTGGTCATGCTATGAACATCGAACACGTGTTTAGCAAGTAAGTAGAAAATTGCATGTTATATTAAATGTTTTTTTTACATCAGCTTATTTTGACAACTAAATATAGAGAGTGAACTGTACGTGAACACAAACTCTCTCTACGAAGCATACATTATTGTCACAACATAGAACTAAAAACATGATGCAAACCATATTTCATAATTTATTAATACACTCTTTTTTTCAACTCAAACTAGGTTCCCTTACTTCAATGAGACCTAACCTCTTTCCAAAAGGAATGAGAATTTTGGTCTTATCTTAACTAAGACATTATTAGCCTTGTATGTTATGGCAAGGTAAAAGCGCATGTGGTTGGCCTGCAAAAATTAAGTAAATCTCAATTGTTTTGGTTGGGTCCATAGATTTTTGAAAACTGAGGATTTATTAGAACGTCAAGCTTGATGCTCCTGACCAACTTATGTTGTATATATGTGAACTTTAGGATTTAGTATATTGAGATGTACCATTTTAGTACGTAGAACCATGTGACATCTTCAATTCATTCTTTAGCAGTTTAGCTGATGGATGCCATTGATTCAAATGTGCTGCGCTGTGCTGTAGATGAAGTTAGTCAGTATGGAATATGAAAAAATTATCACGATTTTATTTGAAAGATCTTAAAAAGATGCCTGTCAAGTCTATGCTGCTTGCTGCAAGTTCTAGGCTGTCAGAGTTTGGTGCTGCAAAGTACAGAATGCAGCTATGTTATAAATTGGTAGTTCATGTCTGGTTGTACTTGTCCTTTCTAGGTGTTGTGCTAACAATAACAATGAACAAAGTTGCAGATGTACAATTGTGCATTCCTGTTATAGACGCAAGTGTAATTATTCATTACAAAGAATTCATTCATTGTGAGAAAATCAAGTTCCTGCTGAGGAGGGGATGGCCGGCTGAGGGAAAAAGGAAACGTTGTTTCATCGAAAACAACGTGGCGAGAAATGATGACGCGGTTGGTGTTGAGGTCGAGACACCGATAGCCTTTGTGATCCGGTGAATAACCAAGGAAAGCACCGAGGGTGGAGCGGGGGGCAAGCTTGTGAGGAGTGGTGGCAGAAAGGTTGGGGTAGCATGTGCACCCGAAGGCACGAAGATCATGTTTAGAGTTTTGGTGGGAAGGCGATTGATGAGATAGGTGGCAGTGGCTAGAGCATCAGCCCAGTAAGAGGGGGGCATGGAAGCTTGGAAGAGGAGGGTGCGTGTGATGTTATTGACGGTGCGAATCATGCGCTCGACTATCCCGTTTTGCTGGGAAGTATAGGGGCACGACATGCGGAGAGTGATGCTGTGAGCAAGAAAGAAAGCACGAGAGGCGGAGTTGTCAAACTCGCGACCGTTGTCACATTGGACTGATTTAATGGTGCAGCCGAATTGGGTAGACACATGAGCGAAGAAATTAGAAATCGTGGGGAAAGTATCGGACTTAGCGCGAAGGGGAAAAGTCCAGAGGAAATGGGAGCAATCATCAAGAATAACTAAATAATATTTGAAACCAGAGACACTAACAACAGGAGATGTCCACAGGTCACAATGGATTAAATCAAAATTCTTGGCTGCTCTAGATAGCGAAATAGAAAAAGGGAGACGAATATGACGCCCAAGCTGACAGGCGTGGCAGAGGGAGTCATCTTCAGGCCTGCTGCAGACAATGGAGGAGGACCGTGCAAGGGACTGAAGAGTGGCCTTGCCGGGGTGACCGAGGCGCCTGTGCCAGGTGGTTGGTGAAGGAGTGGCGACAAGGGCGCAGGAGCCAGTGGTGGATGAAGGGAGCTGAAGAGTGTAGAGAGGCCCCGTGCTGTTACATCGGAGGAGGGTGTTCCGGGTACGAAGATCCTTCACAGAAACACCAAGAGGGTCAAACTCGACAAAAACACAATTGTCAGTAGTGAATTTTCGAACCGAAAGGAGATTTTTGATAATGTCGGGAGCTACAAGGACATTGTCGAGGCGAAAAGGTCCAGGAAGGACAGAATAGCCGGTGCCAATAACAGGGAGGGTGGCCCCGTTGCCTACGACAATGGAGGAGGGAAAGGAAGAGAATGGTGTAGCGGTGACCATACCAGGGTTGGCGGTGATGTGGGAGGAGGTGCCCGAGTCGATCACCCAATCCGAGGAACTCGGTGGTGGGGTGAGGAAGACTGTGCTGAAAGCGCTAGCGAGACCCTCAGGCGTCCAGGGCGCCCAAGCAGGAGGTGCCTGAGGGGGCTGCGGGTAGTAGGACCCGGAAGCCGGTGGTGGAGAGAAGTATGCCGGTGGCACGCCGGCCACCAGAGCCTGTTGCAGAGGTGCAGGCTGGACTGCACGTGGTGGAGGGCCACAGGCGCCGCCGGCGGTGGACCCTGGCCACATGTGGATAGAGCTGGTCCAGGGGTTGAGCAGCGAGGGCCACTGTGGTGTGGCTGGTGCAGTCCCGCCCTGTGCACTGCTGTGGGAGCCGCTAGAACCGCGCCCACCACGGCGGCGTCGGCCGCGGTTGCCACTGGAATGCTGTCCAGCAGCAGCATGATGGCACAGTGGCCTGATGATGGTGTGGAGGCGCAGGCGAGGACGAAGTGGGTGGCCTGATGGAGGGCGCGGCGACGAGAGCCGAAGGAGAGGCAGAGGGCGTCCCCATGTTGAGCTCGGCCAAACGGAGGTCAGCACGAACATCGGCGAAGGACGGGAACGGCCTCTGGCGGGTGACGAGCTGGGACATGAACTGAAAACGTTCATTGAGACCCCGTAGAACGTTCAGCACCAGAGTTCGGTCCTGGATGGGCTCGCCGAGGTCGGCGAGGGCATCCGCCATGCTCTTCATTTTGCGGCAGTAGTCATCGATGGAGAGGGCATCTTGGCAGAGAGTGCGAAACTCGGCGTCGAGGAGCATGGCGCGGGACTCGCGATTGTTGAGGAACTGCTGTTCAATCCCGAGCCATGTTGTCCGGGAGGTGAGGCCGTCGTGCTCATGGATGACGTCCAGGAGGTCGTCGGAGATGGTGTTGAAAAGCCAAGAGAGGACGACGCAGTCCATGCGTGACCACGCCGGATCGTAGGGGCGGGAGTCGTCGCCGAGGACGTGATCCTTCAAGGCGAAATGGCCGAGGATGAGGAGGACGTAGCCGCGCCACTTGGAGTAGTTGGAGGATTGAAGATCAAGAACGATAGGGATGAGGTTCTTGATGTTCTGGACGGCAGCAGCTTGAGTGTGGAGGTGGGCGATGGCCGCTGCTTCAGAGGAGGCGGAGTGGACGTCGTCATCCTCAGGATCGGTGTCGTTGTCCGGATGCTCGGAGCAGAGGCTATCCCGGAGGGCCGCGGCCTGTTGCTCCAGGGTATCTGCCTGCGCGCGCTCTTTGTCAAGAGCAGCAGCAGCGGCGCGAACACGCTCCTGGGCGGCGGCAGCGGACTTGAGAAGGGCAGCTTCTTCCTCGAGCTGCTGGTTGCGCTCTGTGTTGGTGGAGCGCAGAGAGGAGGCCTCATCCTCCAGGTGCTTGGTAGCAGAGAGGGCTTCGTCGCGGAGCTTGGTCGCGTTAGCCATGGCGGAGGATCTGGAGGTGGCCATGGGCGCGCGTAGCAGCCTGGGGTGGGTGGAGTGGGAGCGGAAGCAGAAGGATCAATGGTTTAGTCTGATACCATGATAGACAATAGCCTAACAGGCTTGGATTCCTTGAATAGAGTTTACAGAAGAGATTACATATATAAAGAGAGGAGGAGGGTGACCCAAAGGGCCAGCCGAGTCCCAAGAGGCCAGCCGAACCCCAAGGGGCCAGCTGGGCATTAACTCAGCACAGCTAGCTAGGAGATTAAAGCTAGGAGATTACACAAGTAACTAGGTGATTAAAGTAAATAGCAATATTAATTCTAACAATTAACATGCCATTGGGCAGATATACCTTGTTATGGCTAACTTTTTTTGTTTCATCTTTACTTGAATGCAACTCAATGTTGAAAGAAAATGTTTCACTGTGTTTCTACTGGACCCAAATCTTTTAGATATCTCCCCTCAGTAACGATTTTCTTGTTTTGTTTCTAAAAAACAGTTTTTTTGGTGGTGGAGGTATGGAACAGGAGGAAGAACGAACTTTAAAGGGTGATGATGTCATTGTTGAATTGGATGCTTCGCTAGAGGACTTGTATATGGGTGGTTCCTTAAAGGTAACAACGGCTTGCAACATTAAAGTGTCGTGATAACATTTTTTAATGCATTCTTCAAGTAGCTTGAGATTTTAGTTGAAATGGTTTGCGCTTATGGCCTCTTATAATTATTTGCTTTGACTGGTATTTGATTGGTGCACGATAGATTTGGAGGGAGAAAAATGTTATAAAACCAGCTCCTGGCAACAGGCGATGCAAATGTAGGAATGAAATTCGTCAATGAGAAATTGCTCCTGGAGTTTTTATCAAATCAGAGAGCAGGTAATTTCTAATGTGGTAATAGTTCTATATTAATATAATGGAACATGTGTCGATGTGTTTCTTGTTTCATCTTGTCATGGTTTTCATGATGAAGAACATTATCTTCAATTTTTCATTTTGAAGGATGGTCATATATGATCCAGTTACTATAGCTGGCTTGCTAAACTCTGCAGTAACATGAGGATACATTTTTGTTTTCCAGGTTTGTGATACATGCCCAAATGTGAAGTACATAAGAGAAGGGGATTTCATTAGTGTTGATATTGAAAAGGGGATGCAAGATGGACAGGTAGAAAGCAACTGTGTTATTTGTTTCTTCCAGTGATCTATCTGTAATGGTTGACGTCCTGCAAACTTTTGTAACAACATATCTGAACAGTGAACACCCTGGTTTCCGCTTCTTTACACTGGCAACATTCTTTTCCTTCTTTTCTTGCGATAAACAACAGAATGTTATGCATAGGGCCCCTTTTCCGAGACCCAGACAAAATAGCAGTGTACAGCCAAGAAACTGATTTTGGTGAACCACCGGCAGTGACTGAACTATAGTAACTTCAGAATTTTAAGAACATTGGAACTACAGAGCTCTGCTGGAACTTCAGTATGAGCTAGAATTTTGAATATAATATGCCATGGACATCATCACAAGAATTGGTTAAGCTCATTCTCTAGGGCATGCTGAATTATGGATGCCGGCACTTTTTGTTGATTTCTTTTTTTTCCCTTGAACTGGTAGGAGAGCTCCATGTCTTTAGATTAAGAAGAACGAATTTGCTTGATTTCTCATTATGGATGTCTCTAATAAATTATCTCTTCTGCTTTCAGGAAATTTTATTTTACAAGGATGGTGAACCTAAGATTGATGGAGAGCCTGGTGATTTGAAGGTTGCTATCTTTTTATACATACTACGGTAAGGAATGATCAGCTTGGCATCATTTCTTTCTGACAAATTCACTTGCTGAGCAGTTTAAAATTCGGATAGCACGGTATGAGCGCTTCAGAAGAGAAGGCAACGACCTACACACAACAGTGGAAATCTCAGTGGTACTGTTCACTCAATCTTGTTTCCTCGTTAACAGTGCTACCTAGGCAGAAATTACTAATTATACAGATCTACCCCTAAGGGTCTTTTTGATCGAAGAAGGTCTGATTGTACTGAGAGAACCAAATCAGTTTTTTGTGCTTGTTCTTAGATGAAGATTGTGCTAGATTTTAAGCCAATGCATTAATTCAGCTACAAGTCAGATAGGGGTCTTGAGTACATTCTGAAGTAGGAAATACAGCTAAAGAATAGTGTCCTTTTTTTTTTTATTGCGGATTCTTTAGTGTTGCTGAAGGCTTACTAAGTATGAACCACGAGCCTCAGTCATTCCACCAGACCAGAGTTAGGCATCCGTTAGTTTAGGCAGCCTAGAGCAACTTCGCCAATTATCACTGTCTCTTCCATTTCTCATGCTTTTACTCTTACATTAGATCTGTTATCAACCACTGAGCTTTCAGCTCTCTTGCAGTCAGAAGCTCTTGTTGGATTTGAGAAGAACGTAAAGCACCTTGACAACCATGCCGTGGAAATCGGGACCATGGTAACTTGGCGGTGATTTTGAGTTTTGTACCCTGCAAGAAATTATCTTGTGTGAAAATGCAAATGTGCAATACATAGACTTTGCCCATTGACACAAAATTTCAGGTGATCACGAAACCAAAAAAATGTCAGGAAGTTTGAAGGAGAGGGCATGCCACTGTACCATAGCAACGAGAAGGGAGACCCTGTACGTCATTTTCGCGGTAGTCTTCCCTAAAGACCTAAAGGATGATCAAAAGGCCAAGCTGATGATCATTTTTACTTGACCACCATCAAGTTCAGTTGCCAAGAGCATAGGTAAACATGCCAATACCAGCATGAATGTGTTTTATTTTTTAAGTGTTGTTGCCTACAGGTTGACAAACGTAGAAAGTGGATGCATGTGTATATCTGTAAATTGTCTGGCAATTTTACTTTCAACTTCCGCCAGCAATGTTCATGAGTTGTCTGTTTCAACACAACCAAAAAGTCTGCACTTTTTTACATTAAGATGTGTTGAAACAGCAACCTTTCATCATCACTGAGTAGGGCATACAACCATAGCAGCAACTGTAAGGAAAGTAACGAAAATTTGTACCAGAAAAGTTACAAGTCGATGCCAACAATTGTCCGACACATGCAGTGCATTGTACAACTAGTTACTGTAACATGCAGATTGTACAACTAGGAAGACATCATATGTTAGTCGTAGCCAGCGTCTCTTCATCCACGTCAAAAGCTTTCCTTGCTTGCTTGAGCTCTTCATTCATGGACAGTAGCACAGTAGCACGGTGCAGTTTTCGTAAATCCTAAAAAAAAAACAGACTAAAATGTGAGCTGCACTGCAAATAAGCAAGGCAATCAAATGTGGGGCCAGACTGTGTACCTTGCGTATAAGATAAAGAAAATCCTCTGTCAGGAGCTTCCCCCTCTTTGAGGCAACATTCTGCGCCTTGTGCACCTGAGAAAGGGGCATTATGAATCCACTGAATGATGAAGGTGCAAATAACAGTATAAACTATATGCCAGATGTGTCTGTGATTTATCCATCTAATGACTCACAGGAACACTTGCACAGTGGTCATCTACTGCATAATAGTTATTTCCAACACATAATTTGAAGCACATGAATTTGCTCAATAGTCAAAAGTAAGTGGGGGTGTATGGATGGTAAATGGGGGAACGACTCAAGTGTTAACTAAACTGCCTATAATTTCCATACGCCCAAATCATGCATGAATAAACATAATGCATATTGCAAAAGAATCAAATAGACAAATCTGGGCTCCATGTGACATAATGCAAGTTATCAAATGGACAAATCAGGGGCCCATTTGAAACAAATAAACTTTTAATAGAAGTTGGCGCAACAGTTTATTTGTTTCAAATGGGCCCCTGAGTACGATAGAGGGAGAACTATCAACTTGGACACCCTTGGCAGCCCTGGTTTTGATCTTGAAACTTTGGATTCGCCTCTCTCAGAAGAAGTGTGGAACACCATAAAGGGGATGCCGCCTGATAAGGCTCCTGGACCGGATGGGTTCACTGGCAGGTTTTATAAAAGTTGTTGGGCAGTTATCAAGAATGACGTCATGGCAGCACTTCATTTTCTTTGGACCGGAAATTTTAGAAATCTCAAAAAACTGAATTCTGCATACATCACTCTGATTCCAAAAAAGACCAATGCTGTTCAAGTCAAGGACTATAGGCCAATTAGCTTGGTTCACAGTTTTGCCAAACTTGTGACCAAAATCTTGGCTAATAGGCTCGCTGATCGGCTAGATGAGTTGGTGTCCTCTAACCAAAGTGCTTTCATTAAAAAGAGGTTCATTCAAGATAATTTCATGATGGTCCAGCAGACAGTTAAATTCTTACACTCTCACAAGCAGCCTAGAATCCTCCTGAAGCTTGACATTACCAAAGCTTTCGACTCTGTGTCTTGGGCCTTTCTTTTGGAGGTGCTTAGAAAATTGGGCTTCGGCAATCGCTGGTGTGACATGATCTGTGGCATCCTATCATCTTCATCAACCCAAGTCCTCTTGAATGGCATCCCAGGAGAAGGTATTCTGCACAGAAGGGGTCTAAGACAGGGAGATCCGCTATCCCCTATGCTCTTTATTCTTGTTATGGATGTATTAAATCAGATGTTCACAAGGGCTGCTGAAGTGGGGCTGCTACAACCTTTATCAAGGAGGCCTATCCAGCATAGAATCTCCCTATATGCCGATGATGTAGCCATCTTCCTTCAGCCTAACGCAGCAGATATCAACTTGTCCTTACAGCTACTGGATTTATTTGGTGATGCTTCTGGCCTTAGGACCAATGTTCAAAAAAGTAATGTGCTGCCAATCCATTGTGCTGAGGAAAATTTGGACCTTATTCAGAATTTGTTGCCCTGTGAGATGCTGGATTTCCCTTGCAAATATTTGGGGCTGCCACTGACCATCAAGAAGCTGACTAAGCAGCAGGTCCAACCCATCATCGACAAAATTGCAGATCAGCTTCCTGGGTGGAAGGCTGATTTGTTGACCAGAGCGGGCAGAGTTATTCAAGTGCAGTATGTTCTCACAGGAATCTTGATTTATGTGGCCATGGCAACAGATCTCCCACCTTGGGCTCTCAAAGCAATTGACAAGATCAGAAGGGCCTTCTTGTGGAGAGGTCGAAAAGAGGCAAAGGGTGGTCACTGTCTCATTGCCTGGCCTAGAATTTGCCGCTCACGCGAACTTGGTGGCCTTGGGCTTGCTGATCTAAAGGCTTTGAGTATTGCTTTAAAAGCGCAATGGCCGTGGCTCAAGCGGAGTGAGCCCAACAAACCGTGGGCAAATCTACCTATCCAAGTCAGTACAGAGGTAGCTGGCCTCATCTCCGTGGCTGTAATAACTGAAGTTGGAAATGGGTCTAATACACTCTTTTGGAAGGACAAATGGATAAGTGGCAAAAGTCTCCAGGACATCGCACCTCTAATATATGCATTGGTTCCTAAAAGAAGGTCAAGTACACGTACTGTGGCGGAAGCTCTAACGGGGGAAAAATGGATAGAGGACATACAGGGTGAGATCGGTTCTACTGCCTTGTTCCAGTATCTTCACCTCTCAGATATTCTGAATGTTGTGGAGCTAAATGAGGAAGTTCCTGATAAGCACATCTGGAGGCTATCTGCTTCAGGAAAATATACAGCAAAGAGCGCCTACGATACGCTCTTTCAGGGTGCAGTCGCCTTTGAACCTTATGAAAGAGTATGGAAATCTTGGGCTCCACCCAAATGCAAATTTTTCATGTGGCTTGTCGCTCATAATAGATGCTGGACAGCGGACAGATTGGCAAAGAGGGGGCTCCCTCACCCAGATCAGTGCCTTCTATGTGATCAAGAGGAGGAGGACATTCACCATCTTCTTGTGGGCTGCGTTTTCTCAAGAGACTTCTGGTTCTCCCTCCTATCTCGCTTTGGTTTCGCAGCACTTGCTCCTCAGCCTTCCGACCAATCCTTTGATAATTGGTGGAGAAAAGTTGACAGTGCTGCTAGTGGAGACTTTAGGTTGGGATTGAACTCTCTAGTCATTCTGGGAGCCTGGAGTATCTGGCGGCATAGAAATGATTGTGTCTTTAATGGGGCAACCCCAAATGTTAACTTGGCTCTGGCTTTGGCTAGGGAGGAGGCGCATTGGTGGAGCATGGCAGGAGCCAAGGGACTTTCCATGCTCACTGCTGGAGGTTCAGCCTAAACGACTGATGTAGGGTCGTCTTGTTGGTCTGTCTTATCTGGTGATCTAGTGTCTGTGTAATGGCAAGGGGTGTGTGTGGGGTTTGGGTCTATGTATGACTCTTTTTTCTTCTATTAATACAATGATACGCAGTTCTCCTGCGTGTTCGAGAAAAAAAAAGTTGGCGAAACAAGGTTCCGAAACATTCAACAAAGCCCTGATTCAACTGCTTGATGTGAACAAATTCATGTGTAGTGTAAATTCCAATCTTAAGCACAATGCAGAAGCAACAGCAACTACCAAAGTTTAATGTTGAAAGATATAATTTGTGAGATAAACGTGCAAGTGGGCACAACATAGATTAGTGGAAACTTGATACCCAGCGACACACTGAGAACCTACAAAGTTAATTTACATTAGGAAACTAGCATAAGCTTTAGATATTGTACAAAATGGGCACACTGCATATGAACACCACAAAAAAAAAATCTCAAAGCATAGCCCATAATGACATCACGAAGCTATCAATTGAGGCAAACACAGTGGTTCAAAAAAAGCTTGTCTTTCAAGAACACCAGAACATGGAGTTCAAGAAGGTAATAATTATTGAATGTTGAAACAGGAATAACATTTAACATTCAGAATCATTAAAAACAGGGTCAATCCCTTTTTTTCTTTCCATTCACATAGCTTTACAATCAGTACAAGTAGCACCTGAGCAGACATAGCACAGAAGATAGAATCATAGAAACGCAAAATAAGCTTACCAGGTCAGTGACATATTCGACAACAATGTCCTCCACAAGTGCAACGGTTTCTGGAAGTGGCTGCAAAATCAAGAACACAGCATATGAGCGAAGAAGAATCCAATTTCTGTTTGTAAGGAAAAACCATGTGCCTCTTTCTTTACATGTATGTTATTAAAGAATCATACGTAAGCATTGCACATTGAAGGTTCAATGCATATTATCATCAGTACCGCATAATGCTTTGGATCATCACTTGCAATGTAAATTACTGCTCTGAACTACATAGATTGGCTTATTGCTCGCAGCATATATCTTTAAAATAATAAATTAAGGAACTAAACAGGAAATTGTTCAGTAAACTCACATTTGGATCATCCCCAAAGCCATACATCATGTGCTGCACTGCAAGGACGTCAACAAAAATTATACAACACATAAAATTGAGGATAAGCAGCAACTGAATTGAATGCCTAAATGACAGAACACCAAGCAGGGAGTAAGCGTCCCGTACGGTCTTTCTGGAAGACGCCGCGCTTGCGCTTGAGGGTGGTGGCGGACGCGTCGGCGCCGCCACCACCACCGCCACCGCCACCGCCGGCAGAGTGGTGGTGGGAAGAGGAGCCCTGGCCCGAAGCCGCGGCCTGGGCCGCCGCCGACTTGCCCTTGGACGGCGTCCCCGACGGCGCCGGCGTCGCGGCGTGGTGGCCGCTAGGGTTCGGCGCCGACGACTTGCCCTTAGACGGCGCCGACGACGGGGCGGCCGTCGCGGGGTGGTGGCCGCTAGGGTTCTGCATCTTTGCGGTGTCTGGGGTGCGT
Organism: Miscanthus lutarioriparius; assembly: GCA_904845875.1. Lineage (NCBI taxonomy): Eukaryota > Viridiplantae > Streptophyta > Magnoliopsida > Poales > Poaceae > Miscanthus > Miscanthus lutarioriparius. The sequence goes on from CAJGYO010000005.1 coordinate 78,494,492, forward strand.
CGGAGGTCGAGGAGAGCAGCGGAGGGCAGAGAGGACGGCTGCCTTCGCTTCTCGGCCGGGGTAGCCGGGAGGATGCCGATTTCCGCGAACAAGAGGGGAATAGCACGAAGCGCGTCAGTCGGCTCGCAAATTGCAGCACTGGGGCCCTCAGTTGAGGGTGAGAGCGACAGCGAGGGCCAGGGCCAGGGCTGGCGGTGGCGTTACCGGCGAGGCGGCTGGCGAGCGTGCTTGCTTTGAGAGAAGCAGAGGGGCAAAGGCAGGCGACGAGCGAAAGGCTTGCCTACTTAAGTCATGTTTAGATCACCTTAGATTATTGTAAAATCTAAATGGTTTAAGAGTGTCTATGGTATCTTTTTTTTTCTTCAAATCTAGTAATAGAAGAAGAATTGGAGTATATAGGGGATATTTGTTTCAGTAGAATTGAAAAGTGAAATTGGATTTTCAGGGAAGAGTTTAATTTGAAAAAATTCTTTCTATTGCAGATTATTTATTTTTTAATAGGATGGATTTCATCCTTTTTTTTGAGCAAACGGTCGAATATTCCCCTATTCCTATTAATTTAACTCATTGTATATTTCATATGGAATAAGAGGAGAAGAAAAACATTCCACGACCCCAATAGCCCCCTCAAAATGGGATCGAGAAAACTTATCCCCTTTATACATGACCTCTATATGTCAGTGCTAAATAAATCTATCCTCATTTTTTTTCTCTTCTCTCTTGCAGTTTCTTCGTGTATTTACAACGACGCTTGCCCTCCTGACTAGAGGCACGATGCACTGGCGGGCTACTTGGTGAGGTGCAACATAGCAGTGGTGGCCCGTCCAACATGGTGGCGCAATGCGACACTGCTCGCCCAACTCAACAGCGTGGAACCCTAGTGGTCAGCGAGAGGGGAAGAAAGAAAGAGGGTTGAGAAAAATCTTGGGTTCTTCCTCTTTATTTGAGGGATGGAAGGATTAGTTTTGTCAATTAAGAAAAAAAATAGAGAACGAGAATCTGCTGGAGTTTGATTTTTTTACCTTCGATCCACTTTATTCCTTTTATAAGAAAAAAGATAGTTTATTCCCAATCTAGTGGAGATACTCTAACCATTCTAGATTATGATAATCCAAACAGTGAATTCTAATAAATCTTATAATCCACCTCCAACCTACTAGTAGGTGATTATAGTTCGTTCAACAATAATCCAATATTGATACTAAAGGTTCCAAACAAAACATGTTATAATAAGGCCCCGTTTGGCGCACCTTCACCACCGGCACCTAGAGCTGTTTGAAGTTGTTTTGTGCCAAACGGGATAAAACCAAATAGATCCACCCAAGAAGGCCCTTAAAACCTGTTGAGACAAAGAATAGAGGGAGGGTGGAGCTGAAAATAGCTCCACCTTGCCCTGGTGGGTCCCAGCAAGGACACAAGCCCGTTTTGCCCCGTAGAGAAGAAGCGCTTGGGAGATTGACTGAGTTCACTAGGGCGTGCAGGCCGCCCAAGGGCGCACGGTTGCTAGAGCGCACGGCTACCGAGGCGCACGAGCGAGCCGGAGCGTGTGGCCGCCAGAACTGACCCACACCGGAGAAGAAGACAAGCAATGAACGTAGATGAAGAGGTGCGTCGGTCCATGCCACAGTCGAGGCGCGCGGGCAGTCGGGGCACTCATGGCTGTCAGGCACCGTAGCCAAGGCGTGTGCGGTTGAGGGGGGTGCGGCCAACTGACTCGCGGAACCACTGAGAGCATGTGGACCTACGAGGATGAAGCAGCTTGGAAGAACCAAGCAGATAAGGAGAAGAAGAAAAGGGAAAAAGAGAAAGGCACTATAGTCTTTTAGCTCGTTTGTCCACTATAAGGAGCTATATATTTTGCCAAACGGGTTAAGAAAATAGCTCCAACTCTACCGACAAAGTTGTTGATGGAGCTGAAGCTAGAAAAAAACACCTCCACTGATCAAGTGGAGCCGTACCAAACGGGGCCTAAATTAGGCCAACTTTTTTCTAACTTAATCGAAAGGCAAAACTCTAGTAAGTTGCATTAAAAAACAAAACATACTATTATAATTCATAATCTAAATTACTATAACCATAATCCACAACTCAAATTATAATAATCCAAAGTGATCTAAACAGGGCCTTAGATTATACCAATGTTGTGTGATTCGAGCACTTCATCATGAATGATGTGTGCGTTTCTCATAGTTGTATGAATTTGTGCATTTGAGTGATTTCTTTGTGCATTTGAGTGATTTCTGAGCAATTTATTCTGTTTCTATTCATGATTGCAGTCTAAATCAATGCATTTATTGTATACCTCTTGCAGGCATCAGTAAGATCAAGTCCAATAACCACATAAACAATGATGATGATGATGATGATGCAATGCACAGACAAGGGCACACTACACCAAACGCCATTGTTGTTCATACCTCAAACCAAAAATGGTTTTCATTGAATGAACACAAGGTCCAGATTGCCATAACAATGGTACCAGCATGAGAAACGATGCCCAAACTGTGTCACCATTGGTCGGCTGAGCTGCAATGGCTTTCTCCGATGATCTACCCTTTCCTACACACTGTCAAATATATGGGACATGGAAAAGGCATAGCAAAGAGAAAAACACCACACCAAGAGGAAGAGGGCACAATTAGGGGTGGAAAAAGAAATCTAGGCAAAACCTGAGCTCGAATAGACTGCGATTGAAGAGACTCAAATTTCGGATCAGGCCGTAGTTTAGTTCCAGGTAGAAGAAACCCAAACACTATATTGGTTAATCCGACTTCTTGGTTGGGTACCCAACCCGAATAGCTATCCAACTATCGATGTTTTACCACCGATAGCCTGCCACGGGGTTACCCGGGACAGTATGTTCGGGCTTCAGCGTATGCGGAACTCGACGGTGAACGCAAGAGACAGTCGATTTATCTTGGTTCAGGCCCTCGTCCGTGGTCGAGTAATAGCCCTACGTCTAGTCGACGTTAGCCCTTGCGTTGAATTGATTGCGTGTTGTTGTGTTGTATCGTCCTTCCTAGGAACCCTGCCCTCCTTTATATAGTCAGGAGATCAGAGTCCTAGTCGGTTTATAATGAGAGTTCCTAGTAGGATTATAGAATAATACTACTACTAGGATTACATGGGAAGAATCCTAGTTGGACTAGATCTTCTCCCTTCCCGGCGGGGTATCCTGTGGGTCCCGTATCGACAAGCCCCCGAGCACTTCATGGTTGAGTTCTAGAAGCCTCGTCTTGTTCCTTCAAGTCTTGCCAAGTAGAAACAAGCGTCGTTCGAGTGCTTTCTTGAGCGAAACCGTGCAGCGCTTCATGAGATCTTTAGTTGGTGTGTACTTTTTTGAAGAAAAAAGTATTCCCATTTGGGTGTAGCCTCCGAGCCTCTTGCTTTTTGGCACAAGGAGCTGGAGGGTCTTCTCTTGAAATCACTCTGATTCTTCGTCGAAGGGTTCCTGAGCATATACCCAAGTTCTTTATCAAAAAAGAGCTCGGGTATAGCTAGGTCCGGGTTCTTTTTGTCTTGATGTCTTGAAGTGATCCATCTTAAAGAAGTCTTCTTGGTGATGTGCGCTTTTTTGGAGAAAAAGTGCACTCACTGAGTGTAGCCCCCGAGCCTCTTGCTATTTGGAACAAAAAGTTGGAGGGTCTTGGATCTTATGTTGTTTTGCAACTCTTGTCTTAAAGAAGTTTTTTGAGTGATGTGCGCTTTTTTGAAGAAAAAGTGCACTCACTAAGTGTAGCCCCCGAGCCTCTTGCTATTTGGAACAAAGAGTTGGAGGGTCTTGAATCTGAGTTGTTCAAAGAACTGAAAACTTCCCCTGATATAGCCCCCGAGCATTCTTTAAAAAGAACTTGGATACAGAATCTTGGCATATCCTCTAGTAGTCTGCTGTTGTCAGATGTAGAGTCTGCTGCTTTCAGATGTAGAGTCTACTGCTTTTAGAGGTAGAGTCTGTTGTTGTCAGGTGTAGTTGTATGGTGGTGGTTGAGTGTAAATGTCTTTTGTTCACGGGTTGTACAGTGTTGGTATATTCTCCCGAATATGCTTGTTGTTGAGTACTGCTCCTTCACGCCTGAGTCTTCTTTCATTGAATTCTATCTTTTCACTGTGTCCTTTTTTGTTCCGCTGGTGCTCCTGGTCCATGTGCACTGCTTCTTTGGTCTATAAATATCCTTCTTGTGTGCTATTTTGATTCATTGAGCATTCTGTTGCGTGGTCTGAAGTCTCCGTAGTCATGAATATGATAGTTTGTGAAGTAGAGCAGCCCCTGGGCGTATTTTATAGTTCTTGTACATCTTGTCGTAGCTGGAGGAAGTCTTGTGATAGGGATTAGAGGTAGACTAATCCCGTAGTGGCATTGCTCCGAGAAGTACATGGTGGTAGCTGGAGGAAGTCTTGTGATGCGGGATGCGTTCCTTCATCTAGCAGTTCTGGGTTGATCTTCGCCGCCTGTCTTGAGACTGTCCGGTGTAGATCAACACCATATCTGGGATCACATCGGACTTGGGTAGACAGATGCCTACCGACTTCCCCTGGTCTATGTTGTCCCGCCGTGCTGCTGATTTCCACCTTGGATGCACTGCGTCCGTCCTTTGAAGAAAATAGTGTAGCCGAGTGCGGCTTGTTTTACCGAGTAGCAATTTGGAGCACGTAGTCATTCTAGAACCTAGTCGTCTCCGGGTTCCTTTTTGCTACCTTGCCTGTCATAGTACCGAGTTTGTTGGGTCTTGTAAGATGTGTAATCTTGTATCTTTTGAAGTCATTTCTAATGTAAAGAATCTTGTCTTCTGAGTTGTCACTCTTTACCCTGCTGATGTCCTAGTTGTTTTTGAGATTCCCGAGTTCTTTCTATAAGGACTGGGTTGTTATGCTCATTGTGAGGTAACCTTTCGTTGCTTCATGGCTGATGAGTTCTTTTTGTAGCAATATGATAGCTCTGCCGTTCTGCTGGATGGATAAGTTCAAAATCTGTCTGTTGAACTGTACCGTTATGTGGATTTGTGCCTTCCGTCATTTTAGCTGTGTTAGTAAATGGACCGTTGCGTTCTCACATCGTGCTTTTATAGGCCCGGTGGGCCACATTTTACTGCCGTAAAATCTATTTAAAGGCCTTTCATCTTCTTCTTCTTTACTGCTCCCCTTTTGCCTTGAAACCCTAGTTTTCAGAAATCCGCCGCCGCCATTGTCGCCATCATCTGAGCGCTGTCGTCTTAGCCTCGTCTTTCCCTAGTGCCTTTTTGCTTCCGCTAGTACATGGGTAGGAAGAAAGCCACGAGCAAGTCCCAGGCTGCCTTCATGGATGAGGAGTCATCACTTTACATGATCGAAAACTAGGAGTTCATGGCCATGAGGGCTGCCCAGAAGGCTTGGCCGGCTCCGACAATGACTGAAGACCAGCTTCACGAGCTTGTTAGCGATGGTCTGATCCAGAGCAAGGACATTGCTGAATGGAGAGCTCCAGGCGAGCATCGGGTCCCTACTCTAGGTCCTGGTGAGATTATTCTTTTTGTCTCCTTTATCCGTGTTGGACTTTGCCTTCCTGCTTCTGCCTTCCTTCGTCAATTTCTTGGTTATTTTGGGGTTGCTTTGAACCATCTTACTCCCAATGCCATCCTCCATCTTTCTGTTTTTGTACATCTCTGTGAAGCTTTCCTTGGAATTCCTCCTTCTGTTTCTCTCTTTCGTCACTTCTTTCGTCTGAAGCCTCAACCCCGCCGCAAAGACACCAATGTTCTTGGCGGCTACGTGATTCAGTTTCGCTAGGGTTTCAAAAGTAAATTCTTTGACTATGACCTGGTTGATTCTATGAGGGATTGGCGCGCTGACTGGTTCTATGCCGCCAATTTGATTCCTTCTCTCGCTGTTCACTCTAGGTCTAGTCCCTCGGTCAATGATCGGTGGGAAAAGAACTCCCTGACGCTAGGCGAGCTCCAGGTGATCCAGCCGTTTCTTGAGAGGATAAGTACTCTGAAACAGCAGGGCTTGACCAGCTTCGGTATTGTCTCGAGTTTTCTTCGCCGTCGTGTTCAGCCTCTAAAGGAGCGAGAGAACTTTGGCTTCGAGTACTCTGGGGCTGAGGATCATTCACGCATGGTCCTTGGTACTCGAGCGTCTTCAGAAGATGCTGAAAGGAGCAAGCGTTGTTCCGCTTACCGTCTCTGAGTACTGTGCAAAGAACCCGCCTCTAGCTATAAGTTGTTTTCTCTTTGTGCAGGTACTTTTTGTATTTCTTTTGCCGTATCTATTTTCGCTTAATGTTCCTTGTCTTGTTGTCTTATTTTTTCGTAGGAATTGGGGTGTAACTTCATTGACCCGATTCTCCTTGACGCCCTCTTTGCCGTTGTGGGGGCTGGGGGTAGTCTTGCTAGGGCTTCTTTAACCAGTAAGTCGCAAACTGCCGTAATGCTTCCTGGCGTTTCTTCCGCAAACCCTGATGTATGTGTAGAGTATGTTCCTCGTCTAGTTCCTCGAGTCGCTCAGAAGCGCCGACAAGAGAGGGCGAGTGGTCGGTTCTTCTTCCGTGTGCTCGCCCAAAAAAAGCTTCGCCACCGAGAGTAGTTGTCCAGGTACTCAAGTTATAGCTATCATGCTCTTAGGTGAGCACATTAATACGCTTTGTCCTTCTGTTGCTTGTTTTTGTCTTTAACTGAGTACTTTTGTCCTTTTTTAGCTGGTGCTATGGTTGCCTTGGTCGAGACTGAGGAAGAAGAGGATGATGATGCACCCCTTGTCATGCGACGGTGAGTTATTCTCTCATTTTCCTGTTGTTGAATCCCTCCTTTTGTTTTGACTTTTGGTCTTGATCCTTTTGTAGTAAGCGGTCGTCGGGTACGAGTTCTTCTGGGGCTCCGGCCCTGAGTTCTTCTGGGGCTCTAGTACTAGCTGCGCCGCTCCTGTCGCAGGGTGGCGGTGATGTTTTTGCCGCCATAGTTCCTCCTGCAAGGTCTTCTTTCAGTTTTTTGAAGAAGAAGATAGCTGAGTAAGTGACTCTTTGTTGTGCTTCTTTGCTTTTTGCCTTTCCTTTTCCTGACTTGTGTTCTTATCGACAAGTTTCTCTATCATCTTGTAGTCCCTTGCCTTCTCTTACTCCCCCGCTGCCCTCTAGTCAGCCTTCTGGTGCGCCCCCGCGTACTGAGTCGAAGGACTCGGAGAGTATAGTCGGTGAGGTGGCTGTGAGGGAAGCTGGCCCCCTGCTGCTGCTGACCCTGTTGCTCTAGAGGTGACTGTGGTCACGACGGTGTGTACTTCTGAGGAGGTAGCCAGGGCTTCCTAGGATACAGCCCTGGCCTTGCCTTCTTTGCCTACGTCGGCTTCTCCCTCAGCTCCCCTTGGTACTGGTGCTTTGCGCTTAGATGATGATGTGTTGCATCAATTCGATGCTACTCATCGGTTGTCTGAGCTGACCACAGCCTGGGGGAACTTGGCGTCCTCTATGACTTCTTTTGGGGAAAAGCTCCAGGTTAGTTTTTCTGAGATTCTTTCTTTGGCTGTTCGTCTTTCTCTTGTTCTTACGCCTTGGTTTTCTCTCTCTCTATTTGCTCAGTCTTTTTCTTGTGATCATACCGGCTTCTTTTTATCGTCTGAAACTAAGAAAAAGTTGTCCTTCGAGGTGAGTGCCTTGAAGGCAGAGCTTGACGTCTGTCTGGCCGAGTTGGAGACCGAGTGCCAGACGCATCAGAAGGAGGAGGAGGCTCTCCGCGCCCGGGTTATTGAAGCGGAAAAGCAGAGGGATGCTGCAGTGGAGTCCCTGAAGAATGAGTGCAAAGGTATCACGGGTTCTTTTTGTTTCCTTTTGTATTCTGATTTTCTTTTCTGCTGACTTGTTTTTGTTGCCTGGTCTAGCTCTCCGAGTTGAAAAGCAGAAGCTCTCGGAGGGTCTTGAGGAAATGAAGACCACCGCCCGCAATAGTCACAATAGGGCTGAGGAGGTAATTACTCGCACCGAAGAAGAACTCGCACTTGCCAAACTGATTAGGCGTGGAGTTGACAGAGATCTTGTGCAGGCTCAAAAGACTATTCAAGACTTGTCTGGTAAGTTGGCGACGACCACTGAGAACTGGAACACTTTGTGGAAATCCTTCCGGTCAGTAGCCGGCCTTCTTCGGACTCCAGCAGACGATGGTCAACCTTGGGCTCAGTTCATTCCCCGAGTTCCAACCCGTTTCTAGGAGTTTGTGAAGAGGTGCGCCCACTTATGTACCAGGAATGTTCTTGCCTAGGTCCGGGTTCTTTCTCTGGAGTTTCCCCTGTCCAAGATCGCTGACGAAGCTGAAAGTCAAGAATATGTTGATGCTGTTGAAAGGGCAGAGCCTGAGGTCGAAGACTTAGCCAGTAGGATTGTTGATAACCTTAATATCGATATTTCTACTCCTGATGACACTGCTTGAATGTAATCGACCTTTGTACTCCGGCTTTTGTAACAGAATACTTATACTTCTTCTTGAATAGAGTTTGAATGAAGATCCTTTATTTTAGTTGACGTCTTCTTTGCCTGAATGTCCTTGTCTTATAAACAACTTGGTATATGTGGGCCGTTGTCTTGACAGACTTTCTTGATCTGTTGAGCGCTTTGTCTAGCTTTTTATTTGTGACCTGTAAACAAGTCGGTATAGATCGTTGTTTCGGCAGACTTTGTGTTCTTGTTAGTACTGAAAGGACTTAGGACCAACGATCTTGAGATTGATAAGTCTCTGAGCACTTCATGGTGGAGTTCTGGAAACTTCTTCTTGTTCCTTCAGGTCTTGCCGAGCAGGAACAAGCGTTGCCCGAGTACTTTCCTGTGCGAAACCGTGTAGCGCTTCTTGGATCTATCCAAGTGTAGCCCCTGAGCCTCTTGCTATTTGGAACAAGTAGCTGGAGGGTCTTGTCTTGAATTCGCTCTGATTTATGCTCGGGCTTAGTTTTAGTCATTTTTGCTTTTTTGGTTCGGGTGTTAGCTTGTTAGCTACCCTCATCGGCGGGCTCAAGCATCTTTTCAGCTATTTTACTCTCGGTCGGGATGCTCAGGCGTATTTTCAGCCATTTTGCTTTTTGTGTCGGGTGTTAGCTTGTTAGCTACCCTCATCGGTGGGCTCAAGCATCTTTTCAGCTATTTTGCTCTCGGCCGGGATGCTTAGGCGCATTTTTAGCCATTTTGCTTTTTGTTTCGGGTGTTAGCTTGTTAGCTACCCTCATCGGCGGGCTCAAACATCTTTTTAGCTATTTTGCTCTCGGCCGGGATGCTCAGGCGTATTTTCAGCCATTTTGCTTTTTGTTTCGGGTGTTAGCTTGTTAGCTACCCTCATCGGCGGGCTCAAGCATGTTTTCAGCTATTTTGCTCTCGGCCGGGATGCTCAGGCGTATTTTTAGCCATTTTGCTTTTTTTGTCGGGTGTTAGCTTGTTAGCTACCCTCATCGGCGGGCTCAAGCATCTTTTCAGCTATTTTGCTCTCGGCTGGGATGCTCAGGCATGTTTCTGCCATTTTGCTTAGTGAAGACAACTCCTGAGAAAGTCATAACAAGACATATGTTGTGTAGAAAGATCATCTTTATTGATCGTGAATCGTTGATGAGCCCTAATAATACATATGCTATCGATGAACATTATCTGTATTGATCATGGACGTTGATCCCTTGCGGCTTGAATATATATTCTTTCTTGAGTTGTTTTCACGCGTAGAATCTTCTTAGCTAGCTGATGTGCCATGTGTTGCTGACTTCTTTTCCATCCTCGGTTGTCAACTTGTATGTGCCTGGTCCGGTGATTGTTGTGATAATAAAAGGACCTTCCCATGGACTGAGTAGTTTATGGCATCCTTCAGTTTTTTGTAATCTTTTTAGTACCAGATCTCCGATTTGAAGTGATCGAGGTTGGGTACTCTTGTTGTAGTGGCGTCTTAAACCTTGTAGGTATCTGGCTGATTGGAGGGTAGTGTTTACTCTGACTTCTTCTGAGCTATCGAGTTCTAATCTTCTGGTGTGTTCTGCTTCCCCTTCGTCATACTGTTCTATCCTTGGTGATGTCCAGATCAAGTCGGCAGGTAGTACGGCTTCTGACCCATAAACTAGGAAGAATGGTGAGTAACCGGTGGCTCTGCTTATTTGTGTTCGTAGCCCCCATACTACTTTGGGTAGTTCTTCAATCCATTTGGATCCGTAGTCTACCAATTCTTCATACAGTCTTGACTTTAATCCAGCTAGTATGAGTCCGTTAGCCCTTTCTACCTGTCCGTTGGCTTCTGAATGTGCGACTGATGCGTAATCTATGCTAAAGCCGCAGTCCTGTGCCCAACTTTTGAATTCTGTAGCTGTGAAGGGAGATCCCAAATCTGTGATTATTCGGTTGGGCATGCCGAATCTGTGCATAATGTCTTGGATGAACTCTACTGCTTTGGCTATGCTGTATTTTGCGAGTGGTTTGTATTCAATCAACTTGGTGAACTTGTCAATTGCTACGAAAATGTACTCGAAACCGCCCTTTGCTTTCTTGAGAGGTCCTACTTGATCCAGCCCCCAGCAGGAGAAAGGCCAAGTGGGTGGGATGCAGATAAGATTGTGAGCTGGTACATGAGCTTGTCTTGCAAACATTTGACAGCCTTTGCATTTTCTGACTAGTTCTTCCGCGTCTTTCAGAGCTATTGGCCAGTAGAATCCGGTGCGGAAAGCTTTGTCGACTAGTGTTCTTGAAGCGGCATGATTTCCGCAGCAACCTGAGTGTATTTTGTCTAAGATCTCTTTGCCTTCTTCAAACGAGACACATTTTAGGAGTACTCCTGATGACGCGGCTCTTCTATACAGCTTTTCCCCAACTAGGACGTAGTTCCTGCTTCTGTGAATGACTCTGGTAGCCTCCTCTTTATCTGTTGGCAGCTTGTTCTCTTTGATATAGTCAATAAAGGCCTGGGTCCATGAGGTATTGATTACCAAAATCCGGGTGCCTTTTACTAGGAGTTCAGGGGTTATCTCACCGGGTTGTTTGATAGAGGGAGCTGATAACTCCTCTATAAATACATCGGGTGGGACCTTCGCCCTCTCTGACCCGAGCTTGGCGAGGACGTCTGTCGCAATATTAGAATCACGCAGGACATGTAGAATTTCTAATCCTTGAAAATGTTTTTCAAGCTTTCGTATTTCAGCACAGTAGGCGCCCATGTTTTCTTTGGTGCAGTCCCAATCTTTGTTGACTTGGTTGATGACTACTGCCGAATCTCCGTATACGAGCAATCGCTTGATTCCGAGGGTAATTGCCACTCGGAGCCCATGGATGAGGGCTTCGTACTCTGCTTCATTTTTTGTAGCTTGCCATAATATCTGAAGGACATACTTGAGTTGTTTTCCGTCTGGAGAAATTAAGAGAACTCCTGCTTCGGCTTCGCCTAGCTTGAGCGATCCATCAAAGTACATCTTCCAATGGTTAAGGATGGTGTTTGACATAGGTTGTTGAATTTATGTCCACTCGGCCACAAAATCAGCAAGGGCTTGGGATTTAATTGCCTTCTGTGGGGTGAAATCGATATTGAGAGCTCCAAGTTCAACTGCCCACTTAGATATGCACCCTGTTGCGTCTCTGTTGTGTAGGATGTCTCCGAGTGGGAAATCTATCACCACGGTAATTTTGTGGCTTTCAAAATAGTGGCGTAGCTTTCGTGAAGTGATCAGGAGAGCGTAGAATAGCTTTTGCACATGTGGGTACCGGATTTTTGATTCTGACAGAACCTCGTTGATGTAGTATACGGGGCGTTGTACTTTATATATGCGCCCTTCTTCTTCTCTATCTACGACTATTGTGGTGCTGATCACAGTAGAAGTTGCCGCAATGTATAGCATCATGTCTTCATATTTCTTTGGCGGTGTGAGAACTGGCGAAGATGTGAGATATGCCTTAAGTCTTTTGAAAGCTTCATCGGCTTCTTCTGTCCACTCAAACTTGTCTGTTTTCTTTAGTAGTTTAAAGAAAGGTAACCCTTTTTCACCGAGTCTTGATATGAAACGATTGAGGGCCGCCATGTAGCCTGTTAGTTTCTGCACATCTTTGATGCTTCGAGGGGGTCCCATCTCTGTTATGGCTCGAATTTGTTTGGCACTGGCTTCGATTCCACGATGACTGACCAAGAATCCAAGTAGTTGTCTAGAAGGAACTCCGAATACACACTTGCTTGGGTTCAATTTCCACCTCCACCTTTTCAGGTTTTCGAAGGTTTGCTTTATGTCTTCAATAAGTGTGTTCGGGTTCTTTGTTTTCACTACTACATCATCCATGTATGCCTCCACGTTTTCGCTGATCTGTTCACCAAGGCACGTCTAGATAGCTCTTTGGTAAGTGGCACCAGCATTCTTGAGTCCAAATGACATGGTAGTGTAGCAGTAGGCACCGAACGGTCTTGTAGCAGTAGGCACCAAATGACATGGTCTTGTAGCAGTAGTTTTGACTGTGGTCCCTCCTGCTTTCTCTGTTGTGACTTCCACTTGGTCGAAGTCTCTCAAATGCGGACTTCCTTTGATTTTGATCTTCCTTCCTATGAGATGTTGACCTGGCGGGTAGTCTTGAACGGGTTCTTCCATCGTGTGTCTTTAGGGTTGCTGTCCGAAGAAGTTCCCGGAGCTATTCCTGCTGTTCACTGGGATGTGAGGTCGTTCTGAGTTCTTCAAGTGCTTCTTGGATCTTGTTGTAGGGTGTGTTCGTCGCACGTCTTTCTTTGACTTCTTGTTCTAATTTTCTCCTGTTGTATTTGGCCAGATCTGACTCATATTTGATCCAAGCTTCCTTGCGCTGCCTAGCACGTCGCTGGCGTCCTTGTTTCAACTTGTTTCTTCTTTCTCTGGCTTGCCTTTGATTCTCGGTCTCACTATCGTAGCCCTGAGCAAAGGGTGATTTGTTGGACTCAGATTCATCTGATGACCTGACGTCGGGTGCTTCTGGGGGGATCAATGGTGATCGAGGACGGCGAACCATGAGTACTTCCCGTGCGTGAACTGTTCTATTATTGGCGTTGGTTTCTATACTGTCGGGGTTGCTGATAACTTTAGTAGAGGCTTCAAGGTCGCAGATCGAGTCTCCTTCTTGGTAGGGTATAATTGCTGTTGTCGTCGTGCTGACCAGTCGGGTACTACTATCCTCGGGAATAGAGCCTGGCCAGTGGACGATGCAGTCTTGAGATGTTATAGTTAGTACGAGACCTTCCTGAGCTCCTTTTAATGGCATTCTAAGCACTGGGTCGAGGGATCCTTCGAGCTGTGCTTGGTAAGACCTTGCCATGTTGTGGAGTCTAAACGGGAAAAGATCTGACTTCTTGAAAAGATTCTGAGTGTTCTTCGAGTTGTATTCTTGATATGCCGAGGTTGCATTCTGCAGCCCCATTGGAAAAGAACTCAGATCTTCGAAAGAACTCAGGTCAGACTCCATCTCAGATGCGGAGCCTGAATTCGAATCGAATGCGCAAAGTCACAAAACCTGAGTTGAATCGGACATCACGAGCTACGCGAATCTTCCAATGACTTGATCTGTCGTAGTTGCCGAAAAAATGTCTTCATGGTGATCCAAATCTTCTTGGAGACGGCTTTGAAGCTTTCCATCGTCGCTAGCCTCGTAGATCCACGAGCCAAAGATGAAGGTTGATCCCGTTGAGAAGATCATGTTGTCGAGGTCCATCGAGCTCTCAGATGCAAATTCGCCGAAAGCCCCTACCTGGCACGCCAGCTGTCGATGTTTTACCACCGATAGCCTACCATGGGGTTACCCTAGACAGTATGTTCAGGCTTCAGCATATGTGGAACTCGACGGTGAACGCAAGAGACAGTCGATTTATCCTGGTTCAGGCCCTCGACCATGGTCGAGTAATAGCCCTACGTCCAGTCGGCGTTAGCCCTTGCGTTGTATTGATTGTGTGTTGTTGTGTTGTATCGTCCTTCCTAGGAACCCTGCCCTCCTTTATATAGTCAGGAGATTAGAGTCCTAGTTGGTTTACAATGAGAGTTCCTAGTAGGATTACAGAATAATACTACTACTAGGATTACATGGGAAGAATCCTAGTTGGACTAGATCTTCTCCCTTCCTGGCGGGGTAACCTGTGGGTCCCGCATCGACACCAACTCTCCCGTACCTCTACCTTATTCGTTGTCACTGGTGTCTCCAACTTAGGATCCCTCATCTATGCTCTCCTCCCGCTTGCGGATCCTCAAGCACATATGGGTCATCCCTTGTCTCTCGTTCTCCTCCTCCTCTTAGATCCTCAAGAACCTATAGCCACCGTCGTCGACACAGGCACAATCTCTAGCTCCTAGTGTCTCTGCCTAGGAAGGGTGGCTAGGCACCATGCCGCACCACCAAATCCTTGGACATCCGGTGACCTACAAGCTAAACCGCCCTATGGCTGTAGATCTAGATCTGATACCATAATGGCCAATGGGCATCCAAGGTGGCCATCGGAGGTTTAATCGTTGTTGAGATATTTGTGTAGATCCCTTTGTGCATTTGGCCTCTGTGCCTTCTACTCTGACTCAACACTCTTCTCCAACCTTATTGCATGTGCATCCTCTGGCCTCAATAGTTTGTAGTTGCGAGGTGATGTTTCGCTAGAGAGAGGCTCCCGTGAGCACGATAATGAAAGAGGGGCATTGTTGTTCAATTAGAGTTGGTTGGAACCGAAGACCATGGCCAATGCTTGGGGTAACCAAATTGTCGATCCTTGGTTTTTCAAACACAATTTCAGTTTCTAATATGCAAAGACCAATTTTTTACTGAAACCAATTTACTCGAATTGAGTTCTCGATTCGTTCTGAATGCCCACTCCTAGACACAATGATCCTGACTGTGGCAACGACCACATGACTGGGGGTACTTTCCAAAATGATGGCAACAACGAGGATATTTAATGTTTTCCCTATTTAGAGGTAGCCCATTTGAAGATGTCACCATTAAAAGTGCTCTACATAAGTAGGGCATTGCACAACTCCCTGGAGACAAAATCAAGAGCAGCCCGACCCGACCTGACCGACTAGGAACTCTACTAGAGACCTTGCACAATGAACCCAACAAAAAAGCCAAGCTAGATATCAGGCACGCCGTCAAAGACTCTAGATTGTTGCACATTAGCAATAGCGCCACCACTAGGATTGCCTAGATCTAGCCCCTTTGTAAGGACAAAACCACCCGTGTAATTGGCCTCATGATTTCATGCACAAACACTACAATGATATCAACCTGGCCATGCCACAAGAGGGGTAGGCGGGAGATTGTCTAGTTTGGCATGTGCCACATTGTGTCGAGGTCCAAAAAAAGTTGTTCGTCGCCAAACTCGACTGGATCCTACTACCAAGAGCTCAGCACACGAATTCAAAAACCCTAGCTTCGACCTGATGCCCAAGCAAGGGGAAGGGAGTGGGTAGGGGAGAGGAACCCACGGTGCCGCTGCTTAGGATCAATGTGGCCATAGTGGGGCTTACTTTGCACACTACAAGAAATATGAGCTTCTGTGACAATTACTAGATGATAGAGCACCTATTTGTCACAAACAAAGGCTGTTTACGATGACTATTCACAGGATGACAACTATTTATGACCAAGCTGTGTCTTTGTCATAAACATCATCGTAGTATACTCTGCATGAGCTCTGTGACGATAGATTGTGACAATAGTTGATCATCATAAAATAAAGAACTATTATATATTTTTTTTAAACCTTGTTATCCTACATGGCTACTAGGTCACAAATCATATGTCTAGGTGGACTCTTCCCATCAGCAATGTGGCCTCTACATGGTTCAAACCTACACCTCATCATTGTCCTAAATAGACTGAGCTAACCAGCTAAGACAAACTTCGGTTATTGACTGAGAGTGTGTTCGACTTTGTAAGGAAAATGGACCCTAGGCCCATTTACTTTAGATTTTGGTGTTGGATGACCAACACAACCAAATTGGACTAATGAATTTGCAAGTAATTGTTTTGTAGTTCAATAGGGTGCAAGACGTGACTTGGACAAAGGCAACATGATGATCTCACGATCAACACCAAAAGCAAGACCCTAGAAGCGCAAGAGAAGACCCAACATATCAAGCATAGTCTAAGCACGAAGATGGGAACCAAGCTGGATGCAAGATAGCGAAGAAACTAGCTCCACATAGGTGACCGGATGTGGCCCTATGAGGACCGGACATGTCTGATTAGTTGCACGACAAAAGTAGGCATCAGTAGCTGTGACCGGACGCTGAGCGAGGCAGTGACCAGACGCACGGACTTCACTATTCATCATCGCGGCAACAACTCAATGAGGACCGAACGCAGTGGCACTGGATGATTGGACGCACAAAGTGCAGCATTCGATCATGTCCAGAGAGGTTCTAGAGCGGAGCAAATGCGACCAGACGTGTTCGGTCGATGATGACCGGACTCGGTAGTGCGTCTGATCTCTACGCACGTGCTCAACGGTCGGGACAACTGGACGCGTCTGGTCAGGATGACAGTTGAATCTGGTCAGTAGCAGAAAGCTGGGTTTCACCCCCAACAGCTACTTTCTCTACGTGGCTTATAAATAGCCCCCCCAACCAGCCATTTGAGTGTAGGAGAACTGAGGAAACATACCAAGGGTGTTGATACATCATTTTAGTGATCTCCATTTGCATAGTGCTTAGTGATTCATTAGGTGATTAGTGTAGGTGCTTTGCGAAGTGCTTAGGTTGATTAGACCACCGCTTATGCGCTTGCTCTAGGTTTAGGCCTATTGTTTAGTGAGGTTTGCATACCTCTTACCACTCGATGCTTGCGCGCACCATTGTTGTACATCGAAGGGGCTTGTAGTCTTACGAGATCACACCAACCGTGTTTGTGGTGTGGCCGCCACCGTGTACCAGAGGGAATTAGGCCCACGACATTTCAGCCGGATGATTGATAGTGAAGACGGCGGGGAGCGGTCCGGGACAGGCTTGCCGGAAGGCACACCAGAGACCCACTTGCACATGGGGAAGGCCCAGGGCTATCCAAGGAGTTACCCGACCAAGAGCTTGGCCCTTATGAGGGATTCCTTGTGAGGGGCTCCAACGAGGACTAGGGGGAAGCTTGCGCGCTTCTCGATACCTCATTAAAAATACCATAGTCATCGATGGGAGTTTGCATATCTCTACCTTACTCTTTAGCTTCCACATTTACATTACAATCTTGGTTTGTGATTTACTTTCCTAGCTTAGTGATAGGCTAGTTGATAGGTTTGGAACCTAGGTTGCATAACTCCTTTTTGCGGTAGAGAGAGCAACACACTAGCAAAACCGTAGTTGCACATTTAGATAGTTTATCTTTTGCATAGGTTTTTGCTAAGGATTGAAAAAGAGGCCATATTTTAGAGTTAGAATTTAAAGTTGCCTAATTCACCACCCCCTCTTAGGCGTCACAGTCCCTTACAAGTGGTATCAGAGCCGATTGGCTCAATTTGGACCTTTGGCTTCACCGTCGTTGAGCCGACGCTATTTAGAGTGGTTGGGATGGATACCTCTAGGCCTTCGCACTTTGATGGCACTAACTTCCCCTACTATAAAGCTAGAATGGCTTATCACCTTGAGGTGGTATTTGGGTGTTTGGAGAATCACTCGTGACGGGATGAAACCCATTAAGAATCCCGATAAACCCACAAAGAGTGAAGAAAAAGAAATTCATTTCAATGCTGGAGCTAAAAATTGCTTGTTTGAATCTTTTAGCATGGATGTGTTTAACCAAGTGTTCACTTTAAATACGGCAAATGAAATTTAGTTAAAACTCCAAGAGCTCCATGACGGCACAACTAATGTTCATGAGCAAAAACATTGTCTAGCTAAATAAAATTATGATTCCTTTAAAATGAATGATGATGAGCTTGTTCGTGATATGTATTCTCGTTTGAATCTAATTATTAATGAGCTCCATTCAATCGAATTAATAAAGCTAGATGATGCAGACATCGTGAGGAAGATCATCTCCATGCTACCACAAAAGAAATATGCAAGCATCATCACCATCCTTCACAACATGGAGGACTTGAGTACCATGACCCCAGCCATAGTCATTGACAAGATAGTGGCATTTGAAATGTCATGGAAGATGGGTCAAGAAGAAGCCTCGTCATCAAGCAAAGGAAAAACTCTCGCATGTAGTGAGAAAAAGAAGATGAAGGGCAGGCAAGTTGAGACAAGCTCAAGCTTAAACTCCTCAAGTGAAGATGAAGAAGAAGATGAGGATGATGATGATGATGATGATAATGAAGATTCAAGTGATGATGATCAATTTTCCTCCTCTACCTCCGACCTTGATGAAGAATCAATCAAACTTATCAATAAGGTGGAGAAGATGATCCAAAGGCTCAATGTCAAGGGTGTGCCCATCCAAATTCAAGATTTCATCTTCACCAATCAAAGAAATGAGCAAACAAAGAAAGGATGCTATGGATGCGGCGAGTTGGGGCACTTTGTGGAAGTTTGTCCAAACAAGCCCACACTCAAGACAAAGAAGAAGGCTTGTAAGGACAAAGCCCTCACATCGATAAGGTCATAGGATGATTCTTCAAGTGAAGAATAAGACCATCACAAGAGGCAAGGCCACAAGCACTCATCATCAAGCTCTTCTCGTGTGTGCCTTATGGCACGAGGTAATGAAAGCTCATCCTCTAGTGAGGGTGATAGTGATGATAAAATGCCTTCTCTTAATGAACTTGTACAAGAAAATCTTAAATATGCTAAGGCTTGCACTAGCCAACAAAAGAAGCTAAAAATATTACAAGAAAAGCTAGATAGTTCACAAGAAGCATATAAAGCCTTGCTTGAACAATATGAGACATTTGCTAATTTCAATATTGAACTATCTACTAAAATTGAGCAACTTGAGGCTAGTGCAACAACAAATGCATGCACAAGCAATGATGAGCAACTTGTAAAGAAAAATGAAAAATTAAAAGAAAAGTTAGCTAGCTCACAAGATGCTTATAAAAGTTTGCTTGCTAAAATAGAAATCATGTGCAAATATTGTGATGAGCTAACTAATAAAGTTGCTAATCTTGAAGCTGTCAGTACAACCCTCACCAAGGCACCTAAAAAGAAAAGTTCTATCTTTGACATGCCTAAAAAGGATGCTTCTACTTCTTGCAATGATTTATGTTTAGACTCACCCTTGTGCAATCAAGTTTGTGTTGAGAAAGTTATTGTAGATACATGCACACAAGAGGTCTTAATAGAGAATGAGCAACTCAAGCAAGAAGTGGCTCGCCTTACCAAGGACTTGACTCAAGTAAAAGGCAAAATAGAGCAAGCCCAACATCATCAAGATAACACCGTTAAGGGAGTGAAGAAGCTTGATGAAGGACAAACCATGGTTTGCTATGTGTGCGACAAGGAACGCCACAAGTCCTATGAGTGCAAAGTGAAGAATGGGGGAGGAGCTAAGAAGAAAGAGAAACAAAAAGGAAACAAGCAAGCTCTCCAACACCTACATCAACAAGGTGGACAAAAAGGCCTCCACACCTTATCTCTCTTGAAGAAGAAAAATGACAGAGTGGTGGCCATCAAGGTGAACAAGCAAGCCAATAATGGGGCTAAACGCATTTGGGTGCCAAAGGAGATCATTTCCAACATGAAGAGCACCAAGAAGGTTTGGATCCCGAAAGAGAAGAGAGAAGTCAGATGGACTTCGAGGAATTTGGAGACTTGGCAAAGTATGGGTGCATTTCATGGGGTGCATCATTATGGACAAGGTAATTGCCAAGTGGGTGAGTGAATACACCCAAATTCCCCTTCCCATGTTATGTAACTAGATTTAATTTCTTGCAATTTCAATTAGCATCTAGTTCATTTTCATGCCTAGGTTTGCATTTGCATGTTTAATCTTTTGTCTTGCATACACTAGGTATATCTTATGGTAGGCTTGCTCAGTTTCACTCTTAACCCTTGGAGCATACCTACATGGTTTAAATTGTTTAGGAGCATGACACATAGCCTGTTTTACAATTGTTCATCTAATATATGCCAAAGTCCAAATTGTACATAATTTTTCCCAAATATCACTTTCGAAAATGATTCTCACATTCATGTGATGTTATCTTTCAAGTGGTATTTTTGATTCTAAAATCAATGTGCATGTCTCCTACAAGTATTCCATAGTTGTGTGCACAAATTTAGGGGGAGGTTACTCTACAAGTTGGATGCTTTGAGACTAACACCTTTTCAAGCTTATCATGTGTGTAGTAGCCTCATTGCAAGGAAAATGGAGTCCCCAGAGTTAAGCATCATACTTCAAATATCCACCACCTATTGCAAGTGGTATAAATCAAATTGGTTTCCACATGTGGTATTTCTAAACCGATATCATCATGTTGATTTTCTGTCACACCCGATTTTAAGGATAAAATGGAATGCATAATCTTATGTGCGCCCAGAGATCAGTTACACACATAAGCCGGTAAATTATAAATAGTATCATCACAAGTGGTTATTACATCATGAATAATAAGACAGAGTCTTCACATAAATATAGCGGAAGTATAAAGATAAATCTCTCACGGAAGCTCCATATCACAGGGACGTCAACCGGTTGACCACAAGTAGAGTAATCCTCAGAAAAGTCATCATTACCATAGCCATCTGTTACCCATCTAGGATTTTTATCCAAATAATAAAAATAAACAAGCGTAAGTACGTGTCGTACTCAACAAGTGTAACATGGGGTTCATGAGGCTCAAAAGGCTTGACATAAGTTTAACAGCATTCAGCTTTTAGTTGTCACAATTTTAGCATAAGAGTAGCACCAAGTTATTTCAATCCCAAAGTAAAACACATGATCAATGTAAACAAGAATAATGAATAGCATAAACGGATAATTCTTAGTGATCATTTATTCCATAAGGGTCCAAGGCCGCTCATGACCGTGAGCACGACTGATATACCAGTTTTACACTCTACAGAGGTTGAACACTTTCACTGTGAGTCGTGATACCCATACGCCTGGGTTAATTACTCCCAAAACACTTCCAAGGTGAGCAGACAGGGTTCACTATGAAGCCTTTCAAAGGTTCATTTAACAAGTTAGGGCCATTAGATTCACTCAGCAAACAGATATAGGAACCCCCCTGTCGAATGGTATAATTCCTTCACGGCTATACACATAAGAGTAGAGGCTATCCTATACCCGATTCGGCAAGCCATTCTTACGCCAATAAAGGTAACATCTAACAAGCTATAAAAGGTCCTTATACTGAGCTAAAGCCAGAGCCATGTAGCCCTCATAGCTGTACTGTAAGTCTCAGATGTTCGCTTACAGATAAGTCCTTAGGGAGAGGAATCTGAAGCATTTAGAAAGTAGCTAAATACTCTAGCCCCCTGCTTCCAAGTTGCTAAAAAATCATGTTTTAACGTTTATTGCATATACCATTAGTCAAGTTACAAGATCATGGTTTAATTGAGCACTAGCAAAGCTACCCAATGCATATCCCATAGGAGACAAGGTATAAGTTCAATTCTAGGAAATCCTTATCAAGGTGACACATGCAATCATGAATTAAACATATTAAAATTGATAGGAAACAAGGATGATCCCATGCTATACTTGCCTTGAACAAAGTACTCCTGCTGATCCTGCTCGTCAAAGTAGTACTCTTGATCACCCACGAATTGCTCACCGTCTATGCTCGATAATCACAACAACATATAAGCATCCAGATGCAATCATGCATAGCAAACAAAAGTTATAGATTAGAACAGTACACCAATCAGCATAAAATTAAGATGAAAAGTTTGTAAAACAAATCTACGTCTCACTACGAACACACACACGTGAAGATCACGAAAATCAGAGTTAAAACGAAAAAGTTACGAATTAAACAAGATTTCCTTTAATGAAATAATAGATTAAATCTAACCTCTAATTTTAAAAGTTAAAAACATACCTAACAATAGGATGAACATGTAGATTACTCAATTATGAACCTAACGCAAGTTAAACAGATCAAATCAAAGTTAAAACAGAGATTTTATGGCCTAAAGAAGGTAGTGGTAGTTTTATAAACAAATGAAACTCAATTTCCAAATTTAAAATAATTAAAATCAGATTTGAAACTGAACCAGGGACTGCGGGCATGAAAACAAAGAAATATAGGGGCTCTTTTGAAAGAATGTGGGGACGGCGGGTTGAGATCCAAATAATTATAAAGGCCTTTTTGTAAAACGACAGGCGAATAGGCATCTTAAGATCTAGACCGTTGGATCTTAAACGGACCGTGCTGAATAGATCGGGAGGGGACGGGTGGCCGGCGGCGAGTTGAATGGCGGCGGCACCATGGCCGGGCAAAGAGAACTCGCCGGAGTTCTCGATTTCCAGTCTACGGTCCACAACAGCACAAAGCGAGGACACCAAGAGAGAGAGAGAGAGAGAGAGAGAAAGGGAGGGCGAACTCACCAAAGCCAAAAACAGGGGCGGGACCAGACCAAGGACGACGCGCCGCACGGGATGGCGACAGCGAGCACGGTGGCGCTAGGTTTCACGGTGACACAGTAATTCGGCGAGATGGTTGCGGCTCCAAGGCGGCTAGATGAGGGTAGCACGATGCGAGCTTCGACTTTTATGGAGCGGGAAGACATGGGCGGCACGACAACAGACGAGGTGAGAGCGACGCGGAGTTTTGGCGGCGGCAGTGTCCGACCTGGTCACGCGCGAGGAGGAAGACGACGTTGACAAGTGGGGCCGAGCCGTCAGCGTCACACGACGTGGGAGAAGGACGGCGCGGGCGATGCGGGCCGGCCTGTTGGCTTGCTTTGGTGGGCCGCGCGAGGAAGCAAGGAGAGCAGATGGCCCAAGAGCGGGAGGGAGAGTAGGCCGCGTGGAAAAACAGGCCGAGCTGGGCTACGGCGGGCCAAAATCTGAGAAGGGAAGAATACAATCATTTTCCATTTTCTTAACACATTTTCAAATCCAATTTAAACTCAAATTCAAATTCTTTTGCAAATTCCAATCAAACCAAAGCATCACAAATAAAATATGCCGCAGCATGTATGCACATACATGTATGTAGACCTATATTTGATTTTGTTTTTAACAAAGTTATTATTTTCCTAAATTTAAATGCTCACAAAATGCATAATTAAATCATTTTCTCCTATTTTGAAAATCATACAAATTTTAGGGTGTTACATTTTCACTTTGGTATTTATATGCTTTCTCCATGCATTATATAGATTAAACTTCCTTGAGCATTAATTTGCTAATTATGCATAAACTACATTCTCCATCATATGTATGCATATATTTAGGGGGAGCTTAGTCTATGTAATGTGAGAGTCAAATTTTATGACCTATTCCACTCCACATACAAAGGATCACAAAGTTTGACTCTTCCTTGTGCTACTAATGTCTTCCTTTTCGGTGTTTAATTCCAAAGGGGGAGAATTTGTAGGACCAAAAGCAAGCCCGATCATAATAATTTACAAGTGATAATGGTCCGAGAAAGGGAGGATAGTGGATTATGAAGTTAGGGGGAGGCTTAAATCTATAATACCACATGGGGACATTTGCAAGGGTAAGATAAGTTTTCAAAGATGTTTGCATGTGGTATGTTTTAGCATCATATAACCTTACCCTTTACATTGCATCTTAGCAAGTAAATAGTTTTTAAATTCCAAAATTTTTATTATTTGCTTGTTTTGGTCGTGTTGTCATCAATCACCAAAAAGCGAGAGATTGTAAGAAAAATGGACCCTAGGTCCATTTACTTTGAATTTTGGTGTTTGATGACCAACACAACCAAATTGGACTAATGAATTTGTAAGTAATTGTTTTGTAGTTCAATAGGGTGTAAGACGTGACTTGGATGAAGGCGACATGATGATCCCACGATCAATACCATAAGCAAGACCCTAGAAGCACAAGAGAAGACCCATGATATCAAGCATAGTCCTAGCACGAAGATGGTAACCAAGCCGGATGTAAGATCGCGAAGAAACGAGCTCCACAGAGGTGACCGGACGCGGCCCTATGAGGACCGAACGCGTCCGATCAGTTGCTCAGCAAAAGCAGGGGTCAGCAGCTATGATCGGACGCTGAGCGAGGCCGTGATCAGATGCATGGACTTCACCGTTCATCATTACGGCAACAACTCAGTGAGGACCGGACACAACGACACTGGATGACCGGACGCACAAAGTGCAGCGTCCGATCATGTCTAGAGAGGTTCTAGTGTGGCGTAAATATGACCAGACGCGTCCGGTTGATGATGACCGGACTTGGCAGTGCGTCCGATCTCTACGCGCGTGCTCAATGGTCGGGATGGCCAGAGGCATCCGGTCAGGACGATAGCAGCGTCCGGTCAGTAGTAGAAAGCTGGGTTTCACCCTCAACGACTACTTTCTCTACGTGGCTTATAAATAGCCCCCCAAACCAGCCATTTGAGTATAGGGGAACTGAGGAAACATACCAAAGGTGTTGATACACCATTTTAGTGATCTCCATTTGTATAGTGCTTAGTGATTCATTAGGTGATTAGTATAGGTGCTTTGTGAAGTGCTTAGGTTGATTAGACCACCGCTTATGCGCTTGCTCTAGGTTTAGGCCTAGTGTTTAGTGAAGTTTGGATACCTCTTACCACTCGGTGCTTGTGCGCACCATTGTTGTACATCGGAGGGGCTTGTAGTCTTGCGAGATTACACCAACCGCATTTGTGGTGTGGCCGCCACCGTGTACCAGAGGAAAAAAGGCCCATGGCGTTTCGGTAAGAAGCTTGATAGTGAAGATGACGAGGAGCGGTTCGGGAGAGGCTTGCCGGAAGGCACACCGGAGACCCACTTGCGCGTGGGGAAGGCCCGGGGCTATCCATGGAGTTACCCGACCGGGAGCTTGGCCCTTGTGAGGGATTCCTTACGAGGGGCTCCAACGAGGATTAGGGGGAAGCTTGCGCTCTTCTTGATAGCTCGGTAAAAATACTGGAGTCGTCGACGGGAGTTTGCATATCTCTACCTTACTCTTTAGCTTTCACATTTATATTGCAATCTTGGTTTGTGCTTTATTTTTCTAGCTTAGTGATAGGCTAGTTGATAATTTTGGAACCTAGGTTGCATAGCTCTTTTTTGCGGTAGAGATAGCAACACACTAGCAAAACCGTAGTTGCACATTTAGATAGTTTATCTTTTGCATAGGTTTTTATTAAGGATTGAAAAAGAGGCCATAGTTTAGAGTTAGAGTTTTAAGTTGTCTAATTCACTCCTCCTCTTAGGCGTCACGGTCCCTTATAGACTTCTTTTAACTCTTTGGAGTCTGGATTAATTAAAGGAAAAAACCTTAAGTCACAAGTGAGTGTGTAGTGGTACAAAAAGATCTAGGATGGAGAAACAACCAAAATTCTTCTAGTGTTGGGATCAACGTGGCCGTCGTCAGCGGGGCATGGTGGTAGTGGCTGAGAACGGACGGAAAAATCCCCCGTTTTCTATTTTGTTCTGCCTGTTTCCATATTTGTGGGATCCCGTTTTCGTGTTTACGGAAACGGGAGAGGGGTTTTTCCGCCCGTCTCCGTGGAATTCAGTTTTTATCCGGAATTGACCCGTATTTATTCAATTTTTTCATCCCATTTTCAATCTATGTGAGATATGTCTAGAAATTGTTATGTTCATAAACCTACTAATCACAAATTATGCATGTTAACATATTAACACATGGCATGCTAGTGAATATTGGACCGATAACTTCGTACATGTATACTATTTTTTGACCTTGTTCATGTATACTCGAAAAATTTGATCATGTTATTCTAATTTATTTTTTCGGTTCTTTGTCCGTCTTTGTGTGTTTCCTTATTTCTGTATATCCCCATCCAATTTTAATTCCGTTTTTTTTCTCCGAACCCGATCCCGTTTTCGCTAAAAATATAGAAACAGAAACCGGAGAGGACTTTTTTCGCCTGTTTCTGTCGGTTTTCATCCCTTTATTCCTGTCATCGAGCATAGTAGATTTATTGATATGCCGATTCGTTTGATGCATGTCTGGACTGCTTGTGTTTAATCCTCATTTGTTTTTGTTATTATTATTATCAAGCATAGTAGACATATTTATGTGTAGATTGGTTTCCTGCATGTCTACATTATTGCTCATGTCTAATCCTCTATTGTTTCTGTTATCAAAGTATAGTAGCTAGATTGATTCATGTGTAGTGATGTGATATCCATGTCCAGTTTATGCTCGTGCCATGTGATTCTGCTACCTAACCAAGTTTACCTATTTATGTACATAATCTCTGGATTAAACTAAACCCGAAAAACCAAATATTCGAACATGCATCAGCATCCAAAATTCCTTAATTTAAGCATTATCAATTGCTTCACCCCTCAAACAATTCCAGCAGCTGAGACTCTATTTGCTCGATGCTGTACCTCGCAGACTTGTTCATCTTCTCTGAGTCACACTCCACATGCATTCGGTACAATGATGGGAGAACCTTGTGAGAGATTGCTTCGCGCAACTTGTGCCGCATCAGTGGATCAGAAACTTTCCAATGCTTGTGCGCACTGCAAGTCACCTCAAAAGCTGAAGTGAACTTGCATAACAACTGATGAGGCCACAATATTACCGAGAACCGAGTTTTCCTCTCAAGTGAGGACATAACCGGTGTCCAAGACACGTCCACATAGCCTGCAATGAACTGGTCGATTTGGTCCTGGCACCGTAAGAACCAGCTTTCTCTTAGGATCAGTACCAACTCTATATTCTTCTCGGCTTCCTCGAGCATGAAGTGCACATTGTTTAAAAGGAATATCTGCTCCTGCCCTTGTAGTTGCAAACTCCTGGAATTCACGTTCAACATGAACTCCAAAGACCAGATCAGCCGTGTCACCAGTTCACCAAATGATTCTAGACCACCCTCTAGCATTGGATAGATTGTCCTCTTATGTTGAACTAGCAATCGTATATGATCCATGACATGCTTCGTAAAACGATGGACACCAGTATCAGTGATGAACAAATATTGTGATCTGACAGTATTGTTTAGTTCATCAGATAATTTGGCAAACATATCTGACAGTCTCTTGATAAGCTCTGCACCCTTTGCAACAACGAGCTCCTTAGTTTTCCCCGAAAGCAGTGATAAGATTGTTGGCAAACCATGATCCAGTGCTTGGTACACCATCACAACATCTACCATTTTGGATAGGTTACGTTTAGCTGCCCCATAACTGTTCTTGCATGACTGGTCAGTTGGTGGGTCCACCTGAAAACTGATATAATTAGCTGAGTCAAGCAACTTCATGACAGTTACCTTTGCAATTGCCAAGAAATATTCCTCCTTGATTTTATCGAAGGAACCAAAATCATGTGCATCCAATTGTCTTTGCATCTCATTCAGAAAACTAATGATAATGTGCACTGCGGATGTCCAGACTTTCAGTAGAATTTCTCTTGATTCTTCCATTTGATATCCAAAAATGTTGTCAATGTCAAGTATTTCAATGTACCTGTTGGATATAGGTGAAAACAAGGTTAATTGTCAGTATCAGACTCTTAGTAACATGGTATTATCTATATATTGAATTTGGTAGGCTTGTCTCAAGGAACCTGATTACGACTAACATGTCCTTATCTATATACAGTATCATCTACGAGACAAACAAACTGCCTTTCGGTAGTAAATTGTTTGCTCCCATGTTAAGTTGGAATTCTCCCAACCTTCCTCCTCATTAGTTCTTGCTTCTCCAAACTAAATACTCACTGCACCCTCCAAACAACTCTGCCATGTTTGCTTCTACTCCGCGCACGACCAATCGCTCTTCTTGAAAGTGCAACGTACTGCCGCACATGAAAATTTTCTTTGGACAAAGTATACAAAAAAGGAAGATATTATTTGGTCTGACCGTGACGGAAACACTTTAGGCCTCGTTCGGTTATCTTAGAATGGGGCTAGTAATCATTCCAGCTTAATCAAGCATATACAAATTAGCTAACCATTCCAGCTCGGAATCTTTCCACGAGATGGTTTCTGCATCCATATCATTGCTTTACCTTTTTTTAAGGTTCATTTCCCCCTTACTTCAGCTTTCCGAGTAGTTAGAAATATTAATTAATTAGTTGAGGTTTCAAGAAATATGGAGAACATCAAATTAAACTGGAGTGAGATCAAGCGACACCCAGGCACACATTAATTACCTTGCAAGTTGAGCGCCGTGTCGATCAAAAGCTCCTCGTAGAATATATTCATATCCGCTCCCAATCATGACGCTCGCAATATCACGGAGGATCGACAATGACCTACGGTCGACATAAATCATTCCAGCGGCGAACGTGCTGTGACTTTGGACCGACGGTTCTTCACCTAGGCCCCTGTGGTACGAGCCATAGCTCGCATCGCTTGTGCCGCCGCTGCCGGTGGTGAAGGACCCAGAGGACGAGGAGCTCATCATCCGGGCAGAGTCCTGGGAACCACTGCGGCTGCGCCTGGCGGAATCCCAGAGGGAGGCCGGCGAGTGATCCCTCGCCGTAGCGTCGTCCAGCCTCCACACCTTGAGGTGGCAGAACTCGTCCGCGAGGCAGGACATGACCGTCTCGAGGAGGCTCTTCTTGCGCTGATCGATGTCCCCTGACGTGTCCAACCGCTCCAGCCGCTTCGCAGCAGCGAGGTACCTGTCGAGGCGCTGCGCGGTGCCCCTGTCCCTGTCCGGGAAGAACTCCCTGGACTCGGGGTTCAGGCATATCGGGATGACGATGGATCTCTCGATGCTGTGAAGCTCACGCTCTAAGCTATCAGCTTTCTCCCTGCACATATATATACATATACAAATATATACTTGGTTGAATGGTTGGCAGATATATCCGTTTCTCTCCAAACTTGAGTGCGCTGGTTATATTTATATATAGAAAGAATAACCTTGCGCGCGATGCCATCGATGGCCGGGACGAGTCACCGACGGTGAGGTACCGGGTAGAAGCTGGATAGCCTCCACGAACACAAGAATCACCGGCGGCGGGGAGGTAGTACCGGCGAGAAGGATAGCCCCCATGGACACGGCCCTCCATGTCGCTGGGGAACTGGGAGCCCGCGGTGAGGCCAAGCCGCCCTCCCCGGACGCGATCATCTCGGTGACTCTCCCCGCCATCCTCCTCGCCCTCGCGTGGCCGGAACAACCCGCGACGCAGGCCCGATGTGGAACGGTGGTGGCGCGGACCAAGGCTGCCGTGCCCGTGGGCACGTTGCCACGGCTCTCTTGGCATGATGCCAACCTCGGGATCGATCCGGCCGATCAAACAGTGAAACGTCTCTTGCTAGGAGCAGCTAGTCTACTTATTACTAGGCTACATTGTCTACCTCCGATCCATATTTATATTATCAGTGGATGTGCAAGATTTGGCTTCCGTTGTTCCATTATTGTTTAAGTCGACGCTGAGCGCTAGCTGACGAGGCGGATTCAGCGACGCATTACCTGGCTAAAATGCCGATGTTTACAACAAGTAACAGTGACACGAAAACGTCACAGTGGGCGAGCCTCCAATCATAGTTAAGAAGAAACTGCGCTAGCTCCATCAAAATGTTCAGAGCGGCGTTGATTTTATGCGGTGTTAGGAAAACGCATGACGGGATCACGGGAAGCTCTCTATCCAACTAGTCTTAGATTCTGAACTTTAAATAGTCAAGGCCTCAAGGCGTATTCCGCGAAACTTCCATTTGCTTGGCCAATATGTATGTGTGCATAGGATCCATATTTGCCAAGAAGGTACGGCAAAATATTTGATGGTGCAAGGAAGATGTTTAGTAGGAAGATATATCTTTTTTTACTCGCTAAAAAATAATGGTTCCTTTACACTAGATATCTTATCAACATAGGAATAAAGCACCATGCCAGAACATGGAATTCCTGTCGGATCATTACTGTTGGTTGTGCTGGAGCCAACAGTGAATGCTTATCACAACCGGGTCGTAAATCTAGGATCTAGAAAATTCAGGAAAAGCTATTCACTCGGCAAATGAAGGCACATATCACTGCTTCCTCAATCATCACATGGCAGTAACCACAGACTGACAATAATAAGGATGCCACTACTACATAAAATCTTTTGCCCAGCGTTTCCAAAATGGCCTCGGAGGCGGGTGGCCCGGTTGCCCGCCTTGGTTATTCGAGGCAGGGCAACCAGGACCGAGGCGGGCATTGTAAAATAACCGCCTAGGTTAATAAGTATTAACCGAGGCGGACATTGTAACATAACCGCCTCGGTAAATAACTAGCCCTCTATATATTCAGGACTTAGTGTTTTCTTCTCCTCCACTTGCTCTCTCTCTCAGCCATCTCTCTCTCAGCGGCGTCCGCAGCCGAGCGAGTCTCAACCCCCGCGACTCCACCCTTCCTCCCTCCACTCTCTGGCTCCCTCCACTAGTCCACTCTTGTAACACCCTAGTGTTAAGCATTACATTTGGCACTTGCATTTCATGAGCACAAACATCATCCAAGCATTCATGAGACCTTCTCTTTATCACATGTGATGTTGCTCACATACTTAATTATGCTTGTAATCATGTATGACCAATGTATGAAATGGTTGTGAGGTCATGAAAACACCTTAGACACATCTAGGATGGTAAATGGAACAATTTTTGTATTTATGACATGAACCAATTTTGCTCCTAAGTATTGGTTTACTTAGAAATGCCATTTTCATGATGCTAGTTTGACCAAAGTTGAACATTAGCTTAGAGTGTTTGCATGGCTGTGTGACCTAAACAAAAGTTGTAGTTCACATCATGGGTAACAAACTTTATTTAAGGGTCATGAGCTAAATTAGTGTCTAACATGGTATAATAGAGCTCACAAGTATCAACAAAATGCTATTTTCAAAACTTGAAATTTTGCTGTCTTTAACTGAATTTTAGTTTCAATGTAGCCTACTTTGGAGCATTGTAGTTTAAAAACCATTGCGATTTAGACAAAATTGCTTTAAGCAATCTTGTAGTACTCAAATAACTCTACACTTCGTATTAATGAAGTTTTCACAAATTCACTACGGATTAGGAGATTTAGGGGCTCAAAGATCGCGGGTTCAGTCAACTGAATCAACACTTAGCCAATTTCGACACCGACCGTCATGGCCCATCATGCATAGGCTGTGGCCGCCACCTGGTGGTCGTAAGCCGGTGACGGTCCCACCAGTCTGGCTAACGCGGGTAGCAAAACGACAGCGACGCGTCCTCCCTCCTCACTTGCTCTCACTAGCCTCGCTCTGCCTCTCTCTCGCCCTCGCCGCGCCCGAGCGAAACCGCAGCGCAGCCATCGTTGCCCCTGAGCTCCGCCGAGCTCGCACGCCACCGCTGCCTTGCCATTGTTTGATTCCTCGCACCCACAACTCCGCCGTACCCTGCTCCACCCAGCTGACTCACCCTTGCCGCCTCCAAGCTCAGGTGAGGACGTGGTTCGAGTAGCCATCGCCGCGGCCATCACCGAAGCACCGCCGAGCTTGTGCTCGCCATGGCCGTGCTCCACCGAGCAGTCTCGCTCATGCCTTTCTATCGTTAGGGTTAGCATAGGGTCACGTCTAGCTCACGCCACTGGTAGTCGAGCCAATGCTGGTGTGTTGGTGCTGGAACAAAGCTGCTCACCGCCACGCTCTCGCCGCCGCCATGCCATGCACGTAGCCAAGCTTCACCGCTGCTCCATCGTCACCCTAACCTAACCTTAGGTCTCCGCTAGATCCCAGTAGAGGTGTAGCCGAGCCCGTCTGAGCTTGCCATGGCTAGAGATGGCTAGTGCGCCGCCGTGCAGCACCGCCATCTGCAATGGCCGCCATAGAGCTAGCTCCGACAAGCCTCTGAGCCAACCGAGGGCACCCGTAGATGCGGAATGAGTAGGGGAACACGTCGGTGGTGACCTCGTCGTTGGTGAGCTTTTCACTGGTCAAGTCGGTGCTTGATCTGTCTCACTAGCGCATGGGGCATAGACCAGGTGTTAGCCACCGTGGGTGTATAGACCAGGTGCACCTAGCTATAGCGCCCGGTTAGAAATTTAATTTTGTTTATTTGTTTTCACTTATTTTGTAGTAAACTTGCAAAAATTATATCTTGAGCTAGGAGTATCCAAATGAGGTGAACCAAATTTTATTCGATTCATCTTGAAGTATACTATTTGATAAAAATATTAAATATACTGTTTAGGGTATTTTTCGAAGAGAATTAAATTGAGCAAGATAAGTGCTTTTAAAGTAGTTTATATCTTGTAAAATGCATAACTTGAGCTAGGAAAGTGATAAAACTGTGATTCTAATTTTGCTGGTCTTGTGTTGACATGCTCTAGCTAGGAAAAATATTAAACCTACAATAAGCATACTTGAAATATAGTGTTCCTATTTAATCTTAATTAATTGCTAGATTCTAGTGAAATTAATTGGGGTAAAAATACATAACATATGATCATACAAATTTTTACACAATATTATCATGCTAGGAGGAAAGTAAGAAAAATATTAAATCTGTTGCTCGACACTTTTCACTATGCTAAACTATTTTTGCTAAAATAAGCATATGTAACTTGTCATTTTTGGTAGAGGTAGCTATATTAATCCAAATGGCATAAAATTTGTATAGTAAACTAATAGGAACACTAGAAATTTTCTCTGAATTTATTGAGTATCGGAAATATTTATCCTATAAATCACCTTATTATCTAAGGAAATTAATAAAGGACTATAAATAAATTAGTTAGGCTTAACCATGATGTTTTCTGTGGT
Organism: Miscanthus lutarioriparius; assembly: GCA_904845875.1. NCBI lineage: Eukaryota > Viridiplantae > Streptophyta > Magnoliopsida > Poales > Poaceae > Miscanthus > Miscanthus lutarioriparius. Next base: position 78,527,157 of record CAJGYO010000005.1, read on the forward strand.
GTTTGTGATGCATATAACCTGTTGATGTTATTAGTTAGGATTAGAAGTATTTGTTTATAGGCAACTAGTTAATTATTGCTTTATAATTCAACTAGATGGCTGTATGTGTAGTTTCTGTTGCGGTAATGATTCCATGATAATAATGATCCTTTCTGTAAAACTTGTTAATAACAAAGTTCTAGATAACTTACTTATCTACCTTGTGTTAAATTATCATAGTCATAGGCCTTATGGTTTAGGAATTATGGCTGTTAGAATTCTGCTATCAGAAATGCTTGCTCTCTGGATAGATCTAAAAGATTGAATTATTTGACCTAGATAACTGCTGAATCACATTAAGATGATTAAAAGAAAGTTGTAGGAAATTTCATAAGCTTTCCATAAAGTCCACAACCATATTATTTAGATGTGTATAACTCTAGTTATGATCAAAACAAGTGGCTATTGTCTTGTAGTCTAGATAATGATCTACATAAGTGATTGTTTAGTTATTAGAGAAGAGATATGTACCTACTTAGTAAAAGAAAATTTATGTTGTTATCACTTTAATGCAATGCTGTTGAGAACACTTATGCGGATGCATTTCATCACACCATATAATATCATACATGTCATTATATATGCATCCATAATATCTTATTTCATGCTCATGCATATAGGATCGTCCGAAGGGATAACTCTGTTGGAGTTCAAAGAAGAGCCGGAGGAACAATAGGAGGCACCTCAGGCCGTAGCTCCAGAAGGAGAGGAGCAAACTCTTAAAGACTTACCCGAGTGCCTGGATCACAGGCCAACTTCCTTTATCAAAGGCAAGCCCTGGAGCATTCTAAGTCTCCCATGTTTTATAAAATATCACTTGAGTCTTTTATGTTTGATGCATTAGGTTATAAGAGTTAATTGAAAACACTTGATGCATAGCACCACCTTGTCCATATATATATATATATATGCTGAGCCATACTTAGACCGGTAGAAGTCAAGTGATTTCCTATCATCTACGAGATATAGGTGGATACCGAAGCATGGTTGGCTATATTTGCTATCGTGGAACAGCACCATGGGGTAATGTAACTGGAGGCCGGGCGGAGTCTATACGTAGGTTGACTCATGTAATTCCGTTTGTGTCGATTAAGGACCGTACTGTTGTTGGCACTTTTGTCGAGATTGAACGCATGCCTCTCACTTAGCTAGCTGGATAACTCATTCCGACTGTGAAGCCGAGTAGCTTAACTCAGGTCAGGTCCCGTTCTGTAAGAGTGCACACTTTGGATGGTAGTAAGGATGTGTGGGGAGCCAGACATGAGCCCAAGGGTAGGGCATGCCTAAACGTCCTGGTAGCTGGTCGTTCTTGATTATGTAGCGCTGATCGAACCCACGAAATGTGGACCTGAGTTATACCAAAAGTGACCTAAGGTGACCGTTGATCTGGTCTGCCTGGGTTTGTGTAAGGAATAAATTCTCAGCTGGTTGAAATCGATTCGAATCGCCGTCTCTCCCGGACAGTGAGAAACTTGACTAGCCCCAACATCATAGTAAGTGTATTATGGATAGATGATTATGAAGAACATGGAATTACTACACCGGCTATGGTTATTATTGTTATGCTACTAAATGACATACCACATGTTTGGCACAGGTTAGTCGCTAATCTAGAAATAAATAGCTATAATCAACTTAACGACTAAATTATAAATGCACAACTAAATTAGTCGCTTTTTATGTAAATGTTGTCAAGCTAACTCCACTTATAAAGTCTTGCATGATCCTTGGAGTCACTTTATTTTTGGTTTATGATGGATAAGTCTAGTTGAGTACCTTCTTGTACTCAGGATTTATTTCCCATTGTTGCAGATAATACGATGTATCATGGCTACTGTAAGAACTACTTCTGTCCCGCCGTGGACGAGGAGTAGAGCCCTGGGCAAGGCGTTTCTCATTAATCCCTCTCTTATGCTTTTGTGGAATTATGATCATGAGCTGGCACCAAATTTGAACAATGATGGAGATGTGGTTTCAAACTCTATTTGCTTCCGCTACTATTTTACATGAACTTGGTTTGTAATAACTTTTAATCGTACTCTGATGTATGGAACTGTATTTGTGAACTTTATGTAACGTGTGACATGTATGTTGAATCATGTATGATCTTGGTTGTATCGAGACCCTTCGTGGTACTTGATGGACTACCGGGTTTATATGGGCTCAAGTATGATAGTGTGACCACTTGTGGGCTGGCATTGTACTTGTGCTCTTATAAATTGGATGGTTCTGTCACAGCTGGCATCAGAGCAAGATTCAACATTAATTGCCACATGTGTATTTAAAACAAATGTTTTTGTTTTTCCAAAACCAGTTTTGGCAACTAATATATATATATATATATATATATATATATATAGGTGTTTAAACCTAAAGTTTGAATCTAAAGTGTGTCAGTGATTACTTCCTTTGTGCCTAGTTAAGGATTTCAGGTGGCTAATTAAGTACAAACTTGGGGGTTTTTATTTTCGTTGTCCATACAACGTGTTATTGTATGGATGCTATTCACTTGAGTGGTAATATATAGATCAAATGCCTCTACGCCCAAGGTATGATGCCACTCATCATCACAGTGGCATGACCGCAAGATGTGAGCGTGCGGTCTAATGGGGAGAGTTAGCTTTGATACTAAAGTATATATATGTCTCATATATATACGGAGGTATTTAATTGTGGGTTAGCTTTGTTACGACTGTATATGCATATTTATATGTATATATGAGACGTATTTACTTTCAGGTAGCTTTGATAGGGAAGTATATATATATATGGGTATATATGGAAGTATTTAGCTTGCAACCTAGAGCCTAGATTTTTATTTTTGCAGATATACTTGTGGGGTTGGGCTGAAATGAAATTCTTGTGCAGGTACACTAATAGCGAAATGTGTAGCCCGACTAGCTACGTTATATATGAGAGAACACATGTATGCCACCATGTATGTCGTTAGAAGTTTAATTTTCCTAAATTTGTGACGACGTACGAAACATACATGCCTCATGATCAATCATTCATTACACACTTGCATTGTTACTCCCCTTATAAGTCTCTTATTCGGTTAAGTAACTCTTTTCTATTATAATGTTGTTCTCACGAGAGTTGCACCATTTTATTGGAACAGATGGCAGCATCAGCTGGGAGTGAGACTTTCCTAGAAATGCTTGGTACCTGTCGACGAAATATGGTCGACAGTCTACCTAGGGGTATGCCCAAGGTAGTAGATTATCGGCAGACAGGTGCACAAGCTACAAACGAGATGATGACGCAAGACAGACATGAGGTTTTATCCAGGTTCGGCCGCCGTGAGGGCATACTACCTACGTCCTGCGTCTGATTGTATTGCTGTATGTCAATGAGATTGTGATGTTTTGAGAGGGGTCCCTTGCCCGCCTTATATAGTCTAGAGGGTAGGGTTACAGATCTGGAAACTAATCCTAACCGGTTACAATTGCCATTGGTGGCCGGATAAGGATTCCTATTCTAACCGACCAGGATCTTGCTCGATCTCCAAGTCTGCCTTGATTCCTTATGCGGGACTCCAAGCAGATTGGTTGGGCCATGCGTCGTCTTCTGGTGGGACGGACCCCCTGGTCCGGGCCGGCCCAATCCTAGCCGTAAGGGTATAGGGGTTAATACCCCCACAGCTAGTCCCCGAGCGCCTTGTATCCTTCGAGTAGCGTCGTCTTGAGCTTGCCAGAAGGATGTAAGGGGCTCAAGATAAAATTTGAAAAATATTTCCCCCGAAGTGTGCCACTTTGACTCTGAGTTGAAAAGTGACACGGTCGTCCTTGTAGAATCGGAGGCGTTTGAACCATCAGTACGAGCACATTCACCGCAAGGTGAAGTGTGTCCACTTAGTCCCCGAGCCTGGTAGTAGGTGACGTAGGCGCGTGGTGCCAGGGTCTAAAAAAGTCTTGTTAATTAGATACAGCATGCACCTTCAGGTGCATCGTACCGATGTAGTCCCCGAGCTTGCTGGAAGGAGAGGTATGAGCCTTGTAGCAAGGTCTAAAGGAGAAAAAATATCCCAACTATTTGTGAGTCGCCAGTCGCATGTAGTCGAGACGCGAAGTCCCCGAGCTGTGATCGAAGAGTGGTCGAGGCAGTCCCCGAGCATAGGTCAAGGAGCGAGCGACGAAGTCCCCGAGCTGTGGTCAGAGAGTGGTCGAGGTAGTCCCCGAGCACAAGTCGAGGAGCGAGCGACGAAGTCCCTGAGCTGTGGTCAGAGAGTGGTCGAGGCAGTCCCCGAGCACAGGTCAAGGAGCGAGCAACGAAGTCCCCGAACTGTGGTCAGAGAGTGGTCGAGGCAGTCCCTGAGCATAGGTCGAGGAGCGAGCGATGAAGTCCCCATGTGTAGCTTGAAATTCCTACAATATAAATATGTAGAATGGTAGTACATGATGTATAAAGTAATAAATTATGGAGAAAAAATCAGCGGTGAAGAAATAGCGTATGACGCTCACCAGTCATTTGTAAATGAGCATGATGTGATAAAGCAGTTGGTGCTTTGTAAACATCAGTGTTAATGTGAAGTTTGTGTTTGTACTTAATATAAACTGCCCGACCAATTAGTGTGTAGCTGAGTCTCCAGCCCTAGCTAGCCCGTTAACCATAACACGGGGCGTGGAGCCCGTGCACGTGTAGGAAAAATAAAGCGTCGCTAAGGAGCCGCTGCCGACCACCCATAACATAGAGGGCAGACGCTCATGCACATGTAGGGAGGAGCCAGAGACATGGCCATTTTTGGAGACATCGAGCATCAACATGACTGGTCGAGGATTTGCATTAAGTATAGCTGCATGTTATATTTAAGATGGTATACATGGACAAACGTTATTCGAAGAATAATCATGACAAGGACGTTGTGGAGAAATATCGTAATAAAAATTGTATAAAATATAAATATTAGAAGTGTACTTATCTTTGGATAGAAATCTGGTCGATGGCGATAAAGTTGTTCGGTCCTCGTGCTTTTCGGCCTGTTGTGATAGGGATCTGCGTCTTCATCATCGTTGCCCTTGCTACACTGCTCCCCTGCGTCGTTAGGCTTGTCGAATTTATCCAGAGCCTGTTGGCGCGAGTAGATGGATTTGAGAACACGACAATTCTCCATGGTATGGTTTGACTTGGGATGGAGCTGGCAGGGTCCTTTCAGTGCTTTGGCGTAGTCTTCTTCGTAGTTGCGATGTCCACCACCTTTTCTAATGATGTTGACTTCGCCGTCATCATCCCGAGCACGCTTGCCCCTGTAATCGTCACGGCGATTACGCCGCTGGTCGTGGTGGTCGCGAAAATCATTGCGCTGGTTGCGGCGATCGAAATTGTCGTTCCAACCACGGTTGCCGTGGTGGTCGCCGTAGTGTGGGGGGGTGGTCGGAGCGTGGAACCCTTTCTGCTTCTTCGATGATTATCTTTTTCGCATCATCAGCGTCCGCATATTTTTTAGCAGTAGCTAGGAGCGCTGTGACTGATTCAGGTCTTTTGTGGAGGAGCTTGTCCCTTAGGGCATCATGGAAGCGGAGACCAGTGATGAAAGCTTCGATTGCCTCGTTGTTGGAGATTGATGGGACCTTGATGCGCATCTCCGAGAAGCGTCGGACGTACTCGCACAATGGCTCATCTTTATGATCTCGAATCCACTATAGATCATATTTGTTGCCGGGTTGTTCGCACGTAGCAATGAAGTTGTCGATGAATGCTTGCTTGAGCTCTTGCCAAGAATCAAAGTAATTTGCCGGCAAGCTAACCATCCATTGGTGGCCTGCATGGCTGACGGCAACTGGGAAGTAATTAGACATGACGTGCTCGTCAGCCATGGCTGATTTGCACGTGGTTTCGTAGAGCATGACCCATAACTCTGGGTTCTCCTTGCCATCGTACTTCTGGAGTTTTTCGAGCTTGAAGTTTTTTGGCCACACGACTTGGCGAAGGTGAGGAGTAAACTGCTTCAAACCTGGAGGGCCGTGGGTAGTATCATATTCCATACGACGATAGCTTTCATGGGATGCACGATCGTTGGCTCTTTGGTTAATGCGATCGCGCAGATCGCGTTCTCTGAGGGAATGGCGGAGATCGTTATTGCCATCACGGCGATCCCGATTGCCACCCTAGTTGACCCCACGACCGCGGTTATCATGGCGATTGTCGCGGTTGTCTCGTCGGTTATCCCGGTTGTTGCGGCGGTTGTCGTCTCGGTAGTCGCAGTGGTTGTCGTCCCGACCACCGTCATGACCACCATTTCTGCCTTGATGGTTGTCTGGTGTCGTTGTTGCACGAGCCATGTTGGTTGGGTGGCTATGGGCGACTTGAGTACTGACGACTGCGGCTTGATTCAACTGAGACGGACGGAGCTCAGGCTTAGTTTGCAATCTCTGCGGTCTGGGCCATGGCAGCCGTCAGGTAGGCTTGCATATCATCATGAATTGCCTGGATTTCCGGGGTATTGGGTAGTCGTTGCATTGTCGCCATAGCAACAGCTACGTTGGCGCTTGGAGTCCTAAAGACCTGCTTCTCCCCTACCCTATCAAAGGCATTGTTGAGATCGCGTGGTTGGAGCCTTATGCGTCGTGCCTCCTCGGCTTCGGCTTGTCTGCGATTAAGCCGGTCAATATTGCGTGCTTTGCGTGCTAGCCTTTCTTATTCTGTTTTGCCAAGTGCCGAGGGTTCGTCATTACTGACAACATTGATCAAGCCTCCTCGCCTTGGTGGGAAGGATGGGAATCGTGGGAACCCCAGGGGGTGGTCTGGGATATCCAGATCGTATTCAACTTCTTCATCATTACGAAGCTGAAGTTCAGTGTGGATGGAGCCATTAGATGCGGTGCTGGACGGGAGCTTGAGCCGCCCTCTTGAACTGTGTGGACCGATCCTTCTTGATACTCCTCAATCCGAACCATGTTGATGAAGTTGCGTGGCTTTGGCCGATGTCAATGTATATTGTATGCATAGTTAGAAGCAGTGTTTTGTAGGCCGTAGGGCTGGGCCTGGTAATTCTCCATCAAGGCTTCGCACTCGGAGAGCCAGAGACCTGTTGCGGGGGCTGGTCGGCGACGAACGGAGCGCCCTTCAGGAGTAGACGTGACCACGAGATCCGTACCGAGTCGTGCAGGACGACTGGCCCGAGCTGGTCGGGTAGATCTGTTGTGGGTAGTGGCTACTTGCTCGGTAGGTTGATTTTGAATTGAATCTACCAGAGCTAGGGTTTTAGCAAGCTTGGTGCCGACCCAATCGATGGAGTCGAGCAGGTCGGTGTTGTCGATCTGCCTCCCTTTGTAGCGAGGAAGCGAACGACGGGTTGTCGGCGTGGCTGAAGACGACGTTGGTGTGGCTAGAGCCAGATCCAACATGGTCAGAGCCGTAGTCGATGCTGGTGAAGTAGTGGTCGACGTAGATTGGATCTACGCCTCCTCCGTGGTCATGGCGATGAAGTTGTCGGAGCCAATGGTCTAGGTGATCTAGCCGATGGTGAACGTGAGGCCGTTCGGCGTAGCCATGGAGCCAGGGATGATGACCATCTTGTTCGTCTAGGGAGCAGTACGCACACCCCCTACCTAGCGTGCCACAGTCGATGAAATATGGTCGGTAGTCTACCTAGGGGTATGCCCAAGGTAGTAGATTATCGGTAGACAGGTGCGCAAGCTACGAACGAGATGATGACACAAGACAGACACGAGGTTTTATCCAGGTTCGGCTGCCATGAGGGCATAATACCTACGTCCTGCGTCTGATTGTATTGCTGTATGTCAATGAGATTGTGATGTTTTGAGAGGGGTCCCCTGCCCGCCTTATATAGTTTGGGGGGCAGGGTTACAGATCTGGAAACTAATCCTAACCGGTTACAATTGTCATAGGTGGCTAGATAAGGATTCCTATTCTAACCGACCAGGATCTTGCTTGATCTCCAAGTCTGCCTTGATTCCTTGCGTGGGACTCCGAGCAGATCGGCTGGGCCACGCATCGTCTTCTGGTGGGACGGACCCCCTGGTCTGGGCCGGCCCAATCCTAGCCGTAATGGTATAGGGGTTAATACCCCCACAGTACCCCTGCCCTACTTTGTAGAGTCCTGCATTATGCGAGATATACCGAACCGCCTCGCTATTCCTAGAGTGAGGTGTACCTAGAGGGACAACCATGGTACAAGGTGTAGCTAACCATACCAGCTCATACCCAAGGACTACTGTGGTAGGAGTGGAAGGCAGAATCTAAAGGAAAAACTCCTTGGGAAGGTGCCCATGTAGTTGCTTTTGAGGTGCTGAGCTAGATATGTCAGCAACACGGGGATGAGCTTATCGGCAGTGCTGCTGGTACTTTTCATCGGGTGGATCCATCCACAGCAGTTTGGGCACAATGCAACCACAATGCATTGATCCGAGACTGAGATGAGCGGATAGATAGTTCTAGTCCCGCTATGAGTGTGATGTTCACTATGATGAAGATGTTTTATGCTCTCCAGGACACCAGTGACTTCTGGTAGGAGACCTATATCACTTGCATGGATAGGCTCATGAGGGCCAAAGCTGCACAACGTAAGCTGAGGAAGCATGTTCACAAGCACAAAAAGGCAGCAAGTGAGGCTTGTTGGGACTCCGATCAATCTTATGTAGCATTGGAAGAACTCCACACTTAGATGGAACGAGTCGATCAGCAGAGAGCTGTCACCCAAGCAACAAGAGCTGATGATTAGGCAGTGCTAGCAGGACTGCGTGAGCAGCTGGAGGCCGCTTGCGCGCCGAGGCACTCACTGCTACATGCCAGTGGATCCAAGCAAAGAACCGTGCCACCATGGCAGAAGCAGCATGAAACAATGCCAAAGCCTTAGCCGCACAGCAGGACTGTGTCGAAAGGGACTTACACCAGTAGCTTGCACATACCCAGAACATGGTGGTTGATCTTGATCATGAGGTGCATTATTTAAACAACCAACTGCACATGCTCCTTGATGAGGAAAAGAAGATAGAAAGCTTCAAGAGAGGCCTTGGCACTAAACTGATGAAAACTATGGCCAACTCGAGATGTGCTACATATAATGAGTTTGTCAGTGATGCCCTAACCCAAGAGAACCAGAATAATTTACATGCAGCAGCAAAGGGCCGCAAGAGAGCTGCTGAGGCAGGTGCCTTAGGATCATCTCAGTCTAGAGCTCCAGTGGCAGCTAGGCCACAATTTCATCCACCAACGCCTAAGTATAGGCCTCCTCAGCCAAAAGCTCAGGCTAATCACCCTCAGAAGACATTTTGCAGGGCATTCACCATTGCCATACCTAAGGGCAATGCAAGCTAGGGAAGCTCAGCAGAACCAAGGAACAACCAGCCATGCTTCAACTATAATCAGTTGGGCCATTGGGCCAAGGAGTGTCCCCATCCCAAGAAAAATAGCAATCAAAACTAGGGTAATCAAAAGCAGACAAATCCTAAGACACGTCCTAGATACGTGCATTATATAGCCGTGGAAGAAATTCTTGGGGGAGAAGTTGTCACCACCGGTATGTTCCTTATTAACAAACATCCCTCCATTGTTTTATTTGATTCTGGAGCTTCTCATTCATTTATGAGCCAAGCATTTGCATCTAAGTATGCTCAGAAGATAATTGAGGTAGACAAGGGTGGTTATAGTATAAGTTCAGTTGGGGCTACTATCTCTACAAATCAAATAGTCAGAGGTGTGCTCATCTCTATACAAGAGAGGGAGTACACAATGGATCTGATAGTATTGCCTGGATTAGCCATAGATGTTATCTTAGGCATGAGATGGATGAGTGATCATGGAGTTCTCATTGACACATCCACTCGAACAATTATGTTGAGAGAACCAAAGGGGAGTAATGCTTTTCTAGTACCACTTCCCCAAAGTTTTGATCTTCAAAACTTGTCTTGTGCTATTCAAGCCACTACCCTATGAGATATTCCAGTAGTTTGTGAATTTCCTGATGTATTTCCAGATGAGTTGCCAGGTTTACGGCCTGATAGGGATGTGGAATTTAAGATCGAGTTAGTGCTAGGTACGACACCTATCTCAAGAAGACCCTATAGGATGCCACCAAATGAGTTAGCCAAACTTAAAATTTAGCTACATGAACTATTGGACAAAGGTCTCATTCGACCTAGTTTGTCTCCATGGGGTTGTCCAACTTTATTTGTAAAGAAGAAGGACAAATCCTTGAGAATGTGTGCGGATTATAGGCCACTTAATGCTATGACCATTAAGAATAAATATCCTTTGCCTCGCATCGATATCTTGTTCGATCAACTGGCAAAAGTAAAGGTATTCTCTAAGATTGACTTGAGGTCAGGCTATCATCAGATTAAGATCAGGCCAGAGGATATACCTAAAACAACTTTCTCCACTAGGTATAGCCTGTATGAGTATTTGGTCATGTCTTTTGGACTGACAAATGCTCCTGCCTACTTCATGTATTTGATGAATTTGGTATTCATGCTCGAGCTCGACAAGTTTGTGGTCGTGTTTATCAATGATATCTTGATTTACTCGGAGAATGAGGTAGATCATACAGAGCATCTGAGAGTTGTTTTGTCTAGATTGAGGGAGCATAAATTATATGCCAAATTTAACAAATGTGAATTCTAGTTGAAGAAAGTACCTTTCTTGGGTCACATCTTATCTGAAGATGGAATTTCTATAGACCCATCTAAAGTACAAGAGGTCATGGATTGGAAGGCCCCAACTTCGGTTCATGAAGTTTGGAGCTTTCTAGGGTTAGCAGGCTACTATCGTCGTTTCATTCCTGATTTTTCCAAGATAGCTATGCCCATGACCAGACTACTTTAGAAGAATGAGAAATTTAATTGGACGTCGGAGTGTGAAACTGCTTTTCACACCTTATGGACCTTATTAACTATAGCTCATGTTTTAGCACAACCCAACATTGAGAAGCCTTTTGATGTGTTCTATGATGCATTGGGTATAGGTTTAGGTTGTGTGCTCATGCAAGAAGGAAGAGTTATTGCCTACGCTTCCCAACAATTGTGAAAGCAAAAAGTCAACTATCCTACACATGATTTGGAGCTTGCCGCAGTTGTCCACGCTTTGAAGATATGGAGACATTACTTGCTGGGAAACATATGTCACATATACACTGATCATAAAAGTATCAAATATATCTTCACTCAACCTGAGCTAAACATGAGACAACGTAGGTGGTTAGAGCTGATCAAGGACTATAATTTGGAAGTGCACTACCATCCAAGAAAAGCTAACGTTGTAGCTGATGCACTTAGTCAGAAATCTCATTGTAACACCTTAGAAGCCTTGTTGGAAGATGGATTTAATTTGTTACATCCTGATGTGCTACACAATATCACCGTTAGTTGTTCACTTGAGAGCAAAATCATCAAACTACAGAAGACGGATGTAGGTGTGTTTCACATCAAGAGAAAGATGAAAGAACAAGAAACCAAACATTTTAGGTTAGATGAAAGAGGTGTGTTGAGGTTCGAGGACCGACTTGTGGTACCAAAAGTCCGAGAACATAGAAATCAAATTTTAGATGAAGCTCATTCATCTAAGTTGTCTATCCATCCAGGTAGTAGCAAAATGTATCAAGATTTAAAAAGCTATTTTTGGTGGACCAAGATGAAGAAGAAAATCGTAGCCTACATTACTAGGTGTGATGTCTGTTGCCGAGTGAAGGCAGATCATCTAAAACCTAGTGGACAGCTTTAGCCGTTGTCCATTCCAGGATGGAAATGGGAGGAAATAAGTATGGACTTTATTACAGGCCCCCCACAGACACAAACAGGTCACGATTCTATATGGGTAATTGTAGATCGCCTCACCAAGTCAGCACATTTTATATCGGTTAACACAAGGTATCACACTAGGAGGTACGCTAAGTTGTACGTTTCTCAGATCATGAGACTACATGGAGTACCAAGGACCATAATCTCAGATTGGGGACCACAGTTTATAGCTTGTTTTTTGGAACACTAACACCAGGCCTTAGGAACTAAACTAATCAGAAGCTCAGCATACCATCCACAAACTTCTAGATAAACCGAGCGAGTGAATCAAATCTTGGAAGATATGTTGAGAGCTTGTGTTATATCCTCTAAGGGTTCATGGGAGAAATGGCTACCTTTAGTTGAGTTTTCCTATAACAACAGTTATCAAGAGAGCATCAAGATGGCTCCTTTTGAAGCCTTATACGGTCGGAAATGTAGAACTCCCTTGAATTGGATTGAGCCCGGAGAAAGAAGATATTATGGCATTGACTTTGTCACAGAAGCTGAAGAGCAAGTACGCATTATCCAACAGCATATGAAAGCAGCTCAGTCTAGGCAAAAAAATTATGCTGATAAGAGAAGAAGACCATTAACCTTCAAAGTGGGAGACTATGTGTACTTAAAGGTTTCGCCCATGAAAGGAGTGCAGAGATTTGGAGTAAAAAGGAAGCTTGCGCCTAGATATGTAGGGCCATACCAGATTATCGAATGGAAGGGAAATGTCGCCTACAAGTTACAACTTCCCCTAGAGATGAGTGCTATATTCAATGTCTTCCATGTTTCTCAGTTAAAAAGATGGCTTCGCATACCTGAGGAAGCCATTGCACCCACCAACATTAAGCTCCAATCAGATTTGACCTATGAAGAAAAACCGATCCAAATGCTAGAAGAAATGGAAAGAGTAACCTGGAGTAAAGTCATTAAGTTCTACAAGGTGGTGTGGAATAACGACAGTGAATAAGATGCCATGTGGGAATGGGAGAAGTATTTGCGTGAGGTCTATCCCGCTTTTTATGAAGAATGATAGGCCTTGCAAATCTCGGAATGAGATTTCTATAAGGGGGAGGGGCTATAGCACCCTAGTGTTAAGCATTACATTTGACACTTGCATTTCATGAGCACAAGCATCATCCAAGCATTCATGAGCATGAGCATATGAAGTTTCATTTCATTCACCTTCTCTTTATCACATGTGATGTTGCTCATATAATGAATTATGCCAGTAATCATGTATGACCAATATATGAAATGGTTGTGGGGTCATGAAAATACCTTAGACACATCTAGGATGATAAATGGAATAATTTTTGTATTCATGACATGAACCAATTTTGCTCCTAAGTGTTGGTTTACTTGGAAATGCCATTTTCATGATGCTAGTTTGACCAAAGTTGAACAGTAGCCTAGAGTGTTTGCATGGCTATGTGACCTAAATAAAAGTTGTAGTTCACATCATGGGTAACAGCTTTATTTAAGGGTTATGAGCTAAATCAGTGTCTAACATGGTGAAATAGAGCTCACAAGTATCAACAAAATGCTGTTTTTAAAACTTGAAATTTCGGTGTCTTTAACTGAATTTCAGTTTCAATGTAGCCTACTTTGGAGCATTGTAGTTTGAAAACTATTGCGATTTAGACAAAACTCCTTTAAGAAATCTTGTAGTACTCATATAGCTCTACACTTCGTATTAATGAAGTTTTCACAAATTTACTACGGATTAGGAGATTTAGGGGCTCAAAGATCACGGGTTCAGTCAACTAAATCAGCACTTTGCCGATTTCAACACCGGCCATCGTGGCCGACCGCGCGCAGGCTGTGGCCGCCACCTGGTGGCCGTACGCCGGCGACGGTCCCACCAGTCAGGCCAACATGGGCAGCAAAACGACAGCGACGCGCCCTCCCTCCTCACTCGCTCTCACTCGCCTCGCTCTGCCTCCCTCTCGCCCTCATCGCGGCCAAGCTTCGCCGAGCTCGCACGCCACCGCCGCTGTGCCATTGTTCGATTCCTCGCACCCACAGCTCCGCCGCACCCTGCTCAACCTAGCCAACTCACCCTTGTCGCCATCCAAGCTCAAGTGAGGACGCAGTTTGCGTCGCTGTCGCCATGGACATCACCGGAGCACAGCCGAGCTTGTGCTCATCGTGGCCATGCTCCACCGAGCAATCTCGCTCACGCCTTTCTTCGTTAGGGTTAGCATAGGGTCACGTCTAGCTCATGCCACTGGTAGTCGAGCCAATGTCGGCGTGTCGGTGCCGGAACACGGCTGCTCACTGCCGCGCTCTTACCGCCACCATGCCATGCACGCGGCCAAGCTTCACCGCTGCTCCACTGTTGCCCTAACCTAACCCTAGGTCTCCGCTAGATCCCAGTAGAAGTGTAGCCGAGTCCATCCGAGCTTGCCGTGGCCAGAGATGGTTGGTGCACCGCCGTCCTTCATGGCCGCCATTGAGCTAGCTCCGGTGAGCCTCTGAGCCAATCGGGGGCACCCGTAGATACGAAATGAGTAGGGGAACACATCGGTGGTGACCTCACCGTCGGCGAGCTTTTCACCAGTCAAGCCGGTGCTCTGCTCTATCTCACTGGCGCGTGGGGCTGAGTTGACCATGGGCCCCCGCTATCAGCCACCGTGGCTGTATAGACCGGGTGCACCTAGTTGTAGCGCCCAGTTGGAAATTTAATTTTCTTTATTTGTTTTCATAGATTTTGTAGCAAACTTGCAAAAATTATATCTTGAGCTAGGAGTATCTAAATGGGGTGAACCAAATTTGGTTGGATTATATTGAAGTGTGCTATTTGATAAAAATATGAAACCTACTATTTAGGGTATTTTCTGGGAGAATTAAATTGAGCAAAATAAGTGCTTTTAAAGTAGTTTATATCTTGTAAAATGCATAACTTGAGCTAGGAAAGTGATAAAATTGTGATTCTAATTTTGCTGGTCTTGTGTTGGCATGCTCTAGCTAGGAAAAAATATTAAACCTACAGTAAGCATACTATAAATATAGTCTTTTTATTTAATATTAATTAATTGCTAGATTCTAGTGAAATTAATTAGGGTAAAAATACATAACATATGATCATACAAATTTTACATAGTATTATCATGCTAGGAGGAAAGTAAGAAAAATATTAAATCTATTGCTTGACACTTTTCACTATGGTAAACTATTTTTGCTAAAATAAGCATATGTAACTTGTCATTTTTGGTAGAGGTAGCTGTACCTATTCAAATGGCATGAAATTTGTACAATAGACTATTAGGGTCATATGTAAGCTACTATAATTTTCTCTGAATTTATTGATCCCTAGAAATATTTATCCTGTAAATCACCTTATTATCTAAGGAAATTAATAAAGGAATTTAAATAAATTAGTTAAGCTTAACCATGATGTTTTCTGTGGTGTTTGTGATTCATATAACCTATTGATGTTATTAGTTAGGCTTAGAAGTATTTGTTTGTAGGCAACTAGTTAATTATTGCTTTATAATTCAACTAGATGGCTGCATGCGTAATTTCTGTTTTGGTGATGATTCCAGGATGATAATGATTGTTTCTGTAAAACTTGTTAATAACAAAGTTGTAGATAACTTACTCATATACCTTGTGTTAAATTTTCATAGTCATAAGCCTTATGATTTAGGAATTATGGCTATTTGAAGTTTGCTATCAGAAATGCTTGCTCTCTAGATAGATCTGAAAGATTGAATTGTTTGACCTAGATATTTGCTCAATCACATGAAGATGATTAAAATAAATTGTAGGCAATTTCATAAGCTTTCCATAAAGTCTACAACCATGTTAGTTAGATGTGTATAACTCTAGTTATGGTCAAAACAAGTGGCTGTTGTCTTGCAGTCCAAATAATGATCTACATAAGTGTTTGTTTAGCTAGAGAAGAGATATGTACCTACGCAGTAAAAGAAAATTTATCTTGTTATCACCTTAATGCAATGTTGTTGAGAACACTTATGTGGATGCATTTCATCACACCATATAATATCATACGTGTCATTATATATGCATCCATGATATCTTATTTCATGCTCATGCGTATAGGATCGTCCGAAGGAACAATAGGAGGCACCTCAGGCCGTAGCTCAAGAAGGAGATGAGCAAACTCTTGAAGACTTACCCAAGTGCCCGGATCATAGGCCAACTTCCTTTATCAAAGGCAAGCCCCAGAGCATTCTAAGTCTCCCATATTTTACAAAATATCACTTGAGTCTTTTATGTTTGATGCATTAGGTTATAAGAGTTGATTAGAAACACTTGATGCATAGCACCACCTTGTCCAGATATATATAGCTTTAACCCTGTGTAGGTCCAGGATCGAATATATGCTTAGCCGTGATTAGACCGGTAGAAGTTGGGTGGTTTCCTGTCACCTGTGATATATAGGTGGATATCAAAGCACGGCTAGCTATATTTGCTATCGTGGAACAGAACCATGGGTAATATAACTAGAGGCCGGGCAGAGTCTATGCGTAGGTTGACTCATGTGATTCCGTCTGTGTCGATTAAGGACCGTACCGTTGATGGCACTTTTGTCGAGATTGAATGCATGCCTCTCACTTAGCTAGCCGAATAACTCGTTCTGACCGCGAAGCCGAGTAGCTCAACTCAGGTCGGGCCCTATAACAGAACTGTCTAATTTATAAGAGCACAAGTACAATAGCAATCACTAAAGCATTCAAACTATCATACTTGAGCCCATATAAACCCGGTAGTCCGATGAAATCACAAAGGATCTGAAACCAACCAACATACAAACTAAGATCGTACAAGATTCAACATAACAAGTCACATGTTACATCATAGTTCACAAATGGTTCACAAGTATCTCACATACATTGAAGTTCACATAGTTATTACAAACCAAGTTCAAATATCGGAAGCAAAAGTAGTTTGACATCAACATCACACTTAGTTCAAATACATGCCAGTACCACGGTCATTTCCAGCAAAAGCATAACAGAGAGGATAACTTAGGAGTACCATGCCCCATGGTTTAGTCCTCATCCACGGCAGGATGAAGGCAGTTCTTATAGTATCCATGATACATCATATCATCTGCAATAAGAGGGAATAAACCCTGAGTACGAGAATGTACTCAGCTAGACTTGCCTGTCATAAACCAGAAATAATATGACACCAAGGAGTATGCAAGGCTTTATCGATGAAGTTAGCTTGACAACATTTTGCATAAAAGCTTAAGTAACACAACTTGGAGATTTAATATCTTTAGCATCAAATTGAATACCTATTCAATTAAGCATCTCTAGATTAGCACCGGTACTAGAGCAATCACTTGATTAAGCGAACAAGCATTAGTAACCATATCTGGTGTATTAATTTGAGCATTATCATAACCATCAAGTTCCATCAATTAATGCTACGTTGTCGATGCTCAGTCAAGTTCTCACTATCCGGGAGAGACGGCGACCCGAATCGATTCCAACTAGCTGGGGAGTTATTCCTAACACAAACCCATACTTCCCCCGTCTAGGTCGCGTTGGGTCACCTTTGGTATAGTTCAGGTATAGTCGCTGGTCTGATCAGCGTCGCACCCTCAGGGATACTACCAGTTTGCCAGGAAGTTCAGGCCCAACCTATCCTTGGACTCACCCCATTGGCTCCCTGCACATCCTTACTTTCTTTAGTGTGCACACTTTCACTTACCGGGTCCTGGCCTGAGTTGAGCTACTTGGCTTCGTGGTTGGAATGACTTATCCGACCAACTAAGTGCTAGGCATGCGTTCAACATGACATGAGGACGTACAATGAATCGGTCCTCAACCGACATAGATGGGGATAAATAGGCACCAAGACGTCAATGCTTTGTTGCTTCTCTATCACAATCCCGCCCGGTCTCCTTTTATTCATCAACACATGGTTATTTCCACGAGAGCAATTATTGCCAACCATGATCAGATATCTACCTATATCTTGCAGGTGATAGGAAATCACTTGACTTCTACTAGACTAAGCATGGCTAAGTATATATTCGATCCTAGACCTACAAAGGATTCAAGATATATTTGTCTAGACAAGGAAAGTATATGCAGCAAGTGGTTCCAATCAACCTCTAGTACTTAATGCATCAACATAAAAGGACTCAAGTTGATATTTAGAAAACATAGGAGGCTTAAAATGCTCTGGGGCTTACCCTTTGATGAGGACATCACTCCTTCGGATGTACCCACTGATCCTTCAACCATTATGCAAGGTCCAATGACCCGAGCTCGAATGCGTCAACTCAATTTAGAGGTGAGCTCGTTCTTAAGTGATCCTTTTCATTCTTTTGAGAATAGACTACTACCTAATGATGTTATATTGCTTAGGAATATAGGAGAGGGTCATGAGGAACTTGGAGAAAGGTATAGAGGTGGAGAAGACCAGCAAGGACGACCAACGCAAGCTGGAGGCCCAGTCCAACTGAAGTTGGAGCCCATCTCGGGTTCCAAGACCAGTCTATCATAAAACTAGTCACATGAGCGCATCTAGGCTCCATTTTTGACGATCCACATATGGATGAAAATCTAATTAGATAAGTAAGCCAATGCAAGTGGTCTCATGTCAAAAGCCCTTCGAAATCAACGAGAATCATCGAAACAAGTTAGTGTCTAGAATCTACCAGGGTGCTGCGACACCGTCTTTTGGTCCGTTGGACCGTGTATCGTGTTTGGGCCCATTAGGGGCGCGTCCAGGGGGGTGACGCCCAAGACTCTATATTATACCACCATCACTCCCATTAGGGTTTTGGGTTTTACTTAGATTAATCTGTCAAGAATAGTTTCACCGTTCATCGGTTTGTGAGACCCCAACATCGTGAGATTAATCATTCTTCTGCAATTTGGTTGATTTCTTTCTTGTTCTTGCTTGTGTTCTTCGTTGCTCAGGCATGGGTTAGCCTTCTTGGCGAGGTCAACCAGATCCGTGTCTCGGTTGATAACCAGGGGAGTTGTGGTGCTAAGATTGTAGGGTTCGATCTTTTGATCTGAAGCCGGATCGGTGTGTCATTCTCCGCCACAACGATAGTTACCTCTACCTGACGGAAGATCGGTATCCCTATCCCCATTAAGTGGTATTTAGAGCTAAGGTATACCGTCGGGTTCACATTTATCCCCTAGTTTTGAGTGTTTCGCATTCATCCCATAGTCCAGTGCCATACTCATTTTTTCCTGTCCTAGAACCTTCCGCGCCATAGCCATTGCATATTTCAGTTTCAGAGTCCGTCGTGTTGAGTTTGTGTCCTGGTCGAGGTCTTGTTGCTGGTTAGGTTGTGTTAGAGTCCAGTTCGTGTGTTTGTCCCCATCGTTTCCATCAAATCCTTCCTGCCGTGACAACTTTTGCACGTATTGTTCCCGTTTTATCCTCTAATTCAGAGTCAGTTCTCAAAACTGGTCTAGTTTTCGCATACGAACTTTGATTTCGACGTTCCATATATCAAAATTGATCAGAAAAAAAATTCGGATCCATTCGTTCCTTGATTTGCTAGGTTCAGAAAATTTTATTTTGGCAAAAAACTGGTTACAAGATCCTCTTTTCGTGGTCACAAGCTTTTTGTCAATTTTGAGCACATCTTCTAAATTTTCCACAGGCCATGCCTTTCACTTGTTTAAGCTCATATTTTTTGTGGTTACTTATTTTGTGCTCCTAAGTGAGGAAAAAATATCAAAAAAATTATAATAAAAAGTTGAAGTTTTCCAAAAAAACAACGACGGCCCAAAAAAATAGAAAAGAAAGGGGCAAAAGAGGAACAATATCTAAAGGAGCACATAGAGAAGGCCAAAGTGAGCTGTATTAGCGTGTGCTATCTGGTGCCTTGTTCGTATTGCTCTTGCTATCCACCATACTTGTTTGTCACACACCTGGCACCTTGCTATCCACCATACTTGTTTGTCACACACCTAAGACTTGGAACATTTTTGACCAGCAACGAGAACAAGTACTTTGGACTATAATTCAACATTACTTTATGTTACTAACTTGTGTGCCAAATGTACATATTATTCTTTGTGTGCCTTCCAAGCTCCATAAACTCTTCAGATCATTACAAAAAAAGGCCCTTGTAATCTCGGTGTCACTACCTTACAGGTATCGTGAACCAGCCGTCGGTTGTACCACCCACTGCTTGCATTGGTAAGAACTTTGTAAGAGCTTGGTAAGACGCTTCCACTTGCTATGAAAAGTGACACCACTGCAACCACGTAGTCATTTGGTAGGGATAACTTTCACCGTTTGTTCCTATTTTTGTGTTTACAATGGCAGGAGAAGATCAGACTAGAGATAACAATCCCAAGGATTTCAACGAGTGTGTTAGCCAAGAGCAACTACAAGCTACTATAGAGAATGCCCAAAAAAGGATGAATGAGGCCGTCAGGAAGGCCATCACTGACGCACTCATTGAACTCAACATTGGCAACATCATGGAGAGATTGGACAAATGAATTTCCACGCTAACCGACAAGGTTACTGAGTTGGAAACCTTTGTGGCGGTCAACAACGATGTCTCCGACAGCAACACCGATGGTCTCTTGCTAGAAGACACAGTGTATGATGCCAATGGGAACATAGATCGAGCAGCCATCCGACAAGCAAGGTTACGATGACGTCTTCGCCGCAACACGATAGGTATGGGTGGTGTCCACCACCATCAAGGTAATAATCATCGTGTGCCCGATGATCCTTATGCTAAGATTAAGTTCACAATACCATCTTTTTTGGGTCATTATGATGATGAGGGATATCTTGATTGGGAGATGATGGTAGAACAAAAGTTTAGTGCCCACCTTGTGCCTGAGCAACATAGAGTTCGACAAGCTACTAGTGAGTTTAAGGACTTTGCCATTATTTGGTGGAATGGGCTAGCTGCACAGAATGCTTTACCTGGTACATGGGAAGAACTTAAGATGGCTATGCATGATTGTTTTGTTCCTCCTTCTTATCATAGAGACTTGTGTAAGAAATTGATGCGCTTAGAACAAGGAGAGAAATCTGTACAGGATTGCTATGGTGAGCTCCAAAAGGGATTGATGCGTTGTAGTGTTGTGGAGGGGAACAAAGATTCCATTTGTCATTTTTATTTGGGTTTGAGGCATGAGATTCAGGACATTGTTGATTATAAAGAATTTCACACTGTCAACCAGTTGTTTTAGTTCGCTATGCTTGCAGAAAGGAATTGCAAGGGCGTCAACAGCAGAGCAAGAGCAAGGTCAGCACCACATACACGCCACGCTCGATACCATCTTCGGGGCTGACCAAGCCAACCACTTTTTGGGCACCTCCACCAGCGATCAAGCGACCAGCAGCCTCTGGAGTTACCGCTACACCTAAGGCACCTCCTGCACGACCTTCAGATTTAGGTAAAAATTCTTTGTAGGTGCTTGCCAAGATTGTCTCGTCCGTTGCATCGACAGGATGCACTTCGGGCATTTAGTGCCACTGCTACCATGGAATTGGCCATGTGCAGAAGGACTGCCTAAGTTAGCGGGCATACATTGCTATAGAAGATGGTTACATTAGCACCTCTGACATTGAAGATGAAGAAGACAAAGATACAGATGAGGAGGGCGGCGAAGTCCTTGGTGACGAGGCCACGGTGGCCTATAGGAGCATCATTGTACAGTGGGTGCTCAGCACACAAGTACAGCAACATGAGAAGCTACAACACCATAACTTGTTCCAGATTTTCTTCGTCATCAACAACCATCGGGCATGTGTCATTATTGATGGAGGTAGCTGCAACAATTTGGTGAGTTCTGATTTGGTCAAGAAGCTTGGCTTGACCACACGCCTACACCCACATCCATACCATATTCAGTGGCTAAATGATTCTAAAAAAGCAAAGGTAACACAAACTTGCAGAGTTTCATTTTCCATTGGTTCTTATGTTGATTCTGTTGATTGTGATGTGGTACCTATGCAAGCCTGTTCACTCTTATTGGGTCATCCTTGGGAACATGACAATGATGCTACACACCATGGTAGAAGTAATAAATACACTTTTGTGCATAAAGGAAAGAAAATTACTTTGGTACCTTTGACCCCTGCTCAAATTGTACAAGCTGGTAGGGAACGCGCTGCTAGTTTGAATGATGTTCAATCTGAAAATCAGCAAGTTGCTAATTCTATTCTCCCACCTAAAAAGGATAAGTCTACATCTATTTCTAAGGCTAAGGGGATTAAATTGAAGGGTGGTGTTATGCTTGCAACAAAATGTGACTTTGCTAAAATTTCTGATGATGATATTTGCTATGCTTTGGTATGCAAACGAACTATGTTTTCACTTGATGATATTGTTAGCTCGGTGCCTCCTGCTGTCACTAACCTTTTGCAGGAGTATGAGGAAATTTTTCTAGCTGAGATACCCCTAGGGCTGCCACCTATGAGAGGGATAGAGCATCAAATCGATTTGATTCCGGGAGCAACCTTGCCGAACCGTGCTGCCTATCGAACTAATCCTGAGGAGACTAAGGAAATTCAGCGTCAAGTCCAAGACCATTTCGACCGCGGGTATGTACATGAAAGCCTTAGTCCTTGTTTTTTTCCTGTACTTTTAGTTCCTAAGAAAGATGGAACTTGGCGTATGTGTGTTGATTGTAGAGCCATCAATAATGTTACTATTCAGTATCGTCATCCTATTCCTAGGCTAGACGACATGCTTGATGAGTTGTGTGGCTCTATAATTTTCACCAAGATTGATTTGCGAAGTGGCTACCACCAAATTAGAATGAAACTTGGAGATGAATGGAAAACCGCGTTTAAAACCAAATTCGGGTTGTATGAGTGGTTAGTAATGCCTTTTGGTTTGGCAAATGCACCTAGCACTTTCATGCGCTTGATGAATGAGGTTTTAAGAGCTTTTATTGGTCGTTTTGTGGTAGTCTACTTTGATGATATATTGATTTACATCAAGTCTTTTGTTGAACATATGGATCACTTACGTGATGTTTTTAATGCTTTACGTGATGCACGATTATTTGGTAACCTTGAGAAGTGCATCTTTTGCACGGATCGAGTTTCTTTTCTTGGCTATGTTGTAACTCCATAGGGAATTCAGGTGGACGAGATGAAAATTGAAGCCATAAAGAGCTAGCTGGTTCCCCAAACCGTCACACAGGTGAGGAGTTTTCTTGGTCTTGCAGGATTCTACCGCCGCTTCGTCAAAGATTTCAGCACCATTGCTGCCCCGTTGCATGAGTTAACGAAGAAAGGGGTGGTGTTTCATTGGAGAAAGGCATATGAGGAGTCCTTTGACACTTTGAAGGACAAGCTCACACACGCACCATTGCTGCAACTTCCAAACTTTGGTAAGACTTTTGAGCTAGAATGTGATGCTAGTGGAGTTGGCATTGGGGGTGTTTTGATGCAAGATGGTAAACCCATTGCTTACTTTAGTGAAAAATTGCATGGCCCTATTCTGAATTATTCCATGTATGATAAGGAATTATATGCACTTATCCGTTCTTTAGAGACGTGGCATCATTATTTGTGACCTAAAGAATTTGTTATTCATTCTGATCATGAATCGCTTAAGTATCTTCACTCTCAACTTAATCTGAATCGTAGGCATGCTAAATGGGTTGAATTTATTAAATCTTTTCCTTATATTATCAAACACAAGAAAGGGAAGGATAATGTGATTGCCGATGCTTTGTCTAGACGATATACCTTGCTGTCCCAACTTGATTATCGGATTTTTGGGCTTGAATCAATAAAAGAACAATATGCGCTTGATCCTGATTTTAAGGACGTGTTGCTGAATTGTAGAGAGAGACATACATGGAACAAGTTTATGATCAATGATGGGTTTTTTGTTTAGAGCTAACCGCCTATGCATTCTAGTTGGCTCCGTTCGTCTTTTGTTGTTGCAGGAGGCACATGGAGGCGGATTGATGGGACATTTTGGTGCCAAGAAGGTGGAGGAGGTGCTGTCCACATATTTCTTTTGGCCAAGGATGAGGCGAGATGTAGAATGGTACATGGCTCGGTGCACCACATGTCAAAAAGCTAAGTCGCGGTTGACCCCACATGGTTTGTATATGCCTCTTCCTATTATTTCTACTCCTTGGGTTGATATATCTATGGATTTTGTGTTGGGTTTGCGAAGGACTAAGAGGGGGAGGGATAGTATTTTTGTGGTGGTTGATTATTTTTCTAAGATGGCACATTTTATTCCTTGTTATAAGAGCGACGATGCTATTCATATTGCTATCCTTTTCTTTCAAGAAATCATTCGCTTGCATGGTATGCCTTCTACTATTGTTTCGGATCGCGATGTAAAATTCTTGAGTCATTTTGGCGCACTTTGTGGAATAAATTGGAGACCAAGCTGCTGTTTTCTACAACATGTCATCCCCAAACTGATGGGCAAACTAAGGTAGTGAATCAAACATTGTCCACCATGTTGAGAGCAATTTTGAAGCGCAATTTGAAGATGTGGGAAGAGTGTTTGCCGCATGTGGAGTTTGCATATAATAGGGCGGAACATTCCACCACCAAGGTAAGTCCTTTTCAGGTAGTGTATGGTTTTAACCCCCGTGTTCCTATTGATCTTTTGCCTTTATCTACCACTGAGAGAACACATAGTGATGCTAGAGAGCGTGCTGATTTCATTCGTAAGTTGCACGAAACAACTAAAGCAAATATTGAAAGAATGAATAAAAAGTATAGAATTGCTGGTAGTAAAGGTAGAAAATAAATTAAACTTGAACCAGGTGATTTCGTTTGGTTACATTTGAGAAAAGATAGATTTCCTGAGCTGCGTAAGTCTAAATTAATGCCAAGACCAGCTGGTCCTTATAAGATAATTGAGAAAATAAATGATAATTCCAACAAACTTGAGTTGCCACACGAGTTAGGGGTTTGTCCCACCTTTAACATTGCAGATTTGAAACCTTATTTGGGAGAAGAAGATGAGCTTGAGTCGAGGATGACTCAGTTTCAAGAGGGGGAGGATGATGAGGACATCACTGCTTTGGATGTACCCACTGATCCTCCAACCATTATGCAAGGTCCAATGACCCTAGCTCGAATACGTCAACTCAATTTAGAGGTGAGCTCGTTCTTAAGCGATCCTTTTCATACTTTTGAGAATAGACTACTACCTAATGATGTTATCTTGCTTAGGAACATAGGAGAGGGTCATAAGGAACTTGGAGAAAGGTATAGAGGGGGAGAAGACCAGCAAGGACGACCAACGCAAGCTGGAGGCCCGGTCCAACTGAAGTTGGAGCCCATCTCGGGTTCTAGGACCAGTCTGTCATAAAACTAGTCACACGGGCGCGTCCGGGCTCCATTTTCGACGATCCACATATGGATGGAAAGCTAATTAGATAAGGAAGCCAATGCAAGTGGTATCACATCAAAAGCCCTTTGGAAACAACAGGAATCATCGAAACAAGTTAGCATCCAAAATCTACCAGGGTGCTACGACACCGTCTTTTGGTCCGTTGGACCGTGTATCGTGTTTGAGCCCATTAGGGGCGCGTCCAGGAGGTGACGCCCAAGACTCTATATTATACCACCGTCACACTCGTTAGGGTTTTGGATTTTGCTTAGATTAATCTGTCAAGAATAGTTTTGCTGTTCATCGATTTGTAAGACCCCAACATCGTGAAATTAATCATTCATCTGCAATTTGGTTATTTTCTTTCTTGTTCTTGCTTGCGCTCTTCGTTGCGCAGGCAGGGGTTACCCTTCTTGGTGAGGTCAACCGGATCCGTGTCTCAGTTAATAACCAGAGGAGTTGTGGTGCTAAGATTGCAGGGTTCGATCTTTCGATCTGAAGCCAGATCGGTGTGTCATTCTCCGCCACAACGATAGTTACCTCTACCTGACAGAAGATCAGGATGCCCATCCCCATTACCCTTCATAAATGAGGAAGATTGATGATCAAGACACTCAAGAAGATCTTCCACATTGACTCCTCCTTTCACCTGAACCTCCTACTCTAGGGCTGCCTTCTGCTCCTCCTGACGCTCGGGTTCGAACTCGAGTAGCGTCACTCCTTCCGGGGACCCTATTGCATGCATATGCACAAATGAGTATCATGAATGCATAAGAGATGAGATGACATGATGAAGTGTATACGCATGATCCAGGTTATCCACAAGATGTATGATAAGTTTAACATTCGTTGACCAAGTAGATGTATAACTTTCTTCTAGTTGATCTTTACTGAGTAGGTGCATATCCCTTCTATAGTACAAGAAATATACACTCACCAAATTCTAGTAACCTAAGATAAAGTTGTTCATCATCAGTAAGAGGCTTAGAACCTGTAGCCAACAACTAATCTCAATGAGCCTAAGCATCTACACAAGCATCACATAAGACAAACAATTACAATTTGACTTAG
Organism: Miscanthus lutarioriparius; assembly: GCA_904845875.1. NCBI lineage: Eukaryota > Viridiplantae > Streptophyta > Magnoliopsida > Poales > Poaceae > Miscanthus > Miscanthus lutarioriparius. The sequence goes on from CAJGYO010000005.1 coordinate 78,553,299, forward strand.
TCATTTCCTGGACTATAAACAACATCTACTTATTTTGGCCATATCTGGAGTTCTACGCAACCAAATACTATGATCTTGGACTTTCTAGAAAGCTTATAAAGCTTTCTACAACTTTCTTATAGTCATCTCAAGATGATTCAATGGCTATCATGGTCAAAGAAAGCAATTTCCCAGATCTATCCAGAAATTCCAGAGAATAAGCATTTCTGGAGACCAATTTCCAACAGCAATAACTCTCAAACCATTTAGCCTAGTACCATGAAAATTTGACACAAGCAAGATAAGTAAGTTATCTACAACTTTGTTATTGACAAAATTCACAGCAAACATCATTTTACCCATACAATTTACTTAACAACAGATTTTATATTTTTCTTACTTTCCTCCTAGCACAATAACACTATGTAAAAATTTGCATTATCATTAGTTGTGCATTTTTACCCCATTTATTTTCACTAGAAACTAGCATTTATTTAAGATTGAATAGGAAGACCATATTCCAAGTATGCGGACTATAGTTTAGCATTTTCTCTAGCTGGAGCATGTCAACACAAGACCAACAAAATTGGAATCATATTTTTATCACTTTCCTAGCTCAAGTTATGCATTTTACAAGATATAAACTATTTTAAAAGCACTTATCTTGCTCAATTTAATTCTCCTAGAAAAATAACCTAAGTAGTATATTTCATATTTTTATCAAATAGTACTCTTCATGATGAATCTAACAAAATTTGGTTCACCCCATTTGGATACTCCTAGCTCAAGATATAATTTTTGCAAGTTAGTATTCAAATCTGTGAAAAATAAACAAAAACAAACTCTAAATGCCATGTACACCCGGTCTACTACACACTCAGGCACTAATAGCTGGGCCCCACCCGTCAGTGAGGCACAACAGAGCACCGGCTTGACCAGCGGCGAACTCGCCGATGGCGAGTTTTTTGACGGCGTAGTCGGCACTGACGTGCTCTCCATTACCACATGCCTCGACTAGAGGGGTCAGATGGCAAGGGGCTTGCTAGAGCTAGCTCGACGATGACCATGGTGGCTCAACAGAGCTGCGCGATGGTGCTCTGGCCATCACTAGCCATGACAAGCTCGGATGAGCACGGCTACAGTTCAAGGGTGATCTAGAGGAGCTCTAGGGTTTGAATTGGGGTTCATGGTAGCGTTGGTCAGGCATGGCCGCGTGCATGCCAGCACGGCAGCATGAGCATGACGGCGGTGTGGTGGCATTCCGGTGAGACGGACGATGGTATCGTGCATCCGTCTTCCTCGTGAGCTTCACCATCACATGGCTATGACCTAACATCTAGAAGTGAGCGAGGAAGAGGACCGGGCATGCATCGCCATGGTGGCGTACATGGCGGCGGCGCTCTCGGCTCGTGGCGGTGGTTGCATGTTTCGGCACCGATGAGGCTAGCATCGGCCATAGGCTCTTGCCTCGAGCTAGACCTAGCTCTAACCTAACCCTAACATAAGAAGAGAGATGATGCAAGGGCTCCAGTGAGCACAACCACGGTGAGCTCGAGTTCGGTGGCGCCAATGGTGTTCGTGGCGATGTCATGGCCCGAGGGCCCTCACCTTGGTTTGAAAGGTGGTGTTAGCGGGTCGACGAGGTGGAGCAAGGCATGGTAGAGCTATGGGTGCAAGGAATCGAGCAATGGCAAGGCGACGGTGGTGCACGAGCTCGGCGGAGATGGAATGGCGCTCGGCTTTGCTTGGCGGGCGAGAGAGAGGCAAAGCGAGGGCAAGAGAGCGAGAAATGGAGGGAGCAGTGACATCGCCTCCTTCTTCACTCCCCTTCAGCCTGACTAGTGGTCCCGGCATCGGCATATGGCCACCAGCTGGTGGCTGCGGCATGCGCATGGTTGGCCACGACGTCCAGCGTCAAAATCAGCTAAGTGCCGATTCAGTTGACTGAACCCACAATCTTTGAGCCCCTAGATCTCCTAAGCCGTGGTGAATCAGTGAAAATGGTATTAGTGAAAGTTGTAGAGCTATGTGAGATATACAACTTTGCTTTAGGGAGTAACATCAAGTTCGTCATGGTTAGCAAGTTACAAAGCTCCAAAGTGGTGCACTAGAAAGTGAAATCCGCATTTTGGACTTAGCCAAATTTCTAAGTCTAGAAACAGTATTTTGTTGATTCTTGTGAGCCCTATTTGACCATGTTAGGCACTAAATTAGCTCATGACCCTTAAATAAAGTTTGTTCCACATAAGATAAGCTACAACTTTTACCAAGGGTGCACTGCCATGCCAACACTCTATGCTATAGTTCAACTTTGGTCAAAATAGGATCATGAAAATTGTAGTTTCTAGAATAACTATCACTTGGGGGCTGTTTTGGTCCATGTCATGAATACCAAACTTGTTCCATGTACCATCCTAAGTGTGTCTAAGGTGTTTTAGTGATCAACATCAACCACTTACATTAACAAGCATGACCATAAAGCATACACGCGTTGCAACATAGAAGAAGAAAGGTATGTTTCATATGTTTATGCTCATATATGAATGAATGAATGATGCTTATGCTCAGGCAATGCAAGTGCAAAAGTGCAAGCCTAACACCTAGGGTGTTACAGCCCCCCCCTATAGAAATCTCATCCCAAGATTCGAAAGACGTACCATTTTTTATAAAAGGCGGGATAAACCTCACGTAAATAATCTTCCAATTCCCACGTAGCATCTTGCTCACTATGATTATTCCACATCACTTTGTGAAATGTGATCACATAGTTTCGAGTTACTCTATCTTTGTTATCTATAATTTTCACCGGCTTCTCTTCATAGACTAGTTCCAATTTTAACTTGATATCTCTAACCTCCACTCTTTCTTCTGGAACACGTAAGCATTTCTTTAATTGGGATACATGAAAAACATTGAAGATAGCCCTCATTTCTAGAGGTAACTAGGTCTTGTAGGCTACTCTTCCACTTTTCTCAATGATTGGATATGGACCTACATATCTAGGTGCAAGCTTTCTTTTTACCCCAAACTATTGTACCTTTTTCATTGGTGACACTTTTAGGTATACATAATCACCTACTTCAAATTCAATGGGTCTTCTTCTCTTGTCCGCATAACTCTTCTGCCTCGATTGAGTGGCTTCTATATGTTGTTGAATGATATACACCTGCTCTTCAGCCTCTTTGACAAAATCAATACCATAGTATCTTCTTTCTCCGGGTTCAACCCAATTCAAAGGAGTTCTATATTTACGGCCATACAAAGCTTCAAAAGGAGCCATCTTAATACTCCCTTGATAACTATTGTTGTAGGAAAACTTAGCTAAAGGTAGTCACTTTTCCCATGAACCCTTTGAAGAGATGACACAAGCTCTCAATATGTCTTCCAATATTTGATTTACACGTTCAGTTTGCCCAGAGGTCTGAGGGTGATAGGTAGAACTTCTGACTAAGTTGGTGCCTAACATCTTGTGCAAATGTTCCCAAAAATGAGTAGTGAACTGAGGCCCTCTATCAGACATAATGGTTCTTGGCACACCATGTAGACATACTATGTGGGAGAAATACAACTCAGCATACTCATGTGGTCGGTAGTTGGTTCTGACTGGAATGAAATGTGCAGACTTAGTTAGGCGATCCACAATCACCCATATGGAATCAAAATTCTTATGAGTAGGTGGAAGTCCAACAATAAAATCCAAGCTAACTTCTTCCCACTTCCAACCTGGAATAGACAGTGGTTGAAGCAGTCTAGCAGGTTTGAAATGAACAGCCTTGACTCGGCAACAATTATCACATTTAGCAACATAAGTTGGAATTTCCTTCTTCATTTTGGTCCACCAAAAATGGGTCTTCAAGTCTTGATACATTTTACTACTACCTGGATGAATGGACAGTTAAGAAGATTGAGCCTCACCTAAGATCTGGTTTCTAAGTTCCTTATCCTTCGGCACAACTAGTCTATCTTTAAACCATAGAACACCATTCTCATCTATCCTGAAATGCTTAGTCTCTTGCTCTTTCATCTTTCTTTTGATGTGGAACACACCCAGATCAGTCTTCTGAAGCTCAATGATCTTGCTCTTAAGAGAACAACTGATCATAAAATTATGCAGCACAACAGGATGTAACAAATTGAATCCATCTTCTAACAGAGAATTGCAAATGAGACTTTCTGCTCAAAGCATTTGCAACAACATTCGCTTTACCAGGATGATAATGTACTTCTAAATTGTAATCTTTGATCAATTCTAGCCATCTTCTCTGTCTCATATTCAATTCAGGTTGAGTGAAGATATACTTAAGACTCTTATGATCTGTGTAAATATGACACATATTGCCAAGCAAATAGTGTCTCCAAATCTTCAATGCATGGACAACCGCTGCTAATTCCAAGTCATGGGTTGGGTAATTGACTTCATGCTTCTTCAGTTGACGTGAGGCGTAAGCAATGACTCGGCCTTCCTGTATAAAAACACATGCCAAACCGGTACCTGATGCATCACAAAACACATCAAAAGGTTTCTCGATATTAGGTTGTGCCAAAACAGGAGCTGAAGTCAACAAAATCCATAGTGTGAAAAGCAGCTTAACACTCTAGAGTCCATACAAACTTCTCATCTTTCTAAAGCAATCTTGTCATTGGCTTGGTGATTTTGGAGAAGTCCGGAATGAACCAACGGTAGTAACCTGTTGAACCACTAAAACTCCAAACTTTGTGAACTAAAGTTGGGGCATTCTAATCCATAACTTCTTGTAGCTTAGAGGAGTCTACATAGATCCAATTTTTCTGACAGCACATGCCCTAGAGAAGGTACCTTCTGAAGCTAAAACTCACACTTGCTAAACTTAGCATACAACTTATGTTCTCTTAGCCTAGTTAGAACAACTCTCAGGTGCTCTACGTGATCCTCCTCGTTTTCTGAATAGATCAGAATGTCATCGATGAACACAACCACGAACTTATCCCGTTCGGGCATGAACACTGAATTCATTAGATACATAAAATATGCAGGAGCATTTGTCAGCCCAAAGGACATGACCAAATACTCATACAAGCCATACCTAGTGGAGAAAGCAGTTTTAGGTATGTCTTTCGGCCTGATTTTAATCTGATGGTAACCAGATCTCAAATCAATCTTGGAGAACACCTTAGCCATTGACAACTAATCAAACAAGATATCAATTCGAGGCAAAGGATACTTGTTCTTGACCGTTACGGTATTAAGTGGTCGGTAGTCCACACACATCCGCAATGATTTGTCTTTCTTCTTCACAAATAAGGCAGGACAACCCCACGGAGATGAGCTAGGTCGAATGAGACCTTTCTCTAAAAGCTCTTGCAATTGAACCTTAAGCTCGGCTAGCTCATTTGGTGGCATTCTATATGGCCTCTGAGAGATGGGTGTTGTACTCGGTAATAACTCAATCTTAAACTCTACATCCCTATCAGGTGGCAACCTAGGCAATTCATATGGAAACACATCTGGAAACTCACATACCACCAGAATATCAAGGAGGGACATGGTCTAAATAGCACAGGCTAAGTTTTGGAGATCAAAACTCCTAGGAAGTGGCACTAGGAAAACATTGTTACTCTAGGGTTCCCTCAACATGATGGTTCTAGTCGAAGTGTCAATGAGAACTCCATGGCCACTCATCCATTTCATACCGAAGATTACATCTATCCCCAACCCTAGCAATACTACAAGAACTGAGGTATACTCTCGGTTGCTTGTTGAGATGCGCACATCTCTGACTATCTGGTTGGTAGAGATATTATTTTCGACTGCACTTATGCAATAACCACCCTTATCTACAGTAACTACCCCCTGATCATGCTTGGATGCAAATGTTTGACTCATAAATGAATGTGAAGCTCTAGAATCAAACAAAACAACTGTGGGGTGTTGGTTCACAAGAAACGTACCTGCAGTAACAACTTCACCTGAAGGGATCTCTTCTAGGGTGGTATAGTGCACGTGTCCCTATCATGCATTTAGATTACCCTACTTCTGGTTGTTGTTCTTCTTGGGATAGGGGCAATTTCTTGCCCAATGGCTAGGCTTGTTGTAGTTCTAACATGGCATGTTGCTAGGTGGAACGCTGGAGCTTCCTTGTCCTGTGCTGCCCTTTGGTAGAGCAACACAAAAAGCCTTGCAATACACTTTCTGGGTCTGACTAGTCTGTACCTTTTTCTAAGGTGCTCTATACTTTAGAGTAGGTGGGCGGAACTGAGGTCTCGCAGCAATAGGAGCTTGTGACTGAGATGCACCTGCTTCATAAGCTCTCTTATGACTCTTAGATGCTGAATAGATGTTGTTCTGATTCTCCTGAGTTAAGGCATCACTAACAAACTCATTAAAAGTGGCACACTTGCTGTTAGCTAATTAGCTTTGAACTAAGCCCCCTATTGAAACTAGCAATCTTCTTTGCATCAGTGTCAACAAACTTTATGGCATACCTTGATAGATTGTTAAAGGCATGCATATACTCAGTTAGGCTCTTGGTACCCTATGTCAGCTTTATAAATTCTATATGCTTCATGCTCATAAGACCCGGGGGAATATAATGTCCCTTAAATGCAGCCTTAAACTAGTTCTAGGTAATTTGAGCGTTCTCGGGCAAAGTGGATCGATGATGACTCCACCACATGCCTATAGGCCCTTGCAGCTGGTGTGATGTGTATTCTACTTTCATGTGCTCTGAGACCCTTAAGAGATGAAACTTCTATTCAATTGTATTCAGCCATTCATCTACCTGCAATAGCTCCTCTGCTTCTTTAAAGATAGGAGGTTTGGTGTCTAGAAAGTCCTTAAAATCACTGAACTAGTTAGGTTCAGGCCCTTGGCATTGGTCTCATCCCCGTCCATGGCCAGCATTCTGTGCAAGACCGTGCAGCACTTCTAACATGGAACGTTGGGTTTCCATGAGCTGGGCCATCATCGCCGCTAGCGTGGGATGCGGTGGTGGTGGGAGGTCTTCATTATCATTGCCACATGAACCACAAACACCCGCATCATCTCCACCAGCTCCCCTATGAGTGTGTGTCATCTGCAGAATTGCAACCACAAGTAATTATTGATGATGTCAGAAAAATTGTAGAGGAATTATATAATCTTTCCAAACTGAATTTACTGGAGAGAATTTACATTTATACAATAAAATAGAGGCATAATAATTCATTTCCACAACACAACATCATCAATTATATTACTTAGCGATCACGCAATGCATTCCCGTACATGCCACATGCTTGCCAGCGCACAAACATGACATTTATTAAGGTTCAACAATGACATGGATTAAACATGTAAGGTTCTGAGATTACATCAAAGGAGTACATCATGAGATCGAAACCTAAATTATGAGTTCAATACATAAAGGACCAAAGATAGAGAGCTAGCGCAACTAGCTAGGTACTATAGCTAAGCTACTCCTCGGAGTGGTCGCTGTCGATGTCGGACACATCATCACCGTGGTCATCCTCAAAAGGCTTGACCTCCTCCTCCTCCTTAGGCTCAGCCTCAGTGTCCACCTCCATGCCATCGTCCTCAGCAATCAACACATTGGTATCTTCTTCCACCGCTGGAGCTAGAGGAAGAATTGGGTTCACCATGTTGTTGAGACGATGAACATCCAGCTAAAGCTTCTCAATCAGGCGTATGAGTTCCTGCTCTCTGCGATCAAACTCCATTGCCTGCCCAGCAGCCTAAAACATAGTCTGGATTCTAGCTGCCTCTCTAGCCTTAGCAAGGCGATGACCTCGTCCCTCTCAGCACGGGCGTCCTGTATCTCTGCCCTAGCTACATATCTTTCTGCAACAGCATTGACCAACTAAACCCAGCAAGCTTCCAAAGCTATAATAGCATTATCGGTTTCCTACTATGCCTCTCTAGTTGCCCTTCGATGCCTGTGCACACGCCCTCACAGTTGGTGTTGCACGGCCTGTGCTCGCTGGAGCTCTAGCATGCAACTGATGTAGCTATCTTTGTGGGAGTAGAACATCTTTAGGACAACGAACATAGTGCTCACAGCAGCACTAGAGCTCTCTGCTCGCTCATCACGGTCTCTCACTAGTGCATTGCCGCCCAGCTGCATCCAAGTGGTCACCGATGGATCCACCCGAGGAAAGGTTCTGGCTGGACCATTGATGAGCTCATCATCAAACTCCTGACAGATCTCACTCAGTGCCTCTAAAGCTACCACTTGGGCACCTTCCCAAGGAGACAGTCCATCTGACTCAATACTCCAACCTTGCTACTGTGGATTGTCTACATGGGCTAGAATGGTCACCCACACATCATACCATGGCTGCCCCTCAGCTGCCACTTCCCTCCAGAAGTAGCGGGGTGGCTCAGCGTATCCAACTGAGTTTAGGATCCTCTACAGCAAAGGTAGGAGTGGCAAACACAGCCAGGAACATGTCACTGCAAGGCGGGGCTCCTGGTGCTACCATCTGTATCAAAGTGTGCAACTCTTGTGAGAGGATATCATACGTGAGAAGAAATTTAATGAATGGGGTAAGCAATTATAAGGGAGGGAGGAATGCAAAAATGTAAATGCATGAGTGAACATGATGCATGCACATTCCGTACATCCTCATGAATCTTAGGAAAAATTTAAAATTCTAACAACATACACAGTGGCATACATACGTTCTCTCAATATATGTAACTAATCGGGCTACATGTTTCGCTGTTAGTGTACCTGCACAAGAATTTCATTTCACCCAACCCAACAATTATATATGCCAAAATGTAAATCTGGGCTCTAGGTTGCAACTAAATACTTCCATATATATATACCCATACATATATTTCCGTATCAAAGCTATGCGAAGGTAAATACGTGCCATTCATACATATAAATATGCATCTACAACCATATCAAAGTTAACCCACAATTTAATACCTTAGTATATATATATGGGACATTTATATACCGCAGTACCAAAGCTACCTCTCCCTTTAGACCGCATGCTCACCCTTGCGGTCTTGCTACTCTTACCTTGGGCGTAGAAGCAATTGATCCATACATTACCACTCAAGTGAATGGCATTCATACAATAGCACGCCATATGGACGACGAAAGTAAAAAACCCCATGTTAGTACTTATTTAGCCACCTGATAGTCCTTAACTAGGCATAAAGGATATGACCACTGGCACACTCTAAATTTAAAATTTAGATTTGAACACACCTATATATATATATAACTATAAGTTGTCAAATTGATTTTATAAAACAAAACCTTTGTTTTAAATACCCATATGACAAGTTTAGTGTTAAACCGTGCTCCAATGCCAGCTGTAATAGAACCATCGAATTTATAAGAGCACAAGTACAATAGCAATCACCGAAGTGATCAAACTATCATACTTGAGCCCATATAAACCCGGTAGTCCGATGAAATCATGAAGGATCTCAAACCAACCAACATACAAACTAAGATCGTATATGATTCAACATAACAAGTCATATGTTACATCATAGTTCACAAATGGTTCACAAGTATCTCACATACATCGGAGTTCATATAGTTATTACAAACCAAGTTCAAATAGCTAAAGCAAAGTAGTTTGACATCAATATCACACTTAGTTCAAATACATGCTAGTACCATGGTCATTTCCAGCAAAAGCATAACAGAGAGGGTAACTTAGGAGTACCATGCCCCATGGTTTAGTCCTCATCCATGGTAGGATGAAGGTAGTTCTTACAGTATCCATGATACATCATATCATCTGCAACAAGAGGGAATAAACCCTGAGTATGAGAATGTACTCAGCTAGACTTACCCATCATAAACTAGAAATAATATGACACCAAGGAGTATGCAAGGCTTTATCGGTGGAGTTAGCTTGACAACATTTTGCAAAAAAGCTTAAGTAACATAACTTGGAGTTTTAATATCTTTAGCATCAAATTGAATACCTATTCTATTAAACATCTCTAGATTAACACCTATACTAGAGCAATCACTTAATTAAGCTAACAAGCATTAGTAACCATATCCAGTGTATTAATTTGAGCATCATCATAACCATCAAGTTCCATCAATTAATGCTATGTTGCCGCTGCTCAGTCAAGTTCTCACTATTCGGGAGAGACGGTGACTCGATTCGATTCCTACCAGCTGAGGAGTTATTCCTAACACAACCCATACTTCCCCCATCGGGGTCGCATCAGGTCACCTTTGGTACACTTTAGGTACAGTCGCGGGTCCGATCAGTGCTGCTCCCTCAGGAATACTACCAGTCTGCAAGGAAGTTCAGGCCCAGCCTGCCCTTGGACTCACGCCACTGGCTCCTCGCACATCCTTTCTTCCTCTAGTGTGCGCACTTTCACTTACCAGGTCCTGGCCTGAGTTGAGCTACTCGGCTTCTAAGTGCTAGGCATGATTTCCACATGACATAAGGACGTACAGCGAATCGGTCCTTAACCAACATAGACGGGGATAAATAGGCACCAAGACCTCCATGCCTTGTTGCTTCTCTATCACAATCTCACCTAGTCTCCTTTTATTCGTCAACACATGGTTATTTCCACGATAGCAATTATAGCCAACCGTGATCAAATATCTACCTATATCTTGCAGGTAATAGGAAATCACCCGACTTCTACCGGACTAAGCATGGCTAAGCATATATTCAATCCTGGACCTACAAAAGATTCAAGATATATTTGTCTGGACAAGGAAAGTATATACAACAAGTGGTTCCAATCAACCCCTAATACTTAATGCATCAACATAAAATGACTCAAGTTAATATTTAGAAAACATAGGAGGCTTAGAATGCTCCAGGGCTTGCCTTTCATAAATGAGGAAGATTGATGATCAGGACACTCAAGAAGATCTTCCACATTGACTCCTCCTTTTGCCTGAACCTCCTGCTCTTGGGCTGCCTGCTGCTCCTCCTAACGCTCGAGTAGCGTCACTCCTTCTGAGGAACCTATAGCATGCATATGCACAAATGAATATCATGAATGCATAAGAGATGAGATGACATGATGAAGTATATACACATGAGCCTAGTTATCCGTAAGATGTATGATAGTTTAACATTCGTTGACTAAGTAGATGTATAACTTTCTTCTAGTTGATCTTTATTGAGTAGGTGCATATCTCTTCTATAGTATAAGAAACATACACTCACCAAATTCTAGTAACCTAAGGTAAAGTTGTTTATCATCAGTAAGAGGCATAGAATCTATAGCTAACAACTAATCTCAATTAACCTAAGCATCTACACAAGCATCATATAAGACAAACAATTACAATTTGACTTAGTCATTTCCTGGACTGTAAACAACAGCTATTTTGGCCATATCTAAAGTTCTACTCAACCAAATACTATGATCTTGGACTTTCTAGAAAGCTTATAAAACTTCCTATAACTTTCTTATAGTCATCTCAAGAATATTCAATGGCTATCAAGGTCAAACAAAGTAATTTCCTAGATCTGTCCAGAAATTCTAGAGAATAAGCATTTTTGGAGACCAACTTTCAACAGCTATAACTCTCAAACCATTTAGCCTAGTTCCATGAAAATTTTACACAAGCAAGATAAGTAAGTTATCTACAACTTTGTTATTGACAAGATTCACAGCAAACATCATTTTACCCATGCAATTTACTTAACAACAGAAACTATCCAAAAACATTCACAATAATTGAATTATAGAGTAATTAATATTTCACTACATATAAGCAATCAAATTTGGGCATAACCAATGGTACCAACAGTTCGTAGACATCATATACACTTTAGAAAACATAATGGTCAAGCCCAAATAAATTATTTAAATGCCTTTATTAATTTATTTGGACACTAACGTGAAATAAGGAACATGTATCAAAATTGCACATTAAATTCTAAGAAAATTACAGTAGCCTACATACGAGCCCAAAAGTGTACTGAACAAATTTCATGCTATTTGGATAAGTATAGCCATCTCTACAAAAATGACAAGTTGCACAGGCTTATTTTAGCAAAAATAGTTTAGCCTAGTGAAAAATGTCAAACAATAGATTTCATATTTTTCTTACTTTTCTCCTAGCACAATAACACTGTGTAAAAATTTTCATGATCATTAGTTATGTATTTTTACCCCATTTATTTTCACTAGAAACTAGCATTTATTTAAGATTAAATAGGAAGACCATATTCTAAGTATGTTGACTATAGGTTTAGCATTTTTCCTAGCTAGAGCATGTCAACACAAGACCAACAAAATTGGAATCATATTTTTATAACTTTCCTAGCTCAAGTTATGAATTTTACAAGATATAAACTACTTTAAAAGCACTTATTTTGCTCAATTTAATTCTCCTAGAAAAATACCCTAAGAAGTATATTTCATATTTTAATCAAATAATACTCTTCATGATGAATCTAACAAAATTTGGTTCACCCCATTTGGATACTCCTAGCTCTAGATATAATTTTTACAAGTTAGTATTCAAATTTGTGAAAAATAAACAAAAACAAATTAAACCCTAAATGCTATGTACACCCGGTCTACTACACACTCAGGCGCTGATAGCTGGGCCCCATGGGTCAACGGGTCCCACTTGTCAGTGAGGCACAGCAGAGCGTCGGCTTGACCGGTGGCGAACTTGCCGACGATGAGATTTCCAGCGACGCAGTCGACACTGACGTGCTCTCCATTGCCACGTGCCTCGACTGGAGGGGTCGGACGGCCAAGGGGCTTGCCAGAGCTAGCTAGATGGAGACCATGGCAGCTCGACGGAGCTATGTGGTGGTACTCCGGCTGTCTCTAGCTGTGACAAGCTCGGATGAGCACGGCTATGGCTCAAGGGTGATCTAGAGGAGCTCTAGGGTTTGGATTGGGGTTCGTGTAGCGCTGGCGAGGCATGGCCGTGTGCATGGTGGCATGGCGGCATGAGCACGACAGCGGTGTGGTAGTGTTCCGGTTACACGGGTGACGGTATCGTGCATCCGTCTTCCCCATGAGTTTCACCGTCATGTGGCTACGACCTAACATCTAGAAGTGAGTGAGAAAGAGGACCGGGCATGCATCGCCATGGTGGCGTGCATGGCGGCGGCGCTCTCAGGTCACGGCGATGGTCGCATGTTCCGACACCGATGGGGCCGGCATCGGCCATAGGCTCTTGCCTCGAGCTAGACCTAGCTCTAACCTAACCCTAACACGAGAAGAGAGATGACGCGAGGGCTTCGGTGAGCACGACCACGGTGAGCTCGAGCTCGGCAGCACCAATGACGTTCGTGGCGACGTCACGGCCTGAGGGCCCTCACCTTGGCTAGAAAGGTGGTGTTAGCAGGTCGGTGAGGTGGAGCAAGGCATGGCGAAGCTATGGGTGCAAGGAATCGAGCAATGGCACGGCGATGGTGGTGCGCGAGCTCGGTGGAGCTCAGCGGCGATGGAGCGGCGCTTCGCTTCACTTGGTGGGCGAGAGAGAGGCAAAGCGAGGGCGAGAGAGTGAGAAATGGAGGGAGCAACGATGTTGCCTCCTTCTTCACTCCCCTTTGGCCTAACTAATGGGCCTGGCGCCGACGTAAGGACACCAGGTGGTGGCCGTGGCATGCGCGCGGTCAGCCATGGCGACCGGCATCGAAATCGGCTGTGCTGATTTAGTTGACTAAACTCATGATCTTTGAGCCCCTAGATCTCCTAAGCCATGGTGAATTAGTCAAAATGGTATTAGTGAAAGTTGTAGAGCTATGTGAGATATACAACTTTGCTTTAGGGAGTAACATCTAGTTCGTGTCATGAATACCAAACTTGTTCCATGTACCATCCTAAGTGTGTCTAAGGTGTTTTAGTGATCAACATCAACCACTTGCATTAACAAGCATGACCATAAAGCATACACATCTTGCAACATAGAATAACAAAGGTATGTTTCATATGAATGTTTCATATGTTTATGCTCATATTGCAATGCAAGTGCAAAAGTGCAAGCCTAACACCTAGGGTGTTATAGGCCCCATTCTGTAAGAGTGCACACTCTAGATGGTAGTAAGGATGTGCGAGGAGTCAGACGTGAGCCCAAGGGCAGGCCGGGCCTGAACGTCCTAGCAGCTGGTCGTCCCTGATTATGCGGCGCTGATCGAACCTGTGAAATGTGGACCTGAGTTGTACCAAAGGTGACCTAAGGTGACCGTTGATCTGGTCTGCCTAAGTTTGTGTTAGGAATAAATTCCCAGCTGGTTGAAATCGATTCAAATTGTCGTCTCTCCCGGACAGTGAGAAACTTGACTAGCCCCAACATTGTAGTAAGTGTATTATGGATTGATGATTATGAAGAACATGGAATTACTACACCGGCTATGGTTATTATTGTTATGCTACTAAATGATATACCACATGTTTGGCACAGGTTAGTCCCTAATCTATAAATGAATAGCTATAATTAACTTAATGATTGAATTATAAATGTACAAATGAATTAGTTGCTTTTTATGCAAATGTTGTCAAGCTAACTCCACTTATAAAGCCTTGCATGATCCTTGGAGTGACTTTATTTTTGGTTTATGATGGGTAAGTCTAGCTGGGTACCTTCTTGTACTCATGGTTTATCTCCCATTGTTGCAGATAATATGATGTATCATGGCTACTATAAGAACTGCTTCTATCCCACCGTGGACGAGGAGTAGGGCCCTAGGCAAGGTGTTTCTCGTTAATCCCTCTCTTATGATTTTGTGTAATTGTGATCATGAGCTGGCACCATATTTGAACAATGATGGAGACGTTGGTTTCAAACTATATTTGCTTCCGCTACTATTTTACCTGAACTTGGTTTATAATAACTTTTAATTATACTTTGATGTATGGAAATGCATTTGTGAACTTTATGTAACGTGTGACATGTATGTTGAATCATATACGATCTTGGTTGTATGTTGGTTGAATTGAGACCCTTCGTGGTACTCGACGGACTATCGGGTTTATATGGGCTCAAGTATGATAGTGTGACCGCTTGCGGGCTGCCATTGTACTTGTGCTCTTATAAATCGGACGGTTATGCTACAACTTTCTCACTTGCACCTCCCGAGTAGATGGACCTGAGCAGATCCCGGCGAGCCCAAGGTCCTCTCCCTCAGATCCCACCAGCGCGCCCCTTCCTCTCTCCGGTGGGCGGTAGGCCCCAGCGTGTGGCCCTGTCCTAATGTTCTGGCCCTGGCGTGCTACGCACGCACATCCCTGCCCCAGTGGTGTGCGGGCCCCAGTGTGCGGTGTCCCGGTGGCGCATGATCCGGCCAGCTTCCTCCCGGCAGCGTAGACGCACGAGGCAGCCCGCTCCCTCATGGCGGTGCTCAGGAATCGGCGGTGGCACGACGAGTGGGACCCAGCGGCTAGATCCATCCTCAAGCAGGTCTCCTCTCTCTCTCGGTTTACTCTCCATCTCCCTCTCTCACACTCCATTTCCTTGCAGATCCAGATCTAGATCTAAGGTGACTGTGGCATGGCAGGGGACAGACGGCTTCAATCTACTCTCTCTCGGTCTACTTTGGGCGGTGGACGGCGATGGCTCCTCTTGACAGATGGTGGCACGATGGGCGATGGTGGGGCCAGATCTGGCTCGTGTGATGGGAACGGGCTCACCGACGGGCTCGGGAATAGGCTTGCCGGTGGTCTCGAGGATTTTTTATTTTTTTAATCAATTAACCAAGGTGGGCATTCTAAAGTGCCCACCTCCATTGAATGATTAACCAAGGTGGTCATGGAAACTGCCTCGGTTAAGGCCACGATTAACCGTGACCTTTTGTCCAAGGAGGTTGCAAAAACCGCCATGGTTAACCCTTTTTGCCCGCCTTGGTTTAGATTCCTGTAGTAGTGTGATATCACTGTTGGCTCATGCTACAATGACTCGACAGTGATATATCCCTGCCGGGTCAAACCACAAGCTGGCAGTGATACTTTCATGTCACTATGGGGTTTTACGATGGCCCAATAGTGTTCTTTGATCGTTGGCTTCACCTAACCTTCAAAAATGATTAATTCTCCACCGTTGGATCCATCTACCACCATTGCTTCTAGTTATAAAACATGCGTTTGAAAGCCTTGGTGGATAGAGGAGCTAGGTCCCCTGCATGTGCTGGCCGCTTGTAGTCCCACAAATTAATTGGTTCACCATTTGTGTATAGTCTCAATATGTGTTCTCTGTGGGAGAAAGCTCTCCACATACACCTTGCATTTTGTAGTCAAGGTGATGCACCAGAGGTACTAGAAGAATGTTTGTGAAGTTGGAGGAACCCTAATGCCATGGCGCACTGGTAGCAATATAATGCTATTTAGCGCCTCGGTAGGTTGTTGGTCTATGCTGACCTATGCATCCTCGTTGTTGCATGGGTTGTCCAGTTTGTTGTTGGGCAGCTCATTAGAAGTTGGCATGGTCACCGGCCTATCCTAGACCCATCAGAGGAGTAGGCTTCATCACGGCTCGCTCCACCCCCTCCCGCATGTTCTTGCGCCTTCGAGACCCCACTCTGGTACTAGAAGAATATTTTTGAGGCATATTTGTGAGACATATTACAATGTGTTTGCATACTTCAATGCTAACATTAGCCTAGTTGGAGAAAGATTGCACCTCTTTCCCAAAAAGGTCTTTGTTATCGTGTATGTAATTTTATTCTAAGTTCTTTGTTACCGTATATGTAATTCTGTTCTAAGGTATTCGGACTAATTCTATACTTAAATTTTGGAATGATTCTATACCTCTCTGGTGTATATGCTTGCAATAAAGTTTTTCAAATGATTTTAATTAAGTGGGCATATATAGGTTTTCGACAATTCCAATTAGTAGAACCGATTGAACTAATGTTTAAAAGTAGATCTGGCACTGTCTATATTTGGAATAGCTTAAAGTACATCTGACAATGTCTATATTTGGAATGGTTTAAAAGCAGATCTGACACTATCTATATTTGGATGAACATACAATGTGGACAATCCCAATTAGCACTAAACAAAAATATGTAACAAAATATTTAGAGCCTAGATACAATATAGACGATCCCAATAAGCACTAAACAAACTAGAATTATAATGCACTTCAGTAGAACACAGATTCCTCCTACAATTTCAACTAAAAGGGACAAATTCTTCACGAGATCTTCATCCATGGGATTCTTCTTATTCACCTCTCCGTGCACAGATGCACTCTCAGCCTCAAGCAACATTTTAAGCTATTGGGAATGGTTGCTCCTATACATGGCGTAGCATCATGCGGGGTTGGAAGTGCTATACATGGTGTAGCATCATACAGGGGTTGGAAGTGCTAAAAGAAGGAGTCATATGGCGAATTGGGAATGGCCAAAGGGTTGGGATATGGTCCGATCCCTAGCTACCCCATGGAGCGACAAGGAAGCCTATTACACCAAGAGGCAGCACACTATTGCAGTCTATTCATGAGTTAATTGATCCCATTTCAGAACAATGGGATGAGCAACTATTGGCATAATCGTTCTGGGATGAAGAAGTCTCTGATCAAAGCGCTACCAATCCATTTAGATATGCCCGACATAGTGGGGTGGCATTATGACAGCAAAGGTCGCTTCTCTATGAAATTGACATATAAGTTTCACTGAGCATCAGAGAACAGAAAGAAAAGAGTGGTTGGCCCTAGGGAGGCAGGGTGTAGCAATGGTAATGATGATTTCTGGCAAAAGATTTAGAAGATTGACTGCCCTCCTAAGGTCAGACATTTGTGGAGGCTTAGTCATAACACGTTGGCGCTAAAAAGGAACTTGCAAAGGAGGGGGATGAAGATAGATGCTAAGTGCGGTATTTGTGGGAGACTCGATGAAGATGGGGGTCATCTTTTTCTCAAGTACAAAGAAGTCAAACGTATCTAGTGTTAACTGAACTTGGAGATGGTGCGGTCTGATCTGTTGTTGGCTGAATTAGCTAGAGCTATGATGGAGAAAATCTTGAAGCTTGACTCAAAGACGCAGCTGAAAGTAGTTTTGCTGTTGTGGTTATGGTGGACTGAAAGGAATAAATAGAGGGAGGAAGGAAGGAGCAGGACTGCTGCGGAGGTAGCGTATGTCACAACTGCATTGGATGACCGATTTTAGAAACAAGATGGGGTGTCTCAATTGCCGAAAATTCATCAGGTTCAGAAGTGGACCAAACCACCACCTAGGGTTTTCAAGATCAATTCAGATGGGGCTTTTGATAACAGTAGTAGCCATGGTGGCTAGGGATTCATCATTCGAGATGACCAGGGGTCAAAGGTGAAAGCTAGAGTAGGTGACAAGAAGTTTCTTATGAACCCTCTACATGCAGAACTGCTTGCTTGCCTGGCAGGTGTAAGAATGGTGGCTTCCATGGGACTGTCTCGAGTTATCTTAGAGACTGATGCTACACTGGTCAAGGCGATGGTGGAAGGTGACGTGTATCGGCTCTCAGCATGGGGTGGAATAATTATAGAACTCCGACTCCTGCTTATGTTAGAGTTTAGCTCTTTCAGTATTTGTGTATGTCCTAGACTTTGTAATTCTGTAGCCGACGCTCTTGCAGCGTATGGGAGTTGTGCCCTCAGTTATGATCATGTCATGTGGGATGATGTACCTCTTTTCATAGAGGGTCTAGTGGCCAGCGATTCTGCTGTGGCCAATGAGTAATAAAGTTTTCTCTTAAAAAAACATTTTCAGTTGATCAACATATTCTTTGTCCCAATACCAGAATGGGCATCCACTACCATCCCACTAAAACAACACCAAAACATGAACTTCTAATGAAAATCACAAAAATGGGTAGAACTCAAACAAAAATGGCCACAAAACTTAACCTTGTGATCCAGACACTTGTAGAAGATATGAACATAGTTGGGATTGTCTAGCTTATTCACCTTGAACTCCAACAACCTTGTGGTGCGCCCACACTTGTTGCATTCAAATTAGAGCGAGCTCCGGCCTCAGTCGCTTACCATGCAAGGCAGATGACCTAGACAGGGATGCCAACTATGGTGAGGACCTCAAATGGGGTCTTCTTGCTAGCCAAAACCGACAATGACAAGGTAGTGGCTGCTTGTCTAGTTGTGACATGGATGGGAGATTAGGGATGAATGGGTCAACACCATACACATAGGCAAAAATAAAGGCATCAACTAGCTATCACTGTCGGGTGAATCTTTGAACCAACAGTGATAGCAGTGCATCACTGCTGGGAGAACTTTTGAACTGGTGGTGATGTCTCTTCCAATATAATGAAAAATTTTGTTCCCCGCCATCAAGTATGTCTCCCTAGTGCCAACATTTCATCTCTCTCGCACTGACCTGAGGAGCGTCGTCGCTGTCGTCTTCGTCCCTAGCCCCAGCACCTTCGAGTGTCATCGTCTTCGTCCCCAAGAGCACGGCCACCTCGTGTCATCCTTGTCCCTAGGAGCGCCGCCTCCTCGTGCCATCATTGTCCCCAAACCTGTCCACCATGTGTTGTTCAGGCGCATCATCATCGTCTCTAGGAGCGCCACCGCCTTGCGCAGTATCTAGCCCTAGGAGCACCATCACCCACGTCCTCGATCCCCTTCAACTTACAATGAGCCGCCTAACCTACATTCTCCTTCAACTTACACTGAATTGTATTACTTTATAGTGAATGTTTTTTGAGATACATTGATATGTTATATATATGGCTTGTTGTTGACACCAGAAGCAGCAAATGGATAAACCGCAAGCGTACGGTTGTCAATGTAGCCTTCATCGGGAGTATTCTAGGTATCAAATTCCATGGGGAACATGAAGTGAACTAAGGATCAAGATCATCCTATGATGATACAAGGAGTCTATGGCAATTGGGTAGAGAGGATCTTTATAGAGATGATATCTGGTAAGGTAAGATGGATATAAGGCATTTATCACAGCCCCTACTCATGGAGGCAATAGGCGAGACAATAGGAGATATAACCTCTACCCAAAGCGGCTACCTTTTTTATGGGGGCCCAACCTTTTAAGAACTTGCCTAACAACACGTGAAAAAACAGAGACTAGACAAGGTTATCACCACTTACTAGCTACCACAAATAATCCGTGCGACAAGCGATCGACACAGGTAAGTTATAGCCTAGACACCACGTCTACACTATATTTTACTACTCTAACCCTGATCAACTAAGTTCCCTATTAGCAAAGCTAGAGAACTGAACTAAAGTAAAGCGCCATACCAATGAGGACAGGTTATATACCCACTATACCAGAGCTAGAATATAAAATAATATAAAAGATCTCGGATGTTTACTTACAAAGAAGAGTGCATCCATCGAGGTATAGCTTGGAGAAGACACCAGACAGGCCCGACACTTCTCCACACTCCCCTCACTCTCCCCCTAATTGCATAGCACTACTACTACTAGATCATGGCTTCGCCTATCTAAAGAGAGAGTAGTTTCCTCCTTGTAGACATGAGTGAGAGTGAAGGGGGTAGGGGGTATTTATAGGTAGAGGAGGAGTAGGGGCTAATCCGATGCCACATCAGTGATCCACATGATCACCTCTTTGAGCCCTTGGATGAAACCAACCTCAAACTGACTTTAATCTACGGTGAGGATCGAGGCTCATGCATGGAGGCATGCATAGAGGTGATGGAAGAAAGCTAAGGCGGTTTAGCACCATAGGGGGGTCAGCCGACCCTGCTATGATAGGTAGGGCCACCCTCCTTTGGTGTGGGACCTCTCCACTATGTCCTTGAGGGGTATGTGTCATCCTTTATCTCTTGTCATGTTGGTGGAGTGAGATGTGGAACCATGGATCCATGTGCTCTCATCTCCAGCTGTTGAGAGAAAGCACACTTGTGATCCAAGGGTGGAGATTGACTTTGGGGACCTTGACATGGACCATGGAAGCTTGGGGAGGTTGATAGGCACCATGGGGACATCGACCAACGTCCAACAGTAGCCAATCATACTCATCTTTTGCACATAGCTTCTAGAAGCAATGCCCATCATGGTGACGTATTTGGATGGTCAATTGGCCATACTTGGGGATCGGCCAACGTACATGTGGAACCAAGTCATTTGTACCAAAATCATTCATGGTTGGCTTATGTCCTTTCATATGTGACACTTTCGTGACATTTTTGACAAACCAAAATGTTGACGAAATCATCGTCAACACTTGCCTAATTAAGGTTTTCTTTTGGACATGTGGATATGATATGATATGATATGCCTATGTATTATCCTAATTTGTATTTATCTACAACACAAGTCTAGAATTGTCTTGATTATGTCAATATGCAACATGTCCTAATTATGTCAATTATCCTGATATGCATTGTCCCAATCTATATGTACCTATAGTGTAATACATGTGAAACTTGTGCGTACATGATCAGACATGCAGGGTGCCCCACCTCCTCCTAAGGCACATGGATTTGTCCCCAGATCTATGCCATTCAGGCCAACTTAGTAGCCGGCACAATTCCTATTTTCGACCATAGTAAGTAATCTTATCTTACACTCAATTGAACATAGATTTTTTACATCCTAACACGCTTTTATAATTTATCATAGATAATTGAGATGATTAGATGGTTCCAAGATAGACTGGTTTGTCAGAGTTCATAAAATTAATCATGTGGCAACGAACGTCCATGGTAGAGAGGGATTTCGTTGTAGTATCACTTTCAACATTGCTGAAAGATGATGTGGGCCTCAGGACGTCCTAGAAATTGCCGTTGCGGGAAGGAGGGCACTGAATCAAATAACTGCTGAGAAAAATGATGTGAGACTATGTATGGACGAGCTTATGGCCAATGGATACATAATTCATGACTTCTTATGCATTCGGGTACAAGCTTTACATGAGGGCAATCCAGATGCGGTAGTAGTTAGTGAGCTGACTACTACCACATCGACATAGATGTCAAATAGTCAAAGTGGTGCTCACATGTGTGTGTGTGTATATTATTTTTCCATTCATGGTGCTCATATATATTCTATTTGTTGACTCCACTTATAGGGTCTGTATCATGATTCGATGTACGCTGCGTGTAACTTCCACACCATTCTAACTCAAGTCATGGAGCAACTTGGGTACCACTGGTACTATGCAAGTTCAAGGTCCACCTCACATGGATTGCAGGGTCGTGTGCATTTTGCTTTAGGAGATAGCCTATTTGTAGTGCCTCGAGTTTGTTTAATCGTTGGTAGACCATGTGCTCGTCCTTGTTAGGCAAAAAAGAGTGCACTAATTCATGCGTTGATATACTTAAATGATGTGCTCAGATACACAATAGGGGATGTTCACTACACGGACTATGTCATGGCACTTGGTGACTAGTAGTAGCGACTGTGCTTTAGTTAGTTTGTAATAAGAGTGTAATAGTGTGACTGGTTTGTAATGACTTCATATCTACCTATTAAGTTTTCTAGTTATGATGTATTCACATATCTTATCTTGTGAGAAATGTGATGGCAATGAGAATTCTCTGGTGTGTTATAATAATAACTGTCGGGTGTGCTATTAGGCCGGCAGTGCCACTCAATAAATCACTGCCGGATGTGCACTAATTTAGTAGTGGTGTCATAAGTTCCACTGTTGGATCATGTTTTAAACCGACAATGACACTCAGTCACTCACCATATCTCTGCCTGTTCATGCGTCAACCCGTAGTGATACTCATGGATATCCTGTCGTCTGATGATTTGACCCAGTAGTGATTTGCCTATTATCACTGCAAGGTTAACAAACCAGTAGTGATAGGCCACCCCATCATTGCTGATTATCCACTAGAGGAAGCAATTCCAGTAGTGATGGGAGGTTTCGACCCGACAGTGATCTCATGTTCTAGCGTAGTGAAGGTTTCTCAGAAATTTTGGCGGCTAAAGATATCACTTAGAATTATCTTTTGTGGTTGCTAAAATGATTGTATTATTCTAACCAAAGATAATTTGGCAAGAAGAAATTAGAACATGAGCAAAATGTGTTATTTTTGCTCTAAGAACAAAACAATTGAACACCTCTTTCTTTGATTGCTTATATGCTCCATTTCTTTGGAGAGTGGTTCACTTTGTACTACGATTGAAACCCCCAGAAGATATCCATGATCTTTTTAACAAGTTGTAGAAACAAGGGGGGGGGGGAGTATCAAATCAATCTATGTTGCTGATAGGATGTACAATCATTTAGTGGACAATATGGTTTATAAGGAATGAAGTTGTTTTTTACAAGTGTCGGCCCAAAACTTTTTTGCAGGTTATATTCAGATGAACATATTGGCTATGACAATAGGCACAGTTACAGTAGGGTGAAACCAATAAAGAACGCATTCTTCAAGTTGGTCAAGTGCTAGAGGTGGCGACAATGGATTTTTTCTTCCTTTGGATGGCCTCATAATGTTAGAATTAAGTTTTAAGCGGGTCATTTGTGTGGTTAAACTTTGATGACAAAAGATGGAGCCGAATCTATTTCCATTATTAAAAAAAAACTAGATAGATCTTCTTTGGTTAAACCTAGGCACTTGGATTCAAAGGCCACTACTTAACGAGGGTGTTTATATTTTCTAGATTTATTTTAAGATTTAATATAAAAAAAAATATATAAAAATTGGTCGTGGAAATGGCCCTCTTTTTATAAGGATCTGCACGTGAACCACAGGTGGAAATAGAATCATGCCACTAACACATTTCACATTTCATTCCATGCATCCAATTCCTTTAAACCGCCAAAATGTCACAAGACGTCATTATAATTAACTTTATGAGCTAAAATGCTAGCTCTACTCATTAAAAAAATAGACGAGCTAAGCCAAGTTGAATCGAGTTAGCACTAAGCCAAGCGAGCTAGCAAGTCGTGAGTTTTCCGTCCAGCCTACAAATACTAGCAGTACTCCATCCGCCCGTAAATAACTGTCGTTTTTTGTTTCCATGCCATAAGTTTGACTAGATTTATAAAAAATATATGTAACATTTGTATCTCCAAATAAATTTATTATGAAAATAGGTTCAACGATCTCTCTAATGATTTTAATTATATACCATAAATATTAATATTTTTCTATTTAAAATTAGTTAAAGTTATTTCTCAGAAAACGAGAATGACAGTTATTTAGAGAAAGAGGACATGATTTGTGACACCTATCAACTTTTGTATCTGCATTTTAGCATTATTGAAAAATGGCTTCATCGCTGCATCTGCATATTAGCATTATTGAAATATGGCTTCATGTGCAGCCTGCAACATCATCATCCTTCAGCCCGCTTGCTCACAGCCACAACCGTCGCCTCGGGAGACACAATTCAACTCAATCAGGCTAGCAAGACAAGGGAATATAGCGCTTAAAATTTAATGTCACATCGAATATTTAGATACTAATAAAAAGTATTAAATATTAAATATAGATTAATTACAAAACCAATTAGATAGATGAAGACTAATTTACGAGACGAATTTTTTAAACATAATTAATCTGTCGTTAGCACAAGTTACTATGACACCACGTTGTCAAATCATGATCTAATTAGATTTAAAAGATTTATCTTGTAAATTAGTCACAAGTTGTACAATTAATTTCGTAACTAATCTATATTTAATACTCTATTTATGTATCAAATATTCGATATAACAGTAATTTTAGGAAGGCCCAAACTTGCCTTGCACAGGCTTCAAGATGGCTTGAGTCGGAAAAAAAAAAACCGAGACACCTATCAACTTTTGTATCTGCATTTTAGCATTATTGAAAAATGGCTTCATCGCTGCATCTGCATATTAGCATTATTGAAATATGGCTTCATGTGCAGCCTGCAACATCATCATCCTTCAGCCCGCTTGCTCACAGCCACAACCGTCGCCTCGGGAGACACAATTCAACTCAATCAGGCTAGCAAGACAAGGGGAATAGGCGCTTCTAAAATTTAATGTCACATCGAATATTTAGATACTAATAAAAAGTATTAAATATTAAATATAGATTAATTACAAAACCAATTAGATAGATGAAGACTAATTTACGAGACGAATTTTTTAAACATAATTAATCTGTCGTTAGCACAAGTTACTATGACACCACGTTGTCAAATCATGATCTAATTAGATTTAAAAGATTTATCTTGTAAATTAGTCACAAGTTGTACAATTAATTTCGTAACTAATCTATATTTAATACTCTATTTATGTATCAAATATTCGATATAACAGTAATTTTAGGAAGGCCCAAACTTGCCTTGCACAGGCTTCAAGATGGCTTGAGTCGGAAAAAAAAAAACCGAGATGGCTAGGCAACGTATCCAAACAAACAAATTTGTTCCATGTCCTCGATCAGCAAGGCAAAAACAAGTTTAGGAATTAGGAGTTTGCCCCGTTCGGCCTTTGTTGGCACCCCTCTCCACCACATGGACTAAACAAGCTACGGAGGACATGCATTGATCATATATAGGCCTTAGGAAAAAAATTAATCAAACAAAGGACATGCATTGATAATGCAATGACCGCTACTCAGTAGCAATCCACGAACATAACACATAATTTAAGAAACCAATAATCTTATAATGCATCGCAAGCAAGTCCTTAGTAAACGTCCTATGGAAAATCAAAAGAATTTCAGGAGTTTGATTGACATAACAAATTGTTTTGACACTAAAGATTCAACATGTTCCCCAATGTTAAGCACTGTTTTTTCCTCTTCATACCCTCCATAATACTGTCATGATGATCATCGTTCTCGTGACGAACAACCAACCAGAACAAATAACAAGGCAAAAAAATCGCTGGGCTGAGCATGTGCCTCGGCGAGGGCCCTACTTGATGTACTGGGAGACCCACTTGAAACCATCACCATAGCCCATCTTGCGAACAACACTGCACATGAAAACCTCAAGTGGCCGGACATTGGAGTCGCCAAGGTTGACCTTGCCCTTCCCTGTTGTGAAGTTGCTAAGGCCTAGGTGATACCGTAGCTCCTCTTCAGAGGCAGCATATGGGATATCAATCTTGTTGCCAAGGATAAGAAATGGAACATTGGCCAAGGAATCATCAGACAGGAGAGCATCGAGCTCCTTTTTTGATTCAGCAAATCGCTCCTTATCATATGCATCTACCAGGTATACTACAGCATCAACCTGTTGCAATACGAAAAAGAAAAAACCAGGCAGACATATGAAGAGCTGTTTCTGATGGAATATAAGCAAAGGCATTAGCAAAATAATTAGCTTATAATGAGCTGCAAAACAAAGATAGAACACAGGAAACGAACCACAACTGTCTGCAGCTAATAATTGCTTCACAAATTTTGGTACAAGGAATAAGGATAGCACAATGTGCAAAGACGATAGGAAATAATGGTAACATCAGCATGTAAAATGAAATATCATGTAACAAAATACATATTTAGACCAATGTTAAATATAAATCATGCAAACAGACTTTGGGTGCCTCTTGACGGTGAAAATGAAGCAATGAAAGGATCAAAACACCATGCATTGCAAGTGGGCATAAGATAATAAAAGTTGCAGTATTGTTACAGGGTAGAGCAAGATGACACAAAAAATACCAGCTAAAAGTAAAGGCATATGCTACTGCATTGCAAAACGACACGTAACGTTAGTCAATACCAAATGGCTAAAAGTCTGAAGTCCACGTTAAAAGCTTTGACTACACAAAAGGAATAATTTATGAAGTGCCCAATGACTTGTGCCAGAAACAGTGTGAAGATGAAGAATGCAACTTTCACGTTGTTAATTGAAAAATGTTATCAATTGAAAATTTTGAAAGTTACTGTAACAAAAAGTGACAGAAGTAGCATGGCATACAAGCATATGTGTATTTCTAAAGAACACATGCCATAAATGTCAACATAAATATGCACAGAACCAGAAAATGTATTGACAGACGTACAGTACATACAACAAGTATATGAAGCAATTGATTCAGTTGCCTCCCAAAGCGCATCCATTTCAAAGGACCTTAAGACTGACCACAAAATAAACATACAACAACATGCACCTTTATGACCTGGGAATTTCTGTGTATATATGCTATTGATCTTAATCTACATCACAAACTGTCAAATTTTTATACTCAATTTCACATCGTCTCAGAGCACCTAAAGAACCAGAACTGACCCGGGAATTTGACTGCATATAAAACACTTCCATACAGGAGCTACTGATCAATTTCTCAAACTAGCAGAATCAGAATTCCCAAACAAGATTCGAAAACGTCAAATCAAGAATTTCTGGCGTCCCTTCAACGTCGCTGAAAAGGAAAAGGGTTACCTATGTAACCTAGCACGGATAGAAATTCGAACACGTTGTTTTCAATCAAGGGCTCAAAGTGACGAACATAGCGCGCAAGACGTAGATCTGACCACACGGCGCGTATTAAAAGGACGGATAAATCGAGCTCGACCTTTGCGTAGTAATCCTTCCAGACGCGGCGCGCGATCTGGTGGCCGCCGAGGTCGAAGGCCTTGAACTTGATCTTGCCGATGCTGAGCTCCTCCGACGTCGGGTGCTGCGTCGGCTGGTGCTGCACCAACCGCTGCAACGATGGGGACAAGCACGGATCAGGCAGGTCCAGGGAAGCAAGAAATGGACAGGATCCGATCGGGGTGTGATCAGATCTAGGATGCCGGAAGCAGAAGCGGAACGGTGACGTACCTCGTCCTTGAGCATGTGGAGCAGCGTGGTCTTGCCGGCGTTGTCGAGGCCAAGGAAGAGGATCTTGGCCTCCTTCTGCCACAGGCCGAGGGAGGCCAGCACCCCGTAGAACCAGTCCCACAGGAACATCTCCCCCTCCGGCCCCGCTGCGCCTCCCTCCTCCTCCTCCTCCTGGAGCCTCTACGCCTGCCTTCCTCGCACCTCTCCCCAAGAGGGCGGCGGCGGAGATCACCGGGATCTGGGGGTTGGTGGTGGGAGAGGAAACCGAGGGAGAGGGGGGACGCGGATGTGTGTGGATCTGAATCTCCCCGTCTCTTTGTGTGTTGTTTGGTTGGCGCTGGGAAGGAAAGGAAGGGGGCGTTAAGACAATTAACTGCTGGTGCAGGGGCTGGCTGGGCGTGACGATTCAAGGCGACGAAGCTGCGTGCTGCATGTGGACCCGCAACCCGCCTAATTTCCATCGACTGCCCTCCCCACAGCTAAAAACGGAAAAAAAAAATCAGGGATTTAGAGGGATGCAAAGAGCAAATAGCCGCGATGCAAATGTGATTGACTTCCTAAAATGCTTGGCTCTCCATGTTTACCTGCCCAACTCTCAATCCAACCCCTAATGCTCTTCGAGGGATGGTTTGATATTAAACATAGATCCTACGTCTTTTCGACAATGGCTCCGTTCAGCTTGCTGAAACTTAGCTAAAATTGGCTGAAAATACTGTTCTAACTGAAATGTTGTGAGAGAAAAACACTGTTACAGCTAAAAAAAAGAAGTCGAATAAGCTAGATATAAGGTAAGCCGAATGGGGCCAATATAACTACAACAAAGTCCATAAGAGCACCGTATCGCTCCGGTGTGTATTGTAGCCCCAAGCTCCACGTCTTCACCGAATGTCTAGATATGCTCAACTAGTGTCTTTCGCCGAGTGTCAGAGTAGTCTGCAGGAGCACCCGTGACAAAATGATGAAGCTACAGCTAGAGCGAACGTTGTGGTGGAAAAGTTGAATGCTTCTGACTCAATGAGGGAGAAAAGCTAAAATACTAATGCAGCATTTTACAGAGTGTTAGCACGGGCTGTGATGGGAGAATTGATGGCTCACGTCTTCTTTGTCTAGGTGGACTCTACCTTTTAGTTGAGACCAATATGTATATATGCCTATGTTGATCAAGCTCTAATAAGAAAGGCAATAATGGTGGGTCCCAGTATCTTTCTCCAACCTCTCGATGCCCACTCTCACACATGCTCGGTCTCTCTGCCTCTTAGATTCGGTCGTCGCCTCCTCTTGCTCCACCGTTCCTCCCTAGTCTCAGCCATGCGATTTTGCTCCCTCCACTATTCCTCCTTGCCTCAGCCCTCCCGGTTCCTTCCTCAATTCAGATCTGTGGAGGGTAGGATCTACGTTGTGGTTCCATCGGCGGTTGACGCTGCTGCCAGGCACTAGTCTGGCGTGATTTTGCTCTCGACGGTTGTCGGGCCCCTAATTTAGGGTCCACTACTCCTCCTTGCCTCAGCCCTCCCGGTTCCTTCCTCAATTCAGATCTGTGGAGGGTAGGATCTACGTTGTGGTTCCATCGGCGGTTGACGCTGCTGCCAGGCGCTAGTCTGGCGTGATTTTGCTCTCGACGGTTGTCGAGCCCCTAATTTAGGGTCCTTTGTGCATCATGTATCAGTCCCTGGATCAGTAGCTAGTACGCACAATTCGAACAAGATTGATATAAAAACCATACTTTTATTGTTAATGGGGAAAACATATTACATGGTTCGGGTTACATAGCTTGGGCCATTGGCCTTATATCGTATATCAGAGTTCTAAGGCAGCGGTCATATATCAACGTGGCTCCATTCCTATAAGCAACTTGGCGTGCGGACGTAACCCTAGACTTATTCCTTAAGCGTACTCCTATATTCCAATCGTCGTAGTCCTAGCGTAGCTCCTTCGTGTAGTTGTACGGCTCCCTCTCCGGCTACTCTCCGGTTGTCTTAGCCTTGCTCCTCGATAGCTCCATACTCGTACGTTCTCCTATTGTCCTAACCTCACGTAGCTCCAATAGTTCCATCCGGGTATGTGCTCCTATAGCTTTACTCCTAAAAACATAGAATGGAAGGGGTTGAGTACATAAAGGGCCCAACAAGCCCTAAACTTTGGATGGAGGGGAGGTGGAAGGGGAAGGCTATATGTGGAGGTGGTTATAGTGGTTGAGGTGAAAGTGGTAGGTTGAAGTAATTATAGGTTGGATCTTGGCAGAGTATTATCATTTGTTGGCGGTCCTTAACGACAATATCCGACCGCCAATTAAGATACAAAATGGGAGAAATAAACAAACTTTCGACACATATATTTTTAATATTGATATAGTTCTACATGTATTGGAGATTCACTGTTTTGCAGACTCATACTTGAATACAAGGGAATTATAGTCAAAATACGCCATCAGACAAAGCGTAATGCAGATCCTACACAAAAGAACCAAGCAAAGGCCTAAGCAACCAACAAATCTGGACCGAGCACCGACATAGATGAAGCTCAGGCCCACCCAGGAACCGACCACGTGAAGGCACCCAGGAACCACACCCCAGTGGCTGGCTCCTAGGCCCAGCTTCCACCGAAGGTTGCATGGTGGTATAGGATAGTTTTCTATTTTTCCACACCCAAATCGACCTCAAGCATGTATAAAAGCAAGGGTGGAGCTCACCTCTCAACACACACCATTTGAGCCTCTACACCTCCACTTCTCTACTTGTACTCTTTTACTTTTTAGTAGTATTTGGAGTAAGGCAAAGCTACCTGGTGCGGCCGCACCCCAGTGGCCGGCTCCTAGGCCCAACTTCCACCGACGGTTGCATGGTGGTATAGGATAGTTTCCTATTTTTCCACGCCCAAACCAACCTCAAGCATGTATAAAAGCAAGGGTGGAGCTCACCTCTCAACACACACCATTTGAGCCTCTACACCTCCACTTATCTACTTATACTCTTTCACTTTTTAGTAGTATTTGGAGTAAGGCAAAGCTATCAAGGAGAGCTTGGCTCCTTGGAAGAAAGGACCTTTGGTATGAATAATACAATGAGTTCTTCCAAAGTCTTGCTCTCATTTTATTATAGTAGTGCATATGAACTAGACTATAGTTCTCATTGTTACAATCTTGACATATGAACTAGCATATAGTTTGTGTATTATGATCTTAACATGTGCAACTTTATGCTTAACCATTCTTATAACTTGTATGAGTAGAAGTAGAGCTAAGTTGAGGTGGTGGTTCATCGTTCCTTTGGGTTTGCCCATGTCCTATGCTTGTCGATCCGTAGGCTCAAAGTCCCGGGGGGATTATGGGTAGTTTCTTTGTACACGGGCGTGGTGCCTGGATGCATAGAAACCTTTGAATATGACGGTACCCCTTGGTTGAGGGGTAGGCGATAGGTGGTGATAGCCCTATCCGTCCCTTGTAATCCCCCACGTTTGGATATTGTGTAGTAGTATTAAAGTCTCTCGCGTTTGCTGGCAGACCAGTGCTCGGAGATCTCCCCGTCCATCTCACACTTAGGTCTAGCTCTAACCATGTAATTTGTATGATCATTAACTGTTCTTTGCACAACTATATTAGAACATGCCTGCTCCACTTAGGAACATTCTTTTATTCTTTGTTTTCCTTTTATCTTTGAGGTTGCCCCAGATGTGTGTCCACTATCATTGAAACACCAATTTTACTCCTGGTATAAACATTGGTTTACTATGCAAGCACGTAATCTTGTTCATATCCATGCTAGACTCTTACACCTTGCCCTCCTTTGGAAAAATATAAATAGCGATACCCTGAATACTTCTAGGTGAAATGCTACAATGATAGATCCATGCGCTTGCGGATATTATTTATGTAATCATTAAGAACTGTCATGTTGGTGTTTCTTGGTGGCGTTGCTAAGATTTATCCAAATCTTAGTGATGGTACCAAGAAATACCAACAGGCATTTATAGTGCCGTTGCTAGGTATGGATTCCATCTCCATACTTGGTGATTGAGCTAAGAAACGCCAACAAGCATTTCTGATGCCGTTGCCGAGAATGGACTTAAAACTCCATATTCGGTGATGTCGCTTAGAAATGCCAACAAGCATTTCTAGCGCTGTTGCCGCGGAGGGCATAGGTTAAAAGAATCTAGTAGGACATGATCATGATCACATGCATGTAATGATAGCCATAGTTTATATAGACTAACTCTGCTTGTTTTCTTCCTATTGTGGATGAAAACAGGACAGTATATGACCTGTTTCGTCTTCCCGGAAAACTACACCGATAATCCGGAGGCGCTCCTAAGGAAGAACAGGTTCGTACAACTTCTTCCTCTGCTACTCCGCCGGTAGTTGAATCAGTTGCCCCCGTACCATCCGCTACTACCACTATGGCCAAATCACTCCGCGACTACTCCACCCCCGCTGTTGCCAACGTGCCCGTTGGGACCGCTGTCAACACGGACAATGGAAACTTCGAGCTGCGCACTGGCCTAATCACGATGGTGCAGGCAAACCAGTTATGTGGTTTGCTAGGCGAGGACACAAGTGCACACTTGCAACACTTCCTAGAGCTGTGCGACACCAACATCATAAAAGACGTCGCACCAGCTAGCATTAGGCTTCGTCTGTTTCCCTTCTCCCTCGTAGGGAAGGCGAAACACGGGTTTTATAAGGAAAAGGAAGATGTCAACACGTGGGATAAATGTTCCGTGGTGTTCCTCGTGAAGTTTTTCCCCCTGGGCAAAACCAATGCACCGAGGGAGAAGATTTCAAACTTCCAGCAGACTTCAATAGAATCCATCCCCGAGGCATGGGAGAGGCTACAGGATTACATCCAGGCATGTCCGCACCACGGGATGGAGAACTGGCTCATGGTCCAGAACTTCTATTGACACAAAAATATGGCGATGTGATCAACACATAGTAAGCCGGAAGATCTGTGTGGAATGAGACCAGAGATCTGCTTAGCTTCAACACAGAACAAGCCGATTCTGAAAACCCAATGATGTGCCAGTTAATTTGACCTACAATTGACAAGGAGAGAGAATCTTATCAGTAATTTAAGGTGGAACATGTCGATGTTGCACCAAACAGTTCCAAATGTATGGCTAGGTAGCCGATTCAATAAGGCTATCGACTAAATAGTCGATATCCAGTGTATCCATGAAATGAAGATCTTTAAATCAAGGATTATTGGCTAATATTAAATGATAATGATACGAATCAAAATAACCGATGCTTATAGAACATCAAAAAGCATCATTGGCTAAATGGAACATGATCGATATAAAGCATTGAGCTGATAAGTTTGATGAAAAAATATAACATGCGAACAAATCGACTGTCTAACATAAATGAATCTACAAACAGTTTGAATTTAATCTATTATCATTATTAGTGAGGTTCGATCGGATCGATGCAGCTATGATAATGATAACAAACTAAAGCTAAATAATCTATAAAACCATCTATAAGTTGACAGATTCATGAAAAATGTTATATGCATGAGAGTATAGGAAAATCGGCTAAAATAGCTGATGTAGTCATTGCAAACAAACAGAGTACATATCTTGATCATCAACAAGACCACTAATCGATAATTTCTAATCTAAAGTCTTACCAGTGAGGATCGACCGGATCGATGCAGCTATGGTAGTGTCATTAGATTAGATCTCATTAACTGGTGAGTTTATTCAAGAGTTAAACATGTCTTTGGATGCATATTATGTTTGACTGGTATAGAGATAAAATAGCCGAGCTAGAGAAATTAGGCCATCAATTATAAGATTTGAAGTGTGACCAGATCAGAAGATGACCAATTAAGATGATATGATGCCGATCTATCTCTATCTCAATTGGGTGATTTTGTTATAATTAATAAAACATTAATTATAACAAGACCGATAACTGGTGAATCAACCAAAAACAGCAAGAAAAATCTTACTAATCTTAGCAGATTCGATAACTGGTGATATTGTATTAAATAACAGGTTATTTAACACAAGATCGATAACTTTGATCTATATTATGATTCGTAAGAGATCAATCAGTTGATGTAGCCTTACCAACTACGATACAGATCGATAACTAACTTATATTATGGCTCATAAAAGATCAATCAGCTGACGCAACTTTACAAGCACAATACAAGTCGTGATGGTACTCATAAGCAAGCTAGAGGTCGATCAGTCGATGCAACCCTATTTGCTGAAGAACTCGTCAAGATCTACATTACTCCTACTCCTAATGCGATGGCAAAAGCCAGAAAGATTGTATTGATTGAGTGTTTGTCTTTTTTTACAGTAATCAGGGTCTAATATTTATACCCGGAACATAAACATGAATCCTAATCAAATACGACTCATTACAATTCTTGGAATAAAAGAAAACTTCCTAACTTAATAATAACTTGGACCCCAATTTTTCTTATTTGTAGAGTCCGACACATCTTCCTGGCGCCACTCAAGTATAGCCCATTGACGCCGTCTGTTGACGTCATCCATAAAATAGCCGATTCTGATATCACATCTAAATCAGCTGATACCGATTCACATCTAATCGATTCCCCGATGACACAATCCTAGAAGCTTCGAGTTTTCGCTTTCTTCTTCCTAAATTTTGGTGTAAACACATGCCCCCAATTTTGGGATAAAAATGATTTTATTCCAAAATTCCCATTCATCTATTCACCATGTTGCAACCGCTCATTCCAAAACAACCACATGGCTCCTGATCTCTCGGGTTAAATTTTATATAATACCCCAACAATATCATTTCTAGCTCGCTTGGCTTGTTTACTTTCCCCTTCTTTCTCGAGCAAACTTCAACAGTCAAAGCCGCCACCGCCAAAGCCTTAACCCTAGCAAATCCTCTGTTCTACCAAACTGTCGTTCAAGTAACCTTCTTCAGATTCAGATCCATTTTGGCTACAATGGCAACCAGCGACCACGTTCCTGAGGTATGCCTTCAAACTTTAGCCTTTCAAGTGTTAGCCACTACTTTGTATTTTCCTTTTTCTTAAATTCATCCCAACTAGTTTCTAGGAAATAAGAAACAGAATTTTAATTCCATCAGCTGTTGTTCCTAATGCCTATTATCTTGGACCCATGGGTGACCTAGATCCATCTGATTTCATCAATCAAGAAACCAACCGAATCCCCTTTCAAACAATATGTAGTAGATTTATCTTCTTGGAATACTAAAACTCTCTTTAGAAACTGGCTCAAAATGCCTAAGGGATGGAGCGATTGGTTCCGTAGGGTATCAGAGAAAAAGACTAGAGATTGAGAAATTTATGACTTCAATCAATGCCTGATACTCTCACTGTCTGGAATGGAGAGGAATGACTTACTTCTGATTTATGCATCTTACTTTTGGTCCAACACTCTGAATGCTTTTGTTTTTTGTCATGGTCCAATGACCATCACTTTGGCCGATATTTACATGTTGATCGGCCTTAGAATAAGAGGATCAATGCAACCCTATGATTTCTTAAGTGCTGGGTCCAAGAAATTAGCCAAAATATTAGACTACATAGGATGGGCAAGCTATATTCTGAACCATATTGGGATGGATCAATTGTTGATGAAAGAGAGCATGTAGCTTTCCTGAATATGTGGCTGGAAAAATTCATCTTTTGTGGGTCATCTTGTGGACTAACTTATAATCATAAATACATGGTAGAACGTCTAGCAGTCGGCAATGAAACCCCCCTCAGAAAATATCTGCTGGGGTCTGCCTATCACCTAATGCACCAAGTATCTGTTCAATTACTGAAAAATAAACCAGTGCATACCATCAGTGGCCCTTGGTGGTTAATATAATTGTGGCTGAATCTGTACATGAATAAGATTGTAAGACCCAACCTTAGGAATCTGAGTTTCCATTCTTCCAACTTTGCTAAAGATTATAAAGGAAAAGAAGGAAGAACTCGACAGTGTTTGAATTATGGTGAAGCTGCATCAGCCATAATAATTGTTGTTGATGTAGGCCACCTTTTCAAGAAAATTTTCAAAGGGTTTGATGCAAACATCTTTACTTGGCTGCCTTATGATAAGAATAAAGACAATGAACTAGTTCTGCCAGTCAAATTTCGGTTTGAATTAGGTTGCTCAGATGAAATAGCTGCTGCAATTTTTAGTTGTATTATCAAACCCTGTGTACTGCCAGCCAAATTTTGCCATGGCCATGGCAAAATGGCTACTGGTTCTTTTCTTCCATATAATCTCCCAACTTATGAATTCTATAATCCTTCTTTTGTGGCCCGTCAATTCAGCCTTGGTCAACTACCTCCTCGGCTATTCTTTAGGAACACTCTAAAGCCAAGAGAAGATATCAGTGAGATGATGGAAGCTTCTAGAGTTTTTCAATTGGGATCAGACCTTCCTTCCCTTTGCCTACATGAATGGACAAGAGCTACCTTCTCTACAAATTTGTTTGATTCCTGATGGCAAGAATGGTACTCTCACCTCTTCTGCAGTCCAATTTATCCCAATTGTGTAGCCCTAGATGAAGAATTTGCTTTTGATAGTGAGGTAATTTACTACTTTTCTTTCAGAAAGATTATCTAACAAGTTCTCCTATTAATTCATCTAAGAAACTCTTTTGCAGGATATCAAATTTGATCCACCAAGTGTGGACAGGAAAGGATATCCCATAGAATATTATCCACCATGTCCAGCCTCAATAATGGGATCAACTACACCCACTCTGAAAAACTTGATGAAAACCCCAGCTGCCCCAACAATACTCACATATCAGTCTTCAAAACACAAGGCAACCCAAGGTGTAACTCAGAAAACCACCACTGGGAAGAGACTTCGTAGAACAAAATCATCAATTGCTCAGGTAACTTAACTTATCTTCCCTCTTAAGATGATATCCAACTTCTAATTCAATCCCTTTCTTGTAGCCATTGACTATTGCATCTCAATCTGCCTTGGGTGCCGAATTGTTGTCCTAGGCATTTGAATCGGCGTCTACAACCTCTCATCGGCTAATCCCCCTAAAGAGTCGATTACAATTGAAATAACCAATGCTTTGGACAGACCCAAAATAGCAGAAGATGAGAACCTCTCTACTACACCTCCTGATGCTACCAAGGTATCTCCTCAAGCCTTTCAATCTTATGTAATCCTCACTCTTCTCTGATCATTCTCCTTTATCAGACATCACCTGAGAAAACATCCGCACAAGAGCAAAAGTCCAACAATCCAACGGTTGAAGATGACCCTGTTGATGCTGATACCCAAACTGTTGATTCTCCAACTCAGCAAATAGTTGATGGTAAGAAGTTTATATGATCATTCTTGTCCTTCTATAACAAATATAAATCGAAAAACTTCTTGATGCCTACAGACACCAGCATCAAAAGTCCAGAGCTGATTCAACCAAATGTTGAAAAAGATATTGGCACATCATCGGTTGTTCCTTCTCCTCAGCCAGAGTCTCTTCCAGAAAAGGTACTATGTTCCTCTCACCATTCATCTCATTGTTAACTCATTTGCCATTTCTAATAAGATTCCTTTTGTTCACATGTAGGCACTTAATTCTCCAGCTCTGAGCTACTCCTTCAACTTTGAAGAATACATAGACGAAAGTGAGATTAGCTCATCAGCCATTTTGTTCCCAAGAGACTTTATCAGATGAGACCAAAAATTGGCTAAAAGACATGCTGCCAATGCTCGAGAGGAATATAGCCGATTTGGTCCAGGATGCAGACCCAATGAGAAGAATCTTCTTGGCCATCAAGGATAATTTGACCCTAAATCTTGCTGAGGCCTTGATACCTATATCTAATATCGAAGACCAAGCTCCTAAGGTGAAAAAGGCTCAAAGAAATCTGATTGACTGTGAAGCTTTAATGGCCAAAAAGAATTCTAACAAACAGGAAGCAAAAGAATTAGCATAACTGATCGATAATTTGAAGAATTCTTCCAAAATTGAACCAGAACTAAATCAGTTAAGAGTTAGGCGTGCTGAGCTTGAAAAGGAACTAGAATGTGTGAAAGCCACCATCAAACATCATGAGTCCAACTTGATTTAGATCCCCAATGCTATCAAACAGAAGAAACAAGAAATGCTGACCAAGGTCAAAGAAGGCAAAGCTATTCGTAGTAGTCTTGAGATCATTCCCGGATCAGCCAAAGATGATAAACAACAAATTACAGAAGTTGATGCTATTCGGCTAAAAGCACTACAAGAAATTCATGATGCTCTTAACTTGTAATTTACATTCCAGTATCTGTAGCACATAAACCTGATGATAACTGTACCTTTTGGTTTGGCTAGAAGAGCCAATTTGAATTAGCCGATTTTCGATTTTTGACTTTACTCTAACCTAACTGAATCTGAAAATGGCTTTTATCACAAAACCCTTTGAATTCCTTCTTAGTCATCAACACTGCGTTCCCCTTGGTATTAGTGAAGCGGCACTTCCCCATCCATCAATTGGGGTTGCTTTCACATGTCCCAAGATATCTATTGTCTCGCCTTCGTGGCTATAAATACCAGCCAAGGGCTTCAGCCTCAAACACATCTACATTTGCAACTGCTCTCATTCTCTTGCATCCTTCCATCTTCACAGACCTTGTAGCAGTTTTCTCTTCTCCTCCCAAGATCTAACAGCACCCATGGTAGGCGAGGACAACTGTAGTAAGCACGTGGTAGAAGATCTCCCAAAGGAGGAGATGTCGATGAGCCAGCAACTCTACCGCATGAGGTAGGACCAAACGACTCCTGCTCCTATCAACAAATCACCTTCTGATGTGTCTACAAGTTTGTCTTGAACAACAGACTTCCTCCTTCTCCTCCCGAGGTTGGCGAGCCCTCTAATGCTATATCCGTCGCCATCCCCACGCTAGATTTATCATCGGACTCCTCTGACTCCTACACCGGCAACGACGCCGGCGCTTCCTCCAAGAATGGTGGGAGGCCAAGGACTGTTACTCCGAGGCAACTCGGGATAACGGTCAGCTTGAGATCCACCTCAAGGCCTCTCAATCCACCCTCCTCACCACCGAGGAAGAAACCAACGCCGCTCGGGTGCGGTTGGTTGAGTCCGACGCCATGGTGGTGGGTAACATGGATTCCAAGAAAACCTCTATTCTTATTTTCTCTACCTTTGTCTTAATAGTTTCTTTGTTTCTATGATTGCCAGCCCTGATAGTGTAGTTGGAGAACCTCCAACTAGCGGCAAACGCAGCTACAACGGTCATCAACGCCCGCGACCCCTTACTCAGCAACCGCTTGCACAACATCCCAGCGCGCGCCCAGGAGATCGCCCTCCATGGCGTCCGCCATGGCGTAGCAGTGGCCATGGCCACGACGTAGGTCCAGACCAGTCACGAGCTCCGCACAATGGAGCCAGGCTTCCCTATGGCCGACGACCCCGACATGCATGAGGAGTTGATTGAGGACTTTGATGATGCCACGGTGGCCATTGTAGATATCACACCAGCCCAAGATGTCGTGAACAAGGTGTTCGATTAGCTTGTATTAGGAGCAAATGATGAATGAATAAAGTTTTTGCCTTTTCCTTATGAATTCGTCTCGGAGACTACCATGGTATGAATAATGATTGTCCTTATGTGTGTTTTTGCTCTATAGGCGACACATATCGTATCGGCTTTTCCCCTTAGGGCTAATTTTTGAACTAAAGGCGATACCCTCCTAGTACCGGCCATTAGAACCAATGACCAAACAAATCGGCTATCAAGTATTAATCCAAACGCTAGGATAATAGTTCTTTAGGAATTTTCCATTGATTGCTCTATCAAATTCCTCTCCCCTTCTAGCATTTTCAAAATATAAGCATTACCAGGCGCACAATGTTTAATCCGATAAGGACCTTCCCAATTAGGAGACCATTTGACAAACCTGCTGTCTTTAGACCTAATCGGCAATCTTACTTTCCAAACTAACTCTCCTTCACAAAACTGTTTGTTCTTGACCTTTTTATTATAATACCTTACAACAATTAATTTATTGGCCTTAATATTTTCAAGAGCGTGCAGCCAATGACAACTTAAGTCCTCTAAATCATCCATCATAAGGTTTTTATAGACTTCGGCTGTCAAATTATTTTGCAATGTAACACGTCTTGATCTAGTCTGAATCTCCCAAGGAAGAACTACATTATGCCCATATACTAACTCATAAGGTGATGATTTAATTGATCTATGGCAAGCCATCCTGTCGACGAAATATGGTCGGCAGTCTACCTAGGGGTATACCCAAGGTAGTAGATTGTCGGCAGACAGATGCGCAAGCCACAAACAAGACGGTGACGCAAGACAGACATAAGGTTTTATCCAGGTTCGGCCGCCAAGAAGGCGTAATACCTACGTCCTGCGTCTGATTTGTATTGATGTATGTCAATGAGAGATGTCTTTTAGAGGGGTCCCCTGCCCGCCTTATATAGTTCGGGGGGCAGGGTTACAGATCTGGAAACTAATCCTAGCCAGTTATAATTGCCATATGTGGCCGGATAAGGATTCCTATTCTAACCGACCAGGATCTTGATTGATCGCCAAATCCGCCTTGACTCCTTGCGCGGGACTTCGATCAGGTTAACCGGGCCGCATGTCATCTTTTGGTGGACCGGACCCACCGATCCGGGCCGGCCCAAGCTTAGCCATAAGGGTATAGGGGTTAATACCCCCACAGCTAGTCCCCGAGCACCATGTATTATGCTGCGACACGCCATTTTAACCTTCTCCGACAAGTAAGGCTTGAGTCCTTGACGTCTCTGACCACCGTTGTCGCTGGAGAAGTCAGTTGTCCGAAGAATATATGGTGCTCTTAAGAAAAAAGAAAAAGATTTTCGTCCTGGGAAGTGTGCCCACTTGTATTTCTAAACAGAAATGTAAGTGCGTCTCGGAGCGTAGCATCCTTGATCATCAGAGGCGTAGGGGTCGAAAAACAAACACATTCACCGCAAGGTGAAGTGTGCCCACTTAGTCCCCGAGCCTAGTAGTAGGTGACGTAGGCACGTGGTGCCAGGGTCTAAAAAGAATTCCCAGTTAAATTGAGAAACGAATCGTCGTACCAGCGATACAAGATGCACCGGCAGGTGCATCGTACCGATGTAGTCCCCGAGCTTGCTGGAAGGCGAGGTATGAGCCTTATAGCAAGGTCTAAATAAATGTCTCTCAACTGTATGTGAGTACAAATCACATGTAGCCGAGAAGAACGATCTCCGAGCAGTGGTCGGGACAGTCCCCAAGCACATCAGTAGCCGGAGCAGTCCCCAAGCGTGGTAGTGGTCTCGAGCATGGCGTTGGTCGAGAAGCATGGCAAGTGGTGCTCGAAACCAGCGGCAATCCCCGAGCACCGCAAACGCAGCGGTCTCTAGTCATCATTGAGCCTCAAGATATGCAGCCAAAAAAAAGAACGCCGCTTGTATTATTATTTAGTGTATTTATTTATCTCCTTACTTTGTCAAGTCCAATCGCCACGTCTGGTCAAAAAGCGCATGATATAACATATCACTCTTTCCTTCTTACTCTTTCTAGCAAATAAATAAGCACGCGCCTATATGGAGGTAAAGCGCGCCAGGGGCCCTCTCACATTATCAACGAAGAGGCGCGTATAATCGGAAACGAAGAGGCGTGTTTGTTGGCGTGAGATCTCGAGGTTGTGAAAACAACTGTCATGCTGCGCTGCAAGACGCGTCTCCCAAGAATCTCGGGCGGATGAAACGACGAAGCCCTTGGTTATTTATAATACTGAGTCGGTAAGTTACTTTTTACCGATCCCCATTGTCATTCACCGCCGCAACCTTCTTCTTCCTCTCGCCAAACCCTACTCCTCCGAAAATCACCACCAATCCCTCCTCCACCGCATCCACCCTCTTAACAAGGGCGGATCAATGGCGAAAAGAAACGCCTGTAAGAAAGGCGGAGTCATGGCGAAGGAGTGGTGGAAGTCAAGGAGCAATGAGTAGACCATCGAAGACCTCGCCGCCATGGGAGTGCTCCACAACAAGGCACTTTCGTGGGATGGCGTCTTGCGCGGAAGGAGAAAGCTTCCCGATCCACAACCGGGTGAGATTGTGGTTTTCGAGGATTTCTTCAAGCGGGGTTTTGGGGTTCCAGTGCACCCTTTCCTTCGTGGGCTCTCTGCTTATATTATGAGATTGGGATTTGCAATCGCATCCCAACTCGATTCTTCTTGTCTCCACCTTCATTCATCTTTGCAAAGCTTATGGTGGCTTCCATTTTCATTTCGACCTCTTTTCGCCATCTGCTCTGCTTCTCACGGAAGAAAGGGAGCGAGGCTCAAAGATAGCCGGAGGCGTATACCTCAATCTGCGTGATGGTATGAAGGCCCAAGACTGCACCGCCCATGGAACACCTCACTTTGATGAATGGTACAAGAAATGGTTCTACATCCGCTGAAGAGCCAAACACGATCACCACTGTGTGACGTGGGGTTGATTCCGAGAAGAAGAACAATTGGGTCCGAGAAGCCCAAGCACTTGGAGCGGATCACGAACTACTCGGGTTGATCCTGGGGAAAAGCGGGATGGTCCAAGCGTGGTCGGGAACTTCATCACCAAAGAATCCAGCCACCGCCAAAGAGGGTACATCCTGGCTTCGAGTACCGTGGTAGCGTAGATCCGATGAGGACCGAAAAAGAGGCGCCGACAAGATAGAAATCAAGGCCGAATTGGGGAGCTATTCAATCTAGCCGACCCCAATTATGTCGAGTTAAACGACATCGAGCACGCCTTCAAGCCGGCCCCGACCTCCCCAAAGGTAAATGATGCCTCCTTGTACCAGTAGATTTATGTTGCAACAAAAATTGACTGTTGTCTCCTTTATGTTTCCCAGAGTAATGGTCATGACCGAAAAAGAAGAGTTTGTGTCTCCGCCCCAAGCGTGGATTGGCCACAAATTGCCGGCTCAACCGCCCAGACCGATTGCGCATCAAGAAGACGTCAATGGGCGTATTTCGGAGTTAGGGAGGATGTAACGGCCAAGGCTCTAGCAAGCGGCCGAGATGCCAACAAACGTCGCCAGTTATCTTCCCCTTTCGACGATGAAACGAGGATGCGGACATCTTCCGACTCATCCCTCGAAAGAGGAGGAGACAAATGGGGTCAACAGAGCGGTGGTAGCTCCTCTGCCGCGGCGATGATCGCACACCGACCACCGCAACACAAAAAGACAAGCGGGGAAGTGTCAAGCACCAAACCCCGACGCCAAGATGCCGTGGTGGAAAAAGACCGGTGGAACCCGCCGAGCACGTGGAGCGGTAGCGGTCGAAGAGACGTTCGCCACGCGTTATTTCGTGCTTCCGAGCTGTAAGTATCAGTAACTTTGATATAATCTTATAATTTGTATTGAATACTATTGTCTTCTCGAACTTTCTCTCGTATATTAGGTCAAGATCCACCGAAAATCCCGACCGGATAGCTGTTGTGTATGGCAACCGCTTAGTCTCGGGCGGAAAGAACTACTCGGCAGCTAATCGCGGAGGAACTCAGAGAAGAAATTCCACCGAACCTCAAGAAGACACGAAAGCAGCCCGACGTCACCCCCGAGCAGGCTGGTCGAGAAGACAAATGAGCAAAGTACAAATGCTCGAGCACTAGCCTGGCTGAGGTGGATACCTTGGCGCCAAGGGAACCAGACCAAGCCGAGGAGCAAAGAACCGGAGTTGGCATGAATCACGCTTGCGATGCTACGGCTCGTGGGAAAGCCATAGTGGTCGCGGAGACTACTATCTCCGCCCAGCGCCACCCCCCAACAAACAAGAGGCGAAGAGGACGAAATCGAAGAGATCCTAGGCCGTCCCAAAGACAAACGACAACATGTATATGTGTCGCAACAGCGAAACGACGAGTGGGTTATGTATGAAGAAATCCCGAGATCGAAGAGACCCAAAAAGTTGAACGAGCGGCAAAACGTTTGGTGACGAAGTCCGGTATGTTTGGCTTGACCACTTGACCTCAGTAATGTAGTCAAACTGTCTTACTTAGCTTGCTTATATGCAGGACTTGATGAAGACCGCAAAGTACCGAAAGAGGTGCTTCGACCAGATTGAGGGAATCACGGCGAGC
The DNA here is from genome assembly GCA_904845875.1 of Miscanthus lutarioriparius. Lineage (NCBI taxonomy): Eukaryota > Viridiplantae > Streptophyta > Magnoliopsida > Poales > Poaceae > Miscanthus > Miscanthus lutarioriparius. Next base: position 78,596,932 of record CAJGYO010000005.1, read on the forward strand.
AATAGAGAACTGGTGGCCGAGGTGGAACGCTTGCACCGCCAACTTGAAGCCGCCGACCAGGAGAGGACAGAGCAAGAAGCACAGAACCAGAACCTGGTCGGCCAGCTCAATGACAAAGAGCGTCAAAAAACAAGTAAGTTGTCATTTTGTCACATTAAGTGTATGACACGTGTTGTTGCATTGTTGGTAATGACAGCTGTAATACAGGCTTAGAAGCTGAGGTAATCCGCCTCCAAGAGGAGAATAGCCGCGTGACCGCAGAGTGTGGTCACCTGAAGGAGGACAACGAGAAACTAGTGCGCAGCCAGTCTCAACTCCAGGACCACACCACCAAAATGAAGGAGGAACTGAAGAGTAAGTATTCTAGGCCACCATTCTCATTCTGTTGCCCGCCTTGACTTGTCGTGCCTTTATATTTGATGTCTTGTACGGTGTGTAGTTTTAAAAGCCAATGCCAAGAGGCATCTAGAAGCTGTGATGAAAGAGCATGAAGGCTGGAAAGCACGATGCCTCAAGGCCACCGAGGATCGGGACAGATGGAAGAATCGGTGCCAGGAAGTAGCAACTGGCATTTTGCCCATCCTCGACCTTGTCGACCCGGCGCTCACAGAGGAAGAGCCAAGGACCCCCCAGCTCGGACTGGTCAAGAGATGCAAACAAGCATGGGGATGGTTCTAGGAGTTCATTAAGGAGGCGGGTGAGTACACGGGCGCCCATGTGCTAAGCATGGTGTGTGCCCACTACCCTCTGATCGATCTCAAGCACCTGGAGGCTGAATACCCGAAGGAAGTAGACCCAGACAAGGCGGAGGAGCTTCGGGTGGCCCAACTGGATCTGTCGTCAAAGATAATTGGCGACATTAATCTGTGTGGAGGTGGGACAGCACCTGTACAGGGTATGCCATCGACAAGTCAGCTGGAAACGCCATTTGTTGCTAGCCAACCGACGAAGCCTGCGGTCTCGACCAGCTAGGCATCGGCGGGGCCATCCCCTTCTGCTCGGCTAGCACAAGAGTCCTTGAGACTCGAGTAGAATATCGGAAGCAGTGAGCAGTAGATGCCATGCGCCCCGACCAGCCAATGTAATAGGCTTAGAGCTGTAGAAGGAGGACATAGTTGTGTTATTGTAAACTTGGGCCTCTTCAGACAAGCTTGTAATAACGTAATTGTATATCATTATAAGCTGGTTTGCTTTGTATAAAGCGTATTTAAGCTTGAAACTTATGTTGGTGGAACTAAGTGAGAACATAATAATGTTCTGTTTAGTTGTACCATTTTACCCAACACATCATCCTGAAAAGTTTGTGCGGCCCTAGTTTGCCATGTGGTCGGAGTGTGAGGTGCATGACCTGTGCACACGCAGATGCGGACAAGTCAAACCAAGGGGGACCTGCCGATCACCCGCAATGTAGAGAGCGGATCCCATGCATGTGTTGGGAGGAACCGGAGATAGGTCCTGCTCCGAAAACCGTAGAAGGAATGGTGGTCGGCTTTTACTGGCTATAAGACGTTGGTCGTGTGACCTCCTTGATCATGAAGGGCCCCTCCCATGGGGTTGCGAGTTTATGGACACCAGCCTGGTTCGTCTTCCACTTTAGGACCAGGTCCCCGACCACAAAAAACCGCTCTTTAACGTTCTTGTTGTAGTACCTACGCAAAACAGCAAGGTATTTGGCCGTACGTACACAAGAATCGAGCCGCTTCTCTTCTGCGCTATTCACTTCTAGCTCCCATACTTCATTGGCCTTGCCTTCGTCAAAGTTCTCTACCCGTGCTGATCTGAAAGCTATATCTGCAGGGAGGACCGCCTCAGCGCCGTAAACCATAAAGTATGGCGAGACGCCGGTGTTACGGCTGGGCTGAGTTCTGAGTCCCCAGACCACGGCTGGTAACTCTTTGAGCCATCTTTCGGGAGCCTTGTCATTTTCTCTATACACCCTCTTCTTCAACGCGTCTAAGATCATGACATTTGCCCGCTCGACCTGTCCATTAGCTCTAGGGTGCGCCACCGAGACGTATTTTACTACTATGCTCCTTTCATCGCAGAAGTCCCAAAAAGCATTCCCGGTGAACTGAGTACCCAGATTGGTGATGATGCTGTTCGGTATGCCGAAATGATGGATGACCTGGTCGAGGAACGTGACAGCCTTTTCTGAGGATGCCTGTACCAAAGGCATGTATTCTATCCACTTAGAAAATTTGTCGATCAGCACAAAGACGCATGTAAATTTCCCTAGAGCCGGTTTGAAGGGCCCGATCTTATCCAGTCCCCAGCATGCGAAGGGCCAGGAGGCTGGTATTGTCTGGATCTCATGTGCTAGTATGTGGATTCTCTTGGTGAAGAACTGACAACCCTCACAGTGGCGGACTAGCCTCTCTGCGTCGGATACTGCTGACGGCCAATAGAACCCTGCTCGGAAAGCCTTGCCGACCAACGTTCTTGAGGCCGCGTGGTTGCCGTAGGAGCTAGAGTGGATTTGGTCTAGGAGATGTTCGCCATCCTCCTAGGTTATGCACTTCATCAAGATTTCCTCTTTTGCGTTCTTGCGCCATAGCTTGCCATCAACGAGCAGGTACTGCTTACTGCGACGCATCAGGCGCTCGTTCTCTATCCGATCAGTGTAACCACTGCCATCTGTTAGGTACTTGATGAAAGGTATTCTCCAGTCAGGCTCATGAGTGGTCGGAGGGGGCTCGGCGGTGCTTGATGCTGGAACTGTAGCCACCAATTGCTGGTCTAGAGGCTTGTCTGCCATGGAATCTTTCTCTTCGATGGATGGCGTGAGCAGGTCTTGGACGAATATGCCATGTGGGATTTTTGCTCGGGATGATCCTAACTTTGACAGTGCATCCGCTGCTTGATTCTTGTCCCAGACCACGTGTATGTACTCGATGCCATAAAACCTGCCTTCTAGCTTTCTGATCAAATTGCAGTATGCTTCCATCTTTTTGCTGGTTGTGTCCCAGTCCTTGTTGAGTTGGTTGATGACTAGAGCAGAGTCTCCATAGACGTAGAGACGTTTAACGCCAAGCTCAACCACAATGCGCAAACCATGTAGGCATGCTTCATACTCGGCGGCATTATTAGATGCTGGGAAATAAATCCTGAGGACATACCAGAGCTGCTCCTTGGATGGTGATATAAAAAGGACTCCTACTCCCGCACCGTCAATGTTGAGAGAGCTGTCGAAGTACATCGTCCAATATTCGTCGGATCCGGGAGAGGCAGGCGTGCTTAAGTCTATCCACTCGACGATGAAATCAACAAGTGCCTGAGACTTGATTGTAGTGCGGCTTGCAAATTCCAAGGAAAAGGGGCATAGCTCCATTGCCAATTTGATGATGCGCCCGTTTGCATCCCTGTTGCTAATGATGTCTCGCAGAGGGTACTCAGTCACGACCACCACACGATATCCGTCGAAGTAGTGTTTCAACTTTCGGGATGTTATCAGTATGGCGTAGATCAACTTCTGAATCTGTGGGTACCTGGTCTTGGACTCGTTGAGTACCTCACTAATGAAATAGATTGGGCACTATACCTTGTAGACGTGGCCGGGCTCGTCTCGCTCGACCACCATGGTCATGGAGACCACTCGATTGGTAGCCGCAATGTATAGCAGGAGTGTTTCGTCTTCTCTTGGAGCAGTGAGTACCGGAGGTGACGTAAGGTATTGTTTCAGCTGTGTGAAGGCAACGCGTCTGCTTCCTCCGACCACTCAAACTTTTCGGGACGCTTTGAGTAGTTTAAAGAACGGTAATCCTTTTTCGCCTAATCTTGATATGAAACGGTGAGGGCGGCCATGCATCCGATAAGCTTCGAACATCCTTCACCTTTTGGGCGGCTTCATGTCCAAAACAGCTTTGACTTTTTCCGGGTTAGGCGTGTCGTCGTGTCGTGGTAACGACGTTGTTGCGAGTAGTATGCGGAAGGAACACCAAAGATGCACTTCTTTGGGTTTAACTTCCACTGAATGTGTTAAGGGCTGCAAAAGTGCGTCCCAGGTTGTCAACAAGGGTATGAGCTTCCTTGGTTTTGACAACTATATCATCAACGTAAGCCTCGACGAGGTCATCTTTTATCTCGTCTTTGAGGCAAGCTTGTATAGCGCGTTGGTAGGTAGCCCCGACGTTCTTGAGCCCGAACGACATGGTCGTGTAGCAGTAGGCGCCGAAGGGCATGATAAAAGATGTCTTGATCTAGTCATCCTTTTTGAGAGCGATCTAGTGATAACCAGAGTAGCAATCGAGAAAAGAAAGGAGCTCGCAACCGGCGGTTGAATCTACGACCTCGTCTATGCGAGGCAAGCCGAAGGGGTCTTTAGGGCAGTGTTTGTTGAGATCAGTGTAATCAACGCACATTCTCCATTCATTATTCTTTTTGTGTACAAGAACCGGGTTGGCTAACCACTCTGGATGATACACTTCTTTGATAAATCCGGCTGCCAAAAGCCGTGTAACTTCTACCCTAATCGCCTCCTTTTTGTCGCGAGTGAACCGTCGTAGCTTCTGCTTGATAGGTTTGGCCTTGCCGTTGACATTCAAGGAGTGCTCAATCAAGTTTCGAGGTACACCGGGCATGTCAGCAGGTTTCCATGCGAACACATCCACGTTGCTCCTCAAGAACCTGACGAGCGCGTCTTCCTATTTGGGATCCAGGTTGGCCCCGATAAGGGCCGTCTTGCTGGGATCACCATCGACCAGCTGGATCACCTTGTGCTCCTTGGACTTGATGTTCTTGCATGGAGCCTCGAGCTCCGGGATCTCCTGGTGGTCGATCGAGGTCTTCTTGGCGTTGAGCACGGTCTCAGCCATGCGAATAGAGAGGTCGTGAGCCTCTGCTATTTTGAAACTATCATCTTCGTTGGTATAAGCTGCGTACACATTGCCTCAGAGGGTTAGAACTCCTTTCTCGATAGGCATCTTGAGCACCAGATACCTGTAATGAGGTATGGCCATGAACTTGGTGAGCGACGGTCGACCAAGAATAGCATGGTAGGTGCCGTCGAAGTCGGCGACCACGAAGTTGATGTAGTCGGTGCGGAAGTGATCCGAGGTCCCAAACTACACTGGTAGCGTGATCTGCCCGAGAGGTGTAGAGCTCTATCCAGGGAGAACACCCCAGAACTGTGCCTCGTATGGCTTGAGGTCCGCCTGAGCTATCTTTAGGGCGGGCAGACTATTCTTGAACAGTATATCAATGGAGCTGCCGCCGTCGATCAGTATTCTGTCGAATTGAACTTTGTTGATACAAGGATCGAGGACTAGGGGAAAATGCCCTGGCTTAGGTATTGCGACCCATTGGTCCTTTTTGCTGAAGGAGATTTCGCGGTGAGACCACGGAGGGAGCCGCGGATCGGTGAGGAGATTGTCGGTGTTGGCCACGTTCAAGCAAGCACGGGCGAGCAGCTTGCGTTCTCATTTGGTCTCGATGGACACTTTGCCTCCGATGATGGTGTGCACACGATCGGTTGGCTTGACGTACTTGTGACGGGGGTCTGCATCGTCGTCGTCGTTATCCTCGTTGTGCTGTTCCCCTGCGTCGTTAGGCTTGTCGGACGTATCCGGAGCTTGTTGATGCATGTAGATAGACTTGAGGACGCGGTAATTCTCCATGGTATGGTTCGATTTAGGATGGAGCTGGCAGGGCCCCTTCAATGCCTTGGCATAGTCGTCTTCATAGTTACGACGTCCGCCACCCTTTTTAACGGTGTTGACCTCGCCGTCGTCTTCCCGAGCACGCTTGCTCCTATAATCATCACGGCGGTTACGCCACTGATTACGTTGGTCACGGTGGTCGCGGGAGTCGTTGCGCTGGTTGCGGCGGTCAAAATTGTCGTTCTGACCACGATTGCTGCGGTAGTCGTCGCGGTGTGGGGGGTGGTCGGAGCGCGGAACCCTTGCTGCTTCTTCAATAATTATCTTTTTAGCGTCGTCGGCGTCTGCGTATTTCTTAGCGGTGGCCAGGAGCGCTGTGACCGAATCAGGTCTTTTGCAGAGGAGCTTGTCCCTTAGGGCATCGTGGAAGCGGAGGCCAGTGATGAAAGCCTCGATTGCCTCGTTGTCGGAGATTGATGGGACCTTGATGTGCATCTCTGAGAAACGCCGGACGTACTCGCGCAGTGGCTCATCTTTTCGATCTCGAATACGTTGCAGATCGTATTTGTTGCCTGGTTGTTCACAAGTAGCAATGAAGTTGTCGATGAAGGCTTGCTTGAGCTCCTGCCAAGAGTCGAAATAGTTCGCCGGCAAGCTGACCAGCCACTGGTGACCCGCATGGCCAACAGCGACTGGGAAATAGTTAGACATGACATGCTCGTCCGCCATGGCTGATCTGCACGCAGTCTCGTAAAGCATGACCCATAATTCAGGGTTTTCCTTGCCGTCGTACTTCTGAAGTTTCTCGAGCTTGAAATTCTTGGGCCATATGACTTGGCGAAGGTGTGGAGTAAACTGCTTCAAACCCGGCGGGCCGTGGACAGTGTCATATTCCATACGGCGATAACTTTCGTGGGACGCTCGATCGTCGGCTCTCTGGTTGATGTGAGCGCGCAGATCACGTCCACCGAGGTAATGGCGGAGATCGTTATTGTCATCGCAGTGATCTCGATTGCCATCTGGATTAGCCCTGCGACCGTGGTTATCGCGGTGATTGTCGCGGTTGTCCCGACGGCGGTTGTCGTCCTGGCCACCATCATGGCCACCGTTTCCTCCTTGACGATTGTCTGATGGGTCGCTGTTGCGCGAGCCACATTGGTTGGGCGGCTATGAGCGACTTGGGTGCTGGCGGCTGTGGCTTGACTCGACCGAGACGGATGGAGCTCGAGCTTGGTTTACAATCTTCGCGGTCTGGGCCATAGTAGCCGTTAGATAGGCTTGTATTTCATCACGAACTGCTTGGGTTTCCGGGGTGTTGGGTAGCCGTTGCATTGTTGCCATGGCGACGGCTACATTGGCACTTGGAGTTCTGAAGACCTGTTTGTCCCCCACCCTGTCGAAAGCATCGTTGAGGTCACGTGGCTGGACCCTTATGCGTCGTGCCTCCTGGTCTGCTTCGGCTTCGATTTGTCAACGATTAAACCGGTCAATATTGCGTGCTTTGCGTGCAGTCCTTTCTTGTTCTGTTTCGCCAACTGCTGGCGGTTCGTCATTGCTGACAACATGGATCAAATCCCCTCGTCTTGGCGGGAAAGACGGGAATTGTGAGAACCCCGGGGCGTGGTCTGGGATATCCAGATCATACTTGACGCCTTCATCTTCGTGATGCTGAAGCTCGGTGTGGACAGATGCATTAGATGCGGTGCTAGACGAGGAGCTGGGTCACCCTCTTGGACTGTGTGAACGGATCCTTCTTGATAATCTTCAATCTAGATCATGTTGACGAAGTTGCGTGGCTTCGGCTGAGGTTGGTGCATAAGACACAGATCCAAGCGGTGTTGCAGGTCGTAGGCGTAGCTGGAGGCAGCGTTTTGCAGGCCATAGGGCTGGACCTGGTAGTTCTCCGTCGAGGCTTCGTACTCAGAGAGCCGGAGACCCGTCGCGAAGGCTGGCCAGTGACGAGCAGAGTGCCCTTGAGGAGTAGATGTTACCACGAGATCTATACCAAGTCGTGTAGGACGACTGGTCCGAGCTGGTCGGGTAGATCTGTTGTGGGGAGCGGTTACCTACTCATTAGGCTGACATTGAATTGTACTTACCAGAGCCAGGGTTTTAGCGAGCTTGGTGCCGACCCGATCGATGGAGTCGAGCAGGTCGGTGTTGTTGATCTGCCTCCCTTTGTAGCGGGGAAGCGGATGACAAGTTGTCGGCGTGGCTGAAGGTGATGCAGGCATGGTCGGAGCCAGATGTACCATGGTTGGAGCCAGATCCATCGTGGTCGGAGCCTCATCCAGCGTGGTCGGAGCCGTGTCCACCGTGGTCGGAGCCGTATCCACCGTGGTCGGAGCCGTGTCACCGTGGTCGGAACCGTATCCACCGTGGTTGGAGCCGTAGCCGATGTAGGTGAAGCAGTGGTCGACGTAGACTGAATCCACGCCTCCTCCGGGGTCATGGCGATGAAGTCGTCAGAGCCGGTGGTCCAGGTGATCTGGCCAACGGTGAACGTGAGGCCATTCGGCGTAGCCATGGAGCCAGAGATGATGACCGTCTTGTTTGCTTGGGAAGCAGTACGCACACCCCCTACCTGGCACGTCACTGTCGACGAAATATGGTCGGCAGTCTACCTAGGGGTATACCCAAGGTAGTAGATTGTCGGCAGACAGATGCGCAAGCCACAAACAAGACGGTGACGCAAGACAGACACAAGATTTTATCTAGGTTCGGCCGCTAAGAAGGCGTAATACCTACGTCCTGCGTCTGATTTGTATTGCTGTATGTCAATGAGAGATGTCTTTTAGAGGGGTCCCCTGCCTGCCTTATATAGTTCGGGGGGCAGGGTTACAGATCTGGAAACTAATCCTAGCCAGTTACAATTGCAATATGTGGCCGGATAAGGATTCCTATTCTAACCGACCAGGATCTTGATTGATCGCCAAATCCGCCTTGACTCCTTGCGCGGGACTCCGATTAGGTTAACCGGGCCGCACGTCGTCTTTTGGTGGACCGGACCCACCGATCCGGGCCGGCCCAAGCTTAGCCATAAGGGTATAGGGGTTTATACCCCCACACATCCTATATGCCCACAATGCTTCATTAAGTGTCAGGTACCACTTCTTTGGTTGCTCTTCAATTTTCTTCTTAATCAACTTAATCAAAATTTGATTAGATGCCTCTGCCTAGCCATTAGCTTGAGCATAATAAGGAGAAGAATTTAGTAATTTAATTCCCATACTGGCAGCAAAACCTCTGAATTCCTCTGATGTGAACACTGTCCCTTGATCAATAGTAATGGTTTGAGGAATCCCAAAACGATAAACAATATGCTCCCTGACAAAATCAACCATATTCTTTGAAGTTACTGTTTTCAAAGGAATTGCCTCAATCCACTTAGAAAATTAATCTATTGCTACCAATACAAACTTGTTCCCTCTACTTGAAGGTGGAAAAATCTGGCCAATCAAATCAATTCCCCAACCTTGGAATGGCCATGGCTTAATTATTGGATTCATAGCTGATGTAGGCGATTTCTGAACATTACCAAAATGCTAACAATCCTGACACCCCTTGTAATATTCAAAACAATCTTCTAATATTGTTGGCCAAAAATATCCAAACCTGCAAATAACCCACCTGCAAATAACCCATTTCATTTTATAAGCCGACTGATGAGCTCTGCATATTCCTTCATGCACTTCTCCCATCAATACTCTTGCTTCCTCTTGACTTAAACATTTAGCAAAACTCCATTGACTATTTTATAATACAACTGATCATCCAACAAAACATACTTAGTCGATTTATATCTCAATTTTTTGGTAACCTTCTGTGATGGATTCTTTAGGTAATCGGCTATCTCAACTCTCCAATCATTAGCCAAGGTCTCACTACTTAAGATTTCTTGGAACACTCGATAGCCTGACACATTCTGAGCTAACCGATTGGCCTCTTGATTCTGTGCTCTCGGAATATGCTGAAGAGAAGTAAGGGGAAACCCCTCAAGTAACTTTCGACATTCATCATAATATCCCTTCAGAATATCATCCTTACATTCATATAGGCCGATTAGCTGATTAATAACTAACTGTGAATCTCCAAATATTTCAATTGACTCGGCCTTTACTTTCTGAAGAAGTTGAAGTCCCTTAAGAATAGCTTCATACTCTGCTTGATTATTGGTGGTCATTGGTTTGGTTTGAAAGGCAAACTCAAAACTTGCCCCCTAGGTGAAATAATAACAATACCAATGCCACCCCCATGCTTACACGATGATCCATCAAAGAATAATATCCAAGGCATAGGTTCCACATAGCCGATACTTGGTTTATGATGTTGAGTAATAAAATCGGCCATCACTTGCCCTTTGACTGCTTTAGCCGATTCATACCTCAAATCAAATTCTAATAATGCAAGAATCGACTTTCCCATTCTCCCATTTAATATCAGCATTAACAACATGTGTTTGATCACATCAACTTTAGACACAACTGTACACTCAGCCAATAATAAATAATGTCGTAACTTAGTGCAGAAGAAATATAAGCATATGTATAACTTTTTAATAGGAGAATATCTTGTTTCTGGATCCAAAAGTCTTCTACTTAAATAGAAAACAATCTATTCCTTTTCTTCAAACTCTTGCATCAAGGCCAATCCAATCGTTTGGCTATCAGCCAACACGTATAACTTAAAAGGCTTACCTTGCTGAGGAGGAACCAGCACAGGTGGAGATTTTATATACTCTTTTATCTCCTCAAATGTTTTTTATTGTACATCACCCCATTTTAATTCTTGATCATTTTTCAACTTTAACAAAGGAGAAAACGGTAGAATTCTTTCTGATATATTTGAAATAAATCTTCTGATGAAATTGATCTTACTAAGCAGAGATTGTAATTTTGTTTTATTAGTTGGAGGTATTGCCTCATCAATTGCTTTCATACTTTTCTGACCAATCTCAATTCCTCTCTCGTGGACCATAAAACCCAAAAATTGTCCAGCTGATACTCTAAAGGCACACTTATTAGGATTCATCTTTAAACCATGTTTCCTTGTGCACTCCAAAGTCTCTCACAGATCAGTTAGATGTTCTTTGTACCCTTTTGATTTTACCACCACATCATCAATATAGATTTCAACAATCTTGCTGATCAACTTATAGAAAATATAATTCATTTCCTCTGATGAGTTGTACCAGCATTCTTCAATCCAAAAGTTATCACAACCCATTCAAATAAGTTGATTGCTCTAGGGCACTTAAAGGCTATTTTTGCTATGTCTTCTTTAGCCACAAAAATTTGATTATAACCTGCATTACCATCCATAAAACTAATTACCTTTTGCCCAGCCGCTGCATCTACCAACATATCGTCTATTGGCATTGGATAACTATCCATCGGTGTAGCCTTGTTTAAATCTCTAAAATCAATACAAACTCTCAACTTCTCATTTTTCTTATACACAGGAACTACACTCGATATCTACTCTGCATATCGGTAAGGTCAGATAAATTTTGCTTCTAGTAGTCTTTCAGTCTCCTTCTTGATATCATCAAGAACATTTGGATTAAATCTCCTTGGAGCTTATTTAAATGTCCGATATCTTGGTTTGATTGGCAACCGATGTTCAACAATTGATCGATCTAAGCCAGGCATTTCATAATATTCCCAAGCAGAACAATCTTTAAATTCCTTTAACAAATCTATGAATTCTTGTTTATACTCAGGATCCAATTTAGCACTTCCATACGTTGGCCTAGGCCTATCTCTAGGACCAATATCTATTTCTTCTAACTCATCGACCGATGTAAAGCCATGTCCTAGTTTACCATCTGTACCATGTATTGGATTATCCATTAAAACAAACTTTCAGAGCCGACTGCTTGGATCGGTTATTGGCCTTCATCATTGATCCTAATGAAGCCCCCTTCCCATTACTTGCTAGAAAAACACTCAAAATCTTCTAGTTCCCAATATATTGGATCAGTTATTGCTATACTCATAGAATCATCGGAATGAACTAGCTCAACATTGTCTCCAAGCCACTGAATCAATCAGTGATGCATAGTCGATGGTACACAACAATTGGCATGAATCCAATCACGATCAAGGAGTAAACTATATGAACCCTTTCCATCAATGTCAAAAATGTAGTGAGCAAAGTCTTGCTTCCAATTGTCAATTCAACATTTATTGCCCCCTAGTCTTGGATGCATTACCCCTAAAATCCTTAAGCATCATGTCAGTCTCAATCAGATCTTCTGGTCATTTACCAAGCTTGCAAAAAGTAGTATAAGGCATCAGATTAACAGAAGCACCTCTATCAACCAACATTTTACTCATCGGCTTCCCATCGACAAAACCTTTCACATATAAAGCCTTTAAATGCTGATGCTTAATTGATTTGTCAAATATATCTTGTTGTACCAATGTCAACTGGGCTGCCATCTCTTCATACTCTGATTCATCAAAATCCAAATAAACTTCTTGATCTGCTAGAGCTTTAAATTTAGATGATAAAAGAAAATCCATTTTAATATTAGTCGATGGTTGACCCTTATCGGCTGTTTGTTTAGCACGCCATACTTGCAGTTTACTAGATTTCTGAGCCTATTCTAATTCTCTACTCCTTAGGCGTTGTACTCTTCTCTTCTAACTTCTTGTTAAACCTCCTGGACACCACTATCCTTCTTGCCAAACATACTATTCATCATCTTCTTCTTCATAATCAGCCCAATTCTAATCAACAACTCGCTTTTCAAGCCGATCATGAATGCTTCTATTTTTCAAGCACCGATCCACATCATTACGTTGATATTCAATTTGATCATGGATAGACCGACGATTGACTTTAGATTGCATAAACTCCCAATATTATTTGCTATATTCTGGGCAATTATTTCTAGTAGGCAATCTCAAACCTTCGTTCCAACAATGTCTGAAGAAAGGGCAATTCCAATGTGACTCAGCTTGTTCTCTTTCATATCTTTCTTCTTCTTGTTGACGTTGATATTCCTTCTCTTCTAACCAGCGCTGATAATCTTTCTCCTTCTACCATTGCCATTTATTCAACAGAATTTGAGATGTAACACGTGGTCTCATCGCATCATCTCTTGACATTTCTCCCTGCTCATAGTAGCTCTTTTGTTGATCACGACTTCTTTTGATGTCTCTATATTCATCAGCCGATATTTGCATCTCCGGATCAACTGTTCCAGTTTCTCTTGCCCTAGCTGATGTTAAAACTTTAGCTTTTCCTTTGAACAACTTAGCATCAACCATATTTTGATCCTTTGAAAAAGGATTATCATCAACTTCCATTTTCCGAGCTGTATCAAATTTAAGCTTCCCTTGTTGAATAGCCCTCTGAATATGTTGCCAAAAAATCCTACAATCAATAGTAGTATGAGAAGTAGTGTTATGGTACTTGTAGAACTTCTTATTCTTCAACTGATTGGGAGGTAATATAACATGATTGGTAGACAGTTTAATCTATCCCTTCTCAAGCAAGAAATCAAAAAGTTTGTCTGCTTTTATAACATCAAAATCATAACTCTCTTCAACTTCTTTTCTCTGAGGATTTGGAACCATTACTATCTTTTTACCCCAATTCCATTCAGCTATGGCAATTTCCTCTTCTTCATCATCATCATCGACTAAATATGGATTATAATCTTCAGCGATTACAGCATTCTTCTAGAATCGGGTATCTCTATGCATATTCTGGAATTGGCTATTAAGTGCTGCCACCCATTGAGCCAATTGACCTAAATTATCAAATTCTTGCCCAAGCAACTTTTCTCTCCATGTTGGCAACATTTCTTGAATGGCCAACATAGCTAGCTGATCATCAGTCAAATTCAACGAAAAGCATAAGTTTCTTATTTCTCGGAACTTCTGAAGGAACTTAGCACCCGATTCATTAGCCCTTTGCTTTATAGTTGTCAAATCGGTGATCTTTCTTTCCCCTGTCCTAGTGTAGAAATATGTATGAAATTTCTTTTCAAGTTCACTTCAATTGGCAATAGAATTAATCGCTAGTGATGAAAACCAAGTGAAAGCTGGTCCTGACAGAGACAAAGAAAAGAAACAAAATTGATGCGCTTCCTCAATAGAGGCTTCTCCCAACTGAGTAAGATATCGACTGACATGTTTTATTGTACTTATGATATCTTGATCAGTGAACTTAGCAAATTCTGAAAGCCTATAATTCATAGGAAGGTCCAGTAAATCATACCACTCTGGATATGGACATTTGTATGAAAAGGTCTACCCTTTTGGTTTTAAACCAAACTAATTTTTCATCATTTCGGTTACTCTGAGCAACAATTCATCAGCATTTGAGTTTGAATTTCTTAGCAATTGCTGACCCATCTACAGATTAAAATTCTGAGTGCCTGGATATCCTAGATTTGGAATCATATTGAGGGTATTATAATCTAAACCATAATGATATCCTTGTGGAATATCTATCTGTTGAGCCCCTTACTGATTTACTGCTTGAAATCTCTGATTGAAAACATTAGGATCTATATCTCTACAAATCCTTTGAACTAATGGTGCTATATTTTGAGTCGACGGTGGTATTTGGCCTGATGTACCAAAATTAATCATCTGATTCTAAACTTGCCCTGTCGACTGTTGCACATGCTGCACTGATGATCCAGGATTATATTGCATTTGATTAATAGTAGCACCCTGAATTTTCTCAGATGAATTCTAAATTACCTGGGCATCATCACTCTTAGCTAGTGCTGCTTTTGGATGGCTAGTACTAGCTTGATTAGTCCCTTGAGTCGACGGATGTGGAATATTGTAATAAGTCAGTCCGACCTGATCAAGTGGAAATCCATGAAACACCTCCTTCATGGTATTGTAGAATGTATTCAAGAAAGTTGTATTATGATTCAACATTGCATCATGAACATATTTGTTGTGAGCATCTACAAAGAAATGCCTATCATCAGCTTCGTCTGTATCTGACTATCCATGCATCAAAACTCTCGACAGTGGATATTTCTGAATAACTTTATTGTCACGTGTTTTGTTGTATGACAACAAACACTTATTCTAAAACTCCTCTATAGCTTTACCAATGACATCTTTATCCTCATCAGGTAAGTCTTCATAAGGTACCATAAGAATGTCCTTGTTGTTGTGAACCACCATGACGATTGTGGTCCAACTAGGTGTGCCAAAAAGTGTGTTGACACAAAAATATGGCGATATGATCAACACACAGCAAGCCGGAACATCTGAGTGGAATGAGACCAGAGATCTACTTGGCTTCAACACAGAACCAGCCGATTCTGAAAACCCAACGACATGCCAGTTAATTTGACCTGCAATTGACAAGGAGAAAAAATCTTATCAGTAATTTAAGATGGAACATGTCGGTGTTGCACCAAATAGTTCCAAATGTATGGCTAAATAGCTGATTCAATGAGGCTATCAATTAAATAGTCGATATTCAGCACATCCATGAAATGAAGATCTTTAAATCAAGGATTATCGGCTAATATTAAATGATAATGATACAAATCAAAATAACCGATGCTCATGGAACATCAGAAAGCATCATCGTCTAAATGGAACATGATCAATATAAAGCATCGAGCCGATAAGTTTGAAGAAAAGAGTATAACATGCGAACAAATAGACTGTCTAACATAAATGAATCTACAAGCAGTTTGAATCTAATCTATTATCATCATCAGTGAGGTTCGATAAGTTGATAGATTCATGAAGACATGTTATATGCGTGAGGGTATAGGCAAATCGGCTAAAATAGCCGATGTAGTCATAGGAAACAAATAGAGTACATATCTTGATCATGAACAAGACCACTAATCGATAATTTCTAATCTAAAGTCTTACCAGTGAGGTTCGATTGGATCGATGCAGCTATGGTAGTGTCATTAGATTAGATCTCATTAACTGGTGAGTTTATTCAAGATTAAAACATGTCTTTGGATGCATACTATGTTTGACTGGTATAGAGATAAAATAGCCGATCTAGCGAGATTAGGCCATCAATTATAAGATTTGAAGCGTGATCAGATCAGAAGATGATCAATTAAGATGATATGATGCCGATCTATCTCTATCTCAATCGTGTGATTTTGTTATAATTAATAAAACATTAATTATAGCAAGATCGATAACTGGTGAATCAACCAAAAACAACAAGGAAAATCCTACTAATCTTAGCATATTCGATAACTGGTGATAGTGTATTAAATAACAGATTATTTAACACAAAATTGATAACTTTGATCTATATTATGATTCGTAAGAGGTCAATCAGCTGATGTAGCCTTACAAACTAAGATACAGATGGATAACTAACTTATATTATGGCTAATAAAAGATCAATGAGCTGATGCAGCTTTACAAGCACAATACAAGTCGTGACGGTACTCACAAATAACCTGGAGGTCGATCAGTTAATGTAGCCCTATTTGCTGAAGAACTCATTTCTACAGTACTCCTACTCCTAATGCGATGACGAAAGCCAGAAAGATTGTATTGATTGAGTGTTCGTCCTTTTTTACAATAACCAGAGTCTCATGTTTATACCCGGAACCTAAACATGAATCCTACTCAAATACGACTCATTACAATTTCTTGGAATAAAAGAAAACTTCCTAACTTAATAATAACTTGGACCCCAATTTTTCTTATTTGTAGAGTTCGACACATCTTCTTGGCGCCACTCAAGTATAGCCCATTGACGCCGTCTGCTGACGTTATCCATAAAATAGTCAATTCTGACATCACATCAAAATCAGTTGATACCGATTCACATCTAATCGATTCCCTGATGACACAATCCTAGAAGCTTCGTGTTCCCACGTTCTTTTTCCCAAATTTTGGTGTAAACAACTTCTATGAGGGGCTCACGCCCATGTCGAAGGGGCACGTAGATGCCGCTGTTGGAGGCACATTTCTTTTCCTCACCATCGATGGAGCCATAGCTCTCATTGGAAAGATGGTGGCAAATCAGAACTAGGGGAAGAAAGAAAACAACAAAAAGACATGCATACCGTGAAGGAGGCAGATATGCTTGCTGCAAAAATAGATTTGTTGCTAAAAAGACTTGACAAGCGTGCCGCCGACAAGGAGGCAATGAAGGCACTGTCAAGGCCATGGACTCGCAAATGACTTGCGAAGTCTGTGGACAAGTTGGACACTCGAGGAATGATTGCCCCGAGACCCGTTAGGAAGCTACATATCTCAACAACGGGTTCTGCCAACAAAACAACAACAGGCGAAACAATCAATCCCGCCCGCAAGGAGGTAATTCGAACTTCAATTCCAATTTCAATTCGAAACAACCTACCTTGAATGACCTAGTTTTAGGTTAAGCTAAAATAAATGAAAATATCACTAAAAAGCTTATGTATAATGATAAAATGATTGAAAATATAAATTCTAGACTTGAAAATTTATCCTCCTCTGTTAAAAACCAACTAAGTTTTAATAAAATGATTGAAACTCAAATTGCTCAAATAGCAACAGCCATTCCTGTGAACCATTCAGGGAAAATCCTAGGGCAACCCGAGAATTCTCCCGAGTTTGTTCATGCAGCTGCAGAGCAATAGAGGAGAAGTCTTGCCGATAGACTATAAATGTTGAGCCCTTGCCGAAGGTAAATCGGTAGTTATCTTTTAAAAATTCAAAAATTCAAAATTTAAAATTTTCAAAATTCAAAATTTAAAATTTTACTTCAAAGTAAACTTTTTAGAAAAATAAAATAAAAATCATTTTCTGATAGTATAATTTTTTCTGTTATCATTTCTCATTTTTTAAAAATATTTATGAAAACTCAAAATATAATAAAATATTTATTGGAAAATCAATTTCTAGAGCAAAATTTCAAAACCAAGGGCAACGGCTACATCTTCAAGGTGGCCGTTGGGAGCAACCTGCCAAAGGGGGGACCGAGAGGGCCCACCTCTGGTGTGGCCGCACTAGGCCACATGCTACCTGACACTACTGCGGCTGTTGTTGCTCCAACGGCTAGGAGTCGTTGCTCCCACCCCCTCTCGGCTGGTGCTCCCTTCTATAAATACTCAGAGCTCGGGTTGAGGCCCTCCTCACCCTCACACTCTCCATTTTTCACTCCCTCTCACTCTCTTTGCTTCACTACTTGAAATTTTTTTCCACAAAGCTTGAGAGTAAGAAAACTCTGCAGAAAATTCCTAGCCTCAAGACCACCAAGCCAAGCTCATGGTTTGTTCAATTTATTTTCGCTAACATAACCCCATTTTTGAGCTTGTTGTGTTGTTTTTGCCATGGACAAGTTCAGTAGGAAGCTCACCGGCGCTTTCAAGAAGGCTATGGGAGCAAGCTCAAGTTGCTCCCATGGAAACTCAAGCACACACTACACCAAGCCTGAGGAGAGCCCTATGCATGAAGATGAAGAAACGGTGCCAATGGAAGAAGAAGAGCAACAGCAAGAGTAACCGATGGATGAAGGCGACGATGATCCCCACCTTGATTTGGAGGGCAAATGGGAGACGCAAGCATACAACCTCATCGAGAACCGCGAGTTCATCCACATGCCTGCATATGACCCTGACCTTCTCTAAAAGATAGGTATGGAGATTGAATTCACCACCATCTGGAAAGCCGTTGGATGGGAGAACGTTGCTCCCATTGACGAGCAAGGTTCTCGCCTCCTAAAAATTCAGTTTTTATGCTCTTTGCAAGAAGTTGAGGGTGGGATTACTTTCTGTCTTTTTGAGCTAGAATATTATCTTACATGAAGGAATCTTAGTTCTCACTTAGACTTTAGTACAAAATGCTCAATTGACTTAGATCATGCTCTTAAAGGATTTAATCGCCATGAATTTTGGAGAGTAATTTTAGGTCAAAACATAGTTGGCAAGTTTCAACCTCGAAATATGAATGTACTTTGAGGTTCATACATCGTTGGATTGCCATGACTTTGTTCGCTAGACAGGACATTCGATTTGTTTACCATGCGGCAATGCAAATTCTCTATGCCATGCTTAAAAAGATTAAAATTGCTCCCGTTAAAGAAATTTTTAAACATTGGTTAGAAACATTCAAGGCTTCTACATCTATCTCTTGCACGTCCCTTGTGACTCATATTGCCACTAGTATTGGTGCATTTGGATGGACAAGATGTGACATACATCTCTACTCCACGCATCAATATTAATGAGCACTCCTTAATGCAAGGGCATCATTTGAAATATGATGATGTAGAGAACCTTGTCTTTTTCTTTCCAGGGTATACAAATGAGATTCCACTTCCTAACCTGAAACTCTCTTTGTATAAGTCCCCGTCACTAACATTCGCTCTTGTCGAAGAGGAAACGCGCAGGAGTTCTATTTCTCGTAGGACAATAGGGAGCACGGCTAAGGACAAAGCAGATAGCTCTCATGAGCCACCACCAACACTGACACCACTTGTGCCTCAGGCATAGCATGCGGAGTGGTTCCTGGCCATGCAGACGCCTGGGTTCACACCCGGATACGAGCCTGGCTAGGGTCACACCCTGCAACCACACGAGGCAGGTGGATCGGGATGGCATGAGGCTAATGATGCAGCATGGAGACATGCTCACTCCTCCAACTCTGAGGGACACCACCACTAGTCCAGCCATGACTGTATACTTCGGATCATCGAGAGCTAGACGGCATCAACACCCACCTCGGTGGACTAAAAATCCGCACAGGTGAAATATAAAATACACTTAACACTCATGTGCAGGATATGACCTAGTGGCAGCTTCAGCAACAATAGATGGCGCAAATGAACGCGCTGCTGAAGCAACAGCACGACGCGCTGGTGGCCTACTAGCGGTCCATGGGATACAATCCCGGACCATAGGCCATGAGCTAGCTTAGGAGAGGACCTCCACAGAGGTAACTTGTATCTTTTATTTTTTACATTTTTAAATTTTCGCATTTATTTTCTACATTTATTTAATTGTGAAACATTTAAAAAATTAAAAAATAACAAAAAATGAAATATGATAAAAACAATAAAAATATGAATTCCACTCTCATATGTGTTTTAAGAATGTTTAGTTTCTCCTAAGTTGAAATGATGAATAGTTGCTCTGTCTGTAATTCATCTGTGCCTACGCTGTAACTTATTATTCCCAAAATTTAAGTTTGTTGGCTAAAAATGTCTCATCTTAAAAACTTGAGAACTTGTGGGCTGCAAAAGCATGTTGCTTTCTAAGTTATTGCGAGTTATGATATGGTACAAATATAATTTGCTATGATTTTGTTCTGAGATAAACTAGACATCCGGATATTTTCAATTTTAAAAAATGTTAAAATTCAAAGTTGCTCAATGATTATGAATACCTACAAAGCCCATATGACATAATATTCATGCAAAACCTCGGTCATATGCTACTTATTTGAGCATTGAGCTTTGTCAAATTGTTTGTGACCCTTGTTGAGATTCTCGTCATGCACCTATGATCAAGATACACGTACACCCACAAATAAAATGCTAACTCTTACACTAAGAGTTACACAAAACATGCTCATTCCTTCCACCAAATAATTACTCCATTCGTTTATCATGAGTCTCTCTTTCTAAAGCTTCATAAGCCAAAAAGAATAGTATGGCAATCCTAAAAAAAAGGAAAAAGAAAATATCCATGCCAAAACGCATGAGAGGAAAAAAATGCATTGCAAAGAGCATGAAGAAAATAAAAGAAAAGAAAGAAAGAAATAAAGATAGCTCTTACTTTTGAATAAAAGGCATTACTCAAAAAGGGAGAGATTCATCATTCAAAGGAATACAAAAAAGTATTTTAAAATTAGGAAGTTATAAAAATTCCACACACTTGCACGTCTTGATCAAAGTGTATGACTTGCATCTCCTTGAGGTCCGGTTTTTGACTTAGCAAAATATGCGATGCAAGTATGCCTCAAATTTCATACCTACCCATAACTCCACCAAAAAGCCTTTAGTGGTAGGATGAAAAGAAGACAACATCAAATGCCTTGGTGAGGTTTCATACACACTGAGCGATTGAGAGAATCATTTGAGGAACTTACACTTATTTTGCAAAATTCATAAAACCTCCGGATAGATAGTTGATCATGGAATGAATGACTGGTGATTCTGTTATAACTGTTCTATCTTGCAACCGCCCAAGAACTTGGAAAAGCTATACGCCCCACAGGGATCAAGATAAAGGGTGGATAAAAATGCCAACTTATTTGAATTGCGAAAGAATACTTTGTTATAGGCATATCACTTATGAAATATATTCGGCATAGTAGCATCTCCTGATCAACAAGGAAGTACTTAGCTATTTGCTCGCGACGAGCAAAGGTTCAGCTTGGAGATCCAAAATGGGGGAAATAAACAAACTTTCGACATATATGCTTTTATTATTGACATATTTCCACTTGTATTGGAGATTCACTGTTTTGCAGACTCATACTTGAATACAAGGGAATTATTGTCAAAATACGCCATCATACAAAGCGTAATGCAGATCCTATACAAAAGAACCAAGCAAAGTCCGAAACAACCGACAAATCTTGGCCGAGCACCGACGTAGATGAAGCCCAGGCCCATCCAGGAACCAACCACACGAAGGCAGTCACGAGGCGGCCCCACCGAAGGTTGCATGGTGGCATGCTAAGGCGGTATAGGATAGTTTCCTATTTTTCCACGCCCAAACCGACCTCAAGCATGTATAAAAGCAAGGGTGGAGCTCACCTCTCAACACACCTCATTGGGCTCTACACCTCCACCTCCACTTGTACTTTTTTTACTTTTAGTAGTATTTGGAGCTGGCAAGAGCTATCAAGGAGGGCTTGGCTCCTTGGGAGAAAAAAGAGAAATCTTGGTATGAATACAATAAGAATTTCTTCCAAAGTATTGCCCTCATATTATCAATATAGTTGTGCTATAAAATTAGGGTATAGTTTTCATGTTATAATCATGACATATGAACTAGCATATAGTTTCTATGCTATGAGCTTAACATGTAGAACTTTATGCTTAACCATTCAAATAACTTATATGATTAGAAGTAGAGCTAAGTTGAGGTGGCGGTTCATCGTTCCTTCAGGTTTGCCCATGTCCTATGCTTGTCGATCCATAGGGTTAGAGTCCCATGAGATATGGGTAGTTTCTTTGTACATGGGCGTGGTGCCCGGGTGCATGGGAACCTTTGGATATGACAGTACCCCCGGTTGAGGGGTAGGCAGTAGGTGGTGACTGCCATGTCTGTCCCTTGTAATCTCCCACATTCGGGTATTGTATAGGAGTCTTAAAGTCTCTCACGCTTGCTGGCAGACCAGTGCTCGGAGATCTCCCTATCCATCTCACACTTAGGTCTAGCTCTAACCATGTAATTTATATGATCATTAACTATTCTTTGTATGGCTATATTAGAACATGCCTGCTCCACTTAGGAACATTCTTTTATTCTTTGTTTTCCTTTTATCTTTGAGGTTGCCCCAGATGTGTGTCCACTATCCTTGAAACACCAATTTTACCCCTATTATAAGCATTGGTTTACTATGCAAGCATGTAATCTTGTTCATATCCATGCTAGACTCTTACACCTTGCCCTCCTTTGGGAAAATATAAATAATGATACCCTGAATACTTCCGGGTGAAATGCTACAATGATAGATCTATACACTTGCGGATATTATTTTTGTAATCTTTAAGAACTAATGTGTTGGTGTTTCTTGGTGGCGTTGCTAAGATTTATCCAAATCTTAGTGATGGTACTAAGAAATACCAGTAGGCATTTCTAGTGCCATTGCCAGGAATGGATTCCATCTCCATACTTGGTTCTTGCGCTAAGAAACGCCAACAAGCATTTCTGGAGCCATTGCTAGGGATGGACTTAAAACTCCATATTCGGTGATGTCGCTTAGAAATGCCAACACCATTCTCATAGTTCCTAGGGTTCATTATAATTTACCAAATTAGTAAAGTGTGTCTTACCAGATTATCACAGTTGTAGAAGTCTAATCATAGTATCTCATCCCAGCATCTGTCCATTCCAAGGATGTGGCCATTCGAATAGATTCAATAAACTCTGTAGAGGTGTACAAATTTCCCCACATGATAGACACAGCTCTTAACCATGCATGGTGGTCGGAACATGCCTAACGAGACCTCATACCCGAAGGGACGCATCCTTAGATTTCCATATAACTCTACCGCGGCTTCTCAGGGGTTGGAAAACACACTAATCTTGGGAGCATACCAAATTGTTCCATCTCATAATCTTGGATGATACCACATCATCCCATCATATAATCTCGGATGATACCAAATCATCCCAACATAATAGTTAATATGGGCTCGAACGCGGCCAAGGCAAGGGCCTTAACGTGGAGGATCACATAGCAACCACGCCAACCGGCCCACGGAAGATCACATAGCACTGGAGCGAGCTACAGCGGCGCGCGACCATCCATGATGGTGATGCGATTGCTCTGGCAAACCAGGGCACCTAAGGACCTAACCGGCTAGCGAGTGAGCATCAATAGACTACCATGGACCTAGCCGAGGTGACGGTTGGAGAAGAGGGTGACAGAGAAGGGCTGGCCACATGCGGCCGAGCCGTGCGGCGACGCCCTACAGCGGCACGGTTGCGTCAGCGACAACGGGGTGGCGGTAGCGGTTCGGCTAAGGCGCACAGGGTGAAGATGGAGTCAAGGTGATGCTAGTGGTGCAGGTGAATTGGTTCGGGATGGGCGATGGGAGGGCTGCCCTCAACCATTGCCAAGCGTGGCCTTAATGGCACGGTGGCGGGAAAAACTCCAAATTGGAGCTTGGCATTGCACGGTTCAAGGCTGGGTGGGGTCGGGCAGCGAGAGGACATGATGTTGAAGCCATGGATGCACTGAATTGAATGAAGGTGATCGTTCGCAGGGTAATTTGATGGCGCGGCTCGATAGCGGCAGCAGAGGGAGAAAGAGAGAAAGAGAGAGACGGGGCGCGACAGGTGGGCTCGGCTCGGTGTGATCGTGGAGGCCCACATGTAGGCGATGAGGTCAAGTGCGTGTGTCCATGACCGGCATGGCCCGTGCGACCGTAGTGCCTTAAATGGCAAGGCAACGATGAGCTCTACCACATGCACGCGGCTGCGGCGAGCACTGAACCAGGCTAGCAGTGGGGTAGCGGTGCAGAGGAAAGCATGGACATGACAGTGAGGCGACGACACCTGCAGTGGTTGTGCCGCGGCACAGGGCAGGTCGGCGGTGCGGCGGGACAGCCCGTGTGCCCATGGTGGCAGAGCAAGCGGTAGTAGCATAGCACGGCATTGCGGTGGCGTCAGTAGCGACAACGCGAGGCATGGTAGCAGTGCACGGATTGATGGGGCTGGCAGTGGCTTTGTCATGGTGCGGGGAGGGGCAGGCGGTAGCAGCAGCTCCGTGCGGCAGGCCAGCGGTAGCCAGGCCATATCCAGGCCAGAGGCAGCCATGGCTGGCCATGCACGGCAGCGCATGCATGCGCGACCATCGTGGCGACGCCGAGCGCCTGAGTTGGGTGACTGCGCCCACCTAGTGAGTTAGACCGAGAACGTGCCATGCACACATTTTAAAGCACCTATAACAACTAAACGGTTGCTTCTAGACCTAAACCATCTTCACCATGCTCAAGATGGCATATGAGGCTACCAACCCGAGCTAAAACATGACTCCACCTTCTAACTCGATTACATAAAATAAATCACCAAACATTGCACTGTCTTGTTGCTTATATATACTTAAATTCTTCTAAGTCCTTGAGCTGAATTTGATTTCAAGTTCCATTTTTAGGCTATTAGAAATGTTGGCTAGTAATGTTATTTTTCTACAACAAGTATTTCATTATCATCTACAAAGTTCATATTCCAAACTTCATTTAAGTGCCACATATATGTTCTATAATATTTTTGTTCAATAAAAAATAGTTTTAAACCCTACTTGATACATATCAGTTATGGAATAGCTTATCATTTAACATTTTTATTGATCATCTACAGTTACAAAAATGTTGTTTACACCTTCCATCACATGCATTATCACATAAATATGATGCTCATGACATGGTTTAGTAATTTGTTTAGAGCGTAACACCGAGGGTGTTACAGAGGGGTTCCTTCTCTTATAAGGTGTCGGGAGTGAGGCTTCTTTGAGGTGCTTTGACCGGTCTTGACTAGGTCTTGAGGTGTGCGGGGGAAGGAAGGGAAGTGAGGATGGGTTTCACTATATAGTGTGACACTGTGGCGGGGTGTAGTCTTGATGACCGTACGTGCGGCGGTGTAGTCTTGACGACCGTGCAGGTGGTGGTCTTTGTCGGGTTGCGGTGTAAATCACGGAATAAATGGGGTGACTTGAGGGGCATCTTGGCTTATTATCTCTTGATAGTAGTATTTTCTCTTTCTTCTTTTCCTTTTTGATGGTTTGAGCCTGAAAATTTCGAAAATATATTTGGAACCAATAGAATTTCCATGATTTTTATTCCATTCTTTTGGTTTCGACGATTATCTTAGGGCTTCAACTTCTTGCTTTCGGTTGGCACTTGAATAGGGGCTTATGCGGGTGATTAACGTTGATGGCGGGGTGTCTTGACATGATTATAGGGGTAGCTTGGGGGTCAAAGGGGACAGCGGCATCGGGCGGTGGAGGTGACAGCACGAGTGGCGGTGATGGTGCGCGATGTCTGCGGCTTTTGCAGGCGGTCTTTGTGGGTTGCACTAGTGTAGATGGGTGTCGTTGATTTCCTTCTTGTCTTCATTCTCAGATGATCTTCCAAAAATCCCAAGTGGTCTTCCATTGTATTATTTCCTAATAGTCTACTCCTAAGTAGAAAGGGGATGAGAGGGAAAAGCACAAGATGCGAAAAAAGAGATCTAATTCTAGAGAGAAAGCACAAGGGGAGAAGAGAGAGACATATAGGGGTAGTTGTAACTAAATCTACACACCAAACCAAACAAAGAACTAACCCATAGCGATAGATCCTTTTTCTATTTTGCAAGGGCCATACTAACAAGCACAATGCAGTTCGGTATCTACTTTCGCGTATAATCTACCATAGAGGGGTACCCTACTTCCTAAGTAAGACCTAATCTACCCTGTTGTTACTAATCATCATTTTGAAGGGGATGAGAAGAGAGAGAAAATATGTTTTTGAAATAGAAGGTCAAGGTAAGGTGAGAGTCAAGGGTTATAAGCAAGGATTTTTGAAAATAGTTTTCAGAAAATCATTCCAATCTAACGGCCATGCTAAGGTTTCATCCTACAGTCCAAGTACAGCTCTGATACCATCCTGTCAGGCCTGTAATTTAGTGTCCTATGTGCATCATGTATCAGTACCTGGATCAGTAGCTGATACGCATAATTCGAACAAGATTGATATAAAAAACCATACTTTTATTGCTAATGGGGAAAACATATTACATGGTTTTGGTTGCATAGCTTGGGCCTAAAAGCATCTAGGCTCCTAGTTCGGTTTCGGTGATTAATGACAATACGTGATT
Source organism: Miscanthus lutarioriparius (assembly GCA_904845875.1). Classification (NCBI taxonomy): domain Eukaryota; kingdom Viridiplantae; phylum Streptophyta; class Magnoliopsida; order Poales; family Poaceae; genus Miscanthus; species Miscanthus lutarioriparius. The sequence continues at coordinate 78,623,023 of CAJGYO010000005.1, forward strand.
ACTATGACTAACATGTGTTTTGCAGAGGCAATTAAGTTAGGTCATGGTAATGACAATTGATTGGGCACATGCCCCTACGATGGAAATCCTTTCGGTTTTCAAAGGATGGATGACAAGGTTAAGGATGGACTAGTTCTAAGTGTCGTTTGGTGTTGAAGAGACACTTAGAGTAGTTTAGGACTTTGTTTTTCCTTTGGCCGTACTATTAAGAGGGTATGAACTAGTAGTTTGACCTAGGTGAGTCTAGTGCGTTAGGTGTGGTCCACACTTGTCAAATCTGGCACTAGGTAGCTCCTAACTAGCCCTAAGATCAATTGGAGCAAACTTTATTCACATATGATTTCTAGTTGGAAGTGAATGGAGGGTCAAATGTTGACCGGACGCTGGTCTCGGTGTGACCGGGCGCTGGCAGTAGAGTCCGGTCAGTTCATTTGATCAAGGTGAAGTCATTTGGATGCGACCGGACGCTGAGTGAAAACTGACCGGACGCGTCCGGTCACCCCATAGAGTGCTGACTCAAGCACATAACGGTTTGTTTTGAATGAGGGGGTGTAAATATTTCCTCTATTCATTCAAGGGAGTACTCTTTCCCATTTCAATAGCTGAGAAACACCCTTGAGAATGCTTAGGAGAGCAAGAGCCTAGTGAGGTGATTGAGATTTGAGAATCCAAGATTAAGGCCTCATTAGTGCAAGGAGAGTAGCAAGTGTGCATCCACCCTTCTCATTAGGCTTGTTGTGATCAAGTGAGAGTTCTTGCTTGTTACTCTTGGTGATCGCCATCACCTAGATGGCTTGGTGGTGATTGGGAGTTTGGTGATCATCTAGCAGAGCTTATGGATGACCCAACTCAAGTTGTGAGTGGTTGTGGGTGATTCACCGTGATGGAGTGTCAAAGAATTAACCCACAGAGAGCACTTGATCCTTGCGTGGATCAAGGGGGAGCTACACCCTTGCGCGGGTGCTCTAACAAGGACTAGTGGGGAGTGGCGACTCTCCGATACCTCAGCAAAACATCGCCGCATTCCTTCTCCTCTCTTTACTTTAAGCATTTACATTTGAGCAATTCAATTCTTGTCTTTACATTCTTAGAATTGCCATGCTAGAGTAGGATTGGAACTTAGGGTGCTACGGTAGATCAATAGAATCACTTTCTAGGCATAAGGGGTGAAGTGGGCTAAGTGTAGGGTTTATTTATTGCAAATAATTTTAGAATTGACCCAATTCACCCCCCCTCTTGGGCATCTTGATCATTTTAATTGGTATCAGAGCCTCATGCTCACGTATTTAGGCTTAACCGCCTAGAGAAAGACGTCCCACGAGGATGGACCTCCTCCTATCTTTGAGGAAGATGATTTTCCTTATTGGAAAATCCACAGGGAGAAGTATTTAGAAGCTCTAGATGTTGGAATTCTTAGAGGCGCCTCTCAAGGTTTCCCAAAACCTATGGATCCCACGCACCTTCAAGGCGATGAAGTGAATTACGAAAAATGGAATGCAAAGGCTAGAAACGCCATCTTTAGAGGCCTTTGCAAAGATGTGTTTAACCGTGTGAGGAACCACAAGGACGCCCATGCACTATGGTCAGACATTTGTGCGCTCCATGAGGGAACAAAGAGTGAGCATGAGGAACGCTATCATCTCGTTATAAAAAAGCTTAAGTCTTTTGAGATTCTTTGTAAAGAGAGTGCTAATGAGATGTACTCACGCTTAAATGTTCTTGTAGAGGAAGTCAATGGGCTTGGACTCACTAAAATGCAACCATCCGATGTTGTAAGAAAAATCTTGAGTGTCCTCCCCATTGACAAATATGGGCATATTATGACCATGCTTCATCAAGGTGATCTTTCCACCGCTACACCAACTCAAATCTTGGGAAAGATCAACGCTCATGAGATGTACATGCACATCACACCATAAGATAGCTCATCCTCTACCAAGAAGAAAGACAAAGACTTGACATTCAAGGCTAGCTAAGAGAAGGGCAAAGCAAGAATTGAGTATGAGAGCTCAAGTGATGATGAAATTGATGATGCAAGTCTTGCTCTCATGGTGAGAAGAACCGCCAAGATGCTAAAGAAGTTCAACAAGAATGGCGTCAAGTTTGATGGAAAGAAAAAGAAGTTCTTCACTAACACTAGAAGGAAGCCAATCTCCGAGATGGATTGCTATAATTGTGGAGAACTTGGTCATCTAGCACATCAATGCCCCAAGCCTAAGAAAGACAAATACAAGAAGAAGAACAAGGGCAAGAAAGATGACTCAAGTGATGAAGATGAAGATGAGAAGAAGAAAAACAAGCCATACAAGAAGAAGGATGGCAAGGACTTCCACAAGAAGAAGAAAAATGGCATGGCATACATCGTCGGTGATTAGCTCATGGACATTGATTCATCAAGTTGCTCATCCAATGATGATAGTGACAACGAGAAGGTGGCCGCTATTGTGATTGACTCTTCATCATCTTCACCGACACCACCACTTTCATCCTCTACACACCTATGCCTTATGGCCAAGGGTGAACAAAAGGTATCAAATGATGATGATAGTAGTGGTGATGATCATGCTAGCAGTAATGATAGTGATAGTGATGATGATGAATTTGAATCACCTTCATATGATGATCTTGTTAAATTGCTAAATCAATACACTAAGATCATTAGAAAGTCAAGAGCTAAGAATGAAAAGCTAGAACTTAAGAATGACTCTCTTTTAGCTAAATGTGACATAGGGGAAAAGGCTAGTGTTGAGCTTAGAGAAGCAAATGATGCTATGTCATCCAAACTCAAGGAGCTCAAATCTTCTAAGAAAGAGCTTAATACATGATAAACTTGAGGGTATACATAATGAGCTCATCACTAGCTATAACATGCTAAAAGAAGAGTATACCAACCTCAAGGTTAATCATGATAATCTTGTTATCTCTCATGAGTTTTTATCCAATGAGCCACATGATGCTACTGACGATGTTGTTAAGATTGATATAGCTACATCATGTGATGATTTGATTATTGAGAGCATTGAGAAGGGTTCTAGTAGCAAAGGCAAGCAAGTGGTTGAGTCCAAAAACTATGATGAATATGTCAAGATCAAGAATGAGAATGAGAAGCTTAAGAAAGATCTTGAAAAAGCTATCAACCACCAACACCATTGTGTTAGAGAACCTTGACCATGATAGTGATCTAGCTCTTGAGAATGAGAATCTCAAAGAAGAGAACAAGAGACTCAAGAAAGAGAAAAATCATGATGAGCTCAAAGAAGAGAACAAGAAGCTCAAGCTAGAAAAAGAACACCTCAAGACCGGGTTGAGCAAATTCACAAGAGGTCAACATCTTCAAAGTGAGCTACTAATGAACACCGTCATGAAGATGGATAGAAGTGGAATTATGTATTTGGCAAATCAAGAGAAGAAGGCTCAAGCTCAACAACAACAACACAAGTCAAAGCCAAAGCCAAAGAGGTGTTTTGAGTGTGGACAAGAAGGTCACTTTGCCCATGAGTGTCAAACTCTACCACCACAACCCTTGCCCAAGCATGCTAGACCTTTTGTTTTTAATGCTCATTACATGTTTAGAAAGGACTCTAGTGGTAAAATGAAAGTCATGTTCTTAGGACCTCCCAACAAGAATAGGCCTAAGAAAATTTGGGTTGCAAAGTCACTAGTAGAGAAAGTCCAGGGCCCTCAACAAGTATGGGTCCCTAAACAAGCTTGATCTCTTGTGTGTAGGTGAACTACAAGACCGGTGGAAGTCATTGGGTAATTGATAGTGATTGCACACAACATATGACCGGTGATCCTCGTATGTTCACCTCACTAGATGAAGAAGTAGATGGCCAAGAAAGAATTACATTTGGAGATAATTCAAAGGGCAAAGTCAAAGGATTGGGCAATGTGGCAATATCAAATGATCATTCTATCTCAAATGAGCTATATGTTGCTTCTTTGAGTTTCAACTTGCTATCCGTTGGATAATTATGTGATCTTGGCTTCCAATACTTGTTTACCGAGAAGGAAGTGGTTGTATCTAAGAAAGATAATGATCAAGTTATATTCAAGGGTTTTAGATACAACAACCTATATCTAGTGGATTTCACCTTCGAAGATGCTAACTTGAAGACATGCCTATTCACCAAAACATCACTTGGGTGGCTATGGTATAGAAGACTTGCTCATGTTGGGATGAGCTCACTCAAGAAACTTATGAAAAATGAATTGGTGAGAGGGTTGAAGGATGTGAAATTTGAGAAGGACAAGCTTTGTAGTGCATGTCAAGCCAACAAACAAGTTGCAAACACTCATCCTATAAAAGCTTTCATGTCAACAACAAGAGTGCTAGAGCTCATTCACATGGACTTATTTGGACCAACAACATACAAGAGTTTGAGAGGAAATCTTTATTGTCTTGTGATTGTTGATGACTGCTCTAGATATACATGGGTGTTCTTCCTTCATGACAGGATCGAGGTTGCTTCATGTTTCAAGAAGTTTGCCAAGAGAGCACAAAATGAGTTTGAAGTGAAGCTCAAGAAGAATAGAAGTGATAATGGAAAAGAGTTTGACAACACAAACATTGAAGCCTATTGTGATGAAGTTGGAAACAAGCATGAGGTCTTCGCAACATACACGCCTCAACAAAATGGTGTAGTTGAGAGAAAGAACCAGACACTTATCACTTTTGCAAGAACAATGCTTGATGAGTACAACACACCCAAAGCTCTATGGGCGGAAGCTATCAACACCGCATGCTATGCTTCCAACCGCCTATTCCATCAAAAGTTTCTTGGCAAGACACCTTATGAGTTGCTCAATGGGAAGAAGCCAGATGTCTCCTTCTTTAGGGTGTTTGGTTGTAAATGCTACATCTACAAGAAGCGGCAACACCTAGGGAAGTTTCAAAGACGTTGTGATATTGGTTTTGTTATTGGTTACTCATCAAAGTCCAAAGCATATCGAGTATTTAATCATGCCACCGGATTGGTTGAAGAAACATATGATGTAGAATTTGATGAATCTAATGGCTCCCAAGGAGCACATGAGAATCTTGATAATTGTGGGGGTACGACCCTGGATACCCATGGCAGACCACATGGGCTGCGCCCCAGGGGCGGCCTAGCCCACAAGACGAAGCCTTGTGAGGCATGACGCTGCTTGGCGCCTCTCGCAAGACACTGGGAAGATATCCTAAAGATACTATGAGATATGTTAGGATACGTATGATTCCATGATTCCTGTAACCTGTTATTACTTTCTGGTTATCTCCTAGATCTAACCGACTTGTAACCCTACCCCCTGGACTATATAAGGCCGGCAGGGACCCCCTCCAAACACACGCAATATCATACGATAGCCAATACAATCCAATAGACCAAAGGAGTAGGGAATTACATCATACTGACGGCCTAAACCTGCCTAACTCATGTGTCTCTGTTGCCTTCTTGTTCTTAATTACACGCCTCTCTACCGATCAATCTACCTTCATGGGATACCCCTCGGAGGACTACCGATGATATTCTATCGATAGTTGGCGCGCCAGGTAGGGGATCATGCACGCTGATCCTTGGCGAACCAGATGGCGTAACTCAAGATCAACATCCTTCGCGGCAACTTGGCCGATCGAATTGACATCCTTCGACAACCATGATGCACGTCTTCGTACACGGATTGACACCGCCAAGCTCTGACTATGTCCGTCCTACTCCAACACGAGATCAACTTCGTTCTAGCCGTCAAGCGAGCCACTAAGCGAGCTGCCCGCGTCGCTGACCAGACGTTCTGTCTAAAGCTAAGTCACGCTTTAATATTCTTCTAAATATTCTCCAATCTTCGTATATCATCATAATGTTTCTCCGAGCTGTTTTCTCCATGTTTGCTTTCCAAACAATTTTCCGAAGCCCCAAATAGTCAAGTTGACGCTCGGATGTCCCTAGAGACGGTCCTATCTCTGCCTCCTCCCAACACGTGCACGAGTGTCTGCCCTCTGCGTTATGGGTGGTCGGCAGCGGCTCCTTAGCGACGCTTTGTTCTTCCTACACGCACATGAGCTCCGCACTCCACGTTATGGTTAATGGGATAGAGAGGGCTAGAGACTCAGCTACATAGTAACTGGTCGGGCAGTTTATATTAAATATAAATACATCTTCAGAATAACACTAAGTGTTCACACCAACTGATCGCCGAGCTACATACGCTATTTCATCACCATTGCTGATTTTTCTCCAGAGTTCATATATTTTTACATCATGTACTACCTGTTCTACATATTTGTATTGCAGGATCATCGTCTAGGTGCTCGGACCACCTAGTGCTCAGACTTCTCCACCGATCAACTGGTCGGACCGCTAGGTTCATGGACTTCGTCGCTGATTAGTTGATCAGACTGTTCGCTGGTCGCTCCTACTCAATGCTCACTTTGCCGCTGACAAGTTGACCGAACTGTTCATCGCTCATGCTTCATCGTCAGCTACCAGCTACGCCGGGGACTCCTTTGTGCTCAGACATCACCAGCTATGATGGAGACTCCTCGGTGCTCGTACATCGCCACCTACGCTGGGGACTCCTTGGTGCTCGGACATCGCCAGCTACGCCGAGGACTCCTCGGTGCTTGGACATCGCCAGCTATGCTAGGACTCCTCAATGCTCGAACATCACCAGCTAAGCTGAGGACTCCCTTGGTGGTCGGATCTTGCTATGTCTCATCGGTGTGCTATCAAGCTGCTCCATGCTGTTCGAATCAGAGTGCTGATCTTGGGCAGCATGTCTGGGGTCTTGATACGCGCATGTCAGATGACGTCGACAAGCTTTCAGACTTCTTTTCTTTGACCCTGCTACAAGATTCATTCTTCATCTTCTAGCAGGCTCGGGGACTAAGTGGTTACACTTAACCTGGCGGTGAATGTAGTGCTTATTTCTTGATTTACCCTCCTCATTAACAGAGTCTAAGTGGCTACACTTCTCCTAAGTGGAAGAATTTTCAAATTTTATCTTAAGCTCCTTATATCCTTATGGCAAGCCTTACTTGGGATACGCTGCTCAGAGACGGTTCACACTGCTCGGCGATGGTTCACACTGCTCGGCGACGGTTCACACCTGCTCGGATAAGCTCAAGACGGTGTTGCACAACGGATACAAGGCGCTCGGGGACTAGCTGTGGGGGGTACGACCTCGGATACCCATGGTAGACCACATGGGCTACGCCCCTAGGGGCGGCCCAGTCCATAAGACGAAGCCTTGCGGGGCACAACGCTGCTCGGTGCCTCCCGCAATACACTGGGAAGATATCCTAAAGATACTACGAGATATGTTAGGATACGTATGATCCCATGATTCCTGTAATCTATTATTACTTTCCGGTTATGTCCTAGATCTAATTGACTTGTAACCCTACCCCTCGGACTATATAAGACAGACAGGGACCCCCTCCAAACACATGCAATATCATACGATAGCCAATACAATCCAACAGACTACAGGAGTATGGTATTACATCATACTGACGGCCTGAACCTGTCTAACTCGTGTGTCTCTGTTGCCTTCTTGTTCTTGATTACACGCCTCTCTACCGATCAATCTAACTTCATGGGATACCCCTCGGAGGACTGCCGATGATATTCTATCGACAATGATGTAGGTGATGAACCATTGAGGGAGGCTATGAAGAACATTCTAGTTTGAGACATCAAGCCTAAAGATGATGAAGATGATGTACAAGTGATTGATGCACCTTCTTCATCAAATGTGACACAAGATGGTGATAAAGATGGGAGAATAGAAAATGAAGATACTCATGTTTCTCATGATCAAATGCTGGCATAAGCACAAGATGTTGATGCTCCACAAGCTCCCCCTCAAGTGGTTGATAGAAGAAATTCACCTCTACTACAAGCCCATCCACAAGATCTCATCATAGGGAGTCCATCAAAGGGTGTAATGACTCGATCTCAAAAACTTGCTTCTTTTATTGAACATCACTCATTTGTCTCTTGTGTTGAACCTAAGAATGTAGAAGAAGCTCTTCAAGATTCCGATTGGATAAATGACATGCATGAAGAGTTGAACAACTTCGCTCGCAATGAAGTTTGGACTCTTAGAAGAGCGACCATAAGGTGCAAGAGTCATTGGAACAAAGTGGGTGTTCCGCAACAAGCAAGATGATCAAGGCGTTGTTGTGAGGAACAAGGCAAGACTAGTTGCAAAGGGGTTCTCTCAAGTTGAAGGGTTGGATTTTGGAGTGACCTTTGCACCGGTTGCAAGACTTGAAGCCATTCATATCCTCCTTGCATATGCATCGCATCATGAAATGAAACTCTATCAAATGAATGTTAAAAGTGCATTTTTAAATGACTTTATTAATGAACTAGTCTATGTTGATCAACCTCCCGGGTTTGAAGACCCTAGATATCCTAATCATGTTTATAGGTTGTCCAAGGCGCTATATGGGCTTAAGCAAGCCCCAAGAGCTTGGTATGAGCGCCTTCAGGATTGCCTTATTGAGAAGGGCTTCACCATTGGGAAGGTCAACACCAAACTATTCACCAAGAAGCTTGATGGAGAGATCTTCATTTGTTAAGTATATGTTGATGATATCATCTTTAGATCATCAAATGAAGATTCTTGCAAAGAGTTTGGTGAATTTATGTCGAAGGAGTTCGAGATGTCTATGATTAGAGAGCTTACATTCTTTCTTGATTTTCAAGTCAAGCAAAAGAGAGAAGGGATTTTCATCTCTCAAGAAAAGTATACCAATGATCTTCTCAAAAGGTTCAATATGGATGAATGTAAGCCAATCAAGACACCAATGCCATCTAATGGACATCTCGACCTAGATGAGGGAGGTAAAATGGTTGATCAAACTCTCTACCGCTCTATGATTGGTAGCTTGTTATATTTAACCACATCTAGGCTCGACATCATGTTTAGTGTGTGTATTTGTGCTAGATTTCAAGCTAATCCTAAGGAAGCTCATTTGATTGTTGTTAAAAGAATCCTTAGGTACCTTAAGCACACACCAAGCATTGGCATTTGGTACCCAAAGGAGCTAGATTTGAATTAGTTGGCTATTCCGATTCAGATTATGCCTGTTGCAAAGTTGATAGGAAAAGCACATCCGGATGGTGCCATTTGCTTGGTAGATCACTTGTGTCTTGGTCCTCCAAGAAGCAAAATAGTGTGGCTTTGTTCACCGCCGAAGCGAAATACATTGCCGCGGGTGCTTGTTGTGCACAAATACTTTACATGAAGCAAACTTTGCTAGACTATGGTGTAGTTCTAGAAAAGGTACCTCTTTTGTGTGACAATGAGAGTGCAGTAAAGCTTGTTAATAATCTGGCTCAACACTCTCGCACTAAGCACATAGATATCAGCCATCACTTTCTTAGAGATCATGTTGCTAAGAATGATATTTCATTAGAAGGTGTAAGGACCGAGGATCAATTGGCGGATATCTTCACTAAACTGCTAGATGAGGCTACATTTTGTCGGTTGAGGAATGAGCTCAATGTGCTTGATTTTAGCAACTTCACTAGAAAATGAGCTTGTTTGTCCCTTGCATTGCATTGTAATATACAACATGTTTACTTCTTGGTAATGCATTTAGGGCTTGTCTAACATGGTTAAGATAAACGCCGAAAAGCGTGTAAAGAAGCTTAACCTTGGATCAAACTTGACAAGCAACTAGAATTACTTTCAAGTATTGCATTGCATATGCATGTATGTTGTTTTGTCGTTTCTCTTCAATCACCCTTTTATTGCCTTTTTCTTAAAAAGAATTATAGCCTAAGGCAAAATACTTTGAAAAATTGGAGGGTTTGAGAGAGGTCACTCACATCAGTCCCAATTGGTGTTTATTTGGGTCTTATTGAAGTTGGGACTTGATTGGGAATAGGCAGCATGAAGGAACATTGAAGATTTGCTAAAAAAGGGTGACCGGACGCTGGACCGGACACTGCTCCCTGTGTTCGGTCAATTCACAGGAGGTGAACCGTTGCTGTGAAGGAGTGACCGGACGCTGAAACAGTACCTCTCCTGCGTCTGGTCAGATGGCGTTCATGCGTCCGGTCATGCGAAGAAGATGAAGACAGGATCGACCGGACTCTGGCTATGTTCGGTCCGTAGTGGTCGGATGCGTTCAGTCGTGACCTGGGATGTTTTGGACCTCTCTATTGTCGACCGGACTCTGGGTGGCAGTGTCCGGTCGTTGCCACCAGAGCGTCCGGTCAGTTGAAGTGGTGCGGTTTTAGGACTCTATTCCTTTCCTTTTCTCATCCGTCATGGGGGACCCATCATATAATCCATACGGCGAGTCGCTCATGCTTGTGCCCTAACCCTCGTGCCGCCATACTCGCAATCTCACCACCATGTCTCCACCGTACGCGCTCGCCTCGCACCCGTGCCCTAGCCACGCAGCAGCGCCACCGCATCATGCCGCCGCGTGCCCGTGCCACTCTGGCACCACCGCGTCTTGCTCCATGCCGCTGCATCCTGCGCCGTATTGCGCCACCGAGCCCATGCCACCCGCAGCACTACCGCACCACCATTTGTGCCTCTCCTGCCGCACCACAGCCACGCGCCTACGCTACATTGGTCCTCGCCGGTGCCCTAGTCCTTCACTACCCTGCATCTTCTCGGTCGTCGTCGCACATCGCCGAAACCCTAACCCTAGGCAATTCCCAATGGTTCCCCGTGATTCATTCCTTTACTTTTCGATTCACCGGTTCGTCAGGTAGCAAGCCATCGCCTCTGATTTCGTATCTATTGCTTGCTTCTTAGGTTTTTGTATCTCTAGATGTATATTGAAATTATTCATAAATCCGATCTATTCTATCATGCAGCGAGTTGGTGTGTTTGAGGTTACTTTGGCAGTTGACAGTTACCTCAGGGCCAAGCCCGTGAGTACGGACCGAGGCCAAGCCTCGTGAGTGTCAGTGACAGTTGGTTCTTGTCCATGATTGCAGTTCATTTTAGCAACAGCAATGGCACGTGTCAAGAATGTCAGAGGTGGTCCCAGTGATGAGGATCCAAGGCCTCCGCCTCGCCTATCTACTATGGTGAAAGGCAAGGGGACAAAGAAGACTATATCAAAGAAGTGGAAGTTTGCAGATGCTGATACAGCGAGAGCAGCAACAGTAGCAGCAATTGCAGAGCGTGCAGAGAGAGGAGGGGCTCATAGTGGTGTTGTCATTGCAGATTAGCTTTCACCAGCTCAGAGGGCCGCCGTCAAGTAGGTTGAGCGTCATCATGGTAGTCCATCTAGGACTATCATGCTTGAGGGACAACGTGTCGTTTTGGAGGAGAGTCAGCCTTAGGGGGAACCAGCAGAGAAGACAGAGCAGACTCAGGAGGCAGAGTAGTCCGAGGAGACAGAGCAAGCACCTTAGCCCCAGTTACGCTGCTCTGGTCATACTCGTACCCAGGTGACACCGAGGCCAGAGACATAGAGGAGGGGTTCTCATTCGCCTCCTAGACCACAAGGTCCGCCTCTAGTGACTCACTTGGATTTGAGGACCACCATGACTAAGCAGGTACAACAGCTCAGGTTTGTGCAGTTCAAGGACTGGTTCCCGCCGAGGAGGGATGAGCGTGCTTCAGAGGGATTATATACACCACTACAGGAGGACTTCTATAATGCTTATCTGAACAGTGGTGTGGCTTTCAGATCACAGAGGGTTTGTTCCATTGAGGCCATTGTAGCAGCAGCTGGAGAGCAAATCCACCCTCATCTCTCTTACTTACCAGGGTTGATAGATTTACTTGGACGGACAGGCAGATATGTTCGATCTTGGGTCCATGAGTTCTACACAACACTTTGGATTGACCTAGCTCATAGATTCATACACTTTGCATTCAGAGGCCGTGACTACAGGCTGATGAGCTTCAGGGTTAGAGAGATCCTCAGGTTATAGGAGTCACCCATCCTCCTTCACGAGGTTTGCTATGGTCATATAGAGCCTCCTAGATGCCCTCACAGCGGTCTTGTGCCTCCCACAGATCTCATCTGACCTTGCTTCATAGAGCCATTCGGTGAGGGGTCGAGCAGGACACCCAGAGATTTACTCCTATAGCTAGACTGATTGATGCTATCACGAGGAGGACCCTACTTCCGAGGATGGGATATCGTGAGGGATTGACTCGCATTCAGCTATGGCTATTGAACTCTCTGATGCAGCAGAAAAGTGTATTCTTTCTAAGAAGGAGGATACACTTGTAGAGGGATTCAGAGGTCACAGGCAGCTATCGTATGCTCATTGGATCACTTTTCTGATTCACAGGGTAGTCATAGTGAGGTCTCCTGAGATGTTGGCAGAGTATTCTAGTGCTACTACAGAGTTTCCAGCTTATAACATGACTTAGATGTTCTGTCACAGCAGAGTGAGGACACCTAACTAGCCGAGCCATTGCCTAGAGGTGCCAAAGTCTGTAGCCTAGTAGGATGAGATTATCAGGGGCATTGCAGCGATAGAGGAGGAGAAGCTAGATGCACAGCGGGAGGGTATGGTTGAGAGTGATCCTAGTGACAGCTCAGATGATGATTATCAGGCTATTCCTAAGATGCCTTCATGATGACATGATGGTGAGGCCAGTGGCTCTAGCTCAACCCCACAGGCACCACAGACAGACCCCGCTCTTCTGGCGATTCTTGAGCGGATGAGGCAGGATCAGGCTCACCAGGCCCAGGAGACAGTAGCTGCTCTAGCACAGGTTCAGGCTAGACAGGAAAGTTCCAATGATAGCAGTAGGCTATACAGCAGTAGCAGTAGGTCATGCAGCAACAGCTCCTCATTCAGCGGTAGTTACTTGGTTTCATGTAGTATGTCGTTACTGCTATTGGAGCTCCACCGCCATAGCTTACACCTCAGCTCAGCCATCCTGCCACCACTACAGTGACTCTAGGTTTTCAGCCCAGTGGGCTTCAGAGTCAAGGACAGCCAGCTACCATGTTCGCTTCACCTACAGAGCAGGTGTCCTAGTGGTTTGCTTCGCTAGTGCCAGCCCAGGGTCTTTCCTTCACACCTCTACATACGGGCTTCACACCGGCTTAGAGTTCGTCGATGCTTGTGACAGACACCCTAGTTTCTAGGAGCCTTGGTACTACTTTCAGTGAGTTGATAGGGCAGCCTACCCTACCAGAGCTATGTGTCCCTGGACCTTCCATTGTTGCTCCAGTTACTGGGACTATAGAGACGCTCCCATCATCAGTTGCATCATCAGAGTCACCTGCTACAGTCATACATGCAGAGTCATAGGTCACACTAGTTCCAGAGCAGACCCAGCCTACTTCAGCGTCACTTCCAGTGATAGAGGGTTAGACAGCTCAGAGCTCCGGATCAGAGGATGATGCTACCCAGTTCTAGATCGCTCATCGCACCTTAGTGCCCGACTCGTCCGTTGCTGCCCCGCCGATAGACCCTTAGATTTTGGTGCTTGACGCCAAAGGGGGAGGGGGATCGAGTATGATAGACTTAGGGGGAGCAATATATCTAGGGGGAGCTTATTTATTACATTTGGCTTTTTATGTGTGATACATTATTATGCATTCATGTTTACTTTCATGCATTGAACTACATACGTGTGATCATGATATTTATGTGATAGTGATATTTATGTGATATGTGACATGCGTGCTCTTTACTTTGATCTTTATATATGTCATGTCATTTGGTTATGCTCATTTGCTTTGGTTTCGCATTTTACTCCGATGCAAATGAGCTTCATTTCTTGTACTCATGCTTATTTCATATCTATTGAGTACACCATGTTGGCTTGGGTCATATAAGCTTATCTAACCTCTTTGTTCTTATTGTCAAAAGCTTATATGAACCAAGCATGTTGAAAACCTCATCTCTTTCACATACTTGAGGTTGTATTGTCATCAATCACCAAAAGGGGGAGATTGAAAGCATCTAGGCCCCTAGTTGGGTTTTGGTGATTAATGACAATACGTGATTACTATGACTAACGTGTGTTTTGTAGAGGCAATAAAGTTAGGTCATGGTAATGGCAATTGATTGGGCAATCATGGTTGTCATGCTCCTACAATGGAAATTGTTTTGGTTTTCAAAGGATGGACGACAAGGTTAAGGATGGACTAGTTCTAAGTGTCGTTTGGTGTTGAAGAGACACTTAGAGTAGTTTAGGACTTTGTTTTTCCTTTGGCTGTACTATTAAGGGGGGTATGAACTAGTTTGACCTAGGTGAGTCTAGTGGGTTAGGTGTGGTGCACACTTGTCAAATCTGGCACTAGGTAGCTCCTAAGTAGCCCTAAGATCAATTGGAGCAAACTTCATTCACATATAATTTAGAGTTGGAAGTGAATGGAGGGTCAAATGTTGATCGGACGTTGGTCCCGGTGTGATCGGATGCTGGTAGTTGAGTCCGGTCAGTTCATTTGATCAAGGTGAAGTCGTCTGGATGCGACCAGATGCTGAGTGAAAATTGACCGGACGCTGGGTGCCAAAGTCCGATCAACTCCAGTAAGGTTCCAAAGTGGGAGAATCTTGATCGGACGCGTCCGAATCAGTGCTGACCGGACGCTGGTTAGGTTCTGGTTACTGATCGGACGCTGAACAACAATGTGACCGGACGTTGGGTGCCAGAGTTCAGTCGACATCAGTAAGGGTCCAGAGAGCAGTTTTTGTGATCGGACACGTCTGGTCAGTGCTGACCGGACGCATGTCAGAGTCCAGTCACAACTTAATGGCTCTGTGGCGGGGAGAACTGACCGGAGCGTCCGATCACCTTGACCGGAGTGTCCGGTCACCCCGCAGAGTGCTGACTCAAGCACATAACGATTCATTTTGAATGAGGGGGTATAAATACTTCCTCTATTCATTCAAGGGAGTACTCTTGCCGATTTCAACAGCTGAGAAACACCCTTGAGAGTGATTAGGAGAGCAAGAGCCTAGTAAGATGATTGAGATTTGAGAATCCAAGATTAAGGCCTCATTAGTGCAAGGAGAGTAGCAAGTGTGCATCCACCCTTCTCATTTGGCATGTTGTGGTCAAGTGAGAGTTCTTGCTTGTTACTCTTGGTGATCGCCATCACCTAGAGGACTTGGTGGTGATTGGGAGTTTGGTGATCATCCGGTAGAGCTTGTGGATGACCCAACTCAAGTTGTGAGCGGTTGTGGGTGATTCACCACGATGGAGTGTCAAAGAATTAACCCATAGAGAGCACTTGATCCTTGATCGGATCAAGGGGGAGCTACACCCTTGCACGGGTGCTCCAACGAGGACTAGTGGGGAGTGGCGACTCTCCGATACCTCGGCAAAACATCGCCGCATTCCTTCTCCTCTCTTTACTTTAAGGATTTACATTTGAGCAATTCAATTCTTGTCTTTACATTTTAGAATTGCCATGCTAGAGTAGGATTGGAACTTAGAGTGCTAAACTTTTATGTGGTAGATCAATAGGATCACTTTCTAGGCACAAGGGGTGAAGTGGGCTAAGTATAGGGTTTATTTGTTGCGAAGAATTTTAGAATTAGGCCAATTCATCCCCCCTCTTGGGCATCTTGATCCTTTCAGGGCCATTGGCCTTATATCATATATGAGACTTCTAAGACAGTGGTCTTATGTCAACGTGGCTCCATTCCTACAGGCAACTTAGAGTGCGGACGTAACCCTAGACTTATTCCTTAAGCATACTCTTATATTCCAATTGTTGTACTCCTAGCATAGCCCCTTCGTGTAGTTGTACGGCTCCATCACTGGGTACTCTCCGGTTGTCCTATCCTTGTTCCTTGATAGCTCCATACTCGTACATTCTCCTATTGTCCTATCCTCGCATAGCTCCAATAGTTCCATCCGGGTATGTGCTCCTATAGCTTTACTCCTAAAAACATACAGCCTGTTCGGGAGGCCGTATCGTATCGTGGATTATTTACTGCTGGCTGGTTTGGTGTGAGAGAAAAACACTGTTCCTGGCTGGAAATTTACGATCGTTTACGAGCAAGCGAACAGGCTGATAGAATGGAGGGGGTTGAGTACATAAAGTACTCAGCAAGCCCTAAACTTTGGGTGGAGGGGAGGTGGAGGGGAAGGCTATATGTGGAGGTGGTTATAGTGGTTGAAGTGAAAGTGGTAGGTTGAAGTAATTATAGGTTGGACCCTAGAAGAGTATTACCATTCTCACCAGTTCCTGGGGTTCATTATAATTTACCAGATTAGTAAAGTGCGTCTTACCAGATTATCACAGTTTAGAAGTCTAATCATAGTATCTTATCCTAGCATCTGCCCATTTCAAGCACGTGGCTATTCAAATAGATTTAATAAACTCTACAGAGGTGTACAAATTTCCCCACATGATAGACATAGCTCCGAACCATGCGCGGTTGCAGGAACAGGCCTAACGAGACCTCGTACCCGATGGGACGCATCCTCAGATTTCCATATAACTCTACCGTGACTTCTTAGGGGTTTGAAAACACACTCATCTCAGGAGGATACCAAATTGTCCCATCTCATAATCCTAGATGATACCACATCATCCCATCATATAATCTCGGATGATACCAAATCATCCCAACATAATAGTGCCGATGATACCAATTCATCAAAATAAATAATAATAGTATGGGCTCGAACGTGGCCAAGTCAAGGTCCTTAACGTGGAGGGTGACATAGCAACCACGCTGACCGGACCACGGAAGATCACATAGCATCCATGTCTTCTCCTGATATTCCGCTGCCAACACCGGCCTCCTAGTAGAAATTATACTTCTATCTAATGGGGTGTGAGATCAAGTCTACCCAAATAGACATGTGGTTGTACGTAATATCTCACTAAGCGAGAGGGACTATGAACCGGTCCTTATGTGACCGAGGCAAGTATCTCCCAACAGGAACCCTCACTAGGCGAACCTGCCAAGGTAACTTGTACCACACAAATTACCCCTCACTCGCCCCCTGTTGGGGTTTAGTCCAATTTTACCAGTTTTAGGTTCCATAATTATTATCCTCAAGTCTATTAAGATCATCTCATATCAAGATAATCATTTATCATGTTCACCATTAATCACATTATCATAGTCAAGCTCATAATTCATTATAATTCCATTAATTTACAATGAGGATTTAAGTATTATAGGTTAAGTTTATTCATTGGTGGAGATGGAGGGTGGAGGGTTTTTGGTGGACTCTAGCAAAATGTGGTGGTGGTGGAAGGGGAGTGGTAATTAAGATGGAGGGATAGAGATAGATGGGTGTTAGGACTTGCCTCTATTCGCTAACAATTGTGTCCTTGTCTGATTCCTGTACCTCTTGCTCCTGTCTTCTGGGCTTCATCGGGTTCTCTCCACGTCTTCTATCCTACGTGGTCTAGCATCGACAAATAGGGAAACAGAAACAAGGAAAATAAAAAGCAAGCATAATCAATCAAGGTAAAGGAGCGATCCTAGATGGGTTGGTCCTATTGGGTTAGTCCTATTGGGTGATGAATTATTATCTAAGGTTATCACTATTACATCAATCTGAAGTAAGATTTGGATAGAGGTATTCCATCCATAGGGTAGGGCTTCTACGGGCTAGGTTAAGGTGGGTGGTTGGTCTGATGGAAAACCAAACCACATTATTAGGGGTCACTACTATGTGAACCTGAAAGGGAAAATCTAAGCAAGCCATCATAGATGACCTGTCTGGTCTCTACAGGTCCACCGAGTTAGTGACACATACGCACATGCATATGTATGTGCCTCGGGTTAGTTAGGTTAGAGATAGGGCAGAAGATAAAGTTAGCCATATATAGGCGTATACCCGGGTATCGGGTATATCCATGTATGTATATATGGGTGATTACTATTTTAGGTGATTGGGTACAGATATATTCGGGTAGGTGGCATGGTACATGCACCTACGCGAATATGCAGGGTTAACTACTACTTCAGTGATGGATACTACTACAGTTAGTATTTAATTTAAATATAGAGAAGAAAAGCAATCAAACTAGAATTTAATTGGGCACCAAAAATAGGGAAAAGGCATTTTAATATGTAGGGTTTTATTTTAAAATATTTCTAGTGAAAGAATCAAGAAATTTGGAATTAAGACGGGGAAGATGTATATTATTAAAGTATATCAGCTAAACACGAATGAATTGAAACATGGAAATTATTTCTACAATTTTAGCTAATGGAAAATGAGTGGAAATTACTTAGGTAGGTTCTAGGGTAACTCTTGTTTATTTAGAAAATTTCTAGGAATTTTTATGTAATTAATAAAAAGACTTACTTTAATCTCTTGTGTACGATCCCGTGTATGCCTAGTATTTTGTCTCTGGCTAGACTGACGCGTGGACCCATGGAGCGAGGTGGCATGCCCTCATTGGGCTGAGCGACGTGGCCGAGCGGCCTTGGCTGCCGTCGGTGGCACTGTGTCAGCCGCTACATTACCCTTTCCCTTCCGTGCAGTCAACGAGAGCGAGCAAGAGAGAGAGAGAGGGAGACGGAGGGAGAGAAGCGAGCGGCCAGGGAGCAAGGGGTGGCAGAAGCCATGGCCATGGCTCTGGTGCTTCCATTGCTTCTTGCCGAGAAAAGGGAGGGAGAGGTAGCGAAGAGAGAAGGAGGTGACGCACAGACAGGGGAGGGAGACAGAGGAAGCAGGGTAGCGCGACGGCGGCCAGGAGAAGACCTATCAAATTATTAGAGAGAAGGTGGCTCGACGAATCTGGCGCGTCGCCCGCAGGCCCGGCCCTGTCAAATTATAGACCTAGAGCGAAGCCACAGGCGATGGGCCCCTTAATATAAGTCTAATAATATAATGATAGTTTTAATAAGTGTAATGCATAAAAAATTCTTATGAAACAACAAAAAAGTTATACATATTATATTACCTTAAAATTTCTTCTAACATTTGCTGCTGCGAAGTCATTGATGATGGCCTCAATATCAATTTCATCTAATAATTTTTTCTCGATGCAGAAAGTTGCCAAACCATTTATCTTTCTTGTGACATTACAGACCTCAAATAATTCTTCAATAATTTCAGCTTTGAAAATGTTCTTTCAGGTGAGGCCACAGTCACAGGCATAGTAAATAGGATCCGATAAGTAATAGAAATATTAGGATAACAATCCGCTTATGTGACAAACTCAAAAATCTCCATAGCAGACATTGGCTTATCTGGCAGAGTAGACTGCATAACAGCTAACTCAGAAATCATGTCATTTACATCAACATCCGCTGAACCATCTAAAGAGAGTTTTTGCAAATTTAATGCAATGGTCTTTTAGATCAGCACCATCCATTGCCTTCAATGATGTTGAATTCATTAGAAATCCGAATTTTTCATTGAATGACTGTAGTTCTTTAAATCTGCTTTTCAATGAACTAATTGCCATATCAACCATAACTAAAAAATAAAAAGTTTCAAAATCCTTCTCAGCTTGCAAGACAGCTTCATTGCATTCAGTTTCATCAAATTGTTTCTTCCTAACAGAACGACGCTTTACTGGAAATGATGCCTCTACTCCCATTTCAAGTGCTATTTCCGTGGCAGCAACCACACTATCAGCAAACCCAGTATTTCTGTAGTTTTGAAAGTAATTCTCCATACCTTCTATATGCTGCAAGGTAGAATCAATGCACATGGATGGTGATTGCAACTTCTTACTGACAATATTTATAGAGTATAAAATGTCATGCCAAATAACCATACCAAGTATGAACTCAAAGCTGCCAAGCACGTCATATAAATTTTTTGCATCACTTCTATCCTTTGGTTCAGTATTTCCATCCTCACTTAGCCACAACAAAGCTGACCTTAGTTGAGGAGCTTGATATCTAATTGCTTGGACACTTTTGATGCGACTCTCCCAAGGAGTATTGCTTAATGATTTCACGGTCAAATCTGGAACATGTTCAAGCAAAACATTCCATCTTTTGGTAGAACCTGAAAATAATACATATATCCTCTGCACAATTCCAAAGAATGAAATAGCTTTACTGCATGATTTAGCCATATCACAAAGAGTGAGATTAAGACTGTGGCATGCACATGGCATATACAAAACCCTTCGATTTATTTCACGCAAACGACTTTGTACCCCCTTATGTTTTCCTTTCATATTAGAGCCATTGTCATAACCTTGACCTCTAATATCATCAACATTAAGGCCAAATAATTTGATGGAGTCAACTAATACATTGAAAAGCCCCTCACCAGATGTGCCATCCACCTTCAAGAAACCAAGAAAGTACTCCCCAATTTTTATTTTCTCATCAGACATATCAACACATCGAACCAACAAGCTCATTTGTTCTTGGTGACTCACATCTGGGGTACAATCAAGAATAACTGAGAAATATTTGGCCTCTTTAACAATCTTTATGATGGAGCTTGTAATTCTAGAAGCCATAAGTGAAATCAACTCATTCTGAATTTTATGACTAAGATAATGATATTGTAGCTCTTTGTTTTGAATGCGTCTAAGGTGGTCTTGCATTACCAAGTCAAATTCAGCAACCATCTCACAACAAGCTAAGAAATTACCATTCACATCATTGTAAAGTTGCTCACTAGATCCTCTAAAAGCTAAACTGCATTTACCAAGAAACTTTACAATGGCAACAATTCTTAGTAGAACTAGCCTTATGCGTTCTTTCTCCTTTGTGATTTGATGTTGCAACTCCTTGTCAATTGTTTCATGTTTGCTTAATCTAACTCTCAATTCATTCCAAGAGTTCATGTTGGTCATATGATCCACACTAACTTCATGCTCTTTTAGTCTTTCACTAACATGGCTCCAATCTCTAAAGCCATCATGCCCAATGAACTCTTGCGGTTACTAGAACCAAACAACTTACAACAAAAGCAAAACACTTTGTCAACACTTTTTGAATAGACCAACCATTTCCTATCACGTACCTCGCCATTGCTCATTTTTCTAGAATAATGAGTGTATGCAAAACGTCTTGATCTGGCATCCATTGGAAACACAATATTTTCTTCTCTAATAGGCCCCTTCTCCACTAATATGTCCCTTGCTTTGTTATCAAGATTGTCCTAATTTACTGGATCATACATATCAATAGTAAAAACTGGTTCTTCATCAACACGAGTAGATTCCGTCGTAGGAGAATTAAATATGGGCTCATGGTCACTCACATTATTATCATCCGTGTCGATGCCAACATTATCTTCTATACAGCTTTGATCTTCTTGTTGCGTAGTTTAATCCTCCATAGCAACTATTGCCCATTCATTTGAATTTCTTGTAGTGCTTGTATTGCTCTTAAAAAATTTATGAATAGATCCCTTTTGTGATTCTTTCAAGGCCTCTATCCTTCTCTTCTTTTTTCTTTTCTCACTTCCAGATGAATGTTTTTTGGGCAACATGACTTCACTGTATATTCAGACAAGTAGTAAGTAATTAATAAAATATGCCATACTAAATTCAACATGATGGCTACACCATATGGGATTCCTAAACCTGAAATCTAAAGAAGTATAAAGAATAAAGATTGGGGTGATTAAGGGGGCTTGGCCGCTTAGGGCCAAGGGCTAGTTTCTTACCTCCATATACGAAAACCAGCAGGAACAGACAGAGTGTCACCGGCCACCGGCCGCTGGCCACTCGCACTCGCCCGGATCGCCAAGACGCACGGGAGTTGCTCACTCGGCACTCGCGCAGGAACAGAGTAGCGGCCGCGCGACAGAAGGGCATGGGACGGGAGTCGCGAACGCGGAATGGCAGAAGGCAACGCGGAGTCCTATCTCGTATTCTCGTACGCCTGGTTCTCCTGTTCGCCTTTTCCTATGGGCCAAATACTACTACTACTTACCTATTTGGGGTTGGCCCCCCTGGCCTTGAGGGCCCAGTGCGGCAGCCTAGCTCAAACCCCCCTAGGGCCGGGCCTGGTCGCCCGGGTGGTGCTCTGGCGGAGATGAGCAGCGCGCGGTGGGGAAGAAGCAGAGCAAAGCACGGCGACGGATGCAGCCTCGACACATGGCTTCGATGGTGCTCCGATGCGGTGGCTCGATTCGAGTGCAGGACGATAGCGGCTATGGCGAGCGTGGCGGTGCTCTGCTTCCGGCAGAGAAGAAAAGCAGAGCAGCAGTCGGCGGCGGCGCTCCAGCTCTGGTCGTCCTTGTAACACCCTAAATTTTACAACAATGAAACTGTGGAAAATTGATTTACTAAGCATTTTTGTGAGCATTTAAATTTAGGAAGAATAATAAAGTTTACCAAATTAAAATTTAATATAGGTTAACAACAATGAATGTGCATTCATGCTGCAGCATATCAATTTTTGGAATGGTTTGATTTGAACTCAAGTTTGAATTTGATTTGAATTTTTGTGTTCAAAATTGCTTTGGAAAGAAATTGGAAAAAAGAATGGAATCCCTCCTCCTTCCTCTTTTCGGCCCGAAGGCCTGCTGCTGTCGCGGCCCATAGTTTTTCCCGTGCGGCCCATTCCCTTTTCCAGGCCGCTGTGCAGCTCCTTGTTTCCGCTTGGGCCGAAGCCCAGCGTTTCCCTCAACGCCAGCCGTAGGCCGTAGGCCCAGCAAAGCGCCGGCCTAGCTTGACGCCAGCCGCATGCCCGCTCCCATAACCGCGCGCCTTCCCTACCGCTGACCAGCCGGGCCTGCTGGTCAGGCTCCTTCTTCCTCTCATCATAGCGAAGTCGAACACTGTGCCGTCGCCATTGAGTTTGGAGCCGCTACGATCTTTGGTGCCGTGACGCCCAAGTGTTCGGCCCCATAAATAGCGCCCGCACCCCTCCTCTATCTCCTATCCCATCTGGCGGCCGTTTTTCTTCGCCAAGCAGCAGCAGCCGAGCTTCGTTCCAGCACCACCGCCGACCTCCGCTGCCACCGAGCGCCGAGCCATCGTCGCTGCTTCCCTCTTGCGTTTTTCGGATCGGGTGAGATCCCCCTCCCTTCCTCTCTCTCTCCCGGTACTTCTCTTCTGTCAAATAGAGCGTTGTAGGCCAAGAATCGAGGGCCTCAGAAGGCTGGCAATGGCGCCGTCATCGGGAGTACCGCCACCGATCGACTGCTCCGTCCGATTTTCTATTTTCTTTTTCTTTTTCTTTTTCCGCCAGATTAAATCCAAGCCGTCGATTTCTAATCCAATGGCTCAGATCTAAAGAGACCCTTACGCTGCTGATTTTGCAATTACGTCCTTATAATTACTTCGGTGTTAACCCGCGGTCCTTTGCGCGTTTCACAGTCTCTGTTTTCTTTCTTTCGAAAGCGTATTTTCGTTCGGATGGGCTGAAATACGTTTTCAATTATTTACACATTTGCCATTCAACTTGTTTTAGCCATAAAATCTTCGTTTTAACTCCGATTTGATCCGTGCAAGTTGCGTTAGATTCATAATTAAGTAATCTACATGTTTATGCTACTGTAAAGTAGGTTTCTAACTTTTAAAATTCGAGCTTAGATTTCATCTATTATTTTTTCTATAGGAAATCTTGTTTAAATCATAACTTTTCCGTTTTAGATCCGATTTTCATGATCTTCGCGTCTGTGTGTTCGTAGCGAGACGTAGATTCGTTTTTCTAAACTTTTTCATCTTGATTCTTTGCTGTTGGTGTACTGTTCTAATCTATAGCCTTGTTTGCTTTGCATGATTGCTCTTGGATGATTGTATGTTGCTGTGGTTATCGAGTAAAGACGGTGAGCAGTTCTCGGGAGATCAAGGGTACGACTTTGATGAGCAGGACCAGCAGGAGTACGTTGCTCAAGGCAAGTATAGCATGGGATCATCCTTGTTTCCTATTCACTTTAATTCATTAAATTCATGTTGCATGTGTCTTCTTGTTAGGAATTTCCTAGAATTGGACTATTGCCTTGTCACCTATGGGTTATGCATACGGGTAGCTTTGCTAGAGCTCAGTTAAACCATGATCTTGTAACTTGACTAATGGTATATGCAATAAACATAAAATATGACTTTTTAGCAACTTGGAAACAGGGGGCTGGAGTATTTAGTTACTTTCTAAATGCCTCAGATTCCTCTCCCTAAGGACTTATCTGTAAGTGATCATCCGGGACTTACAGTACAGCTGTGAGGGCTACATGGCTCTGGCTTTAGCTCAGTATAAGGACTTTTTCTAGCTTGTTAGTGGTTACCTTCATTGGCGTAAGAATGGCTTGCCGAATCGGGTATAGAGCGGCCTCTAGCCTTATGTGTATAGGCTGCGTGTCAATGTGCCATCGGGAAGGGGGGCTCTATATCTGTTTGCCAAGTGAATCTAATGGCCCTAACTTGTTAGACGAACCTTTGAAAGGCTTCATAGTCACCCCTGCCTGCTCACCTTGGAAGTGTTTTGGGAGTTATAAACCCGGGCATATGGGTATCATGACTCACAGTGAAAGTGTACAACCTCTGCAGAGTGTAAAACTGGTATATCAGTCGTGCTCACGGTCACGAGCGGCCTTGGAACATTTAAGGAATAGATGAACATTAAACCTTATCTGTTTATGCTATTCATTACTCATGTTTACATTTGATCATGTGTTCTACTTTGGGAACTGAAACAACTAGATGCTACTCATAAGCTAAAATTGTGACAACTAAAAGCTGAACGCTGTTAAACCTATGTCTAGCCTTTTGAGCCTCATGAACCCCGTGTTACACTTGTTAAGTACGACATGTACTTATGCTTGTTTATTTTCATTATTTGGATAAAATCCCAGATGGGTAACAGATGACCTTGAGAATGATGATTTCCCCGAGGACTACTAGACTTGTGGCCAACCAGTCGATGTCCCTGTGATTTGGAGCTTCCGTGAGAGATCTTTTTATTATTTCCACTATACTTATGTAATAACTCTGTCTTCTTCGTGATGAAATAAACATTGGTGATGATACTATTCATAATTTGTCGGCTTATGTGTGTGACTGATCTCTGGGCGCACATAAGGTTTTGCACCCCATTTTATCCTTAAAATTGGGTGTGACAGATTGGTATCAAAGCCGTGTTGACTGTAGGACGCAAGCCTAGTTAGCAATGGTCGTTTTTAGCTTCTTTTGCTTCACTCATTTCATGCTTTCTGTCTCACCCTTGGTATTTGCTAAAGTTTATGCTTCTTTCGTCTTATTCTATTATGAAAATTTTTGCTTCTGACCTAATCTAACTAAATCTAATTCTGTAGATGCCTCATGCCCACAAGACTGCCCGCATCAGCACTGGGGGGTACTACCCGCCACAAGGTTTGTCCATGGAGCCTGAGGAGGAAGAACCCCAAGAACAAGAATTTGATCCGCCAACACCTACACCTACACCTGAGCCAGTCCAGGAGGAACCCCAAGAAGTCGATGTCGTCCACTTGTCCGATGATGACGAGGAAGACGTGGCTAAAGAAGATGAGCCGATTCCGCCCCTAGGGTGGACCATAAAGGCGTGGTATAAGCCAGGATGTGAATCCTCTGTTTCACATCACCGACTCATGAGCATGCTTCAGACCTACTACAGCGACTAGGATGCAGCTGTGGAATACGTCTACGAGGAACATACACACCCTCTTGAAGATACCTATTGGAAGACTAGGGTGTGTATCACTATCAAGGATGAACAGAAAGGCGCATATCAGCTGGATTCAAACTATGCGCACCATGGTCACCGTGCTACCATGGAGGACGGCATAGAAGATGCAGTCGCTGAAGCTTGCATAGGCCTCCGTGGTCGCCGATTCGAGGTTATGAAGGATGACCAATATAGATTCCTCCCTCGCCAACACCCAGAATTGAAATGGGCAATGATGGACCCGTAGGGCATGGATCCAACCACCCAAGTGATGGTACACTTTGGCTTTGAGTCTGTGTCAAAGATTCGTCGATTGGAGAATCAATTGAAGGCGCAGCAGGAAACTATCAAGAGGCACCAGCAGTTGATAGACAAACAAAGGGTGTGCCTCAATTTGCCAAAGATGTATGAGGAGCTTCCTCATAAGTATCGCCCCTAGATGTTGGAGTTTCTCTTTATGTAATAACACGATAGTAGAACGAGTGAGTCGAGTCGGGTCGAGTTTTTAGTGCGGTGTGAACATTGTGTGTTTAGTTGATTTGTTATTATGTTTATGCATGAGTTGGATCTTTGTAATATGTGCTGGAACTTTGTGGGCGTGTCCGCAAGTTCCATATTTAAGAATATTAAAGTTTGGGTCAATAAATAAATAGTTGGGTTTGTTACATCTTGCTCTCTCGGAATTTGTTTTCGGAGCAGTCTGCCTTTATCTTAATGCCAATTAAAATATACAAGACCAAAAATTATGAAATTTTTTATGGGAATAACTAGACTTAATTATCCTTCCAATGCCTCTGGAATCACCCCCATATCTGATCTGGTTCGTGAGATATCTCTGTTTCAATTTAAAGTTTCTGCACAGTCTGGAACCTGGGAATAGTTCGGTTGTATCCTGTTTTTTAGTAAGCTAATGACAGAATCTGGGAATGTGGTATGAATAAAAGTTGTAGATGATTTCTTAAGCTTTCCAACCATATAAAGTACACCTTATTTGGAATTCTGGAACTCGAGATATGACTGTTTTACAGAACTGCTGATGTTGAGACTCGTCCAGAAAAATTTCAGAATGTATTCTAACCTGGAAATGTATAAATTTTGAATATTTGATAAGCAGATGTCTGGAAGAGGAAGAGGCCGAGGTCGTGGAGGTGTTCCCCCACATCCACCACCACCACCACCGACTATTGAACAACTCTTGGCAATACAGACGCAGCTCATGCAAACGTTGGTGCAGAATCAGCAGAACCAACAGGGTGGTGGAGCACCACGTGATAAGCGTGGTGAATTCTTGAAGGGCCGTCCCCCCGTGTTCTCTCGTGCCACTGATCCACTGGAAGCAGATGATTGGCTTCGTGCTGTGGAGAGGCAGCTCAACATAGCTCAATGTGATAATTAGCAGAAAGTGTTGTACGCTTCAGGACAGCTCCAGGGAGAAGCTTAGGACTGGTGGGAGTCATTCGAGTATGGACGTCCCGCCAACGCTCCTCCTGTCACCTGGCAGGAGTTTAAGGAGAATTTCAGATCTTATCACATACCAGAGGGACTGATAGAGCTCAAGCAAGAGGAATTCAGAGCTTTGAAGCAGGGATCTATGTCCGTCGCTGAGTACCGTGATAAGTTTGCTCAGTTGTCATGTTACGCCCCGAATGAAGTTGCTAATGATGCTGACAAGCAATGCCGCTTTCTCAAGGGTCTGTATGATGGCCTGCAACTCCAGCTTATGTCAAACACATACCCCAACTTTCAGACACTGGTAAATCACGCCATTGTTATTGATAACAAGCGCAAGGAGATGGAGGCTAAGAAGAGGAGGCTTCAGGGACAGGCCTATGGGAGCAATACTCGTCCGCATACCAATCCTCAACAAGGCTTCCAGCAGAGGTTTCAGGGACCACCCAGTCAATGGAATCATGGTCAGTATCCTCAGCGCAACCAGAACCAGCAGCAGAATGCCAATCAACGTCCTCAGCAACTGAGTGGTCAGCAGACACCACGACAAGGAGCGCCCAACAACACTCCTATGAAGAATAGTGCCCCTAGCACCCCTAGCACCCCTAGCAAGTGTTTCCATTGTGGCAAAGAAGGTCACCTCTCTTATAATTGCCCTGAGAAGCCCAATCAGCAAACCCCTCAAAGGCAGAACAGCTATCAGAAGCCAGCACCCAACACAGGAAAAGTGAACCATGTGTCTACCGCGACGGCGCTTGCTGAACCGGAAGTCATGCTCGGTACGTTCAATGTCAACTCAACCCCTGCTACTGTTCTTTTCAATTCTGGAGCTTCGCATTCATTCATATCACAAGCATTTGTTAGAAACCATAGCATACCATTGTGTGCCATGCAAAATCCTATTTTAGTAAACTCACCGGGTGGAAGTACGCAAGCTTCATATCGTTGTCTTCCGACTAGTCTATTCTTAAGGGGGGTAGAGTTCAAAGTAAGCCCCATTGTGTTGAGAGCATCTGGTATAGATGTGATTATGGGTATGGACTGGATGAAGCAACAACAAGCAGTGATCCAGTGTAAAGAAAAGGTAGTTGTTGTGACCGCACCCAGTGGAGAAAGAATCGGTGTTGATGTTGTCATACAAGCACAGCCGACCGCCACAGTGAACCAGCTTGATGATAGCGGCAACAAGGAGGACCTAGTGGTGGATGAATTTCCAGATGTGTTCCCCGATGATTTGCCAGGTATGCCACCTGACCGTGATATTGAGTTTATTATTGAATTATTACCTGGAACTACACCTATAGCTAAGCGTCCCTATAGAATGGGAGTTAAAGAATTAGAAGAACTTAAGAAACAAATTACGGAGTTATAGGAGAAAGGTTTTATTCGTCCTAGTTCGTCACCTTGGGGAGCACCGGTTATATTTGTTGATAAGAAGGATGGTACTCAAAGGATGTGTGTTGATTATCGGTCACTCAATGAGGTTATGATCAAGAACAAGTATCCGTTGCCTAGAATTGATGACTTGTTTGATCAGTTGAGAGGTGCTTGTGTTTTCTCTAAGATTGATCTTCGTTCGGGCTACCATCAATTGAGGATTCGTGCAACAGATATACCCAAGACAACTTTTACTACGAGGTATGGTTTGTATGAGTACACTGTTATGTCATTTGGTTTGACCAATGCACCTGCCTACTTTATGTACATGATGAACAAGGTGTTCATGGAGTTTTTGGATAAGTTTGTGGTGGTGTTCATCGATGATATATTGATATTCTCCAAAATAGAAGAGCATGCTGAACATCTGAGGTTGGTCTTGTAGAAGCTCAGAGAACACAAGTTGTATGCCTAGCGAAGCAAGTGTGAATTTTGGTTGAAGGAAGTTTCTTTTCTTGGTCATGTTGTCTCTAACGGTGGAATTGCAGTAGATCCTGGTAAGGTGAAAGATGTATTGAATTGGAAGCCACCAACAGATGTGGGACAGATTCGTAGTTTCTTGGGATTAGCTGGATACTACAGAAGGTTCATTGAAGGTTTCTCTAAGCTTGCCAAGCCAATGACAGCCTTATTGGAGAAAAATGCTAAGTTTGTGTGGTCCGAGAAGCGCCAGGCTAACTTCGAAGAGTTGAAGAAGAGGTTGACTACGGCCCCAGTGTTGACTTTGCCAGACCTGAACAAAAGCTTTTCGATCTATTGTGATGCATCTCGTCAGGGACTTGGATGTGTTCTCATGCAAGAAGGCAGAGTAGTGGCTTATGCATCTCGACAGTTGAGAAAGCATGAGTTAAATTATCCTACTCATGACTTGGAGTTAGCAGCAGTGGTTCATGCTTTGAAGATATGGAGGCACTATCTTATTGGGCATAAGAGTGACATCTATACTGATCACAAAAGTCTGAAGTACATTTTCACTCAGATAGATCTGAATATGAGACAGCGTCGATGGTTAGAGTTGATCAAAGATTATGATTTGGAGGTACACTATCATCCTGGGAAGGCGAACGTTGTTGCCGATGCTCTAGTAGGAAGATTTATGCCAATGAGGTGCAAGTGACATCGATGTCAAGTGAGTTGAGTGCCGAGTTTGAGCGACTGAATTTAGGCTTTGTCACTAATGTAGTGGAGTTGGTGTTGGAGCCTAAATTAGAGCAAGAAATACGAAAGGGTCGGTTACAGGATGCGAAGTTGAAAGAGATAGCGGAAAACATAGTGATTGGTAAGGCACTAGGATTCCGTATGGATGACAATGGGACTCTATGGTTTGGGAAAAGACTATGTGTGCCTGAGGATAAGGCTATATGTGAGGCAATTCTTCGTGAGGCACATGAGTCTACTTATTCTATTCATCCTGGAAGTACCAAGATGTATTTGGATTTAAAAGAGAAGTATTGGTGGTATGGACTCAAAAGAGATGTTGCTGAATATGTTGATTTGTGTGATACATGTCAGAGAGTCAAAGCTAAACATCAAAGGCCTGCAGGATTGTTACAACCAATGAAGATACCTGGGTGGAAGTGGGAAGAAGTTGGTATGGATTTTATAGTTGGGTTACCACGTACTCAGAGAGGATATAATTCAATCTGGGTAATAGTAGATCGGCTAACTAAGGTTGCCCACTTCTTACCGGTTAAGACTACCTATACTGGACCCCAATTGGCTACGCTATATATGGAGATAATAGTTTGTCTACATGGGGTTCCCAAGAAAATTGTCTGATCGAGGTACCCAATTTACATCTCATTTTTGGCAGCAAGTACATAGTTCGTTGGGAACCAAGTTGAATTTTAGTACAACATATCATCCTCAGACAGATGGGCAAACTGAGAGAATTAATCAGATATTGGAGGATATGTTGAGAGCTTGTGCGTTGCAGTATGGTACAAGTTGGGACAAGAGTTTGCCTTATGCAGAGTTCTCGTACAACAACAGTTATCAGAAAAGTCTCAATATGGCACCTTTCGAAGCTTTGTATGGACGAAAGTGTAGAACCCCGTTGTTTTGGAACCAAACAGGGGAAACTCAGGTGTTCGGACCAGATGTCTTGAGAGACGTAGAAGAGCAAGTAAGGTTGATCAGGGATAACTTGAGAGTGGCCCAGTCTCAACAAAAGAGCTATGCCGATACTAGAAGAAGAGAATTGGTTTTCAAAGAAGGTGATTATGTGTACTTGAAGGTGTCACCTATGAGAAGTGTGAGAAGGTTTAACATGAAAGGGAAGTTAGCGCCAAGGTATATTGGACCTTTCAAGATTTTAGAGAGACATGGAGAGGTAGCTTATCAGTTGGAATTGCCTGACAGTTTGTTAGGTGTGCATGATGTGTTCCATGTGTCTCAATTGAAGAAGTGTTTGCGTGTGCCCAAGGAGCAGATACCATTAGAAGAGCTTACAGTTAAGGAGGATCTCACATATGAGGAGTTTCCGGTAAGGATTTTGGAGATGGCAGAAAGAGTTACAAGGAGCCAAGTTATAAAGATGTGCAAGGTTCAGTGGAATCGGAATACAGTAGATGAGGCTACTTGGGAAAGAGAAGAGGATCAGAGGAAAACATACCTACAGTTATTTGAGTAAGCATCGTCTGAATCTCGAGGACGAGATTCATTTTAAGGGGGGTAGAATTGTAACACCCTAAATTTTACAACAATGAAACTATGGAAAAATTGATTTACTAAGCATTTTTGTGAGCATTTAAATTTAGGAAGAATAATAAAGTTTACCAAATTAAAATTTAATATAGGTTAACAACAATAAATGTGCATTCATGCTGCAGCATATCAATTTTTGGAATGGTTTGATTTGAACTCAAGTTTGAATTTGATTTGAATTTTTGTGTTCAAAATTGCTTTGGAAAGAAATTGGAAAAAAGAATGGAATCCCTCCTCCTTCCCCTTTTCGGCCTGAAGGCCTACTGCTGTCGTGGCCCATAGTTTTTCCCGTGCGGCCCATTCCCTTTTCCAGGCCGCTGTGCAGCTCCTTGTTTCCGCTTGGGCCGAAGCCCAGCGTTTCCCTCACCGCTAGCCGTAGGCCGTAGGCCCAGCAAAGCGTCGGCCCAGCTTGACGCTAGCCGCATGTCGGCTCCCATAGCCGCGCGCCTTCCCCGCCGCTGACCAGCCGGGCCCGCTGGTCAGGCTCCTTCTTCCTCTTGTCGTAGCGAAGTCGGACACTGTGCCGTCGCCGTTGAGTCCGAAGCCGCTACGATCTTCGGTGCCGTGACGCCCAAGTGTTCGGCCCCATAAATAGCGCCCGCACCCCTCCTCTATCTCCTATCCCATCTGGCAACCGTTTTTCTTCGCCAAGCAGCCGCAGCCAAGCTTCGTTCCAGCACCGCCACCGACCTCCGCTGCCACCGAGCGCCGAGCCGTCGTCGCTGCTTCCCTCTTGCGTTTTTCGGATCGGGTGAGATCCCCCTCCCTTCCTCTCTCTCCCAGTATTTCTCTTTTGTCAAATAGAGCGTTGTAGGCCAAGAATCGAGGGCCTCAGAAGGCCGGCAATGGCGCCGCCGTCGGGAGTACCGCCGCCGACCAACTGCTCCGGCCGGTTTTCTATTTTCTTTTTCTTTTTCTTTTTCCGCCAGATTAAATCCAAGCCGTCGATTTCTAATCCAATGGCTCAGATCTAAAGATACCGTTTCGCTGTTGATTTTGCAATTACGTCCTTATAATTACTTCGGTGTTAACCCGCGGTCCTTTGCGTGTTTCACGGTCTCTGTTTTCTTTCTTTCGAAAGCGTATTTTCGTCGGATGGGCTGAAATACGTTTTCAATTATTTACAGATTTGCCATTCAACTTGTTTTAGCCGTAAAATCTTCGTTTTAACTCCGATTTGATCCGTGCAAGTTGCGTTAGGTTCATAATTAAGTAATCTACAGGTTTATGCTACTGTAAAGTAGGTTTCTAACTTTTAAAATTCGAGCTTAGATTTAATCTATTATTTTTCCTATAGGAAATCTTGTTTAAATCATAACTTTTCCGTTTTACATCCGATTTTCATGATCTTCGCGTCTGTGTGTTCGTAGCGAGACGTAGATTCGTTTTCCAAACCTTTTCATCTTGATTCTTTGCTGTTGGTGTACTGTTCTAATCTATAGCCTTGTTTGCTTTGCATGATTGCTCTTTGATGATTGTATGTTGCTGTGGTTATCGAGTAAAGACGATGAGCAGTTCTCGGGAGATCAAGGGTACGACTTTGACGAGCAGGAGCAGGAGTACGTTGCTCAAGGCAAGTATAGCATGGGATCATCCTTGTTTCCTATTCACTTTAATTCATGAAATTCATGTTGCATGTGTCTTCTTGTTAGGAATTTCCTAGAATTGGACTGTTGCCTTGTCACCTATGGGTTATGCATATGGGTAGCTTTGCTAGAGCTCAGTTAAACCATGATCTTGTAACTTGACTAATGGTATATACAATAAACATAAAATATGACTTTTTAGCAACTTGGAAACATGGGGCTGGAGTATTTAGTTACTTTCTAAATGCCTCAGATTCCTCTCCCTAAGGACTTATCTGTAAGTGATCATCCGGGACTTACAGTACAGCTGTGAGGGCTACATGGCTCTGGCTTTAGCTCAGTATAAGGACCTTTTCTAGCTTGTTAGTGGTTACCTTCATTGGCGTAAGAATGGCTTGCCGAATCGGGTATAGAGCGGCCTCTAGCCTTATGTGTATAGGCTGCGTGTCAATGTGCCATCGGGAAGGGGGGCTCTATATCTGTTTGCCAAGTGAATCTAATGGCCCTAACTTGTTAGACGAACCTTTGAAAGGCTTCATAGTCACCCCTGCCTGCTCACTTTGGAAGTGTTTTGGGAGTTATAAACCTGGGCATATGGGTATCACGACTCACAGTGAAAGTGTACAACCTCTGCAGAGTGTAAAACTGGTATATCAGCCGTGCTCACGGTCACGAGCGGCCTTGGAATATTTATGGAATAGATGAACATTAAACTTTATCTGTTTATGCTATTCATTACTCATGTTTACATTTGATCATGTGTTCTACTTTGGGAACTAAAACAACTTGATGCTACTCATAAGCTAAAATTGTGACAACTAAAAGCTGAACGCTGTTAAACCTGTGTCTAGCCTTTTGAGCTTTATGAACCCCGTGTTACACTTGTTAAGTACGACATGTACTTACGCTTGTTTATTTTCATTATTTACATAAAAATCCCAGATGGGTAACAGATGACCTTGAGAATGATAATTTTCCTGAGGACTACTAGACTTGTGGTCAACCAGTCGACGTCCCAGTGATTTGGAGCTTTCGCGAGAGATCTTTTTATTATTTCCGCTATACTTATGTAATAACTCTGTCTTATTCATGATGAAATAAACATTGGTGATGATACTATTCATAATTTGTCGGCTTATATGTGTGACTGATCTCTGGGCGCACATAAGGTTTTGCACCCCATTTTATCCTTAAAATTGGCTGTGACAGTCCTCGGCGCGTCAGGACGAGGTGGATGGCTTCCTCCTTCGCTCCGTGCTCGGCAGCAGAGAAGGAGAGGGGAAGCAGAGTCATAGCAAGCAGCTAGAGAGGTGAGGCGAGCTCCTACCCCATCTTCGAGTCTCCTGCCCGAGCTTCGTGCTTCTAAGTGTGGTGGTCCTCGACGACGGCCATGGCCGGCCTTTTATAGGTGAAGGTAGGTCGGTTCGTCACAGTTTGTCGGTGGAGGACCGGGTGGCAAGGCGACCGTTGCACAGTAGGTCAGCGGAGAGGGCGAGCTGTCGACGAGTTTCACGGGGAAGACGATATGGGAGTAAGGCGTATCGCAGAAAATAACATTGGGCTGGGCCAAATGTGGAGAGGGAGAGCGTACACAGTCGGAGTTTCCTTTCCCATTTTTTTGTAAATGTAAATAGTAGATCATGGACTTTCTAGTTTTCAGAAAATCAAGAATGTAATACAATATTCTTGTATAACTATAATATATTTTCTACTTAGAGATTAAGACTAATGATTTCATATTTCCAGGTTTCCTAATGTATATAAATTTACTAAATGTAAATTGAGAAGGAATATTGGAAAGAAAAATTAAACCTATAATTTATTAATGCGATGGCTATTATAATTCCTAGTTAATTAAGAAGAGAATAAAATATTATTTATATCCATGATGTATTATCTACCTCAATAAAATAGGGAAAGGGTTTTAAATAATTAAAGAATGGAATAGGAAATTAAGGGAATTTATTTTGGTGCCGCAAATAAATTCCAGAATGCAAACATTCAGACAAACATACAACCATTCAAGCAAACATCTCATGCAAGCATTCAAACATACACACAAGCATTCAAATAAACAAAGTGCAGGCAATGGAATTTGAAGTGATTTTCTAATCCTAGAAAATATTCCTTGCGCTACAACTAAATCCTACGAGACACAGAAATGCATATGGTGGATTTTTTATGTAGGGTTTTGGAAAACATTTTCTTTTAAAAGTGGTTTTGCAGAAAAATAAATAGTCAAGGTTTTAATTTGTTGTAAAGTTTTAGAAGGTTCAAATTTTTAGTGGTTTTTAACATGATGTAAAACACAGGGTGTTACAACGGTCTAGCTCCAAGAACCACATCGAAGTGGCAAATGGTCATGGACAGCCTTAAGATCTGCTGCCACCAGCGTTGCTATCGCAAGCTGCTTCCTTTCGGTGACAGGAGTGTTGATGTTTTTTAATGCTTAAATGGATAATTCCACAAGCACATATAATATCGTTATAACATGTCACCCAGTAGTATCCGAATGTATCATGTTTATATCTTCAGAGAAAGTATAAAGCTAATAATATTGATCAATATGATCTCCAGTAATTATATCACAATCAACAACCCAACTTTAGATGAGGGTACGGATAACTGGGGTAATGTGATAGAGAATAATAGAAGAATACTTAAGGTAAATGGCGTAGCTACTAGGAGGAGAACAGGTGAGTACAAGGTTTACATGATCTTTCTACTACTTGAGCACAAATCTAGTATAGAACTCTAGAAATCTAACCAAGACAAGAAATAATAAGTTGGTGTCATAGGACTGGTAATTTGTGTATCATTGTAGTAGATTAAAGGGGTAGCACACATGACACAGATTAATACCTTGTTCAGGTACAGAATACCCTCCGTCCAATGTAGATGATGATTTTTTATTACATGTGCGACGTGCGTTTGGAGTCGGTTGCGAGTAGGGAATCACGACAATGCGTCTATGGGTGGAGCAATCTGGTGAATGAAATTAATTTATTTGAGCGGTAAGTTGGGATGACCCATCAGGTGCTCTCTCTACCTAGGGATGGATGCAAATGTCCAGATATTTGAAAGATCTGATATCCATACCTATTTTAGTGTAAATATGGATGTTTGTATTCGTATTCTTTTTAAATATGTATGTTAAGTGGATATATTTGTATTCATTTTTGAAGATTATTCTCTATCTGATTCCACACCTGTATTCAACAAAAATATGGAATATCCGATATTATCCATATCCGCAAAGTACAAATTGTTTTGAAACCATCTAAATCTTATAATTATGACTAATTAACTATATAAATAAAAAATAATTTTAATATAACAGATGCTATGTATCATTCTTTAAAAGTTATCTATGGCTAATGTAATTTTAATATTATTAACGATATATAAATCTTAAATTTGATTAATTTTAATATGGATAATCATATTAATTAGTATTTTTATTTTATTTATATACTTCTAGAATTTATTTTTTATTTATTTGAATTTAGTAATTAATATATATTTTGTATAATTTTCTTATATTTTATATATTTAATTATTGAAATATTGATTGAAATATTTTAATTATGTTTATTGACATTTTTATATCACTATATTTTAAATTCCTTTAACCATAATGGTTTTATTATACTATAAAACTATAGATAAGCAAATAGTAACATGTTATCTTCAAAATCAAGTAGATATCTGATTTCGAATACAAATTCGAGATATCCATTTGCATTAGTATCCAACAATATCCATTTTGCATTAGTATTTGAGATACTTGTAATTTGCGAAAAGCATGGCGTAGGTTTAGAGAATGACATGCTCATGAAGATCAATCTAACTTTTAATTCATGGTATGAAAGTTGTACAAGTAATAATGTTCAACGTTTCACCTCATTCACAAATTCATTATCCTCACTACTGAGTCTAGAAGAAAGAACAACCAAAAATCCATCCAAAGACTTTAGGCTTTTGAAAAGACTATGCAGAGGTGTACAGTTGTACCCACATGAAGACCTAGGATGAACCTCAATACCTGAGCCTAAGTAAGGGTTGCCTCGAGGTTCTGACCTTAACTCAATGTGGCACAAATGGTCCTAAGATGGGCCAAAGTACTTCTCGAGCTACGACGCACCACATCCCGAGCTGAATCCACATGATTGGCAAGTCACCACCAAGTACTCAGCTTACCGTACCCATACAAGACATGTGGTCTGTATGAGTGGTTAATCAAGCTTACTGTCCCAATAATTAGACCTTACCTACTCCGTGAGCTATGTCACTCAAGATCCAACACCCGCAGTGACCTTACCCCTCGCTTGAGTTGAGACTCACATAATATCATCATTAAGTCCAATTTGAAGGTTGATCCTTAATCAAGTTAGCTAAGCTAGAACAAGTTCAACCCACATCAATGTTTTAGAGTTGGTTAACTATGATGAAGCATCTACACACGTGAGAGTGAGTTCCCGCTCACACTTGACTTCTACCAATGCTAGCCAACTAAGCATGTTAAGCATCCTGATACCAGTTATTAAAGGAAGGATATGCTTAATTAGATGAGTTGGTCTAACATTAGTAGAGCAAGTTCAGTTGATTAAGTCATTAGTGAATGATATGCCACAACACATAATGAATAAACATGATGAGTGTCCAATATAGGGTTTAATAGTAGTGGTGCCTATTAATCATGAGATCCCGGGGATCAAGGATGATCATGACGACTCAAATGCATACCTCACATTCTACATTAACCTGTCAAAGGACATCGAAAGAGTTGGAGTTGAGCTTGCTTGAAGAAGTTGATGAAATTTGTGAGATATAGATCATGGACTTCTGATTCAAGATGAAGAGGCCTTTGAGTGGATCAAAGGATGGATTAGTGGTGAACTAATATTTATCAAAACATGTGATAGGGTGGTTGGGTCCTAGATTAAGGGTTTACAGAAATAAAATATTCATGAATATTTTTGGATGGTCTGGCGGTTTGGCAGATGGTTCGTGGGTGGAAACCCAAAGGTGGTGTTTTCTAGGTTTGGGGATTAGTGAACTCGCGAACGGTCTGTGGTTCTGGTAGATGGTTCACTAGAATAGTCCATGTGTGCTCGTCCTTAGCCGTGTGCATGAGTGACTCTATGGACGATACAGTGACCTAGCGAATGGTCTATGGGTGCAAAGCCCAAAAAGGATGCTCTTGGGTTGGGAAATTAAATATTTATTACTTTGACCAGTCAGTCCAGTGTTCTCGTGGATAGTCTAAGGGAATATCGATCATGGAGGCTAAGTGTTGGCTTGTTGTGCTCAGTGTGTGTTCTTGCGGACGGTCAGGTGATCTACCAAACGGTCCGTGAGGACATCAACACAACCTAGGTGGTTCATGTGTTCTTGGTGTTCTTGAGGGGGTGAGGCTAGGGTTATGGATGATGTTTGCCATGTTTTTGTTGTGACTAAATAGGATTGCTTAGGTGAGGTGTTGGGGTAGTGCAAACTAGATATTGTTGACACTTGATGTGGTAAACAGATAAATCCACAAGTGCACAGATGTTAATGTATCCTTCACCCAAGAACATGAAGTGAACTAGTTAAGAAACAAGAGTGTCCAAGGATAGAGCAAGGATAAATGATAACGAGCAGAGAGGATCTATGGTTTCTTTGATATTAAGGCAAGACTAAGAATGATTATATCATGGTTGTTTATTTTGTGGCACACCTTGCCCTAACCAACTCTGATCAGGGGCCAATTAGATTAGGAATGCAACGAGCTCTATGATTTAATAACTAGACCTATCATGGTGGAATACAGAGGATGGATAGGGCTATCACCACCTGCCACCTACGACTAACTATCCGGAGGCCTAGCTGTAAACATAGGAAAGCTATAGCCTGAGCATCATGCTTAATCTATAGACTCACTACTCCAATCTAGGCCTCGATGAAATAAGATCAAAGCAATCTAACCAAGCGGTGAAACCCATAAACAAAAATAATATAAACAACACTTAAGTAATGTAGAAGATCAGAGTTACCATAGAAGATCATGGACTTCACTCAAACAAGACCTTCATCCACTGAGGTACAAGTGGGAGAGGATGTCGACAGCCTCGGCTCCTCTCCAAGCTTCTCCTCACTCTCTTCCTATCTTCTATTTCTAAGTGGTATAGCTAGAGAGCTTTGCCTTGTTTCTACTCTACAAGTGATTCCTTCTTGGATGATCTTCATGTGGTGCCAACACCCCTTATTTATAGTACCATGGAGTGGAGGGCGTACTTGTAGGGGAGTGTGAAATTGTTTGGTAGCTTGGTGGAGTCGGTTGACCTCCTTGAGCATCGGCTAACCCTTGGATGCACTGCCTTGGTGCATCCACAATTGATGAGCATCCTTAGAGGCGATTAATAGTTGCCCAAGGTGGTTTGGGCACTTGGTGGGGTCACTTGACCCTCCCCAAGCAGCTCTGCTATCCATCTTGAGTTTGTGGGATGATATATGGTTCAAATTGTCTTGGGTACAGAGTTTGGTCCTGGTGGAGTTCATCTTCTTCGATTGGTGGGCCCATGGATCCATCGAAAGAGGCCACATGGGACACCATCTCATCCCTTGATGTGAACCACCATTGGATCGACATGTGGGATGCCTCCTGAGTGTGTTTCTTCAACATGGAGCGAACAATGATGTGGACAACCATCGAGTTAGGTCGCCTAACCTTGGTTTGGGTTGCCCGAAGTCCAATTTTGGCTTCTAAGGTCAACACCACTTCCCTTGGGCTTCTTGATAAGTGGAGAGGCCTTAGACCAAGTTTGGGGTCCATTTGACATAAGTCTAGGTTGCCCGACCCTAGTTGGGGTCACCCGACCTGGCCTAGTGTCCATTTCTAGCCCGTCTCATGTTGTAATCATCCGAAAGGAGTAACTTTGTCGACTGGACTTTGAATTGGTGAACCAAAACTCAATTTTGTGTATCTTGATGAGCTCTTAGACATGGTGTAGTCAAATTAGGTATTTGATGAAGTGTTTTTACCATGTCCATAGTCACCTTGTTTCTACACTCACATAGCCATCACAACTTATAGAAATTATTAGAATTAAACCATATGACTATGGTTTATGTCATTTAGATGACCAATAAAGCATAA
This sequence comes from Miscanthus lutarioriparius, assembly GCA_904845875.1. NCBI lineage: Eukaryota > Viridiplantae > Streptophyta > Magnoliopsida > Poales > Poaceae > Miscanthus > Miscanthus lutarioriparius. The sequence continues at coordinate 78,662,805 of CAJGYO010000005.1, forward strand.
GTTGATGGCATGAAATGAGGTGTTAGTGACCATCAACAAGGTTCCCCACACTGAGACTTTGCTCGTCCCAAGTAAAGGATATGAATAATAAAGAGAACCAAGCCAAGACTAAGGTGGATTTGATACACAACTTTCTAAGGATATGATGTGAGCATAAAACATATTCCAAGCCACATACCATACCTATGGGTTTTGAAGTGGCTACAACATCACCTTGGATGGTTGAGAAATGGAATAGTTCTAACTTGAAGACATAGATCCCTTCTTCTCAAGTAAGATTGTAGTTTTTGACAATATTTTTCAAAACAAATCATAACTCATGTTACTCCTCATATGGTTCTCTTAGATCGCTCAGTGGTATTTGTATATATGCCCTCACCAAGATCTTTTTGCTATTACCTCAAGGCACTACAACTATGGCATGTGTGGAGCTTTGGGTAGGAGAACTTGATGGTTGTTGGTATTTATTAACTTGTCACTTGTTTTAGTAGCCACCTAATGTATGTCTACATCTCTTAACATTACTTTACTAGGTTGTCATCCCTAGTGATGATGCCAGCGATGCTTGTTGGTACTACTTAACATTACAACTAGAATAATACTAAGTAGCTCTTTATTATTTTATGTGACTAGGAAGAATATATATATATATATATTATGAAAAGGGATTTGCAAGTGCATAGATAATATACCATTGCAGCACTTCACATGGGAGTATTCCAGGTATTGTTATTTATATTTTTACCACAGGGAAGGTCTGGCAAGGACATGTATTGATAACTTATGCTATTGATGGAGAAGTAAACCATAACCAATATTCTACTCACAACAGGGGTAAGTCAAGGGGTAAATGTATATATGAATAGTGCATAATAACTAATCATTGATCACTCAGAGTACTCCTTCTTATGGCATTAGCATGGTTAAGTAGAATATTAGAGGAATAATTCCTAAGACATTCTTAATTATAAGTCAAAGCATACATTGATTAGTGCAATTACACCTAGTAGTCATGGCTAAGATCAACTTCATATCTACACATAAGGGATGTTACTAAGGAAGATTAAGAATAGAGTTTGTCTTCCTTCGTAACTAGATCCTACTTGTATACCTATATTCGGGGAGTGGACTATAAATGACTCAATGGGAGTGTCACATCCGTGATCTATCACATGACCTAGAATATAGGGTGTATCCATAGGTAAACAACGTATAAGCACCACGCTTACACAATGTCGACCACTCATCCATGGTACCTTAGAGTGAGCGTTATACGAACTTATGCATAAATATAAGGATAATCTAGCTATACTAAGTATATAATCAAAGTAGACTATGAACATGATAACTAGGAACATAAATGATATGAATAATGTTGTCATAACAATTGTAGCAAACATATAAAGTAATGAGAGATACAAAAGAGAGGGGGTACAAAGATTATACCAAACCACGCTCTTGACACGATCAGGAATCCAAGTGAAACCTGCTTGCCTCCCTCTAGACCTAGCATAACTAGCTATGCCCTAGAATATAGTGAAGCTTTGAGGATGATTAGGGTTTTTGTCTTCTCAATTGACTTGAATGTTGTGGATATCTAGGGGGTGGCAAGGGCTGGTATATATAGGCCGGAGCGTCAATCCTGAGCCCTCGAATCAAACCGACTTGAATAAACGGCGTTGATGCAATCTAGGAGGCGGTGGAGAACCGACATAGTAACGGGGGCTGACAGGTGGGCCCCAGGGGCTGGCTAGCTTGCAGGTGGGGCCGGCGCCTCACCCTCCGCTTCGGTGTGGAGTCCTCTCGAGTCTTCTGGAACCTTCTGGGGTTATTTTTGCTGTGGATAAGCATGATTAATTTTGACATCTAGGTCCACCTTGACGGTTTTTTGGATAAACCCTGCAAAAAATACAAATTCACCAAAACTCATGGAATTTGTTAGTTTAAACCCATAGACCTTCATTGGTGATTATATTTATGCCCCTATACATGTTATATTGGCGGTTTATAATGGTTGTTAACTACCGTCAACAATGGCATACTTAGAATGTCTATATTATAAAGTCAAAGCATGGGTCCACGGATCGGAGGAAAACCGCATGCAAACTATGATCAACAGTGCAAGTGTGTGGACATGAGTGGAAGCTTGACTCCTTACACATGAAAGGTTCTCTCTTCATTTCTAGATGGATGAGATCATGGGCTATCTTTTATTTCTCATCTGTTTTTTGCTCAATGCTTTTTTCTTCTTTTTTCAACTCTCTCTCTCTCTCTATATATATATATATATATTTTTTTCTTCTCATAACATATAGCCCATGTCTTTTTTCAAACTTGTATGGAGAGAGATATTGGATACATGGAGTCCTTATTTTATGGAGAGGTGGAAAGGCATGTTTTTGCGCTCTCAATGTAAGAGCATAGCATATATATGGAAAGCCGTGTTTTTGCTTACTTTCAGTGTAAGAGTATAGCATATTTGGGTGCAATGTATGTGATATTGATCATGTAAGCATGGTGCATCCCTCACTCGGGTCACATGATTTGAAAAACTCAAAACAAAGTCTAAGCAACATGAATCTATGGTTTATAGAGATATTGCATATGGCTCTGGTAGGACATTCATACCATAGAGGAGTTATGAAGACATGGTTAGATTTTGTTCAAAACAAAATCACTTGATTATAAAGAAATACTTGTCTTGTCATCACTATATCACACTTTACAACTTAGGTAATGTCATCCTAATTGAATAAGGTTCCCACAAGCATTAAGTAAAAGACAAGGAATAAGGATTACGCAAGTCAATCTCGCAAGATAAGTTGCTATCAAATCTTTGGGATCATGTTTTAGAGTTAATCTAGTTTTAATAACATGAAGAATTGGCTTTTTAGGCATTTATTTTTAGGGAGCTAAATATATGAGAGGGGTACCGAGATACAAACCAGCGTCTCATGTTGAGATGAAGTCTAGAGAGTTCAGGGCCAGATAGCTCGACCCCATATGGACATGTAATTGTTAGACATATCCCAAATAAATTAAAAACGGAATGAAAACGGGGTAAATACGGGTTCATCCTGGTTGAAAATGAGATTATGCAAAAACGGGCAGAAAACACCCTCTCCCGTTTCTATAAATATGGAAATGGGATCCCGCAAATACAGAAACGAGCGAAACAAAAGTAGAAAATGGGTCAGGTTGGGACATGATTTTTTTCTATCCATTTTCAACCCTATTCGAAATAGTGGGCCAAAGCAAGCTAATCTTGATATATAAGATATGCCCTGTGATGCAAGTAAGTTTTGAATTCAAATTCTGTTTGTCGCATTGGAACATTGTCTCACCCTTTAGCCCCTGAGCCTTTAGTCGATTTCACCTTTGGTCAGATAAAGGGTTCTTGAGTTGTTTCCGAGGCCACATAGTGGACCTGGTGGGTTTAGCCTCGAGTCTGTTGTGGACTTAGCCAGAGTCGATTGTAGGTTCATTAGTCAATTTCTTGTTTCCAGGATACCCAAAGGAGGTCGGCAGCAAAGTCCACCATCATCAAGAGCCGATTCATGAAACTAAGCTATGTGGAGTCACGTAAGGAGAACGAGACACCGCGTGGTCTAGTTCGAGAGCTAGAGGAAGAAGTCAAGGATCTGAGGCATTGTCAAGGTACTTCTCCCCTTGTTGACAATTAGTACTCGATCCTGCCGAATACTTAGTCTTGGTATGTTTTCTTTCTCAATTGCCGCTAGCTTCGATCAGGGCTATGTAGCATGCGGCGCCCCTCATTATATGAGGGTTCTGGCGTGTCATCAGTCGCCTGCATTGCCACTACTAGGTTCTTGCATGCCCTTGGGTGTACCCGAGCATTGTCGCCTTCGTGGAGTATTGTGTTTTGATGTCGTGGCCTCGTCGACAGAGCTATGCTTCAAGGGCATGGTACCGTCAGCGGAGGCCGCTATTCTCGGCAACTAGTATATCAATGTTGCCGAGAAGTCATTCGTGTGCCTACTCACTGGTTTGGAGACATGAGTTATTGACGTTGACGTATCCACCCGATGGAGTCCGTGTCTCCAACCGATTATTGTCGCCTGATGCCAGATGCTATAGGTGTCCACCGTCACTTAGGGAGTAATAAGTTTGCATCCACTCTTCTCATTAGTCTTGATTAGGTCAAGTGTGCTTGTTACTCTTGGTGATCAGCATCACCTAGACGCTCGGTGGTGTTTGGGAGGTTGGTGATCTCTCGGTGGCAATTGTGAGAGGCCCAACTAAAGATGTACACAGTTGGTGATTCACCGTGCTAGAGTGGTGAAGGACCAACAACCCGTAGAGGGCACTTGGTCCTTGCGCGGATCAAGGGGGAGCTATACCCTTGCGCGGGTGCTCCAACAAGGACTTGTGGAGAGTGTCGACTCTCTGATATCTCGGGAAAACATCAATGTGTTCCTAGTCCTCCTTTACATTTGAGCAATTACTTTCCTGTATTTATATTACTATAATTGCCATGATAGAATAGGGTTGGAACTTGGTTCCAAAACTTTGTGTGGTAGGCTAGAAAAACTTGTTTAGGTAGAAATGGGTTAAATGATAGGTTTTAATTTCATGAAAATTTTAGATTAGCCCAATTCACTCTCCTTCTCTTGAGCATCTTGATCCTTTCACAACCATAAGGAGATGTATGAGAAGCATCCAAGCCTTTTTGCCAACCATGTGCCCATTGTTGGTCAAGTTGTTGCTGCTAGGTTCTACTAGAATGATGCATGTTCTGGGTTCATGCTTCGGTTCGTTGTGGACATTGTTGCACATGTGTTAGTATATATTTCTTATGCTCAAGTAGAGAGGTTCTGCAAGCGCACAAAAGTATGTTGTAGCATTTTACTCAGAAGTATTCCAAGATACCATATTTGTTTTATCCATAGAAAAAGCGGTGGCCACAGGTATTGTAAACTATAGTCTAGACATCATGTCTATACTATGAGATTACCACTTTTGGCGATGGTTTTCGCCCTGTTCGTCTGCTGTATTTTTTTTTTCAGTCAACGAATAGTAATTTTCTCATACAATAAATCAGCCAACGGTATTTTTAGCCATTCGCCCTGTTCACCTGCTGTATTTTTTTTCAGTCAACGAATAGCAATTTTCTCATACAACAAATCAGCCAGGGGGGGGGCGGCGATGGTTTTCGCCCTGTTCGCCTGCTGTATTTTTTTTCAGTCAACGAATAGTAATTTTCTCATACAACAAATCAGCCAACAGTATTTTTAGCCATTCGCCTTGTTCGCCTGCTGTATTTTTTTTTCAGTCAACGAATAGGAATTTTCTCATACAACAAATCAGCCAACGGAGATAATATTTTAATTTTAACAACAAAAATGTCAAAAATTTATACGTCTGAGCGTCTGGTCCATCTGTTTAAACATAAGTATGACCCTATTTTTCTCAAAATTTGACTGACCATTTGAAGCTGTTTGGCACAGCTCAGCTTCACAATTGAAGCTGTTTTTTTTTACAAAATAACTTCACAAACAGCTTTATATGTGAAGTTAAGCTGTTTAGGAAAAAATGTTTGTCAAAACAACTTCACGTGATGGACCAAATGAATAAAATGATTATAATGCCCTTTATTTATTTTTTCTTCAATTTTTTTGTCACGGGATTTTTTTCCAACGCACGTCTTCTTCCCTGTGGCAGTCGCGACTCGCGCGGCCGACTGCGAGATACGGCGGCTTCCGTGCGCCCGCAGTGCCTTTGCTCCGAGATACGGCGGCGTCCGCGTGCCCGCAGTACCTTCCCCGCGGCCGTGCCCGTCCGGCGGCGAGATTGGCGGCACCGCCGCCCGCGCCTCCCACGGCGGCCACGAGCGTGCCCTAGAAGGTTGCACGCCCCCGATGGGCACGCCCCTGGTGGCTGCGCGCCCCCTGCGTCCGAGCTCCCTAGCGTCCTGGCGGCCGCGCCCTAACTCCGCGCCGGCGGCCGCGCCCAGCCCCGCGTCCCCGGTCCTGCGACTCTGGCGAGCTCCCTGGCTCAGCGCTGCGAGCCGCGCCGGTGACTCCCTGGCTCCCTGGCGTCCCAGGCCCTCTGACTCCGACGAGCCGCCCCGGCAAGCCACGCCCGGCTCGGCGGCCGTGCTCCCCGGCGGGCTACGCCCCAGCCCCTGCGAGCCGTGCCTCCGGTGGTGCGCCGCTTGCGACTCCGCGCGTGGTCCTTCCCTGAGAGAGAGGGGGCATCTGCAGTCTTTTAGTTCCAGTGGGGCCCGCTTATGTCAGATAAAGCGGTGATAAGCTTTTTTTTTCAGCTTCGTTCTAATCCATGGCTTTACGAGGGAGAAGAATGAAGCTGTGTTTAGAAATAAGTGTTTGAAAAAAAAGCTCAAACAGGCCTTAAATACTTTCTTTGTTTCCGTGCGTCACTGGCGGATGCGAAAAAAAAAACTCTTATCTATCATGACTAAGTTCTTAACCGTACGTTTATAACGAAAGCAACATAAATTTTCATTTTTTTGTTATTATGCTCTAACTTGCGTCCGTTATAATTTTATGCCAATACCAAAATCTGGATGTACGGTTTTTTGAACATGTATTCTTGATAGATATTTTTCAGAAAACTCGATAACTACAAGTCATACAAGATTAACATAATTAGATTCTTCTTTTTATAACTAAATTTTTGTTGAAAGGTATTCAATATTGGACTTACTAAAATAGCATGCTTCATCAAGGTCATGTTTCATTTGCACGTTAATTATCATCATCAATTAATAGGTTCATGCTATAAGGATTTCTAATAGTGATTCAAACATGGTTTTAAATAACCCGTTATAACTTCGGCATAGTTTTTCACAAGGTCTACTGCTGCGCTTCTATCAATTGTTCCGCTATTGCTGCTAAACACCGCTATTTGATTTAGTCACGATATATTTTAGCACCGCTAATCCTAACCAAAGTAGATATTTATTCTTAGTCTAGAGGACCATAATATATGTCTCTCCTTTAGGTTCTTTACTTAATAAATGATGTAATAAACCATTGAATATTTTTAGAAGTTTTGACTATTGAATGTTGATCGCGACAACATGTTGATTGATATGATGAATGTTAAGTAATGAGCTTGGAAACATATTCTCCTAGACCTTGTACATGTATTTGACTATTTGTGTTCATAAAATTTTGTCTACTTAAATGTTTCCATGCACAACTAATTAAGAATTTTCAAATGAAAGAGTTTCCACTATAGTCTGCTATAGCTTTTTATAGCTAAATGTCATAGACATCAATTTAAAACATTCAATTCAAATGAAGAAAAAATGGAATATATATTAATAGTAATTTATACAATCCGCATTGATTAAATGTACTCAATATGTTTACATCTTGTATTGTGATCATGAATTAAATTTTCAAGCCAATAATTCTAAAGTTGTTAGGATGTTTTATTGTTGGATCACCATCAACTAATTGTTTCAAAGATATATAAGGATGGGTTACCTCTGGTCACACAAAAACAATACTCCCTCTGTTCCAAATTATAAGACGTTTTGGCTTTTCTAGATATATTTCTTTTACAATGTATCTAGACATAGTGTATATCTATGTACATAGCAAAATAAATATATCTAGATAAGCAAAAATGTCTTATAATTTAGAACAAAAGGAGTAGTACCGAACAATTGATTTGAGATCTTCTCATTAGGACATTGTAATGTAGGTCTAAATCATTTCTTCGAAGTCCTTCACCATTGTTAGCAGGAACCTCATTTTAATGGTTTGTTGATGACTTGCAACCTTCTCCCTCTATTCCAAATTGTAAGTCGCTTTGACTTTTTTGGTACAAAATTTTTGTTGTGTATCGAGACATATGTTACATATAGATATATAGTAAAATTGATATAAAAAAAAATAAAAGTGACTTATAATTTAGAACGAAGAGAGTACAAATTATTTCAAAACTAAATATGGATCATTGAGTGATAAAGTATATGTATTCAGAAAATTTCACGTAATATCACTATTTTTTGGTTTAGGGAGCGTAGGTTGCCCTTTCTTTTTTATATATGATTCACGACACTTCCTGTTTATTTCTTCTTTTTTCTTGGGAGACATTGATGCATGGCAGGCTTTGTCTCTTTCATTTCTAAGTATTCTAGGGTGAACTGACTTTTCAATGTAAACTACACGTATTTAGACCCATTGTAAAAGCTAAAGATGAGAAACCGTAGCACTTGATGTATGTGTATAATGATAATGCTCATTATAGCATTACCTTTTGAAAGGATCTACATTGTCTAGAGGGCAGGGTTGAATAGGCATATTAAAAAATTCTTAACACAAACTTAAAATAACGGATTACTACTTGTAGGAAGTTCCAAAGTTTAGGCCAGAACGTCTGATATATATTGGAAGTCCGACACAAATTGTCGGAAGTTCTGACTCCTAGGGTAAACTATGAAATCAAAGGAATATGAACTTCAATTTTAAATCTATGAATTACACACTTCTTAGGAGGTAGATGAAGGTGCTATGACACTCCTTGCTCTTGGAATACCACCGGTTTGTAGATTGGGACCAAATCCTAGAAATAAGCTTGAGAAAGGAAGAGACAACAAAATAAAGTAATTCCAAGAAATCATAACAACAAAAACAACACACGAGACACATTGATTTAATCTGAGGTTCGGCCACACTAAAAGCATCTAGGCCCCTAATTTAGTTTTGGTGATTAGTGACAACACCATTATGGTGACTAACGTGTGTTTTACAACGACATTACTTTAGTGAGGTCACAATGATGATTGGTTGATGGACAATCATGGTTTAGGGTGGTCTCATTACCCTTGATTGGGAGCAGAGGAATGCCCCACAACTCAATGCCATTGTTGACAACAATGGTCGGGCAGTGGAGCACTACTACAGATTGATATATCACTGTCGCCACTTTCACTACCGTAACGATAGAAGCGACTGTGTTATACTTCCACTACCAGTTGGACAGATACCAAGGCCTCCTAAGGAAGGAAACCAGTAGTTCAAACTTCTACCACCCATTGGTTAACAATAGATGCGGTACTGATATTTTCTCGGTCATATGAAGAGCTGAGCCGACTAGGATGGGCGTTATGGCAGCCGGCCCTACACGACCGTTTGGTGTACTGGCAGTAGTAAATTTAGCGTGAGTTATTTCCCCATTTCCCAACTACCCACAATACAGTTGCATCACCGTTACTTCCACTTCTCCATCTTCAAGGTTGGCGCATTGTTCGTCTCTCGCAATTTGTGTGAGCCATTGCATGCCTCACACCGTGCCGCCGCAAGATCCAAAGGCAAGGGTAATTCTTTCGCACTTCACTGATCGATCTTTGTCGGATTATTTTCCTCTTTAGTGATCTCATTACTAAGAAAGCTCTCATCCTATTACGCACTGACGATCAATGCTCTTCGAAATGGAGGCGGCCCCCAACAACAGGAACGCACTGGCCAGCCTCATCACAGAGGATGTTGTTCTGGAGATCCTCCGCTGCCTCCCCACCCGCTCCTTGTTCTGCTACAAATGTGTCTATTGCTCCTAGAACCGCCTCATCTTCGACAACCATAAGGTGCTGCCCCAGACTATGGCCGACTTATTCTACAACGGCGAGAAAGGCATGCGAAACTTCACCAGCGTCACCGGTGAATGCCCCGATTTGTCCTTTTGCCCTTCCCCATTGACAAAGTAGCTGTCTTAGATTGCTGCAATGGCCTCGTCCTATGCTTGTGCGTTGAGGTTGTTGGATCCCGCTATGTCATCTACAATCCGGCAACCAAGAATTTGCGGATACTGCCGCCTAGTGTTGGTATATTTTAGACGCGTACAGATAAATCCATGTAACAGAACCATCCAATTTATAAGAGCACAAGTATAATGGCAGTCCGCAAGCGGTCGCACTAGCATACTTGAGCTCATATAAACCTGGTAGTCCATCGAGTACCTCGAAGGTTCTTGATTCATCACCAACATACAACCAAGATCGTACATGATTCAACATACATGCCATATTTTACATAGAGTTCACAAATACATTGTCATACATAAGAGTGTGATTAAAGTTATTACAAACCAAATTCAAATAAAGTAGTAGCGGAAGCAAAGTAGTTTTTAAATCAATATCTCACACCATTATTCAAATACTTGCCGGTCTGTGATCACAACCCACAAAAGCATCATAGATTAGATATATAAATAGAAGCACCTTGCCTAGGGCCTACTCCTTATCCATAGTAGGACAGAAGCAATTCTTACAATAGCCATGAAAGACTGTGTTACCTGTAACAAGTAGGAAATAAACCCCTAAGTACAAGAAGGTACTCAGCTAGACTTACCCGTCATAAACCAAAAATAAAGTGACTCCAAGGATCATGCAAAGCTTTATAAGTGGTGCTAGCTTAACACCATTTTGCATAAAAAGCCACTAATTAAGCTATACATTTTATAATTCAGTCATCAAGTTAATTATAGCTATTCATCTCTAGATTAGCAACTAACCTATGCCAAACATGTGGTATATCATTTAGTAGCATAACAATAGTAACCATAGCCTGTGTAAGATTTTCATATTCATCAGAACCATCATATTCCATAATCCAATTACTACGATGAAGAAGCTCCGTCAAGTTTCTCACTATTTAGGAGAGACGACGATTCGAATCGATTACAACCAGCTGGGTAGTATTCCTAACATAAATGTAGGTCTACTAGCCATGGTAGCCTTAGGTCACCTTTGGTACAACTCTGGTACACATTTCATGGGTTTGATCAGTGCCGCACCCTCAGGGACACTACTGGATGCCAGATCGATCAGGACTCTAACCTACCCTTGGCCTCACACCGGCTCCCCGCACATCCTTACTACCTCTAGTGTGCACACTTTGACAAAATGAGGCCTAGCCTGAGTTGAGCTACTCGGCTTCACGATCGGAACGAGTTATCCGGCCATCTAAGTGAGAGGCATGCGTTCAAAATGACAAGAGGACCTCCAATGATGCAGTCCTTAATTGGCACCGACGGAATCACATGAGTCAACCTACACATAGACTTCGCCCGGCCTCTTGTTACATTACCCCATGGTTCTATTCCACGATAGCAAATATAGCCAACCGTGCTTCGTATCCACCTATATCTCGCAGGTGATAGGAAATCACTCGACTTCTACTGGTCTAAGCATTGCTAAGCATATATTCGATCCTGGACCTATATAGGGTTAAAGGTATATATATCTAGACAAGGTAGTTCTATGCATCAAGTGTTTCCAAATCAATTCTTACAACCTAATCCATCAAACATAAAGGACTCAAGTGATATTTTGTAAAACATAGGAGGTTTATAATGCTTCGGGGCTTGCCTTTCAGAAAAGAAGTGGGTCGGTGGTCAAGGCACTCCGGAACTTCATCAGTGGCCAACTCCTCTCCTTTGGGAGCTGTGGGCTATGGTGTTTCCTGATTCTCCTTTGCCTCTTCCTCGAATTCCAGTAGGGTTACTCCTTCGTGTGATCCTTTATGTATAAGCATGAAATAAGATATCATGGATGCATAGATAATGACATGGATGATATGATATGATAAAATATATAATCATATGTGTTCTTAACAGCAAGATATTAGGGTGATATCAAGATTAACTTTCTTTTTACTGAGTAGGCGTATATCTCTTCTTTAGTAATTAAACAAACACCTATTGAAAATATTTTCTGGACTGCAAGACAGCAGCCACTTGTTTTGACCATAACTGGATTTATACACATCCAAACAATTTGATCTTGGACTTTATGGAATGCTTGTAAAATTGTGTACAACTTTATTTTAATCATCTTAAGGTGATTCAGTAGCTACATAGGTCAAACAATTCAATCTTTCAGATCTATCCAGAGGGCAAGCAAATCTGACAGCAGACTTCTATCAGCTATAAATCTTAAACCATTTAGCCTATAGCTATGAAATTTTAGGACAAGCAATATGAGTAAGTTACCTACAATTTTGTTATAACAAGTTTTGCACAAAAGATCATTATCATCATGAATTTGTCAACACAACGGAAACTACTCATGCAGCCATTTAGTTGAATTATAAAGCAATAATTAACTAGCTGCCTATCACCAATTACTTCTAAGCACAACTATTCATCTCAACAAATCATATGCATCACAAGCAGCACAGAAAACATCATGGTTAAGCCCAACTAATTTATTTATATACATTTATTAATTTCCTTATATAATAGGGTTATTTAGAAGATAAATACTTCCAATGCACAATAAATTCTGAGAAAATTACAATAGCTTACATATGAGCCCAAAAGTCTACTGTACAAATTTCATGCCAATTTGATAAGTATAGCCATCTCTACAAAAATGACAAATTGCATAGGCTTATTTTAGCAAAAATAGTTTAGCCTAGTGAAAAGTGTTAAACAATAGATTTCATATTTTCCTTACTTTCATCCTAGTATAAGAACACTGTGTAAAAATTTGCATGATCATAAGTTATGTATTTTTACCCCAATTATTTTCACTAGAAACTAGCAATTATTTAAGATTAAATAGGAAGACCATATTCTAAGTATGCCTACTATAGGTTTAGTATTTTTCTAGCTATAGCATGTCAACAGAATACTAACAAAATTAGAGTCATAATTTTAGCACCCCTCTAGCTCAAGTTATGCATTTTACAAGATAGAAACTATTTTAAAAGCACTTTACTAGCTTAATTTAGTTCTCTCAGAACAATATCCCAAACAGTAGGTTACATATTTTTATCAAATACTACACTTCATGATGAATCCAGCAAAATTTGGATCACCTCATTTGGACACTCCTAGCTCTAGATATAAATTTTTGAAGTTTGCATTCAGATCTATGAAAATAAATAAAGAAAATCAAATTTCAAATCAGGCCCAGCAGATAGGTGCACCCGGTCTAGTGCACCCGGAGGTGCTGACAGTGGGGGCCTATAGGTCAACCGGTCCCATGCGACAGAGGAACAGAGGCAGGGGACGGCTTTGACCGACGACAACTCATCGGCGGTGAGGTCACCACCGTTAGACTCAACTCGCCCTTGCACATCGACTAGTGGGTTTGGTTGGCCGGGAGGCTCATCGGAGGTACCTCACCAGCGACCACAATGCCTCAACAAGGGTGTGTGGCAGCGGACTCGTCATCTCCGGCGATGGCATGGTCAGGCGAGCATGGCTACAACTTCAGGGAACGTCAGCAGAGATCTAGGGCTAGGTCTGGGTCATGGTGGAGCGGTGGTGTACTCCGGCCACATGCATGGCGACACGGTGGCGCACAGCGCATGGCGGTGTCCCTTACCATTCTAACAAGATGTCTGCCAGTGGCAAGCCTTGATCTTAGGGTAAGGCACTAGAGCTCATGGTGGTACGGAAACAAGAGCTAAAGGGATAAAAGGGAGACCGGTTAGGGCTGGCCACGGCGAGCTTGAGCTCACGGCCATGGCAGGCGCGCTCGGTGCGGTGGCATGTTCCCGCACGGTGGCGGCAGTAGCGGTTAAATAAATGATGACATGAGCATCTATGACCTAAGGCGATGATGGACCAAGGGAGAAGAAGGTAGGAGGAGTAGTGGATATGGCTGGCCACAGCGAGCTCAAAGCTCGGTGGCACTCCATGGCTATGGCGGTGATGATGATGTGAAATGCCACTTTACCTTGGCTCGAATGGTGACAATGGCAGGTCAGGGAGGTAGAGGAGGTGGTGGTGAAGCTGTGGGCGAGGTGGATTGGGTGGAGGTGCTACGTGGATGGCGTGCGAGCACAACGGAGGTGCGGCGGCGACGGTGCCACGATGAGCGCAAGAGAGGCAGAGCGAGGGCAAGAGAGTGAGAATGGGAGGGATGAAAGTTCCTAATGGCTAGAGGGGGGTGAACAGCGTATTAAAAATTTCTACAACAACACTTAACAAACCGGTTAGATAATTATGAGGCGAAGCAAGTGTTGCGCTAGCCTACTAAAATTGCAAGCCACCTACCACAATTCTAGTTTATATGGTTTCTATCCACACAATAGCTATGTCACTACACTAAGTTAGTGCTCTCTCAAAAGCTAACTAAAGAGCCACACTAACCAAACTAACAAGCTCTCACAACTAGCTACACTAAAGAGCTTGATAACTAGTTTGCGGTATTGTAAAGAGAGAGAGCAAGATAGTTGTACTGCCGTGTCGAGGAGTGAACCAATCAATCACAAGGATGAATACGAATGAAGACCAATCACCTCGGAATCAAATGATGACACAATGATTTTTATCGAGGTTCACTTGCTTGCTGGCAAACTAGTCCTCGTTGTGGCGATTCACTCACTTGGTGGTTCACGCACTAATTGTCATCACACGCCAAACCCTTAATAGGGTGCCGCACAACCAACACAAGATGAGGATCACACAAGCCACGAGCAATTCACTAGAGTACCTTTTGGCTCTCCACTTGGGAAAGGTCAAGAACCCCTCACAATCACCATGATTAGAGCCGAAGACAATCACCAACCTTCGCTTGACGATCCTCACTGCTCCAAGCCATCTAGGTGGCGGCAACCACCAAGAGTAATAAGCAAATCCCGCAGCGAAACACGAACACCAAGTGCCTCTAGATGGAAACACTCAAGCAATGCACTTGGATTCACTTCCAATCTCACAAAGATGTTGAATCTATGATGGAAATGAGTGGGAGGGCTTTGGCTAAGCTCACAAGGTTGCTATGTCAATACAAATGGCCAAGAGAGTGAACTAGAGCTGGCCATGGGGCTTAAATAGAAGCCCCCACGAAATAGAGCCGTTGTACCCCTTCACTAGGCACAACTTGGGGTGGCCAGATGCTCCGGTCAGATCGATCGGACGCAGGACCCCAACGTCCAGTTGCACAATGCACGCCACGTGGCCCCTGCTTCAAATGCTAATCGTCTGATCTATGATCTTAAGTTGTGACCAAATGCGCTGCTCGAAGTGACCAGACGCTGACTAGACACGCTGCTCGAAGTGACCATACGCAGGACCCAGCGTCCGGTCATTTCCAGTAAGGTTCCACTCGCGACCGGACGCGTCCGGTCATGCCCTACCAGACTCACCCAGCGTCCGGTCACTCACTGTCTCCTCTGTGCACTGCCATGTCAGTGGGACCAAACGCACCCCACCAGCGTCTGGTCATGAAGTGACCTAGTGTTTGGTCGAAGACCGACACCAGTGTCTTCACTGCTCCCACTGACCGGATGCACCAGTCCAATTGAGGCCAGCGTCCGGTGCACTCTGTGAAATCCTATCTTTTCTGTACAGGGCATCGGTGGCACTATCGGACTATCCGCACTCTACGGGCGGACACTCCACCTGTGAAGTTTCTTACCCTTGCTCAAATGTGCTAACCACCAAGTGTATCACCTTGTGCACATGTGTTAGCATATTTTCACAAATATTTTCAAGGGTGTTAGCACTCCACTAGATCCTAAATGCATATGCAATGAGTTAGAGCATCTAGTAGCACTTTGATAACTGCATTTCGATACAAGTTTCACCCCTCTTAATAGTACGACTATCAAACCTAAATGTGATCACACTTGCTAAGTGTCTTGATCACCGAAACAAAATGGCTCCTACCATTTATACCTTTGCCTTGAGCCTTTTGTTTCTCTTTCTCCTTTTCCAAGTCCAAGCACTTGATCATCACCATGGTATCACCATCATCATGTCATGATCTTCATTTGCTTCACCACTTGGAATGTGCTACCTATCTCATAATTACTTTGATAAACTAGGTTAGCACTTATGGTTTCATTAATTCACCAAAACCAAACTAGAGCTTTCAAGGGAGCAGCGGTGTCGCCTCCCATTTAACTCCCCTTTGGCCTGACCAGTAGGCCCGACGCTGGTGTATGGCCACCAGGTGGTGGCCGCAGCCTATGCGCAGTCAGCCACCGAGCCTGGCCAATTTGAATCGGTGAAGCCGATTCAGTTGACTAAAACCACCACCATCCCTCTCCACTATCTCCTAATCTGTGGCGAATTTGTGAAAACTTTAGTAATACAAAGTGTAGAGCTACATGAGTACTACAAGATTGCTTAAAGGAGTTTTGTCTAATTCGCCATGGTGTTCAAACTATAAGGCTCCAAAGTTGGCTACTTTGAAACTGTAATCAGCTAATGACTTTTCTAAGTTTGAAAATAGCATTTAATTGCTACTTGTGGGCTCTATTTGACAATGCTAGGCACTGAATTAGCACATGACCCTTAAATAAAGTTTGTTACCCATGTCAGGAACTACAACTTTTATTAAGGGTGCACTGTCATGCAAATACTCTATGCTATAGTTCAACTTTGGTCAAAGTAGGATCATGAAAATTGACATTATGAGTAAACTAGGACTTAGAAGCAAAATTGGCCCATGTCATGAATACAAACATTGTTCCATTTACCATCCTAGATTTGTATAAGGTGTTTTTGTGACCTCACAACCATTTCTTACATTGGTCACACATGATCACAAGCATATGCATGTATATAAGCAACATCACATGTGATAAAGATAGAGTGAATGAGATGAAACTTCATATGCTCATGCTCATGAATGCTTGGATGATGCTTGTGCTCATAAAATGCAAGTGCCAAATGCATGCTTAACACTAGGGTGTTACAATCCACAAGCGCACGGATACCGCTATAGCTTTC
Organism: Miscanthus lutarioriparius; assembly: GCA_904845875.1. Taxonomy (NCBI): domain Eukaryota; kingdom Viridiplantae; phylum Streptophyta; class Magnoliopsida; order Poales; family Poaceae; genus Miscanthus; species Miscanthus lutarioriparius. The sequence continues at coordinate 78,679,488 of CAJGYO010000005.1, forward strand.
ACCGGGAAGTATTCCAAGTATTGTATCCATAGGAAAACATGTGAGATTAACTACAATCTATCTTAATTAGGGATCACAATAAGGCTAAGGATAAATAGGAGAATAGAGAGGACTACTAAGGTTCTCTAGTTCTGACTTGGGTATGTCTTTTACTATTCAACTAGGGACATTACTAAGAAAATACACCAACAGAGGATGTTTTCTAACCGGGTCCTACTTGGCCTATAGATGGGAGGTGGACTACAAAGGGTTCAACGAGGCTATGTAGTCACCCTCGCGATCTACCACCGGTCTAGAATGCAGGGTGCATCAATAAGTAACCGAAGTCTAAGCACCACGCTTACACTAATGATTACTACTTTAACCTAGGGACTATAGATTGAAGCACTCAAAAGAGTCACGAACCCGATGAACAATATAAAGAAAATACTTACTTGAATCAGAAGTTGATTACGAGAGAAATCTCAGAAGCAAGCTCAAGTAGAACTTGACTCCACCAAGGTACTTCCTCAAAACTCTTCCCTCACTCTCTATCTCACTATTTCTATTTACAAGACTAGATCCTAACTTGGAGGACTAATCTTCTCTTGATTGTTGGACTAATCTTGGTAATGAGAATTGGAATTAGGGTTTTAGGAAAGCTTTGCTGGAGGAGGTACAGGAGTGTATATATAGGGGGCAACACCAAATCTGGACCCTTGGATCAAACCGACCTTGAGCAACAACATAGATTTGATCTTTAAGGCGGTGGAGAACCGACGTAGCGAGGGGAGGCTAACACAGGGGCCCCACAGGCCGGCCGACCTATAGGTGGGGCCGACTGGCCCCACATGGTAGTTGCTTGGGCTGGGTTGTAGTGGTTCACCTTTTAGAGTGTTCTAGAGTCTTCCCAAGTCGGTTCTATCGCGGTTGAACGTGATTTACTTTAACGAATAGGTCCTCCTTGACGATTTTCTGATTAAATCCTCCTGTATTCACAGATTCACCAAAACTCATGGAATTCATTAGTTTAAACCCCTATTCCTATGTTTGGTGACGGAATTAAGTGTATATATAGGATATGTTGATGGTTTATGATTGATGTTAATGACCTTCAACATCTACCATCCATGCTGTTGGTCAGGCTCGATTGGGGTTCGATTCGACAACCTCCTCGCATTTCCATGTGTTTGAATTTGTGGAGGAGGAGGACGCTGAGTGCCTAGGTGTGGAGATCTACTCATCTCAACTATAGCATGGATCTTTAAGGAATCTGAATGGGGCCACGATATTGATGATGTGATACGTTCAAGATCAGCAAGTGTGTTTCTTAACGGTTGTCTACATATTATGTGGTACTCTCTGATACTTGTTGTGGATATGGAGGGAAAGACATGTAGGAAAATTCCTAGGCCTCATAGTACTCTACCCTCCATCCATCAAGCACTGGGTCACTTGTGTGTATGTACTGTTGGTGGTGTTGGTGGTCACAATATGTCCCAGCTTTTAGTCTGGATTCTTGAAGACTATGCTACTAATAAATGGACATTGAATCATATTGTCATCACACTAAAGGTGTTTGGAAAGACTAATATTCAATTTGGTTACCTGGATTATGATTCGGACTATACAGTGATTACAGTTCACCTAGAATGGAATTTGATTTTCTTTGTTGAGGCAAAAAAAGAACAATCATCGTGTCGGATTCATAAACCCAGGGTCCCTCACGGACGGGCTTCCCAACAAATGCTCAGCCCAGCAGACAACATTGCGAATGACGCACAACTCCTGGGCTAGCCCAAACACCTAAACGACAGGCCAGAAGGACAATCCAATCTCCGACCAGAAGGCCTAGACGAGGAGGAACGACGCCTGCTTCTGACTTTGGCCCACCTCTCCGACCGGAAGGCCTCACAAAGGAGGAGCAGCGCTTGCTTTCGACACCGGCCCACCTCCAGATAGCCTCTCCAACCAGAAGGCCTGGCCAAACACCACTTTTTGACTCTAACCCGCGTCTTCGACCGGGATGCGCCGAACCCCTACTTACAGCTCTTCTTCAACTGGCGCAATAAGAGCCGATTGGGACCAATCGACCGGGGATGCCTGCTCGGTGAGGACTAGGGAACGGACAGAAAAAGTAAGGCAGGGCACCCAAGTTAAACTACAATACCAAGGAATGTACCCTATACACCTGTAGAACAGTACCAACAGGTCATGTCAAAAGGGTACCCTACAACCTTCCTGGCATATCAGAACCCAAACAATGTTGTGGGCGCCGACATTTGCCCTATAGTGTTGTAGGCACCATCAACTCCCATACTAGACAAACATGGTAAGGCTCCTCCACATGCCTCTAGGCATCAATAGTGTTGTGGGCGTCAGCATTTATCTTACTAGGTGAACAAGGTAAAACCCCTCACATGCCTCTAGGCATCAACAGTATAGCAGGCACATACATATGCTATACCAGAAGAAGACGACGCAACCTCCCACATGCATCTAACATTAACAGTGTTATGGGCGCCTACAATCATCTTGTACCCGATGGCGTGTGCAACAAGACTTAGCAAACATACTCTCTCCCTCTCTCTTGTAAGGCCATCCCCTTCATCTATAAAAGGGGGTGCGCTTTCTCCCAGAAAAGGATCGATCAGTTCTATAACACACAACAATAGTACCACTAGGTTCAAACCTCGAGCACACGCTCAAATACATAGCACATAGCGGAGCTCCCGTCACTCTCGGCCCTTCATACTAGAGTTCGACCGGACCTCTTGCACCCCCCATCTTTCTCCCTTCCATTTGTAACCCCACAGCAAACTTCGAGCACCTGGGCTCAGGAATAAAGTCATTGACTGACTCAAACTAGACGTACGACACGTTGCCTAAACTAGTATAAACCCTGTGTCATTGAGTGCTAGGCCACCTCCGATCACAATGTACAACAAATCTACAAATATTTATGTGTTGGTCACTTTCTGCACCGACACATCACATAGGACATGGACCAAAGATGAAGCAACCTGTTGGGATGCGGATTCCACTCGTCTTCGAGCCATCCTAGGCCTTCCTCTTTGGAAGCCTGGACTTTGTCGGCGATTGGCTCGGCGTACTACACCTCCATGAGGAGGCAACCATCCAGGTGCCCATCGGAGGGGCGCCCTCCGTCAGCTCTGGGACACCCAATGACTTCAACAACAAGTCACCTGCGCTTCATTCCAAGCAAACGCTCTGCTCAAACCCTGCTGTGAGTAATGTACATACTGTTATTTACTCGCTATTTACTATCTTCCGCCGATTATCCAGAGGGACCCCATTGTCCCTACTACGACCGACATGCGACCGGTTCCCCTACAGCCTTGCGTCCCCCACGGATGCGTACGCCCGGGGGCTCCGAAGGATGCTGGCGCCGCCCCCTCTCATGTCCGAATTAGTGGGGATGGCGAGCTATGCTCCCACCTATTTCCTCGACCTCATGGATGATGATGTTGAGAGTGACGGCTCTAGCATCGGCGACGTGGCACCTAGCCACTGTCCGTCCTGGGAGTGCGCTATGGCGGACGCTTCGGGACAGCCACTAGTGGTAGTGGAGTCCTTGTAGAGTCACACCCCTCTGGACCCTCATGCGGGGAGCCTCACGCTCACACGAGAGCATGGCAAGGAGCTACGACAATGGCGGTAGAACTAGCCGCCACCTACGTCGACATGCTCGGCGCACCACACTGCGCCCCGTGCGCATAACCCAGCGAGCGGCGCCCGGGGTCATGCCCGCCAGGTCCAGCGCAACATCATGGACGGGGGGAATGATCCCCCATAGTTCAATTGGGCTGGGCAGAACATCGCCGCTGTGGCAATGCTTCTGCTCGGCCTTCCTGAGCCGAATGACCCCCAGGAATAGGCGATCCATCAGAACCTTTGGGCACTGGTGGAAACTGTCGTCGTTCAACAGGTGGAGAGCTCTGCATCATGACACCGACTCATGGCCTCTCTCCCCACCAAGGGAGTGGGGACGCACTAGATGAATCGCTCCACCCACTCACCGCTACAGCCGCCGAGCGTGGCATAGGAGGCCGCATCTGCACCCCCACCTAACTTGGCGCCCGCTCTGCACCGACCACCTATACGCGAGCGGCTCAGGCCGAACCAAGATGCTCGCAATGTCATCAACAACCAGCATCGGTCCTGGCATGATGATGGCGTCCATTGAGCGGTAGTGATGGCAGGCGACACAGACCCTGGCTGGACCATCGCAAGGAGTGGTGAAACACACCCTAGGCGCGGTCGACCGGCCAGACGATCGGAGTCCTAGCCCAGATGGCCTGGGAGCACAGGCCTTTGGCCGATGCATCCAGAGAGCATTGTTCCTGCAGCGCTTCAATGGAGGCTAGGACAAAGGCAAGACCAAGCATGAGGATCAGGATGAGGGCCCCTCCATGTAGAGGGGCAAAAAGAACAAAAAAGATCATCGCCCACTGGTCAACTCCGCGTTGGTCGCCACGGCTGATCACACGGGCAAGTAGCCCCAGCAGAGCCTTTCGGACCACTTCAACGAGCTCATGGAGAGCCCATGCACCTACCATGCCTACCCCATCAAACACCTCTACAAGGACTGTGAGCTCCTCAAGCACCTTCTGTGACAGGCCGATGGGCCGAAGGAAGGAAAAGGCAAAGAAGCAGCAGGCAAGAAAGGGGGCGTAGCGGGCAAGGATCCGGACGACCGAAGGTCCCTATGTGGTGACCGAGGTTATCTAACCAGACGCCTACCGACTGAAGGATAACAATGACAACGTTCTCACCAACACTTGGAACAGCGAACAACTACGTCGTTTCTTCCCCTAAAATTCAGTCTTATCATTTTTACTTAATGTTTGCTCCTATAGAGTGCTCCGACCCGAACACTTTCGGCCCGGGTCACTCGGGGGCTCCACGGGGGTGCAATACCACCTCTCTTTTTACTATCATATGATAAAATACATTTTTTCCTGAATGAAAGGGTAGTCCATTCCTTTAATTACCTTACGTAAGTTTGCTTTAAATATTCCGACAAATTGCACCCCGCCTCTACCTATGGTTACGAGTAGCTGAGCCACGCGGGCCACTCCCGGGCTCTTAAGGTTGTAGCCTATGGTGTGAACGGGCAGGTGAAAAAAGAAAAGAATAAAAAATAAAGTTATGCTAAGGTAAAAATAAGGAACGGACGGGACAAGCTTCCCCGAACGAAGTAGTTCCATCACAAAAACAAAGTTACTATATTCATGAATACACAAACACTTACACAGGGGGCTCCCCCATGACATTATCTTCTACATTTGCTAAAGTATTTCTACTCTAAAACTTCTACTATGGCTCCTCGGCGGCATCGACTACCGGTTCAACCGGCGAGGGAAGGGGCTACTCGTCCTCCGACTGGGCAACATTCGGCTCGGTTGGAGGCAGGGCAACGTCCACTTCCGACCTAGGCTCCATGCCATCCGTAGGCTAGGCGACGTCCTCCCAACGCACGCTTCTGGCCATGTTCGCACAGCGAGCATCCATCACCCACTGCGCGGAGACTTGCTCGGCCACCAACTTTGCGTGTGGCAGCAAGCTCTCCCCGAGCGATTGGATGTCCTCCACGCTCCAGCCGTCGGCATACCTGCTGCAGATGGTGGTGAAGTCTAGGTCTAGGTGGTATGTCGCCACCGAGGTCAACACCCCCGACGTCCCCTAGAACAGCCCATCGGTGATGAGGGCCCGAACCTCATCCAGCACCTCCGCCAGCCGGATGGCGGGCGCGCTGGTACTTGGCGCCAACCCAAAGACCTCTGAGACAATGAGCTAGGCAACATTGCATATCTAGTCAAGTTCCCCCTCGAGAGCATGTTTCTCTTCAAGGGACTTGGCCAGCGCCTCCGTATTCTAGCCAATTGTCGCTTTGGCCATCTCCAGGTCCTACTCCAATGACTCCACCTTTCCACCCAGCTCTGGAAAAAGGACGACAAGCTCAGAATCAAGCTAAAGGAAGATACCAACACATCGAAAGCAGAAAAGGTACATACCGAGGTGGGTGTTCTTGAGGATGGACAGTCCCTCCTCCTGCCGAGTCAGCTGCTCACGCAGTCGGGCATTCGCCTCCTCCGTTCCCATCATCCGGCCCCGAAGCACGAGCACTTCCTAGTCTGCCTCCGACCGGGCCTTTTGCTCCGACTCTAGGGCATTTCGCTCCATCTCTAGGGTCTCCAGGGATCTTTGGAGTACCATCTTGGTGTCTGCCAGGGACTTCTACAGCGCCGCCTCGGTCTCCACCTAGTGGGCCTTCACCGCCTCAAGCCCCTGCTCGGTGGCAGTCGCCTGTTCTATCGCAAGCACTTCCGCCGCCCGCACTTTGGTCACCTCCGTCGCCTAGTCCTGGGACTTACGGCGGGTGAACTCTAGCTGGCGCTCAAGCTCGGCCATCTGGGCATGCTCCATCTAGAGGAAACGGGACTTGCGGCTCGACATCTCCTCTGGACCCTGCAAAAACAAGAAGCAAGCATGCTAAGGCAACCGACAAAAGACCAAGGGGTCAAGGACGAGCATGGGAAACTCACCGCCGTGGTGTGGTGTAGGTTGACCTTGACCGCTCGCTGGACCAACTCAACCCGCTCCCGGGCCTCCTCAAGCTTCACTGACAATTTGGCGAGATCGGACTCCATGGTGAATCCTCTCCCCCCAAGGATGTCCTAGAGCTGACACTCCTACGCATCCCGAAGGATGAACCGAACCTTGGTCAGGTCCTCAGTACAGGACCACACCAGGTCGGTCTCCTCTTGCCCACTGGAGGGCCCAGCCTCTAACTAGACCACCGCCAGCTCCTACGATGGCGTTGGCAGCTCCACCGCATCACCTGCTTCGTCGTCAGAGGGGATCTCCACCACCTCGGTTTCACGGGCCACCGGTAGGCATTCTGACTCTGTCCCAGCCTCGTCTCCCCCTGGCACCTCCAGCTCTGACCGGGAGGGTGAGCCGTGTGGCCCCTCGCCCGGCGAGGTAGGGAGCCCGATCTCCCTCTCCTCTTCCATCGTAGCCGGTGGAGGAGGGCCGCAAGGTATACCTCCAACACGTCCTCCGCCGTCACCACCGGGATCGCTGGCAACACCGTCGCCACTGCTGCCTCTGTACTGGTGACCGACCCCAGGGGTGCTGCCCCCGAAAGGGAAGGACCTGCTGCCACCACCCTACTCTCCCCACCGCTCACCACGGCGCGCTGCAAGGTGGGCCTCCAATCCTCCCGCATGGGAGTTGGGGCGATGCTTAGCCCCGTCAACATCCGGCTATTGTAAAAAAAGTACAGGTTAGTCACACTCCAAAAAACTCAACAGCAAGATCAAAAAGAAACAAAGAAAGGCATACCGAGATGTAAGCGGTACGACTCTAAAACCCTGACCCGACGTCAACGGGCCCGTAGGACAAGGACCGCTCCTAGGCCGCGACCCATGCCCCCTCACTTCAACCGAGGGCGGAGTCGACCCAACCGGCTCTTGCTCAGCCCGCGAATCACCACAACCTTTGGCTCGCGGCACGTTGACCGGAGCAGCTGGTGGGGCATCCTCCCACTGTGAGTTGCGCATTGGCACCGGCCCGACGACGCACTTAGGTGCAAGCCCACTCCTTTGACCGCCTGGCTTGCTCCGCCGCGCCCACGGCAGGTGGGGACGAGGCCAGTGATGCCTCAGAAGGGTGCGATGACCGTGTCCGCTTCGCATCCCATTCGCCGACGGTGTCCGGGCTCGTAGCATGCTTCCTCAGCACGGGAACATCACCACGCCTCTCTGCCTCCTGCTCGTGGCCAGTAGATGTGGCTGTAGGATCGCAATGCTCCGCCGAGGGCACAACGACCTCCTAGCTTTCCTCCTCCTCGGAGAAGATCATGTCATCCCCCACCTATGTGGGGTCCTTCGACTCGAGCTCTGACTCGACGTCGCTCCTATTTTCCCCGGCCCGCACACGCTGGGCAATCTCCTTCTCCTTCTCATGCTTCCACTGAGGCTCCTCGGCTTTCTTCTTCTTCTTGTCATCCACCACCTCCTTCAGGGTGGCTTGCCGAGCCACGCCCTCTGGCCCCTTTAGAAGGTGCGGCTGAGACTTGTAAACCCCAAGTCCCTACGAAACAGGCAACTCAATCAAAAAATAGGAAAGAAAAGGGAAAAAGAACACAAAGTAAAGAGAGGAGAGCATACCAGTTTGGACACCATCGTGGAGTTGAGAGGTCTAGGCTTTTCATCAAGGGTCTCTCTAGGCCTCAGCTGCAACACCCGGTCAAGGTGACTCCAAACCTCGACGTTCGGTAGCTCCTCCGGCGACAAATGGTCAGTGTTCGTCAAGCTGTTGTACTTCCACATCGGCCGCGTCCTCTCTGCTAGCGGAGCCACCCGACGGCAGAAGAGGGTATGGAACACCCATACCCTGTCAAGGCTGCACTGCACGAGCTGTTGGAGCTCTTCCTCGATAATCTCCACCTTCTTCTTCTACCGGCTGGCAGGGCCCCATGACCAGCTCTCTAGCTTCTCTGGCCTCCCGCCAGTGAAAGGCAGGAATGGTGCCTCCACTGGGTTCCTAATATAGAACCATTCCCCATGCCACCCTCGATTGGAATCATAGGCGGTGTACATGGGGTACGAGCCCGCCGCGCTCGGTTTCTTCTGCAGCGTGGAGCCCCCCACCGGCGCGATCATGAGCGGCTTCCCCTCCGACAAAGCTCGCCCAGAGAATATCCGTCGGAAGAAGTCCTCGTATGGCTCCATCCCAAGGAAGGCCTCGCACATGGTGATGAAGCAGGTGATATGCAGCACCCCAGTCGGATTGAGGTGTTGCAGCTCTAGACCCCACTCATTGAGGAGCCCGTGCAGGAACTAGTGCATAGGGTATCCTAACCCATGAACATGGAAGGAGAGGAAGGAAACAACCTCACCGGCCCAAGGTTGCATGAAATCCTCCCTCCTAGGAGCCCTCCAGTGCACCACTTCCTTTGGTGGCAGAAACCCCTTCTCGGTGAAGGCATCCAGCATCGACTCCCTGATGACGGATGACCTCCAGCTCGACATTTTTCTCCGGGTTCACGAATGGATCTGTGAGTTTTCTCCTCTCCCTCGCTTGCCCCTTTTCTCTCCAAGGAACCGCCGCGGCACTCAGACGCTCTTGGCGAGAAGGAAGAAAGAGAAGAGACGACAGATGAGGAATGGGTGAAAGAACGAGGCGAAAAGCCTCTCCCTTCCCCTACTTAAAGAAAGAGGCATAGCAGTTAGGAAAGGCACGGTGATCGGGGAAAGGTGAAACGACAGGGGCGAAAAACCCTCTCCCTTCCCCCATTCAATGTGGATGGGATAAGATGGGACGCGCCCTGACCGATGGGATGCAACCTACCTGACGGAACAACGCCTGGTTAGACAGGACATGGCCTAGGTATGGCCCACCACTACCGCACACTGGGCACAAGAAACAAGGCACCACTGTGCGCAGGCGGCCCTCCGCCTTCCTAGGCGGGACTTGGAAAGACCCAAGCGACGGGATCTCTGCCAGGAGAGACCAATGGGCTTCCTGAGTCGATCAAATGGCTCAGGCGAACGCCGAGAGACAGGTAAGGAGCAGAGGGATGCCCCATGTAGGCCATGCTAACTCCATCATGAACGATGAGCGCGGATCCCGGTTGGACATATCCGATAGGAGCTCCTCAAACCCCGTCACTCGAGTCATCAAGGTAACATTACCAACCTCCACTATTTCTTTATGTAAACATTCATTCATCCATGCACGCATTCATTCATTCCATACATCCAAAGCATTGCATATGTAGTCAAATGCATCACAACGCTCTGTGTTACGTCACGAAGCGGCAGTTGCCTCATTCAACATGAGTAACGACCGACCGGGGTTCGAAGGCTGGCTCACGAAGGGCTCAAGGTCGCCTTGTGCCAAATAGAGCCAGGGGAGAAAACGTAGATGACCCCGAGTGGCCCTCACCCAGTCCGCCCTGAAGCAAACAGGTTTATCTCAACCTTCTTGTTCGATCCTAACCTCGCCAAACCCACAGAATCTCCATCGAGGGGAGGCTAGCGGGCCACCCGGGTCGGTCTTCAAAATGACCCAGGCATCTGCCGAGTTGTAGGTTGAGGAGCAGTGGAGTGCCATATGAGGGCTATATTGACCCTGTCACGAACAACGGACCCAGACTTCACTCGAACATACCTGTTAGCGAGCTCACCGAGCGCGTCACTCAAGCCACCGAGCTCAGCCCCTCCGATTATGAGAAACCATGGACGGGGTAATGCACAAAACTCAACCGACCCCTACCAAGCCCAATGGGGCATAGGGGTCAAGACGCCCAACGCCTCGGCCGCGCATGGATCCATGACTTCGACTCGCCCGATCCCCCGGTGCGCCCGACGCCTGGATCGCCCGATCCCACGGCATGCCCAAACGCTTGGGACCACGCATTCATTCATCCCACGGCTCATGCGCACCCGCTGACTGTCACAGAACCGACCAATTTATAAGAGCACAAGTACAAAAACAATCGCCGAAACGATCAAATTCTCGAACTTGAGCCCATATAAACCCGGTAGTCAACTGAAATCTCGAAGGATTTTAAACCAACTTGCATACAACCAAGATCACAGTAATTCAACATAACATATCGTACGTTACAACATTTCGCAGACGTTCGCAAATAGATTACATCATCACAGAGTCATCGTTATTACAAAACAAGTCTTGTAAAACATGCGGAAGCAAATAGTTTAACTCACACACTCGAGTTCAAATACACATACTGGTTCATTGATCACAGCCCGCAAAAGCATTCAGATAAGAGAACAGAGATCATGCCCATGATCTAGTCTTCATCACCCACCGGGTGGAGACAATACTTACAGAATCCCTGATATAGAAGGTCATCTGCAACAAGAGGAAATAAACCCTGAGTACGGGAATGTACTCAGCTAGACTTACCCGCCAGAAACCAAAATAAATGACACCAAGGATTATGCATAGCTTAATGTAGTGGATCTGGCTAACACTTTCTTTTTGCAGAAAAGCATAAGTAATAATGATCAAATCTTAGCCTGGACTAGCAGTGACTTTTTTGCCATTAACCTGTCAACTATATTAGCACATGTACTAAGCAATCATTTTATTAGGGTGCAAACATTAATAACCATATCAGGTATTCATTGTGGCAACCTTATCATCATCATCCATTTAACCATATCGTTAAATTAATTGAATCTACGTTCCGCGCTCGGTCAAGTTCTCACTATCCGGAGAGGCGGCGATTCAATCGATTCCTATCCAAATGGAGGGGTATTCCTAAACACAAACCCCGCTTCTCCCATCGGAGTCGCAAAACAAGTCACCTTTGGTACGATTCAGAGTCGCGAGTCCGATCGGATCAACATTCTCGAGAGAACCACTCGCCAAGGTTGTTCGGGACTCTAACCCGCTTTGGACTTATGCCAATGGCTCTCTGCACATCCTTACTACCTCCGAGAATGCCGCCATGCTCACGTCCCGGCCCGAGTCGAGCTACTAGGCTTCACGGTCGAACGACTTATCCGGCCAGCTAAGTGTTAGGCTCATGCTCAACATGACATGAGGACGTACAGCGTATCGGTCCTTAAACGACTCAGACGGAGTCACTATGTTCAAACCTACACAAGACCCCGCCCGGTCTTAATTCATTATTCACATGGTTCTTTTCCACGATAGCAAATATAGCCAACCGTGATCCACCTCATCCTAAAGCTCGCAGGTGACAGGAAATCACCTGACTTCTACCGCACTAAGCATGGCTAAGCATTTAACCCATTCCTGAACTTAAATAGGATTCTAGTGCGATATCTGGACAAGGAAGGATGTATAATGCAGCAATTGGTTCCAACCAATTCCTATACTTAATGCATCATCAACAATAAAAGGTATTCAAAGTATTTGTAAAAACATGGGAGGCTTAATATGCTCCGGGGCTTGCCTTTCAGGAACGAGGAAGGCTGGTGGTCAGGGCACTCGGGCAAATCCTCCGCGGTGACTGCTTCGTCGGCTTCCTGCACCTCGGGTTCCTCCTCCTGGTTGGCTCCCTCGAACTCTAGCAACGTCACTCCCTCTGGCACACCTATTGCATGAATGCGCAAGATAAATATCATGGATGCACATGAACGAATGTCAGGGATGCTCGGGGAATGCACATGTTTGCTGTAGTTTGCATATTCCAACTTAAGCCCTATTCAAATCACTTTACTTACCACGTTTATACAACCTAATGTATAATTGCTCATCTTCAGTTAATGACCTAGCACCTGCACCTAAGCATATTCTCATGTTAGGCTAACCCCTAAATAATCAACGAGAACCTTGCAACAACATACACTCAAGCATTTGTATTTCAGCAACATAAATACTATGTAGCGGTGCAGTAAACTAGCCATAACTAGAGATTTATAATTCCAAATGACATGCAACAAGACAATCTGGAAAGCTTATGAAATTGTCTACAATTCATTTTTAGACCTCCAAGCATGATTCAAACCTTTACCAGCTCGAATTCATAATTCAACAGAACTCTGTCCTCACAAGGCAGAGAGTAAGCAAAACTGGAACCTAACTTTAAACAGCTGTAGTTTCTAAACTACTGGCCCAAATGCCCTCAAATTTTGACAGGAGCTAGATACATAAATTATCTACAACTTTTGTATTCATCACAATCACAGAAAACCAAATTATCATGGGGAACTATCCAAAGTCCCCAGATCTGTCCCGAGGGACATAATGCAAACAAATAATTATTAACTTATGATATAAACACTTAATTGGACAAAACCAATTTTACTGACATATCACACATATCACAAGAACACCAGAAAGTAGGGTGTCCATCACCAAAACATTTCTTTTAATACCTTTCTTAATTTATTTAATTAATTAGGGGAAATAGTAAACATATATGAAAACTACCCCATTAATTCTACAAAAATTACAGTAGACACTACATGCTCTAAGTAGACTACCATAAAAATTTCACACCATTTGAGTAAGTATAACAACCTACACAAAAATGGTAAGGCAGAATGGCTTAAAATGGCATAATTATGAAACCTTAGTGAAAAGTGTCAAGCAACAGATTTCATATTTTTCCTAGCATCCTTAATGTACTAGGACACTCTCCAACAAATTTCATGGTCATTGGATTCATAGATAATTTACAAAAATTCACCCAAGTATCTACCAGTGATAAAATGAAAATCTATACCTCAAAAACTACATATGCAATGACTCTCAAATTTTAACCAGAGCTTCTACTACACAAGACTAGCTTACCCACAAAATTTCATAATTTTTTTATCACAGAAACTCAAGATATGATTTAAACAAGTTTGCATTTATTCAAAAACACTTTTCAAGTTCCTATTTAATTCATCCAAAATTTCTACATAATGTGCTCAAGACATATTTTTCTTAAATACTAGACCTAACTGTGAGTCTAACAAAATTGGAACCACCCAATTTGGATCTACAAAATAGGAGATACAAAAATATCAAATCAGCATTCAAAACTGGAAATTTGAACTACCCTATGTAACAGGCAGTCACTGACGTGTGGGACCCGGTTGTCAGCCGGACCCACCGGTCAGCGAGACGAAACAGGGGAGGCAGCGACGATGGTGCGACACACGGCGAAGCTCGCCGACGGTGGCTCCTCCGGCGAAACTGACGGCACCGGCGTGCTCCCCAAGCTACCCCGCGTCGATTGATCCCCTAAGCCTAGACCCTAGCGGCCCCTAAGCACGCCGGCCATGGCGCACGGTGGCTCGGCCATGGCGCATGGCGGAGCTCCGGCGAAGTACGGCGCCCAATGCCTTGTTAAGGTGCTTGTAGGCTTCCTGGGACCACGGCGGACCTATCTGTGCTACCGCTATAGTCTGAGGTGAAGTGCTTGAGCGTGGCCACGGGAGGTCACCGGCGGCGACCATGGCGCGACGGTGCGCGGCCGTGTTCCGGCTAGGCCAGACTGACTTCACCATTAACATCAACGCTAGAGCCACTACGCGTGCTAGAGAAGACAGAACAAGGGTTATGGAAGGAGTGGCGCGGTGATGCTCTGGCCACGACGAATCACAACACCGGCGAGGTCTGGCCATGGCTACGGCGTCGGAAACAGGCCAAGGTTCCTCACCTAAGATCGAATTGATGCTACAAGTCGGTGGAGATGATGGAGCTAAGCAATGCGGAGCTTTCGGCTAGCTGGAGCGAGGTAGAAGGCGATGGCGAGCGCTCTACGCGTCGGCGAAGCAGCTCGTCGGGACAATGGTGGCGGTGGCTCCGCTTCGGCGCTTCTGGCGAGCAGAAGGAGTGAAGGGAAAGGTAGAGCGCGCGCGGGTGAGTGGAGAGGCAGCAGGGCGTCGTCCACTTCAAGCCGGCCAGCGCGCGGTGCGGTCAGGCCAAGCCAGGCGCGTGGCGGCCACGCGGCGGCAACCTCCTGGCCACAGTCGGGCATGACCGGTCTGGTCAGAACGACCATCAGGCCTGATGAAGCCGACTGACAGCGCCATTTGGAGACGATGGATTTCCGAATCCTTTGATCATTAGCGCAAACTCCCTAAACAAAAGTTGAAGACCTATGTGCCAGCTACAAAACTCATTTAGAGACCAACGTCTAATTCGCAAAGGATGGAGAGTAAAATCATGTCAAAGTCGAGTTCATGAAACTGAAATCCAGTATAACACTTCGAAAAATTTTCCATTGTTGAAACAGCTTTCAATCCTGACTTGTGGGCCATTTTTGAACATGTTGTGCACATTTTCATGAGATGGTCATAAAAGAACTTTTGTTCCACATATAATTCTCTACAACTTTTATTTAGGTTGCTCAGACATGCAAACATCCTAAGCTACACTTTTTAAACAGTCAAACACAGGAGCTCTAGGGGTCCAAATTGGTCAACCATGACTTGGAAACCTAATTAGGCAAAATGATCAACATGAACAATGTTCCAAATGACATCCTAAGTATAACTAAGGTTCTTAGGAGAATAATTAGCCACACCATACATTGGTCACACAAGAATCAAGCAAGTTATGTACTGAAACAATGAAAAACACATGAAATGTTACAATTGTTTCATAGTCATGTTTCACATGTTTCATGATCTTGTTGCATAGTACTAACTAACCATGTTTCACTAAAGTGTGTTGTATATGTTTGCACTTGAGTGTTGCACCCTATTCATTTCATAAACAAACATACATGATATATGACCATATGCTACAATGTTTCAAGAGCATGTTTCATGCAATATGAACTCATAAATGGATGAATGATGCTCATGTTTATGAAATGCAAGTGCAATTGTGGAAGCCAAACACCTGGGGTGTTACACTGACAAAACAAAAAATTCCCCTACTGTCAAGACAAAAATCCCCCAGACGATTCTATCCGAATCACCCGGGGGCTCGGGGGCTCCTGTTGGGTTCATAAACCTAGGGTCCCTCATGGACTGGCTTCCCAACAAAAGCTCGGCCCAGTAGACAACGTTGCGAATGACGCACAACTCCTGGGCTAGCCGAAATAGCTAAACGACAGGCCAAAAGGACAATCCAATCTCTGACCGAAAGGCCTAACCGAGGAGGAACGGCGCCCGCTTCTGACTCTGGCCTGCCTCTTCGACCGGAAGGCCTCACAAAGGAGGAACAACGCTCGCTTTTGACACCGGCCCACCTCGGGACATCCTCTCCGACCGAAAGGCCTAGCCAAACACCACTTTCTGACTCCGACCCGCATCTCTGACCGGGATGCGCCGAACCCCTGCTTATAGCTCTTCTTCGACTGACGCAATTAGAGCCGACTGGGACCAACCGACTGGGGACGCCCGCTCGGTGAGGACCAGGAATAGACAGAAAAAGTAAGGTAGGGCACCTAAGTCAAACCGCAATAGCGAGGAACGTACCCTATACACCTACAGAACAGTACCAACAGGGCATGTTAGAAGGGTACCCTGTAATCTTCCTGGCATATCAGAGCCCAAACAGTGTTGTGGGCACCGACATTTTCCCTACAGTGTTGTAGGCGCCATCAACTCCCATACCAGACTGACACGGTAAGGCTCCCCCCACATGCCTCTAGGCATCAACGATGTTGTGGGCACCGGCATTTATCTTACCAGGCGAACACGGTAAAACCCCTCACATGCCTCTGGGCATCAACAATATAGCAGGCACCGACATCTGCTATACCGGAAAAAGACGATGCAACCTCCCACATGCATCTAACATTAACAGTGTTATGGGCACCTACAATCATCTTGTACCTGACGACGTGGGCAACAAGACTTAGCATACGTATTCTCTCTCTCTCTCTCTTGTAAGGCCATCCCCTTCATCTATAAAAGGGGATGTTGCCTAAACTAGTATAAACCCTGTGTCATTGAGTGCTAGGCCACCTCCGATCACAACATACAGCAAAACTACAAATATTTACGTGTTGGTCACTTTCTGCACCGACACATCACGTATGACATGGACCAAAGAAAAGTTCATGTCATCCCTACTAGTGTCGACCATAGCTATGATAGACATAAAGTCCTATCATGGTTCATGAGCAGACCTTTACTTTCTTCCTTATGTTCCCTTGTTCTTGTTCTTGGAGTCATTAACGGAGCAGTGAATAAAGCTCCATTTGATGTATCTCTATGTCACGACATTTTCAAATGGACCAATGTTGTTTGATTGTCTATGGCCATGTTAATTTCATCTAGGATGGATGTTGTCATTATTGCAGCTAAACTAGCATGCCACCTTTGTTGTGTTTGAAATTTATTTCTCTGGCGCAAACAGTACGTTATGGTGGTGTTACAGCTCTCGACGCCGTTTCATACAGTGATTCAGAGTTAATGTGTCATCGGCCTACTCTGAGAGGAGGAAGGCCTGCATGACAATGATGAAGGAAGAAGCACTATAGTAGTAGAATACTTATATTGATTTCTAATGTTATGGGTACATGGGGAATGCTGATGAGGGACTCCAAAATAGACAAAAATGACACCTCAAAACACTATAATGCACCCGCCATTATACTACTGGGCTGCTGGGCTACTAGTACTAACTAGTACACCTATGCTTGTGGGGTTGACTTCCACAATCGTTTGGAACACAGAGACAACTGAGATACATGTTATGGCTCCATCGCTCGTCTTCCCTGCTCCGTCGCTCGTGTGACTCATGTGGGTGGCCGTGGATGTCATAGACCTTGACTATTGCCTTCCTCGCTCGTGTCGTATCATATGCTTGAGTACATGTTGTCATTAAGTCTAGTTTTAGATGAGGATGAAATGTGGCAGGTAATCAAATGTACTAGGGAATCTGAACCGCATTGTGTTCACCGCTCTGTCGCCCATGACTCGCGCGGATGTCATGGACCTTGACTGTTGCCTTCCCCGCACGCGTCTTGAGGTGGGGCTATTTAAGCCAAGGTAAGCTAGTTTAGGCCATCTATTGTGCTCATTCCACACCTTCTTCCTCCAAGAATCGCCTTTAGTTTTAGTGAAAGGAAGTTTTTGAGCCTGTCATCCATCTTCATCACCATGGTGCTCGTTCTTCAACTTCTCTGGCGGCACCACCGGAGAAGGGATAAGGCCTTCAAGATTGGCTTTCTTCTACGTTTGGGGTGCAGCAATGGCTGCTTATCCTAGGTGTTAGTGGAAGTTTTGTGAAGATATAGGGAGGATCACCACCTATGTATGTCCGTGGGTGCTCATTGCACTTTGTAATCCTCCATCTCATGGTATTCCCATGGTGGGCTTCATCGGGCTGCTGCGGTGTTGAGGTGTTGCCATGGAAGATAGCTTCCTCGGTGGCCCTCAGCGACAGCATGTTGCCTCAGGGTGTTTGGAGATTGGCACACCGAGGTATACTCAATGGAGCTACTGGTGTTGTGTATCAAAATTCGATGGCTTGCGGCACCGGGGTGATCCTCTCTTCCATTTTAGTGGAGGAGTCGGAGACACGGGCAGGTCTCCTTGTGCTTTCCACTGCAACCCTTGCCTACGGGGGATGCAAGTGAAAGCTTTGCAAGGTGGGTGTCGCATCGGCTCTCTTCATCGAAGCAGCCTATGACTAGAATTCTATCATTTCAAACTCCGCTCCATACCCCTTCTTGAGTGATGTTAGTGGAAGTTTTACGACGTCGCAGTCAAGTATAGGTTGTTTTCTGTACTCGGTAGATTATTGTATACCTAGTAGTCTTGGATACATCTGTGTTATTGTACACCATTCAATTGTAACCTACTGTACTTATGAATAAAGGTTTACTTTTTAACGAAATGTTGCCTCATGTGGTTGTGGTACTTTTAACTGTATATATCGTTCATTTTTTCACATTTGCATTTTTTAACATATTATTTCTTTGATTGACTGTTGCCTTCCCCACTTGTGTCATATCATACGCTGTACCATTGTATAAGTTACTATTGTCATGCAACTCACATTCCTATTCAAACAATAAAAAACATTAAAAACTCACATTCCTATTTTTATTCTATGCATTAATTAAGGAATTATGAGTTACTATGAGACAACTTAAAAGGACAACCATTGTACATAGTCTATTAAGTCATCTTAAGTTACGGGGCACTACAAATAAAATTGAAACAAAACAACAGAAAAGCAAAACCAAAAGCAACATAAATTCAAAAGCTAACTAATTCACTGATGCATCTAAAGAGTTTATTAGTAGTTTCTTATTCCAAGTTCCCAAGCAAACAACTCAAATTCGTGGCGAAGCCTACAGTCCTCACTACAAAACACAACCCTTCCATCCCATCCATCTACAATGCCGCTATGCTACCTGCACATGGAAGATCGCCGCGCACCTGTGCCGATGGCGGTGGCAACAACTTGCCCCACGTCATTTCGTGGATCACCTTGGTGGCCACATCGTGGTGGCACAACACATACCCCTTGTTGCATAGCCACCTACTCATTGGTCCACTGCTGCCGCCTACGATTCTTCCTTGCCCTCGACCCATCTCATGTACTACCTCGTAGTGTCGTCATCGCGCCGGCATCGCCATTGTGCCTATACAGGAATATGGCGACCAGATAGGTGTTGGTATTTGTTAATGCAAACAGAGAAATCCACAAGCGCACGGATACCATTGTAGCTTTCACCCAGGAGTATTCTAGGGTATCGTATTTATCCTTAGGGAAGCAATGGTTAAAGAACTTGATAGTTGACCATCATGTATCCACTAACTAGTATACCGACTAGACTAAAGTGGGGGTAAGTGGTAAAATAGGAGTTTTGTAAAGTGATACACACAAGAGAACTCCATGATAAGATAAAAGAGCAGATAGGCTAAGCTGGGAGGACAATGGGAGAGTGCAAGGTTCCTATTTACTTCTCTATTACTGTGGTTCTATTCTAGAGCATGCCAAAGGGATTAACTAAGCAGTGGTCCAACATAGTGATTACACCAAGAACACTTCGGAGCAGCAGTTCCTTTTCGATCCTCAAAAATACTGGGAAGGGGTGATCGGGGTCAGGCTACCAAAAGCTCTATGAAAACACCAATCCATATGTGGTGGATTACAAAGGCCTGGTCAGAGCTATCACCTCTGGGGCTACCACAACTATCCGTATGGTTGGGTGCAAACTCAGGTAACCTATAGTCTAAACACCACGTCTACACTATCGATTACTACTCTAGCCACATATGATAACTGGAGCACTTGGTCGAGTGGAGATCCCATGCCAAGGTGTAAACCACTATACAAACCATACTTAGCTAAGCTACTAAGGCATGATCTAGATAACCATGAAAGATATTCAAGTAATTAGAGAAGATAAATATATCAAATACTTGAGTCTTACAAAGGACCGATACAAGAATATACCAAAACTCTGAGGGCTCTTCCGGAACTTGAGCATCTCTCCCTAACTCCCAACTAGAGCTATTCTACTACTACATCTAGGAATATAGTGAAGAGTTGCTCCTTGTTGGTGTGTGTGAGAGAGGAGGCCTCTCCCTCCTATTTGTAGCCTCTAGAGGTCGGTTTAGGGACTATATTTGGAAGGAACCCATAGGCAACTACCACGGAGGGATCACCAGAGGATGACACATGGCAGCTGGAGGTGAGAGGCGTAGAGGGGGGTGCGCACCTAGGCGGTACCTCCCCAAAACTGTCCTTTGCATGTCGGTTGCATGTTGGTCCTAGGCTGCATCTACGTGGGTGGTTGGCCCATATTCTTTGGTAGAGTGGGCTTCTTTGAAATTCTTTGGCTTGGATATGCTTTATGCCTTGCCTGATTGCGCATTTTGCATGTGTTTTCCTTGATAATCAAACATGTTTCCTTCAAAACATATAAACACCAAAACTTATGGAATTCGTTAGTTATAAACACTATACTAAGTTCGGTGTTTTGAATAAATGGATTTTTTGCTGTTAAAATCAAGCATTAAGGACCGCCAATAATAGGCCGCCAGATTGTGCCCGCCATCGGCGTCGCGGACGAGATTGTTGAGGCATGGCCAGGGGTTGTGGTTTTCCTCGAATAGGATTGGTGTCCTAGTGCGCAAGCAAGCCTCTAGGTTGCTGAGTTGGGTTAGGATAGGAAGGAGGGCATAGTAGTCGTCGAGATCATTTCACGACGTCACCCTATGACTGCACCGGTCCAGTGCCAGGCGCTGACTGATGGTGGGGTCACCACAGATGTGGCGCATGGATGAGTAGGTCGCCAGTAGGCTGTGAAGGTCGTCCATGGGATGCTTCGAGGTCGTAGCGAGGTGGCCGGCGATCTCAATGGCCAGGTCGGTAGGGAGCGCCAGCAATAGTGACGTGGGGTGCCGTCTGGCCACCATGAGGGCTATGGATGGAGCTACAGTGTGTGGATGGCGGCAAGCCAAAGGGCTAGAGACATGGAGCGAAGCGATTGATGTATGTTGATTGAGGAGGCATGGGAGGTGGCCAAATGAGGGCAACAGTAGCACTACTTTAAATACCCTCTACGAACTGGCATGGGAACTCACAACGACGAGACAATTCAGATTACCGGGTGGGCGAGCAACCGGGTGGACGAGACCGTTCAGACGAGCCATGTGGTCCAGTCAATTTTCTCCGTCCAACATCCATCGCTGTTCCACTTAGATCCAACGGAC
Source organism: Miscanthus lutarioriparius (assembly GCA_904845875.1). NCBI lineage: Eukaryota > Viridiplantae > Streptophyta > Magnoliopsida > Poales > Poaceae > Miscanthus > Miscanthus lutarioriparius. Next base: position 78,700,625 of record CAJGYO010000005.1, read on the forward strand.
GCCTAGCTCGCCTATATATCCTTTGATAAAAGTGGGGTAGCAAGTACGATTGCTTTCTAATTAAGCTCATTACACTTACCACCCACACGCCCCATCTCCCAAATCTCATCCAATGGTGGAGAGGTAGAAGCGCCCAAGGGAAGACTCGTCGGAGGAGAGGGTGTTCGGAGGTCCTCCCCTCCTTCATGATAGTTTGCGACGGGAGTATAGGTAATTAAGTATGGATCTTGCACTTACCGTACGCTGGTGGTCTTGATGCTTCCCCTTTGTATAGTGCTATCTCCATGGCGCATCTAGTGTCATGCTTCCCCATTGATGGGGAAGCCACCTCAGCATCGCCACAACCGGCGCCCCGATCCGCCCTCGGGGAGATGAGCCGGGAGGTTGAAAGGATCTAGCAAGTGGCCTAGAGGGGGGGTGAATAGGCCTTTTTCTGAAATTCAACCAACTTCATGAAACTAGTCAGAACGTGGAGCCTCTAGGCCAGAGCATGGAGGTTCTAGGGCATGGAGGTTCTAGGGCTAAGCGTGGAACCTCCGGGATCAGAGTAAAAAATCGATCTACAGCGGAATTTAACGAATGAAAAATAGATTGAATGTGATACCAGTTTGAGCTGTCCAAACGGTCGGTTGCACCTAGAATGGTGAGGACCTCATAGATCGGATGCAAATCCTAAAAATCAATTCAAATCACAAGTAATGGCAACAACAAACACAACCACAAGAGACACAAGGATTTGTCCCATGGTTCAACTCGCCACAAAGGCTTGTCTACGTCCATGTTGTTGAGGTTAGCCACAAAGGCTATGGAGTCTCTTTCAACTCACTCCTCTTCTCCAACCTAGCACTAAGGCAACAGATTGGAGGGTTCCACTAAGTCACAAAGGGTAATACAAATGTCTCGGTGCTCATCCACAAAGGATTGGGTGCTCCCGGGCGACCACTAGCCATCTAGGTGCCAAGCTCCAAGAGTAATGAACACACCAAGCAGCTAGGGCTTCACCAAGTGCATAGGAAAGGGGGAGAAGGATCTTCTCGAGCTTTCTCACACTCTCTATGGTGAAATGCCTCAAGGAATCATGGAGATCTTGAGCAAGGGAGTTGGGAGCACTAAGCTTGGAGAGAGAGAGCTTTAGTTTGAGTCTGAGTGAATGAGGTTGAAGATAACCGTTAGGGGCAAAGGGGTGAGGTATAAATACCCCCACGTCACCACAAAATAGTCTGATCAGACAAACCCCAGAGCCTCCACGTCAAGTCACAGAGGTTCCACGCAGCAGAGGTTCCATGCTGGAGTGTGGAGGTTCCACGCAGGCTAGAGCAGATAGGAAGTCAGCTCGGCTGGCTTTTTGTGGCTAGGATTATTTGAGACATAGATAGAATTTTGAGCACTTGGTTCCACCCAGCACACCATTAGTATCCCCCTTGATAGTATAGCTTGTCCTATAACTCAATTTCAAAATATAAAATGAAGTAAACTAGCTCTTTGAGCCTTTACAAGCCATCCAATTAAATTGGGGGTCTCCTCCTTTGTTTCTTTGCACCCATGACTATTGATACGCTGTCAAACACTTATAGAAGCCATTAGTCCTTTAATTATGCTATCAACATCACCAAAACCCACTAAGGGTTTGATTGCACTTACAATCTCCCCCTTTTTGGTAAATGTTGACAACACAAGTAAAGCTTACATTCAATTTAAAAGATTGAGCTTTTGACAGTCATGAATACAAGGGCTCCCGCTTAATATATGCGAGATTAATTTGAATTTAGGCCAATGTCCCCTCAAGACATGCTTTGCATATATTAAGAGCAAATGTGAAAGAATCATTGTATTCATGCCATCGTGGGGTGCAACAGATCTATGTCAAATAATAAATGTGATGCATATGATAGTTTAAGCACATAATGAAAATACTCTAACTTTGCATACCATGGAACCTCCATGCAACAGCGTGGAACCTCTAGGTCGTGGAGCCTCTGGGCCTGGGCATGAAGCCCTCGTGTTCTACATATTCAGAACATTTTCAACAGAAAGTAAAGCATTATAGAGTCATAACCAATCACCACACAGATCTAAACATGTTAGTAATAGATAAAGATAAGCAGTTCTGGCAACCTATTACAATTACTCAAGTTCACATCCATGTCCAAGACCACAAATCGCCACACAAAGGCGAATCAAAGTGTTATTACAGACCACTAAAATAGAAAGAGTTCAAAAATGACATTGACTCTCACAACTCACCACGACAACTACTACTACTATCATGACAACACTATGGCAAGGCGAAGGTGATCTACCATGAGCACCAAAGATCATCTCAATCTTGCCTCTCTTCCCCTTTATTAACAAGTGCCAAAAAGGGAAAAAGAACAAGAGAGGTAAGACACTGGCTCACTCACCCCTGCTCCAATCACTACCAATGTCACTGCCACTGTCATCTGTAGAATCAGTCTGCCTCTTGCCACTAGAAATTGTCCTCTCACCAGACTCATCATCACTGTTAGTCATAATAGCCCTGCCAGCCCTATGAGTAGTCGCCGTGTGACTCTATGGCCTGGACTGTCCTCTTTCACGTCTAAGATGCTCTTCCTCTCACCAAGCATCTCCTGATCATGAGGATACTCCATCTTTTCCTCATCCTCACTAGTGTCTCACTAGTGTCCTCATAGGGTGGAAACACTAGAGGTGGAGGGATCTCTATGACCTTAAGTCTCAGCTGCTTGTTCATGTCATTTATGTCCTTTCTTCCCTCATAAGTAGCCTCTACATCATACTGACACATGCAAAACATGTTTTTGAGCAACTCCTTGAGGTTCCTCCCCCTGGACCTATGATGGGAAGAAGAAGGCTTGTTGCTACTAGCTCTATGAGCAGGTCTAGCCTCTGCTACAGATGATGCATGCCTACTACCCCAACTAGTGCCTCCCACCCTATATGCTGCCATTGAGTCAACTTGTATGGCCTATGCTCCACATCCTTCTTGAATTCAATACCAGACACCCTCTCAATAATATACATGATATATGGAGCATACAAAAGGTCATTCCTAGCATCATCTAGAGAGTCACTCAACTCAGCCCAAATGAACCTACTAATAGAGAAAGCATCACTTCCTAGAGCCATCCTTGCAAGCAAGTTCTTTGCATACTTCCTTAGTGAAGTTGAGTCACCTCCCTTTGGATTGATAGTATCTCTAAATAGATTATTCATGGCATAGTAGAAAGATTGCAAACCCACTATCTTCCCATTAGCTAGATCTCTCCTCTCATATGCAAATACAATGTCCTCAGCCTTCATGAGATTCTCTATATATGGATGGTGTCTGCATACTTGTCTCCACTCCCAAACCCAAGAAGGCGAGCAAACGTGGTGAAGTCCACCTTGTAGTGAACTCCTTCCGTCATCCAGTGGAAGGTCTCATTTGCCACTTCGTGAAAGAAAGAGGCATGAAACTAAGCCAATATCTCTCGGTTCCAATCATACTAGAAACCCATGATGTCCTTCAGCCCATGCTCAGTCATAGTTGTTGACAGTCACTGACACCTATTTTGACCATCAACATTCCACCCAAAAGCATGGTAAAGTGAGGTAAATCATCATCACATATGAAGAATTATGTTTAAATTTCACCTAGTTCCACTTGTGCTTGAAGAATTATTTATATGCTAGAAATATGGCAAATTTTGGCCAAAATGGTGACAAACATGGACCAAGGAAGCAAGTGGATGTGGCAGGGCCAACTGGGCCCATAGGCCAGCACTGCTCGGTGCCACCTTGGCACTTTGCCATGCCACTGATCCATGGGAGCCCCTCTAGAACCAATGAGATGCGTTGATTTAAGTCGGTTCAATCAATGGTCACAATGAAGAGGCCATGGATCCAGGGGCCCATTGTCATAGACTTGGAGCTTTACCAACTGACTTACCAGCCAAGTTTCACCACGTGCCGCCTCTACACCGCCATTGGGAGCCAACCATCGCCATTGGATGCTAAGGCGGTGGAATGGAGGGTCGGGCAGCACCCTCCCTTGGCCTCCTGGTGCCCCCTACCTCCACCAACTTGGCCACTTCCTACAAGTACCCCCCATGCCTCTCCACACTATAAATAGAGGGTGTGAAGCTTGGTGGAAAGATGGCCCCATTCATTTCCAAGCTCTCCGAGCTTCTCTTAGCTTTCTAGCTTAGCATTAGCTATAGAGTAGTAGTCTAGTAGTGGAGTAGAGCAAGAGAGGAGCTTCTCGGAGTCCGAAAGAGTCTTCTGGGTCTGGTATAGCTCCTTTGTAATTCTTTCATTTCTACATTACTTTATTTAGTATTTATTTTACTACTTTACTCTAGTATTGCTTGCTTTACTTTAAGTACTTAGTCATTAGTGTTCGTCATTAGTGAGCTTAGGTGCTTATTGTTTGGCATTAGTAGCATAGGTTATCTTATCATTAGTAGTCTTCCGTTAGTACCGGTTCCACCATCTGGTTAGGGTGCTTTCATCTCATTTCATCGGAGCACGGATCGAAGTAGTAAACCCATAGATTAAGCATGATTCTTAGGCTATAAATTACCTATGGATACGGCTAGGCCTCCGGATAGATTATGGTAGGTGGCAAGTGGTGACAGCCTTGTCCATCCTCTGTATTCCACCATGATAGGTCTAGTTATTAAATCGTAGGGCTCGTGGCAGACCTTGTCTATTTAACTCTCCTAGTTGGTAGGCGGGCTATGCCCCGAAGTACTATCACATTTCTCCTTGTTATTGTTTACCCTTAGTTACTAGAAAGATATATCGCTCGCTCTACCTCCTAGCTATCTCTGGTTGGCTTGTATTTAGTAATTAGTTTAGCTAGTTCACGCCCATCCTTCACTATCATTCACCTACCTAGGATCAACTTAAGACCTACCTTTAACAACATAAATTCTAGCCTTCCGTCTTCCTGTGGGAAAAAAATATAAATTCAACACTAGATACTCACCGAGCAAAGTGCTATGCGATAGTTCTGTGGGCTTGCGGAATCCTCCAATAGTCATTAAGAAGTATCAACAACAGTCTCAATCACTCTCCTGGAGTTTGGAGTGTTCATGCTCTCAATGTGATCCCAATCTATGTATTTCATCCGCACAATTTTCTTCTCCTTGGCAAGAATCATAGTCTTGTAAACTAAAATAGGAACCAAAACTTGTGGTCAATCCCTCTTTCATTCAGCCAAGCATAGGGATTTGCTGCCCTAGCATTCTTGACCTGCACTCCCAAGTTATAGTAGTTATTGTGTTGCCTCTGGACTACATGGTCATAAATCACCGGGTCTCTCCTCACTGGGGCACCCTGATCCTGAACCATATAGGATTGGTCAAACTGTAGGAACTGAGGGGGTGTGTCTGGCACACTAATAGCTGGAATGGTCTCCCCCTCTCTTCCTCCATCATCAATAGGTCCTCCATGTCCAGCGGCACCATGGCTAGCACCTCCACGACCAGCACCACTGCCACTTCCTTGTCCACTACCTCTCCTACGTAGAGCCTTGCGGCTGCCTCTTCCTCTGCCTTGCCCAATATCATCACTGCCACCAGCAAGCTCTTGAAAAATATTCCTCTAATCTGGTGGTCGATAGGATCATTAGAGCGCTTGGACCTCTTCTCACTCCTCCGACTAGGATCATCTTCCATCTAAAGAAAAATGCATAGGAACGTGTAAGAAAACAATGCCAAACATGACAACATCATTACACTAGATTTGAGTAGAGTTTTGAATCAAATCGAGGCTGTCGATCCTTCCAGATCATGGTGCCTCCGCGCTCTGGCGTGGGACCTCTAGGGCCCGAAGCCTCCGCATAGAGGCCCAAAGCCTCTATGTTCTGGCAGATCACACCCTAAGTTTGATTCAACCTTCTACTTGAATTTGATGCAATGTACTATCAGATCTGTCACTAAAGAAGAAAAAGAAACACATCTACGCAAGGATTTGATAGAAAAGATGACCCAAATTTGAATCCATGATAAAAATAGGGTTTCACCTTGGATGTGAGAAATCAAAGCAGAGAAGGAAGACAATGGTCGTGGATGGCCTCAGTGAGTGCTCTCCAGCCATAGGCACAGTCGAAGAACCAAGGAATTAGCCAACGGTAGTTATTTCTCTAGATGGCGACGATGGTGGCTTCCTCCTCCTCCACGGACTCCCCCTAAGTCCCATCCTATGACACCACCACCACAACTGTCCACGCGTCATAAGGAAGTGGGGTAATGGTGTAGCATAGGCAGGAGCGGTGGTGTGGCAACGACGATGACGAGAGTGAGCGCGAGCATGCAAGAGGGAGAGGCGAGAGCGGCACATCTCGAATGAGGCCCCAATAACTCAGAGAAGTTATTGGGAGGGGTAATATGGGAAAGATGAAAAACATTTTGATTTTTACCAAAACCCTAACCGTACTGTTAGGGCACGGAGCCTCTATGCTAAGCCGTGGAGCCTCCGGGCCGCGGAACCTCCGCACATAAGCATGGAGCCTCCATGAACTGGCATCGAGCAGAGACTAGGTCTGTATTTCAAGGCATTTTCTAAGTGTTTTGATTATGGTCATGGACTTCTTGTCTCTTGTAGCTAGCTAGCAATTCAATAATACATAACAATAGCCACTATAGTCAAGATTGGACATAAGAGTCTACAATTTAAAACACTTATTAATATTTTGCAAGCCTAACTAGTTTAAATGAGAAATAACAATCAGAGGCATGCAAGATTTCAAACTATGTTATGAGAGTTAATTATATTTAGTTCACTCCTCAAAGCATAGAACCTTGACTCATTGAGAGGCTTTGTGAAGATATCGGCTAGTTGTTTTTCAGTGCTCACATGGTGAATTGCGATATCTCCTTTGGTTTTGTGGTCTCCCAAGAAATGATGATGGATGTCTATGTGCTTAGTTGTTGAGTGGCTTACGGGATTGTTTACAAGCTTTATGGCACTTTCATTGTCACACAAAAGTGGAATTTTGGTAAAGCAACATCCGTAATCATTGAGGGTTTGCTTCATCCAAAGCAGTTGGGCATAGCATGCAACAGTCGCCACATACTCAGCTTCAGTAGTGGAAAGGGCTACAGAGTTTTACTTCTTAGAACTCCAAGACACTAGAGACCTTCCAAGGAATTGACATGTCCCCAATGTACTTTTTCTTTCTACTTTGCAACCGGCGTAATCGGAATTCGAATACCCAAGTAGATTGAAATTGGAGCCCTTAGGATACCACAAGCCAAAGTGAGGAGTGTGTACTAAATATCTCAAGATTCTCTTAATATCCATAAGATGACACTCTTTTGGGTTAGCTTGAAATCTAGCACACATGCACACGCTAAGCATAATATTCGGCCTAGATGCACATAAATCAAGTAAGGAGCCGATCATGGAACGATATACCTTTTGGTCAACGGCTTTCCCATCTTCATTTAAGTCCAAGTGCCCATTTGTTGGCATAGATGTCTTGATGGGTTTAGCATTTGCCATGTCAAACTTCTTGAGTATATCTCTTGTGTACTTCATTTGACATATGAATGTCCCTTTGTTCAATTGCTTGATTTCAAATCCGAGGAAGAACATCAATTCACCCATAATAGACATCTCAAACCTCTTTGTCATGATCCTACTAAATTCTTCATAGAAAGTTTGATTAGTACTACCAAATATTATGTCATCCACATAAATATAGCACACAAAAATATCATTCTTAATCTTTCTTGTGAAGAGAGTAGTATCGGCTTTGCCTATCTCAAAGCCTTGCTTGAGCAAGAAATCCTTAAGGCATTCATACCATGCTCTTGGTGCTTGCTTAAGCCCATAGAGCGCCTTATGGAGTTTGTAGACATGGCGAGGATACAAATCCCGGTGGTTGCTCCACATAGACTAGCTCAGAGGGTGGACCATTGAGAAAAGCACTCTTGACATCCATTTGATATAGCTTAAAATCATGATGGACGGCAAGAAGCATCCGGATGGCTTCAAGTCTTGCTACTAGCGCAAATGTCTATTCAAAGTCTAGCCCTTCAACTTGAGTAAAACCTTGAGCAACCAATCTTCCCTTGTTCCTTGTCACCACACCATGTTCATCTTGCTTGTTTCAGAAGACCCACTTGGTGCCAATCACATTAGTCTTGGGTCTTTCCACCAACTCCCATACTTAATTTCTCTCAAAGTTGTTCAACTCCTCTTGCATAGCCATCACCCAATCCGGATCGTTAAGAGCTTCATCTACCTTAAGCGGTTCCAAAGAAGAAACAAACGAGTAAAATTGACAAAAAAATTGCTAGACGAGATCGAGTTGTTACCCCCTTTCTTATGCTCCTAAGAATATTATCAACGGGTTGATCCTATTGTATACTTTGATGTACTCTTGGGTGAGATGGCCTGTCTGAAGGTTGATGTAGGGGTTGGTTATCATCACCATCATTAGCTTGAGGCTCATTGTCATGAATTGACTCATCTTCTCGCTGATGATTGCCCCAGTTCTCGAAGCCTCTATGTCCTGGCGTAGAATCTCTAGGGCACGGAGCCTCCGTGTCCTAGCATGGAGCCTCCATGTCCTATGATTTCATAGGTGTTGAGGCAGCACAGTTGGCCCTTGGAGTGGTGTTGAAGCTCGGAGTTGAGAATCATATTCTTCAGTAGCTTCAACTACTCTTACATCACCTATGGCCAATTGCTTGATTGCTTCACAAGGCGGCTCTTCTTTACCTACAACATCTAGATCACCTTGCTCTAGTTGAGAGCCATTAGATTCATCAAACATCATGTTTGTTGGTGCTTCTTAGCATAAGCAGAAAAGTCCGCAAGCGCACAAAAGTACCGTTGTAGCACTTCACCCGATGGTATTTAGGGTATCGTATTTCCACGAGGAACGGAGGTGTAAGTAGTCTTTTAGCTAGTTTACCATAGAGAACAAGAGGAAGGATAACTCGAGTAGCGAGGCTCTTCTAAAGATCAGAGAACCTAAGGGAAGGTAACTTTGCTACTACAAGCTTACTTTGGGCACCGACTTACGCTTGGTCTGCCAAGCGATACCGGCCTACAGCTCTACGCCGTATCCAAACATGGGGGATTATGAAGGATGGACAAGGCTATCACCACCTGTCGCCTACCCCTCAACTGGAGGATATGAGGCAAACGAAGGTGTGATCTAGCTTAGACACAATGTCTACGATATCAACCACTACTCTAGCATTGGCAAGGAACTCTGTCTTTATCAGGAGTCCTCTACTAGAGTATTTGCCCTAGGGATGAACAATGAACCCGCAAGCTTGTAAGAATAAAGATAACTTTCTTAAGAACTCAAAATCAAAAGATGAATACAAACGACTTACTCCAAGTAGCAAGACGATCGTAGAGGTACAAGTCCGGCACTCCGTCCACCCGATGTACAGGGCATGCCGAGTACAAGAAGTAGAGGGAACCGCTACTCCGCTATTCCTCCCACTCTTTCCTCACTCACTCTATACTCTAGTTAGCTAAAAGCTAATTGAAATGTAGGTCCTTTTGCTCTTCTTCTCCAAGTGTATCCTCTTCTTCATATGTGAGGAGGGGGTCTTCTTATATAGCCTTGAGGAGGTTGGTTTGGTCATGTATTTTAGGAAACACCCATGCAACCGACCTCCCCATGCATTAATTTCACCGCCAGAAGAAGGTGGGGCCAGGCTGAGCTGGGGACAGTACGGCTGCACCTAGGGTGCAGCTACACCATGGGCTGCATGCCTGGCCACCACCTTTGGTGAGTGGGCTCTTGGCTAGTCCTGGGCCACTCCTGCGCTGGTGTTCTGCCTAGAAATTGAGTTGGATGGGCTACCTTGTGCTTCCTTGGCCTAAATACGCTTTGCACTTTCCCTGATTATGTATTTTGATGTGTATTGCACATTTGTGTCCTGCAAAACATGTATATACCAAAACTTGTGGAAAATGTGAGTTGAAAGCCCTATTTCTAAGTTTTGGTATTCACATTTGTTTTATTTTATTTAAATGTTGGCGGTAGGAATATGAGTTAAGCATTGCCAACAACGTCTACCGTGATTTTAGTTCTTCCGGTGGAATAATTGGAAACCCGATAGGCGTGCTTGTTTGGACCATAACCAAGAAGAAAACCTTTATCAATTTTAGGTGCAAACTTAGAGCTTCATGGCTTCTTGTTAAGAATGAAACATTAGCACCCAAATACCCTAAAGTATGACACCTTGGGTTTGTTACCGGTTAGAAGCTCGTATGAAGTTTTCTTGTAGTAGTTGTGAAGATAGAGGCGATTGATAGCATGGCAAGTGGTGTTGATTGCTTTGGCCCAATGGTTGTTCAGAGTCTTGTATTCATCAAGCATTGTTCTTGCCATATAAATGAGAATTCGATTCTTCCTTTCAACCACCCCATTTATTGAGGAGTATATGGAGCCAAGAACTCATGCTTGATGCCCTCATCATCAAGAAATTCTTCAACGTTGGTGTTGTAGAATTCGAAGCCATTGTCACTTCGCACCTTCTTGATAGGTAGTCTGAATTCCCTTTGTGCTCTTCTAATGAAGGTCTTCACCTTCCCTAGTACTTCACTCTTATCATACACAAGGAACACCCACATGAAGCGAGAATAATGATCAACAATAACAAGACCATATTTGTTACCGCCGATGCTAACGTAGGCAACCGGTCCAAAGAGATCCATATGAATAGGCTCCAATGGGCTTGTTGTCGTGATAATGCTCTTTGGTGGGTGTGGTATGCCTACTTGTTTTTTGGCTTGGCATGCTTTACATATCCTATCTTTCTCAAAGTGAACATTTGTTAGTCCAAGAATGTGCTCATCCTTTAAAAGTTTGGCCAAGTTCCTCATCCCAACATGAGCTAGCCGGCGATGCCATAGCCAACACATGCTAGATTTTGCAACTAAACAAGTCTCAAGCTTAGCTTCACTTTTGTTGAAATCAACTAAGTAAAGCTTGCTTTTCATACGACCCGTAAAAGCAATAAAGGAATCCTCCCTTCTAATGGCAGTCACACCCTTATCCGTAAAGTGACAATCATAGCCCATCTCACATAATTGTGATATGGACAATAAATTGTAACTCAATGAATCAACATGTAAAACATTTGAAATTGAATGATCTTGAGTTATAGAGATTTTACTGACACCAAGCACTTTTGCTTTTGAATTATTCCCAAACACTATATTTTCACTTGGACCTTCCATTTGGGCATAAGATGAGAACAAACTCTTCTCTCTGGTCATATGGTTTGTACATCTGCTGTCAAGCACCCAACTTGACCCACCAGAGGAGTATGCCTAGAAAACAAGTTTAGTTCCTTCTTTTAGGTCCCCAATTAGTATTGGTGACTTGAGTGTTAGCCACTAAAATATTTGGAACCCATAGAGATCTTTTCACATATATGTTGGGCTCATTTCCAACATATGTGGCAACAACTTTACCAAGGTTGTTGCATCTCAACACATAGCTAGAGGACATGCTCTCATGGGGTGCATGGGCCTTAGGCTTGTAAGCATACTTGTTCCTCTTTGGTATGATTGGGTTCTCCTTGACCTGCAGACGAGTGTCAGATGCTTTAGGAGCTTGTTGTCTTGGTCGAGGTTGTGCCTTGGTTCTATTGGTGCCACTGTTCTACCACACCCCGGAACCTCCATGTTTTGGCGTGGAGCCTCCACGGCGTGGAACCTCCATGTTTCTGCATGGAGCCTCCGCGGTCTGCACCGGCTGCACCACTCCAATATTCTGCTTCTTCTCAAACCTGATGTAAGACACTCCATTCATCATCTTCCTTTCACTGGTCTTGCCACCCTTCTTGTGGCCGTGTCCATCCTTGATAAAAGGATGTCCTCCTTGAATGAATTTGGGCTTCTTGCTTGCATCATCCATGCACCCACTAGCTATGATATTGTTGAGTCTTGCAATTTCCTTCTTCATAGCTTCCATATTAGCAAGGTTAGTAGCACAAGCTTCTAAATCAACAATGTAGCATCTATCACAACCCTTGCTAGTAGATGCATTAGAGATCTCACTTGTCTTCGTAGGATGTGAGGTTTTATCCCAAAGGATGTTAAATTGCTCTTCATGCTCCTCATTTCTTATCATGAGGGAATTGTTCTTTTCTTGAAAAGTATTTAGACCATCCTTTAGGGTAGTGATGACACTTTCCTCTTGGTCAATGTCCAAACGTAAAGTTTCAACCTCACTTCTTTCCGATGCAAGAGCTTTCTTGCAAGTAACATAAAGTTTCTCTTGCTTGGCAAGAGTAGCTTGAGTTCTCTCTAATTCATCTACCACCCGGGTTATAAAGTTCCTAGACTTCTTATCCATTTTACTAACCAAGTTGTTCACTTCTTCATCACTAGATTCATCACTGGAGTTTATGTCAGATTCATCACTAGGTGGAGGAGAGGATTTAGCCTTGGATTTAGGTGTTACCTTTTCTCCTTTGCCCATGAGACAAAAGAGTGTAGATCTCTCCTCATCATCGGTCAAGTTGGTGAAGAGCTTTGGTGAATAAGAGTGCTTCTTGATAGCAATGGTTGCAACTTTCTTTGATTCTTCTTCACTTGAGCTATCATCGTTTGAATCCCATTCATGACCAATATGAGCTTGACCCGAGTAGTGTTGGCGGTCCTTAACGATCAAATCTGGCTGCCAATTAAGACATAAAAAGAGGAGAAATTGGTAATCTTAAACACATATGCATTTACTATTGACCTAGTTCCATATGTATTTGGAGGTTATTATTTTGCAGGACATAAACACAAATGCATGGAAAATGTCACCAAAAGGCGCTTTTCGACACTGATTTACACAAAGGAACAATGGAAACGCCTAGGAACACTTGTCATCTAGGTGAAGTACCACCCAAGGAGCGACCCAGGACCAGTCCATAGCCCACCATGCGAAGGCGGTGGTGAGGGGCCTAGGTCAGGGGGTGGCCAACCCCTAGGGTTGGGCGACCCCCTGTCGGCGCCTCTCTGCCGCCCCTTTGATAGGCGGTGGCATAGAAGCATGCAGAGGCGGTGAAGCTCGGTCCTCGTGCCCAATTTAGCTCCCAGCACTGCCTCAAGCCTTGTATAAATAGAGAGGCAACCCCCCCTCTCTACAACATGCTCCACTTGAGCAATACCTCACTCCCCTCTCTAGTATTTGTAGCTTTACCTTTTTAGTAGATTTAGAGCAAGGCAAAGCCACCTTGGAGGGCTTGGCTCCTTGGAAGAAGAGACCTTTGGGTATGAATAGAAATATGAGTTCTTCCAAAGCTATGCTCTCATATTATAATTATAGTCACACTTATGAACTAGAGTATAGTTATTGTGTTATGATCTTGATATATGAACTAGCCTATAGTTTATGTGTCATGAGAGCAGCATACTTAACTTTATGCTTAACCACTAATATAACTTATATAATCGGGATTAGAGCTAAGTTGAGGTGGTGGTTCATCATGCTTTTGGGTGTGCCCAAGTCCTTTACCTGTCGATCTGTAGGGTCAGGGACCCAGGGAGATTTGGGTAGTTTCTGTGTACGCAAGCGAGGTGCTTGGGTATGGAGAGATAGGTGAATGCATTGTCCCTCTGCATGGTTGAGGGGTAGGTGGCAGGTGGTGATAGTCCTGTCCATCCCTTGTAATCGCCCATATTCATTTGGGGTGTAGGAGTCTAAATTGTCACATGAGGTTGCTGGCAAACCAGTACTCAGTGGCCTCCCGACCTACTTCACACTTAGCTCTAAACTAATTATGTAACTTGCATGATCATTAACTAATCTTTGTATGACTATACTAGACCAATGCCTGCTCTACTTAGGATTATTCTTTTATTCTTTCTTTTATCTTTTATCCTTTGAAGAATGCTCCAAGTCTGTGTCCACTATCTTGAAATCACCATTCTTACCCATGTTATAAACATTGGTGTACTTACAAGTATTATTATTTAGGTTCATATCCATACTAGACTCTTAATCAAATGCCTATCTTTGGAAAAATATAAATAATGATACCCTGAATACTTCTGGGTGAAATGCTACAATGAGAGCTCCGTGCGCTTGTGGATAAATATCTAAAATTGTTAAGGAACTATCAAGGCTATTTCTTAGTAGCATTGCTACATACTAGTGATGTTGCTAAGAAATACCAACAAGCACTTCTAGCGCTGTTGTTGGGGATACAAACCTAGTAGCCATGCTAAGAAGTGTCAACAAGTAGTTCTTCTTCTTGTATTGGGTCTTATCATCTTTCTTGTAGTGCTTCTTCTTCTTGTCTTTCTTGTCTTCTTCGTTCTCAAAAGAACAATCGGCGATGAAATGCTCCGTGCTTCCATAATTATAGCATTTTCTCTTTTGCTTGTTGGGTAACCTTCTCTTCACAAACTTGTACCCTTCTCTTTTCAACACCTTCTTGTACTTCCTCATGAACAAAGCAACATCACCAATCTCATCGGAGGACACTTCATCATCTTCATCATCACTTGAGTCACTTGATGAATCAACCATCTCAACTTTGCTTGGTCTTGATCTTGGCGGCTTGCTTGAGGTGGAGGTCTTGTTTGATTTGTTTGCCTTGAGAGCTACCTCTTTGACCTTCAAGTTCACCATCTTTGCTTCTAGCTCTCCAAACTTCTTCCTTTGTTGTATCTCCATCTCCATGAACTCATGAGTGAGTATTCTACCAAGGACATCACTAGGGGTGAACTCTTCAAACCTCTTCTTCTCTCTAATCAATGTCACAAGATTTGGGTTTCTTGGTTCAAATGCCTCTAACATCACTTTTACAACATGATGATCATCCAAGTTATCCCCACCCAAGCCTCTAATCTTGCCAACTATCACCATCAATCTATCAAACATCTCTTGTGGGCCTTCTCCATCCTTGATAACAAACCTATTGAGTTGAGCCATCAATAGGTCAATCTTGGACTTCATTACCTTACTAGCCCCTTCATGTGCAAGGTGAAGAGTGTCCCAAATCTCCTTAGCAATCTCCAAACCAATCACTTTGTTGTACTCTTCCAGGTTTAATGCACTTAGAAGAGCACTAGTAGCTTGAGCATTGCGATGTATCATGAAAATCTCCCTTGGTGTAGGATTTTTGAGATCAACAGGATCTTCAAAACCTACACACACAATATTCCACATCTTTAGATGGAGTCCCATAAGATAAGCCTTCATCATATGCTTCCACTTGGCAAAGTTAGTCCCATCAAATTGGGGTAACTTGCCTGTGGGTATGTTGACGTGAGTGTTAGTAGGCAAGTTTACAGAATCATAATTAAAGGATACACTCGAATATGATCTCTTAGTGTTGGACTTGAGTGTTCTTTTTGGTATTCTTTGAGCATAGTACTCATTGTCATCATCTCCATTCTCCAACTCGCTACTTGGTTGTGGACTTGATTGTACCTTTCTTCTTCCTCTATGTTTCTTCTTCTCCTTGACTTGCTCTTTTCCTTTTGCTTATCACCCTTGGAGGATCCCTTTGCACCAAGCTTGAGCTTTGGAAGTCTCTCAAACACTACTATGGGATCTTCCTTAGGTCCCTCAAGTTCTTCTCCACTTGGAACATCTTCATAGCGTTCCTCTCCATCTTCCTCTTGTGGTCTATCTCTAGGACTTGCCATTTCCTCGCATAGTTAACTGTTGTCTTGAGGAAACCTGCCCTGATGCCAATTGAAAGGATCTAGCAAGTGGCCTAGAGGGGGGGCGAATAGGCCTTTTTCTGAAATTCAACCAACTTCACGAAAATAGTCAGAACGTGGAACCTCCGGGCCAGAGCGTGGAGGTTCCTGGGCTAAGCGTGGAACCTCTGATATCAGAGTAAGAAATTGATCTATAGCAAAATTTAACGAATGAAAAATAGATCTAATGTGATACCAGTTTTCCTGGGAAGTTTATTGAGCTATCCAAATGGTTGGTTGCACCTAAAAGCCGAGGACCTCGTAGATCGGATGCAAACCCTAAAAATCAATTCAAATCACAAGTAATAGCAACAACAAACACAATCTCAAGAGACACCAGGATTTATCCCATGGTTCAACTCACCACAAAGGCTTGTCTACGTCCACGTTGTTGAGGTTAGCCACAAAGGCTATAGAGTCTCTTTCAACTCGCTCCTCTTCTCCAACCTATCACCAAGGCAATAGATTGGAGGGTTCCACTAAGTCACAAAGGGTAATACAAACATCCCGGTGCTCAACCACAAAGGATTGGGAGCTCCCGGATGACCACTAGCCATCTCGGAGCCAAGCTCAAGTGTAATGAACACACCAAGCGGCTTCACCAAGTGCATAGGAACAGAGGAGAAGGATCTTATCGAGCTTTCTCACACTCTCTAGGGCCAAAGCCCTCAAGGAATCATGGAGATCTTGAGCAAGAGAGGTGGGAGCACTAAGCTTGGAGAGAGAGAGAGAGAGCTTCAGTTCGAGTCTGAGTGAGTAAGGTTAAAGATAACCGTTGGGGGCGAAGGGGTGAGGTATAAATAACCCCCATGTCACCACAAAATGGTCTGATCAGACAGACCTCAGACCCTCCACATCAAGTCATGGAGGTTCCGTGCTGCAGTGCGAAGGTTCCACGCAAGCCAGAGCAGATAGGAAGTCAGCTCGGCTAGCTTTTTGTGGCTAGGATTATTTGAGATGTAGATGGAATTTTGAGCACTTGGTTCCACCCAGCACACCATTAGTATCCCTCTTGATAGTACGGCTTGTCCTATAACCCAATTTTAAAATATAAAATGAAGTAAACTAGCTCTTTGAGCCTTTGCAAGCCATCTAATTGAATTGGGGGGGGGTCTCCTCCTTTATTTCTTTGCACCCACGACTAATGATATGCTGTCAAACACTTAGAGAAACCATTACTCCTTTAATTATGTCGTCAACATCACCAAAACCCACTTAGGGCTTGATTGCACTTATAGAGCCACACCGGCTACAGCTTTGCCTCGACACCGTGTAGACGGCTCTTATTGCATTGAAGCACAAAATGGCCGTGGTGGAGGCCACGGCCGCTGAGGCCGAGGTGCGGCTCACACATAAGTCATATTGGGCATGATCTTGCTCTTTCACTTCATGCGATGCGACATCATGTGTTCAGTTGTAGGTTATTCTTGTCACCTATTTCAGCCATCAAGGGGCAGCTCAACACCGCGTAGGCTGAGACAACGGAGTTGTGTCAGGCCAATGATGACCTAGCTCGGCAGATGGCGAAGGTGATCCTCCTTCGCGGGGATGCCGGTGACAACGCCCGCGTCGCCGCCCAGTTGTTAGCAGAAAATAGCCACCGCTTCGACGCCCTCAACCAGGCAGGAGTCGCCGGCGTCCGTGTGGTGGCGCTTGTGGGGGCGATATTGGAGCAGCATCTCCATGTCTTGCCAGCGCGGGTCATGGAGGTGACCAACTACAACATTCGCTAAGGTGGCACTGGGGCCCTAGCCACCGCCTAGCTTCGGTGTAGGGGCTTGCGTGGGCTGGAGTCAGGGTTCCCACCATGGTCGTCCTTTCACGATCGAGAGGACCTCATTGTCTACTTTCAGCCCGTGGCCACAGCCGTCTCGATCGTGATGGATATACCGGACATCATTCTTAACACTCCCCGCGAGTAGTTGGATTGTAATATGCCTTTGCATCCTGTACAAAAATTGTTCATACTACTAGTTACTTTGAGTTTAAACTTTGAACATATCTTTGTTTTCTGTTGCCTAGAATGTTCCATTTGTGCGCCTTTGACATGTATGACACCATATGACACGGCCATCATTATTTGGTGATAACATCTTCATAGGACCCATTCACCACCGCTGGTAGCCTTTACTGCCGCGTGCAGATGGTGTGGATGGTAACACTTTTGTGTTAATTTCCAAGCCTACGCGTGAGTCCCGCGTGTATCGTTTGATTTTTTTGCATTTTTAGACATATTATTTCTTTGATTGACTAGCCTTCCCCGCTCATGTCGTATCATACGTTGTACCATTGTATAAGTTGCTATTATCATGCAACTCACATTCCTATCTTTATTCTATGCATCAATTAAGGAATTGTGAGTTACTCTTAGACAACAGAAAAGGACAACCATTGTACATATAGTCTATTAAGTTTGTAACACCCTAGGTGTTAAGCATGCACTTAGCCTTGGCATTGCATGAGCACAAGCATCATTGATCATTCATGAGCATGAGCATATCAAATATTATCTCTATGTGGGCTTATATTGCATGTGTTGTCACTAAAATGCCTTTCATATGCTAGGGTTTACATGTAACCAATGTACAAAATGGTTGTAGAACCCTAGGAGTACCTTAAACATGTTTAGAATATCACATGGAACAACTTTGGTATTCATGACTAAGGCTAGTTTGGTGTCTAAGTCATGGTTATAATGTAAATCATCATTTTCAAGTTGTATGTTTGACCTAAGTTGAACTATGTCATAGAATGTTTGCATGGCAGTGCAACCTTGATCAAAGTTGTAGTACTTAATTAGAGCAACAACTTTTATTTTCGGGTCATGACTTGGTCATTTAGAGCTTAGTGCCTAACTTGGTCATTTAGAGCTCACAAAAATCAACAATGTACCATTTTTGGAACTTAGGAATTTTTCTAAGTCAAAGTGAGTTTACAGTTTCGATGTGCCTGACTTTGTGATGATGCAACTTGCTAACCTTTGCAAATTAGACCTAGATCACTTAGGCAAAGTTGGAGTTTGGAGGAGTTGATTTGGTGCTGTTAGACATACGAGCGGTGCTCTGATGACCAACTCGCCCTGGCCATCGTGGCTGACCGAGGGCAGAGCCTGGCCACCGTGTGGCCACCGCTGGCCGGCATTGGGCCCCTGTTGTGGCAGTGTGGCATGTGTTAACAGAGAAGCCACGCTGCTCATTTCACTCACTCCATCGCACTCTCTCCCTCTCTGTTCTCCCTCTCGCGCGGGCATGGAGGCATTGAGCCGCCGATGCCATTGTCGGCCGCTAGGCACCACACTGCACTCGCACCGCCCTCTCACCATAGCCATAGCTCCATTGTGTTCCCACCACCTCACCAAACCCCTTCATGTAGCTAGCAGAGCATGGTAAGGCCCCTGTGCTATGCTGCGGCCATCACCGTCGTTCTCCCCGCCGTGCCACACCGCACATGGTTGGGCCGCCCCTGACCACCATTCATCGTTCTTGCATGTGCACTAGGTTCATAGTGGGGTGTAGAATCTCGGTAAAACCCTAATTTTGCCATCCCGGCCAACTCCAGTGGTGCACCGTCATCCCCAGTCCACCGTGCCGCCATTAGCGCCGCCGTACACCCTTAGCTTCTGTAATCGGCCCGACCTGCTACCCCATTATGTGCGGAAGGTCGTGGGGAGTCTTGTGGTGCCGGTGCCGTCGTCGGAGAGCTCACCGTCGGCGAACTCCGGCCGGTCAGCGCCGGTGCTCTACTTTGTGCAATGACATGCGGGCCCGGTTGACTCTTGGGCCCCAACTGTCAGTGGCTGTAGATCTAATTCTAATGCATTTGTTTCTGAAATGTATGCAAACTTTGAAAAACCATAAGTTAAGTTGTATATGTCCAATTTTGGTGAACCAAAATTTTTTGGATTCCTTATGAAGTGTAGTATTTCATAAAAATATGAAATGTATTGTTTCTGGTATTTTTTAAGGTGAATAAAATATAGCTAGACAAGTACCTTTTTAATGTTTACAATCTTGTAAAATGGATAACTTGAGCTAGGAAAGTGATAAAATTGTGATTCTAATTTTGCTTGTCTTGTGTTGACATGCTCTAGCTAGGAAAAATAATAAACTTGCAGTAAACTTGATTGGAGTAGGGTCTTTCTATTTATCTATTAATAAATGGTTTTTTCTAAGGAAAATTATAGGGATAAAAATAAGTAACATATTGCCATGCAAATTTTTGGACACTATTATGGCACTAGGATGCAGCTAAGAAAAATATAAAATCTATTGTTTGACACTTTTCTGTAGGGTTAACTATTTTCACTAAAATAAACCTTCCTAGCTTGTCATTTTCGTAGATGATGTTATACATGCTAAAATGGTATGAAATTTTTACAGTAGTCGAGTGGGAGCACTTGGAAGCTACTGTAATTTTCTGGGAATTTATTATGCACAGTTGGTATATGTTTGTTATTTCACCTAATTATCTAATTAAATTAATAAAGGCAGATAAATAAATAAATTTGGCTTGACCATTATGTTTTCTTGGGTGTATTTGATATTCCTAAACTGTTGGTATATTTGGTGATGTCCAATTTTGAATGCTTATATTAAATAAAAATATTATTGATCTATAATTCATTTTTGAGGTGCTTGTGGATAGATTTTGTTGTTGGGTATTTGCATAGTCAAAATGAAGTTTACTGTAAAAATGGTTAATAACAAAGTTGTAGGGAACTTCTTCATCTATCTTGTCTCCAAATGTTGGGACAATAGGCCAAATGGTTTAGGAGTTATAGCTGTTTAAAGTTGGTCTCTTGAAATGCTTGTTCTCTAGAATTTCTGGATAGAGCTGAAAAAATTGCCTGTTTTGGTTAGGATAGAGTTTGAATTAGCTTTAG
Source organism: Miscanthus lutarioriparius (assembly GCA_904845875.1). Taxonomy (NCBI): domain Eukaryota; kingdom Viridiplantae; phylum Streptophyta; class Magnoliopsida; order Poales; family Poaceae; genus Miscanthus; species Miscanthus lutarioriparius. The sequence goes on from CAJGYO010000005.1 coordinate 78,721,179, forward strand.
GTGATTAAAAGAGAGTTGTAGGCAATTTTATAAGATTTCGATAAAGTCCAAGATCATAGTATTTGGATAGGTAGAACTTTAGTGTTGATGTAAACTTGTAACTGCCATGTGTAGCTTAAAAATTATCTTGTGATGAATATTGGAAATGGATAGAGAAGAGATATGCACCTACTCAGTAAACAAGAAGTTAGCATTGTTATCATTGTGTAACTTAACATCATTATCGCAGCATGTACATTCCCATATCACATCATCCATGATCCTTCTTATGCAGTCATGGAACTTACTTATGCATATGCATGCAATAGGTGCAACTGAGGAGATCACGTTGGTGGAACTCGACGCTGATCCACAAGAGGAGGGCCAAGAGCTATAGCACCAGGAGATTCCTAGAGAAGGAGAGCCTGAAGTCGACCATCTTCCTGAGTCCCCAGATCATCAACCTAGCACTTTCATGAAAGGCAAGCCCCAGAGCATTATAAGTCTCCCTATTTTATTAATGTCACCTAAGTTATTCGTATTGCTGCATTACATGATAGGAGTTGCTTGGAAACACTTGCTGCATATTACCTTTCTTTGTCCAGAGATATCTACCTTGAATCCTATTTAAGTCTAGGAACGCTCCTTATGCTTAGCTATGCTTAGACCAGTAGAAGTCAGGTGATTTCCTGTCACCTGCGAGCTATAGGCGATAACTTGATCACGGTTGGCTATATTGTGCTATCGTGGAACATAACCTAGTGATGTTGAACAATTGAAGACTGGGCGGACTCTTATGTTGTGGTAATCATAGTGATTCCGTCTATGTCGTTTAAGGACCGGTCGTTGGAGGTCATCTTGTCATGTTGAACGCATGCCTCTCACATAGTTGGTCGGATAAGTCGTTCCGACCGTGAAGCCGAGTAGCTCAACTCAGACTGGGGACACGAGCAATTAAAGTGCGCACCCTGGAGGCAATAAGGATGTGTGGAGAGCTAGTGGCGTAAGTCTAAGGGTGGGTTAGAGTCCCGAGCTCCCTGGTAGATTGGTAGTATCTTTGAGGGTGCAGCGCTAGTCTTACCCGTGATTGAATTTGAGTTGTACCAAAGGTGACCTGATGCAACCCTAATGGGGGGAGTATGGGTGTGTGTTAGGAATAATTCCCTAGCTATGTAGGAATTGATTCAAATCATTGTCTCTCCTAGATAGTGAGAACTTGATAGGAGTACGCTTCATCGTAGTAATTGATGGAAGTGCTGGTTATGAGATTATGAAAGAACTCAACTGGATATGGTTATTATTGTGTTGACTTAATGGTACCAACATGTTTGGCATAGGATAGTTGCTAATCTAGTATGAGATAGGATTAATAACTGGTGATTGACAATTTAAGAGATATTGGACAACTAATGCTTTTTATGCAAATAATGTCTACCAGCTCTACTTATACAACCTTGCATACTCCTTGGTGTCTTAGTTTGTTAGTTGATGACGGGTAAGTCTAGCTGAGTACCTTCTCATACTCAGGGCTTTATTCCCATTGTTGCAGATAATGTTATGTGCCACGGCTACTGCAAGAACTGCTTTGCTCCTGCAGTGGATGAGGAATAGGACCATGGGCATGGTCATTCCGTATATCATCTCACCCTTGTGCTTTTGGTTGGAGATGACTATGAAACTGGCTATGTATTAAACTACGTTTGATGTTGATGTTAAACTACTTTGCTTCCGCTATTTAAACTTGGTTTGTAATAACTATGTGAACTCCGATGTATGTGAGATATTTGTGAACTGTGATGTAACATGTGATTGGTTTTGTTGAATCATGTATGATCTTGGCTTGTATGTTGGTTGAATTGAGATCCTTCATGATACTCGATGGACTACCGGATTTATATGGGCTCAAGTGTGATGGTTTGACTGCCTTGGTGGTTGATGTTGTACTTGTGCTCTTATAAATTGGACGGTTCTATGATAGCTGGCATCGGAGCAAGGTTCAACATTAAACCTATCATATTTGTATTTAAAACAAAGGTTTTATCCTATAAAAATCTAAAGTGTGCCAGTGGTCATCTCCTTTATGCCCAGTTAATGACTTTTAGGTGGCTATTTAAGTACTAACATGGGGGTTTTTACTTTCGTCGTCCATATGGCATGCCATTGTATGGGTGCCACTCACTTGAGTGGTAATGTATGGATCAATTGCCTCTACACCAGATAAGAAGGTAAGTTGATGAGTGACATGACCGCAAGAAGTGAGCGTGCGGTCGGGGAGAGCTAGCTTTGATGCGGCTGTATATGCATGCTTGCATGTGTGTATAGTGCGTATTTAATTGTGGGTAATAAATTGTCATTGGGTAGCTTTGATATGGAAGTATATGTATGGGTATACATATATGGAAGTATTTAGTTGCAACTTAGAGCCCAGATTTATATTTTTGTATATATATAATTGTTGGGTTGGGCTGAAATGAAAATGTTTGCAGGTACACTAACAACGAAACATGTAGCTCATTTAGCTATGATTATATCGAGAGAACATATGTATGCCACTGCGTATGTCGTTAGGATTTATTTTTCTAAGTTTGTGAGGATGTATGGAATGAGCATGCATCATGATACATCATTCATTTATGTTATTGCATTGTTTCTCCCCCTTAAATGATCTTATTGTTAAGTAACTCGTTTCTATAACCACATTGTCTCACTCAATTGTAACATTTTGCTATAGATGATAGCCCTAGGAGCCCCTGTTGCTAGCGACACCTTTTTGGCATTGTTTGGGACTCCCACCTTATTATGGAGGGTGCTGAATTCTATCGGGTACGCTAAACCGCCTCGCTACTTTTGGAGCAAAGTAGTAACTGGGGGACAATGGTGGTACGACGTGCGGGTAACTATTGCCGCCCATGTGGACAATCCTCAGTGGCGAGGATGGAGTATCAAGTCCGATGGAGAGACCCCTTAGGAAGGTGCCCAAGTGGCCGCTTTTGAGGTTCTCAGCGAAATCTATTAGGAATTCGGTGATGAGCTTGTCAATGGGCACGTTGGATCTTTTCCTCAAGTGGATGCATCACAGACCGCTTGGACCTAGCCAGGCGGTAATGCTTTGGTAAGAGACTGAGATGAAAGAGTGGGAGGTAGTAATGCTGCAATGAGTGCCATGTATGTAGTTATGAAGATGTTTTACTCTCGCCAAGATAGCTACATCAGCTGTATGCAAGAGCTCCAAAGAGCACAGGCTGCACAGCGCAGGATGCGAGGACACGTGCACAGGCACCGAAGGGTAGCTAGAGCAGCCCAAAATGAAATAGGTAATTTTATGACAGCCTTAGAAGCTCGTCGGGGGCAGTTTATCTGTGCTATTATAGAAAGAGATGTAGCTAGGGCTAAATTACAGGGCGTCCATGCTAAGAGGGACGATGTCATTCGCCTTGCTGAAACTAGGGAGGCAGCTAGGATTAGGACTGTGTTTTAGGCTACTAGGCAGGCAACAGAGTTTGATGGCAGAGAGCAGGAACTCATACGCCAGATTGAGGAGCTTCAGCTTGATGTTCATCATCTCAATAACATGGTGAACCCAATTCTTCCTCTAGCTCCAACGGTGGAAGAAGATCCTAATGTGTTGATTGCTGAGGACGATGGCATGAAGATGGATGCCGAGGAGGAGCCCGAAGATGAAGAGGTGGAACCTTTTGAGGATGACCATGGTGATGGTGTGTCCGACATCGACAGCGACCACGCCGAGGAGTAGTTTTGCTATAGTAGCTAGCTAGATGTATTAGCTCTTTATCTTCGATCCTTATGTAATGAACTCGTAATGTAGGTCTCAATTTCTTGATGTACCCCTTTTCAATGTATTGGAACTTTGCATGTACTACATATGGTGATGGTACTTTTTATTGAATTTCCAGTTGTTTTTGGCAAGAAAAATTTGGCATGTACGGAACATGTTGCGAGTACGAGAAGTGATCATTTGGTGATGTTATGTTGTGGAAATGAATTATTGTGCCTCTATGTTATTGTATGAATTTACGATTCTCTCCTGTAATTATAGTATGGCATTATACAATTCTTCTGCAATCTCTTGACATCATCCAATAATCACTTGTTGTAACTTTGCAGATGACTCGCACTCACGAAGGAGCTGGTACCAGTCATGATGGTGATGATGATCTTCCACCACCACCACACCCCATGCCAGTAGAAATGATGGCACAACTCCTAGAGACCCAACGGTCTATGAGGGAAGTACTGCGTGGGCTTGCACAGAATGCCGGTCATGGATGGGACCAACATCAGGGGCCCAAACTGAATCAGTTTAGTGATTTCAAGGACTTTTTGGACACTAAACCTCCTACTTTAAGGAGGCAGAGGAGCCATTGCAAGCCGATGAATGGCTCAATACCATCGAGTAGAAGTTTCGTCTTCTGAGAGTTATAGAGCACATGAAGGCTGAGTATACCTCACATTAGTTACATGGTCTAGCAGGCATTTGGTGGACTCATTACCTGTCTACCCTCCCTGCTAATGCTCAAGTTACTTGGGATGAATTTAAGACTGCTTTTAGGGGGCATCATATTCCCCCAGGTCTTATGAGCATGAAGCATACAAAGTTTATGAGGCTTACTCAGGGCACTAAAAGTCTCACCGAGTACTTGCAAGCCTTCAATAATCTCTCTAGGTATGCGCCCGAGTTTGTGAATACCGATGCTAAGAAGATTGCAAGCTTCAAGAGAGGACTAGGTTCAAAGTTGATGAAGTCTCTAGCAAATAACAAGAGTGTGACCTACAACGAATTCGTGAGTGATGTGCTCACCCAAGAGAATCATAATAATATTTATGCTGCATCCAAGAGCCGCTATAGGGCCTTTGAAGCCGGTGCATCTCAGCAGAGAGCTCCAGTGGTGGCAAGAACCCAATATCGCCCACCTGCTCCAAAATACCAGCCACCTCAGAAGAAGGCCCAGCCAAACCAAGCAAATAAAGGGTATCGTCGGGCATACTCTATTGCTCTACCATCTAAGGGTGGTGCAGGACAAGGTAACTCGAAGACACCACCTAACAATCAACCCTATTTCAATTGCAATAGGACTGGTCATTGGGCGAGGGAGTGCCCTTACCCTAAGAAGAACAATCAGAGGCCAACAGCTACAAATGCACGCCCGGGGTATGTGCATTACACCACCATGGAAGAGATTCCCTCTAGCGAGGTTGTCATAGCTAGTATGTTTCTTATGAATCATCATCCTGCAGTCGTTCTATTTGATTCTAGAGCTTCGCATTCATTCATGAGTCAAATATTTGCATCCAAGTATGATCAGAAAATATTTGTAGTAGACAAAGGTAGTTATTGTATAAGTACTGCTGGGAGTAACATTTCTACCAATCAGATAGTTAAAGGTGTACGTATCCAAATAAGTGAACGAGAGTATACTACAAATTTAGTGATATTACCGGGATTGGGTATAGATGTGATCTTGGGTATGAATTGGATGAAGAACCATGGTGTCGTTATCGATACCTCGACTAGAACCGTTATGTTGAGAGATCCCAAGAATAACAATGGTTTTCTAGTACCCCTTCCTAGGGAGTTTGATCTCCAAAATGTGGCCAATGCTATCTAGCCTATGGCCCTTGCTGATATTCCAGTAGTATGTGAGTTTCCAGATGTCTTTCCTGATGAATTGTTGGGGTTACCACCGGACAAAGAGATAGAGTTCAAGATAGAATTGTTACCAGGTACCGCACCCATTTCTCGAAGACCGTATAGAATGCCACCTAATGAGTTAGCAGAATTGAAGATCCAGTTGCAAGAGCTCTTAGAAAAGGGTCTCATTCTCCCCAGTTCATCACCATGGGGTTGTCCAGCCATATTTGTGAAAAAGGACAAGTCCTTGTGGATGTGTGTGGACTATTGACCACTCAATACTATTACTATCAAGAACAAATATCCTTTGCCTCGCATTGATATATTATTTGATCAATTGACAAAAGCAAAAGTGTTCTCTAAGATTGATTTGAGGTTAGGTTATCACCAAATCAAGATTAGGCCAGAAGACATACCTAAGATGGCTTTTTCCACTAGGTATGGCCTTTATGAGTATTTAGTCATGTCCTTTGGATTGACCAATGCTCCTGCCTATTTCATATATTTGATGAACTTAGTGTTCATGCCCAAACTTGACAAGTTCATGGTTGTGTTCATCAATGATATCTTGATTTATTCAGAGATGTCAGAAGAGCATGAGGAGCACTTGAGAGTGGTGTTGTCGAGACTAAGAGAGCATAAGTTGTATGCAAAGTTTAGTAAATGTGAGTTTTGGTTGAAGATGGTACCTTTCCTAGGTGACGTATTATCTAAAGATGGAATTTCTGTAGACCCATCCAAGGTGCAGGAGGTTCTTGAGTGGAAAGCTCCCACCTCAATGTATGAAGTTCGAAGTTTTCTTGGTTTAGCAGGATACTATCGTCGGTTTATCCTAGATTTCTCTAAGATATCCAAGCCTATGATGAGGTTACTTTAGAAGGATGAAAAGTCTGTATGGACACCAGTGTGTGAAGCAGCTTTTCACACTTTGCAGAATTTGCTAACTACTGCTCCTGTTTTAGCACAGCCTGGCATTGAGAAACCGTTTGATGTATTTTGTGATGCCTCAGGTACTGGTTTAGGGTGTGTTTTAATGCAGGAAGGCCGAGTCATTGCTTATGCCTCATGCCAATTGAGAAAGCATGAAGTTAATTATCCAACTCATGATTTAGATCTAGCAGCAGTTGTCCAAGCACTAAAAATTTGGAGACATTACCTGCTTGGTAATGTTTGCCACATCTACACTGATCACAAAAGCCTTAAGTACATTTTCACTCAACCTGAATTGAACATGAGGCAGCGTAGATGGTTAGAGTTGATCAAGGATTACAACCTAGAAGTGCATTATTATCCGGGAAAGGCCAATGTAGTTGCCCATGCCTTAAGCTGAAAGTATCGATGTAATCTTTTGTTGGAAGATGGTTTTAACTTATTGCATTCGACAGTCCTACACAATATCACTGATAGTTGCTCTCTCGAGTCAAAAATCATTAAGCTCCAAAAGACTAATGTTGGTATATTACATATCAAAAGAAAGATGAAAGAAGAAGAAAGTAAGCATTTTCGATTGGATGAGAATGGTGTTCTGTGGTTTAAAGATCGACTAGTAGTGCCAAAAGATAGGGAGTTGAGAAACCAAATTCTAGAGGAAGCTCATTCTTCCAAGCTATCCATTCACCCGGGTAGCAGCAAGATGTACCAAGACTTGAAGACTCAATTTTGGTCAACAAAAATGAAGAAAAAAATTGTGGCATATGTTGCTAGAGGTGATAACTGTTGTCGAGTTAAGGCCATTCATATGAAACCAGCAGGGTTACTTTAGCCACTGTCTATTCCAACTTGGAAATGGGAGGACATTAGTATGGATTTTGTTGTCGGACTTCCAAACACCCAAATGGGTCATGATTCTATATGGGTAATTATTGTCCGTCCCACCAAGTCTGCACATTTTATTCCTATCAATGTCAAGTATCGACCTCATCAATATGCAAAATTATACAATGAACAAATTGTCAGATTGCATAGAGTACCTAAGAGTATTGTATCAGATCGAGGGCCCCAATTTGTTAATCATTTTTGGGAACACCTACACAAGTACTTAGGTACCACATTGATTCATAGCTCTACTTATCACTCCTAGATAGCAGGTCAAACTGAACGTGTGAATCAGATCTTGGAAGATATGTTGACAGCATGTGTGATTTCTTCCAAGGGTTCATGGGAGGATTGGTTATGTTTGGCTGAATTCTCCTACAATAATAGCTATCAAGAGAGCATCAAGATGGCTCCGTTTGAAGCTTTATATGGTCGCAAGTGTAGGACCCCTCTGAATTAGATTGAGCCTGGTGAAAGAAGGTATTATGGGATTGACTTTGTCAAAGAAGCTGAAGAGCGAGTTCAAACCATTCAACAACATATTGAAGCTGCTCAATGAAGACAAAAGAGTTATGCAGATAAAAGGAGAAGTCCTATTGTGTTCCAAATTGGAGATTATGTGTATCTAAAGGTATCCCAAATGAAGAAAGTACAAAGGTTTGGAGTGAAACGAAAACTTGCTCCTAGGTATATCGGTCCATACCAGATCATTGGGACCAATAGACTACAAACTCTAGTTACCTCTAGAAATGAGAGCTATATTCAATGTTTTCCATGTCTCCCAACTCAAGAAATGTCTTCGTGTGCCCGAAGAAGCTATTGAACCTGCTGTAACAACCCAAAAATTCACACACCAAAAATCACAACCACAAAATTTTTGTTTAAACCCTATGTGATGTTGAGTGACACATGTAGAAGCCAAACCCTAGTTTTGGATTAGAAGTGACCCAACTAGGTTAAAATCATAAGCATAGCTTGGTTTTATGCCACATGTGTAATTAAATTCCTAAATAAACAAATCATGCATGCATCCTTAATTCCACTTGTGATTTGGATTTTTTGCCTTATGTGATGTTTAACTAACTTGCTTAATATTTATGATAAACCCTAATATATGGGATGTGTTTTGACCACCATTTGAAACACCTTGTGGGACCCACTACATAACTCGAAGCTCAAGTTTAAACTCTAACTAAATTTGAATCGAAGCAAAAGAAATAAAAGAGAAAGGAAAGAAGAGGGAGGCAGTAGCATAGCCCAGTCTGCCTCGACCGGCCCAACTAGCCCAGCCAAGCCTCGCCTGCCCTTTCACGCGTGTAGCCCATGAAGCCGGCCCCGCTCGTCAGCCATCACGCGCCGCATGCAGCCACAACGCGCCAAGCGCCTGACGACCCGACCCCGCTTGTCAGCACAGTAGCGCCTTCTTCCCCTCGCTCACGCATTCTCCCCGCACGACCGAAGGTCGACCAGCATGGTAGGCATAGGCCAGGGGGTCATGCAAGAAGCATGACCCTGTTTCCCCTTGCGCCGCGCCTATGCTACCGCACGTAGGCCGTCGGATGCGCTGCACGCATCATCACCGCCCAATCGCCGTCCGCCATTGGAGCCCTTGGAGCTTGGCTATAAAAGCCAACGCCCGCGAGCCCTAACCCTCAGCCCGTTCACCACCGCCACTGGTGGCACAGCACCACACTGCGCCAAGCCAAGAGAGAGGGAGGAGGAAGAAGCAAGGAGGAGAAGGAAGCCGCTGCGGAACCGGACCTCGCTGGAGCCAGGAACGCCGCCCCGATCAGCTACAACGACGTAGCTGCTCGGCATGGCACTGCATAACCTCATCATGGCCTCGCCTCGCCACCGCACTGCCATCCTACCGCCACAAGCCCTACGATGAGCCACGTCGTTCGCCGCTCACCGCGCTAGCCGTACTCGCCATGAACACCACCACGTTCCCTTACCTAGGGGACGCAGAGGTGGAGCATTCCCACTCCTGGACACGCTGCACACGCACCGCACATGCACAAGCCCAAGGCCTGGCCTCACTGACCCCTAGCGGCTCAGGAACACCGGCACGACCACCTTGCACGCCATGGCCGAGAGCACAACCATGGCGAGACCACCACGTCTTCTACATCGCGGTAAAGGCGATGTTGACACCCCGACTGGCTCCGCCATGACAAAAGACACACCGCGCTCACCTTAGCCGAGGATGAAGCCCACCGGAGCCCTGCGTTGCCGCACCACACCTCGTCGGAGCACCACTGCCTCTGCTTTGCCCCCACCACCATGGCCAAAGGCATTGAGAGCTCCCGGAGCCCCTTCGACCTGCTCGCCATGGCCGTAGCAACATCGGGGAGGCGCACCACCAATCTCCGGTACCGCCGCCACAGCCACCACACCGCCGCTCGCCGGTGTACGAGGACCGCCACCACCGTGGCCAGCCAACTGGAGCCGCCCGGCCACCACGTTAACTTCACCGGGGCACCCGCCATGACAAGGCCAAGCTTTTGCCCAATTTAATTGCACAACCGCACCGCTGGAGGGGCTCGCCGGTGAACTCACCACCGGTGGGAGCACGTCGGGGGAGAAGATGGGGATTTTCCCCTCACCGGCCACACGTCCGTGCGCTTGGTGCACGTGAATCGAACACTGGGAAGGAGTAAGTGGACCAAGTCCTTCATAGACCGGCTCTGCGGTCTATGGACCAATGCAGGAAAGTTCACCATGAACCATGCCTCACCTGTCAGTCACCGTTTGACCCCGGACCCACCTGTCAGTGACCAACCGAGATGATGACATCATGCTGACATCAGCGGAACCCATCTGTCAGCCACGGTTTAGCTCTGATGACGCCATGCTGACATCACGCTGAAGATGAGACCACGCTAGTGTCGGGGACCTCGGCGATATCTCCGACCACCTCGGCGACCTCTCCGACCACCTCAGCGACCTCTCCGACCACCTCGGCAAGCTCTTTGACCACCTCGACGATGTCATCGACCACCTCAGCGATCTCTCCGACCACCTCGGCAAGCTCTCCGATCACTTCAGCAATCTCGCCGACCACTTCGGCGATCTCTCCGACCACTTCGGCGATCTCTCCGACCACCTCACCAGCCGATACACCACTCCAAGTCCCTACATGCCACGTGAACCAGTCACAGTGTGACACGTGTCAGCCCTAAATTAATCAGCCTTCATTATTTTCAAAAATGGATTTAATCTTTGGAAATTCATAACTAATTCATACGACCTCAGAAAAATACAAGACCAGGACCAAAATTCATCTAAAATCGAGCTCTATGCAATGAACCCATGTTTGAGTGCATTTGGCTCTTTTGAATTTTCATTGCCTCTTTGTGCTATTCTATAGACGTCGCTAACATGACTATAATGCGATCGTTTGCAGACTTGGAGGAAAACCAGATGGACGAGGACCGAGAGTACCGTGAGGACTACGGAGACGACTTCACTGAAGGTGCCACATCCCACCCAACCTCGTAGCACCTATTATGCATGGCTAATATAGAACTGTTATTACTTTATTTTATTGTTATATTCACACTATGATTGGACTTGCATGGTAGTATGCTTATTTGATGGCCTTTACCTTGACGCAACCTTACCCCTGCTTACCCTGCTATTAGGCTAGACACACGCTTGCTGCTATATTTCATTACTTATTACTTCTACTACGCTTGTACTACATTGATGCGTGGTGGAAACTGGTGTTATCTGGACTATGGGGAGAGTGTTGCATGTGTAACTTGGGTGCATGGAGGGTGAGGGTTGTGTTGACCAAGTTGGAGTATATGACAAGCCTAGGGCAAGTCTTGCAGTGGGGTGCTACCTGGGCACCCTTGGAATGGATACCTGTGGTGGGTAAATGGTATATAAGGTGGCCCTGGGTGTGAACCTGTGATGGGAGGAGCCCGGGGTGGAGGTGCTGTGGTGACACGGTAAATGGAAACCCTGATGAGGACATTTTGGCTTGGTCATCCCTAAGGACTTACTAGTACTCAGATTCACTGGGAAGCCTTATGTACCACTCGCCCTATATGGTGCAGGACGACCGGACTACTGGGTAGGATATTGCCACTATTGCTAGGTTGATAGCAGACAGTGTGAGGGAGGTACGGGGCACGGAGGATTCCCCCACACCCTTCTGAGACTTCATGGAGACCTTGTGGACCCGGCTCATGACTCACAGTTTCAGCCACCCCAGACTAGATTTGGGGTGTACCAGGGCTGAATGGTAGAGTGGCATTATCCTTGGCTAGCAAGCGGCCGGAATCAGCCCAGTTGACGACGGTCTATGAGGAAGGCGGATCTTGTGGTTATGTAAAACCTCTGCAGAGTGTATGGTTGATCGTTCGATACATATGCTGACTTGTTGGCTATGGACCTTTCCTGGGTTTCGCTTAACCTAGATAGTGAGATGAGTCCTTATCTTCTCCCCCTGGGAGTGAGTGTTCGGACATAGCCAGGGGCTACGAGCCATGAGACAGTGCCGAGAGGGAGTTGGCCTATCGATTGAAAAATGGTATGGTTGTGATGTGGTGATGATGTGGAGATGGTGGTAATCCCAGGATCGAAACCTGGCTCAAGACGGAAATGGGGTGGAATGGGTGTGGGAATGGTGTTAAAACTTGACCAACTATTAATATATATATACTTGATATGCTAAAACATAGGAAACCCCAGCCTTATAGGTTCCTTTTGAATATATTCAACTTGCATCCAATTTCCACAAAGCAATGCTCATAGGGTGGGAGTGGCCAGTACAAATCGTACAGATAAATTTTGGCACACAGGTTCTGCTGAGGAGTATAGCTCTGAGGAGTTTGACGGTTGAGGGATTCGTTCCTACACTCGAGTTTGGCGATCTTGTCTTCAAGCTGTTCTGAATGAATGCTACTTTTGATTCCGCCAATGCGGCGATGTAATAATTTATGTAATTCCGCACTATTTGTACTCTGATATTACGTTGTATGGATGTGATATTCGACTGGAATTTTGGGTAATATGATCTACAACGGTCTTATTACACTTCAACTCTGTGGATTTACCTTCGCAGAAATCAGGTCGTTTTAGTTGGTATCAGAGCCATACTTGACCCTAGGACGAAACCCTTAGAAATGGACGATAGAATATGACGTGAACAGCCCTTCTTTCGGTTATATACCGACCCTGCATTTACTTTTATGCAAGGCTTATCTATTTATTGACCTGCTAACACATGTTTCCTTAATACATGCATATGGCAATGAATGTCAAATGGTCGCCTCTAGGACCGCTACCTCTGGACCACGCCAAGCTTACCTTCGACCTACGTGAGCTCGGAGGTTTTGCACAGACCCTCTGCCGAGTTCTCGTCACGTTAGGAGTCCCTGACGAGCTTGTCAAGGTCACCTGCACCAGAAAGTCAGCTCAGGAAGGAGGAATCGAAGGACCGGTTGTCACCTCAGTCGAGTTCTGAGCTAGCACTACCTTACCTTTTGTCCCAGCTTTCACCGAGTTGACTATAGAGGACACAGTTGAGGAGGGACTACGAGCTATCTCACACAAGGCACTTCAAAGAGTGATGAGGGACCACTACGAGCACCTAAAGATGACAGAGTTCTGTCTACTTCCCCAGGCCCTCAACCTCAACCTTTCCCCTAGTAAGCAGAGTTTCGCAGTCAGTAGAGTTATCTTTGCTGAGGAGGACAGATGCCTTCGCGTCTCGGCTATCCACCTACTAGAGCAGGATAGGTACGTGACCCAGCTTGAGCAGAGGAGACGTCCGAACCGGGCTCTTCTGTGGGAGTACCAGGAGCGAGACTCACAGGGAGCACAGGAGTGAGCTAGTCTACTTGAGATAGTTGCCAAACTACAGGACGAGCTCAACCGTCGTGAAGAAGTCCACAAAGCCGAGGTCGCTGACTTACAGGACAAAGCCACCAACCTAGGCAACAGGAACTGCTACCTCGACAGCAAGGTCTTGGAGTTGTAGAGAGAGTTGGGCGACAATAAGGCTGAGTTCAACCATAGAGGAGACAGAGAGAGGTCCAAGGGGATTGATATGCTGAAAATCAAATCTTAGAACAAAACCATGACTCATAAGCTAGAGGAGTTCAGGAAGAAGGCCGTTCGCAACCAAGGTCACCTAATCGAGGCACTCAGGCAAAATGAGTACCTACAGGACAAGTGTGAGAGGACTTGGCAGGCTTGGCAGAAGTCTGACAAGAAGTGCCTCAGGGAGATGAAGGGTATGTGGGATCAGCTACCCAAGGAGATTTGTAGCAAGACGAAGCCTAGGATAGAGGAGTTTGAGTTAGCCCCGACTCACCTCAACCTAGATGCCTGCCCTACCCTACCTAGAGCCAAGCCTACTAAGGAGCTCACCGAGGCCTTGAAGTACGTGTCCCTACTTCACAAGTCTGACGAGGAGATCGAGATCGAGAACAGTCGTATCCTAGCCACGGTGTACGAGTTAGAGTAGATGACCCTGCGTGGTCATGAGTCATGTTAGTGGCTTCCATAAGTTGTACCCCATGATGTACCCCTTATGAGATGTAATATGAGACACTATGCGTAGTACGATTCTCACGAGTCTTCAAGTGTACCTACTGGAGATGATGCTATGTAATAAAACCCATGTAATGAATGTTTTGGATCTTATTGCATCTTATGGATCTTATTGCTTCTTTGTAATAAGTGTTGGATAGTATAAATGTTTTTCTTTAAATCATCAAAAATCATGTAATCATACTGAATTATAAGCAGTTAGGGCACAAATACTAAAATTCCTACGATCCGTGTTGCAGATGCCGAACCGCCGGTCTGCTCGCCTAATGAACCGTGGACGTGCGCCCACCCCTGAACCAGTCGAACGAAACAGGGGGCATGGTGGCAACAACCGTGGCCGTGGCTGTGGTCGTGGACATGGAGGGATACCCTTCAACCTGGAGAATACCCCACCGCTTGTTGAGGAGAACATTCCGCCACCACCACCACCGAACCTGGCAGAGGTGATGGCGCAACAGACCCAGCTTCTTGTAGCTCTTGTTGATGGAGCAAACTGTCGCCAGGGAGGTCAGCAGAATGATTTCCAAAGGAAGCTGGAGGGATTTCTGAAGCTAAGGCCACCTACCTATGATGGCACTGACCCTGACCCGCTTGTAGCCGATGACTGGCTCAAGGAGGTGGAAAAGAAGCTCGACCTCACCACCTTCACCGACGATGAGTGCGTTGGAGCTGCCACACACTAGCTCATAGGTGCAGCACATGCTTGGTGGGACAGTTTTAGTGATTCCCATGAGGACCCTACCAACATCTCATGGGATGAGTTCACCGAAGCATTCACTGAGTATCACATTCCCAAGGGTATCATGGAGGCCAAAGCCGAGGAGTTCTGCAACATCAAGATGAGAAAGGATAGGGTGACTGAGTACACTACTCGTTTCACCAACCTTCTATGCTATGCACCTTCCTATGTTGTGAACTCTAAGAAGGAGAAGCTGTACTATTACCTCAAGGGACTTAACCCGCACATCAAGCTGAAGTTTGGCGGTATCGAGAGTAACACGCTGCGTGCTCTGGTGGATCGCTGTATCCAGATTGAGAAGGACCGTGCTAAAGCTGGAGAGGAGTACAGGGAGAGGAAGCATAAGCCTTAGGAGTACTTTCGTGGCCATGATAGCAAGAGGTTCCGCAGAGATGCACCATCTAGGGAACGCTCACACCACAACAGGGATGACAACCCTAGAACGAGTAGGGGTGGTGGAGGCTACACCACCAAATACTCTTGCCTTGCTCAGGATCGTTACACCCGGGACCATTATGCTTAGGACCGCAACACTCAGGACCGTTTCAACCGTTCCTGCTCTGTGAATGAATGCCCAGCACAGAACCGCTCTGCACCAAGCACTGGAAACTGGAAGGCACCCGTGCCAACCCCTACAGGCGGTGCGCCTTTCACCTGCTTCGCTTGTGGCCAACTGGGTCACAAAGCCACTGAGTGCCCTCAGAACTCAGCCGCTCAGAAGTCTCAGTTCAAGGCACCTGCTACTCGTGGACGCCTCAACCATCTGGACGCCGAGGAAGCACAGGCTGCCCCTGACGTTGTGTACGATATTTTTTAGTTAATGTCAATACTGCATCAGTTCTATTTAACTCTAGAGCAACTTGTTCTTACATATAATCCAAGTTTGCACGAGAGCATGACCTACCTGTAACCCCACGTGGAAAGCCTATCATCACCAGCTCACCTTTAGGAGACCTAAAGTGCACCCACATCTATAAGGAAGTGAGTCTTACCATTGAGGGTCTTATCTTTAAAGCCGACCTAACCCTGTTACCTTCCATGAGCCTAGATGTCATTTTAGGTATGGATTGGCTAACCATTCACCGAGGTATCATATCATGTTCACCTAGATACGTCCAAGTGACCCACCCATCAGGCCAAGTTATTAGGTGTGAACCTCAGTCCGGAAAGTCCACTTCTATCCTATGTGCCCTTAAAGCTAGTTCAGAATCACAAAAAGAGGAGAAGATAGTACATGATGTGCCTGTGGTAAGAGACTATCCCGATGTATTCCCTAAAGAATTGCCGGGTATGCCACTAGACCGTGATATAGAGTTCATCATTGATCTTTTGCTGGGAACAGGACCCATTGCCAAGAGACCCTATCGCATGTCAGTTGATGAACTGGCTGAGCTCAAGAAATAGCTTGATGAGCTCATCTCGAAGGGATATATCAGACCCAGTGCTTCACCCTGGGGATCCCCTGTTCTGTTTGTTAAGAAGAAGGATGGCTCAATGAGAATGTGCATTGATTACTGGAACTTGAACGCGGTCACCATCAAGAACAAGTACCCTCTGCCAAGAATTGATGATCTGCTTGACCAGCTCAGAGGTGCCAAGTATTTCTCCAAGATTGATCTCAGATCTAGCTATCATCAGATGAAGATTCGAGAGAGTAACATCTCGAAGACAACTTTTGTGACTAGGTATGGGCAGTTTGAGTTCACTGTGGTGTCCTTTGAACTCACGAATGCTCCCGCCTACTTCATGAACATGATGAATAAGGTTTTCATGGATGATCTGGATAAGTTCGTGGTAGTATTCATTGATGACATCCTTGTCTATTCACCCACCGCTGAAGAACATGAACATCATATGAGAACTATGCTTGAGAAACTAGCCCAACATTAGCTCTATGCAAAGTTCAGCAAATGCGAATTTTGGCTACAGAAAGTTACCTTCCTAGGCCATGTACTATCAGCTGAAGGTGTCATAGTTGACCCAGCCAAGATTGAAGCTGTGAAAGAGTGGGATCAATCCCGTAATGTGACAGAAGTCAGAAGTTTCGTGGGATTGGCTGGATATTATTGTCGATTCATTGAAAATTTCTCTAAGATAGCCCATCCGATGACCAACCTTCTGAAGAAGACCAAGGAGTTTGAATGGACGCCCGAGTGCGAGCAAAGCTTCCAGGAATTGAAACAGAAGCTTACCAAAACTCCTGTGCTAGCATTGCCTGATATCAGCAAAGATTTCATGGTCTATTATGATGCATCCCGTCAAGGACTTGGCTGTGTATTGATGCAAGGTGGGAGAGTGATAGCTTATGCTTCTCGATAGTTGAAAGAACATGAGAACCATTACCCTACTCATGATCTCGAGTTAGCAGCAGTTGTGCATGCCTTGAAGATCTGGAGGCACTACTTGATAGGCAACAAATGTGATATCTACACCGATCATAAGAGCTTGAAGTACTTTTTCACTCAAGAAGATTTGAATATGAGGCAACGCCATTGGCTAGAGTTGATTAAAGACTATGACCTAGAAATTCACTATCATCCGGGAAAAGCTAATGTAGTCGAAGATGCTCTCAGTCGCAAGAGTTACTGTCACACTTTGATTACTGAATCCGTACCACCTGAGCTCAAGGAAGAGATTGATGATTTCCAACTTGAGATACTACCGCATGGCTTGTTGAATGAGCTCCGCATACAGTATGATCTCATTTGTCAAGCTTAGAAAAATTGTGAAGAGATCGAATATCTCTGTGGTATGATGAAACTAGGCTACAAGACCAACCACCATGAAAATGAACAAGGAACCATCTGGTTCAAGGACAGAATCTGTGTCCCTTCCGAGCCAGCACTACGAGAGGAAGTTCTGTCAGAAGCCCATGATTCTAAGTATTGTATTCACCCTGGAGGTTCAAAGATGTATCAAGACTTGAAGAAACACTTTTGGTGGAAAGGCATGAAGACAGACATTGCAGGACATGTGGCACGATGTGACACCTGTAATAGAGTCAAGGCTGAACATCAAAGGCCTGCAGGATTGTTAAAGCCTCTTGACATTCCCGAGTGGAAATGGGAGAGCATATCCATGGATTTCATAGTTGGATTGCCCCGTTCACAGAAAGGCAATGATTCCATTTGGGTGATTGTTGATCGTTTGACCAAGGTTTCTCACTTTGTACCTATTAAGACCAAGACTGATGCTGAAAAGTTAGCAGATCTATATGTTGAGCATATCCTCAGACTGCATGGAGCTCCCTCTAGTATTGTATCTAATCGTGGTCCTCAGTTTATGTCCCGATTTTGGGAAGCTTTGCACAAGTCCATCGGAACCAAACTTGATTTCAGTACCACTTATCACCCATAGACAGATGGACAGACTGAACAAGTAAATCAGATCTTAGAAGACATGCTTCGCGCTAGTGTACTGGATTATGGCTCTGATTGGGAGAAATGCCTACCCTATGCAGAGTTCTCTTACAACAACAGTTACCAAGCCAGCATCAAGATGTCGCCGTTCGAAGCTCTGTATGGCAGACCTTGTAAGACACCTTTGATGTGGTCCCAACCGGGAGAAAGATCATTCTTTGACTCCGCTAAGATTCGAGATGCCGAAGAAGGAATTGCTCAAGTAAAGGAGAATTTGAGAATTGCTCAAAGTCGATATAAGAGCTATGCTGACAAAAGAAGAAGAGAACTTGAGTACAATGTGGGAGATTTCGTCTATCTCAAGGTATCCCCGCTACGTGGAACTATCAGATTCCATGTGAAAGGAAAGCTTGCCCCTAGATTTGTTGGGCCATACAAGATACGCAAGAGAATTGGAAAACTCGCTTACAAACTTGAGCTACCTGAGGAATTGGCGGGTGTACATCCCGTATTCCATGTCTCACAGCTACACAAGTGTTTGAGAGTGCCCGATGAAGTAGTTCCAACTGATACACTTGACATTCAAGATACTCTTGAGTACAAAGAACATCCTATCCGAATTCTAGGTAGAGACACCAAAGAAACCCGAAGCAAAACTATTCCTATGTGCAAGGTCCAATGCAGCAATCACACTGAGAGAGAAGCAACATGGGAGAAAGAGTCTGACCTCCAACTACAATATCCTTATCTCTTCGAAGGGTACATTATGCTTTAATCTTGGGGATGAGATTCTGTTAAGGGGGTAGGACTGTAACAACCCAAAAATCCACACACCAAAAATCACAACTACAAAATTTTTGTTTAAACCCTATGTGATGTTGAGTGACACATGTAGAAGCCAAACCCTAGTTTTGGATTAGAAGTGACCCAACTAGGTTAAAATCATAAGCATAGCTTGGTTTTATGCCACATGTGTAATTAAATTCCTAAATAAACAAATCATGCATGCATCCTTAATTCCACTTGTGATTTGGATTCTTTCGCCTTATGTGATGTTTAACTAACTTACTTAATATTTATGATAAACCCTAATATATGGGATGTATTTTGACCACCATTTGAAACACCTTGTGGGACCCACTACATAACTCGAAGCTCAAGTTTAAACTCTAACTAAATTTGAATCGAAGCAAAAGAAATAAAAGAGAAAGGAAAGACGAGGGAGGCAGCAGCACAGCCCAGCCTGCCTCGACTGACCCAGCTAGCCTAGCCAAGCCTCGCCTACCCTTTCACACGCGTAGCCCATGAAGCCGGCCCAGCAACACCCTACCACCCGCGCACGCAAGCCGCTGACGAGCCAGACCCGCTCGTCAGCCATCACACGCCGCACGCAACCACAACGCGCCAAGCACCTGACGACCCGACCCCACTTGTCAGCATAGTAGCGTCTTCTTCCCCTCGCTCACGCATTCTCCCCGTGCGATCGGAGGCCGACCAGCGTGGTAGGCGTAGGCCAGGGGGTCACGCAAGAAGCATGACCCTATTTCCCCTTGCGCCGCGCCTACGCTACCGCACGCGGGCCGTCGGATGCGCCGCACGCATCACCACCGCCCGATCGCCGTCTGCCATTGGAGCCCTTGCAGCTCGGATATAAAAGCCAACGCCTGCGAGCCCTAACCCTCAGCCCGTTCGCCGCCACCGCTGGTGGCACAACACCACACCGCACCAAGCTGAGAGAGAGGGAGGAGGAAGAAGCAAGGAGGAGAAGGAAGCCGCTGTGGAATCGGACCTCGCTGGAGCCAGGAGCGCTGCCCCGATCAGATACAGTGACGTAGCTGCTCGGCACGGCACTGCATCGCCTCATCACGGCCTCGCCTCACCACCGCACCGCCATCCTACCGCCACAAGCCCTACGGTGAGCCATGTCGTTCGCCGCTCACCGCGCTAGCCATACTCGCCATGAACGCCACCGCGTTCCCGCAGCTAGGGGACGCAGAGGCGAAGCATTCCCGCTCCTGGACACGCTACACATGCACCACACGCGCATAAGCCCAAGGCCTAGCCTCACCAACCCCTAGCGGCTCGGGAACACCAGCACGACCACCCTGCACACCATGGCCGAGAGCACAACCATGGCGAGACCACCGCATCTTCTACGTCGCGGTAAAGGCGACGTTGACACCCCGACTGGCTCTGCCATGATGAAAGACACACCGCGCTCACCTTAGCCGAGGATGAAGCCCACCAGAGCCCTGCGTTGCCGCACCACACCTCATCGGAGCACCACCTCCTCCGCTTTGCCCCCACCACCGTGGCCGGAGGCGTTGAGAGCTCCCGAAGCCCCTTCAACCTGCTTGCCAAGGCCGTAGCAGCGTCGGGGAGCTTGTGCACACCACCAATCTCCAGTACCGCCGCCACAGCCACCACACCGCCGCTCACCGGTGTACAAGGACCGCCGCCAGCACGGCCAGCCAACTGGAGCCGCCCGGCCACCACGTTAACTTCACCGGGGCACCCGCCATGACAAGGCCAAGCTTTTGCCCACCTTAATTGCACACCCGCGCCGCTGGAGGGGCTCACCGGTGAACTCACCACCGGTGGGAGCACGCCAGGGGAGAAGATGGGGATTTTCCCCTCGCCAGCCACACGTTCGTGCGCTTGGTGCACGTGAATCGAACCCTAGGAAGGAGTAAGTGGACCAAGTCCTTCATAGACCGGCTCTGCGGTCTATGGACCAACACAGGCGGGTTCACCATGAACCACGCCTCACCTGTCAGTCACCGTTTGACCCCGGACCCACCTGTCAGTGACCAACCGAGATGATGACATCAGCGGAACCCACCTGTCAGCCGTGGTTTAGCTCTGATGACGCCATGCTGACGTCATGCTGAAGATGAGACCACGCCAGCGTCGGGGACCTCGGCGATATCTCCGACCACCTCGGTGACCTCTCCAACCACCTCGGCAAGCTCTCCGACCACCTCGGTGAGCTCACCGACCACCTCAGCGATCTCTCCGACCACCTCGGCAAGCTCTCCGACCACTTCAGCAATCTTGCCGACCACTTCGGCGATCTCTCCGACCACTTCGATGATCTCTCCGACCACTTTGGCGATCTCTCCGACCACCTCAGCGACCTCTCTGACCACCTCACCAGCCGATACACCACTCCAAGTCCCTACATACCACGTGAACCAGTCACAGTGTGACACGTGTCAGCCCTGAATTAATCAGCCTTCATTATTTTCAAAAATGGATTTAATCTTCGGAAATTCATAACTAATTCATACGACCTCAGAAAAATACAAGACTAGGACCAAAATTCATCTAAAATTGAGCTCTACGCAATGAACCCATGTTTGAGTGCATTTGGGTCTTTTGAATTTTCATTGCCTCTTTGTTCTATTCTATAGACGTCGTTAACACAACTATAATGCGATCATTTGTAGACTTGGAAGAGAACCAGATGGACGAGGACCGAGAGTAGCATGAGGAGTACGGAGACGACTTCACTGAAGGTGCCACATCCCACCCAACCTCGTAGCACCTATTACGCATGGCTAATATAGAACTGTTATTGCTTTATTTTATTGTTATATTCACACTATGACAGGACTTGCATGGTAGTATGCTTATTTGATGGCCTTTACCTTGACGCAACCTTACCCCTGCTTACCCTGCTATTAGGCTAGACACACGCTTGCTGCTATATTTCATTGCTTATTACTTCTACTATGCTTATACTACATTGATGCGTGGTGGAAACTGGTGTTATCTGGACTATGGGGATAGTGCTGCATGTGTGACTTGGGTGCGTGGAGGGTGAGTGTTGTGTTGACCAAGTTGGAGTATACGACGAGCCTGGGGCAAGTCTTGCCGCGGGGTGCTACCTGGGCACCCTTGGAATGGATACCTGTGGTGGGTAAATGGTATATAAGGTGGCCCTAGGTGTGAACCTGTGATGGGAGGAGCCCAGGGTGGAGGTGCTATGGTGACATGGTAAATGGAAACCCTGATGAAGACATTCTGGCTTGGTCATCCCTAAGGACTTACTAGTACTCAGATTCACCGGGAAGCCTTACATACCACTTGCCCTATATGGTGTGGGACGGCTGGACTACTGGGTAGGATATTGCCACTACTGCTAGGTTGATAGCGGACAGTGTGAGGGAGGTACGGGGCACGGAGGATTCCCCCCACACCCTTCCGAGACTTCATGGAGACCTTTGTGGACCCAGCTCATGACTCACAGTTTCAGCCACCCCAAACTAGACTTGGGGTGTACCAGGGCTGAATGGTAGAGTGGCATTATCCTAGGCTAGCAAGCGGCCGGAATTAGCCCAGTTGACGACGGTCGGCGAGGAAGGCGGATCTTGTGGTTATGTAAAACCTCTGCAGAGTGTATGGTTGATCGATCGTTACATATGTCGACTTGTCGGCTATGGACCTTTCTTGGGTTTCGCTTAAACTAGATAGTGAGATGAGTCCTTCTGTTCTCCCCCTGGGTGTGAGTGTTCGGACGTAGCCAGGGGCTATGGGGCATGAGACAGTGCCGAGAGGGAGTTGGCCTATCGATTGAGCGATGGTATGGTTGTGATGTGGTGATGATGTGGAGATGGTGGTATATCGATCCCAGGATCGAAACCTGGCTCTGGACAGAAATGGGGTGGAATGGGTGTGGGAATGGTGTTAAAACTTGACCAACTATTAATATATATATATATATACTTGATACGCTAAAACATAGAAAACCCCAGCCTTATAGGTTCCTTTTGAATATATTCAACTTGCATCCAATTTCCACAAAGCAATGCTCATAGGGTGGGAGTGGCCAGTACAAATCGTACTGATAAATTTTGGCACACATGTTCTGCTGAGGAGTATAGCTCTGAGGAGTTTGACGGTTGAGGGGTTCGTTCCTACGCTCGAGTTTGGCGATCTTGTCTTCAAGCTGTTCTGAATAAATGCTACTTTTGATTCCGCCAATGCAGCGATGTAATAATTTTTATAATTCCGCACTATTTGTACTATGATATTACGTTGTATGGATTGATATTCGACTGGAATTTTGGGTAATATGATCTACAACGGTCTTATTACACTTCGACTCTATGGATTTACCTTCGCGGAAATCAGGTCGTTTCACCTGCTAGTGTCAAAATTCAATTAGATTTAACCTATGAAGAGAGACCTATTTGAGTGCTTGAAGAAATGGAAAGAATGACCCATAGCAGAGTCATTAAGTTCTACAAGGAGATTTGGAATAATCATAGTGAGCAAGACGCTACATGGGAACGTGAGGACTATCTTCATGAGGTTTATCCGAGTTTCTACGAGGAATGGTAGGTCGTACAAATCTCGGGATGAGATTTCTTTAAGTGGGGAAAGGCTATAACACCCTAGGTGTTAAGCATGCACTTAGCCTTGGCATTGTATGAGCACAAGCATCATTGATCATTCATGAGCATGAGCATATCCAATATTATCTCTATGTGGGCTTATATTGCATGTGTTGTCACTAAAATGCCTTTCATATGCTAGGGTTTACATGTAACCAATGTATAAAATGGTTGTAGAACCCTAGGAGTACCTTAAACATGTTTAGAATATCACATGGAACAACTTTGGTATTCATGACTAGGGCTAGTTTGGTCTCTAAGTCATGGTTATAGTGTAAATCATCATTTTCAAGTTGTATGTTTGACCTAAGTTGAACTATGTCATAGAGTGTTTGCATGGTAGTGCACCCCTAATAAAAGTTGTAGTGCTTGAATAGAGCAACAACTTTTATTTTTGGGTCATGAGCTAATTTAGAGCCTAACTTGGTCATTTAGAGCTCACAAAAATCAACAATGTACTGTTTTTGGAACTTAGGAATTTTTCTAAGTCAAAGTGAGTTTACAGTTTTGATGTGCTTGACTTTTTGATGATGCAACTTGCTAACCTTTGTGAATTAGACCTAGATCACTTAAGCAAAGTTGGAGCTGGTATGTAGATCTACAACTTTTATTAATAGAATTTTTGCTAACTCGCCATGGTTTAGGAGTTTGGAGTAGTTGATTTGGCGTTGTGAGACAGACGAGCGGTGGTCTGATGACCAACTCGGTCTAGCCATCGTGGCCGACCGAGGGCAGAGCCTGGCTACCGTGTGGTCGCCGCTGGCCGGCGTTGGGCCCCCGTCGTGGTAGTGTGGCATGCGTTAACAGAGAGGCCGCACTGCTCATTTCACTCACTCCGTCGCACTCTCTCCCTCTCTGTTCTCCCTCTCGCGTGATCATGGAGGCACTGAGCCACCGACGCCATTACCGATAGCTCGGCACCTCACCACGCTCGCACCGCTCTCTCGCTGCAACCGTAGCTCCACCGTGTTCCCACCACCTCACCAAACTCCTTCGTGTAGCTAGCAGAGCACGGTAAGGCCCCTGTGCTGTGCCACGGCCATCGCCATCGTTCTCGCCGCCGTGCCACACCGCACGTGGCATGGTTGCCCCCGACCACCATTCACCGTTCTTGCATGTGCACTAGGTTTGCAATAGGGTGTAGAAGCTCGGCAGAACCTTAATTTTGCCATCTTGGCCAACTCCGGTGGCTCACCGTCATCCCCAGTCTGTCGTGCCGCCATTAGCCCCACCGTCGCCCTTGGCTTCTGTAATCGGCCCAACCTGCTACCCCATTGCGTGCGGAAGGTCGTGGGGAGTCTTGTAGTGCCGGTGCCATCGTCGGAGAGCTCGCCATCGACGAACTTCGACCGGTCAGCACCGGTGCTCTGCTTTGTGCCAATGACACGTGGGCTCGGTTGACTCTTGGGCCCCGGCTGTCAGCGGCTGTAGATCTAATTTTAATGCCTTTGTTTCTGAAATGTATGCAAACTTTGAAAAATCATAAGTTAAGTTGCAGATGTCCAATTTTGGTGAACCAAATTTTGTTGGATCCTCATGAAGTGTAGTATTTTATAAAAATATGAAATGTACTATTTCTAGTATTTTTCAAGGTGAATAAAATATAGCTAGACAAGTGCCTTTTTAATGTTTACAATCTTGTAAAATGGATAACTTGAGCTAGGAAAGTGATAAAATTGTGATTCTAATTTTGCTTGTCTTGTGTTGACATGCTCTAGCTAGGAAAAATAATAAACTTGCAGTAAACTTGATTGGAGTAGGGTCTTTCTATTTATCTATTAATAAATGGTTTTTTCTAAGGAAAATTATAGGGATAAAAATAAGTAACATATTGCCATGCAAATTTTTGGATAGTATTATGGCACTAGGATGCAGCTAAGAATAAACCTTGCTAGCTTGTCATTTTTGTAGAGGATGTTATACAAGTTAAAATGGTATGAAATGTTTACAGTAGTCTAGTGTGAGCACTTTGAAGCTACTGTAATTTTCTAGGAATTTATTGTGCAAATTTGGTATATGATTGTTATTTCACCTAATTATCTAATTAAATTAATAAAGGTAGTTAAATAAATAAATTGGGCTTGACCATTATGTTTTCTTGGGTGTATTTGATATTCCTGAACTATTGGTATATTTGGTGATGTCCAATTTTGAATGCTTATATGCAATAAAAATATTATTGCTCTATAATTCATTTTTGAGGTGCTTGTGGACAGATTCTGTTGTTGGGTATTTTGCATAGTCAAAATGAAGTGTACTGTAAAAATGGTTAATAACAAAGTTGTTGGGAACTTCTTCATCTATCTTGTGTCAAAATTTCAGGGCAATAGACCAAATAGTTTAGGAGTTATAGCTTTTTAAAGTTGGTCTCACGAAATGCTTATTCTCTGGAATTTCTGGACAAAGCTGGAAAGATTGCCTGTTTTGGTTAGGATAGAGTTTGAATTAGCTTTTGGTGATTAAATAAGAGTTGTAGGAAATTTTATAAGATTTCCAGAAAGTCCAATATCACAGTATTTGTATAGGTAGAACTTTAGTTTTGATGTAAACTTGTAACTGCCATGTGTAGCTTAAAAATTGTCTTGTGATGAATATTGGAAATGGATAAAGAAGAGATATGCACCTACTCAGTAAACAAGGAGTTAGCGTTGTTATCATTATGTAACTTAACATCATTATTGTAGCATGTACATTCCCCTATCACATCATCCATGATCCTTCTTATGCATTCATGGAACTTACTTATGCATATGGATGCAATAGGTGCAACCGAGGAGATCACGTTGGTGGAACTCGACGCTGATCCACTAGAGGATAGCCAAGAGGTGCAGCACCAGGAGATTCCTAGAGAAGGAGAGCCTAAAGACGATCATCTTCTTGAGTGCCTAGATCATCAACCTACCACTTTCATGAAAGCCAAGCCCCGGAGCATTATCAGTCTCCCTATTTTATTAATGTCACCTAAGTTACTCGTATTGCTGCATTACGTGATAGGAGTTGCTTGGAAACACTTGCTGCATATTACCTTTCCTTGTCTAGAAATATCTACCTTGAATCCTATTTAAGTCTAGGAACGCTCCTTATGCTTAGCTATGCTTAGACTGGCAGAAGTCGGGTGATTTCCTGTCACCTGCGAGCTATAGGCGATAACTTGATCACGGTTGGCTATATTGTGCTATCGTGAAACATAACCTGGTGATGTTGAACAATTGGAGACCAGGCAGAGTCTTATGGTGTGGTAATTATAGTGATTCCATCTGTGTCATTTAAGGACCGGTCGTTGGAGGTCATCTTGTCATGTTGAATGCATGCCTCTCACATAGTTGGCCGGATAAGTCGTTCCGACCACGAAGCCGAGCTACTCAACTCAGGTTGGGGACATGAGTAGTTAAAGTGTGCACCCTAGAGGCAGTAAGGATGTGCGGAGAGTCAATGGTGTAAGTCCAAGGGCGGATTAGAGTCCCGAGCTCCCTGGCTGATTGGTAGTATCTTTGAGGGTGCGGCGCTAGTCTTACCCGTGATTGAAATTGAGTTGTACTAAAGGTGACCTGATGCAACCCCGATGGGGGGAGTATGGGTGTGTATTAGGAATAATTCTCCAGCTGGGTAGGAATCAATTCGAATCATCGTCTCTCCCGGATAGTGAGAACTTGACAGAAGTACGCTTCATCGTAGTAATTGATGGAAGTGCTGGTTATGAGATTATGAAAGAACTCAACTAGATATGGTTATTATTATGTTGACTTAATGGTACCAACATGTTTGGCATAGGATAGTTGCTAATATAGTATGAGATAGGATTAATAACTGGTGATTCACAATTTAAGAGATATTGGAGAACTAATGCTTTTTATGCAAATAATGTCTACCAACTCTACTTATACAACCTTGCATACTCCTTGGTGCCTTAGTTTGTTAGTTAATGACGGGTAAGTCTAGCTGAGTACCTTCTCATACTTAGGGTTTTATTCCCATTGTTGCAGATAAGGTTATGTACCACGGCTACTGCAAGAACTGCTTTGGTCCTGCAGTGGATGAGGAATAGGACCATGGGCATGGTCATTCCGTATATCATCTCACCCTTGTGCTTTTGGTTGGAGATGACTATGAAACTGGCTATGTATTAAACTACATGTGATGTTGATGTTAAACTACTTTGCTTCTGCTATTTAAAGTTGGTTTGTAATAACTATGTGAACTCTGATGTATGTGAGATATTTGTGAACTATGATGTAACATGTGACTGGTTTTGTTGAATCATGTATGATCTTGGCTTGTATGTTGGTTGAATCGAGATCCTTCATGATACTCGACGGACTACCGGATTTATATTGGCTCAAGTGTGATGGTTTGACTGCCTTGGTGGTTGCTATTGTACTTGTGCTCTTATAAATTGGACGGTTCTATGACAAAGTCATGTTAAGTTACAGGAGAAGCATGGGAGAAGCATTCCGGGAGAAGCGTGCTCCACTAAGATCACGTGGGAGATGTGGCCTATTTAATGAAAATGAATGTCCCACTGAGACTAGCCTTTAGTAGATGAATATGAAATGTGCAAGTGAATCTAAACCGCCTCGTTTTTCACTTCCCGTCATCTTCGTCGCGCCGTTGCTTGTGATCCACGTGGGTGACCGCGCAAGTCATGGATCTTGACGGTTCCTTCCCCACTCACGTCCTGAGGTAGGGCTATTTAAGCAAAGGTAAGGCGAGCCTCTTAAGCGCACTCTGATCCCAACCTTCTTCCTCCCTTACCATTGGACAAACTAGAGAAACCCTTTAGTTTCTCCTAGTCTCCCTATCACCATGGCTACCCTAGACCTCCATCGACTTTGGCGTCGCTGGGAGAAGGCCTTCGAGATCAGCTTCTGCCATCAACTGGGCGTGGCTATGTCTGCTCATCCTAGGTGTTAGAGGATGTTTCACCAAGGTAGGGAGGAATGCCTCCATGGTATGGTCCTGCTACTGATCGCCATCCATAGTTAGAGCATGCGAAATTGAAACCATGGAGAGCTTTCATTAGAGCAAGGGCCCTAGCGCTGGTGGATCTTCTAGAGCTATGACAGAGGAAGGGCCCAAGCATCATCTGGATTGCATTCGTGAGCTAGAGAAGTTCTGACTCACGAATGCAATCCAGATGTGGAAATAGATATCCTCATTGTTCTGCTTCTCCTCTTCCTCCCACTGCTCCTAGGGGGATGTTAGAGGAAGTTTCATGAGGCTGTTCCCCATCTCCATTCTCCTATTTAGTCGGGTATGGGTTAAGGAGATAGATGCAAATGAAAGAATGTTGTTGCATCTAGATCCATCATTGATTGAATGTATTAAGGAGATAGATTCAAATGACCCTTATCCAAAGCAAAGCAAGTTATGAGGATCGTTGTAATGCCATATTTCCTAGACCCATAGATTGTAAGATTGTATGTAGGGTATAAGATATTAATGAAAGATTTATTGTTGAATGTTGAACTCAGTTCTAGTTTATTTCGTACTTAATCTAACATTTTCTAGTTATAATTGGGTAGAACGAGTGAATGTTTACAATCGGGTAGAACGAGTGACGCCCTCAACCAGGCAGCAGTCACTGCCATTCGTGGCGATAGTGGCGTGGTGGCTCCTAGAACATCTTTGTAGGACCCATTCACCACCGCCTCATCGCCCGCTCCTTATGCAGCTGCAAGTGTGTTTATCGCTCCTAGAACTGCCTCATCTCTGAATTCGAGTACCGTAAGGAGCTACCCCAGATTATTGTCGGATTCTTCTATCGTAGCTGGAATGGCAAACACAAGTTCACTAGCATCACCGATGAATACCCCTCCTTGACCTTCTTGCCCTTCCCCATTTAGGATGTTGTGATCTCATATTGTTGCCAAGGGCTCATCCTCTGTTGTTGCGTTGGGTTTCACTATGTTGTTTGCAATCCGGTGACTAACAAATGGTGGTTACTACCGGATAACAACCATTCTTTTGGTCCAGCTTGCTTAGGATTTGTTGATACTTCTTAACAACTATTGGAGGAATTCCACAAGCACATAGAACTATCTTGTAGCACTTTGCTCGGTGAGTACCGAGTGTCGAATTTATATTTTTCTTATAGGAAGGTGGAAGGCTAGAATTTATATTTACTGGTAGGTTGCTAAGGGAAGCCTAAGTGTATCCTAGGTAGGTGAACGATAATGGAAGTTGAATGTGAACTACCTAAACTAAACTTCTAAACAAGCTACACTAGAAATAGCTAGGTGGGAGAGCGAGTGATTTATCTTTCTAGTAACTAAGGGTAAACTAATGACTAGGAGAAATGCGCTAGTACTTCGGGCATAGCCCGCCTACCAACTAGGAGAGTTAAATAGACAAGGTCTGCCATGAGCCCTACGATTTAATAACTAGACCTATCGTGGTGGAATATAGAGGATGGACAAGGCTATCACCACTTGCCACCTACCACAATCCATTCGGAGGTCTAGTTGTGTCCACAGGTAATCTATAGCCTAAGCACCATGCTTAATCTATAAACTTACTACTTTGATCCAAGATCCAATGAAATGAGACCAAAGCACCCTAACCAGATGGTGGAACCAATACTAACGAATAGCTACTAATTAAGAGATAACCTATGCTACTAATACCAAACAATAAGCACCTAAGCTAACTAATGATGAACACTAATGAACTAGAACTTAAGTAAAGCAAAGTAATAATACTAGAATAAATTACTGAATTTAAATACTAAATAAAGTAAATGCTAAATGAAAGAATTACAAAAGAGCTATACCAAACCTAGAAGACTCTCCTGGACTCCGAGAGAAGCTTCGCTCTTGCTCTACTCCACTACTAGACTACTACTCTATACCTAATGCTCAGCTAGAACGATAAGAGAAGCTTGGAGAGCTTGAAAATGAATGGGGGCACTTCTCCACCGAGCTCCACACCCTCTTTTATAGTGTAGAGAGTCATGGGGGTATTTGTAGGCAGCAGGAGGTCGGTTGGGTGCCTTGGGGCACCGGGCAGCGCTAGGGGGGCGGCCAGCCCTCCATTCCACCACATCTTGATCCAATGGCGATGGTTGGCTCCTAATGGCGCTTGTAGAGGCAACACATGTCAAAATTTGGACAGTAAGGCGGTTGGTAAGTAGGTTGGAGGCTCCCAAGTCTATGACAATGGGCCCATGGACCCACCGTCATCAAATCATGGCCATTGATCAAACTGACTTGAATGGACACTTGCCATTGGCTCTAGAGCAACTCCCATAGATCGGTGACATGGCAGGTCCACTTGGGGGGCCGGGCAGCGCCCTTGTGGGGTCAGGCAGCCCTGCCAAGTGGGCCCACGACCTCCTATCATGTCCACTTGCTCCATATTGAAAGCCCTAGTTTGGTTTTAGATAATTGATGAAACCTAGGGACTAATCCTTGAACTAAGTGTGTAGAGATGAAAGGATGGTCCTATGCTAAGTGGTGGAGCTTGATTATGGTCATGGTGAAGGTGATGGCCACAAAAGAGATGATCAAGTGCTCAAACTTGGAAAAGAAGAAAGAGAAAAACAAAAACCAAAGAGATCAAGGCAAAGGTATCAATTAGGTTTTTGTTTTGGCACTCAGGACACCATAGAGGGTGTGAGTGTGTTTAGGATCGGCAACCATACTATAAAGAGGGGAAATCTTTGGCTAAGTGGTTATCGAATGCCACAAGGTGACTTGATTCTTGCATATGCATTATGGACCTAGTGTGCTAACATTTGACCGTTGAAAAATGCTTTGAAAAATGCTAACACACGAGCACACAAGTTTTACACTTTGTGGTTAGCAACTTGGAAGCAAGGGTGAAGAGGTTGAGGAGTTAGGAAAAGAAAAAGGAGACAGCATTGACCGGACTCTGGTACCGCGGTGACCAGACTCACCCTAGCCACGTCCGGATAGACAACACAAAGAAGGAGGCGCTCGGGTGATCGATCAGACGCTGGAGAACTAGCACGACCGGATGCACGTGAAACACTGTTCTAGCATCTGGTCAGTTCTCAGTGGCACGTGCGTGGTGGAGCTAGAGCAACTGGACTCACCAACATGTCCAATTGCCTAAGACCTAATGCATCCGGTCAATAAAAATCACCTCTGTATGCTTACTGGAAATGATCGGACACCGCGTCTTCATGCATCAGGTGACTTGAGGGTCGCGTCCGGTCGTTCTTTGATTATGATCAAAGTCATCTAGTGACCGTTGGAGATTGGTGGACGAGATTTAAAGTGCTGACACATGGACGGCCGAGGGCGATCGGACGCTGGCTGACCGGACACTAGGGTGCGTCCGGTTAGCGCCTGAGCTCCCAACGGCTCTCTGTGGCTTGGGGGTTTTATAAACAGAAGTGCTTCGGTTTGGGCTCACTCTCTTGGACATTTTCACCTTTGATACATCCTTGTGAGCCTAAGCAAACACCTCCCACTCATCTACATCATTGATTTATCATCATAGTGAGATTTGGAGTGATTCCAAGCGCATTTGCTTGAGTGATTGCATCTAGTGGCACTTGGGGATCGTTGTGGCTATGGATTTCTTGTTTCTCTTAGTGGTTGCTGCCACTTAGATGGCTTGGAGCAGCGGAGGAGCATCAGCATGAGTTGGTGATTGTTTGTGGCCATCTCCCGGTGATTTGTGAGGGGTCTTGTACCTTCCCCAGCGGAGAGCCAAAAGTTACCACACTTGTGGGTAGGTTCTAGAGGCGCCAAGTGTTGGCTAAGTGTGTGATACCTATTAGCCGCCGAACCACCAAGTGTTGTTCGACACAATGAGGACTAGCATGTCGTCAAGCACGTGAACCTTGGAAGAAAAATCTTTTGTCCCTTGTGTGATTGGAATTCTCCTGGTGATTGGATTGACTTCATATTGTGATTGGTTCATTCCTCAATAGGGCGGTATAATTACCCTACTCACTCCCTTACATTTCTTGCAAACTAGTTGCCAAACTCTTTAGTGCAGTTAGTCTTTGAGAGCTTGTTAGTTTGGTTAGTGTGGCTCTTTAGTTAGTCTTTGAGAGCACACTAACTTAGTGAGTAGTGGCTTAGCTCTTGTGTGTGCCTAGTGATCATAGCAACTAAAATTGTTGGTATATGTGGCTTGCAACCCTTGTAGAGCTAGAGCAAAATTGCATTTTGTTGTTTGTTGTACTAATCAATTGCTCTAGTGCTTTGTAGAGTTTTTAAATAGGCTATTCATCCCCCTCTAGCCATATTAGGACCTTTCAAGTGGTATCAGAGCCATGGTCACCGTTTGATTGAAGGCTTAACAACCTCGGTGTCAAAAGATGGCTCAAGTTGTGTTCAACCATGTGGTGGGGCAAACCACTGTTCTTTGATGGCACATGCTATGATTATTCAAAGAGAAAGATGAAGATGTGTCTTGGTTCAATGAATGATGAAGTGTGGGATGTGACCGAGAGTGACTGTGATTATTGATCCCACCAATCTCACCAACCAAGACAAGGCCAACAAGCAATGCAATACAATGGCTCTCAACACCATCTACAATGCCACTGATTCCAAGGTGTTTAAGCAAATCAAGGATTGTGATAGAGCAAGTGAGGTGTGGAAGAGATTGGAAGAAACATATGAGGGTGCACTGGCGATGAAGAGTGCCAAGCTATACATCCTCAAGGACAAGTTGACAAGCTTCAAAATAAAGGATGATGAGAGCATTCTGGAGATATTCCATAGATTCAAGTGATCATCAATGACTTGAAGGCTTTGGGTGAGAAGATAAGTGATGATGATGTCTCTCATTGGTTCTTGATGTGCCTACCTCCAAGATTTGAGACATTGAGATTGATCATCAAAAGAGGAGGATTGAAGGACATAACCCCTAACCAAGTACTAGGTGATGTCATGACACAAGAGACATACCATGTGGAAAGGAAGAGGGTTGACAAAGATGAGAAGAACGATGAAGACAAGAAGAAGAAGAGTGTAGCATTCAAGGCTAGCTCATCATCCAAGAACAAGGGAAAGTCCAAGAAAGAAGAATCAAGTGATGATGAAGTTGCTAGTGATATTGATGATGAGGCCATGGCTCTCTTTGTGCGCAAGTTTGGAAGATTCATGAAGAAGAAGGGTTATGGTGTAAGAAAGAGAAGAGATAACAACAAGAGCAAAGGTTATATGAGAAGATGCAACAAGTGCAAGAGCAAGGATCATGTTGTAGCGGATTGTCCCTACAATAGTGACAATAATGAGGATGAGAATAAGAAGGAAAAGAAGGAGAGGAAGGAAAAGAAAGAGAAGAAGGAGAAGAAGATGGCCTTCAAAAGAACAAGGGTGGTGGCTATGTGGTGACATGGGATAGTGATGCATCATCGAAAGATAGTGACTCTAGTGATGATGACAAGAAATCCAAGAAGAAGGCACTTGCAAGCATAGCCATCAACAACAAGCCTTCACTCTTTGATACTCCATCGACTTGTCTCATGGCAAAGCCTACCAAGGTAAAATATGATGCTAGTGATAATGATGCTTGTGAAAGTGATGATTGTAGGAGTGATGATGATGATGATGAGGAGTACACCAAGGAGGAGTTCATGGACATGTTGGAGCAAGTCCACACTTGCTTTGAGATGAAGAGAAAGGAGTAAAAAGAATTGCGCAAGAAGGTCAAATCTCTTGAGCAATCCTTTGATGAGCTCAATGCTTCTCATGAGAGTCTAAAGGAAGACCATGAGGAGCTTGGCAAGGCTCACTCCAAGCTTCAAAAAGTTCACTCCTCTCTCCTTGAGCAAGTCAAGAAGGAGGAAGCCAAGAAGGAGCAAGTGATTGTGTCATGTGATGTGGGACTAACATGTGATATTCTTGATGAATCTTTTTATAAGCCCATTGTTGTTGCTCCCACTAACCCTTCTTGTAGCACTACCACTTCTACTTCACCTTTGGGTGATGGTTTCACTTGTGATGCCTCACTAATAGTGGAAAATGAGACCCTCAAGATGGAGGTGAATGAGTTCACTTGTGCCTTAGGCAATGCATATGGTGGAGATGCCCGCTTGCTAAAGTGCTTGGGTAGCCAAAGGTTTTTTCTTAACAAAGAGGGATTAGGCTATACCCCCAAGAAAGGCAAGGTGGCCTTTATCACTCCCAAAGCTTGCTTTGTGAAGGGCAATGGTCAGTTTTGTAATAGATGCAAGCAAGTGGGGCATATAGAGCAATATTGCAAGAACAAGAACAAGCAAACTAATGTATCCTCAATTAAGTTTGATTCTTGTTATTTGCTTACCAAGGGTGCCAATGGTGTGAAGGCTAAGTTCATTGGTGCACCAATTGTGGGCTCAAAGAAGAGAGTCATTTGGGTACCAAAGAGCTTAGTGACTAACCTTCAAGGACCCAAGCAAGTTTAGGTACCTAAAAGAAATTGATCTTCTTTTGTAGGTCAATTATAAAGCCGGAGGAAGGCATTGGGTGCTTGATAGTGGGTACACACAACACATGACCGGTGATTCAAGAATGTTCAACTCAATCAACATAAATGATAATGATGGGGTTGATAGTATAACATTTGGTGATAATGGCAAAGGCAAGGTTGAAGGTCTTGGTAAGATTGCAATATCCAATGACTTGAGCATTTCCAATGTACTACTAGTAGAGAGCTTGAACTTGAACCTATTGTCGGTAGCTCAATTGTGTGATCTTGGTTTCAAGTGCATATTTGGTATGGATGATGTAGAGATCATAAGCGTAGATGGTTCTTGATGAGGACATCGCCAAGATCACTACTACAGAACTGACATCTAGTCCCAGTTGGGAACTGGTTTTAGTCCCGGTTTCCCAACCGAGACTAGCGTTCCGAGACTAAAGGTGGTGTTCTTTAATCCCGGTTTGCCACAACCGGGACTAAAGATCCTCCCAGCTTAAAAAAAATAATGCCTCCCACCGCTGCGCCCTATGAGATTCGAACCCAAGACCTCATGCACTGCCTCGCGCGAGCTTACCACCCCACCTACACAACACATCTAACAATGGATGTGATGCTTTCCTTTTGAACTAACCCATCGGGGGACCTTTAGTCCCGGTTGGTGTTACCAACCGGGACTAAAGGGTCCTTTAGTCCGGGTTGGTGTTACTAACCGGGACTAAAGGGTCTACCTTTAGTCCCGGTTGGTATTACCAACTGGGACTAAAGGTTGGAGGACTTTTAGTCCCGGTTGTTGGTTCCAACCGGGACTAAAGGAACCTTTAGTCCCGGTTGGTATTACCAACCGGGAAAAATGCTGAGACTAATGCCAAATTGGGATATCGTTCTAAAGTCTGTTCTCTAGTAGTGGATGGAGTCAAGGACGACTCCAATTCGAGAAGGGGAGGATGATGAGGACATCGCCATGCTGGACACACCGACGCCAAGGTCTTCCCCAAGTTGCAATTCGTTCCCAACTCAGCTGCCACGTCGCCCTCGGATTCAGCAGACACGTCGTCACTGTTTCGGTCATAACTTTCTCATACCACATCGAAATGGGCCGTTCTTGGATGCATTGGAAAGGGGACGACGACGCCATCATTTTGGATCTGGTCCCAACTCCAGAAGGTCCGTGGATCATTCTGTGTGACCACGGCAAGGTGCTGCGTCACCTATTTGGGCCAACTTGGCCATGTATCTTGTCGGGCCTTAAGCCCAAGTTGTGGGCGCCCAACCCCTGGCCGTCCCCAACCCTAGGTTGAGTCTTAGACTATAAACACAGCCACCGCCGCTGCTACACAATTGGGTTTTGTTTAGAGTTTAGTTTTCCATTGAGAAACTGAATCGTTCATTGTAACTGTGGTGACAAATCCTTTTACAGTGATCTAGGGCCCCCGTTTTTGATCTCCTCCACTGTGTCGATTAGTCCTTTGGAACCGAGTTCTTGAATCCTCTATTGATATTCGCGTCATTCATATTTGCAATTTCAGATTGCGTGTTTTACCTTCTTGCTTGTGCTCTTCGATTCGCTTGCAGGAAAAGCCTTCTTGGCGAGGTCAATCAAGTTGTGCTTGGTTGATAACCAACGGAGCAGTGGTGTAGCGGTTGCCGGGTTCAAATCGTGTCTGATTTGAAGCTGGATCGCCAACATCAAGATCTCCACAAATCAAACTTACCGGCTACCTCTCGGAAGATCGGGCCTATACTCATCAATTGGTATCAGATATTTTAGGTTTCCCGCAAGGTATAATCTCGTTTGCCTTAGATTCATATTTGTTCATTACCTAGAGTCCACAAAAAGCCCAAAAATATTTCAATTTCCGCTGTCCTATCGCCCTTTGTGCCTTTGCAATTTCGTTTCAGATTCGTGTTGTTGAGTTTGTGTCCATGGTCGAGTCTTGTTGCTGGTTTAGGATTGTGTTCGTGGTCGTAGTTCAATCGTCCGTTGCTGTGATTTTTGTTTTCCGCCGCTATCCCATCCACCATTCCCAAACAACAAGTCGCAGCCACCACATTACTCGACTTGCCCCGCTAGCCGCCTTGTGTAACTTCTCGCCGCCGCGCAAACCCTATATAGGTTGCCAGCCGCTCTTATTTTGCCTGCATCGCAGCCCTCCTTACATCATCAGACGAATACCTACTGCTGTTAGTCACAGTGACGATCCTGTGATCGGTGTTAGAGTTTAGGGACGCTTTGCCCTAACTGCCGCCGCCGTGTTGTGCCTCCTAGAAAACATACCTTGGGATACCTTCGGTAAAACAGGCATAACTTTTCGTTCGTTTATCTGAAAAATCTGAAATTTTTATAGCAGCTTCTTGACACCATTTGGAGCCGACCCAAACTCGGCTCCGCCCTGTTTGGTTTCATCAGAATTGCCAAAAAAATTCAGGAAAATATAAAAAAAATTATCAAAGTTTTTGCACGCTTTTCAGAGAACGTGCTGAATTTCTATACACCACATCCCACCTCAGTTGTAGGTGCCAATTTTTGTGGTTGCATCTTTTGTGATCCTTGTTCAGAGAAAAGTATATAAAAAATAGTGAAAAAATAAAAAAAAAGTTTGTTTCCTACTAGTGCCTTTTGGAAAAATCCGGGAAAAATTCGGGAAAAACGGAGAATTCCGGGCTATTTGCTTGTTCTGTGAGTTCTTTCGATCGTCCTTTGTTTTCACCTTGTTGCGCTACATCTCGACACGTCTTAGCCAGCACCTGTGATTTGTACTTTGGATCTGGATTGAACAATCGTTACTCTGCACTCGTTAATTGCTAATCCTTGCTGTCATATTGTGTGCCTACCCATAGCTCCACATATTCTTCTGTCGGCATAGGTTCATCTTGCAACTGTTACCCACGCTCAACAACAGATTGCTTCGCCACTTTGGTTTTGCTCCTGTTTGGCGTTGGTAAGAATACAGGCAAGACGGTGGTAAGCCACTTGTGATTTTGCATTCCACTTTCACCACCATCACCACCACCACCACTTGTTTCCTTTTAGTTGATAGGGATAATACTTTGGTGTTGTCTTTTTCTATCTTATAACCATGGCAGGAACTCCGACGGACTTCAATGAGTGCATGTCCAAGGGCGAGCTTACAACGTTCATGACTGAACAACGCAATCTTATGACCGAGCTGACACGCAACGTGAACAATCTGGTCACCCGCATTGAACAGCTTGAGCAACACCCTCCACCTTATCGTGCTGATGATGAAGATACGGATGCTTTTGGTGATGAAGATGCGTATGCTGATGGTGGTGCCCGTCACCGCCTCAACTTCAATAGTCACGATATGGAAGGTAATAATCATGGTAATAATGATCCTTTTGCTAAAATTAAATTTAGTCTACGTCCTTTTGCTGGTAATGTTGATCCAGAGGCATATTTAGATTGGGAGCTTGCTGTTCAACAAAAATTTGATTCTCATAATGTTCCTGCTGAGCATAGAGTTATACTTGCTACTAGTGAGTTTACTAATTTTGATTTGTTCTGGTGGAGTGATCTTTGCAATGCCAATAATGCTACTGCTGTGCCTCAAACTTGGAATGTTTTAAAGCAACGTATGAAATCTCGTTTTGTTCCACCTTATTACCAACATGATTTACGTTTGAAACTACAAACTTTAAAACAAGGTGATAAAGGAGTAGAAGCATACTATCAAGAATTGCTTATTGGTTTAGCACGTTGTGGTATAAATGAAGATGATCATGATGCTAGTGCTAGATTTTTTGGTGGTTTAAACCATGATATACAGAACATACTTGATTACAAAGAATGGCGCAATTTTTCCCAATTGTATCATCTTGCTACTAAGGCAGAACAAGAAGTACAGGGACGCAAACAACACCAGTCTTTGAAGTCTAACAATGGGAGGAATTTTCAGCAGCGTTCCGAGCTAGAGACGCCCAAGCTTCCTGTTGCACCACAGCCATCTACACCTCCATTTTCTTCTGGGGTAAGTAAATTGTCTAATGTGCAGTTTCCACAGCTAAAGAAAGGTGCCACTCCAGGTGCTTCTACTAGCTCCTCCTCGTCCAGCTCTAAAATCATTTGCCACCGATGTAAAGGCATGGGACATGTCATGAAGGATTGCCCCAGTCGTCGCGTTTTCATTGCTACCGAGGATGGATATGTAAGTGCTAGTGATGTTGAAGATGATTTAGCCCTTGCTGCTAACATTGATGCAGATCCCACCGAGGGCGATCAATACAAGGAGGCCATCACCATTGACTCCGTGGCTGCTGCCGCGGACTACCCTAGCCTTCTTGTGCAGCGTGTGTTGAGTACACATGTGGGACATGAAGAAGAGATGAAGATCCAACACCACAATTTGTTCCACATGTATCTCATTATGCAGGGTTGTCGTGTTCTCACTATCATTGATAGCGGGAGTTGCAACAACTTGGTGAGTTCAGATTTGGTTGACAAGCTTGGCTTGACCACACGACAACATTTGTATCCATATAAACTTCAATGGTTCAATACTAGGGGTAAGACTAAGGTAACTAAATCAGCACGCATTAGCTTTTTCATAGGCTCTTATCATGGTACTGCTGATTTTGATGTTGTCCCTATGCAAGCTTGTTCCATTTTGTTAGGTCGCCCATGGGAATTTGATAATGATGCTTTACACCATGGTATAACTAATACATACACTATCATACATAAGGACAAGAAAATTACATTGCTGCCTTTGTCTCCTACGGATATTATTAAACATGCTAATGAGATTAAAAATAAACCTCCAACAGACATTGCTAAAAATAATGGGATTAAGTTAAAAGGAGGTGCTTTTCTTGCTACAACTTCCACTACTGCTAAGTTATGTGATAATCCTGATGCACCATGTTATACTATGTTTTGTCAACCTTTTATGTCTAGTGCATTGCCTGCTGTCACTAACCTTTTGCAGGAGTTCGCTGATGATGGGATGGAGTCGAGGACGACTCCAATTCTAGAAGGAGGGGATGATGAGGACATCGCCAAGATGGAATTGAGGATGACTCCAATTCGAGAAGGGGAGGATGATGAGGACATCGCCACGTTGCACACACCGACGCCATGGTCTTCCCCAAGTTGCAATTCGTTCCCAACTCAGCTGCCACGTCGCCCTCGGATTCAGCAGACACATCGTCACTGTTTCGGTCATAACTTTCTTATACCACATCGAAACGGGCCGTTCTTGGATGCGTTGGAAAGGGGACGACGACACCGTCATTTTGGATCTGGTCCCAGATCCAGAAGGTCCGTGGATCATTCTGTGTGACCACGGCAAGGTGCTGCGTCACCTATTTGGGCCAACTTGGCCATGTATCTTGTCGGGCCTTAAGCCCAAGTTGTGGGCGCCCAACCCCTGGCCGTCCCCAACCCTAGGTCGACTCTTAGACTATAAACACAGCCGGTGCCACTGCTACACAATTGGGTTTTGTTTAGAGTTTAGTTTTCCATCGAGAAACTGAATCGTTCATTGTAACTGTGGTGACAAATCCTTTTACAGTGATCTAGGGCCCCCGTTCTTAATCTCCTCCACTGTGTCGATTAGTCCTTTGGAACCGAGTTCTTGAATCCTCTATTGATATTCGCGTCATTCATATTTACAATTTCAGATTGCGTGTTTTACCTTCTTGCTTGTGCTCTTCGATTCGCTTGCAGGAAAAGCCTTCTTGGCTAGGTCAATCAAGTTGTGCTTGGTTGATAACCAACGGAGCAGTGGTGTAACGGTTGCAGGGTTTGAATCGCGTCTGATTTGAAGCCGGATCGCCAACGTCGAGATCTCCACAAATCGAACTTACCGGCTACCTCTCGGAAGATCGGGCCTGTACTCATCAGTTCTAACTTGATATTCAAAGGATTTATATATGAGAATCTATACTTGGTTGATTTCAATGCTAGAAAAGCTCAATTATCAACATGTTTGCTCACTAAGTCTAGCATGGGTTGGTTATGGCATAGAAGGCTTGGTCATGTTGGAATGAAACAATTAAACAAGTTGATTAAGCATGATCTAGTAAGGGGCTTGAAATATGTCACATTTGAGAAGGATAAGCTTTATAGTGCATGTTAGGCCAAAAAGCAAGTAGGTAACACACATCCTAAGAAGAGCATGATGAGCACATCTAAGGCATTTGAGTTGTTGCACATGGACTTGTTTGGACCAACCACATACACTAGCATTAGTGGAAACAAATATGGATTTATGATAGTGGATGATCTCACTAAATACACTTGGGTGTTCTTTCTTGTTGACAAGAGTGATGTGTTTGCAATCTTCAAGACATTCATCAAGAGAATTCACAATGAGTTTGAAACAACCATCAAGAAAGTGAGAAGTGATAATGGTAGTGAGTTCAAGAACACAAGAGTTGATGAGTATTGTGATGAGTTTGGAATTAGGCAACAATTCTCGGCCAAGTACACTCCACAATCAAATGGCCTAGTTGAGAGGAAGAATAGAACCTTGATTGACATGGCAAGATCAATGTTGAGTGAGTACAATGTGAATCATTCATTTTGGGCCGAAGCAATCAACACGACTTGCTACTATAACAACCGCCTCTATTGTCACCCCATGATGGAGAAGACACCATATGAGCTCTTGAATGGTAGAAAGCCCAATATTGCATATTTTTAGGTTTTTGGTTGGAAATGCTATATCTTGAAGAAAAGCACTAGATTGAGCAAGTTTGAGAAGAAATGTGATGAAGGATTCTTGCTTGGTTACTCCACTACTAGCAAGTCTTATAGAGTTTGGAATTTGGCTAGTGGTACTCTTGAGGAGGTTCATGATGTGAATTGGATGAAGCCAATGTTCCCAAGATGAAGATGAGAATCTAGATGATGTGAGAGGCACTCAATTGGTCAATGCAATGAAGAACATGGATATTGGTGATATAAGGCCTAGAGAGGTGATTGATGTTGAAGATGATAAGAATCAAGTGCTCTCTAACTCAAATGTGCAAGCTAGTGGTTCTCATGATCAAAATCAAGCTATTGCAAGTGATGACAAAGTGCAAGATCAACAAGTGGCTAGTTCATCATCTCAACAAATTGATCAACCAAGTGCAAGCAATCAAGTTCAAGTGCTCCAACCAACCAATGCTGTAAGAGATCATCCTTTGGACTGTATAATTGGTGATATCTCAAGAGGTGTGCAAACAAAATCAAGATTGGCATCATTTTGTGAACACTTCTCATTTATGTCATCCATTGAACCATAGAAGATAGATGAAGCTTTGTTGGATGTTGATTAGGTGAATGCCATGCATGAAGAGCTAAACAACTTCACAAGAAATCAAGTATGGGAGTTAGTTGAGAGGCCTAAGGATCATAATGTGATTGGAACCAAATGAGTCTTTCGGAACAAGCAAGATCAAGATGGGATAGCTGTAAGGAACAAAGCAAGATTAATGGCTCAAGGTTACACACAAGTTGAAGGTCTTGACTTTGGAGAAACTTATGCCCTGGTTGCAAGATTTGAAACAATTAGGATCTTGTTAGCCTATGCTTGTGCCCACAACATCAAGTTGTACCAAATGGATGTGAAGTGCATTTCTCAATGGGTACATCAATGAGCTTGTGTATGTTGAGCAACCTCCTAGTTTTGAAGATGAAAAGAAGCCCAACCATGTTTGCAAGTTGAGAAAGGCTTTGTATGGCTTGAAGCAAGCACCAAGAGCATGGTATGAGAGGTTGAGAGATTTCCTACTCTCTAAGGGATTCATTATGGGTAAGGTTGACACCACTCTCTTCACCAAGAAGATTGGCAAGGACTTATTTGTGTTGCAAATCTATATGGATGATATCATCTTTGGATCAACCAATCAAGATTTTGGTGAGGAGTTTGGAAAGATGATGGCTAGTGAGTTTGAGATGTCTATGATTGGAGAGCTTAGTTACTTCCTTGGTCTTCAAATCAAGCAAATAAAGAATGGCACATTTGTGAGTCAAGGCAAGTACATCAAAGACATGCTCAAGAAGTTTGGCATGGATGAGAGCAAAGCTATTAGTACACCCATGGAGACAAATGGAAGCTTGGATAGTGATGCTAGTGGCAATATGGTGGATCAAAAGATGTATCGGTCTATGATTGGAAACCTACTCTATGTGACCGCATCATGGCCGGATGTGATGTTTAGTGTATGTATGTGTGCAAGATTTCAAGCCTCACCAAGAGAAAGTCATTTGAAGGCAACAAAGAGAATATTGAGGTACTTGAAGCATACACAAAATGTTGGATTATGGTATCCCAAAGGAGCAAGATTTGAGTTGATTGGATATTCAGACTCTGATTATGTGGGATGCAAAGTTGAGAGAAAGAGCACATCGAGCACATGCCAATTATTGGGAAGATCACTTGTGTCTTGGTCATCAAAGAAGCAAAATAGTGTAGCACTTTCAATCGCTGAAGCAGAGTATATTTCAGTTGGTAGTTGTTGTGCTCAATTACTTTGGATGAAGGCTACTTTAAGTGACTTTGGAATCAAATTCAAACAAGTGCCATTGCTATGTGATAATAAAAGTGCCATGAAGCTCACCAACAACCCGGTTCAACATTCAAGAACAAAGCACATAGATGTCCACCATCACTTCATAAGAGATAATCAACAAAAGGGGGACATTTGCATTGAGAGTGTGGGCACCGAAGATCAACTTGCCGATATCTTAACCAAGCCACTTGATGAGAAGAGGTTTTACAAGCTAAGGAGTGAATTGAACATACTTGACTTCTCACATATGTGTTGATGCACCCCCATATATATGACTATTGGTGATCTTTAACGATCAAATCTAACCGCCAACTAAGGTACAAAAAGAGGAGAAATTGGCTATCTTACAACTCGACTCAACCAAGCAAAGTACCCACCAAGGAGTATCCAGGTCCAGCCCACAGCCCACCATGCAAAGGTGGTGGCGAGGCGGCTTGGTTAGGGGGTGGCCGACCCCTAGGGGCCGCTGACCCTCCACCAGCTCCTCTCAGGCACCCCTTCGATGCCAAGAATAGCCACAACACCACCCTTGCTCCTTGTATAAATAGAGGGGTACCCCCCCCTCTTCAACACACACCACTTTGGGATACACCTCACTCACTCTTGTAGCTTGGCTCCTTGGAAGAAGAGACCTTTGTGTATGAATAGAAATGAGTTCTTCCAAAGCTATGCTCTCATATTATAATTATAGTCATACTTATGAACTAGAGTATAGTTATTGTGTTATGATCTTGATATATGAACTAGTCTATAGTTTGTATGTCATGAAAGTAGCATACATGACTTTATGCTTAACTACTCATATAACTTATATAATCGAAATTAGAGCTAAGTTGAGGTGGCGGTTCATCATGCTTTCAGGTATGGCCAAGTCCTTTACCTGTCAATCCGTAGGGTCAGGGACCTAGGGGGATTTGGGTAGTTTCTATATACACAAGCGTGGTGCTTGGGTAT
Organism: Miscanthus lutarioriparius; assembly: GCA_904845875.1. Taxonomy (NCBI): domain Eukaryota; kingdom Viridiplantae; phylum Streptophyta; class Magnoliopsida; order Poales; family Poaceae; genus Miscanthus; species Miscanthus lutarioriparius. Next base: position 78,765,546 of record CAJGYO010000005.1, read on the forward strand.
GGAGAGATAGGTGAAAGCATTGTCCCTCTCCACGGTTGAGGTGGTTGGCAGCAGGTGGTGACAGCCCTATCCTTCCCTTGTAATCCCCCACGTTTGTTTGGGGTATAGGAGTCTCAATTGTCACATGAGCATGTTGGCAGACTAGTACTCGGTGGCCTCCTGACCTGCTTCACACTTAGCCCTAAAACTAATTATGTAATTTGTATGATCGTTAACTGATCTTTGTATGACTATACTAGGCCAATGCTTGCTTGACTTAGATTATTCTTTTATTCTTTCTCTTTATTTTATCCTTTGAGGAATGCCAAGTGTGTGACCACTATCTAGAAATCACTATTTTTACCCCTGCTATAAACATGGGTGAACTTGCAAGCATTATTATTCAAGTTCATATCCATACTAGACTCTTAATCAATAAATGTCTTCCTTTGGGAAAATATAAATAACGGTACCCTGAATACTTCCGGGTGAAATGCTACAATGATAGCTCCGTGCGCTTGTGGATAACTATCTAAAATTGTTAAGGAACTATCAAGGCTATTACTTAGTGGCATTGCTAATTATTAGTGATGACACTAAGAAACACCAACAAGCACTTCTGGCGCCGTTGTTGGGTATACAAACCTAATAGCTACGCTAAGAAGTGTCAACAAGTATTTCTAGAGCCGTTGCCGGGGAAGGCATAATTGATTAAAGAATGTAGTAGGACATGTTCATGATAATATTCATGTAAGGTAGCCATTGTTTATGCAGGCTAACTTTGCTTGTTTTCTCCTGTTGTGGATGAAAACAGGATAGTGTATGACCAGTTATGATCTGCCGAACAACTACATCAAAAATCTGGAGGCTCTCTGAAGGAAGAAATGGTCCCGTGCCGCTTCTTCTTCTGCCACTCCACCGACAGGCGAACTAGTCACCCCACACCATCCGCTACTCCAATCATGGCCAAGACGCTCCATGACTACTCCATCCCCGCTGTTGCCAATGTGCCCGTTGGGCCGGCTGTCAACATCGGGAACTAGAACTTCGAGCTTCGCACTGGCCTTATCAGGATGGTGCAGACAAACCAGTTCTCTGGTTTATCAAGTGAGGATGCAAATGCACATCTCCAACACTTCCTCGAGTTGTGCGACACCATTATAATCAAGGATGTCGCACCAGAGAGCATCCGGCTCCGCTTGTTTCCCTTCTCCCTCTAGGGGAGGGTGAAACAGTGGTTCTACAAGGAACAGGAAGCTGTCAACTCATGGGACAAATGTTCCATGGCATTCCTCACCAAGTTCTTCCCCATGGCAAAACCAATGCCCTGAGGTTATGAATCTCCAACTTCCAGCAGAACGCCACGGAATCCATTCTCGAGGCGTGGGAAAGGCTGCAGGACTACATCCAAGCATTGATGAAGCAGCGAGAGGCGCTTTCCTTTCCCTCACCATTGATGAAGCCATGGCTCTCATCAATAAAATGGTGTCTAATCAAAGCTAGGGGGAGAAATAAAATCACAAAAGGTATGCATACCGTGAAGGGGATGGATATGCTTGTCGCAAAAAATGATCTTTTGATGAAAAGACTGGAGGAACGAGCCCAAGACAAAGAAGCAATGAAGGGCACCGTATAGGCCTTGGACTCACGCATGATGTGTGAGGTCTGTGGAAATGTTGGCCATTCAGGGAATGACTGCCCTGAAACTCATGAAGAAGCTGCCTTCATCAACAATGTGTTTCGTCAACCACAAGGTAATAACGGTTGGAATAACCAATCCTGCCCGCAAGGTAATTTGAATTTTAATTACAATTATAATTCGAATCAACCTTCCTTCAAAGACTTGGTTTTAGGCCAAGTTAAAATTAATGAAAATATCACTAAGAAGTTGATGTATAATGATAAAATGCTAGCGAACATCAACTCTAAAATAGAAACTTTATCCTCCTTAGTAAAAAATCAATTAAGTTTTAACAAAATGATAGAAACTTAAATTTCATAAATAGCTGCCGCTATTCCTATCAATCATTTGGGGAAAACCCCGAGGCAACTTGAGAATTCCCTCGAAAATGTTAATGCAGCTGTAGATTAGTAAAGGAGGAGAGGTCTTGTCCGATAGACCAAAAATGTCGAACCCTTACCGAAGGTAAATCGGTAATTATCTTTAAATTCAAAATATTCAAAATAAATATTCCAAAGATTAAAAAAATTGTCTTTTTATGTCAAAATAAAACTTTTAGAAAAAACAAATAAAAATCATTTTCTAAATAAGAATAATTTATTATTACTAGTTATGATTTTTGCAATAATTATAGAAATTAAAAAATTAATAAAATTTTGTTGGAAAATCAAAATCGAGTAGACCGTTGGGAATCTGGATGAAATCCCAACGGTCACAAGTTTGAAATAGCTGTTGGACACTCCCTGCCAAAGGATAGGCCGAGCGGGACCACCACAGGGGCGAGCAACCCTAGGGATCGGCCGACCCCTGCAGGTGGCCGTTGGCGCTGCCCTTTGGACAAGAGGCGCATGACCGTTGCCTCTCCCCCTCCTCTCGGGTTTTCACTCTATAAATGCCTAGGTGGCCGGGAGAAGCCCCTCACCCCTCTCACACTCTAACATTTTGACTCTCTCACTCACTCACTTGCTCCCAAGTTTCTTTCAAGGATTTTCCAACAAGTTTTAGTGCAAGAAAGCTCTACAAAAATTCCAAGATCAAGCTAGTCCTTGATTTCATATTTTATATTTTGTGCTAACCCTAACCCACTGCCAAGTTTTCACTTGTTGTTGTGTTGTTTTTCACCATGGGTAAGCTCAGGAAGAGGCTTGTTGGCGCCCTTAAGAAGATCACGGGATCGAGCTCAAGTCACTCTCGTGGAAGCTCAAGCACACGCTACACTGAGCATGAAGAGAGTCCGATGCATGAAGATGAAGAGACTGTGCCGATGGAAGATCAAGAACAACCGATGGAGGAGGATGATACACCTCACCTCAACTTGGAAGGAGACCAGGAGACGCAAGCATACAACCTCGTCAAGAATCGCGAGTTCATCCTCATGCCATTTTATGACCCTGCAATTCTCCAAGCCATAGGTATGGATGTTGAATTCACCTCTGTTTGGAAAGCCATTGGATGAGAGGAAGTCAATCACGTTTGGGAACAAGGTTCTTGCCTCTTAACCATTTAATTTTTATGCTCACTAAAAGAAGCTGACAATGGGATCACCTTCCACTTGTTTGAAGTAGAATATTTTTGCACTTGGAAAGATCTCGGTCAATACATAGGCTTCCAAAGAAAATGCTCAATTGACTAGATCATGCTCTTAGAGGTTTTAATCACCATCAATTTTAGAATGAAATTTTGGGTCAAAACATAGTTGGAAAATTTCAACCTCGTAACATGGACATCCAACACCCCACTCTTAGGCTCATGCATCATTGGATCACCATGACTTTGTTCTCTAGGCAAGATATTCAAGTTGTTCATAATACCAAAATGCAAATACTCTATGCCATGATTAAAAAGATTAAAATTGCTCCTATCAAAGAAATATTCAAGCACTGGTTAGACTTGCTCTAGTTGTTCTCTACTTCCATATCATGTACATCTCTTGTTACTCGTACTGCCACTAGTGTTGGTGCGATGGAAGATCGAGATGTAGTTTATATTTTGACTTCGCGCATTATTATCAATGAGCATTACTTGTTGCAAGGACATCACTTGAAACATAATGCAACTGGACAACTTGTATTTTTCTTCTAGGGGTGTACAAACGAAATCCCATTACCTCACTCGGATCTTCGTTTGTATAATTCCCTTGCGCTAACATTCCCTCTTGTTCCACAAGAGGAAGCTCGTAGAAGTTCTGTGTCTGGCAGGATGACTAGGAGTAGAGCTAGAAATGAAGCAAGCAGTTCACAACAGCCGCAGCCGCAGCCTTTTCTAGCTATTATAGGCATTTCTTAGCGCAATCACTAAGTATGGAGATAGAATCCATCCCCAGCAATGGCGCCAGAAATGCTTGTTAGCACTTCTTAGCATAGCTATTAGGTTTACATCCCTAGCAACAACGCCAGAAGTGTTTGTTGGTATTTCTTAGTGTCATCACTAATAATTAGCAATGCCACTAAGTAATAACCTTGATAGTTCCTTAACAATTTTAGATATTTATCCACAAGCGCACGGAGCTATCATTATAGCATTTCAACAGAAGTATTCAAGGTATTGTTATTTATATTTTTTCCCAAAGGAAGACATTTATTGATTAATAGTCTAGTATGGATATGAACTTGAATAATAATGCTTGCAAGTACACCAATGTTTATAACAGGGGTAAGAACGGTGATTTCAAGATAGTTGACACACACTTGGCATTCCTCAATGGATAAAATAAAGAGAATGAATAAAAGAATAATCTAAGTCGAGCAGGCATTGGTCTAGTATATTCATACAAATATTAGTTAATAATCATACAAGTTACATAATTAGTATTAGGGCTAAGTGTGAAGCATGTCGGGAGGCCACCAAGTACTGGTCTGCTAGCAACCTCATATGACAATTTAGACTCATACACCCGAGTCGAACATGGGGGATTACAAGGGACGGACAGGGCTGTCACCACCTACCGCCTACCCCTCAACCATAGAAAGGGACAATGCATTCACATGTCTCTCCATACCCAAGCACCATGCTTGCATATATAGAAACTACCCAAATCCCCTGGGTCCCTGACCCTACGGATCGATAGGTAAAGGACTTGGGCACACCTAACGGCACGATGAACCGCCAGCTCAACTTTGCTCTAATTTCGATTATATAAGTTAAATGAATTGTTAAGCATAAAGTTGTGTATGCTATTCACATGACACACAAATTATACACTAGTTCATATATCAAGATTATAACATATCAACTATACTCTAGTTCATACGTATGGCTATAAATGTAAGATGAGAGAATGGCTTTGGAAGAACTCATATTTCTATTCATACCCAAGAGTCAGTTCTTCCAAGGAGCCAAGCTCTCCAAGGTAGCTTTGCCTTGCTCTAAAGCTACTAAAAAGTAAAACTACAACTAATAGAAGTGAGTGAGGTAGTGGTGTGTGAGGTGATGCTCAAGGTTGTGTGTAGTAGAGGGGGTACCCCTCTATTTATATAGGAGCCTAGGTGGTGCTACGAGCTATAATTGGCACGAGGACCGGCTCCCACCGCCATAGCATGGAAGAATGCCACCACCTATCGAAGGAGGGGCTGAGCAGCGCCGGCAAGGGGTCGGCCACCCCTTGACCATGGCCTCTCACCACCACCTTTACCTGGCAGGCCATGGGCTGGACCAGTATTGCTTTCCCATGGGGTTTTCCCCTGTTAAATTGATTATATGGGTGTCTCCCTTGTTCCTTTGCGCTAGTCAGCGTCGGAAAGCGCCTTTCGGTGAATTATTCCATGTATTTGTGCTTATGACCTGCAAAATAATGTTCTCCAAATACATGTGAAACTTGGTTAATAGTAAATGCATGTGTTTAAGATTGCTTATTTGTCCTCTTTTTGTGTCTTAATTGGTGGTTGGATTTGATCGGTAAAGACCTCCAACAAGCTCTCCCAAGCTTAACCTTTGCTCGTCCCGAGCAAATAGCTAAGTTTATTGGTTGTTGATCAGTAGTTGCCACAATGATGAATATAATTCACAAGTGCCATGCCTATAACAAAGTATTCTTCCTCAATTTAAATGAGTTGGCATTCTATCCACCTTTTTAACTTAATCCTTGTGGGGCTTATTGCTTTTCCAAGTCTTAGGAAGTTGCAAGATAGAATGGTTTTAATAGAATTACCAATCATTCATTCTTTGATTAACCTTCTATCCAGAGGTTTTATGAGTTTTTGCAAAATAAAACATAAGTTCCTCAAATGATTCACTTGATCGCTCAATGTGTATGATCCTCACCAAGGCTTTTGCCGTCTTTTCATCCTATCTCTAAAAGGCTTTGAGTGGAGTTTTAGGTAGGTATGAATGAGAGGCATACTTACATCACATATATTGCTAAGTCAAAAACCAATTCTAAGGAGATACAAGTCATACACTTTGATCAAGATGTGCAAGTGTGTGGAATATTCCTCCTAATCCTAATATTTTTGGTACTCCTTTGATCATGATTTTCTCTCTTTTGATTATTGCCTTAGAAGTATGGGCTATACTCTTTTTTTAATACTTTGGAACCTTCATGTGTCCCATTCTTTTTCTTTTTCTTTTGCTATTTTGAGAGCTTCATGTGTCTCTCTTTTTTTTAGCATAGCCCCATACTTCTTTTGATATATGAAAACTTTAGAGAAAAAGACTCATGACAAATGAATGGAGTTTTTATTTGGTGGACGAAAAACATGTTTTTGCGTAACTCTTAGTGTAAGAGTTAGCATTTTATTGGTGGGTGTACGTGAATCTTGATCATGGGTGCATGACTAGAATCTCTACAAGGGTCACAACAATTTGACAAAACTCAATGTGAATATAAGTAGCATATGACTGAGGTTTTGAATTAAATCATGTCATATGGCCGTGGTAGGAATTCATAACCATTGAGGAACTTTTGATTTTAGCATTTTTAAATGAAAACTCTGGATGTCAAGTTTCTTTTAGAATAAAGTCATAGCATATTATATTTACCATATCATAACTTGCAACAACTTAGAAAAGGATCATGCTTTTGCAACCCACAAGTTTTAAGTTTTAGGATGAGACATTTTACCAACAAACTTAAATTTTGGGGAATACTAAGTTACAGCCTAGGCATAGATGAATTATAGATAGAGCAACTATTCATCATTTCAACAAAGGAGAAACTAAATATTCTTAAATCACATATGAGAGTGGAATAATTATTTTTGTTGTTTTTATCATATTTCATTTTTTGGATTTTATATTTTTTTGATTTTTTTAAAATGCTAATAGATAAATGCAAAATATATATAATGCGAAAATTAAAATATGGAAAATAAAAGATACTACTTACCTCTGTGGGGGTCCTCCCCCAAGCTTGCTCGTTGCCATGATGCTTGGTGACAACTCCGAGGTGATTTATTTTACTTAGTGTATCAACCAACGTCTATATTTAGTGGTTTTGGCACAATGATCAAGCTAACATATTGATCACTATAGACTGATTAACCTAAGCACCTTGCTTAATTTAAAAAGTCTACAAAAGCATGGTCAACCGGAAACCATACTCTGTGCCAAAGTATACTTCATGTAGATCGTCAGACGATGACTAAATTTTATTTGATGGAGACGAAAGGTAAACTTTAGTGGATTCTTTGTTTTATTATATGTGGTTTGCTAAAATTTATGTTGTTTATTTCAACCATTGTCTATACTAGGCAATTTTGGTTCAATGATTAAATTAAATATCTAATCAAGGTAGGCTAATTAACCTAACCACCATGCTTAATTGAAAAAGCCTATGAAAGTTTGATTGCCAGAAAAAATCATACTCAAACCAAAGCATACTTTGTATAGAAAAGGTAATTTTTTTAGACAAACCCTTTCATTATTGTTTTTGCATTGCCCTTTATTAATGCATAAACTAGGAATTCAAAGTTTTAGAGTAATTATAAAAGATAACTACCAATTTACCTTTAGCAAGGACTCACCTTTGAAAGTCCAATGAGTAGGACTCTTCTCCGTTCATTTCTTGCTTGATGAAGGTACATCCATGCCCGGAGAAGTGGACATGGGTGTCGATCCTTTTACTTGCCACACCTGTTTGATCCCTTTACGTGGTTGTTTCTTGGGCTGGTTTTTAATATGTTTGTTCATGTTATACCCATTGAATGGGCATTTTATTGCTTGGCCTTGAATATGAAAGTTAACATGCCCTGATCCCACGTGGATGACTGCATTAGTTGTGTTAAGAAATGGTCTCCCCATGAGGAGGGGAACTTCCTCTTTGTGGCCCATATCTAGAACGACGAAGTCCATGGGGATGTAGCTGTTTTGAATTTTTACCAAGATGTCCTTGGCTAATCTCTCTAGATTCTATGTAGATTGGTCCGCTATCTGCAATAAAAAACATGCAGTGGACAAAGGTCCACCTAGTATTTTATCATATATTACCTTAGACATGATGTTAATGCTTGCTCCAAGGTCACAGAAAGCGTTGTGAAAGACTTTTGGGCTGTTCGAGCATGTGATTGTCGGGCGGCCATGATCTTCTTTCTTGGCAATGAATGGTGGATCTAGGAGATAATCATAGTTCACCTGACACTGAGGCTTATCGAACCTCGTTGACACCATGTTAACAGATTCGAGAGAAGTTTCAGGTTGCCCCGGAATCTTTCCCGAATCAGAAATAGGTATAGTAGCAGCAATTTGAGCTATTTGAGTTTCTATCATTTTGTTAAAACGTAATTGATTCTTTACTACAATGGATAAACTTTCTATTTGAGAATTTATATTTTCAAGCATTTTATCATTTGACATTAATTTCTTTGTAATATTTTCATTAATTTTAACTTGGCCTAAAACCAAGTCTTTGAAAGAAGGTTGATTTGAATTGTAATTGGAGTTGTAGTTTGAATTACCTTGCGGGCGGGATTGGTTGTTCCACCTGTTATTACCTGGTTGGCGAAACCCATTGTTGATGAAGGCAGCTTTTTCTCAGGTTTCGGTGAAATCATTCCCCAAATGGCCAACGTTACCATAGACCTCACACGTCATGTCCGAGTCCATGGCCTAGAAGGTGCCCACCATGGCATCTTTCTCTTGGGCCCGTTCCTCCTATCTTTTCATCAATAAATATATCTTTGCGGAAAGCATATCCATCTCCTTCATGGTATGCATTCCTTTTTGTGTTTTCCTTTCTTCCCCCCAGCTTTGATTTGTCACCATTTTATCAATAAGAGCCATGGCTTCATCGATGGTGAGGTAAAGGAAAGCGCCTCCAGCAGCGGCATCGAGGTGTCCCCTAGACATGGGTATTAATCCATCATAAAAATTTTGGAGCACCAACCAGTTTTCAATCCCGTGGTGCGGGCATGCTTGGATGTAGTCCTACAGCCTCTCTCATGCCTTGGGAATGCTTTCCATGGAGCTTTGCTGGAAGTTTGAAATTCGTCCCCTAAGGGCATTGGTTTTGCCCATGGGGAAGAACTTGGCGAGGAACGCCACAGAACATTTGTCCCACATCTTGACAGCTTCCTTTTCCTTGTAAAACCACTGCTTCGCCTTCCCCAAGAGGGAGAAGGGAAACAAACAGAGCCTGGTGCTCTCAGGTGCGACATCCTTGATGACGATCGTGTTGCACAACTCGAGGAAGTGTTGGAGATGCGTGTTCACGTCCTAGCTTGGCAAACCATGGAATTGGTTCGCCTGCACCATCGTGACGAGGCCGGTATGAAGCTCAAAGTTCCCATCCCCAACATTAACAGTGGGCCCAACGGGAATGTTGTCAATAGTGGAGGATCTTAGCCATGATTTGGAGTAGCGGATGGTGCGGGGGTGACTGGTTCGACTTTCAGAGGAGTAGCAGGAGAAGAAGCAGCACGAGACCATTTCTTCCTTAGAGTGCCTCTGGATTTTCGATGTAGTTTTCTGGCAGCTTGTAATTGATCATACACTATCCTATTTTCATCCACAACAATAGAAAACAAGCAAAGTTAGCCTGCATAAACAATGGCTACCTTTCATGCATATTATCAAGAACATGTCCTACTAGATTCTTTAATCAATATGCCTTCCCCGGCAACGGCACTAGAAATGCTTGTTGGCATTTCTTAGCGTAATCACCAAGTATGGAGATAGAATCCATCCCCGGTAACGACACCAGAAATACTTGTTGGCACTTCTTAGCATAGCTACTAGGTTTACATCCCAAGAAACGACGCTAGAAGTGTTTGTTGGTATTTCTTAGCGTTATCACTAATAATTAGCAATGACACTAAGTAATAGCTTTGATAGTTCCTTAACAATTTTAGATTTTTATCCGCAAGCGCACGAAGCTATCATTGTAGCATTTCACCCAGAAGTATTTAGGGTACCGTTATTTATATTTTCCCAAAGGAAGGCATTTATTGATTAAGAGTCTAGTATGGATATGAATTTGAATAATAATGCTTGCAAGTACACCAATGTTTATAACAGGGGTAAGAATGGTGATTTCAAGATAGTGGATACACACTTGGCATTCCTCAAAGGATAAAATAAAGAGAAAGAATAAAAGAATAATCTAAGTTGAGCAGGCATTGGTCTAGTATAGTCATACAAAAATTAGTTAATAATCATACAAGTTACATAATCTAAGTCGAGAATGGCTTTGGAAAAACTCATATTTCTATTCACACCCAAGAGTCACTTCTTCCAAGGAGCCAAGCTCTCCAAGGTAGCTTTGCCTTGCTCTAAAGCTACTAAAAAGTAAAACTACAACTACTAGGAGTGAGTGAGGTAGTGGTGTGTGAGGTGATGCTCAAGGTTGTGTGTAGTAGAGGGGGGTACCCCTCTATTTATACAGGAACCTAGGCAGTGCTATGAGATATAATTGGCGCGAGGACCGGCTCCCACCCCCAAAGCATGGAAGCATGCCACCGCCTGTCGAAGGAGGGGCTGAGCAGCACCAGCAAGGGGTTGGGTGCCCCTTGGGGTTGGCCACCCCTTGACCATGGCCTCTCGCCACCGCCTTCGCCTGGCAGACCATGGGCTGAACCAGGATTGCTTCCCCATGGGGTTTTGCCCCTGTTGAATTGATTTCATGGGCGTCTCCCTTGTTCCTTTGCGCAAATCAGCGTCGAAAAGTGCCTTTCGGTGAATTATTCCATGTATTTGTGTTTGTGACCTGCAAAATAATGTTCTCCAAATACATATAGAACTTGGTTAATAGTAAATGCATATGTATTTAAGATTGCTTATTTCTTCTCTTTTTGTGTCTTAATTGGCGGTCGGATTTGATCGGTAAAGACCGCCAATAGCTACGCCCCAGGCGTTCCACATGGAGTCATTTTCGACTAGGCAAATGCCTGGGTTCACACCCATGTACCACCCCGGTTAGGATCATACTCCATGGACACATGAGGCTGGAGGATCCAGATGGGTAGAGGCTAATGCCGCAGCATGGACGATGCACTCATCCGACTCTGAGGGCCTACCCCCACCTGTGCATCCTCGATTGTCTGTCTCAGATCGTCAAGGATGGGAGGACATCAACACCTATCTTGGAGGATTGGAAATCCGCACCGGTGAGATTCAAAACACACTTCATGCTCATGTGCAGGATTTGGCCTAGTGGCATCAACAGCAGCAACAACAAATGGCGTAAATGAACATGATGCTGAAGCAACAGCACGACGCACAGGCGGCCAATTGTCTGTTCTTGGGATACAATCCCGGATCGTAGGCGATGAGCTAGCTTAGAAGAGGACCCCCACAGAGGTAAGTAGTATCTTTTATTTTCTGCATTTTAATTCTCACATTATTTATTTTCTACATTTATTTAATTATTAGCATTTCAAAAAAAATAAAAAAAAATCCAAAAAAATGAAATATGATAAAAATGAGAAAAATATTTATTCCACTCTCATATGTGATTTAAGAATATTTAGTTTCTCCTTCGTTAAAATGATAAATAGTTGCTCTTTCTATAATTCATCTGTGCCTAGGCTGTAACTCAATATTTCCTAAGATTTAAGTTTGTTGGCTAAAATGTCTCATCCTAAAACTTAAAACATATGGGTTATAAAAGCATGATCATTTTCTAAGTTGTTGCAAGTTATGATATGGTAAATAGAATACGCTATGACTTTATTCTAAGAGAAACTTGACATCCAGAGTTTTCATTTTCAAAATGCTAAAATCCAAAGTTCCTTAATGATTATGAATTCCTACCACGACCATAATGACAATATTCAAATGCAAACCTCAGTCATATGCTACTTGTATTTACATTGAGTTTTGTCAAATTGTTATGACCCTTGTTGAGATTCTAGTCATGCACCCGTGATTAAGATTCACATACACCCACAAATAAAATGCTAACTCTTACACTGAGAGTTACACAAAACATGCTTTTTCCGTCCACTAAATAGAAACTCTATTCATTTATCATGAGTCTTTCTCTTCAAATTTTTTGTATGCCAAAAAGAAGTATGAGGCTATGCTAGAAAAAGAGAGACACATGAAGCTGTAAAAATAGCAAAAGGAACGAAGAAGAAAAATGGAACACATAAAGGTTCCAAAGTATTGAAAAAAGGGGAGAGATAGCCCATACTTCCAAGGCAATTATCAAAAGAGAGAAAGTCATGATCAAAGGAGTACCAAAAATATTAGGACTAGAAAATATTCCACACATTTGCACAACATGATCAAAGTGTATGACTTGCATCTCCTTGGATCTAGTTTTTGACTTAGCAATATATGTGATGCAAGTATGCCTCTCATTCATACCTACCTAAAACTCCACTCAAAGCCTTTTTAGAGATAGGATGAAATGAAGGAAAAAGAATCAAATACCTTGGTAAGGATCATACACATTGAGCGATCGAGTGGATCTTTTGAGGAACTTACATTTCATTTTGCAAAACTCATAAATCCTCCGAATAGAAGGTTGATCAACGAATGAATGATTGGTAATTTTGTTAAAACTGTTCTATCTTGCAACCACCTAAGACTTGGAAAAGCAATAAGCCCCACGAGGATTAAGTTAAAAGGGTGGATAGAATGCCAAACTTATTTAAATCGAGGAAGAATACTTAGTTATAGGCATGGCACTTGTGAATTATATTTGGTATAGTAGCAACTCTTGATCAACAACCAATAACTTAGCTATTTGCTCAGGATGAGCAAAGGTTAAGTTTGGGGGATCATGTTGGCGGTCTCTAACGATCAAATCCGACTGCTAACTAAGGTACAAAAAGAGGAGAAATTGGCAATCTTAAACACATGCATTTACTATTAACCAAGTTCCACATGTATTTGGAGAATATTATTTGTTGTAGGACATAAACACAAATACATGGAAAAATTCACTATGCTTTCTGACGCTGATTCGCTCAAAGGAACAATGGAGACGCCCATCAACTCGACTCAACCGGGCAAAGTACCCACCAAGGAGTATCTAGGTCTAGTCCATAGCCCACCACATGAAGGCGATGGCGAGGCAGTTTGGTCAGGGGGCGGCCGACCCCTAGGGGTGGCGGACTCTCCACCAACTCCTCTTGGCTGCCCCTTTGATAGGCGATGGCATGTGGACATGCTGAGGCGGTGCAGCCTAGGACTGCCAAGAATAGCCACAGCACCGCCCTTGCTCCTTGTATAAATAGAGGGGTACCCCCTCTACAACACACACCACTTTGGGATACACCTCTCACACCTCACTCACTCTCGTAGCTTTTCCTTTTTAGTAGTAGCTTTAAAGCAAGGCAAAGCTACCTTGGAGAGCTTGGCTCCTTGGAACAAGAGACCTTTGGGTATGTATAGAAATATGAGTTCTTCCAAAGCTATGCTCTCATATTATAATTATAGTCATACTTATGAACTAGAGTATAGTTATTGTGTTGTGATCTTGATATATGAACTAGTTTATTGTTTGTATGTCATGAAAGTAGCATACATGACATTATACTAAACTACTCATATAACTTATATAATCAGAATTAGAGCTAAGTTGAGGTGGTGATTCATCGTACTTTTAGGTGTGCCCAAGTCCTTTACCTGTCGATCCGTAGGGTCGGGGACCTGGGGGGATTTGGGCAGTTTCTGTATACGCAAGCGTGGTGGTTGGGTATGGAGAGATAGGCGAATGCGTTGTCCCTCTCCACGGTTGAGGTGGTAGGCGACAGGTGGTGATAGCCCTATTCGTCCCTTGTAATCCCCCACATTCGTTTGGGGTGTAGGAGTGTAAATTGTCACATGAGGTTGCTGGTAGACCAGTAGTCGATGGCCTCCTGACCTGCTTCACACTTAGCCCTAAAACTAATTATGTAATTTGTATGATCATTAACTAATCTTTGTATGACTATACTAGACCAATGCATGCTCGCCTTAGATTATTCTTTTATTCATTGTCTTCATTTTGTCCTTTGAGGAATGCCAAGTGTGAGACCACTATATAGAAATCACCATTTTTCCCCTGATATAAACATGGGTGCACTTAGAAGCATTATTATTCAAGTTTATATCCATACTAGACTCTTAATCAAATGCCTTCCTTTGGGAAAATATTAATAACGATACCATGAATACTTCCAGGTGAAATGCTACAATGATAGCTCCGTGCACTTGTGGAACTATCAAGGCTATTACTTAGTGGCATTGCTAATTATTAGTGATGACGCTAAGAAATACCAACAAGCACTTCTGGCGCCGTTGCTGGGGATACAAACCTGGTAGCTACGCTAAGAAGTGTCAATAATGACATGCCTCTCCTTCGAGCAAAACAAGGTAAAATTGATTGTCATGTCATTCATTATTTGCTAAGGACTTGTTTAGTGCATCTAGTCATTCCTCACATGTCTTAGGCTCATTCATGAAAATCAAATGAATTTGATGCTTGTATGGTACCACTATTGCTTGTAGGCTTGAAATGATCTAGTGGTAACATATGACATGTTTATGGGCTTGTGAACCTAGTGTTTGATCTAGAGATTGAGCTATAACTATTTAACTCAACAAGGTCAAGATAACCCTTGAAATGAGGTGTGAAGAAGCTTGCCCTTGGATCAAACCGAGTTAAATATCTTTTGCAAGTGATCTAAATTGAACCAAAATTGGTAAAATCATCCTCACTTAACATGGTTTCACCCCAACCTATCTAAAATTTGAGCTCACATTTTGTGGTATTTGATGCCAAAGGGGGAGAAATAGTTCACAAAGATAGGGGGAGAGAAATACAAAGATAAAGATAGAGGAAAGTAAGGGGATCAATTAAAATTTGAAGCACACAAGTAGGGGGAGCAAGCTCATAAACTTGTATGTTGCATTTGTATGTGCATCACATATGTTTGCTTGCATGCCACAAGTCTTAAAATTCCAAATCCATACTTGTGTGGTGTATGCTAGATTGTAGAAAATGATTGAAGAAATGAAAAACTAGCATGCATAGGTAGCTAGATATATCTTGAACTTTTTCAAGTGATACTAGAGCCTTGTTTTTAATGTTGATCTCATGAGGTATCTAGTGTTTGTGATTTTCAAGTGGTATCTAGCAAACCATGGTGCTAAGAATGGTGTTCAAATGGCAACTCCGATTGGTATCATGCTTCAAAGGTCCATTCTTTACACCTTAGCATCATTTGGTAGACATTACTTCCCCACACTTCCTAATCCATGCATATGTACAAGCTTTCAAATTCAAACTCTTAGCACATATTTAGGGGGAGCTAATGCTACCAAATTGGGTTTATGAAACTTGTCCATATCCTTTACACATGGTAAAATGCTTGGGCAAGCAACATGAATCCAAAAAGATTTCATTGAATATCTTTGTGAAAAGGTTGTCATCAATTACCAAAAAGGGGGAGACTAAAAGCCCTAGTTTGGTTTGGGATAATTGATGAAACCTATGGACTAATCCTTGTACTAAGAGTGTAGACATGAAAGGATGGTCCTATACCAAGTGGTGGAGCTAGATGATGGTCATGGTGAAGGTGATGTCCACAAAAGAGATGATCAAGTGCTCAAACTTGGAAAAGAAGAATGAGAAAAACAAAAACCAAGGAGATCAAGGCAAAGGTATCAATTAGGTTTTTGTTTTGGCACTCAAGACACCATAGAGGGTGTGAGTGTGTTTAGGATTGGTAGCCATACTAGAAAGAGGGCAAATCTTTGGCTAAGTGGTTATCAAGTGCCATAAGGTGACTTGATTCTTGCATATGCATTAGGGACCTAATGTGCTAACATTTGACCCTTGAAAAATGCTAACACATGAGCACACAAGTTCTACACTTTGTGGTTAGCAACTTGGAAGCAAGGGTGAAGAGGTTGAGAACTTAGAAAAAGAAAAAGGAGGAGACAATAGTGATTGGACTCTGGCGTCGGGGTGACTAGACTCACCCCAGGCGCATCCAGTCAGACAACGCAGAGAAGGAGGCACTCGGGCGATCGATCAGATGCTGGAGAACTAGCGTGTCCGGACATGCCGGAAACACTGTTCCCATGTTCGGTCAGTTCTCAGTGGTGCACGCGGTTGAGCTGGAGCGACCGAACTCATCGGTGCGTCCGATCGCCTAAGACCCGACGTGTCCGGTCAAGAAAAATTGCCTCTGGATGCTTACTAGAAACGATCGGATGCTGCGTGTTCATGCGTCAGGTGACTTGAGGGTCGCGTCCAGTCCTTCTTTGACTGCAATCAAAGTCATCTAGTGACCATTGGAGATCAGTGGACGAGATTCAAAGCGCTGACATGTGGACGGCCAAGAGCGATCGAATGCTGGCCAACCGGACACTGGGGTGCATTTGGTCAGTGGGTCCGGTCAGCCCCCGAGCTCCCAACGGCTCTCTATGGCTTGGGGGCTCTATAAATAGAAGTTCTTCAGTTTGGGCTCACTCTCTTGGACATTTTCACTTGAGATACATCCTTGTGAGCCTAAGCAAATACCTCCCACTCATCTCCATCATTGATTTATCATCATAGTGAGATTAGGAGTGATTCCAAGTGCATTTGCTTGAGTGATTGAATCTAGTGGCACTTGGGGATCATTGTGGCTGTGGATTTCTTATTTCTCTTGCTAGTTGCCGCCACCTAGACAGCTTGGAGTAGTGGAGGAGCATCGGCATGAGTTGGTGATTGTTCGTGGCCATCTCCCGATGATTTGTGAGGGGTCTTGTACCTTCCCCGATGGAGAGCCACAAGGTAACTCTTATTTGATTGCTTGTGTCATTGAGTTACCTTACTTGTGGGTAGGTTCTTGCGGTGCCAAGTGTTGGCTAGGTGTGTGATACCTTTTAGCCGCTGAACCACCAAGTGTTGGTCGACACAACGAGGACTAGCATGCCGGCAAGCATGTGAACCTCAGGAGAAAAATCTTGTGCCCCTTATGTGATTGGAATTCTCCCGGTGATTGGATTAACTTCATAATGTGATTGGTTCATTCCTCGACACGACGGTATAATCACCCTACTAACTCCCTTACATTTCTTGCAAACTAATTGACAAGCTCTTTAGTGTAGTTAGTCTTTGAGAGCTTGTTAGTTTGGTTAGTGTGGCTCTTTAGTTAGTCTTTGAGAGCACACTAACTTAGTGAGTAATGGCTTAGCTCTTGTGTATGCCTAGTGATCATAGCAACTAGAATTGTTGGTATATGTGGCTTTCAACCCTTGTAGAGCTAGAGCAAAATTGTATTATGCCGTTTGTTGTACTAATCAATTGCTCTAGTGCTTTGTAGAGTTTTTGAATAGGCTATTCACCCCCTCTAGCCATATTAGGACCTTTCACATATGTCCATATTCATCACCAATTTGGCCTATTTTTGCTATATTTTCTTGCATACAAATAATTCTACAAGCACAAGTGGAACTAGGTGAATTATAAACAAAATTCTTCACATGTGATGATGATTTACCTCACTTTGCCATGCTTTTGGGTGGAATGTTGACGGTCAAAATGGGTGTTAGTGACCATCAACAAGCTCCCCAAGCTACCCCTTTGCTGTCCTCAGCAAAGATGCAGGTTTAGCATGGAATAGGTGTTGAATCAGGAGTTGCTACTATGTAATGCCCTGCATAAACTTATATGCAAACAAATACTATCTCTTGAGTTGAACATGTTAGCACTTAGAAATTCACCATCAGTCTTAGCAATGTGGAACTTATAGCTTTCACCTTGATACAAGCAATTGCAAGAATGTGTAGCTAGATATATACTTTGTCCTACTTTGGTTTAGCTCAAACTTCCAAGAGGTTTTCAATAAATTTTGAAAAGTAAACTTGCCTAAATTCCTCAGATGGTACACTCAAGTCACTCAATGGTGTTTGAAATCTCACCAAGGCCATAGATTTTAGCCTAAATTTCTATCCGAAAGCTTATGTGGAGCTCAAGGTAGGGGATAAAAGCATAGCTTACTTGAATTGAATATATTGCTAAGTCAAACACTTGGATCACAAGGAGCAACAAATCATACTAATTGATCAAGATGTGCATGTGTGTGGTATATTTGGTTGTAGTGGTACTCCTTTGAGAAGTTTCCCTTCTCTTGCTTCATTTTGAGAGGGCATGACTACTTTTATTTTTCTCCCTCTTTCTTTCTCTCTTTTTTGAGCACTACAACTTTTTGTTCTTTTATTCTCTCTCACTTTTTTCTATAGCCCATGCCTCTCTTTTTGATGGAAGATAGCTAGAGAGGTAACTTTGATTCTCATAGAGCAATAATGAATGGAAAGCATTGTGGTTGCATATTACTAGTGTAGGAATAGCATAAGTATGTGGGTGTACGTGATCTTGATCAAAAAACATGGCAAGTTTCTCTATTTAGATCAACAAGGCTTGAAAAAGCTCAAAACAAACAAGCAGCTTTTATAGTGACTTTATCATGTATGAATGAATATGTATCTAGCTTTGGTAAGAATTTATCACCATTGAGGAACTTCTAGAAAGAGAGTTTTAGCATTTTGCAAAACAAAACTCTAGGTTGTTTTTACCATCCCTCAGATAGGTTCAAAGAATTACTCTAATCATGGCTACAACATATCTCACAAGTGCCTATTCTTGGTTCTAGCATTTGCAACCCACAAAAGCATTCAACTTAAGATAAACTCTAAGTTATGATGCTCAAAACTTCAGAAGTATAAGATTGTATAACAAGCTTTTGCAAAGTATCATAGAGCAACTTTTTATCATCTCCAAATAATTTATCTTCATTTTATTAGAGCAGAGTTTCTTTTAAGATAAATTTCAAGGCACTCCTCTCTACATTTTATGATCATGAATATTGACATGTAAGACAAACATGAATGTAAAGAAAGGGTTTAAGATTTACATACCTGAGCGGGGAGAGATGTCTCCCCCAAGCTTGCAACTAACCTATCATGCAATGCAAAGCAAATTTATTGGAAATTTAAATATGAGATGCAACTAATGAGATGCAGTAAATAAATGCAATAGATAGAGAACTTACCTTTTTGATGGGCTCAAGGTCATTCATCCTTGGGCGGAGGCATTTCCTCTTGTTCCACCTCAGAGGCCTTGTCAGGATCAGGGGATGACGAATTTGAGGACGAATCTTTCTTTTTACGCCACCTCTTTCTATTCTTCTTCTTCTTGACATGCTTCTCCGGTTCTTCAATCGGCTTTGGTTTCTTTATCTTGATTCTCTTTGGATTCTTCTTCTTTTCTAGTTTCTCATCAAATAGGGGTTGTCCAGAGGCAAAAGCAAATATTTCTTTTCTTCCTACAAAGTGGAATTGGATTTGCCCAGAAGCCACATATATGCAAACATTTACAGTATTAAGGAAAGTTCGACCAAGGATTAAAGGTGTATCCTCGACGTTTCCCATGTCTAAGATCATAAAATCTGTTGGAACATAAGCACTCCTAACTTTAACTAATAAATTAGTGGCTACTCCCTCGAGATGACCAGTGGATTGATCGGCCAGTTGTAAGTAAACTGAAGTTGAAGCAAGGGGAGTATAAAACAACCTATCATAAGTTTCCTTGGACATGATGTTAATACTAGACCCTAAATCACAAATGGCATTATGAAAAGTATAGAGTCCTATGGAGCAAGTAATGACATGGTTCCTAGGATAACCTTTCTTAATAGGAAATCCCCAACCATTTTTAGAAAAGTGATACCTAGCCGTAACAAGGTTGGTTGTATCCATGGTTCCTTTAGGATTGCCAGGAATTCTATCTTTTTCATTGGATGGGATAGCAGCGGCAATTTGAGCTGATTGAGTTTCTATCATTTTATTGAAACTAAGTTGATTCTTTAAAGCAGAAGAAAACTCATCCAATTTAGCATTTATATTTTCCAACATCTTGTCATGAGCATGCAACTTTTATTAATGCTATCAGTCATTTTACCATTGCTATAAACAAGATCTTTAGGGAAAGCATAACTATTATTACCTTGATTATTCATACATTGAGAAGAGTAATAATTGTTACCTCCCTGATTGTTGGAGCACTGATTCCAGCCTTGATGTTGTTGTGGACGGAACCCGTTGTCGGTGTTGATGAAGTTGAGGTCCTCTTGGGTCTCGAGACAAGAGTTTCCTGAATGTCCAATATCTCCACAGACTTCACAAGTCATGTGGGATTCCATGACTTTGAGTGTCTCTTGGGCACTCACCTTCTTATAATGTTCTACTCGCTTTGCGAGTAGATCCTCTTAGTTGCAAGCATGTCAATTTCTTTGATTGAATGCATACATCATTTACGGGGTCGATCGTCGCTCCATCCTTGGTTGGAAACCATCTTCTCGATCAGTGTCTTGGCATCTACAAAACTTGGTGAAAAGAATGCTCCACCAGTAGTAGCATCTAAATGGCTCCTATCTAACGGTACTAATCCATGGTAGAAGTTCTAGATCAAAAGCCAGTCTTCCATGCTATGGTGTGGGCATGCAGAGACATACTCTTGCGTTCATTCCCAAGCTTCAGGAATCGATTCATCTACTAGTTGTTGAAAACTAGAGATCTTATTGCAAAGAGTGTTAGTCTTCCCCATAGAGAAAAACTTGACTAGAAAAGTGTTGGAACACTTGTCCCATGTGTCTACAGCGTTGTGGTTAGAGTAAAACCATTGCTTAGCCTTTTCTAACAAAGAGAAGGAGAAAAGGAGAATACATATAGCCTCTTGGTTCACTCCCTTTATGGTGAATGTGCTACAAATCTCCAAAAAATGTTGGAGGTGAGCATTTGCATCCTCGTGGGCTTTCCCACAAAATGGACTAGCCTGAACCATCGTAATTAACGTTGGCTTAAGCTCAAACTTAGCGTCCCCATTGATAACATTGGGTCCGGTGGCTACATTAGCAGCCAAGGGTGCAGAAAAATCATGAATGGACTTGTCGCCCATGATCGTGTAGGGTAGTGATAGGGTATGAGGAAAAAAGGATAAACTACTTAGGATAACTAAAAGACTAGTTAGCAAGACTAGCAATATAAATCCAAGGCTAGTTGTGTCCCTTGGCAACGGCACCAGAAATGCTTGTTGATACTTCTTAATAACTATTGGAGGAATTCCGCAAACGCACAGAACCACTACTACACTCGGACCTTTTACAGCCATGTTGTAACCCCCATCATAGTCCAATTTTGGCTTCGACAGTAAGCTATCGGCAATGATGGTCATAGCCTTCACCGTCGGCATCTGGGATCGACTGCGGTGTACACTAACACCACTGTATTGGCTTATGATCTGTCCATGATTAGGTCCTTACTTCCGTCGCATTGGAGCACGACCCAACTGTGGATGTACACTAACACCGCCGCATTGGCAAATGATCCACCTATGTTGAGATTATCAAAACTGTCGTGTGGGCACATCAACCGCCTGTGTAGTGGTCACCAACACCATCGCCTTATACTTTGACCCGACTATCAGCGGTGCGGGTTTACTGTTGCTTCGACGACTGAGACACCTGTGTAGAGGTTAACACCACCATCACTTCAACGTATGATCCGCCAGTACAAAGGTCATGGTTACCATCGCCTTACACCATGATCCGCCTTTGATGATCGTTTAGTCGGTGTTGGGTTACTAAAGGATTCGACGGTGATATACTTTTGATCCCTACCGCATCATACGTATAGCGACGGTGGTGATAACAAAACAATGAACATCGCTTACATCCAACGGTGACATAATTTCATCCGGTTTCACAATAGTTACTAATTCAGCTGGGCCCTTAATAGCTTCATGAACACAAAGCATACAAATATATAATCATTACATCCATAAATCATGTTCACAAACAAGAGTACTTTTTACAATAACAATGGACGCTACCATAACAACTTTCTCAACTGATGTCGTAACACAAGTGGTACTGTTGACACAAAAATATGGTGATGTGATCAACACGCAGCAAGCTGAAAGATCTGAGTGGAACGAGTCCAGAGATCTGCTTGGCTTCAACACAGAACTAGTCCATTCTGAAAACCCAACGACGTGCCAGTCAATTTGACCTGCAATTGATAAGGAGAGAAAATCTTATCAGTTATTTAAGGTGGAACATGTTGGTGTTGCACCAAACAGTTCCAAATGTATGGCTAGATAGCCGATTCAATGAGGCTATCGACTAAATAGTCGATATCTAGCGTATCCATGAAAAGAGTATGACATGCGAACAAATCGACTGTTCAATATAAATGAATCTACAAACAGTTTGAATCTAATCTATTATCATCAATAGTGAGGTTCGACCAGATCGATGCAGCTATGATAATGATAACAAACTAAAGCCAAAGGATCTATAAAACCATCTATATGTTGACAGATTCATGAAAACATGCTATATGTGTGAGAGTGTAGGCAAATCGGCTAAAATAGCTGATGCAGCCATAGCAAACAAACAGAGTACATATCATGATCATGAACAAGACCACTAATCGATAATTTCTAATCTAAAGTCTTACTAGTGAGGTTTGATCGGATCGATGCAGCTATGGTAGTGTCATTAGATTAGATCTCATTAACTAGTGAGTTTATTCAAGATTGAAACATGTCTTTAGATGCATACTATGTTTGACTAGAATAGAGATAAAACAGCCGATCTAACGGAATTAAGCTATCAATTATAAGATTTGAAGCGTGACCAGATCAAAGGACGACCAATTAAGATGATATGATGCCGATCTATCTCTATCTCAGTCGGGTGATTTTGTTATAATTAATAAAATATTAATTATAACAAGATCAATAACTAGTGAATCAACCAAAAACAACAAGGAAAGTCTTTCTAATCTTCGCAGATTCGATAACTGGTGATATTGTATTAAACAACAAGTTATTTAACACAAGATCGATAACTTTGATCTATATTATGATTCGTAAGAGATCAATCAGCTGATGTAGCCTTACAAACTACGATACAGATTGATAACTAACTTATATTATGGCTCATAAAAGATCAATCGGCTGATGCAGCTTTATAAGCATAATACAAGTCGTGACGGTACTCACAAGCAAGTTGGAGGTCGATGCAGCCCTGTTTGCTGAAGAACTGGTCAAGATCTACATCACTCCTACTCCTAATGCGATGGCAAAATCCGAAAAGATTGTATTGATTGAATGTTCGTCCCCTTTTATAATAACCAGGTCTAATATTTATACCCAGAACCTAAACATGAATCCTACTCAAATACGACTCATTACAATTCTTGGAATAAAAGAAAACTTCCTAACTTAATAATAACTTGGACACCAATTTTCCTTATTCGTAGAGTCCGACACATCTCCCTGGCGCCACTCAAGTATAGCCAATTCTGACATTACATCTAAATCAGCTGATACCGATTCTCATCCAATCGATTCCTTGATGACATAATCCTGGAAGCTTCGAGTTCCCATGTTCTTCTTCCCAAATTTTGGTGTAAATAGGTACATAGAGCATACTAAAGGTACTGATGTATACAGACTTACATAATGAAACAACGTAGTTGTGCTCCTTCTATGTGGCACTCCTGCTTGCATGGCAAAATAAATATAATTAGTGCATCCTTCGGATTGGTAGCCAATGCACCATGGAACCCCTCTTATTCATCTTTGATCCACAACCTGAACAAAGCAGTAGAATTAATAATATTGAACATACCATTCCTTTAGTTAACAAGCCAAAATTGGCCTATACATACATAGAATGAAAACAACTCCCTACCTGAACAAAGACTATCGTGACGACAAAATGCAGGAAAAGCACCTTTACTGTTCTGCTAATGACTCAATGAACAAGGGAATATAATTAAGATAGTAAGGCCTATTCATATGGAAACACCCTCTTGATCTACAAAAGCAGATGACACATGCATGGAGGACATGAACCTTTCTGTGGTCCATGTCATATGCAATCAATGTTCTATCCTTCCCAACAAGGAAAATGAAATTCCATTCTAGATGAACTGTAATCACTCTGTACTCCTCATCACAAAGCTCAGAACCAACTTTAATATTCATGTGTCCAAATAGTTCCTCCATGTCCACAACATGCTTCAAACTCTAGTTATCAGTACCATAGTCTTCAAGTATCCACACTAAAAGCCAAGACCTATTACGAAAATCAGCACAACACACACACATGTGACCCTAAGCTTGATGGATGGACATTTCAGCACCACCTGGTTTATGAATTGTCCTCCATGTCTTTCCCTCCATATCCACAGCAACTATCGCAGAGTACTCAACCATGTGCATAAAACCATTAAGAAAAACACTTCTCGATTTTGAACATAGAACAATACTACCCTCGCCCCATTCAGATTTCTTAAAGATCCATGCTGTAGTTTTAGATGAGTAGATCTCCACACCTACGCATGCACCCTCCACCTCAACAAATTCAATCACATGGAAGTGCGAGGATGTTGGGTCAAAACCTAAGCGAGCCTAACCAACAGAACGGATGCTACGTGGCACTACATGCCATTTGTGGGTCGCTGGATTGCAGACAACATAGCGCCATAATCCATTAGGCCCAGCACACCAGCAAAGGATGAGGTCGCTGCAACAATCTGAGACTAGGAATTTTTGAAGGGGAAAGGCAAGGAGGACAAGGAGGGCCGTTCATCAGTGAAGCTGGTGAAGTGGCGATTGCCCTTCCACCAGCTACAATAGAAGAAGCCAATGACAATATGTGAAAGCTTCTTACGGTGATAGGAGTCAGAGATGACGTGATTTTAGGAGCGACAGACACACTTGCAGCAGCACAAGGACCGAGTGGGGAGGTAGCAGAACATGTTGGCAAGCACATCGTCTGAGAGGCTGTCCACTGCGTTCCTCATATTGGGGGCCTCCTTGATCTGGAAGGACACCACCAGCCGAAGAGATGAGGTCGCCCTGCCATGGAATTGCATCAATGAACATTAGTAAGGAGATGAGTTTCGAGGAGAAGGGACAGTGATGCAAGTAAAGCCATATTACACTTGCCTTTGGATCTAGCAGTGGTGAGCACGAGTGGCAACGTCAATGACAGCAGCAGCTCGTTTGCTAGTGGATCTGTGCAGGTAAACTGGTGATGTGCACCGGCACAAGGCAAGAGCTAAGCACTATTGATGAGCAGGAGCGCCAATAACGAATAGCAGCAATGAGGAAAAGAAAAGCTATGTGTGTGGTGGAGCGAGGCCAGTGGTGGGGTGGGTGGTTAGGGGGGATGTTGGAGTAGGGGTTGCTATTGACGGACCTTAACTCATATTTCTACCACCAACATTTAAAACAAAAAGAACAAATATGAAAACCAAAACTTAGAAATAGGGTTTTTAACTAAAATTCTCCACGAGTTTTGGTACATACATGTTTTGTAGGGCATCATGAGAAAACACACTAAAATGCACAACCGAGAAGGCGCATTCAAGCAAAACATAAGCAAAAACCCATCCAAACTTCAATCTTCGGTCAAAGCACCAGCACAGGAGTAACCTAGGCCCAACCAAGAGCCCACACACCAAGGGCGGTGGCCATGTGCGCAGCCCAGGGTGTGGCCGCACCCCTAGTGCACCCGCACCGCCCCTAGCTTCGCCTGGCCCCACCTTCCTTAGGTGGTGCATTCATTGCATGGGGAGGTCGGTTGCATGGGTGTTTCCTAAAATACATGAGCAAACCGACCTCCTCAAGGCTATATAAAAATACCCCCTCCTCATTCCATTCATCATGATACACATTGGAAGAGAAGAAGAGGGGCAAGCCACATTTCCATTAGCTTCTAGCTAGACTTGAGTAGGGGGTGAGAGAGGAAAGAGTTAGAGGAAAAGCACAGTAGTGGCTCCCTCTACTTCTTGTACTCAACAAGCCTTGTACATTAGGTGGATAGAGTGCCAAACTTGTCGGCCCCCTCTACACTTATACCTCTACCATTGTCTTACTACTTGGAGTAAGAAGTTTGTGTTTAACTTCGGTATTGATTTCTTAAGCAAGTTATCATTGTTCATTATAAGCTTGCGGGTTCATTGTTCGTCCTTGCTATGGATACTCTAGTAGAGGACTCCTAATAAAGACAAAAGTTCCTGGCCAATGCTAGAGTAGTAACTGATAGTGTAGACGTGGTGTCCAAGCAAGAAGTTACCCTCGTTTGCCCCGTTCCCTATGGTTGAGGGTTAGGCGGCAGGAGGTGATAGCCCAGTCCATCCTTCGTAATCCCCCACGTCAAGGTTTGGCGTAGAGCAACAAGCTGGTATCACTTGGCAGACCAGGTGTGCTCTGGTGCCCGAAGCAAGTCTATAATAACAATGTTATCTTCGCTTAAGGTTTCTATCCTTAGAAGAACCTCACTACCCAAGCTACTCTTCATCTTATCTTCCTGGGAAAACTAGTAAAGAGAGTACTTACACCTCCGTTCCTTGTGGAAATACGATACCCTGAATACCACCGAGTGAAGTGCTACAATGGTACTTCCGTGCGCTTGCGGACTTTTCTACTCATGCTAAGAAACACCAACAAGCATTTCTGACACCGTTGTCGGGGAACGGTTGTTGTTTTAGTCTCCAAACCTAGTTTGCCCATGTATCCTTTGTTTTTACCTTTCTTTTCCTTTTACTCTTTTCTAATGGAGCAACATATCATTCAAAACCTTTCTGCTCTCAAGGGCGAGTTCATAGAACCACCACAATCATCGAAGCCAATCACAACTTCTAGTTACGAACTTCGCCCTGGCTTTATAGCCATGGTTCGAGAACAAACCTTCTTGGGGTTAGATTATGAAAACCCCTACCATCACTTAAGGGAGTTTGAGTAGCTCTGTGCTGGCCTGACCATTTCAGGCATGCCACAAGAAACACTTCGGTGGAAGTTGTTTCCCTTCTTGCTTGATGAGAGGGTGAAACAATGGTATGCCCACAACATAGGGAAGGTAGCTAGCGATTGGGAAGAATTAAGGAATAGATTCTATCTTGCGTTCTGTAACATCCTAATGGGCCAAAGTGGGCCCAATTAAAAATCCAGTATGGGCCGGTGTTACTGTAGCAGAATAAGGCCGGCTGCTGTAGCATCCAAAGCAGGTACTGTAGCGCGGTACTGTTCATCCGAATTGGGCCAGGCCAAATTCGGATCACTGTTCACGGTGGTTACTGTAGCATCGCGAAAATACTGTGCAACCAGGTTTAGTACCATACTGGAAATCCTGAATTCGCTGGATCGACTTAAATACCAGGGCCAGGGACGCGTAGTAACCTTCGGTTAACCGTTTTGAACGAAGCGAGGACGAAAGTTCAAGCAGGTTGCTACGCGGGTCGGACCACTCCTAGGAAGAGTGGGCTGGGGCCATGTATGTCGGGACTGGACGTTACACGTTCTTCCCTATATCCTGAATTGCTGCCCTAGGATAAGAGATACTCAACTTCCAACAAAAAGAGAAGGAAACCATAGGTGCAGCTTGGGACAGATTCTCAATTTTAACAAGATCTAGCCCAGACTTGTCTATACCCAACCATGTGCTTTTACAACATTTCTGGTTAGGGCTTAGCAAGGAATCTCCGCTACAGCTCAATATAGCTTCTAGAGGGTCGTTTACTCATAAAACCACAGCGGAAGGAGAAGCTATCCTAGATCGCATTCTAGAGAACACTCCCCCGCTAGAACCCCTCCATGTGGAGCCTAAACCGAGCCATAAAGAAGTCTGTTTGGCTAAGGCCAAACCCATAAAACCTTTAGAGAGACCCTCGCCCGAACTAGAAAATCTAGAGGAAGGTTTCCAACCTTCGGACCTTCCATATTTTGAGGATGGCTTTTTCAAAGATTTTAGAAACACCTTGAAATACTCATGCTAAAAGAGACCACCAAATTCCATCACTCCTTGTGATCCACTAGATGAAGAATTCCTTAGGGAATCCATCAAGGAGTTGACTACTATCTTGAGCAATGAATGGGTTGAAGAAGTGGAACATGCTTCTGAAGAAATTTAGAATCGCAATCCTTCTTCCGTCGTTCGAAGAAAAATCTATAGAGACTGGGTGGATGTGCTTTACAATTCCACTATCGGCGCAAACCTCATGTCCTCATCCTTTGCATGCACCTATTTAGGTGATGAACCCATCACTCCGATAGTTAAAACCCTTAGGGTTGCACCACGTTCTAGACTGGAAGGATTAGGGATTCTCCACAACATAATATTACACCATAATAATGTTGAGGTATCCCTAAACTTCCATGTCTTCAATATTCAGGACTTCAACATCCTGATCGGGCATCCCCTAGAAAAGCTTCTTGTTGAACCATAAAAAATAGGGGATCTAGACATAAAACTGGGGAGAGACACGTTTTCTGTTCCTATCACTCGAGCTAAAAACTCGATGGCAAAATCTCACCCCTATCACAACTTACCCAAGGAAGTCATGTCGGTTCTACCCTTTGAATCTACTGAGTCATCCTTAGAAAAAAATGTGAAACTCTTCATAGAAGAGGAGGATGATTTAGGAGAAACCATCGATCTTCCTCAAGAGGAAGTGCCGGTACGACCTCTAGTTGAGCTAAAACCCCTACCCACTAGCCTATGTTATACTTTCTTGAATGACGATAAAGAAACTCCAGTCATCATTAGCGACAAGCTTACTGATGAGGAGACATCCAAACTCATCGCCATCTTAGAAAAACATAGGTCAGTCTTTGGGTATTCCTTACAAGATCTCAAAGGGATTAGCCTAACTCTTTCTACCCATCGCATTCCGATTGATCCTTCGAGTACACCTTCTCGAGAGCCTTAGCGTAGGCTCAACAATGCGATGCGGGGAAGTCATGAAGAAGGAAGTCCACAAACTTCTTCACACCAAGATTATTTATCCCGTACCACATAGCGACTGGGTTAGTCCTGTCCAAGTGGTTCCAAAGAAAGGAGGAATGACAGTCGTTGAAAATAATAAAAATGAGTTAATCCCACAACAAACCATCACAGGGTGGAGAATGTGTATTGTGTACTGGAACTCAACGCGACAACAAAGAAAAACCACTTTCCACTACCTTTCATTGATGAAATGTTAGAGCAGCTAGCAAAGCATTCTTTCTTCTATTTTCTTGTTGGGTATTCGGGGTATCATCAGATTCCCATCCACCCTAATGATAAAAGCAAGACAACCTTCACATGTTCGTATGGAATGTACGCCTATCGCAGAATGTTATTCGGGTTGTGTAATGCACCGATGTCATTCCAACGGTGCATGATGTCTATCTTCTTAGACATGATAGAAGAAATCATGGAGGTTTTCATGGACAATTTTTTAGTCTATGGCAAAACCTTTGACCACTGTCTGGAGAATTTAGACAAAGTCTTGCAACGATGCCAAGAGAAGGACCTAGTACTTAACTAGGAAAAGTGCCATTTCATGGTCCATGAGGGCATCATTCTTGAACACCTTGTGTCCAAGTGGGGGATTGAGGTAGATAAGGCTAAGATTGAGGTTATCGAGAAACTACCACCCCCCGTGAACATAAAGGGAATCCGTAGCTTCCTAGGTCATGTAGGGTTCTATAGGCGGTTTATAAAAGATTTCTCACAAATCGCTAGACCCGTCACAAACCTGTTAGCTAAAGATGCACCTTTTGAGTTCATAGATGAGTGCTTTTCACACTCTTAAGAAAGCACTCATCTCAGCGCCAATCATCCAACCACCTGATTGATCTCTACCATTTGAGATCATGTGTGATGCTAGTGACTATGCTGTTGGTGCGGTCCTTGGCCAAACCAAAGATAAGAAGCATCACACGATCTCATATGCTAGCAAGACACTGACGAAAGCACAGCTTAACTATGCTACCATAGAAAGAGCTCTTAGCAGTCGTTTTTGCTATCGACAAGTTTAGGTCTCACTTAGTGGGTGCAAACGTTATCATTTATACTGATCATGTTGTTCTTAAATATTTACTCACTAAGAAAGACATGAAACCTAGACTAACAAAGATGGATTCTCTTACTCCAAGAATTTGACCTTGAAATAAAAGATAAAAAGGGAGTAGAGAATACCGTTGCAGATCATTTGTTGCGTATGCAAGTCACTAACATGCAGGAACTTCCAATAAATGACTTCCTACGCGATGACATGCTATTGGCATTTCTTAGCGCAATCACCAAGTGAGGAGGTTTTAAGTCCATCACCGGCAACGGCGCTAGAAATGCTTATTGGCATTTCTTAGCCCCATTACTAAGATTGAGTTAATCTTAGCAACGCCGGCAAGAAACACCAACTATGTTAGTTCTTAATGATTACAGAGAATATCCGCAAGCGCGTGGATCTATTGTTGTAGCATTTCACCTAAAAGTATTCAGGGCATAATTATTTATATTTTCACAAAGCAGGGCAAGGTATTAAGAGTCTAGCATGAGCATGAACAAGATTACATACTTGCATAGTGAACCATAGTACATGATAGGGGTAAAAAGGGTATTTCATGGATAGTTGACACACATCTGGGCCAACCTCAAGGATAAAAGGAAAACAAAGAATAAAAGATTGTTCCAATGTGGAGCCGGCATGTTCTAATATAGCCATGCAAAGAATAGTTAATGATCATATAAGTTACATGATTAGAGCTAGAGCTAACTGTGAGATAGGTCAGGAGGCCATCGAGTACTGGTCTGTCAGCAACCTCGTGTGACAATTTAAACTCCTACACCCTACCCGAATATGGGGGATTACAAGGGGCGGATAGGGATGTCACCACCTGCCACCTACCCCTCAACCGTGGAGTAGGAAATGCATTCACCTGCTCACATGTACCTAGGCACCACACCTGATTACACAGAAGCTACCCACATCCCCTGGGACTCCAACCCTACCGATCGACAAGCATAGGACATGGGCACACCCGAAGGCATGATGAACCACCACCTCAAGTTTGCTCTAATTCTACTCATACAAGATGTATGAATGATTAAGCATGAAGTTCTACGTGTCAAGATCATTGTAACGTCCCACCTCTCCGAGGCTGGGCCCGCTTACATCTGGCAGCTTAACTATGATATAGACTGCCCTCATAGACCAACACTTGTCTTTTCTACGCACTTTGTCCTCACTCGTGCGCACCCGGGAAGAACTTCCTGATCGGTCACCCATCGCTCCGGGCCAAGCACGCTTAACCTTGGAGTTCTTAAGAGATGGGCTTCCAGAAAAGAAATTGCAACTTGTTGGTACGAGTATCCTATTAATCATATTAAGCCCTGAGCCCGGGTGTTACATCCTCACCCCCTTAAGAGATCGACATCCTCGTCGATCAATCCCAAGCCAGGAACGTCCCCTCTTAGCCACGTCCGTGTGTCTAGTGCCAGCGCATGTGCCATGCTGTGTGTCCATGCCGGATCACACTAGCCATGCGCACCATGCCTGTGCAACTATGACACACGCGCCCGTGAAACCGCGAGAGTCGGCTCTGATACCATTCTGTAACGTCCCACCTCTCCGAGGCTGGGCCCGCTTACATCTGGCAGCTTAACTAGGATATAGACTGCCCTCACAGACCAACACTTGTCTTTTCTACGCACTTTGTCCTCACTCGTGCGCACCCGGGAAGAACTTCCCGGTCGGTCACCCATCGCTCCAGGCCAAGCACGCTTAACCTTGGAGTTCTTAAGAGATGGGCTTCCAGAAAAGAAGTTGCAACTTGTTGGTACGAGTATCCTATTAATCCTATTAAGCCCTGAGCCCGGGTGTTACAATCATAGCATACAAACTATATACTAGTTCATATATCATGATTATAACATGAGAACTATAGTCTAGTTCATATGCATTGCTATATTGTAAGCATGAGAAGAATACTATGGAAGAACTCTTTATATTCAAACCAAGTGTTGCTTTTCTTCCAAGGAGACAAGCTCTCCAAGTAGCTCTTGACTTGCTCACAATACTACTACTAAAACTAAAAGAGTACAAGAGATGAGTAGTGAGGTAGAGGCTCCAAATGTTGGTGTGTGTTGAGTATGAGCACTACTCCTTCTTATATAGTGACATGGAGGTGGGTTTGGTGTAAGAAAATAAGGTAACACTTGGGAACTGCCTAAGCATGGTGGCATGCAACCGCCAGAGAAGCGTGGGCCCGAGAGGCGACAGCTAGGGTGTGGCCGCACCTAGGGTGCACTCGCCTCATGACCGTCTTCATGTGGTTGGTTCCTGGGTGGGTCTGGACCTCGTCCACATTGGTGCCCGGCCCAAATTTGGCTTTTGGATGGGCTTTTGCTTGGCTCCTTTGCTTTTTCTGCATTACGCTTTCTACTTTGAGCCTTTTGCTTGGTTTTCCTCTTGTATTCGAATGTGAGTCCTGCAAAACATGTTTTCTGCAATACAAGTGTAACTAGGTCAATAGTACATGCATATGTGTCAAAAGTATGTTTATTTCTCCTATTTTGGACTATAATTGGCGGTCAGATTTAGTCGTTTGTGACCGCCAACACATGCTACTCAAGGTGACATATTCCAACCCATGGTATGCAAACATCTTGAACTAAATGGTTGCAGGCTATATACCACCGGGTGAAAACAAGAGAAAATTGCAAGTTGAAAGTCGACATCACATTTGAGATGATCCATATTTGTACCGGGTATGTTCGGACGGTTTGCTGAGGAGGTGTGTGCCAACAGCGGAGGGACTACAAATCATTGAAAGATGCCATGCAGCACCGTACAGAGGCCATTACGGAGTATTCTGCACACAAGCCAAAATCTGGCAGTGCAGATTCTTCTGGCCAACGATGTATGAGGACACCAAGGAGTTCATCCGAAGGTGTTAGAAGTGCCAATTTCAAGGAAGTATCAACGCTCGCAATGCAATGCCCCTACACTACAATCTTCCAATAGAAATATTTGATGTGTGGGGCATTGACTTCATGGGGCCATTTCAAAAATCCTGACTGTGAATACATCCTCGTCGCTGTTGACTATGTGTCAAAATGGGTGAAAGCACTGCCCTACCGAGCTGCTAACGCCAGTCACGCAAGGAAGAGGTTCCATGAAGTGATCTTCCCTCGCTTTGGAACACCAAGGATGGTAATAAGCGATGGGGGATCTCACTTCATAGACAAGACATTCAGAGCACTCCTGAAAGAGCTTGGGGCTAAGCACAACATTGCCATCCCATACCATCCTCAAACCAGCGGTCAAGCCAAAACCTCAAATAAATAGATCAAAAACATCTTACAGAAGACGGTCAATGAGATGGGGAAAGGTTGGAAGAACAAGCTTGCTGATGCACTATGGACATATAGGATGGCTTACAAAACCCCCATTGGCATGTCACCATTCTAGCTGGTTTATGAAAAGAGCTGCCACTTGCCAGTTGAGCTTGAGCATCGATCTCACTGGGCAATCAAAAGCTAGAACATGGATTTCAAGCTAGCCAGCAAAAACAAACAAAGATAGATAGCCAAGCTAGAAGAATGGTGAGAGAAGGCATACCACAATGCCAAGCTTTATAAGGAAAGAACCAAAACATGGCAGGATCACTGAATCAAGCTCAAAGAATTCAAGCAAGGAGACAAAGTCCTGCTCTTCAATTCAAAAGTCAAGCTATTCGGTGAGGGAAAATTGCGTAGCAAGTGGAAAGGACCGTACACCATCATCAACACATCGCCACATGGCACGATCACCATCCAGGATGATGACAGTAACATTTTCAAAGTCAATGGTCAATGTTTAAATTTTTTCCTTGAGCCTTCTCACAATATTAATTTTAACCAAGAAATTGATAGAATAGATTTAATTGCTTTTGATAAACTCATTCAAAACTTATGAAAATTTAAAAACAACACTAACATATTCTTTCATTTACTTCAAATATAAATATTGTTTTAACTTTCTAAGCAAGCAATCATGGCTAAATGACCTTTATGCCCTCACTAGACAAACCATGATCCTTGCTTATTTTTGTTTGATTGTCACTGATCACATGAATATTCACTCTTAATTACAAAATCATGTGAAATTCAGCAACTTGAATATCCTTTAATTCACCTTGATCTTGTGCATCCCACACTATCACTCACTAATACTGCTGAATCAAAACCGAGCATTAGCATCCCTCGGATCCATGCTCATGCAAGCGCACCTGGATGAAATCTCAGGCCAGGGGGAGGAATTGGGGGTACGGGCGCACCCATGGTGTGGCCGCACCACCCATGGCTCCACTGGCCCCCAGTCCTCACGTGTATCTTTTTGATCCTCTGAGTATCAAAGATATGGCGGTGCTCTATTTGTTTCCTTCGTGGTAAAGGCCCGAGCTCCTATATAAACCACCCCATGGCCTCTCTTCTCTTCACACCAAGCTCTAAAGCTTCCTTTCTCCCTCCACAAAGCATTCTAAGCTCAGCTTGGCCAGCCACACCCTCGCCTTGTACATGGCCTGCAACTCCACTTACGATCTCGAAGGAGTGCCAACTTCAATAGACTTCATGCCCGATAGCTCTTATGTGAGAGATGAAGCAAGGTTGATCACCGAGGCACCCCTTGCTATCATGCCACCACCAAACTACACCATGAGCGGTGGCAATAGCCTCAAGACTACAACGTGTTCCAAGGCACCCCTTTGTGGCACCAAGGAGAAGAAGACGCCCTCGACAAGACCTACCACCGGTGCCATCGGCCTCAAGAGGGAGGCAAACGAAGTTAGCGAAGTTAGCAAATGCTGAGGCGGTATAGGATAGTTTCCTATTTTACCATGCACCAAACCGACCTCAACATGTATAAATATAGGGTGTAGGTGCTCTTCTCAACACACACCACATTTGAGCCTCTCTCCCTCCACTTGTACTCTTTTACTATTTTTAGTAGTGTAGTTGGAGCTAGGAGAAGCTTCATTGGAGAGCTTGAGCAACTTGAGCCTTTTGGTATGAATAATATCAAGAGTTTCCTTTTGTACTTGCTCTCATATTATCAATATAGCTATGTTATGAAATTAGAGCAAAGTTCTTATGTTATTCATTTAGCATATAGAACTTTATGCTTAATCTTTCATACATACATGTTTAGACCAAAACCTAAATTGAGGTAGTAGGTTCTACTTTAAGATTAGTTTTGGTCATTATTTTCTTGCGGGTTCATCGTCCGTCCCTGTGGTGGATGCTCTAGTAGAGGACTCCTGATAAAGATGGATGTTCTTGGCCAACGCTAGAGTAGTAGTCGATAGCATAGACATGGTGTCTATGCTATAGGCTACCTTCGTTTGCCTCGTATCCTCTGGTTGAGGGGTAGGCGACAGATGACGACAGCCCTGTTTGTCCTTTGTAATCCCCCATGTTCGGATATGGCATAGAGCCATAAGCCGGTATCACCTGGCCTGGCAGACCAAGCGTAAGCCGGTGCCCAAAGTAAGTTTATAGTGACCAAAGCTATCTTAACTTAGGATCGCTACTCTTAGATATTTATGTATTTGTATGATCATCTGCTCATCTTAGCATAACTATACAAGATAAGCCTGCTCCAGTTTAGGTTTATTGTTGAGATTGGCTTGAGTGTGTGTGTCACACTATCCAATATTTATCCTGGCTTACCCCTGTTATGAACTTTGGTCTATTATACAGTCATGTTATCCTGACTATGTCCCTAGTAGATTCTTTTATACCATGCCTTCCTTTGGGAAAATATAAATGAACGATAATCGAATACTTCTAGGTGAAATGCTACAATGATATATCCGTGTGCATGCAGAATATTTCTGCATGTGTTTAGAAATATCATCACGGCATTTTTGGTGCCATCGCTAGGATACACCAATCCTAGTGATTGCGCTAAGAAATGCCAAC
The DNA here is from genome assembly GCA_904845875.1 of Miscanthus lutarioriparius. Lineage (NCBI taxonomy): Eukaryota > Viridiplantae > Streptophyta > Magnoliopsida > Poales > Poaceae > Miscanthus > Miscanthus lutarioriparius. Next base: position 78,801,363 of record CAJGYO010000005.1, read on the forward strand.
AACGAGCAAAGGGTAAGCTTGGGGGATTTTGTTGGCGGTTCTTATCGACAACATTCTACCACCAACTTAATGCCAAAAAGGAGACAACTAACATGTTTTACATGCATATGCCTTTGCTATTGACATAGTTCCACTTGTATTGCAAGATTTCTATTTTACAGTACTTATACTTGGATACAATGGAATTATAGTCGAAATGCGCCTTCAAACAAAGCATAAAGCTAATCCTATGCCAAGGAATGAGAGGACGGCCCATCCAACCGACAAATTTGGGCCAAACCACACCATTGCTGCGCTCTAGGTCCACCAATAGACCAACTAGGTGAAGGCGGTGGCAAGACAGGCTAGGCAGGGTATGGCCGCACCGCCCCCAGCGCGGCTCGGCCCCACCTCTCTCTGGCGGTTGCATGCCGCCATGCATAGGAGGTTCCCTGGTGTTTCCTATTTTTCCAACGCCAAAACCGACCACCTAGGACTATAAATAGAGGGGAGGAGCTCTCACACAACACACACCACACAAGAGCCTCTCTCCCACACTTGTATCTTTTTACTATTCTTAGTTGTTATATTTGGAGTAAGGCAAGAAACTTCATTGAAGAGCTTGTACTTGGAGAATTCTTGGTATGAATAATATGAAGATTTGTCTTATGTTCTTGCTCTCATTTTATCAATATAGCTATGTTATGAAACTAGAGCTAAGTTCTTATGTTATTCATTTAGCATATAGAACTTTATGCTTAATCTTTCATACATACATGTTTAGACCAAGACCTAAATTGAGGTAGTAAGTTCTACTTTAAGATTAGTTTTGGTCATTATATTCTTGCGGGTTCATCATCCATCCCCATGGCGGATGCTCTAGTAAGAGGACTCCTGATAAAGACGGAAGTTCCTAGCCACCGCTAGAGTAGTAACCAATAGCGTAGACGTGGCGTCTATGCTAGAAGTTACCTTCATTTGCCTAGTGCCCCATGGTTGAGGGGTAGGCGGCAGGTAGTGATAGCCCTGTCCGTCCCTCATAATACCACATGTTTGGGTTCGATGTAGAGCTATAGGCCGGCAACGCTTGGCAGACCAGTGTTCACCGGTGCCTGAAGTAAGTCTATAATGACCAAGGCTATCTTGACTTAGAATCTATACCATTAGAAATTCATGTATTTGTATGATCTGCTAACATTAGCATAGCTATACAAGATAAGCCTGCTCCAATTTAGGTTTATTCTTTTATTCTTTATTCTTTCTTTTATCTTTATCCTTGAGATTTGCTTGAGTGTGTGTGTCACACTATCCAATATTTATCCTGGCTTACCCCTGTTATGAGCATTGGTCTATTATACGGTCATGTTATTTTGTCCATGTCTCTACTAGAGACCTTTACACCATGCCTTCCTTTGGGAAAATATAAATAAACAATACCCGAATACTTCCAGGTGAAATGCTACAATGATATATCCGTGTGCTTGCGGAATATTTCGCATGTGTTCAGAAATATCGTCAAGGCATTTCTGGTGCCATTGCTAGGAAACACCAATCCTAGTGGTGACGCTAAGAAACGCCAACAAAAACTAAATAGTTTTTTTAAAATGAACTAAAAAGAAATGCTCCATCTCCATGTCTTCCTATGATTAATAAAGTTTGCATACTTTTTATCCCTTGCTAATATTCCTAAAAACTTGTGAACACTTATTATAGGGAACCCATTTTGTCTAAGTAATTAACGAATGAGATATAGTAGGAAGACATGACTCTTGCTCATTCTTGCAAAGTATTTGGGGAATTATTTTGCAAAACAAAATTCAAAATAGCATGTTCCTTGAATGACATTCAAATACCTACCAAGGCCATATATGATCATACATGACAAAACCTTCCACATATGCCCCTTACTTTGTATTGAGTTTGGTCAAGGTTTGTGACCCCTGTTGAGAGATGTTTCATGCTCCCAAGATCAAAACTCACATACATGCCACAGATAAACAACTATTCCTGCACTAGGAATACGCTAAAACATGTTTTCCATCACATGCAAAAATAAATACTCCATGCTCTCGAATATGATCTCAGTAGCGTATTTCAAGAAAGAGATAGAAAGGCTATGCAAAAAGTATTGAAAAGAATGGGACACATGAAGGTCCCAAAGTATAGAAAACAAATAGGGACACATGAAGGTCCTAGAAGCATTAAAAATTGATGAGCACATGAAGGCTGATAAGAAAAAAAATAAGCTAGTCATGTCTCAAAATAAAAAGCTAGAGATCTTTTCAAACAAAGGAGTATAGTTCCACCAAAATCCACACACTTGCATAGTTTTGATCTAAGAGTATCACGCTTCCCTTCGGTGAGGTTTGGGATTTGACTTTACAACATATGCAAGGTAAGTGTGCCTCAAAATTTTCATCCCTACCTAAAGCTCCATATAAGCTTTTAGAAGAAGGATGATCAAGGAGAAGGCAAACTATCAACATATGCCTTGGTATGGAACCACTTACAAATTTGAGTGACTCAAGAGAATCATTCAAGGAACAAATGCGGTCTTTATGTTTTCAAAAACCCAAAATTTTGAGCATGAACAGAGTAAGAAGATTTGAATCCAAGCTGTTCCATTTTTCAATTACTCAAGATACTTTGGTAGACACTTGGAAGTTCACAGGTTCTGGTGAAGCTTGAAATAACTTATATGCAGATTTTCAAATCATGGAGATGAACCCGCTTAGTCGTTAGAACTTTACATGAGGACAAGCAAAGGACTAAGTGTGGGGGAGCTTGTTGGCGGTGCTTAACTCATATTTCTACTGCCAACATTTGAAACAAAAAGAACAAATATGAAAACCAAAACTTAGAAATAGGGTTTTTAACTAACATTCTCCATGAGTTTTGGTACATGCATGTTTTGTAGGGCATCATGAGAAAACACACTAAAATGCGCAACCGAGAAGGCGTATTCAAGGAAAACGTAAGCAAAGCCCATCCAAACTTCAATCCTGGGTCAAAGCACCAGCGCAGGAGTAACCCAGGCCTAGCCAAGAGCCCACACGCCAAGGGCAGTGGCCAGGTGCGTAGCCCAGGGTGCGGCTGCACCCCTAGTGCACCTGCACCACCTCTAGCTTCGCTTGGCCCCATCTTCCTCAGGCGGTGCATTCAATGCGCGGGGAGGTCGGTTGCATGGGTGTTTCCTAAAATACATGAGCAAACCAACCTCCTCAAGGCTATATAAAAAGAACCCCCCTCATTCCATTCATCATGATGCACATTGGAAGAGAAGAAGAGGAGCAAGCCTCATTTCCATTAGCTTCTAGCTACACTTGAGTAGGGAGTGAGAGAGGAAACAGTTAGAGGAAAAGCGGAGTAGTGGCTTGTTGGAATTTCTTAGTGTCACCACTAGGATTGGTGTTTCCTAGCAATGGCACCAGAAATGCCATGACGATATTTCTGAACACATGCAGAAATATTCCACAAGCGCACGGATATATCGTTGCAGCACTTCACCTGGAAGTATTTGGGTATCGTTCATTTATATTTTCCCAAAGGATGGCATGGTGTAAAAGTCTCTATTAAGGATATGGACAAGATAACATGACTGCATAGTAGAACAAAGTCCATAAAAGGGGTAATCCCAGATAGATATTGGATAGTGTGACACACACACTTAAGCCAATCTCAAAGATAAAGATAAAATAAAATAAAAGAATATACCTAATAGGAGCAGGCTTATCTTATATAGCTATGCTAAGCATATAGTCATACAAATACATGAATTTCTAGTGGTTAGAGATTCTAAGCTAAGGTAGCTTTGGTCACTATAGACTTACTTCGGGCACTGGATCGCACCTGGTCTGCCAAGTGTTGCCGGCCTACAGCTCTACGCCGTATCTGAACATGGGGGATTATGAAGGACGGACAGGGCCGTCACCACCGGCCACCTACCCCTCAACTGAAGGATACGAGGCAAACTAAGGTAGCCTGTAGCCTTGATACCAAGTCTATGCTATCGACAAGTACTCTAGCGTTGGCCAGGAACATCCATCTTTATCAGGAGTCCTCTTCTAGAGCATCTGCCACAGGGACAAATAACGAACCTGCAAGAATATAATGACCAAAACTAACTTAAAGTAGAACTCATCACCTCAACTTAGCTCTTGGTCTAAACATGTATGTTGTATGAAGGATTAAGCATAAAGTTCTATATGCTAATCTAATAACATAAGAACTTAGCTCTATTTCATAAGCATAGCTATAATGATAATATGAGAGCAAACACATAGAAGAATCCTTAATATTATTCATACCAAGAATTCTCCAAAGTATAAGCTCTCCAATGAAGCTTCTTGCCTTGCTCCAAATAAAACTACTAAGAATAGTAAAAAGATACAAGTGTGGGAGAGAGGCTCTTGTGTGTGTACTCAAATGAGAGGCCTCCCCCATCTATTTATAGCACTAGAATGGTCGGTTTGGAGGCTAATAAAATAGGAAACCACCTTAGACCGCCTTTGCATGCCGCCATGCAACCGCTAGAGGAGAGTGGGGCCGAGCCACATTGGGGGCGGTGCGGTCGCATCCTGGGCTAGCCTGTTTGGCCACCGCCTTGCTCTGGTGGGTTCTTGGCTAGGCCTGGGTGGCTCCCACGTCAGTGCTCAGCCCTGGTTTTGCATTTGAATGGGCCTTTGCTTATTTTCTTTATGCAAGATATGCTTTACGCTTTCTCTGGTTGCGCATTTTGACTCTATTTCCATGTGTTTCATGTATATGCCCTGTAAAACAATGATTCTCCAGTACATGTGGAAATCAGTCAATATAAATTACATATGTGAGTATTTATGTTAGTTTATCCTTTATTTGTGTTTTAATTGGTGGTCAAATATGGTCGATAAGGACCGCCAACACGGCTCCCTCTACTTCTTGCACTCGGCAAGCCTTGTACATCGGGTGGACGGAGTGCCGAAGTTGTCGGCCCCCTCTACACTTGTACCTCTACGATCATCTTACTACTTGGAGTAAGAAGTTCGTGTTTAACTTCGATATTGATTTCTTAAGCAAGTTACCATTGTTCGTTATAATCTTGTGGGTTCGTTGTTTGTTATAAGCTTGCGACGTGGTGTCTAAGCTAGAAGTTACCCTCATTTGCCCCGTTCCCTATGATTGAGGGGTAGGCAGCAGGTGGTGACAGCCATGTCCGTTCTTTGTAATCCCCCACATTCGGGTTTGGCGTAGAGCAACAGGCCGGTATCACCTGGCAGACCAAGTGCGCTCCGGTGCCCGAAGCAAGTCTATAAGAATAAAGTTATCTTCACTTAAGGTTTCTATCCTTAGAAGAACCTCACTACCCAAGCTACTCTTCATCTTATCTTCCCGGGAAAACTAGTAAAGAGACTACTTACACCTCCATTCCTCATGGAAATATGATACCCTGAATATCACTGGGTGAAGTGCTACAATAGTACTTCCATGTGCTTGTGGACTATTCTGCTTATGCTAAGAAGCACCAACAGTTGGTTGCTCTCTGCATAACTTTTATGGCACGCGGGAATCGAACTTTCATTAGTTCCATGTGGGAGGGTTCAATCATGGGATTGTAAATTTCACAACTAAATGGCGGTGAATGCACAGTACCATCACCGGCGGCAAGGTCCTATTACCACCCAGAGACCTTCGTATGATACGGTGATGAATACTAAGGCACACAATCTTAACGTTTGGCATTGAAACAAAGCAAAACTGCGCACTTAGAAAACTAAGAAAAGCACAATTCCAGTACTCAGATTGAAAGGAAGCCAACTTGAGTTTGATTGTGAATAATAAGGCACACATATTTACATTGAAAGAAAGCCAAAACACGCACTTAGAAAACATAAGGAAAGCATAATGCCAATACTCTCGGATTGAATGGAATCCAACTTGAGTTCCATACATTCATACCAAATAAGTAGGTGGACACTACCAAGCTAACAAGCATGCCGAAAGCTAAAATGCAGATACTAATTTGGCCAACACCATGCAAAAGTTAAAAGGCCTTCATACGTACATCATTGGTTGCTTAATTAATCAATCTCCATGCAAATCCTAATCAACCTCCACGGGATCATTGTCAATCTCCATGTCATCTCAAGCCTTGACCACCACAACCCTGTCCACATCCATTGGTACACTTTTATTTAGGTCATCGACTTTGTTCACAAAGCACTAATTCGATGAACTAATACTGAGGACAATAAGGCTCACAAGCTGCACTCCACGGACATACAAGGCCACAAACTCCAAAACAAGAAGATGTATTTTCATCTGCAGATCCAATAAAATCATAGTAGCTAGGTTGGAGGTGAAGGAGCAGAGAGCACGAGAGAGCAATGCAAAGGAATATAGAATCAGGTGAAGGAGCAGATCTAGTGCAGTTACCTTAGATATGAAAGGAGCAGATAAGTAGAGACAGCGCGCTGAAGATTTGTGAGTCGACGAGGTTGGAGGTGAAGGAGCAGTGAGCACGTGATAGGCTGCCTTTTGTCCGATGCTAGCAGGGTGAAGCAGAGCAAGGGAGCAGAGTGGGGAATGGATAGGAGGAAGGTGTGGTAGGACTATAGGAGAGTGTATATACAGTTGAATAAATTGGTTGCCCCTGTACCGGGGCCCATTGTCCAGGGAAGTAGGATGCCTCCAACACATCAATTATTACTTGGATCTACTATCATTTGCAGTTCAATAAATTGAACACCTGGTTAATCACCTTGCATTTAGTTTAACAATGGTTGTACAAAATGACAGATTTCAGTCTGATACATAAATTGATACTTGAATATACTACGGTGAACTAAGCAACTTGCCAATAAACATACCAAGAAATAAGGTAAGTACAAAACAGGTGAAACAAGAATAGGAAGCACATTTCTTTCTAAAAGGTACAAAATCTTCCATCATCTTTGTTGGAGCCTTAGCCATTTCTTCAATCTGTGGCATAATCTCTTCCTCCTCCTACAGATGTTCTTCATTTGTTGTAACATGGGCCTCCGGCTTTAGCTCCCAAATCTTGTTACATAAATCCAAAAACAAAGTCCTCAGAAATTTTTTGTATGGGGGATCATGCCACTTAAAGAACCCGCAATCTAAGTCAGGCTATGAAAAAACCAGATTACCATAAGTACAGCGGGATTTCAGCATTTGCATAGTGAAAACAGAATGAACAAGAAAGAAATCGAGTTACATGATTTGCCCTGCAACATCTATGGTACTGAGGTCCTGGGTTTTCATCACTCCATGGAATCCACCAAGGCATCTTCAAGCCGCAGCGACACAAAAGTGGTGGCTTGTATGCGTAGGGGTGGTTCTCGACACGGCACGGGATGGGTGGCCCCCTCCCACTATAGCTTCCTCCACTAGAAGCTGGTGTTCTTCTCATGACGACGCCCTAGGATGGTGCTGACCACTGGGAGGAGTTGGAGCTAGATGCAACCATGGATCAGTCAGGGTTCAAAGTGTTTCACACTCTGATTGAAAAGGTCGGTCTAGGTCTTTTGTCTATGCTTTTGCCTCCTGCCAAGGTGCCAAAATGTCTTCTGAAACCCTCGCACTCCCACCAAGATGAAATTCTATGTCATCGGCGGTTCAGGGTACTATCCGCCTATAGAAGAAGGCCTGTTTTGGATCCTCTGTGCTTACATAGACACGTGGACCACAATCACGACCAATTGATTCAATTAGCAGTACAACCGAAGTAATAGTTCAACGATTCTACAGTACTCATACATACTAATCCAGAGGTTTCATCAGTACATATAAACTTCATTAACATAAAAGTTTCACAAATTCTAAGACTTAATGTCAGATGGGTAGGTAGTTGCTAAGGTACTCAATTGGTTGATGCGGTCCCGAAAGCCAGAGGTAGTGAACCATAGCGAAGATGACAACATCTTTGTCCACAGACACATTGTATAAGTATGTCTACTTCCAGTCTAGTCCTACAAAGCACAAAAATCTCTCCACAAACAGGGTCTTGAACGATTCTTGTCAAATTTTGTGGTCCGAGAAGGTGACGAACAGCGGCTTCAACAATCAACAATCAGTCTGGGTGAATGCTCCGTCCCCAAGTAGTAAACAACATCATCTAGGGTACTGGTGCCACCCCTAGCCACCAAAATGCAAGGTTGCTCGCATTGAAATGGCTTCTTCTGAAGTAAGACATCTGTTGCAACGAAGAAATTCCTAATATGAACAAAATTGATACCGAACCCAAAACTAATTCTTACCAAATGCAAACAGGGGGGTGACCGAATGCATCTAACCTTCCTGGGGCATTGTCCACGATGACAATATAAGGTGCTCTAGGCAAGGCAAGTACAGGTGATGGGTCAAAATGAAGATGAAGCAACGGGTGGGGAGAATGAAGATGAAGCAACAATGGGTTGGGAGAACTAATGGATTTGTATTGGGGTTTTTTAGTTGGTCAAATTGCCACCAAGGCACCAATAGGACTTGAGGGGAGTTTGGAATGGGCAGGGCGCTTCAAGGTTTGTTGCCAAACGGATGGTCCAGATTGATCGGCATCGAGAACGGATGGCACAGGATAAGTTAAACAGTGTTCGTATTAAGCTGACCACTGCCACACTAATCCAACGGTATAATACAACGATTGTCAGCGGTTAAACTACTTTTAGATTCTCCTAAAAACAACCGCAATCGTACATGATAGTTTTTCCCTTTTCATTCACAAATATACAGAAAAATTAAAAAACATTCGTCGAGAGATCAAATCCGTGCACTGGCATTTGGATGTAGTATTGGAAAGAACTTGCTTTGCATTTCATATAAAAAAGGTGGCATTGAAGAGATCAAATCTGCGTAAATAGAATATTTTTCTTTGATTGATTATGTATAACTAACATATAGATACAATCTGGATGAGTATATGATTGTACTCGTCCGGAAGCATAATAACTAACCTAAACTATTAAAACTACTTATACTAACTATAAACTACTTAATCTAAATATATGCTTGCCTGGCTCGCTTGGGAGGAGGCGAGGTGAAGTCGAAGTCAGAGTCAGAGTCATCGGAGTCATCGTCGTCATCTTTGGCATCAGCGTCGGTGTCGTCCTCATCCTCCTCTGGGTCCTCTTTCTTGGAGCTCCATGGAGGACTATAATCAGACATCCCGTCATCGGAGGAGATGTTCTCCTCAGAGGAGTGGTGGGAAGGCAATTTGTCCTCGCTGGACAACGGGTTGCTTGGAAACTTGATGGGGCTGTCCGACATTTTCTTTGTAGATTGGAAGAGAAGGGGATGATGGATGATCAAGAGGGGTCATTTGAGAGGGAACCGGACCATAAGTATATGTAGAGTAGTGGGTACGTGAATCTTAGGCTTTAGGTGGCGGAAGTAATGGTGATTTGATGGCCTTGGAAGTTGAAGCAATTCAACACTCACGCTGAATTTACTGCTGGTTGACCAAACGCTACTTTAGAGCCGGTGGGCAAAATGCGTATTCTAGTCGGCCCGGCTTTTGTTGTGATAGAGGAAATGCAACCCCAATACCTCTGCCGCATCTATCGCTAACCTATCGGTGGTAGAAGTCTGAACTGACAGTTTTAGTCCTAAGAGGCCTCGCTATCGTTCCAACCGACGATGCAAGTATCACACCATCGCTTCTATCGCTACGGCAGTGAAAGTGGCGACAGTGATAAATCAATCTGTAGTAGTGAACTATCGCGTAGCACTTCGCTCAGTGAGTACCGAGTGTTGAATTTATATTTTTCTCACAGGAAGGTGGAAGGCTAGAATTTATATTTAATGGTAGGTTGCTAAGGGAAGCCTAAGTGTATCCTAGGTAGGTGAATGATAGTGGAAGTTGAATGTGAACTACCTAAACTAAACTACAAAACAAGCTACACTAGAGATAGCTACGTGGGAGAGTGAGTGATTTATCTTTCAAGTAACTAAGGGTAAACTAATGACTAGGAGAAATGCGCTAGTACTTCAGGGCACAGCCCGCCTACCAACTAGGAGAGTTAAATAGAAAAGGTCTACCATGAGCCCTACGATTTAATAACTACACCTATCGTGGTGGAATACAGAGGATGGACAAGGCTGCCACCACTTGCCACCTACCACAATCTATTCGAAGGCCTAGCCGTATCCACAGGTAATCTATAGCCTAAGCACCATGCTTAATCTATAAACTTACTACTTCGATCCGAGCTCTGATGAAATGAGATCAAAGCACCCTAACCAGATGGTGGAACCAATACTAACGAATAGCTACTAATTAAGTGATAACCTTTGCTACTAATGCCAAACAATAAGCACCTAAGATCACTAATGATGAACACTAATGGACTAGAACTTAAGTAAAGAAAAGCAATAATACTAGAATAAAGTAATGAATATAAATACTGAATAAAGTAAATGCTAAATGAAAGAATTACAAAAGAGCTATACCAAACCCAGAAGACTCTCCTGGACTTCAAGAGAAGCTCCGCTCTTGCTCTACTCCACTACTAGACTACTACTCTATAGCTAATGCTAAGCTAGAAAGACTAAGAGAAGCTTGGAGAGCTTGGAAATGAATGGGGCACTTCTCCACCGAGCTCCATACCCTCTATTTATAGTGTAGAGAGGTATGGGGGTATTTGTAGGCAGCAGGAGGTCGGTTGGGTGCTTTGGGGTGCCAGGCCGCGCTAGGGGGGCATCGGTCGGCCCTCCATTCCACCGTCTCTTGATCCAACGGCGATGGATGGCTCCCAATGGCGGTTGTAGAGGCAGCACATGTCAAAATTTGGATAGTAAGGCGGTTGGTAAGTTGGTTCAAGGCTCCCAAGTCTATGACAATGGGCCCATGGATGCACCATCATCAAATCATGGCCATTGATCAAACCGACTTGAATGGATGCTTGTCATTGGCTCTGGAGCAGCTCCCATGGATCGGTGACGTGGCAGGGCCACTTGGGGGGTCGGGCAGTGCCCTTGTGGGGCTGGGTGGTGCTACCAAGTGGGCCCATGACCTCTTGTCACGTCCACTTGCTCCATGTGTCCATAGTCATCACCAATTTGGCCTATTTTTGCTATATTTTCCTACATACAAATAGTTCTACAAGCACCAGTGGAACTTGGTGAATTATAAACAAAATTCTTCACATGTGATGATGATTTACCTCACTTTGCCATGCTTTTGGGTGGAATGTTGATGGTCAAAAAGGGTGTTAGTGACCGTCAACAGGATTCAATCCGATAGTCTTCTCGCACTTCCATCTAAATGAATATGGGAAGAAGAGGGCGGGTGAGTCTGTAGGTGTGAGCATCTACTCATCTAAGAGTGTAGCATGGATGTTTAAGGAATCTAAATGGGGTGAGGGTGTTGTATGCACATATTCGACAAGTGTGTTTCTTAATGGTTTTATGCACTAGATGGAGTTGTCCCAGATAGTTGCTATTGATATGTAGGGAAAGATATGGAGGAAAATTTGTAGGCCATATGGTGAAGCAATCTCCATCCATGAAGCTCAGGGTCAGTTGTGTTTATGTACTGCTAGTGTATTCAGGAAGTCTCAGCTTTCATTCTGGAGCCTAGAAGACTATAGTACTGATAACTAGACATTGAAGCATACGGTGACCATGCTAGAGATATTTGGATGGAACAATATTGAATTTGGTTATGATGTTTGTGATATGGACTACATAGTGATTGTAGTTCACCTAGAACGGAATTTGATTTTCCTTATTGGCGAGGACAGAACACTGATTGCATATGACATGAACCTCAGAAAAGTTCTTGCCCTCCCTGCCCAGGTCATGCGGTATCCTAGACCTACCTAGAGGCTATGTCCAGAGGGACCTCAGTATTTTCCTTATGTTCCCTTGTTCATGGAGTCAGTAGGAGAGCAATAAAGTTGCATATGTTGTTCTTTCTTCAGGTAGGGAGTCATTTTGATTCTATATACAATCCAATTTTGCCTTAGTAACTAAAGCACTTGTATGTTGAATATTATTAATGCTGCTGCTTTGTGCAGGTTGTGGAGTCTGAGTGCTTTTGAATGATTTTCCTACAATGGCTAAGGGAGGAAGAAAAGGGGTTCCATGGTGCACTAGCTACCAAGCTAAAGGAAACTTTGCCTAGCAAGCAGGAGTGCCAATCTAAAGGAGTGGAGCACATCTACCTCATTTTCATTATGTAAGTCTGTAGGGAGTAGAACCTTTATTCTCCTATCTATGCATCACTTGTGTTAATTCTTGAGTTGACATAGTTGTTATGTTAGTGTCACATGTTATTATAAAAAATACTCTTCGTTGTGGACATGATGAATGATGTGTAATGATTATATCTGTAACGACCCGAAAACCATTACAATGTAGGCAATCATTTCTGACCATCCTAGTGTGCATGTCATAATCGTAATTAGAATCTGATCTGTGCCTACGCCAACCCAAAACCGAGCACTGCCAGTTTTAGCGGATAGTCCGACATCACCATTGAACCGCCCGTCAAGACATCTCACAGACTTATGATAATCTTGGCTGACCCATGCACTAACGGAGTGTCCGCTGTCATGGCGAAGTGTCCGTCGAAACCCTTGCACAGCCAGTCAGTCCGTCAGACATGGTCGGGCACTGGCAGATCGTCCGATGCCTCTGGCGGACTGTCCGTCAAATTCAACCGACACCTATAACATGCAAATGTTGCAGTGTCACACACACACACCACTCTTGCATGTTTAATATAATGTCATGCATACATAAGTATCTCATACATGCACATATGTATAGGTACGTGATATCAGAGAGACGTCCAGCAAGTTCCAAGCTATGGGATCCTTGCTCATCCAACAGGCAAGCACCCTACTATTATAAACCCTACTTTGGATACTTACCAAGTTGCATTATGAGTTATGCATTACATGTAGTCTTGGATAATGATCACTCTTATACTACACCTAGAGTAGTCCAATAATCTGTATAAGCCTCTCATCTAAACAATGGGAATGGGAACACTTAATGCTTATTGCTTAGTTGCTTGGGTAACGGTAGAAGTCGAGCATGAGAAGGGAACTCATACTCGCGCGTGTAGGATGCTACACTTGAATAATTAACTACTAAAACCAATGAGGGTACAACTTGACTTACCTAACTAATCTGGCTAAGGACTAATATCCCTAATATGATAATCTTAATGATAACTTGGATATCTTGCTCATGCGAGGGGTAGGTCATTGTGAGTGTGGGATCTCAGGCGACGTAGGTCGTGGATCAGTAAGCATCGTGTATTGGGATATGTAAGTCCGAGTAACCACCCGTATAGACCACATGTCGCGGATAGGGTTGACAAAACAAGTAACTAATTGCGACCTATCTATCCGTGAAATTAGCAAGGGGGGTGGTACTAGGAAGATGGTGTACGTAATGAACCAGGGATCCGTTATAGTACAGAAGCCTAACCCAAGACTAGGAAGAGGGTGGAAACCTAACCCGGGCATCCAGTTGAACCTTTCATGTGGCATTCGGGCCGGCTTAGGGAAAGGTTGGAAGGTGTGCGACAACCCTTACTCTCATGCAAGAGGTAGGTGGTTAGTCCCATCCTTCCATGTGGGTATAGTTGTACACCTCTGTAGAGTCTTGAAAGCCTAGAGTCCCTCGGGATAGAACTATTCAGTTGTTCTTTCTTTTCTATACCCATGGTAGCATGGATGATGGATTATGAGCACTTCTGTTATAATGATAAATACCTTTACTTCTATGTTGAGCATAGCATGTCATACTCTTAATGAACGTCATTGCTTTCATACTTATACAAATGCCTGATAATCACCCTATGCATCCACCAAATACTATATGTTGGAATTAAGCCCTACGAGTATGCAATGTACTCATGGTGTTGCCGTTAAGTTGTTTTGCAGGTAAAGGATAGTGACGACCATCTTACCCCATTGTTGGTGGCAAAGTGGGTGAATGACAGGAGCCGTCCAAGTTATGGCGGTGACGCCCATGGGCAAGGAGACCACTAGTTATTAGCTATATGAGTGATCCATAGCATAGCGGTGTTGGTAAGAGAGTCGTTTGGTTCACACTACATTTAGTCTTACATTGTATAATTGACTTATTATATTCAACAAGACTTGTAATATATGTTTCCATTGGATTATTATGTGCTCCGATGATGATATGTAATCTTGAGTTGTGGAGGCTATTGTGGTATGATACTCAACCTGATCCTAAAGAGGACTTGCCAAGTGCGCTCCTAGGGGAGTCACCAATGTTGGTTTGCTTAAATTGAGCTGGTCAAGTGGATGACACTCATTTTAGGTGAATTGACGCGGCGAGTTCCCCACAATATCTGTATGGTGTGTGTTTAGTAACTTATTAAGGCCTAGCTGAATATAACTAGTAAATAAATTGTGAAAACTAGATGCAATTCTATCATCATCATATGTAAAGGCCGTTGGCTGTTTTGTCATCACCGTCGTACCACTCACCGTTGGTGAAGCTGATGGACATCACCGCCTCTATTCGTCTCATGCAGCAGGGGTCAATAGTGTATCACCACCGAATGGCTTAGTAACATGACACCGACTAAAGGATCTTCAGAGGCGGATCATACTGCAACACGACGGTGACCATTACCTATGACCACGCACTGCACACAATCAACTCATTGTGCAAGGCGACTATGATCCTGATCATTGGCCAAAACAGTGGTGTTAGTGTACACAAACACAGGTAGGTCATGGTACAATGCAACAGAAACAATGACCTGATCATGGATGGATCATAAGCCAACACGGCGGTGTTAGTGTACACCGACACAGGTGGGTCGTGCTCTAATGCGATGGAAACAAGGAACTAATCATGAATGGATCATAAGCTAATATGGCGGTGTTAGTGTATACCCACATAGCCGGGTCGTGCTCCAATGCGACAGAAGTAAGGACCTTACCACGGATGGATCATAAGCCAATATGGTAGTGTTAGTGTACATCGTAAATGGTCTCAGATAGCAATGGTGATGGCTATGATCATCACTACCGATAGCTTACTACCGAGGCTAAAATGCGGCTGCGATGGGGGTTATGACGTGGATGTGAAAGGTCCGAGTGTAGTAGTGGAGGATGAGGTGAAGGAGGCTGGGTGGTTAAGGTTAGGGTGGCAGGTGGAGGGTTCAGGGCATGGTGGATGACAAAGCGAAGAAGGCGAGGTTTGGGGTGG
Source organism: Miscanthus lutarioriparius (assembly GCA_904845875.1). Taxonomy (NCBI): domain Eukaryota; kingdom Viridiplantae; phylum Streptophyta; class Magnoliopsida; order Poales; family Poaceae; genus Miscanthus; species Miscanthus lutarioriparius. Next base: position 78,816,537 of record CAJGYO010000005.1, read on the forward strand.
CAGAAGAGAAAGAGAAAAAATAGATATGGATAAGAGTATGATAAGTGGGGCCCACAACTAAAAACTAGGTGCATGACTGAGTAATTGACGATGTTAAATCTTTGTCTATCCCACTTGGCTCGATCACTCTAACAAAATAGAAAACAAGAATGAATTCATCCTCTTTGGCCAAACACAAAATGCGACTATCCCACCCAAAACTCAAGAATTGAACAATCCCATCATACTACTTCTACGAGTAAAACATATGCTTGGCATAACATTAGGGTCTATTTGGATGTACTAGGACTAGTGACTAGATGAGTAGTAGTTAGCTGGCTAAAGATTAGCCTAGGCCTGCTTGGATCTAGGGGCTAATAACTACTACTATCTTAATACAAATTCCCGTGCATCCCCAATGGTAGTTGCAGTTCTTCCACTCATTTTTCTGTGTGCTTGATCACCAAAATGCTAAAGCAAATATAGAATTAAAATAACACTAACAATAAATAAGTTTAAAAGTTCATACATTACATATTCTTCACACATTGTAATACACATACTCTCCTAGTCACACTCTCTTATAGCTATCAAAGCATCAACAATACTATCAAAGAAGTCATTCATACTTTGGTCCTCATCTCCCAAATGAGTGTTTGCTTGCCTCTATTGAGTTGATGATGACTCTGAAAATGGCATGTAGTTTTCATCAAGATCACACATGTTGAAGTTTGGATCTACTATTTTGCTCTCTCTGGAAATGAGTGTTTGCTTTACCATTGGATATCTTGGTAAGTCCAATAAAACCCACCACTTCATCATTAAAACTCCAAAAGAATGCTCAATGGCATTTTGAAGTGATGAATGAGTATAGTTGAATACCTCCCTTTTACCAGATGATCTTGGCCCTTGTCGATATTTAGGTAAATGATATTTGGTCCTTTATATGACACAAGATAACCCGATCGATTAGGATATCCTGAGTCAACAAGACAAAATTTCCCTATACAATCACTACTACACTCGAACCTTTCACAGCCACATCGTAACCCCCATGGCAGTCCAATTTTGGCCTCGGCAGTAAGCTGTTGAAAGTGATGGTCATAGCCTTCACCATTGGCATCTAGGACCAACTGCGGTGTACATTAACACTGCTGTATTGGCTTATGATCCATCCGTGATTAGGTCATTACTTCTGTCGCATTAGAGCATGACCTGGTTGTGGATGTACACTAACATAGCCGCATTGGCAATTGATCTGCCTGTGTCGAGGCTATCAAAACTGTCATGTGGGCACATCAACCGCCTATGTAGTGGTCACTAGCACCATCACCTTGTACTTTGACCTGACTATCAGCGGTGCGGGTCACTGTCACTTGGATGGCCGAGATGATGCCTGTGTAGACGTTAACACCACCATCGCTTCAATATCTGATCCGTCAGTACAAAGATCATGGTGACCGTTGCCTTGCACCATGATCTGCCTTTGATGATCATTTTGTCGGTGTTGGGTTACTAAAGGATTCGGTGGTGATACACTTTTGATCCCTGTCGCATCATACGTATAGCGACAGTGGTGATAACAAAACAATGAACGACGCTTACATCTGACAGTGACAAAATTTCATCCGGTTTCACAATAGTTACTAATTCAGTTGGGCCCTTAATATCTTCATGAACACAAAGCATATAGATATATAATCATTACATCCATAAATCATGTTCACAAACAAGAGTAATTTTACAATAACAATGGATTCTACCATAACATATTTCTCAACTGATGCCCTAACACAAGCGGTACATAGAGCATACTGAAGGTGCCGATGTATATAGACTTACATAACGAAATGACATAGTTGTGCTCCATATATGTGGCACTCTTGCTTGCAAGGCAAAATTAATATAATTAGTGCATCCTTTGGATTGGTAGCCAATGCACCATGGAACCCCTCTTATTCATCTCTGATCAACAACCTGAACAAAGCAGCAGAATTAATAATATTGAACATACCATTCCTTTAGTTAACAAGCCAAAATTGGCCTATACATACATACAATGAAAACAACTCCCTACCTGAACAAAGACTATCGTGACGACGAAGTGCAGGAAATGCACCTTTACTGCTCTGCTAATGACTCCATGAACAAGGGAACATAAGGAAGATAGTGAGGCATGTTCATATGGAAATGCCCTCTTGATCTACAAAAGCGGATGACACGGGTATGGAGGACATGAACCTTTCTGCGGTCCATGTAATATATAATCAATGTTCTATCCTTCCCAACAAGGAAAATGAAATTCCATTCTGGGTGAATTGTAATCACTTTGTACTCCTTATCCCAAAGCGTAGAACCAACTTTAATATTCATGCATCCAAATAGTTCCTCTGTGTCCACAACATGCTTCAAACTCCAGTTATCAGTACAATAGTCTTCAAGTATCCACACTAAAAGCCAAGACCTATTGTGAAAATCAGCACAGTTGTCATGGGGTCAGAACCATGGCAAGCATTGTTGTTCGAGTTAGTGTTAGAGTACGTGTCTCTGGTGGCTCGGGTGGACTCAAGAACACAAGAATCACACAAGGGACGCAACTATTTATCCTAGTTTGGGCCGATCGGTGCCCTACGTCCAGCAGCTGATGATCCTTATACTCAACAGCACCCAAAATTGGGGGGTTACAACAGAGTGTAGAGAGATTTGGCAAGGGGTTAGCTCGGTGCTAATCCTAAGGTTGCTGCACCACTGGTGGAATCTTCCCCTCATCGAAGAGGAGGAAGATGATGGATACGGTGGAGGAGCTCTCGGTGCCCCTCTCTAGGTTGCCCCTTTCCTCAGTGCTGAATAGGACTGGATCAAATGAGGAGTGGAATGATCTATCTCTGATCCCCCCTAAGGTCCGATCTTAGCCCTTATATATCGAGATAGGTCAGGTACATGGTGGTTTGGGGAGAAGTGTCTACAGTCTACATGCGCCAAAGTCTAGGAGGGTCTTGCAGCAATGCTTTGTGGATCGTGGCGGTGTCGTGGAGCTGAAGAAGCCTTGGGCATTGTCCGGCTGCTCTGTTCTGACACTTTGCGTGTCAGACTGTGTCAGCTTGGATCGGCCTCCCATAGGTGGACCTTTTGGAGTCTTCTTGGTGGTGAAGGAGGTTGGCTCCATGGGCTGATATGTGGGCCTAGGAGCTGCCTAGCCCCTAGAGGCCAAGGGGACTTGTCTTCTTATGTCACACCCCATGCATGACCCTATCACGAGAGCCACCAGCAAGGCCACTCCTGGAGTGCAGCGTCTAGGAGCTCCCGAGCCTCCATGGCCCGGGGCTTGTCTTCTTGCACTCGGCCCTTGGCTGGCATCGTAGGCTAGGCAGGAGCCAAGGGATGAGCATGGGAGCATTGTCGATTGGGAGCCTGAGGCTCAGATGACCCTCGAGCCCTGAGCGGGGGCTGTGGTGTGCCTAGGCTTAGTCAGGTCTATTCGGTCGGGAACCATTGATCCTAAGGCTTAATATACCCATATGTTAGGATCTTGTTAGGAGCATCCAAGCCCTTCGTGGCATCACTTAGCTAGGTTCATGATGGCAATGAAGGGCTGAATTTGATCTTCTGGTGACCGAGCTAGCCATGGCGGGGATAGTTTCCACTGACAAGAGTGCGATGCACGTAGGTCTATGGCCCGAGCGAGGGTTCGGTGAACTCGCCTGGGAGTTACTAACTCTAGGCCCGGGGGCACCCCTCCTTTTGGTTAGAGCCTGCCGTGGGTCGGGTGATCGAGAGCCTCTAGGCTCTAGCTCGGGGCCACCTGATCACTAGGCGCGCCATGCCCTTCTAGGGGCTTCAGTAGCAGGCCTCGACCCTCCAGGCAGACCTTCTAGGGCCAACCCTCTATGGCTATAGGTCGGGTCACGAGGAGCGCGTTGACCTCGAGCAAGGGACCATCATTGGGTCCATTGCTCAGCAGCTCCCGGCCCAACTCTGGAGAGTTGGCTAGTTTTGGGGGTGCGCCGTCTGAGCGCCCATCGATTGGGGGTCGAGTTGCTCCGTCTAGGGAGCCGACGTAGCCCCCGAGGCCACCATGGGGCCTCGATGCCTTCTCGTATTTTATGTGAGCTGGCAGCTCAGTGCTGTTGTTTCCCTCATGGGGATAGGCTGCTATGATATTAGCCTCAGTGGCCAAGATTATTGCACCCATGCTACTGGCGGGTAAGTCTGTGAGAACCCCAAGTTTACGGTCATTCCATGCCTTGGTCATGCCCCCAGAGGGGAGACTCTCGGCTTCCTGACCGAGCCGCTTGTTTGTTTCTCGAGCCTATTTTGCCAAGCTTGGGGGCTCTTTGCCTCCCTCGGTGGGTCACCTCAAGCTGCTCAAGGTTGTTACTCGGACATCACTCATTAGGATGGCTAGAACACTTCTGGGCGTTCTGGCTATGGCTATGTGGGCCCATCTCCTAAGTGTCCCTCACACTTTAGTTTTTCCCCAAGGAGGGCCTTGAAGCTCAAGGGAGCCAACCTTGAACCCTGGGCGATGCCCCTTTCTTTGGGAGGGGCATCGCTTCTGTCTGTCTGAGGGGAGGGCTCCTGTCAAAGGGTCAAAAGTATGAAAATGTAATACAGGAAGAACAAGCTATGGGTAAAAGAGACACAGCTGTTTGATGTTCCATGCATTGTCATATTCTCCCCCTGAGATGTTACTGATCTTGTAAGCGCCTGGACGGATTACCCGTGTGACTTGGAACAGGCCTTCCCATGGTGGAGACAGCTTGTGACCTCTCTTGGAGGTGGTGGCCCTTCAGAGGATGAGATCACCTACAACAAAAGAACGTTCATGTACCTGTTTGGCGTGGTAGTGATGCAGTCCCTATTGATACCTGGCGGACCATATGATGGTGGTGTTTCGCTCCTCTTCGAGCATGTCAACGTCCGCCTGGCACTGCTCCTCGGCTTGCTGCTCGTCATCGAAATGAACACGGGGCATGTTGAAGTTAAGGTCAAAAGGATGACTGCCTCAGCCCCATAGATGAGGAAGAAGGGGGTGTAACTGGTTGAGTGGTTTACACTCATCCTGAGGTCCTAGAGCAAGGAGGGGAGTTCATCCACCCAACAACCGGCTTGGATCTTGAGCTCATTGTAGATGCGGGTCTTGATCCGTTGGATAATCAGCCCGTTAGCGTGCTCGACTGGACATTAGACTCGGGGTGGTATACTGACACCTAGTCCACTCAAATTCGCTAGGAGTCACAGAAATCCAAGAATTTGTGACCTATGAACTGAGTGCCATTGTCAGTGATAATATGATTTGGAACCCCAAACCTATGGTTAATGTCCTAGATGAACTCAACCACTTGCTTCGACTTGAGGTTGACGATGGGCCGGACCTCAACCTACTTGGTGAATTTGTCGATGGTGACCAGAAGGTGGTCGAACCCTTCGAGCGCCTTCCTAAGTTCCCCAATGATGTCAAGGCACCAAATAGTGTGATGGGGATCGTCTAAAGCACCTATGCTGGTAGGTGGTTCTACTTGGCATAATACTAGCACCCTTTGCACTTCTTGATGATGTCCCAGGCATCGACGAGGGCATCGGCCAGTAGAAGCCATGTCTAAAGGTGTTTCTGACGAGGGCCCTTATGACGATGTGGTGTGCGAAGATGCCCTCGTGGATGTCATAGAGTAGCTCCTTCCCCTCCTCGGGAGGAAGGCACTGGAGCAGCACCTCGAAGGTGCTTTGGTAGTAGAACTACCCATCCATGAGCTTGTATCTCTTGGCACGCCATACTAGCCAATAGGCGTTAGTGCTGGGGAGGATCCTACGGTGGAGTAAAGCGAAGAAGGGAACCATCCAGTCCTCAGGGGTCTCAAAAGGATGGGTGATGCCTTCCTCTAGTGCACACGCTTCATCAGCGCAGGCCGTGGCTAGGCTGGGGAAGGGCGAACCTTGTAGGCTGAGCGGGCCATCCGATGATGTAAACGGCCCTTTGGAGTTCCTCGTCCCACGACCATTGAACTCTTCATCACCAGTGGGAGGCTCCCAATGCCTGCGCTTCTGAAGTCACATCGGAGGGTCGGGGAGAGGCCCAGCCAGTAGTTCAGCCCCTTGGTGCCCGGGCATGGTGACGGCCATCACGCTGACTCCAAGAGGCTGTGACCCACCATTGGTCGGGCATGTGCCAGAGGTGGCCTCTCTAGGGGCCGCCCTAGTTCCCCTTTGAGGCAGATTAAAGGGGTATCAAGGATGTCAAGGAAGACCCCTAGTGGTGGGTCCTTTCGATAGGACGCCAGCTTCGCCAGGGCATCGGCCTCTTCATTGTCCCTTCAGAGGACGTGATGGAGTTCGATCCTATAAAACTTCTCCTCCACCTTCCAGACCTCTGCATAGTAGGCCTCTATCCTCATGTTCCAGCAGGTCGACTTCTTCATGACTTGGTTGATGACCAGCTCAAAGTCTCCCCACATGAAGAGGCATCGCCTGCCAAACTTGGTGGCTTCCTGGATGCCATGGAGGAGTGCCTCATACTCTGTGACATTGTTAATGCCTGGAAGTGAAGCTGGAGGGTATAACTTAGCTTATTTCCACTAGGGGATATTAGGAGATCTCCAGTGCCTACCCCCTCAAGTGTGAGGGAGCTGTCAAAGTACATGGTCCAGTACTCTAGCTTAGCAGGGGCGGTTGAGGCTTGCTCTTCTATCCACACCGCTACGAAGTCAGCTAGCACTTGGGACTTGATCGCCATGCGTGGGGCGTATGCGATGTTGAGGCCCATGAGCTCGAGCCCCCATTTAGCAATGCGACCCATGGATTCTCGGTTGTTTATGACATCCCTGAGGCCACTGGAGGACACGACAACCACTGGGTGGTTGTCGAAGTAGTTTTTGGAGCTTGCGCTTGGTGATGAGCACGACATAGCGGAGTTTCTGGACCTTTGGGTAGCGGGTCTTCTAATCAGAGAGGACCTCTCTGACGAAGTACACCGGGCGTTGGACCTTAACAGCATGGCCCTCCTCTTCCCATTCCATGACCAAGGCTGCACTAACGGTGTGTGGAGTGGCCACAGTGCATAGAAGCAGGGTCTCCTCCTTGGTGGTGGAGGTCAGCACCGGCGGTGTGGTGAGAAACTATTTTAGCTGGGTCAATGTGTCCTGAGCTTCCTGCGTCCACTCAAAGTGTTTAGATTTCTTAAGGAGTTTGTATAGAGTCATACCTCACTCCCCAAGGTGGGATATGAAGCAGTTGAGAGCCGCCAAGCACCCCGTGAGCCTCTGGGCCCCCTTGGGGTTCTTGATTGGCTCCATGTCGTTGATTGTGGAGATCTTCTCGGGGTTGAGTTCGATGTCGCGCTTGGAGACGATGAAGCCTAGGAGCTTCCCCTCTGGGACCCCAAAGACGCACTTCTCCAGGTTAAGTTTGATGTGGTTGGCACAGATATTGGAGAAGGTCTCCTCTAGGTTGGTGATTAATCATGTGGCCACGCGGGTCTTCACAATGATGTTGTCAACATATATCTCCAAGTTGTGGCCGATCTGCTCTTGGAAACACTTCTGCATACACCGCTAGAAAGTGGCCCCAGTGTTGTGGAGGCCGAAGGGCATGGATTTGTAGTAGAAGGCGCTGAAGGGGGTGATGAAAGACGTGGCCAGCTGGTTCAAGGGGTTCAGGGCAATCTGGTGGTACTCAGAGTACGTGTCCAGAAAGTAGAGCGCCTCACACCCAGCGGTCGAGTCGACCACCTGGTCAATTCGAGGAAGGGGGAATGGATCCTTTGGGTAGGCCTTGTTTAGGCCCATGTAATCGATGCACATTCTCCACTTCCTATTCTTCTTCTTGACCAAGATAGGGTTGGCTAGCCAATCTGGGTACCAGACCTCTTTGATGAAGCCCATGGCCAGGAGTTTGGCTAGCTCCTCACCGATCGCCTTAATGTTGAGTCAGTGCTCGGCGATCTCACGAGGGATGCCAGGCATATCTGAGGGCTTCTGTATGAACACGTCAATGTTGTTCCGCAGGAACTCTGTAAGGGCCAACTCCATGTCTAGGGACATGCCAGCGCCTATGTGGAGAAGTTTCTTAGGGTCATGGGGGGAGGCCCGGATCATCTTGGTGTCATCAGTTGGGCAGAACGCCATCACAAGACTCCTCTTAGTGCTATGAGGGGTCCTTCCTATGGGAGGTGCCAGACCTAGGCAAGATCGGTGGTAGCAACGTCTGCCATGGCTAGAGCAGTGCCCTCCTGCTCGTAGAGGTAGGCCTCAGTCATGGACGTGGCCACGGTGATGACTCCACATGGGCCAGGCATTTTGAGTTTCAAGCAGCCATAGTGTGGGATGACCATGAACTTTGCATAGCACGGCCACCCCAGCAAGGTATGGTATGGCTAGAGAAGTCGACCACCTTGAAGTCAAGGAGCTCCTTTCAAAAGTTAGTGGGATCTCCGAATGTAACGAGGAGCTAGATGTTTCCGAGGGGGATGGCTTGGACCCTAGGAATGATCTCGAAGAAGGGGGTCCCACCGGGGTGGAGGCTCTCCCTTAGGATCCTCATGTGATCCTACGAGCTGGCGTAGAGGATGTTGAGGCCGCTCGCACCGTCCATCAGCACCTTTATGAGGTGGGCCAACCACAAGCGGGAAGCGGCCTAGCCTATGTAACACCCTAGTGTTAAGCATTGCATTTGGCACTTGCATTTCATGAGCACAAGCATCATCCATTCATTCATGAGCATGAGCATGAGCATATGAAATTTCATCTCGTTCTTTATATGTTATCACATGTGATGTTGATTATATACATGCATATGCTTGTGATAATGTGTGAACAATGCAAGAGATGGTTGTGAGGTCACAAAAACACCTTAGACACATCTACGATGGAAAATGGAACAATGTATGTATTCATGACCTAGCCCAATTTTGCTTCTAAGTGATGGTTTACTTCTGAACACCTTTTTCATGATGCTAGTTTGACAAAAGTTGAACAGTAGCTTAGAGAGCTTGCATGGCTGTGTGACCTAAATAAAAGTTGTAGTTCATGTCATGTAGAACAAACTTTGTTTAAGGGTCATGAGCTAAATCAGTGCTCAAGTGGGTCAAATAGAGCTCCTAAGTTTTAATTTGGATGCTGTTTTGTAACTTAGAAAATTTTCTATCTAAACCTGATTTTAGTTTCCATGTGCTCTACTTTGGAGCTTTGTAGTTTGAAAACCATCATGAATTAGACAAAACTTTCTAAAGCAAAGTTGTAGATCTCTTATGGCTCTACAATTTCTATTAATGGACTTTTTGCTAACTCGAAATGGATTAGGATATATAGAGGTGCAAAGTGGCACTATCAGTCGGCCATCGCCGGTCTAAAACCGGACGAGCAGCAGTAGTGGCCGACAGGCGTCAGCGCGCGCGCGCCGCAAGGAAGCCGTATGCTATCACTGGCCCTATGTTGTCATGCCGAAGGAGAGAGAGGCACCAGGCACTCGCCCACTCTCACTCACTCACCCTGTCCATCTCCCTCTCTCTTACTCTCTCGCGCACGTCGGGAGGAACAGCAGAGCAGCGCCGCCGTCATGCCTTTGCCGGTAGTGCTCATCGCCCACATAGCAGCACCACCCAATCCACCTTGCCCATAGGTCTATCATGAGCCGCTCCACCTTCCCAAGCCACTAGCTACATCAATCGAGCCTAGGTAAAGCCTCAGGATGAGTTTGTTGTTGCTGCGACAATCACCGGAGCACCGCTGAGCTCGCACTCGCCGTGGCCGTGCTCCACCGAGCCGTCTCGCTCACTCTCTTCTCTCGTTAGGGTTAGCCTAGGGTCATGTCTAGCTCATCCCGCTGGCTGTTGAGCCAATGCCGGCATATCGGCACCAGAACGCGGCTACTCACCGCCATGCTCTCACTGCCGTGATGCCATGCACACGACTAAACCTCATCGCCGCTCCACCATGGCTCAATCCCAACCCTAGGTCTTCGCTAGGTAGCCCTAAAGCCACAGTAGTGCTCACCTAGGCATATCATCACCAGAGACGGCGAGCTCACCATCATGCAGCACCACCGTCTACCATGGCTGTCGTCGAGCTAGCTCCAGCGAGCCTCTGAGCCAACCAAGGGCACCAGTCGGCTTGGAATGGCGAGTGGAGTCTAACGTCAGTGACCTCGCTGTCGGTGAGATTTCGTCTATCAAACCACCACCCCTACGGTGTGTCGCTGACACGTGGGGTTCATCGATCAAGGGGCCCAGCTGTCGGCGCCTCTATGGTGCACTAGACCGGGTGCACGTAGCGTTTAATAGGGTTTTGGTGTTTTAGTTTTATTTGTTTTTCATATTTGAATGCAATCTTGCAAAAATCATATCTTGAGCTAGGAGTATCCAAATAGAGTGAACCAAATTTTGTTAGCTTTATCTTAAAATGTACTATTTGATAAAAATATAAGAATTTGCTATTTTGGGTAGTTTTATGAGGGAATTCAATTGAGTGGGATAAGTGCTTTTAAAATAGCTTTTATCTTGTAAAATGCACAACTTTAGCTAGAGAGGTGCTAAAAATGTTATTCCAATTTTGTTGGTCTTGTGTTGAAATGCTGTAGCTAGGAAAAATGTTGAACCTATAGTAAGCATGCTTGGAATATGATCTTGCTATTTAAATATGATTAAATGCTAGTTTCTGGTGAAATTAATTGTGATAAATATATGTAACCTATGAGCATGAAATTATTTACACAGTGTTCTTGGGCTATGGTGAAAGTTAGAAAAATATGAAATATGTTGTTTGACACTTTTCCCTAGGCTAAACTATTTTTGCTATTATAAGCCTATGCAACTTCCCATTTTTGTAAAGGTTGCTATACTTATCCAAATGGCATGAAACAAATACAGTAGACTATTGGGGTCATGCATAGGCAACTGTAATTTTCTCAGGATTTATTGGGTAGTGGAAATATTTATCCTCTAAATCACCCTATTATATAAGGAAATTAATAAATGAATATAAATAAATTATTTGGTATTTGGGCTTAACCATGATGTTTTCTAGGGTACTTGTGATGCATATGATCTGTTAATGTTAGTAGTGGTGCTAAAAAATAATTGGTTATAGGCAACTAGTTCATTAGGGCTCCATAATTCAAGTAGATGACTGCAGGTATAGTTTTTGTTGTCATTATGTGTTCACCATGAGAATGATGTTTGCTGGGAATCTCGTTACTAACAAAGATGTAGATAACTTACTCATCTGTCTTGTCCTAAAATTTTATGATTATAGGCCTAATGGTGTGAGAGTTATTGCTTCTAGAAGTCTACTATCAGATTTGCTTATCCTATGGACAGATCTGAAAGGTGTAATTGTTTGACTTTGTTTAATATTAAATCACATTATTATGATTACAAGAAAGTTGTAGGAAATTTTATAATCTGTCCATAAAGTCCAAGATCATGTTATTTGGGTGTATAAAACTCCAGTTATAGTCAAAACAAGTAGCTACTGTCTTGTAGTCTAGAAAATGCTTTAAATGGATGTTTGCTTAGTTACTAGAGAGGAGATATGCACCTACTCAGTAAAATAAAGTTAATATTGTTATCACCCTAATACCTTGTTGTTAAGGACATTTATGTTTATGCATCATATCATATCATCCATATCATTACCTATGCATTCTTGTATCTTATTTTGTGCTCATGCATATAGGATCGCTAGAAGGAATCACACTCTTGGAGTTTGAGGCAGAGGAGGAGAATCCGGAGGCACCATAGCAGGTAGCTCCCAAAAGCAATGAGAAGGCTCCTGAGGAATTACCGGAGTGCCCCGATCACAGGTCTACCTCCTTTCTGAAAGGCAAGCCCCAGAGCATTCTAAGCCTCCAATGTTTTTACAAATATCACTTGAGTCCTTTATGTTTGATGCATTAGGTTATAAGAGTTGGTTGGAAACACTTGATGCATAAAACTACCTTGTCTAGATATATACCTTGAACCCTATGTAGGTCCAGGATCGAACATATGCTTAGCCATGCTTAGATCGGTAGAAGTCGGGTAATACCGGAGCACGGTTGGCTATATTTGCTACCGTGGAAAATAACCATGGGGTGTTATTAAGTGGAGACCGAGCGCGAACTTATATGCAATGGTGTTGGATTGGCTATATTGGTCCCGTCCATGTTGATTAAGGACCGTACCGTTATAGGCACTTCTGTCGAGATTAAACGCATGCCTCTCACTTAGCTGGCTGGATAACTCATTCCGATCGTGAAGCCGAATAGCTCAACTTAGGCCTAGCCTCATTTTGTAAGAGCCAGATGCGAGCCCAAGGGCAGACTGGGCCTGAATGTCCTAGCAGCTGGTTGTCCCTGATTGTGCGGCGCTGATCAAACCCGCAAAATATGGACCTAAGTTGTACCAAAGGTGACCTAAGGCTACCATGGCTGGTAGACCTCGGCTTGTGTTAGGAATACTGCCCAGCTGGTTGCAACCGATTTGAATCGTCGTCTCTCCTGGATAGTGAGAAACTTGACTAGCTCCAACATCATAGTAACTAGATTATGGAATATGATGGTTATGATGAACATGGAATGATTACACCGGCTATGGTTACTATTGTTATGCTACTAAATGATATACCACATGTTTGGCATAGGTTAGTTGCTAATCTAGAGATGAATAGCTAAATTAACTTGGTAACCAAATTATAAAATGTATAGTTGAACTAGTAGCTTTTTATGCAAAATGTTGTCAAGCTAGCTCCACTATAAAGCCTTGCATGATCCTTGGTGACACTTTATTTTTGGTTTATGATGGGTAAGTCTAGCTGAGTACCTTCTCGTACTCAGGGTTTATTTCCCACTTGTTGCAGATAACACAGTATATCATGGATACTGTAAGAACTGCTTCTGTCCCGCCGAGGAAGAGGAGTAGGCCATGGGCAAGGTGCTTCTATATATCAAATCTATGATACTTTTATGGGATGTGATCACAAACTAGCAAGTATTTGAACAATGGTGTGAGATGTTAGTTTCAAAACTACATTTGCTCCCGCTACTACTACTTTATTTGAACTTGGGTTGTAATACCTTTTAATTGTCCTCTGATGGATGGTAATGTATTTGTGAACTCTATGTAATATGTGGCATGTATGTTGAATTGTGTATGGCCTTGGTTGTATGTTGGCGATGAATCGAGACCCTTCATGGTACACGATAGACTACCGGGTTTATAAGGGCTCAAGTATGAAAGTGCGACCACTTCGCAGGCTGCCATTGTACTTGTGCTCTTATAAATTGGATGGTTCTGTCATAGCCTTGGTACATGGCAAGGATAGTCATGTCAGCCAAAGGTGATCGGTACCTCCAACCAGCTGAGGTGTTGGCGTGGGGCCACCCTCACCATGTTGACCTCCCGTAGGATGGCCAGCGGTGGCCGCGGGCACCTAGGAGCAGTCCCCCATGAACCCCGCGGGGCATACCCGCGTTGCATCAGAGTCAGGCCCATCCGAGGTTAGCTCTCTCAAGGGCGAGGATGCAGACCGCCCACCACCTCACTAGAACAATGGTGGGTCTTCTGGGTCATTGGTGGCTGCCACCTGGCGACCTAGGCGTCGAACGCTCTCAAGACTCGGGGCATCGGACTGAAACAAACTCTGCCCCAGGAGTGTTTTAGATCTGAGCGTGGGGCAGAGCCTATGCCATCCCTGTTCGGTGGTAGATCCATGTTGGATGTGGCATGGATGCATCCAGGGATCTGCTCCCTAGCATCGTAGCGGTAGGAGCGGCGTCGGGAGCTCGTTGTCCACCGGTGCAGCCCTGTCGAGTGGATGAAGCTCACCGTAGCAATCGGCGGCGTGGGCCAGGCGCCCAAAGTTGAGGACCTAGCCTAGAGCGAAGGCATCGGCTACGATGAAGAACTCACCAGGGAAGCGAACACTTCCTTCTGGGGTGGTGCCGCTTGCTCCAGCGACGAGGCGGGTGGCTCCAGCCACCATAGAGCATGAATCGCACTTAACGCTACCCCCTACCTGGCACACCAACTATCGCGGGGTCGAAACCATGGCAAGCATTGTTGTACGAGTCTGTGTTAGAGTACATGCCTCCGGTGGCTCGGGTGGACTCAATAACACAAGAATCATAGAGGGGATGCAACAGTTTATCCTAGTTTGGGTCAATCAGTGCCCTACGTCCAGCAGCTGATGATCCTTATACTCAAGAGCACCCGGTGCTAGTCCTAAGGTTGCCTCATCATCGGTGGAGTCTTCCCTTCATCGAAGAGGAGGAAGACGATGGATGCGGCGAAGGAGCTCTCGGTGCCCCTCTCTGGGTTGGCCCTACCCTCGGTGCTGAGCAGGAGCATATCGAATGAGGAGTGGAATGATCTATCTCTGATCCCCCTAAGGTCCAACCTTATCCCTTATATACCAAGATAGGTTGGGTACATGGCAGTTTGGGGAGAAGTGTCTACAGTCTACATGTGTCGAACTCTAAGAGGGTCTTGTAGCAGTGCTCTATGGATTGTGGTGGTGTCATCGAGCCAAAGAAGCCTTGGGCATCGTCCGGCTGCTCTGTTCTAACACTCTGCATGTCAGTCTATGTCAGCTTAGACCGACCTCCCCTAGGTGGACCTTCTGGAGTCTTCTTGGTGGTGAAGGAGGTTAGCTCTAGGGTCTGACGTGCGGGCCTGGGAGCTACCCAGCCCTTGGAGGATGAGGGGACTTGTCTTCTTATGAAACGCCCCGTGTGTGACCCTATCACGGGAGCGGCCAGCAAGGCCATGCTTGGAGTACAGCATCTGGGAGCCCTCGAGTCTCGATGGCCTAGGGCTTGTCTTCTTGCACCCGACCCTTGGCTAGCATCATAGGCCGGGCATGAGCTAAGGGTTGGGCATGGGCGAGTCGTCGATCGGGAGCCGAAGGCTCAGGTGAGCCCCCAAGCCCTGAGCGGGGGCTACGACGTGCCCCGACTCGGTCAGGTCTCTTTAGTCGAGAACTATTAATCCCAAGGCTTAACATACCCATATGTTAGGATCTCATCAACAGCACACACACATAGGTGACCCTGAGCTTGATGGATGGACATTTTAGCACCATTTGCTTTCCAAATTGTTCTCCATGTCTTTCCCTCCATATCCACAGCAACTATCATGGAGTACTCAACCATGTGCATAAAACCATTAAGAAAAACACTTCCCGATTTTGAACGTAGAACAATACTACCCTTGCCCCATTCAGATTCCTTAAAGATCCATGCTACAATTTTAGATGAGTAGATCTCCACACCTACGCACGCACCCTCCACCTCAACAAATTCAATCACATGTAAGTGCGAGGAAATTGGGTCAAAACCTAAGCAAGCCTAACCAATGGAACATATGCTATGCGGCACTACATGGCATTTGTGGGTCACTGGATTGCAGACAACATAGCACCGTAATCCATCAGTCCCAGCACACTAGCAAAGGATGAGGCCGCTGCAACAATCTGAGACTAGGACTTTTTGAAGGGGAAAGGCAAGAAGGACAAGGAGGGCGATTCATCGGTGAAGCTGGTGAAGTGGTGATTGCACTTCCGCTAGCTACCATACAAGAAGCTGACGATAGCCTGTGAAAGCTTCTTACGGTGATAGGAGTCGGAGATGACGTGATTCTAGGAGCGACAAACACACTTATAGCAGTATAAGGACCGGGCAGGGAGGTAGCAGAAGATGTCAGCAAGCACATCGTCTGAGAGGCTATCCACTGCGTTCCTCATGTTGGGAGCCTCCTTCATCTGGAAGGACACCACTAGCCAAAGAGATGAGGCCGCCCTACCATGGAATTGCATTAATAAACATTAGTAAGGAGATGAGTTTCGAGGACAAGGGACGGCGATGCAAGTAAGGCCTTATTGCACTTGCATTTGGATCTAGCGGCGTTGAGCATGAGTGGCAACGTCGGTGATAGCGGCAGCTCGTGCACCGATGGATCTATGTGGGAAATCCGAGGATGTGCACCGGCGTGGAGCAAGAGCTGAGCAGTGCTGATGAGCAGGAGCAGCGATGGTGAACAGCATCAATGAGGAAAAGGAAAGCTATGTGTGTGGGGGGACGGAGGCTGGCGGTAGGGTGGGGGTGCAAGGGGGGGGGGGTTGGGGGATGTTGGAGCAGGGGTTGCTTGCTCTCTGCGTAACTTTTACAGCACACGGGAATCGAACTTTCATCAGTTCCACGTGGGACGGTTCAAACATGGGAATGGAAATTTTGCATCTAAGCAGCAGTGAATGCACAGTACCATCACCGACGGCTAGGTCCTATTACCACCCGGAGACCTCTATATGATACGGTGATGAACACTAAGGCACACAATCTTAACGTTTGCCATTGAAACAAAAGCAAAACTACACACTTAGGAAACTAAGAAAAGCACAATTCTAGTACTCAGATTGAAAGGAAGCCAACTTGAGTTCAATGGTGAATAATACGGAACACAGATTTACATTGAAAGAAAGCCAAAACACGCACTTAGAAAACATAAGGAAAGAATAATTCCTGTTCTCTCGGATTGAAAGGAATCCAACTTAAGTTCCATACATTCATACCAAATATGTAGGTGGACACAACCAAGCTAACAAGCATGCCAAAAGCTAAAATGTTGATACTAATTATGTCGACACTATGAAAAAGTTAAAAAGCCTTCATATGTACATCATTGGTTCCATAATTAATCATTCTTCATGCATATCCTAGTTGACCTCCATGGAATCATTGTGAATCTCCATAAGATCCAACAGATCATTGTCGACCTCCATGGGATCGTTGTCAATCTCCATGTCACCCCGAACCTTGACCACTACACGCCAGTCCACATCCATTGGTACACTTTCATTTAGCTCATCGACTTTGTTCACAAAGCACTAATTCGGTGAACCGATACTGAGGACAATAAGGCTCACAAGCTGCACTCCATGGATATACAAGGCCACAAACTCCAGAATGAGAAGATGCATTTTTATCTGTAGATCCAACAAAATTACTGTAGCTAGGTTGGAGGTGAAGGAGCAGAGAGCACAAGAGAGCAATACAAAGGAATATAGAATCCAGTGAAGGAACCAATCCAGTGTAGTAACCTTAGATCCAGATGGAGCAGAGAAGTAGGGACGATGCACTAAAGATTTATGCGCTGCCGAGGTTGGAGGTGAAGGAGCAGTGAGCACGCGAGAGGCTGCCTTTCGTCTGGTGCTAGTAGGGTGAAGCAGAGCAAGGGAGCAAAGTGGGGAATGGATGGGAGGAAGGTGTCGTAGGACCATAGGAGAGTGTATATACAGTTCAATGAATTAGTTGCCCCTGTACCAGGGCCCAATATTCATGAAAGTAGGATGCCTCCAACACATCAATTAATATTTGGATCTACTATCATTTACAGTTCAATAAATTGAACACCTGGTTAATCACCTTGCATTTAGTTCAACAATTGTTGTACAAAAGTGACAGATTTCAGTCCGATATATAAATTGATACTTGAATCTACTGCAGTGAACTAAGCAACTTGCTAATTAACATACCAAGAAATAAGGTAAGTACAAAATAGGTGAAACAAGAACAGGAAGCACATTTCTTTCTCAAAGGTATGAAATCTTCCATCATCTTCGTTGGAGCCCTAGCCATTTCTTCAATCTGTGGCATAATCTCTTCCTTCTCCTACAAATGTTCTTCATTTATTGTAACATTGGCCTCTGCCCTAAGATCCCAAATCTTGTTACGTAAATTCAAAATCAAAATCATCAGAAATTTTCCATATTGGGGATCATGAAACTTAAAGAACCCACAATCTAAGTTGGGCTATGAAAAAACCAAGTTACCATAAGTACAGTGGGATTTCAGCATTTGCATTGCGAAAACAGAATGAATAAGAAAGAAATTGAGTTACATTATTTGCCCTACATCATCTATGGTTCTGATGTCCTGGGTTTCCATAACTCCACGAAATCCATCGAGGCATCTTCAAGCCGCAGCAATGTTGGCGGTCCTTAACTCCTATTTCTAACCGCCAACTCTCACATAAAATCTACATAAATGGTCACCAAACTTAGAATTAGGGCTTACAACTCACAAGTTCCACAAGTTTTGGTGTTTGATCTTTTGTAGAAGGACATGTTGAGATTTCACATGAAATATACCTAAAGTATACCAGAAATACAACAATACAAATACCCGGCATGAGCCAAGAGGTAAGGTGGCCCACAACCAAGCAAATCAAGGCCCAGAACAAGTGGAGAACAAGCCCAAAATCCATCCAAATCAACTTATCTTTGCAGAACACCACCAATGGCCAACTAAAGATGCCCAAAGGAGCTCACTCACAAAAATGGGCACATTTGGGCTCAGTGGCGGTGTGGCCACACCACTGGTGCAGTCGCACCCCAACCGGCCCCTTTCGGCCCCATTTTTGGCAGCTGGCTTCCCACTGACGTTGTAATGACGGTTACGTAGGTGCCCGGCCAGGTTCAACGTATCTTAAGGTCGGTTTGCACCTTCCATGAGGGGATGAGGCATTTTTCAAATGACCCCCTCCTCTCCACCTCATGACAACAACACACAAAAGGAACAAGAGGCACACCACTAGAGCATCATTCCAAAGGGCCTAGGCCCTAGCTAGCTAGTAGAGTTGGTTTGGGAGAGAATGTGAGGGAAGAGTTTCGGGAAGAGCCAAGCTTGTCGGTGTATCCCCGCCTTGTACCTCAATGGATACTTGTGCCTCAATGGGTTTTCCCACTAAGTGACTATTTGTGATTCTTGTGGTTCAAAGTCTTTGAATAGTTAAGATATACTTTTATGTGTTTATGAGTTCGTTGTCCATCCCCATGGTGGATACTCTAGTAGAGGGCCCTAATAAAGATGGATAACCCTTCGTGAATTCTAGAGTAGTAGTTGATAGCATAGATGTGGTGTCTACACTAGAGGCTACATTCATTTGCCTTGTGCCCCATGGTTCAAGGGTAGGTGGCAGGTGGTGATAGCCCTGTCTGTCCCTTGTAATCCCCCATGTTCGGGTACGACGTAGAGCCGTAGGCCAGCAATGCTTGGCAGACCAGTGTTCACCGGTGCCCGAACTAAGCAAGTAAAAGTAAATTTTATCTGTCCTTAGACCCAAAAGCCATAGGAATCCATTATCTACCCTTTCCAACTTTACCCTTGTGTTGTCCTTGGATGAACTAGCTAGAAAAAGTACCTCTGTTCCCTGTGGAAAATACGATACCCTGAATATTTCCGGGTGAAGGCCAATACCAACAAGCTCTCTGGCGCCGTTGTCGGGGAACAGTTGCTATTTTCTTTGAACCTAGTTCATCCCCGTATATGTATCTTTTCTTTTTATAAAAACAAAAATATTTGCTTTTACCTTTTCCATCATGAAGCCAACCTCAACTCAAAACCATTTCGCTTCAAAGGGGGAGTTACGTGAGACACCACCAAAACCAACCCCTCACTCTGGCTATGAACTCCACCCTGGCTTAATAGCCATGGTTTGGGCATTATGCTTCTTAGGGCACGATGATGAAAATCCCTACCAACACTTGCACAAGTTCGAGGAGATGTGTCCATGCCTGAGCATCTCAGGCATGACACAAGAAACTCTAAGGTGGAAATTGTTTCCCTTCTCTCTCATGGGGAAGGCGAAGCAATGGTACACACACACCATAGAAAAGTACGAATGGGGACAGGGCCAAAGTTAAAGACAAGTTTTGTCTTGCATTTTCTCCCATGTCCTATATTGGCTCTCTACCAAGGGCAATCCTTGACTTCGAGCAGTACAAGGAGTCTATAGGTATAGCTTGGGCTAGGTTCTCAACGTTAATACAAGCCGGCCCAGACTTGTTATTACCTAATGACATGATTTTGCATCTCTTTTGTTCGATTCTTGACATAGATGCTGACCTATGCCTAGACGTGACTGCCGAAGGTCGTTTCACACACAAAACTATGATGTAACAAGTAGAATTCCTTGAGCATTTTATAGCCATACACAGTTCTTTCATCATAAGAACCAAACCCCTCTAGGAAAAAGTCATGTTGAGTGTGGAGGAGTCCTCGTTAGTCGAATCCAAACTCATACCATCCCTAGGTTTGACTTATGAGCCCTCACCCAAACCACAAACACCGAAGGAACAAGTAATTCATCCTTTAGAGTTCCCTATCAAATTCAAGGATTATGGCAATACCTTGAAACTCTTAAGGCACAAAAAACTTACACATCCTCTCGAGGAAGTTTACCCAAGGATAAATTCGTCAAAGGAATGGTTAAAGGAAGTGAAACATTTTTCTAAAGCAATTCAGATTTTTTCACCTTCCACGGCCATGCCTTGTTCATTAAAGGGAACAAACATAGAAGCTGTGCATAACCCCACAACTGGGACTAGCATCATGTCAGAATTCCTAGCGAAAAACCTTTTGGGTAACATGCCGCTAGTCCCGACCAATAAAGTCTTCAAAAGTCCTTTAGGCCTATTTTTGAGTGTTGAGGGATTGCTAGGGCCATGCCAACCATAATAAATAGAATTGAGGTTTTCATAGATTTCCACATCTTTGCCATCCTTGAGTTTGATCTTCTCATAGGCTACCCTTTTTAAAAGATTTTACAAAAAGAACCTGGGAGCCTTAGCGAAGAGTTTGGAAAAACTACTTTTGCCACTCACTCGGATATCCCAAAGGTGGAGCATCTTACCAATCATGACCCGTTTGAGGAGGTGAAGTTCATATCCCCGTTCATTTCACATAGGCTTTCTTGTGAAATAGAACACCCTTCAACACCCTCGCTCGAACTTGAGCCGTGTCCCTCTGGCCACCAGAACATTGTTCTCGATAGTGGTCGAGATTCAACGTTGCCCTTACATGATATATCTTGTAAGAAAGAAAATAGTGCCATGGACATCCCTGTAGCACCGACTCTAGAATCCAAGAGGAAGGATTCCACTTACGAGCATGAAAGCTTCTCTTTTGAAACCTCTTTTGATTCATGCTCACTTTTGGAGTCTTTAGAGTTCGTGTTTCTTAGATCCACGTGCTTCTATGAGGATCACAACCATCTCTTGATCCTCGTCTCCAAACTTTTTAAGAGGATGGTTGTCGATGCTTTTGTTTATCATAAGCATTGCAAATCCTGTTGTAGCACTATGGTACTAACCTTGCAGTTTGAACAAAGATTCTAAATGTTTGGTGGTGGAGGTGGGAACTACACCACCATTGATAGCTGTTGGCAATCACTAACGACCAAATTCGACTGCCAATTATAGTCCAAAATAGGAGAAATAAATATACTTTTGATACATATGCATATACTATTGACATAGTTCCACTTGTATTGGAGAAAACATGTTTTGCAGGACACACATTCGAATACAAGTGGAAAACCAAGCAAAAGGCGCAATTCGAAAAGCGTAATGCAGAAATGCGCAAGAGAAATGAATAAAGAAGCCCACCTACACAACCTACCTGGGCAGAGCACCACTGTGGGAGGGTCTAGGCCCAGCCAAGAGCCCACGGTAGCAAGGTTGTGGAGAGCGGGGCCAGCAAGGGTGTGGCTGCACCCTGGGTGCGCCCATACCCCCACCACCGCCTCTTGGGCCCACGCTCCTCCGACGGTTGCATGCCGCCATGCATAGTCGGTCCATGGGTGTTTCCTAATTTACTGAGGCCAAACCAACCATGATTCACCACATAAGAAGGAGTAGAGCTCATTCTACACACACATCATTTGGAGCTACACCTCACTACCCTACTCTTGTACTCTTTTAGCTTTAGTTCTTAGTAGTATTTGGAGCTACCAAAGCTACTTGGAGAGCTTGTCTCCTTAGAACAAGAGCAACTTTGGTATGAATAATACTATGAAGAGTTCTTCCATATTCATGCTCTCATATCATTTATATAATAGTGCATATGAACTAGAGTATATTTTTCATGTTATAATCATGATATATGAACTAGCATATAGTTTGTGTGTTATGATCTTAACATGTGTAACTTTATGCTTAATCATTCGTATGAATTGTATGAGTAGAAGTAGAACTAGGGTTGAGGTGGCGGTTCATCATTCCTTTGAGGTTGGCTATATTCTTGCTTCTCAATCCAAAGGGTTGGAGTCCTAGGGGGATATAGGTAGTTTTCTCGTACATGGGCATGGTGCTCGGGTGCATGGGAACCTTCGGATATGATGGTATCCCACAGTTGAGGGGTAGGCGACAGGTGGTGACAACCCTGTCCGTCCCTTGTAATCCCCCATGTTTGGGTATTGTGTAGGAGTCTTAAAGTCTCTCGCGCTTGCTGGAAGACCAGTGCTCAGAGATCTCCCTGTCCATCTTAAACTTAGTTCTAACTCTAATCATATAACTTGTATGATCATTAACTGTTCTTTGCATGGCTATATTAGAACATGCCGGCTCCACATAGGAATATTCTTTTATTCTTTGTTTTCCTTTTATCCTTGAGGTTGGCCCAGATGTGTGTCCACTATCCTTGATATACTGTTTTTACCCCTGTCATGCACTATGGTCCACTATGCAAGTATATGTAATCTTGATCATGCTCATGCTAGACTCTGCATACCTTGCCCTCCTTTGGGAAAAAATAAATAACGATACCCTGAATACTTCTAGGTGAAATGCTACAACGATGGATCCATGCGCCTACGGATATTTTTTGTAATCGTTAAGAACTATTGTAGTTGGCGTTTCTTGGCGGCGTTGCTAAGATTAACGCAATCTTAGTAATGGTGTTAAGAAATGCCAACGATCATTTCTGGCGCCGTTGCCCGTGATGGACTTAAAACCTCCTCACTTGGTGATTGAACTAAGAAATGCCAACAACAGCTGCAAGATGAAGTTCCCAAGGTTGAGCTTGTGACCATAAATAAAGCACTACCGGGAGATACCCTGGATTATCATAAAAAAATTATTATTAATAAAAGAGAAAGAAGAAGAGAGAGGAGGATTCTCCTCTTTCATACCTTTGTTGCTTACTGCCAAGGCCCATGGCCCATGCACACTAACCGTATGTATGGCCTAGTCTTGTTGCCCACCTGAGCTAGACTTCATACAATCAAGCCACCATTACAGCAACCTCAAGGTTCCCATCCTCATATGCTGCCGGTAAGAACGCTCAGGTATGCAAAGGTAAATAAATGTTCACCAAATGTCATTACTCATGTTTGTCTCCATAAGAATATGACTTGCTAGTTCATGCCTATGTTGTTTATGTCATGTGCTCTAGTTTGGGTGTTCACACGTGGTATATCCATAGGCTTTTTAAATTAAGCATGGTGCTTAGGTTAAAATAGCCTTCTTTAATCAAACTTAAACATCGTGTTTAATTTTCATTAATGAACTCGAGTAATTATTTTCATAAACAATAGAGGTAATACATGATGGAGATAAATCAAGGCTAGAATTACACTACAATTTTACCTTAGCCTTGCTTGAGTATACCAAGTCTGGTGAACAAATAAAAAATAAATAAAAGCAAATAATAATAACAATAATAATAGAAATATTTAGGCCCTCCAGTATTTAAACTGGTAGAACCCTATTTTCCACTTTTGTTCTTCTGTTGAATAAAAGCAGGTACAAGAATAAGTGTGGGGAGATCTCTCAAGCATAAAAACCACACACTCAAGATCTCCCCAACACGTTGCACAACACCGAATGATCCAACTTGTAGAAGGACGAAACAAAAAGTTCCAGAGAGGATTGGTTAAACCTCCGGTTTAGCCAAGCCATCTCTGATTCTCCTCAACTCCTTCCTCTTCATTGTTGGTTTGTGCAAGAAGCCGATGAGGGCCGCTGATGCATTTAACTCAATAACTTTTAAGTTGTTGAGTTTGAAATTGTGAAAACCACATGAATAGATTTGTCTTGAAAAGTATTTTTATAAATACATACATGTATCACTTTTCAATAAATATTTTTATAAAAATAAGAAGTCAAAGTTATGCTTAAGAGATCGTGTCACTGTCTAAAATGACTTCTTTTACGAACCTAGAGGAGTATATAAACCTCATCGTCCTCAACAAGGAAACAAACACAAAGTTGCTTGTTCTTTCTCCAGGCGACCAGCGCTGTGGCGCCGCCTCCACCATTGCACGTACGCACGTACGGCTATAGCAGTAGCATAGTGACAGTGGGAGGCATGGCGGAGGAAGTGGTTGCTGCAAAGAGATGATGACAACGGTGCACGGGCGAGGGCAGGGACAACATGATGTCGGCTTTGCTGGAGCACATCCTCCAGGAGGTCTTGTTCCACGTGGGCACTGTCAAGGACCTATTCATGTTTGCCGCTACATGCCACCACTAGCTTGGCCACTTCACCGACCGGACCTTACTCCACGACCTCCTGGTGTGTCCAGCCCAGGGCCAAGGCCTCCTCGGCTTCTTCTCCAGAATTTTGAAATTTAAAACTAAACAAATTTGAAAATGCAATGACTCTCCATCTCCATGCTATCCTTTAATAAAATTTGCATACTTTTTATTTCTTGCTAATATTCCTATAACTTGTGAACAACTATCATAGGGACCGCATGTTATCTAAGTAATTGGAGTATGTGATATAGTGGGATGAAAATGAACCTTGCTCTCTTATGCAAAGAACTTGGGATTTATTTTACATAATCAAAATCAAAATAGCATGCTCCTCAATGATATGCAGATTCCTACCAAAGCCATATCTAGTGTTTAGAGGTTAAAACATCCAAAATTATGCTTCTTATTCCTACATTGAGTTTTGTCAAGTCTTGTTGACCCTTGTTGAGAAAGTTATCATGCCCCCAAGATCAAGATCACATACACCCACATATATAAGCTATTCCTACACTGGGAATACGCTAAAATATGCATCCATCCACCCAAAACTCTGCTCCTACACTAGGAGTAGACAAAAAAAATATTTGTTAGGAAAATACTCCATGTTCAACAAAATAGTGTTCTCTCTCAATATATGGTTTAAGAAACATGCGCTATGCAAAAGTATGAAAAAGAAAAAAAATGGACACATGAAGGTCCAAGAAGAAAAAGAAAAAAAATAGGGACACATGAAGGTCCTAAGGTATTGAAAAAAAAGATGAGCACATGAAGGCTGATAAAAAGAAGAAAAAAATGATCACCCAATCTCAAAATAAAAAGCTAGAGAGAGATCATATCTACAAAAGGAGTATAGTATAGATTTAGAATTGTTTTATCCACACACTTGCAGTTCTTGATTTAAGGGTATGACATCTTTTCTCCTTGGATTTGAGATTTGACTTAACAAAATATGCAGAGTAAGCATGCCTTCATATCTTTCCCTACCCAAAGATCCATATAAGCTTTTTAGAAGTAGTAAAGAAAGAAGGCAACACTATGATATGCCTTGGTGAGGAACCAAACAAATATATGAGCGATCCGAGAGAATCATTTGAGGAGCTAAGCTATGTTTACATTTTTCAAATTCACATGAAAACCCAAGTTTCTAAACTGATTGATGCAAGGGGATTTGAATCCATGTTGTTTCATTATTCAATTACCCAAGATAATGTGGTAGACACTTGAAGTTCATAAGTGCATGTGAAGCTTGGAATAACTTGTTATGCAGATGTCATATCAAGGAGATGACCCATCTTAGTCCTTAACTTTACTCAAGGATGAGCAAAGGGCTAAGTGTGGGGGAGTTGTTGGTGGTCCTTAAATGCTATTTCTAACCAACAAATCTCACATAAAATATGCACAAATGGTCACCAAACTTAGAATTAGGGCTTACAACTCACAAGTTCCACAAGTTTTGGTGTTTAATCTTTTGCAGCAGGACATGTCAGAATTACACATGAAATATACCTAAAGTATACAAGAAATACAATAATATAAAAACCTGACATGAGCCAAAAGGAAAGGAGGCCCACAACCATGCAAATTAGGGCCCAGAACAAGTGGAGAACAAGCCCCAAATCCATCCAAATCAACTTATCTTCGCAGAATACCACCATGGGCCAAGTTAAGAGGCCCAAAGGAGCTCACTCACCAAAAATGGGTGCATTTGGGCTCAAGGGCGGTGTGGCCACACCACTGGTGTGGCCGCACCCCAATCGGCCCCTTTCGACCCCATTTTTGGTAGCTTGCTTCCCACCTACATTGCAATGACAGTTACGTAGGTGCCTGGCTAGGATCAACATATCTTAAGGTTGGTTTACATGTTCCATGAGGGGATGAGGCATTTTTCAAATGAACCCCTCCTCTCCACCTATAAAAAGGGGGCCTGCCCCCTCATGACAACAACACACAAAAGGAACAAGAGCTACACCACTAGAGCATCATTCCAAAGGGCCTAGGCCCTAGCTAGCTAGTAGAGCTAGTTTGGGAGAGAATGTGAGGGAAGAGCTGGGATTGTCGGTGTCTCCCTGCCATATACCTCAATGGATACTTGTGCCTCAACGGGTTTTCCTGCTAAGTGAGTATTTGTGATTCTTGTGGTTCAATGTCTTTGAATAGTTAAGCTATACTTTTATGTGTTTGCAGGTTCGTCGTCCATCCTAGTTGATGCATCCGGCCCAAGTGGGGTTGGCCGAGGCCCAATAAATTAAGGTTGCCCGGACCCCAACAGTTCTTAGGCACACCCACTCGGGGAAAGGCCTAATGTCCCTAAAAGACTAGTCCAATAGGGGAAGGGTGGCTCTCCCTTTTAAGGTGGCTTCCTCCTCCCAAGCTAAGCAAGGTGGGATTATTCAGAGGCTCACACGGTCGCCGCCCGACTACAACTAGGCCACTTGGCCCCTTTGTTGCGTCTTTGCCAGCGGTTAATAGTGGAGGATGTCCTCATCATTCCCACCCCCTTAAACAAGGGCCCAGCTCTGATACCAAATGATGCATCTGGCCCAAGTGGGGTTGGCCGAGGCCCAATAAATTAAGGTTGCCCGGACCCCAACAGTTCTCAGGCACACCCACTCGGGGAAAGGCCCAATGTCCCTAAAAGACTAGTCCAATAGGGGAAGGGTGGCTCTCCCTTTTAAGGTGGCTTCCTCCTCCCAAGCTAAGCAAGGTGGGATTATTCAGAGGCTCACACGGTCGCCGCCCGACTACAACTAGGCCACTTGGCCCCTTTGTTGCGTCTTTGCCAGCGGTTAATAGTGGAGGATGTCCTCATCACTAGTGGTAGATACTCTTGTAGAGGGCCCTAATAAAGATGGATAACCCTTCGTGAACACTAGAGTAGTAGTCAATAGAGTAGACGTGGTGTCTAGGCTAGAGGCTACCTTTGTTTGCCTCGTGCCCCACGGGGTAGGTAGCAGGTGGTGACGGCCCTATCCGTCCCTTGTAACCCCCCATGTTCGGGTATGATGTAGAGCCATAGGCCGGCAATGCTTGGCAGACCAATGTTCACCAGTGCCTGAAGTAAGCAAGTAAAAGTAAATTTCATCTGTCCTTAGACCCAAAAGCCATAGGAATCCATTCTCTACCCTTTTCAACTTTACCCTTGTGTTGTCCTTGGCCAAACTAGTAGCTAGAAGAAGTACCTATGTTCCCTATGGAGAATACAATACCCTGAATACTTCCGGGTGAAGGCTACAACGGTAATTCCGTGCGCTTGTAGATTTTTTCTATTTGCGTTAAGAAATACCAACAAGCAACACAAAAGTGGTTGCTCGTATGTGTATAGGGGTGGTTCTCGACACAACATGGGATGGGCAGTCCCCTCCTATTGTAGCCTCCTCTGCTGGAAGCCAGTGTTCTTCTCGCCATGGTGCCCTGGGATGGTGTCGACCACTGGTAGGAGTTGGAGCTAGATGTAACCTTGGAGCAGTCAAGGTTCAAAGTGTGCACTATGAGTGAAAGAGGCCAGCCTAGGTCTTTTGTCTATGCTTTTGCTTCCCACCAAGGCACCAAAACATCCTTCAAAACCCTCACACTCCCACCAAGAAGAAATGTTGTGTCACCAGCGGTTTAGGGTACTATCCGCCTATAGAAGAAGGTCTATTTTGGATCCTTTCTCCTTACATAGAGGTGTACACGTGGACCACAATCAAGACCAACTAATTCAATTAATAGTTCAACCAAAGTAATACTTCAATGACTGTCGACGGAATATCGTTGGCAGTCCACCGAGGGGCACCCCGCGATGGTAGATTGATCGGTAGAGGAGCGTGTAATCGAGAACAAGAAGGCAACAGAGACACACGAGTTATACAGGTTCAGGCCGTCGGTACGACGTAATACCTTACTCCTGTGGTCTGTTGATTTGCATTAGCTATCGTATGATTTGCCGTGAATTCGTAGGGGGTCCCTGCCCGCCTTATATGGTCCAGGGGGCAAGGTTACAAGTCGGTTAGATCTGAGAGATAACCAGAAAGTAATAACAGATTACAAGAAACATGGGATCGTATATATCCTATCAGATCTCGTAACATCTTTAGGATATCCTCTCCGTGCCTTGCGGGGGTCGCCGAACAGAATCGTGCCCCGCAAGGCTCCTTCTTGCGGGCTGGGCCGCCCTTGGAGGCATAGCCCATGTGACCTGTCGTGGGTATCCGGGGTCGTACCCCCCACAGCTAGTCCCCAAGCGCCTTGTACCCGTTGCGCAACGCCGTCTTGAGACTTTCCGAGCAGGTGCAATCCAAGACCGAGCTGTCCAAATCATGGTCCGACCACCATAAGGAGCAGCCGATCAATTGTGAGCAGCTGCCGAGCAGTGTAAAACATCGCCGAGCAGTGTGTTCCGAACACGGCTTGTCATAAGGGTGTAAGGAGCTCAAGTCCAAAATTAAAAATTCCTGCATGGTAAAGTGAAGTGTACCCACTTAGAATCCGAAAACAATGGTAAAGATACCTGGTTTATCCTTTGGATGCTCGGAGGCTTTCAGAAAAATAGACACATTCACCGCAAGGTGAAGTGTGCCCACTTAGTTCCCGAGCCTGACAGTAGGTGACGTAGTCACGTGGTGCCGAGCTCGAAAATTAGTGAACCGTCCGAAGCGTAGCCACCCCCCGAAGTTTCGGCGTGAATATCGGATAAATCAATTTATGGCGCGAAATTCGAGTAACGACCATTCAAAGATGTCGCCACTAAGCCTCATTAGAATGCGGAGAATTCAAGAAAGTGGCGGCGATAAATCAGCGGTGGGCTCTTGTGGACGCGATAGCCCAAGTTATGCCCATCAAACCAATTTGGAGGAATCGATGTAGCGATCGCGAAACGGTTTCCCAAAACCCTCGAGTTAAAGCGAGTGGGGAACTCGCTTATAACCACGCCGCCACTCATATATCCTCCTACCTCCGTCAAACCACCACGCTTCTGCCTTTCGCAATCCCTATGCTTCACCTTCCGCATCAATCGCGAGCATTCCCCTTCAACCCTAGACCAAACCATAGGAGATGGCACCGAAAAAAGGAGCCGTAAAGCCGAAGAAAGTGGCCACCGGAGGTAGCCGTGACGAGGAGTGGGTGCCGTCGAGGACGTCGGCGGCTGATCTCGATAAGATGGCAGCGGGCGTTATCCCCGACCGTCTTACTGCTGGATGGCGGCCAGCTAGCGGTGAGCCCTTCCCGACACCACATCTTGACGAGGTCAGTAGTATTTGAGGATTATTTCAAGAGGGTTAGGGTTTCCTGTCCACCCCTTTCTGAGGGATCTTATGGAGTTTTGGGCGGTTAGCCTCTGTAATCTGCACCCCAACACCATTCTGCATGTTTCTATCTTCATCCATTTCTGCGAGGCATTTCTCGGTGTTCTGCCGCACTTCAACCTCTTCAGGCACTTGTTCTGTCGTTCGAAGAAGAAGGGGGCGCAAGGTTCAAAGGTGGTTGGCGGCGTGTACCTACAAATTTCGAGGATGGGATGGCCAACGAGTATATCAACGTTCCTCTGAATACCTCATTGAAAGGTTGGAACTCTAGATGGTTCTATATCAAACAGAGTCACCTGTTGATTCGATGCGACATCCACTACATCCCAGTTAACCACAGTAACTGGTCGGAGAGACCCAACAACGCTGAAATGGAGCAGATAATGGAACTTCTGGAATTGAGTAAAGGCTTGGAGCTTAGGGGTGAACTGGTTGCAGCTAGTTTCATAGTTCGGCGCATCCAACCCTGCAAAGAGAGGGCCCACCTGGCGTTCGACTATAAAGGTGATAACGACGGTACCCGTGAAAGCACGGACCGCCTGTCGAAGAAAGTAGTGATGGACCGTGCCATAGATCTGTTTTCTTCGAATGTCTCATTCAGCTGGCCTAAAGGGACGAAGGCTTTCAACTACACCAACCCGCCTCCTCAGGTAACCATTTCTCTTCGCGTCTATCAGGCAATAATTGCTGAGCATAGTACTGACTCACTTATGAAAAGATTCATTCGCAGGATAGGTCAATATACTTTTCAAACGTGCCGAGAGCCGATTGGCCAAAAGGAGTAGATCCTCGGCGGCCACTGCAGCATGAAGAAGGTGAGCCGAGCTCCTCGTCGGATAGTCCATCCCCGGTGTCAGAGAAGCTCCGCAGGAAGAGACCAGTAGTAGACGAGCCAGCCCAAAAAAGGAGAAAAACCGCCATCTCTCATGCACACAAACCAGGAGGCATCTCTCTTGGAGAGGACCGAGCAGTTCGGTCACCACGAACTGCTGTGCTGGAGTGGTCGGACGATGACGAAGACTAGTCAGCACCTTGTCCGAACACGACGGAGGCGCTGGCGGATAGTGTCGCTCCCAAGCATCGAGCAGGGGAAAGTCATGGTCTGGCAACGGCGGACGCCCCGGCGTTGCAAAGTACCGAAGCCCCCGAACAATGCACGGAAGGTGGGGCCGCCGAGCACCAAGAAGAGCGGCAGCCCGCTGCGGAGGCGCAGGAGTCCTCCCACAAGGTCGACCAAGCAGCCGTGCCTGGGGGTCAGGCAGGCACCGCCGATTCAAGAAAATCAATCGAAAGACCAAACCGTGAGTATATTTGCCTTGGAGTAATTATATTGTTCTTTGATTTCACCTTGTTACTGAGAAGCCGATATGACGCAGTGCGACGCCAAGGCCCATGACCTCAGAAGAAAAGATGACGACTGCCCCCGTCCAGGAGTCCCCGAGTGTTCGGCGAGCAGAGGATGAGCCAGCCGTCGCTCCCAGCAGCCCTGGCAATGGTGAATCGTTGGCGCACACGATGGGCGAGTCGGCGACCGCAATCGCGGCTACGACCAAAAAGGTCGTTACCGTGGAAACGGAAACTGCGGCTGCTGTTGATGCGCCGGAGGTTACAGACGCCACCTCGTCAACTGCTGAGGAGCAAACGTCGTCCCCCGCAGGGGCGCCAGGAGTGGTCGGAGCGGCGGTCCGACCACGGAGTCCCCCGAGGGTGCCTCAAGCGACGACGGATGAGGACGAGGTCATGGAGATCGAGCGCACCGCGCCTGAGCCCCAGTCCGTCCGGATTCTCCGGAAACGCGGGGAAGAGGTGGTAGTCGTCGAAGAAGAAAACACCACCAGAGAGATAAAGAGGTTGAAATCCACCGTCGCCGGAGTTATGGCTCAAATCGAGGTGAGTACCACGCCAATAACACCGATAAATGTTGTTGGAAGATCAAGGTTTATCTTTTGCACTGTTAACCCGCAGGGGATAGCTCGGACAGCTGAACAACAGCATCAATTGATAAAGAGGATGGAGCCCCTCGCCGAGGAAAATAAGATACTCCAGGAGGCTTTAAGTCTTTCGGAAAAAAGTATTCAAAGGGCCCATCGGGAGCGGGACCTTGCGGAGTCGAATTCGCAGGACCTTAAACATCAAAATGGAATTCTGTCCTAGCGACTAACGGCGTCGTTAGAGCAACTGAAAAGGACATCCGAGGAGCTGGCAATTGCATCCGAGGAACTTAAGAAGATGTCCGAGCAGTTGAGCAAGAAGAACGTAGAACTCGATAGTAAAACTGAACAGCTCGACCGGAAGTGCCAGCAGTTGGAGGATGCATCCAAGCTGAAATCGGGTATTCTTTTTCACATAATGTGCTTTGCAGTAAGTCGACGTGTTGTTTTTTTGTTTTATCTCTTTTTTTTCTTTGGCGAGAACAAGATGCACGAGAACTCAACCGGCCGCCAGACCGTCGAACAAATCCGACAAGAGAAAACGAAGAGTCGAATCGAGCCGACAAAAAGCTGGTGAAGAATTGAAAGGTGGGCTTCCCGGATCGGAAGTGACGCCGTAATTCTTTTCCTCTTTTTTTTTTTTTTTTTGTTTTTGCCTTGACGAACCATTGTAATTCTTGCAGATTATCGACATAAAACCAAGGCACAGTTCGATGTCTTTGGTGCAAGAGGCCAAAGTCCATATGAAGGACCACTTCAACACTATAACTACCGTAATAAAACCAGTGCCTTTGGATTAAGCGTCGACGTTGAACCGGTGCCCCGTCCATGATGGTAGGCAGGCAAGGGCCAGACACTATCGTGCGAGATGCAAAGCGGCGTGGAAAACTTCAAAAACTTCAACCGCGACGCCGCTTTTGACCGCCGCTACTCATGCCCTTGCGGTTGTTCGGTCCCATTATCCGTCCGTCGACATCCAGTCGATAGGTGGTGGGTTTGCCGATGGTTTGAAAGCGACGCCAAGTAACCCAAAGCAATGAGGATGACGTTGAGGATGTGGCGAAAGTGCTTGTCGGCGATATAGACTTGTTTGGCAAAACCGAAGCTGTTGGCGAAGCTTAAAGAGCTGCTCGGCTGTTACATCCTGTATTACATGATTTACCTGGCTAAGAAGAATCTGTGTATTATGGACCCGATGCTCTTTTTCCCAATATAAGCTGTGTTTGATCTTTTAGTTTTCACTAAACTAAATGCCTTAGTTAGGTCGTGATCCGTAACGCATAACGTGGAGCCCATGCGTATGTTGGAGAAATAGGCGTTGTCATAATACCGTGTCCTACCGGCCAACATGCCGAGCACCGAGCTCATGGTGCGGTTGGTGGGGTGCTAGAGCCTTGCTGCCCTCTAGAATTGCTATTGCGAAAAAACGTTCTGCCCAACAGCCAACGTGTACAACGTGGCTAGGGAAATGGCTCAAGCGGCGTCCGAGCGATTAATTCATAACTGAAATCTAGGCCTTGACTAGCCCATAGTCCATAACATTGAGGGCGGAGGCGCTGACACGTGTAGGATGAACAGGCATGGCCAAGGAACCGCAGCCGACCAACCGTAACGCAGAGGGCGGAGCCCCTAGGCACGTGTAGGGTGTAGTCGAGCACTGGGTCGTTTCCATAGATAACAGAAGGAAAAAGGTGTGCTGTTTGACGATCGGCGGGCTATGCGGCGGAAATTGAAAGTGCAACACCGTCGTTGTTTTTGTAGGAAAAACCTACGTATCCCGGAGGAAGCATGGTAGATGATTTTCGGAAAAAATTGTGTTCAGTGATTGGGAGTTAATGTGCTCGGTGATTTGGAGAAATCGTGCTCGGCGTTTTGGAGGAATCGTGCTCGGCGATTTGGAGGAATCGTGCTCGGCGATTTGGAGGAATCGTTCTCGGCGATTTGGAGGAATCGTTCTCGGCGATTTGGAGGAAACGTTCTCGGCGATTTGGAGGAATCATTCTCGGCGATTTGGAGGAAACGTTCTCGGCAATTTGGAGGAATCGTTCTCGGCGATTTGGAGGAATCGTTCTCGGCGATTTGGAGGAAACGTTCTCGGCGATTTGGAGGAATCGTTCTCGGCGATTTGGAGGCCATCGCGGTGTGGCTTACATTTCGCTAACGGTAGTTGAAGCTTATGATGACGGAAAAAATGTAGACAAATTATGGAGACCAGAACTTTATTAATATTAAAGTAAAGAATACATATCTATGTTATTTCATGGGAAGAAACGTATAAGGTGCTCTATGTGCCAGGAGTTGGGAACATCGAGTCCATCTAGGTCGCATAAACGATAAGACCCTGGTCGAGTGACACCTTTTACGATGTAAGGGCCCTCCCATGGTGAAGACAGCTTGTGAAGCCCTTCGGTTTTTTGTTTCTGACGTAAGACGAGGTCACCGATCGTGAACGAACGACCTTTGACGTTACGGTTGTAATACCTCCGCAGACCTTCGAGGTACTTGGTTGTGCGGACGCAAGTAATCAGACGTTCTTCCTCGGCTCGATCAATGTCTTCTGTTCGAACAGCTACGGCTTGGTCTTCGTCATAGTTTTCTACTCTGGGTGATCGGAATGCAATATCCGCTGGAAGTATGGCCTCTGAGCCATAGACCATAAAATATGGAGATACGCCGGTACTGTGACTCGCCTGAGTGCGCAGTCCCCAGACCACGGCTGGTAGTTCTTTGAGCCATCTACCCGGGTGCTTCTCTTCTTTCTCATAGAGCCTTTTCTTGAGGGCGTCGAGGATCATACCATTAGCTCGCTCGACCTGACCGTTAGCTCTAGGGTGAGCGACGGAAACGTATTTAATAGAAATGCACCTGTCCTCGCAGAAGTCCCAAAAATGATGGCCGGTAAAAGAGGTCCCAAGGTCGGTGATGATGCTGTTCGGGAGACCGAATCTGTGTACGATGTCCTCAAAGAGCTCGACTGCTTTTTTAGCAGTAGCTGCGACGAGTGGTTTGTATTCGATCCATTTGGAGAACTTATCGATGGTGACGTACACGTACCGGAAACCTCCTGGCGTAGGTTTGAAAGGCCCGATCATATCCAATCCCCAGCATGCGAATGGCCAGGAAGCTGGAATGGTTTGTAATTCTTGTGCCGGCACATGTATTTGCTTGGCGAAAAATTGACATCCCTCACATCGCCGGATGAGATCTTCTGCATCTGTAATGGCCGTGGGCCAGTAGAAACCTGCTCGGAAAGCTTTGCCGACCAGTGTTCTCGAAGTCGCATGATTGCCACAGGAGCCAGAGTGAATTTTAGATAATAGCTTCACACCGTCGTCTTGGATGATGCATTTCTGCAGTATCCCCTCCTTGGCATTTTTCCTCATCAGGCTACCATCTACCAACACGTAGTGCTTACTTCGGCGAATTAGTCGTTCGGTTTCGATTTTGTCGGCGGGTACTTCGCCGTTGGAGAGGTACTTGATGAACTGTTGCCTCCAATCGGCGAGCTGTGAAGGTATCGTGAGCACCAACTGCTCGGCAGGGGGTACTTCTACAACTTCCTTGTCTTCCTTAATGGATGGTGTTAAGAGGTCCTGAACGAAGATCCCCACCAGAGCCATGGTACGAGAAGATCCTATCTTCGATAGTTAGTCGGCTATTTGGTTTTGATCCCGTACCACGTGGTGGTACTCAATGCCATAGAATTTTCCTTCCAGCTTCCTGATTTTGGCTCAGTAAGCGTCCATCTTCTCACTGGAATAGGACCAATCTTTATTGAGTTGGTTGATAACCAGCGCGGAATCCCCGTATACCATAAGGCGTTTGACGCCAAGCTCGACGGCTATACGGAGGCCGTGGAGACATGCTTCGTATTCCACGGCGTTGTTAGAGACCGAGAAGTGTATGCGAAGAACGTATCGGAGTTTATCCTTTGTCGATGTGATGACCAGAATGCCCGCACCGGCTCCATTAACATTAAGGGCGCTGTCGAAGTACATCACCCAGTGCTCGGGGCAAGTGGCGTCGACGGGTTCTTGGATTTCGGTCCACTCAGCGATGAAATCGGCGAGCGCTTGCGACTTTATGGTCGGCCTGCTTCTGAAGTCAATGGAGTAGGTGTCGAGCTCAACAGCCCACTTGATGATACGACCGTTGGCCTCTTTATTTCGGAGAATGTCTCCCAGAGGGAACTCGGTGACCACGGCGATCTTGTAGTATTCGAAGTAATGTCGGAGCTTGCGTGAGGTGATTAAGATTGCATATAACAGCTTTTGCACCTGAGGATAGCGAGTTTTGGGCTCATTAAGTACCTCGCTGATGAAATAGACCGGACGCTGTACCTTGTAGGCATGTCCAGTTTCCTCGCGTTCGACGACAATAGCCGTACTGACAACTCGAGAAGTGGCGACGATGTAAACCAGCAGAGTTTCATTTGGTCGTGGCGCTGTCATGATTGGAGGTTTTGTTAAAAACAATTTGAGCTGCTCGAAAGCTGTGTCTGCCTCCTCCGACCAAGAAAAAAGCTCGGAGGCCTTGAGAAGCTTGAAGAAAGGCAGCCCTTTTTCATCGAGGCGTGAGATAAATCGGCTTAATGCAGCCATGCAGCCTGTGAGCTTCTGTATATCCTTCACGCACGTCGGCCGTTTCATGTTGGTGATGGCGGAGACTTTGTCGGGGTTTGGTTCGATGCCCCGAGCGCTGACGATGTAGCCGAGCAGGATACCGGATGGAACTCCAAAGATGCACTTTTAAGGGTTCAACTTCCATCGGTATTTGCTTAGGTTGGAGAAAGTTTCTTCAAGGTCGAAGATAAGATTGTCGGCGGTTCTAGTCTTGACGACCACGTCGTCGATGTAGGCTTCGACATTGCGGCCGATCTGTTGGTCGAGGCACGTCTGGATAGCCCTCTGGTAGGTCACGCCGGCGTTCTTTAGTCCGAAGGACATAGTGGTGTAACAATATGCACCAAAAGGCGTAATGAACGATGTTTTAGCCTGGTCTTCCTCCTTGAGGGAGATCTGATGGTAGCCTGAGTAACAGTCGAGAAAGGAGAGCAACTCGCAGCCGGCGGTGGAGTCGACAACCTCGTCTATCCGCGGCAAGCCGAAGGGGTCTTTAGGGCAGTGTTTGTTAAGATCAGTATAATCAACACACATTCTCCATTCTTTATTCTTTTTCTTAACAAGAATAGGATTAGCTAACCAATCTAGATGATATACTTCTTTTATGAATCCGGCAGCTAAAAGCCGTTTTATTTCTACCCTAATTGCCTCCGTTTTGTCCGGCGCGAATCGTCGAAGTTTCTGCTTGATCGGCTTAGCGGTCGGCGAGACATTCAAGGAGTGCTCGATCTTCTCCCATGGTACCCCCGGCATGTCTGTAGGTTTCCAAGCAAACACATCGGCGTTGGCACGTAGGAAGGAGACGAGCGCACTTTCCTATTTGGGGTCAAGGTGAGCCCCAATTTTCACCGTCTTGGAAGGGTCGTCGAGGCCGAGGCCGATCTCCTTGACTTCCTTGGACTTGGCGGAGGCCCGAGGAGACTCTGGGATCTCCATGTCGTGTGTAGATGCGGTCTTGGCTTCGGCGACCATGCTGGCCATCTGGATGGAGAGGTCGGTGGCTTCAGCGAGGGTGAAACTTTCCGTCTCGCAGGCGTAGGCGACGGAGAGGTTGGCTCGCAGAGACAGGACTCCAGCAGGCGAAGGCATCTTCAACACCAGATACGCATAGTGTGGAACGGCCATGAACTTGGTCAGAGCCGGGCGCCATAGTATGGCGTGGTAGGCAGTGTCGAAGTCGGCGACATAAAAGTTGATATGTTCCACTCTGTAGTTGGTTGCCGTGCCGAACTGTACTGGTAGGGTAATTTCCCCCAGGGGTCTGGATGCCCTACCGGGCACCACACCCCAAAAGGAGGAGTATGAAGGCGTGAGGTCTGTTGTCCTGAGTCCGAGCTCCCTTAGGGCCCCGGCGAAGAGTAGATTCAAAGCGCTCCCATCGTCGACAAGGACTTTCCTGAAGAGCACCTTCTGAACAGTCGCGTCAAGGACGAGGGGAAAACGCCCTATGTAGGGTATGTCTGCCCACTGGTCGGCCCTGCTAAAGGTGATGGAGATTTCGGACCACGGGCGATAGCTGGGGTTGGTGGTAGTTTCTTCTGAAGCTATGGCGAGCACTCGTCGGGCGGCGAGCTTCCGTTCCCTTCTGCTTTTGTTGGAGGCGGGACCCCCGAAGATGGTGGCGACCACCTTGTCGTGGTCCTGGAAGGCGTTATTATTATCCCCTGGTGGTCGGCGTCCTCCGTTCCCACCATTGTCGTCGTTGTACTTTTTCTCCTAGAATTCCTTAGCCAAACCCAGGCAATCTTTCATCTTGTGTTTGGCGTTCTTGTGCAGGGGGCACAGATCGTCCAGAATCTTTTTGTACTGCTCATCGTAGTTATGCTTTGCGCACGGCTCATTGACGTTGGCGACGAAGTGATCTGGTCGGCGGCGGCGATGCTGACCAGATTTGAATCCATCTTGCCGATCACGTCCACTGTCCCAGTGGAAACTATGGTCGTCGTAGCGGTGATCATTGTACTATCGGTTGTTGTTGCGGTCGTCGTGGCGGTGAACGTTGTGCTATCGGTTGTCGTTGCGGTCGTCATGGCGGCGAGACGGGTGATTAGTGCCCGTGTCTTCGTTAAAACGCACCTCCGCTTCCTCAGCGTCGGCGTACTGATTGGCTATTGTGATCATCTCGCCGATGCCGGTGGGTGGCTTTCTAATGAACTTAGAATGGAGTTCTCGGTGATGAAGTCCTCGGACGAAGGCGGTGATGACTTCGGCCTCCGTGATGTTGGGAATAGAATTCCTCATCTCAGAGAAACGTCTGATGTAGCTGCGTAGTAGTTTGGATGGCTTTTGGCTGATGCGGTTGAGGTCGTGCTTGGTGCCTGGCCGCCTGCATGTGGCCATGTAGTTGTCGGTGAAGATTCTCTTTAGATCTTCCCAAGAGCCGATGGAGTCCGGGGCGAGGCTTGTGAACCAACTCATGGCGGCTGGCATGAGCATGACAGGGAGATAGTTTGCCATGACGTTGGTCTCTCCCCTGGCGGCTCGGACGGTGGTGGCGTAAGCCTGCAGCCACTGAGTTGGGTTCATCCTTCCTTCATAGGGCTCGACACCAGTGATTTTGAAACCACGGGGCCACTAGAGCGTTCGGAGTGCCCTGGTGAATGCAGGGGGGCCTTCCGGGCTGTCAGGACCAACATCGACAGTGTTGCCGGCGACGATCGGCTCTAGAGCTACGTCCGGGTTGCCGTATTCCTACTCGTACTCCTGGCGACGTCGTACTTCATCTTCATGGCGCCCGAAACATCGTTGGTCGATACGCCGTCGTGCGTCCCGAAGATTGCTGAGGTGCACTCGGGCGTCCTGTTCGACCTCTTGGTCGTGCTGGTGATGATGCTCGGCGCGGTGGCCTCCAACTCCCCCCTGGGGAGGTGGTGACTGGTCAGCAAAGCGGCTTTGACTGGGGCGGCGATTGGATCTAGGATCAACTGATCGGCGGATCGCGCTTGTGGAGCACGAAGGTCTCTAAACTTCTCGGATCCCGTTAACCTGACAGTGTGCCGCTTTAAGCATGGCGGCGACCTTGGCGAGCTCTGGCGTCTACGGGAGGTGAGCGAGTTCATTGGCGGCCACGGCCAAATTAGCGCTCGGAGTCTTGAAAACGTCGTGGCCGTCAACACGGAGGAATTCTTTGTTGAGGTTGCGATGAAGGGGCCTTCCTTGTTAATCGATCTGGTTATCTCGAGCGGCCTCGGCCATCGCGATGGCGCGTTCGTTATCACGCCGTTGCGCGTGGTTGGCGTTCCTATTTTCAGGGGCGGCGCGTTCCTCGTCTGTTTTGCTGTTCTGGGGGGGCTGTCGATACTGACGTTGAAAATCGCGCCACCCCGGAAAAGCAGGGGAGGAGGTTGCTTGGTGAAAGTCTCGGCGAGGGGCTCGGTGGATCCTTGAGATTCGGAGTCCGGATTTTCCTTAAGGATAGTTTGGAGGGATGCTTCGAGATCCCGGCCGGCGTGCAGCATGTTGACGGTTGGTGGAAATTGGTCGGCGAGCTGGTCGGCGAATTTGCCCCTCAGGGCGTCCTGATATGTAGTTGCGGTGTTGGCGAGCCCGAAGGGCAGGGCGGCGGGCCCTGGAGTCTGCCGAGCATTGATCGTTGACAGATCAGGATCGGAGGGTGCTCGGTGCTGAACAAGGGTGTCCAGAGCCGACTCAGCAATGGAGAGGCAATCGGCGAGTTTTAGGCCGACCT
Organism: Miscanthus lutarioriparius; assembly: GCA_904845875.1. Taxonomy (NCBI): domain Eukaryota; kingdom Viridiplantae; phylum Streptophyta; class Magnoliopsida; order Poales; family Poaceae; genus Miscanthus; species Miscanthus lutarioriparius. Next base: position 78,856,323 of record CAJGYO010000005.1, read on the forward strand.
GATCGATAGATTCAATCAGATCGTCGTTGTTGACATGCCTCTGGTAGCAGGGAAGCGAGCGGTGGGTGGCTGATGGAGCCGACCTTGGAAGTGGTTCCGAGATTGGATTTGTAGTTGCGGGTGCGAGGGTGGTCGGTGCAGAGCCGATCTGCACCGGCTCGAGAAGCTCTCCAACTCCATCGGCGTTGATGACCCACGTGATGGATCCGACCGTGAAGATCTGGCCGGGCTGCGGGAGGGACAAAGAGCCTGCGGAAAAAACCATCTTGTTCGACAAGGAAACAGCACGCACACCCCTACCTGGCGCGCCAACTGTCGATGGAATATCGTTGGCAGTCCACCGAGGGGCACCCCGCGATGGTAGATTGATCGGTAGAGGAGCGTGTAATCGAGAACAAGAAGGCAACAGAGACACACGAGTTATACAAGTTCAGGCCATTGGTACGACGTAATACCTTACTCCTGTGGTCTGTTGATTTGCATTAGCTATCGTATGATTTGCCATGAATTCGTAGGGGGTCCCTGCCCGCCTTATATGGTCCGGGGGGCAAGGTTACAAGTCGGTTAGATCTGAGAGATAACCTGAAAGTAATAACAAATTACAAGAAACATGGGATCATATATATCCTATCAGATCTCATAACATCTTTAGGATATCCTCTCCGTGCCTTGCGGGGGTCGCCGAACAGAATCGTGCCCCGCAAGGCTCCTTCTTGTGGGCTGGGCCGCCCTTGGAGGCATAGCCCATGTGACCTACCGTGGGTATCCGGGGTCGTACCCCCCACAATGATTATGTAGTACTCATAAATACTAATCCAGAGGTTTCATCAGTACATATAAACTTCATTAACATAAAAGTTTCACAAATTCTAAGACTTAATGTCGGATGGGTAGGCAGTTGCTAAGGTACTAAATTGGTTGATGCAACCCCGAAAGCCAGAGGTAGTGAACCATAGCGAAGATGACAACATCTCCATCCACGGACACATTGTATCTATAAAGTATGTCTACTTGTTGTCCAATCCTGCAAAGCATAAAAATCTCTCCACAAACAGGGTCTTGAACGATTCTTGTCAAATTTTATGGTCCAAGAAGGTGACAAACAACGGCTTCAACAATCAACAGTAAGTCCGAGTGAATGCTCTGTCCCCAAGTAGCAAACAACATCATCTTGGGTCCTGGTGCCACCCCTAGCAGCCAAAACACAAGGTTGCTCGCATTGAAATGGCTTCTTTTGAAGTAAGACATCTGTTGCAATGAAGAAATTCCTAATATGAACAAAACTGATACCGAACCCAAAGCCGATTGGAACCAAATACAAATAGGGGGGTGGCCAAATCCATCTAACCTTCATGGGGCACTGCCCACGACGACAATGCAAGGTGCTCGAGGTAGGATAGGTACAGGCGACGGGTAAAAATGAAGATGATGCAACGGGTGGGGAGAATGAAGATGAAGCAACAATAGGTGAGGAGAACTAATGGGTTCATATTGGGGTTTTTTAGTTGGTTGAAGCACCACCAAGGCACTGATAGGACCCGAGGGGAGTTAGGAATGGGCCGGGTGCTTCTATGTTTGTTGCCAAATGGATGGTCCAGATTGATCGGCAGCGAGAACGGATGGCACGAGATAAGTTAAATAGTGTCCGTATTAAGACGACCATTGCCATGCTAATCGAATGCTATAATATGATGATTGTTAGCGGTTAAACTACTTTTAGGTTCTCCTGTAAACAACCGCAACCATACATTACAGTTTTCCCTTTTCATTCACAAATATACAAAAAAATTAAAAAATATTTGACGAGAGATCAAATCCGTGCACTGGTGTTGATGGTAGTTAACAACCATTACAAACTCTCAATAAAACATGTATAAGGGCATAAATATAATCACCAACAAAGGTCTAGGGGTTTAAACTAACAAATTCCATGAGTTTTGGTGAATCTGTGTTTCTATGGGGTTTATTCAGAAAACCGTCAAGGTGGACCTAGATGTCAGAATTAATTGCGCTTATCCACAGCGAAACGGACACTAGAAGGATCTAGAAGACACCAGAGGACACCATGCCGAGGCAGAGAGGAGAAGACTGCCAGGTCGGTCGGCCCCTAGGGCCCACATGTCAGCCCCCCATTGCTACATCGGTTCCCCACAGCCTTAAGGATTGCATCTATGCCATTTATTCAAGTTAGTTTGATCTGAGGGCTCAGTACTGATGCTTTGGCCTATATATATCAGCCCCTGCCACCCCCAGAGGCATAAGTCATTTGAGAAGATAGAAACCCTAATCACCCTCAGAGCTCCATCATATTCTAGGGCATAGCTAGTTAGGCTAGGTCTAGACGGAGGCAAGCAGGTTTCGCTTGGATTCCTTATCGTGTCAAGAGCATGGTTTGGTATAATCTTTGTACCCCACTCTCTTTTGTATTTCTCATTACTTTTATATGTTTGCTACAATTGTTATGACATTCATCTTGATATTTATCATATTCCTAGTTATAATGTTGATTGCCTAATTTGATTATATGCTTAGTATAGTTAGATTATCAACATGTTCAAGCATAAGTTCGTATAGCGCTCGCTTTGGTGTACACAGGGTGAGTGGTCGACATTGTGTAAGCATGGTGCTTATACATTGTTTACCTGCGGATACACCCTATATTCCAGGCCATGTGGTAGATCACGGATGTGACACTCCTGTTGAGTCCTTTGTAGTCCACTCCCCGAATATAGGACAAGTAGGATCTAGTTACGAAGGAAGACAAGCTATATTCTTAATCTTCCTTAGTAATATCCCTTATGTGTAGATATGAAGTTGATCTTAGCCATAATTACTAAGTGTAATTGCACTAATCAATGTATGCTTTGACTTGTCATTAAGAATGACTTAGGAATTATTCCTCTAATATTCAACTGAACCATGCTAATGCCATAGAAAGGAGTACTCTGAGTGATCAATGATTAGTTATTATGCACCATTCATATATACATTTACCTCTTGACTTACCCTGGTTGTGAGTAGAATATTGGTTATGGTTTATTTCTCCATCAATAGCATAAGTTATCAATACATGTCATAGCCAGACCTTCCCTATGGTAAAAATATAAATAACGATACCTGGAATACTCCTGAGTGAAATGCTACAATGGTATATTATCTATGCGCTTGTAGATCCTTTTCATTCATACATTTATTCTTTCAAGTCACAAGTAAATACCAAAAAGCATTTATGGCGTCGTTGCTAGAGATTAAATTCAAAACCGTGTTCTTAGTAGTGACGTTAAGAAATGCCAACAAGCATTTCTATCGCCGTTGCTAGGGAAGGTAGATAGGCAAAGGAAGTATTGATAAACTTATACTTATTGATGTGATCAAGGAAATCATATACCCCTGCTCAAGCAGGATTACCCTTGTTCTATCTAATTTTATATCTTATGCGGGGTAATGTTTGACTGGTTTTGACCTTTCGACAAACTACGTAGAAGGTCCAAAAGCATTAATCAGGAGAACTAGAGCCAAACTCAAGAAAGTCTCAGCTTCAGAATCGGAAGACAACCAGATAAGGTAGAGCTTAACATCAGATTTCGAAGCCATGGCTGACAAGACCCTCCATGAGTTCTCTGCTCTAACTACAGCCAACATCCATACTAGACCAACAGTCAATGTTGGAGATAATGGATTTGAGCTCAAGCCAGCTCTCATAAATATGGTGCAAGCAAGCCAGTTTTGTGGAAAGGCACATGAAGATGCGAGTGCCCATCTCCAATACTTTCTGGAGATATGCAGCACTTTCACCATCAAAGGAGTGACCAAAGATGCCATATTACTTCGTCTCTTCCCATTCTCGCTCTTGGGGAAGGCAAAGCAATGGTTCTACGCTGACAAAGATAGAAACACTACAAGGGCTAACTGCTCCACTGCCTTCCTAGATAAGTTCTTTCCCACAGGCAAGATCAATGCTCTACGTGGGAGAATTTCAAGTTTTCAGCAGCAACATGATGAATCAGTCCCTGAAGCATGGGAACGCTTTCAAGATTACATTGCAGAATGGCCTCATCACGGGATGAAGAATTGGCTGCTCATGCAGACTTTCTACCATGGGTTGACCAATAATACCTGTGAGACTATGGATGCTGCCGCTGGAGGTGCATTCCTGTCACTCACCATACTAGCTGCAACAGCTCTTGTGGAAAAGATGGCCTCCAACCAAGGTTGGAATGAATAACGTCTTTAGACTAGCAAGAGAGGTGGAGGTATGCATCAGCTCAAGGAGGTAGACATATTTTCTACCAAGATGGACCTATTGATGAAGTAGCTCGAAGACCGAGCTAATGAGAAGCAAGAAGTCATGCACATTCACGATTCCCGCATGACATGTGAAGAGTGTGGAAATATTGGGCATTCAGGGAACAGCTGCCTTGAAATTCATGAGAATGTGAACTTTGTCAACAACAATTACTTTTGTCCTCAATAGAATCAAGGATGGAATCAGCAACAAAGGCCAAACTACCAAGGTAACCCTCAAGGTAATAATTTCAATAATTTTAATCAACCACCCTTGAGAGAATTAATTTCTGGCAAATCTAAATTTATGGAGGGCTTATCTAGAAAACTAGCTTCCAATGATAAAGTTTTAGAAAATATAAATAATAGAATGGATAACCTCTCCTCTGCCATTAAGAACTAGCATAGCTTTAATAAAATGATAGAATCGCAAATAGCTCAGCTGGCTACTGCTGTTCCTTCGACCGACAAAGGTAAGATTCTGAGGCAACCAGAAGATCTAGAAACTGCAAATCTTGTCGATATCCACAATGCAACATACAACTATATACAACCATCGATGGGAAGGTGGATAGATTACACCTTGCCTAAAAAGAAGAGCAATCTAGGGAGACCTGTCATCCCATTGCCATTGGACCTCACATTTTCCAAAAAGCTGTCTGTGACTTTGGAGCAAGTGCCAAAATCATGCCTAAGGTAATCTATGATAAAATTAATGGACATACTTTGTTGTACACAAATATGTGTTTGCAGCTTGTAGATTAGTCACTCTGCTACCCCAAGGGAGTTCTTGAAGATGCCATTGTTCAAGTGGGACAATCATATGTTCCCATAGACTTTGTGGTTTTAGAAACAGGTGGAGATGAAAGGGCACCCATTATCATGGACCAACCTTTCCAGAGCACCGCGAAAGCCATCATCTATGCTGACAGTGCCAAGATCTATTTTACAATCAAGGATAAAAAGGAGAAGTTTTCTTTCAAGAATTGTATCCTGCAATCTCCTGCACATCCACAAACAATGTACCTACCCGAAGAGACAACAGTGACCAAGAAGAAGAACAACAGGAGAAGGAGGAAGAACAAGGTCAGGTAGCCACAAGAAGAATTAGTCAACATGATCAACACACTTAGATCAAAGTACGACCACCTCCTCGCTTCATCATTCCTTCCTAAGAAGGATGATCTAGGCGTACCTATGATCGAGTGTACCATTGGACAAAGAATATTCCATAAGACCTTCTACGACATTGGGTCAGGTGTCAATATAATGTCCAAGGTAACGTATGAATATTTATTTGGTGATGAACCTTTATTCCCTACATATATGCAATTGTAGATGGCAGATCAATCAATCCGATTTCTGGAGGGAATAGCAAAAGATGTCATGGTAAGAATACATGATCACTAAGCCCCTGCTGACTTCATGGTTCTAGACATGGGTGAACAAGAAGATGATACACCCATCATCTTGGGAAGACCGTTCCTCAACACTACCAATGTGATCATCTACGTTGGATCTGGACAAGTCCACTTCCAATTCCCTGGAGAAAAGGTACTCTATTATTTCAATAGTTATACCACGTATGAACAACCAAAGATGACCCGCTCTAGGAGGAGACACCGATCATCCCAACACCGAAAGAATCAATCTCCAAAGAATGGATGGGAAGAAGATGAAAAACCTGAAGAACCTGTGAAAGATGAACCTACTTCGCCTAAATCAAGTCCACAGACAAAGCAAGTATGAAAAGAAAAGGTGACATCATTAGAGTCACCATCTCAAGAGGTGCAGCCATCAAGGTCTCTATCTCCGAGACCGACAAATGCACCTAAAGAATGAACAAGATAGGAGAAAAGTCACGTCCGGAGGACTTAAAAATTCTAAACCCTCACCGGGAGGTAACATCGGTAGTTATCCATATTTATTTTCTTGCATTGCATGAGTTATTTGTCACTTTAGCATATTTACTTTTCTGCATCAATATAGCATTTAGAAAAAGAAAATAAAAATTGCATTATTGCATCATAAAATCCTAAGCCCCATGTGAATGACTCCTTAGAGTGTAAAAACCCGCAAGAACATTCACTGTGGTGGCATAAAAATAAATAAAAATACCATGTATACATATTTTCTTTTCTGCATACCAAAATAAAAAATATATAAATACTAGACAGACATCTTGCTAAAATTCTACCAAAACAGAAATATTTCTAAACCTTAAGGGCAACTAATCTCCGGACGGCTGACCACTAACCCCTTATCCTAATCCGTTCCACGAGTTTGGTGTTCTTGTTGATATTTTTGTAGGATGATACACATGATCAAGAGCAAGTTCACCTGGTCATCTTCATCTCACTCCACTCCTGGATGAGAAAGACTTCTGCTAGTAAAACTGCTCTAAGAAAGAACTCAGCAACATCTAGCTTGGGGGAGGCATCCCCCATGTATCTAGCTAACTATTTCTTTCCGTTTGCTATTTTTTTAAGTTTGCTATATAGTTGCTAAAAATAATTATAAAAAAATATATGCAAAACAAAATAAAAATTTATTTTAGCTAGCTATATATATTATTAATAAGTTGTGATATTAAAAGTGAGAAAAGAAAATAAAAAGTGTGTCTCATTTTCTGTTTTTAAGAGTTGAATAAAAGGATTCTGAAGATAATCTCTTGTAATGGAAATGATGAATAGTTACTCTGTTGTAATTCTTTTCAAGTACCTAGTTTTCAGCCTTGAATTCTCCTAAGTTTCGTATACGACTGCTTTGATATAAGGATTTACTCTGAACTTGAAACTCGTGGGTAGCATATGCTTGATCTAGGTCTAGGTAATTGACGGATATGATATGAGAAGGTCCGAGCTGTTGTTTATCTTGTTACAAGTGATACTAGAGTTCCAGAGATTTGTCTTTTGAAAAACATAAAAATACTTCATGATGAGGTCCTGTATGACAGCTTGAATTCCTACCAAAGCCAAATATGATATTTAGACTAGGAAAACTTCTACATATATTCTGTTTGTTTTGCATTGAGTTTAGTCAAGCTTTGTTGACCCTTATGAGAGGTTTGTTATGCTCTTAAAATCAAGATCACGTACACACCACCCACATATGCACTACTCCTACACTGGGGGTAGGAGCAAAAACATGTCATTCCATTTAGATCTACCTAAAAATGTTTTACTGCTACACTGGGAGTGAACACTAAAAATATGACTGATAGGATATCCACCAAATAAATGCTCCAAGTTCTTGTTGCTATATCTCAAAAGTTTTGTTACAGAAAATAAGCATGGGGCTATGCAAAAGTTATTCATGAAAAAAAGAAAAAAAAATGGACAAGTGCCTGAGATATTGAAAACAATGGGTACTCAGATGCCCGCCTGAAAAACAAGAAGAAAAAGATGAATAAGATAGCCCATGTTCTCTTACAAGTTTGTTTCCAAATTTCAAAAGAGAGATATGTTTTCAAGGAACATAGTAGAATTAGATTAGCCACCATACATATATCCACCATATACATCCACACACATGCACATCTTGATTTGAATGTATGACTCAACTCTCTTTGGATCCAAGGTTTGACTTTACAATATATATATTGCAAGTATGCTCTTTCATTCTTTTTCCACTCCTATGAGCTCCACATAAGCCTTAGTAGTTGGGAGAGAAGGGCATAACATCATTATTACCTTGGTGAGGATCCACAAATATCACATATATTGAGAGACTTGAGAGTGTCATACAATAGAAGCTCTGAGTTTTATTTTGAAAATCTATAAAAACTCTAGAATAATGGTAGAGCAAAGAACATGAGACATAGTGCTTGACTTAATCGTTCTGTCTTTCAATTGCTCAAGACCCAAATGAAGGCTAAGAAGACCCATGGTTGAAGGTTATACGGGTAAGTTCAAAAGTTAGATCAGTTTATTCTAATCCGGAGGAGAATTCTTGTTTGAACGCATGTATACTTTTAAGGAGTTGCATCAATGTTCTCAAAAACTCCTAATCCATTTACTGAGTTTAGCTTTGCTCAGGTCCCAGCAAAGGTTAAGCTTGAGGGAGTTTGTTGATGGTAGTTAACAACCATTATAAACCATCAATAAAATATGTATAAGGGCATAAATATAATCACCAATGAAGGTCTAAGGGTTTAAACTAACAAATTCCACAAGTTTTGGTGAATCTCTGTTTCTGCAGGGTTTATTCAGAAAACCATCAACGTGGACCTAGATGTCAGGATTAATAACGCTTATCCGTAGCAAAACAGACACCAAAAGGATCTAGAAGACACCAGAGGACACCGCCGGCCCCACCTGTAGGCTGACCGGCCCATGGGGCCCACATGTTAGTCCCCGTTACTATGTCGGTTCCCCACTGCCTTAAGGATTGCATCTACGTCATTTATCCAAGTCGGTTTGATCCAAGGGCTCAAGATTGAGGCTCTGGCCTATATATATCAGCCCCTGCCACCCCCTGAGGCATAAGTGATTTGAGTAGACAGAAACCCTAATCATCCTTAGAGCTCCATCATATTCTAGGGCATAACTAGTTAGGCTAGGTCTAGAGAGAGGCAAGCAGGTTTCGCTTGGATTCCTAATCGTGTCAAGAGCGTGGTTTGGTATAATCTTTGTACCTCTCTCTCTTTTGTATCTCTTATTACTTTATATGCTTGCTACAATTGTTATGACATTCATCTTCATATTTATCATATTCCTAGTTATAATGTTCATCGCCTACATTGATTATGTGCTTAGTATAGTTAGATTATCAACATGTTCATGCATAAGTTCATATAGCGCTCGCTCTGGTGTACACGTGGTGAGTGGTCGACATTGTATAAGCGTGGTGCTTAAATGTTGTTTACCTATGGATACACCCTATATTCTGGGCCATGTCGTAGATCGTGGATATGACACTCCCATTGAGTCCTTTGTAGTCCACTCCCCGAATATAGGACAAGTAGGATCTAGTTACGATGGAAGACAAGCTCTGTTCTTAATCTTTCTTAGTAATATCCCTTATGTGTAGATATGAAGTTGATCTTAGACATGATTACTAAGTGTAATTGCACTAATCAATGTATGCTTTGACTTGTAATTAAGAATGACTTAGGAATTATTCCTCTAATATTCTACTTAACCAAGCTAATGTCATAGAAAGGAGTACTCTGAGTGATCAATGATTAGTTGTTGTGCACCTTTCATATATACATTTACCTCTTGACTTACCCCTGTTGTGAGTAGAATATTGGTTATGGTTTATTTCTCCATCAATTGCATAAGTTATAAATACATGTCCTAGATAGACCTTCCTTGTGGTAAAAATATAAATAACGATACCTACAATACTCCTAGGTCAAATGCTACAATGGTATATTATCTGTGCGCTTGCAGATCCTTTTCATTCATACATTTATTCTTTCAAGTCACAAGTAAATACCAATAAGCATTTATGGCGTCGTTGCTATAGATTAAATTCAAAAGTGTGTTCTTAGTAGCGATGTTAAGAAATGCCAATAACTGGCATTTTGAGGTAGTATTGGAAAGAACTTGCTTTGCATTTCATATAAAAAGGTGGCATTAAAGAGATCAAATCTGCACAAATAGAATTTTTTTCATTGATTGAATATATATAATTAACACATAGATACAATTTGGACGAGTATATGATTGTACTCGTCCGAAAGCATAATAACTAACCTAAGCTACTAAAACTACTTATACTAACTATAAACTACTTAATCTACATACATGATCCTCTCAAGGACCATGCAAGCCTCGCTCGCTTGGGAGGAGGCGAGGTGAAGTAGGAGACGGAGTCGGAGTCGTTGGCATCGTCGGCGTTGTCCTAGTCCTAGTCCACCTCGTTCTCCTCCTTCGGGTCCTCCTTCTTGGAGCTCTATGGAGGACTATAATCAGACATCCCATCATCGGAGGAGACGTTCTCCTCAGAGGAGTGGTGGGAAGGCAATTCATCCTCGCTGGACGACGGGCTGCTTGGAAACTTGATGGGGTTGTCTAACATTTTCTTTGTATATTGGAAGAGAAGGGGATGATGGATGAATAAGAGGGGTCGTTTCAGAGGGCACCGGGCCTGAAGTATATGTAGAGCAGTGGGTACACGGCTCTTAGGCTTCAGGTGGTGGAAATAATGGTGATTTGACTACCTTGGAAGTTGAGGCAATTCAACACTCACGCTAAATTTACCGCCGGTTGACCAAACGCTACTTTAGGGCTGGCGGGCAAAATGCGTATCCCAGTCGGCCTGGCTTTTCATGGGATGGCGGAAATGCAAACCAATTCCACTACCGCATCTATCATTAACCCATCGGTGGTAGAAGTCTGAACTGCCGGTTTTAGTCCTAGGAGGCCTCGTTATCGTTCCAACTGACGGTGCAAGTATCACACTATCGCTTCTATCGCTACGGCAGTGAAAGTGGTGATAGTGATAAATCAATATGTAGTAGTGAATGGTACAAATACATTTAATACAAAACGTAAAATAGTTATCTAAAAAAATATGGAGATAGCAACGATAACATGGCAACAAGGGTGTTTACATGTTGTTGAATATGGAAACTTATCACAATATTTGTGTATGGCATCATTAAACACTCTCATATCATGTACCAATCCTAGTCATCTCACAACAACAAAGGTGAACCACATGTTGAAGTCACAAATGGCTAACACATTTTGAGAGGTATATCCCTGTTGACTCACGTGTTGAAGGACCATCAAAGCAGGCACCAATTGGACATGCGTTCCATCAATTGCTCCAATGCAATTATCAAAATATGGTGCAAACAGAGGAACTTATAACCTTGGATGAACTAAATTGTGGATTTGTAGGCTAGATAATATCAGTTCTGAGCTTGTACAGACTATGCAATGCTTCTTCAAATTTTTGACTAATTGTTTCATTTGACCTCTCAAAATGATTCTTGGCTTGTCTAATTGATTGTGCATCCACAAAAACATCGTTAAAAGCCTCTTCAAGCCATATGATGACTCCAGCAAGTCATGTAGGCTCTGAAATAATGGCTTACTCATCCTAAACATATTAAAGTAGGATGCGGGATTTTGCAATGTTCATGTAACCCAATCGTAACCAGAAACATCAGGTTGCCTCTTCTTAGCTTTGTTCATGAAAGTTTCATAGTAGTACTTACCAATCATGCAAGCAATCGTACCATATCGCTGCATCTTCCTCCGATGAGCCAGTGTATTTCATCCTCCTCATCACTGGATGAAAAGTTGATCTACATCCAAATCTTAAAGTAAAACACATGTTAGATCTACGTACACGATAACATCTAGTTTTGCATCCACACATTTGCATCATGGCCACATACAAAATAAGTAACAGAAGCTACATGTCACAATAAAGACAAGTCCATAATTTTGAGTCGAACAATTCACACACATGCAAGCTGATAATCCAAAACAAGATAATATTAATGCAACCTGACAGTTCAAAACGAGTTAATAATGCAAACTTACAGTTCAAAATGAGGTACTAATGCAAGGAACCTAAAGTGCTATGAATTCTCCACTTCAATACTTAGTTTGAGTACATATTCTTCATCTGACACCACCTCTTCAAGTGGAAAACCGTCCTTCATTGGTACTGATGTTTGAAAAATCTGGCATTGCTCAGCTTTCACAAACAACTAACAAAACATGAAATATTTGATACTTTCTTCGGATGCCCCACATTCAACAATCAATTATTGACATTTCTTCATAGACTCGGCTATTAGATCACCACTCAGCACCTTTTGAGTAGAACTGTTAGACTTCATACTTTCCATAAGCTCTTTCATAACTTTAACCATAGTACTCTTTGTCTTCTTTATTGGACTAGTTGTTGTTGTTGCAGTGCTACTAGCCCTCTTTCTGGTATTAGTGCTCATAGGGCTCCCATCCTGACCATCATCTTCATTGTCCTCTTGTATTCCATAATCTTCTTCACCAGGCATACAAGAGGATGAGCCATCCACAACTATGTTATAGAACATTTGCTCAAGCTAATCCAAACGTTTTGGGCCCCCTTTCTTAACTTCCTCCATTCAGATTTAATCTAAGAAAAGTTGTTACACATGTATGAGAGAACAATTTCAGAAATCAGAAATGAAATAATGCTAAACAGACCATAATTTACCTTGCATGTATCTTTTCAAAATTGGTCGTCACACCACACAGAACCATTTCTAGTCTATTTGTTGAGTTAAATCCAAAATTGGTACAACCTCTTGAGCTGATCCCACCTGTTTCTAAGATATTTTCTACTGTGATGAAAACCAACTCTTATACAATATTCCTCAGCTATGTTATTGTACCCTATATTGGTCATGAGTCCATTTGAGGTATTTCCAGCCCTTATTTGATCAAGGCAAATGTCACAAAAATAGATGTATTTTCTGAAAATGGTTAACCTTATCAAATTGGCTATCCATCTATTATAAATAAAAAAGGTTCAGATATGAAACAAGTATTGTACTAACTATGAAATACATATAGACTACATTTTACATTTAGAATACAATATGCTGATTACCTAGCATACAGATCAACTGATAATAGCCACTCAGCATCAACTATGAAATGAATAATTGACCAGTACTATACAAACTATCAAATGAAAATAAAATCATGTATGAAAAATTACTTACCATAGAATCATCCTAAAAAGTTTCATCTTCGTCTTCTTGACCATCATTTGCATCATCCTGCACTGCATTGCCTTCAGTCCCAAAATCAGCAGCGTGGAACCAAGGTATGCTGCTATTCCCACCTGCAGCAGTGGTTGGAGGAGCTCAAGTACAGGGACCAACAGAGGTGGTGGTTCGTGGAGCCCAAGTACTAGCAACAACAGAATTCATGACTTGAGGACCATGAGTTGCAGAGGTAGATTGCGAAGCTTGTGCAGTTGAAGCTCCACGTGCAAGCGCCCACCTACAAATATACTAGTGTTTTACAATCTCTATGGCAATCAATGGCTATGTCACTATTTCAACTAGCTAGTGAGCAACCTAAAACAAGTAATTCAACTAATTACTTCTATGCTACATGCAAGAGAGCTACACTAGCAAGTCAAGCTACACAAGATAAGTATATGAATGTAATACAAATGAGGTAGAGGGGAGTATACCGTACCGGGCAAAAATCAATCACAATGAATACCAATTGACACAATGATTTTTCTTCCAAGGTTCACTTGCTTGCTAGCAAGCTAGTCCCCGTTGTAGCGATACGCTCACTTGGAGGTTCACGTGCTAATTGGCATCACATGCCTAACCCACACTTGGGTGCCGCACAACCAACACAAGATGAGGATCCACAAGCTATGAGCAATCCACTAGATTACCTTTTGCGATATCCCATGGGGAAAGGTCAAGGACCCCTCATAATCATGATCAAGTGTGGCCACGAACAATCACCAACACGTGCCAACTCTTCTCCACTACCGCAAGCCGTCTAGGTGACGGCAACCACCAAGAGTAACAAGAAACTATAGCTAGAACGATCCCCATGTGCCACTAGATGCAATCACTCAAGCAAATGCACTTTGGATCTCTCCCAACTCACTTGGATGATGAATCAATCAAGTGAATGAGTGGGAAGGCTTTGGCCTAGCTCACAAGGATGCAACAATGATCAAAATCTCCAAGAGAGTGAGCTAGAGCCAGCCAACATGTATTTATAGAGCCCCAAGGGCTCACTAGCCGTTATGCGCACAAAGAGGTACCAAACCCAAGCTCCGGACCCTAGTCCAGACTGCTATAGGGAGGGTCCGGACCCTCTCTCACTGAACCAACAGCTGCCATTTGTCTAGTTGCCGTTAGGATTCAATCGCCACTGAGTCAAATGCTCTGGACTGGACACCCTGGCCAAGGTCCGGACCCCAGCGCCCGTGAGTTTGGACCACTCTAGAGACAACACTGAGGGTAGAAAACCCTCCGGACTGAGTCTAGTCTATGAGTTCAGACCGATGAATAGGAGCGCCCAATCCAAAAACCGGTGCTCTCTGTCTTGCCTAAATAATTTTTGGACCTCCTTCAGTGTCTGGACCACGGATCAGACTCACCAACAGCAGAGTCCAGAGCACTTCATCACACCACATGTCCTCGTCGCCACCACGCCAATCAATCAGACTCTGCGAAGTTAGTCTGGATGCCTGCCTAGCTAGGGTTCGGTTTGAGCGCTGAAGCCCTCGGGCTAGGGTTCAGTACCAGACCGGACTCGCCCCCTTGGTTCGGACCCCCTAGCCCTCAGAGTCCAGTGCATATTTTCATCTCCTTTTCAATTTCTATCTCTTCAACCACTTCACCCTTGCTTCCAAGTTTCTAACCACAAAGTGTCTCACCAATCACCATTGTGCACGTTTGTTAATATTTTTCCAAGCATTTTTCAAGGGTTAAATGTTAGCACACTAGGTCCTAATGCATATGCAAGTATGAGTTCACCTACTGGCACTTAATAACCATTTTAACCATGATTATCCCCTCTTTATAGTATGGCTATCTATCCTAAACCGAATAACACCCTCTATGGTGTCTTGATTGGTAAAACAAAAACCCTATTGATACCTTTGCCTTGATCATCAATGGATTTTTGTTTTTCACTTTCTTCTTTTCCAAGTTGGAGCACTTGATCCATCTTTAGGCCATCTCTATTATCATGACCACCATCATATCATCTATCTCCACCACTTTGTGTGTACCAACCTAGCTCATATACATCACTAATGACAAAGGTTAGTACACTTAGGTTTCATCAATTAGCCAAAACCAAACTAGGGTTTTCACACCTCCATTGGCAGGAGGGATATAGAATCAGATCGAGATAAGAGACAAAGGCTGTCCCTAGATCCATCCACTACTAGGAATATCCACTTATATGATTATCAGCTTTCATCACTGAAGGAGCCAAATTCGTCATAATTTTAGTTTTATGGCGAATTTATGACGAAAACTGGTTCGTCATAGAAGTCGCGTCATACTTGAACTTTTATGATGATTTTCGCAAATCATCATAGAAGTGGCTTGATCTGTGATGAAAACATAACGTCATAAAACTATTTTGGCATGTGTGGTAGGGGAGCTGCCATGCTGGTGGGTGCTTCCGTTGGAGATGCTTTCCACGTGTACAGTTGCATTAGAGATGGTTTGGGTACGCATCACCTTCTTATTGTACAACATGGTCATCTCTGGTTCTTGCATGTTTTAGGTTCTTACTAGACCATGTGTTGGTTCCTTGTTGTTCCACAGGTCAGCTTTCTACTAGCACACGTGTCGTGTTGTAGTTGGATCACATGTCACTTCTTCATTGGACCACGTGTCGTATTTTTATTGGTCCACATGTCCATTTCTTATTTGACCACGCATCACGATGTTGTCCGTCCATGTGTCATATTTTATATGTCCATGTGGCTTGATGATTTCCTTCCACGTGTTAGATTTTTAATAGCCCACGTGTTGTGCCCTAGCCAATTCTCGTGTCATGCACTAGTTGGTCAACGTGTCTTATTTTTATTTGATCATGTGGCCTGTCCTGGTTCTATCGTGTGTAGGACTAATTACATCAGAAAAGTAATTCAAGATCATCAGTACTGCATAAATTGACAACATAGTTATTCAAGCTAGCAATCAAATACCATCAATTAACATTTCACACATCAGCAGTAAGCCACTGACAGAGTTTCACCACAACAAACCATCTCATGAGTCCACACAATAGACCACAAATGTTCACCGCATCAAGCCGCAAGAGTTGAAGACTGAGAGTTAATTACTAGGAGAGCTTAAGCGCATGACTTGCTCATAGAGCCTATTGTACTCCTATCGCTGTTTCTTGAATTCCTCAAACTCCATTTCAGACTCTTCTATCTTCCTCTTTAGTTCATCCACTAGTTTGATAAGGGCAGTGATACTTTCTTGTTCACCAGCAAGCTGCTCTTGAAGTGTCATCTCCGCCGATGTCTCTGCTCTGGTGGAGCTTCTCAGGATACCAGCATTTTTAAAAAAAAGGTTTTTCCTATTTGCCTGGGAGGGGGGCTTGCCCTAGTAGAGACAGAGGACCTTAGAAACAACATCAGCATTAGTCATTGGTTGTTTCCCATCAGCAATAGGTTCTTCTTGCATAGCTTTCATAGCTTCCTGCAAAATTCAATCAGGAAAACATTAGGTTATAGATAGTTGTAACACTCTCGGTGTTACACCCTAAACAAACCACTAAACCATGTCATGAGCATCATGTTTATGTGATAAAGTGTGTAGATCAATTTCTTGTAACCTAAAATGACTAATAAAAATGTTAAATGAAAGTTGATTCAATAGCTCATGTATATCAAGTAGGGTTGAAAACCAATTTTTATTAAGCAAAAGCATTATAGAACATGTGTGTGACTCTTAAATAAAGTTTGGAGTATGGACTTTGTAGATGACAATGAAATCCTTGCTATTGAAAAATAACTTTGCTAGCTAATGCTTCTAATGGCCTAGAAATGCAACTTGGAATCAAGTTCAGCTCAAAGACTTAGAATATTTTCAAGTTTATAGATAGCAAGACAGTGCCATATTTGGCAATTTATTTTGTGAAATTGAGTTAAGGGATGGTGTTGTGTTTTAGCTCGAGTTGGTAGCCTAATAAGCCCTCTTGAGCATGGTGAAGGTGGGTTGATTCCTAGAACAATCGTTTAGTTTTTATAGGTGATTTAAAATTCATGCACGATACGTTCTTGGGCTAGTTCGCTAAGTGAGCGTGATCACCACGCCTGGCCCCACGGTGCCACGCGCTGGTCGTGGGCATGTGCACTACCGCTCGTGGCTAGCCATGGATGTCTCTGGCCTAGCTATGGCCTGGTCGCCACTAGCCTCTGGCGCGTGGAGCCGCCGCTGCTGCTTGCGCAGCCAAGCAGTGCTACCGCCAGCCCCACCACACTGCCGACCCACTCTGCGCCATGACGCAGCCACTGCCGGTGCCATAGCCTCACTGTCACATCCACGCTTCTCCCTGCACCTCTACGCCGCTACTGGCCTGGTTCAATGCCGCCACTGCCGCACGCATATGGCCGAGCTCACCGTCACCTTGCCATTTATGGCGCTGCGCCACGCGGGCCATGTCGATCGTGGACGCGCGTGCTTGTTCATGGTTTATGCATGCGTGCGTCCCCAATCACGCCAACCATGTCCCACCATGGCAAGACCGAGCTGAGCCCACCTGTCGGCCCTGTCTCTCTCTCTCTACTACTGCTGTCGAGCCGTGCCATCAAATTAGCCATCGAGCGATCACCTCCATTCAATTCAGTGCATCCACAGTTTCAACATCATGTCCTCTCGCTGCTCGACCCCATCTAGCCTTGAACCGTGCAAGGCCAAGCTTCAATTTGGAGTTTTCCCCGCCGCTGTGCCATTAAGGCCATGCTCGGCCATGGTCGAGGTCAGCCCTCCTACCGCCCATCCCAAACCAATTCACCAGCACCACTAGCATCGCATTGACTCCCTCTTCACCCTGCGTGCGTTAGCTGAACCGCTACCGCCTCTCATCATCAACGGCGTGACTGTGCCGCCGCGGTGCGCTGCCGCATGGCTCGGCCGCACGTGGCTAGCCCTTCTCTGTCATCCTCTTCTCCGACCATCACCTCGGCTAGGTCCACGGTAGTCTACTGATGCTCACTGGCTAGCCGGTTAGGTCCTTAGGTGCCCTGGTTCGCCAAAGCAGTCGTGCCACCGTAGCTCGCTCTAGTGCATCCCGTCGCCCCATGTTGCTACTCGGTGTAGGCGGTTGGACCATAGTTGAGTGTCGACCTGACCGACGAGCCAGTGCAGGTCACTAGTGGCCAGCATGGCCACCCCATGCCACCGCTCGCTGCACCACCGGGCATGGGTTAGCCGGGGGTGCACATGGGGGAATTCTAGGAAAGCAAGGGGGTTAAGTGAGAAGGTTTGAGAGAGGGGGAATAGCGTTAGGACTTAGTTGTAATTTGGGAAAAGCTCGAGGTCTCTTTTGCAAAAGTGCCAGCGCGCGTGGGCTCTCCCGCCGTGGGCAGGTGCTCGCGTGGGCCACATCAGCGAGCCGTGTGCAAGCACGCACGCTGCGTCGCATGGGCCACGCGTTGTGGGCTGCGTGGAGAATCCATTTTCTTTTTCTAAGGAATTAGTAAATAGTTTTCTAATTTAATTTCTGAGCTGATCTTTGGTAATTAATATAAAATCATGTAGGTGTCCAAAAATTGTGAAACAAATTTTGTTAGGTTCCTAAAATTGTGATCTATCTATTTGTGTATTTAGTTCTTGTTTATATGTGTTGACACTAGGAGTTATTAAATAGTATGAGAATGCTTAATATTATTAAGTTGATTATTGTAGGAATTTTTATGGTGAATTGGTGATAGTTTTGGTCCTAAAATTTTTACAGCAATTTCATTGTATTATTATATGTTCACTATAATTTTTGTGGCCTTAGAATAGACTAAGCATTAGGATAGTTAAATGCTCTTTGTTTCAATATACATTAAATCACTAGTAGAAATAAAGATGTATAATTAATTTGCAAAGTCAAGTGTTTGTTAGTTGAACCCAACACTTTGCTTGGTAAAGATGATAGTTAGCTTAGTATCTTAGTCATTAGAGTTAGCTTACTAGCTTTATATGTGTATTCCTATTTTAATAGTTGTTGTTGCCTAAATACTAAATAGTTGCATTATCGTCATTGCATGCATATAGAGAACGAGTCGGCGGAGATCATGACCATCGGCGAGCACGAGTTTGAGGAGATCGTCGAGGAGTACGAGGAGGAGATTCTCGTGTAGGAGGAGGTCCTGAAGCCACCGACGACTGAATCAATTGACACCACGCCTGCCAAGGCAAGCCCTGGTGCATAACCCTTATTTTTTATAACCACTGAATATATATATGTGATGTGCATTTATGTTATAGGAATTTTATGAAAACCACCTACATAGATATAACTGTCCTATGAGTCCTACTAGTACAGGTTCGAGTAGCTACTATGCTTAGGTTTTTGGTAGCGTGAGTAACCTGCCATTACTCATAATAGGTGATTATTATAATTACTCTCATGATAAAAATGATGAAAGGAAAATGGAGACTGGGCAGGGATATGGTATGGTTTATGGTGGCTATGACGAGTTGTGTCCCGCAGCCACGGGGCTTACCTTGGTTACACTATTTTCCCTGTTCGTGTCGATTGAGGATCGTCCATTGCTATGGATGGTAGTCAGGTCACAGACTTATTATCCTGAGCACATACTTGCTTATGGGAGCAGGAAGGCTCATTATGCTCTTATCGTGGGTTCTAGCTCTTTTTGGACCGACTAATTGGAGGCTAGGAAAGGTGGAGGTCTAAGCACCATATTGAGACTAGGTCTCAAGTGTGGGGGCTTGGAGTCCAAGTTTGGATGGGGACCTAGACCCCATGACAGGAGTGGAATGGGTTGGTCTTGTTTGTGCCTGGGGTACAAACGTGACATGTGTTTCGGGGTACCCAGCTAGGATACATTTGTTCGCGAATCAAAGTTTCTGTGAGACAGTACGACTTGGCTATAGTCTAGCACCGTAGTAAGAACTAGAAGATGAAAGATGGTGAAATGGTTCTGAATGCTCAACCCTTGCTTGAAAGTAGAACAGGTGCTTACCTAGAATGGCTAGCTAATGAAGTAATCATGACCGCTAATAAAACTTGACTGTAAAGATGAACTATTAGTAATGCTTTTCGCAAACAAAAAAGAAAACAGCAAACCATATTGCCTATCATACCCCTTGGAGTCGGGAAACAATTTCCTCTAGTTGGGTAAGTCTTGTGAGTACATTGTGTACTCAGGGTTTATTCTACCCCTATTGCAGGTGCAGCTTGAGGAGTAGCTCTTGTGTGGAGGATTCTTCTGGCGAGCATAGACGGATTCTTATATCGATTCTGCTAGATGTTCATTTTAATTCCGCTATTTAATTATCGCACTCTAAACTCTGGTAGTGTAATAAATAATTTTCAAGAACTCTTTGTTGTATGAAATGGACTAAGTATTGTAAACTCGTACTTATTATTGGATCCTGGCGGTAAAACATGGATTGTTTTGAGTTCTCCCTTAGGGTGGGCTCGACGAAACTATCTGATGTAGCTAACTTTCGAGGTGCTTAGTGTCTAGTAGAAGATGAGCGCCTCCAAAAGCGTGTTATTTCGGGTGGTTCTACCACAGGTGGTATCAGAGCCAATAATGAGTCTATGAGTTTAAAAACTCTTTTCAAAACCTAAAATTTGACCAACAAAAGCTCCACAAAATGTAGGATGCGATAAATTATGTAAATAAGTATAAGTCCTAGTAATATGGTCTATCTAGGATAGTGGCACTAGTTTTATCTAATCAATCTTCTACAGGTACACTAACATACGCTGCGTAAGAATAGTTTAGCATACGGGAAGTGAGTGTGCGTTGTGCCAAAAATTATATGCAAATGCCGCTATATGAAAAGAGAATCTTGCTAAACTCCCCCACACATATAATTTTGGGTAGTAAATTGATAGGATAATAAATAAAGAGAAATGCTTTAACTCTTAAGAAATTGGCCGAGATGAAGAAATAGTTAGATGAATTGTTGGAGAAGGGATTTATCCGTCCTAGTTCTTCACCATGGGGTTGTCCAACTATTTTTGTGAAGAAGAAGGATGACACTCTTTGGATGTGTGTGGATTATTGCCCTCTAAACATGGTAACCATTATAAACAAGTATCCTTTACCTCATATTAATACTTTGTTCGATCAGAGTTGGTGCCAAGGTATTTTCCAAGATTGATTTTTGTTCTGGGTATCACCAAATTAAGATCCAGCAACAAGATATACCAAAGACAACTTTCTCTATTAGGTATGGGCTCTATGAATACCTAATCATGTCTTTTGGTCTCACCAATGCTCCTGCATTCTTGATATATCTCATGAATTCAGTCTTGATGCCGGAGTTATACAAGTTTGTAGTTGTGTTCATTGACGACATATTGATATATTCTAAGAATAATGAAGAGCATGCATAAGATCTTCGCATAGTCCTGACTCGATTACGAGAACACAAGCTCCATGCCAAATTCAGCAACTGCGAGTTTTGGTTGGATCGAGTGCAGTTTTTGGGACATGTCCTGACACCTAAAGGCATCTTTGTCGATCCTGGCAAGGTGCGGGATGTGTTAAATTGGAAATCTCCAAAGTTAGTGCATCAGATTCATTAGTTCCTTGGTCTTGCTGGTTATTATCGGCGCTTCATCCCTTAGTTTTCCAAAATAGCTCAATCGATGACCAAGTTGCTCTAGAAGGATGTCAAGTTTGTATGGAGTTCGGCTTGTGAAGCAGCTTTTCAAGCCCTGAAGAAGTTCCTTACCTCTGCTCCTGTTCTTGCCCAACCAGATATTGATAGGCCATTTGATGTGTATTATGATGCCTCAAGGACTGGGCTGGGTTGTGTGCTTATTCAAGATGGACATGTGATAGCTTATGCTTCACGTCAGCTAAAAAAGTACGAGGTGAATTATCCAACCCATGACTTAGAGCTGGCTGAAGTTGTACATGCTCTAAAAATTTGGAGACATTACCTGTTGGGAAATAAAGTGCATATCTACACGGATCACAAGATTCTCAAATATATTTTCACTCAATCCAAGCTGAATATGAGACAACGGAGGTGGCTTGAGTTAATCAAAGATTATAACTTAGAAGTTCATTATCACCCTGGTAAAGCTAATGTGGTAGCTTATGCCTTAAGTTGGAAGTCGCCTCAAGTTGAAGAAGAATTTCTGTCTCTCACCCATTCTGAAGTGTTAACCCATATTTCTCCAGTCTCAGATTTACTTGAGCAAATTATTATAGAGCAAAGGCAAGATGCTTTGGAAATCCCTCATATCAACAAGTTAATTGCCAAAGGGCGTGGTCCGCATTTCGGTATTGATGATCAAGGTGTGGTGAAGTTTAAGAACCAATTGGTGGTTCCCTCAAATGATGAGCTTAGGAGAAAAATTTTGGATGAAGCTCACAACTCCAAATTATCCATTCATCCGGGAAGTAACAAGATGTATCATGATTTGTGTCACTTGTGATGAGGACATCACTTCTTCAGAGGCACCCGCTGATCCTCCAACCGTCATGCAAGGTCCAATGACCCGGGCTCGAATGCGACAACTCAATTTAGAGGTCAGCTCGTTCTTAAGTGATCCTTTTCATACTTTTGAGAATAGACTACTACCTAATGATGTTATCTTTCTTAGGAACATTGGAGAGGGTCATGAAGGACTTAGAGGAAGTGGTGGAGGTGATGATGACCAGCAACGACGTCCAACACAAACCGGAGGCCCAATCCAACATGAATTTGAGTCTGCCTCGGCCTCCAGGACCAGTCTGCCTTAAACTAGTCACCCAGGACGCATTCGAACTCCATTTTCGACGATCCACATATGGATGGAAAGCTAATTTGATAAGGAAGCTAATACAAGTGGTCTCACATCAAAAGCTGTTCGGAATCAATGGGAATCGTGGTCACAAGACAGCATCCAGAATCTGCCAGGGTGCTACGACACCGTCTTTTGGTCCGATGGACCATGTATCGTGTTTGGGCCCATTAGGGGCGCGTCCAGGGGTCTTGCACGACCCTAGAGTCTTCATAAACAGCCGCTGCTCCTCCATTAGGGTTCAGGTTTTGCTTAGATTATTCTATCCAGAATAGTTTCGCCGTTCATCGGTTTGTGAGACCCCAACTTCGAGAGTTTAATCATTCATCTGCAATTTGGTTGCGTTCTTTCTTGTTCTTGCTTGTGTTCTTCATTGCGCAAGCAGGGATTAGCCTTCTTGGTGAGGTCAACCTGGTCCGTGACTTGGTTGATAACCAGAGGAGCTGTGGTGCTAAGATTGCAGGGTTCGATCTTTCGATCTGAAGCCGGATCGGTGTGTCATTCTCCGCCACAACGATAGTTACCACTACCTGATGGAAGATTGGGATCCCCATTCCCATTATGTGGTATTAGAGCTAAGGTATACCATTAGGTTCACATTTATTCCCTAATTTGAGTGTTTTGCCATTCATCGGTTTGTGAGAACCCAACTTCGAGAGTTTAATCATTCATCTGCAATTTGGTTGTGTTCTTTCTTATTCTTGCTTGTGTTCTTCGTTGCGCAGGCAGGAATTAGCCTTCTTGGCAAGGTCAACCTGGTTCGTGACTCGGTTGATAACCAGAGGAGCTATGGTGCTAAGATTGCAGGGTTCGATATTTCGATCTGAAGCCGGATCGATGTGTCATTCTCCACCACAATGATAGTTACCACCACCTGATGGAAGATCAGGATCCCCGTCTCCATTATGTGGGAATTAGAGCTAATGTATACCATCAGGTTCACTTTTATTCCCTAGTTTGAGTGTTTCACATTCGTCCCATAGTCCAGTGCCATACTCATTTTTCCTATCCTAGAACCTTTCGCGCCATAGCCTTTGCATATTTTAGTTTCAGAGTCCGTCGTGTTGAGTTTGTGTCTAGGTCGAGGTCTTGTTGCTGGTTAGGTCATGTTAGAGTCTAGTTCGTGTGTTTTCCCCCATCGTTTCCATCAAATCTTTGCTGTTGTGACCAGTTTTGTGCACATTGTTCCCGTTTTGTCCTCTAATTCGGAGCCAATTCTTAAAACTTGGTCTAGTTTTCGCATACGAACACCGATTTCGACGTTCCATATATCAAAATCGATCAGAAATTTTTTTTGGATCCGTCCATCCCTTGCCTTGTCGGGGTTCGAAAATTTTAAATTGGTCAAAAAGTGGTCACAAGATCCTCTTTTCATGGTCACAAGGTTTTTCTCGATTTTGATCAAGTTTTCTAAAAATTGCACAGGCCACGTCTTTCACTTATTTAAGCTCATATTTTCTGTGGTTACTTATTTTGTGCTCCTAAGTCAAGGAAAAATATCAAAAAAATAAAATAAAAAAGTCAAAATTTCCCCAAAAAACAACGACAGCCCAAAAAATAGAAAAAAAGAGGGGCAAAAGAGGAACAATATTTAGAGGAGCACATAGAGAAGACCAAAGTGAGCTATGTTAGCATGTGCTATCTGGTTCCTTGTTTGTGTTGCTGTTTCCATTCACCATACTTGTTTTTCACACACCTGTCACCTTGCTATCCACCATACTTTTGTCACACACCTAGTACTTGGAACAGTTTAGACTAGCAACGAGAATAAGTACTTTGGACTATAATTCAGCATTACTTTCTGTTACTGACTTGTGTGCCAGATATACATATTACTCTTTGTTTGCCTTCTAAGCTCCACAAATTCTTCAGATCAGTACAGAAAAAGGGCTTTGCAATCTCGGTACCACTGCCTCACAGGTATCATGAACCAGTCGTCGGTTGTACCGCCCACTGCTTATGTTGGTAAGAACTTTGTAAGAGCTTGGTAAGACGCTTCCACTTGCTATGAAAAGCGACACCACTGCAACCACGTAGTCATTTGGTAGGGATAACTTTCATCGTTTGTTCCTATTTTTGCGTTTACAATGGCAGGAGGCGAACAGACTGGAGACAACAATCCTAAGGTTTTCAACGAGCGTGTCAGCCAAGAGCAACTACAAGCTGTTGTAGAGGATGCCCAAAAACGGATGAATGAGGCCATCAAGAAGGCCGTCACTGACACACTCATTGAACTCAACATTGGCAACAGCATGGAGAGATTGGAGAAACGAATTTCCACGCTAACCGACAAGGTTACTGAGTTGGAAACATTGGTGGCGGTCAACAACAATGACGTCTCCAGCAGCAACACCGATGGTCTCTTGCCAGAAGACATAGTGCATGATGCCATTGGGAACATAGATTGAGCAGCCTTTCGACAAGCAAGATTACGACGACGTCTTCGCCGCAACACAACAGGTATGGGTGGTGTCCACCACCATCAAGGTAATAATCATCGTGTGCCCGATGATCCTTATGCTAAGATTAAGTTCACAATACCATCTTTTTTGGGTCATTATGAGGCTGAGGGATATCTTGATTGGGAGATGATAGTAGAACAAAAGTTTAGTGCCCACCTTGTGCCTGAGCATCATAGAGTTCGACAAGCTACTAGCGAGTTTAAGGATTTTGCCATTATTTGGTGGAATGGGCTAGCTGCACAGGATGCTTTACCTGGTACCTAGGAAGAACTTAAGGTAGCTATGCATGATCGTTTTGTTCCTCCTTATCATAGAGATTTGCGTAAGAAACTGATGCATTTAGAACAAGGAGATAAATTTGTACAGGATTACTATGGTGAGCTCCAAAAGGGATTGATGCGTTGTAGTGTTGTGGAGGGGAACGAAGATGCCATTTGTCATTTTTATTCGGGTTTGAGGCATGAGATTCAGGACATTGTTGATTATAAGGAATTTAACACTGTCAACTAGTTGTTTCAGTTTGCTATGCTTGCAGAAAAGGAATTGCAGGGGCGTGAACAGCAGGGCAAGAGCAAGGTCAGCACCACATACATGCCACGCTCGACACCATCTTCAGGGCTGACCAAGCCAACCACATTTTGGCTGCCTCCACCAGCGAGCAAGCGACCAACAGCCTCTGGAGTTTCCGCTACACCTAAGGCACCTCTCGCACGATCTTCAGATTCAGGTAAAAATTCTTTGCAGGTGCCTACCAAGAGTTCCTCATCCGTTGTATCGACGGGACGTGCTTCAGGCATTCAGTGTCACCGCTGCCAAGGCATTGGCCATGTGCAGAAGGACTGCCCAAGTCAGCGGGCATATATTGCTATAGAAGATGGTTACATCAGCACCTCTGACATTGAGGATGAAGAAGACCAAGATGCAGATGAGGAGGACAGCGAGGTCCTTGGTGATGAGGCCACGGCGGCCTGCAGGAGCATCATTGTCTGGCGGGTGCTCAGCTCACAAGTCCAGCAACCTGAGAAGCTACAACGCCATAACTTGTTCCAGATTTTTTCATCATCAGCGACCGTCGCGCACGTGTCATTATTGATGGAGGTAGCTACAACAATTTGGTGAGTTCTGATTTGGTCAAGAAGCTTGGCTTGACCACACGCCCACACCCACGTCCATACCATATTCAGTGGTTAAATGATTCTGGTAAAGCAAAGGTAACACAAACTTGCAGAGTTTCATTTTCCATTAGTTCTTATGCTGATTCTGTTGATTGTGATGTGGTACCTATGCAAGCTTGTTCACTCTTATTGGGTCATCCTTGGGAACATGATAATGTTGCTACACACCATGGTAGAAGTAATAAATACACTTTTGTGCATAAAGGAAAGAAAATTACTTTGGTACCTTTGACCCCTGCTCAAATTGTACAAGCTAATAGAGAATGAGCTGCTAGTTTGAATGATGTCCAATCTAAAAATCAGTAAGTTGCTAATTCTATTTTCCCACCTAAAAAGTATAAGTCTACATCTATTTCTAAGGCTGAGGGGATTAAATTGAAGGGTGTGTTATGCTTGCAACAAAATGTGTCTTTGCTGAAATTTCTGATGATGATATTTGCTATGCTTTGGTATGCAAACGAGCTATGTTTTCGCTTGATGATATTGTTAGCTCGGTGCCTCCTGCTGTCACTAACCTTTTGCAGGAGTATGAGGACATTTTCCAGCTGAGATACCCCCGGGGCTGCCACCTATAAGAGGGATAGAGCATCAAATCGATTTGATTCCGGGAGCAACCTTGCCCAACCATGCTGCCTATCGAACCAATCCCGAGGAGACTAAGGAAATTCAGTGGCAAGTCTAAGATCTTTTGGATAGTGGGTATGTACGTGAAAGCCTTAGTCCTTGTGTGGTTCCTGTACTTTTGGTTCCTAAGAAAGATGGAAGTTGGCGTATGTGTGTTGTTTGTAGAGCCATCAATAATATTACTATTTGGTATCGTCATCCTATTCCTAGGCTAGATGACATGCTAGATGAGTTGTGTGGTTCTATAATTTTCACTAAGATTGACTTGCGAAGTGGCTACCACCAAATTAGAATGAAACTTGGAGATGAATGGAAAACTGTGTTTAAAACCAAATTCGAGTTGTATGGGTGGTTAGTAATGCCTTTTGGTTTGACAAATGCACCTAGCACTTTCATGCGCTTAATGAATGAGGTTTTAAGAGCTTTTGTTGGACATTTTGTGGTAGTTTACTTTGATGATATATTGATTTACAGCAAGTCTTTTGATGAACATATGGATCATTTACGTGCTGTTTTTAATGCTTTACGTGATGCATGTCTATTTGGTAACCTTGAGAAGTGCATCTTTTGCATGGATCGAGTTTCTTTTCTTGGCTATGTTGTAACTCCACAGGGAATTGAGGTGGACGAGATGAAAATTGAAGCCATAAAGAGCTGGCCGGTTCCCCAAACCGTCACACAGGTGAGGATTTTTCTTGGTCTTACAGGATTCTACCACCACTTCGTCAAAGATTTTAGCACCATTGCTGCCCCATTGCATGAGTTGATGAAGAAAGGGGTGGTGTTTCATTGGGGAGAGGCACAAGAGGCGTCCTTTCACACTTTGAAGGACAAGCTCACACACGCACCATTGCTGCAACTTCCAAATTTTGGTAAGACTTTTGAGCTAGAATGTGATGCTAGTGGAGTTGGCATTGGTGGTGTTTTGATGCAAGATGGTAAACCTGTTGCTTACTTTAGTGAAAAATTGCATGGTCTTGTTCTTAATTATTCCATGTATGATAAAGAATTGTATGCACTTGTTCGTTCTTTAGAGACGTGACGTCATTATTTGTGGCCTAAAGAATTTGTTATTCATTCTGATCATGAATTGCTTAAGTATCTTCGCTCTCAAAATAATCTGAATCGTAGGCATGCTAAATGGGTTGAATTTATTGAATCTTTTCCTTATATTATCAAACACAAGAAAGGGAAGGATAATGTGATTGCTAATGCCTTGTCTAGAAGATATACATTGCTGTCCCAACTTGATTGTCGGGTTTTTGGTCTTCAATCCATAAAAGAACAATATGCGCTTGATCCTGATTTTAAGGATGTGTTGCTTAATTGTAGAGAGGGACGTACATGGAATAAGTTTATGATCAATGATGGGTTTTTGTTTAGAGCTAACCGCCTATGCATTCCAGATGGTTCCGTTCGTCTTTTGTTGTTGCAGGAGGCACATGGAGGTGGATTGATGGGACATTTTGGTGCCAAGAAGACAGAGGAGGTGCTGTCCACACACTTCTTTTGCCCAAGGATGAGGTGAGATGTAGAACGGTACGTGGCTCGGTGTGCCACATGTCAAAAAGCTAAGTCGCGGTTGAACCCACATGGTTTGTATATGCCTCTTCCTGTTCCTTCTACTCCTTGGGCTGATATATCTATGGATTTTGTGTTGGGTTTGCCAAGGACTAAGAGGGGGAGGGATAACATTTTTGTGATGGTTGATCGTTTTTCTAAGATGGCACATTTTATTCCTTGCCATAAGAGCAACGATACTGTTCATATTGCTGACCTTTTCTTTCAAGAAATCGTTCGCTTGCATGGTATGCCTTCTACTATTGTTTTAGATCATGATGCAAAATTCTTGAGTCATTTTTGGCGCACGTTGTGGAATAAATTGGGGACCAAGCTGCTATTTTCTACAACATGTCATCCCCAAACTGATGGGCAAACTGAGGTTGTGAATAGAACATTGTCTACCATGTTGAGAGCAATTTTGAAGCGCAATTTGAAGATGTGGGAAGAGTGTTTGCCACATGTGGAGTTTGCATATAACAGGGCGGAACATTCAACCACCAAGGTAAGTCCTTTTTAGGTAGTGTATGGTTTTAACCCCCGTGCTCCTATTGATCTTTTGCCTTTACCTACCACTGAAGAATACATAGTGATGCTAGAGAGTGTGCTGATTTTATTCGTAAGTTGCATGAAACAACTAAAGTAAATATTGAAAGAATGAATGAAAAGTATAGAATTGCTGGTAGTAAAGGTAGAAAAGAGATTAAATTTGAACCAGGTGATTTGGTTTGGTTATATTTGAGAAAAGATAGATTTCCTGAGCTGCATAAGTCTAAATTAATGCCAAGAGCAGCTGGTCCTTATAAGATCATTGAGAAAATAAATGATAATGCCTACAAACTTGAATTGCCACCCGAGTTCGGGGTTAGTCCCACTTTTAACATTGCAAATTTGAAACCTTATTTGGGAGAAGAAGATGAGCTTGAGTCAAGGACGACTCCAATTCAAGAGGGGGAGGATGATGAGGACATCACTTCTTCAGAGGCACCCGCTGATCCTCCAACCGTCATGCAAGGTCCAATGACCCGGGCTCGAATGCGACAACTCAATTTAGAGGTGAGCTCATTCTTAAGCGATCCTTTTCATACTTTTGAGAATAGACTACTACCTAATGATGTTATCTTGCTTAGGAACATTGGAGAGGGTCATGAAGGACTTAGAGGAAGTGGTGGAGGTGATGATGACCAGCAACGACGTCCAACACAAACCGGAGGCCCAGTCCAACATGAATTCGAGTCTGCCTCGGCCTCTAGGACCAGTCTGCCTTAAACTAGTCACCCAGGACGCATCCGAGCTCCGTTTTCAATGATCCACATATGGATGGAAAGCTAATTTGATAAGGAAGCTAATCCAAGTGGTCTCACATCAAAATATATTCAGAATCAATGGGAATCATGGTCACAAGATAGCATCCAGAATCTACCAGGGTGCTACGACACCGTCTTTTGGTCCGATGGACCATGTATCGTGTTTGGGCCCATTAGGGGCGCGTCCAGGGGTCTTGCACGACCCTAGAGTCTTCATAAACAGCCGCTGCTCCTCCATTAGGGTTCGGGTTTTGCTTAGATTATTCTATCAAGAATAGTTTCGCTGTTCGTCGGTTTGTGAGACCCCAACTTCGAGAGTTTAATCATTCATCTGCAATTTTGTTGTGTTCTTTCTTGTTCTTGCTTGTGTTCTTCATTGCACAGGCAGGGATTAGCCTTCTTGGTGAGGTCAACCTGGTCCGTGACTTGGTTGATAACCAGAGGAGCTGTGGTGCTAAGATTGCAGGGTTCGATCTTTCGATCTAAAGCCGGATCGGTGTGTCATTCTCCGCCACAATGATAGTTACCACCACTTGACGGAAGATCGGGATCCCCGTTCCCATTAACTTGTATCGGTGGCTAAATATGAAACAGGATATTACTAAATATATCACAGAATGTGACATTTGTGGAAGGGTTAAGGCGGACCATATGCGTACACCTAGATTTCTTTAGCCCCTGCCTATCCCTGTTTGGAAATGGGAGGATATTTCCATGGATTTTGTTGTGGGTTTGCCCCACACAACAAGGGGTATGACTCTATTTGAATCATTGTGGATCGCCTTACCAAGTCTGCTCATTTCCTGCCAGTGGATACAAGGTATTCAACCAAGAAGTATGCCAAGTTGTATTTTGATTGGGTTGTGACCCTACATGGAGTTCCTCTTACCATTGTTTCCGATAGAGGGTTAGTCTTTGTCCCTCGTTTCTGGGAGCAACTCCAGAAATGTCTTGGTACTCGTCTCCTCAGAAGTTTAGCTTATCATCCACAAACTGATGGTCGGATAGAAAGGGTCAATCAAGTACTTGAAGACATGTTGACAGCTTGTGCCATTTCTTATCTAGAAAAGTGGGATGAATGTTTGTCTTTAGATAAGTTTTCTTTTAACAATAGCTATCAAGAAAGCATTCGAATGGCACCTTTCGAGGCCCTGTATGGCAAGAAGTGTAGAACACCTCTTAACTGGGTTGAAGTGGGTGATCATGGTTACTTTGGACCTAATTTCATAAAGGAAGCAAGAGAGCAAGTTAGTGTAATTCAAAGTCATTTTAAAGCAGCCCAGAACCATCAGAAAACTTATGCAGACAAGAGGAGATGACCTTTGCAATTTGAAGTTGGTGACCATGTGTATCTCAAGGTATCTTCGATGAGAGGTGTGCATCGTTTTGGAGTTCATGGGAAATTAGCTCCTCACTATGTCGAACCTTATAAAGTTTTGGAACGGTGTGGTTTTGTTGCTTATCGTATCCAGCTCCCGGATATTTTGTCGGTAGTCCATAATGTTTTCCATGTCTCCCAGCTAAAAAAGTGTTTATGGGTTCCCACTAAAGTAGTGGAAATTGAAGGACTCCCTCTCCAACCTGATCTTTCTTATGTTGAGCATCCCATCAAAATCTTGGATGAAAAAGAAAGAGTGACGAGAAATAAATTGTTGAAATTTTATAAAGTCCAATGGAAAAATCATTTGGAGGACGAAGCAACTTGGGAACAAGAAGGCTATATTTTTAAACATTATCCTCATCTCCTTTCTAGTTCACCAAGGTAATTATGTAAATTAAAGTTTATTTCTTATCTCTTTCCCACACTAGGCACACACATGAAATCTCAGGATGAGATTTTGTTTAAAGGGGGTAGAGCTGTAACACTCTTGGTGTTACACCCTAAACAAACCACTAAACCATGTGATGAGCATCATGTTTATGTGATAAAGCTTGTGATAAAGTGTGTAGATCAATTTCTTATAACCTAAAATGACTAATAAAAATGTTAAATAAAAGTTGATTCAATAGCTCATGTATATCAAGTAGGGTTGAAAACCAATTTTTATTAAGCAAAAGCATTATAGAACATGTGTGTGACACTTAAATAAAGTTTGGAGTATGGACTTTGTAGATGACAATAAAATCCTTGCTGTTGAAAAATAACTTCGTTAGCTAATGCTTCTAATGCCCTAGAAATGCAACTTGGAATCAAGTTCAGCTCAAAGATAGAATATTTTCAAGTTTATAGACAGCAAGACAATGCCATATTTTACAATTTATTTTGTGAAATCAAGTTAAGGGATGGTATCCTATTTTAGCTTGAGTTGTTAGCCTGATAAGCCCTCTTGAGCATGGTGAAGGTGGGTTTATTCCTAGAAGAACCATTTAGTTTTATTAGGCACTTTAAAATTCGTGCATGACATGTTCTCGGGCTGGTTCGCCAGGTGAGTGTGATCACCACACCTGGCCACATGGTGCCACGCACTGGTCACGCACGCGCGCGCTGCCGCGCGTGGCCGGCCGTGGCTGTCTCTGGCCCAGCTATGGCTTGGTCACCACTGGCCTCTTGTGCGTAGAGCCGCCGCTGCTGCTTGCATAGCCAAGTGGTGCTACCACTGCCCCATCGTGCTGTCGCATTGCCAACCCGCCCCACACCGTGACGTAGCCACTATCGGCGTCGTCGCCTCACTGTCATGTTTGCACTTCTCTTGGCACCTCTACGCCGCTGCCGGCCCGGTTCGATGCCGCCACTGCCGCGTGCTCATGGTCGAGCTCACCATCGCCTTGCCATTTATGGCGCTGCACTATGTGGGCCATGCCAGTCATGGACGCATGTGCTTGTATGTGGTGTCTGCATGTGTGCCTCCCCGATCATACCGACCATGCCCCACCAAGGCGAGACTGAGCTGAGCCCACCTGCCGGCCCCGTCTCTCTCTCTACTGTTGTCATCGAGCCACGCCATCAAATTAGCCATTGAGCGATCACCTCCATTCAATTTAGTGCATCCATGGTTTCAACATCACTTCCTCTCACTAACCAACCCCACCCAGCCTTGAACCGTGCAAGGCCAAGCTCCAATTTGGAGTTTTCCCCGCCGTCGTGCCATTAAGGCCGCGCTCAGCCATGGTCGAGGGTAGCCTACCTACCGCCCATCCTGAACCAATTCACCTGCACCACTAGCATCACCTTGACTCCCTCTTCACCCTACGCACCTTAGCCAAACCACTACCACCTCCCTATCATCGCTGACACGACCATGCCACCGTGGTGCACCATCGCATGTCTCGGCCGAGCGTGGCCAGCCCTTCTTCGTCACCCGCTTCTCCAACCTTCACATCGGCTAGGTCCACGCAAGTCTACTGATGCTCACTCACTAGCCAGTTAGGTCCTTAGGTGCCCTAGTTCGATGGAGCAGTCATGCCACCTTCATGGATGGTTGCCAGTTAGGTCCCATCGCCCCGCGTTGCTACTCGGTGTAGGCAGTTGGACCATAGTTGAGTGTCGGCCTAACCGACGAGCCAGTGTGGGTCTCTAGTGGCCAGCTTGGCCACCCCATGCCATCGCTCGCCATGTCATCGGTCATAGATTAGCCGGGGGTGCACACAGGGGAATTCCAGGAAAGCTAGGGGTTAATTTAGAAGGTTTGAGAGAGGGGAAATAGCGTTAGGACTTAGTTGTAATTTGGGAAAAGCTCGAGGTCTATTTTGCAAAAGCGCCAGTGCACGCGGGCTCCCCCGCCATGGGCAGGCGCTCGCGTGGGCCACGCGGAGAATCCGTTTTCGTTTTCCAAGGAATTAGTAAATAGTTTTCTAATTTAATTTCTGAGCTAATCTTTGGTAATTAATATAAAATTGTCTAGGTGTCCAAAAATTATGAAACAAATTTTGTTAGGTTCCTAAAATTATGATCTATCAGTTAGTGTATTTAGTTCATGTTTATATGTGTTAACACCAGGATCTATTAAATAAATGAGAATGCTTAATATTATTAAGTTGATTATTGTAGGAATTTTTATGGTGAATTGGTGGTAGTTTTGATCCTAAAATTTTTACAACAGTTTCATTGTATTATTATGTGTTCACTGTAATTTTTGTAGCCTTAGAATAGACTAAGCATTAGGATAGTTAAATGCTCTTTGTTTCAATATACATTAAATCACTAGTAGAAATAAAGATGTATCCTTAATTTGCAAAGTCAAGTGTTTGTTAGTTAAGCCCAACACTTTGCTTGGTAAAGATGATAATTAGCTTAGTATCTTAGTCATTAGAGTTAGCTTAGTAGCTTTATATGTGTATTCCTATTTTAGGAGTTGTTGTTGCCTAAATACTAAATAGTTGCATCATCATCATCGCATGCATATAGAGAACGAGTCGGTGGAGATCGTGACCACCGGCGAGCACGAGTTCGAGGAGATCGTCGAGGAGTACGTGGAGGAGATTCTCGTGTAGGAGGAAGTCCTAGAGCCACCGATGACTAACTCAACTGACACCGCGCCTGCCAAGGCAAGCCCCGGTGCATAACCCTTATTTTTTATAACCACTAAATATATATATGTGATGTGCATTTATGTTACAGGAATTTTATGAAAACCACCTACATAGATATAACTGTCCTATGAGTCCTACTACTATAGGTTCAAGTAGCTACTATGCTTAGGTTTTTGGTAGCGTGAGTTTTAGGGTACCCAGCTGGGATACATTGGTTCACAAATCGCTGTTTCCCTGAGACGGTATGACTTGGCTATGGTCTAGCACCGTAGTAAGAACTAGAAAATGAAAGATGGTGAAATGGTTCTGATTGCTTAACCCTTGCTTAAAAGTAGAACAGGTGCTTACCTAGAATGGTTAGCTAATGAAGTAAGCATGACTGCTAATAAAACATGATTGTAAGGATGAACTATTATTAATGCTTTTCGCAAACAAAAAAGAAAACAACAAACCATATTGCCTATCATACCCCTTGGAGTTAGGAAACTATTCCCTCTAGTTGGGTAAGTCTTGCGAGTATATTGTGTACTCAGGGTTTATTTTACCCCTATTGTAGGTGCAGTTTGAGGAGTAGCTCTTGTGTGGAGGATTCTTCTAGTGGGCGCAGACGGATCCTTATATCGATTCCGCTGGATGTTCATTTTAATTTTGCTATTTAATTATCACACTCTAAACTCTGGTATTGTAATAAATAATTTCTAAGAACTCTTTGTTGTATGAAATGGACTAAGTATTGTAAACTCGTACTCATTATTGGATTCTGACAGTAAAACATGGATTGTTTTGAGTTCTCCCTTGGGGTGGGCTCGACAGAACTATCCGATGTAGCTAACTTTTGGGGTGCTTAGTGTCTAGTGGAAGACGAGCGCCTTTAAAAGCGTGTTATTTTGGGCAGTTCTACCACAATAGTGGAAGAGGACTTCAATTGACAACCTAAGAGATTAATTCATAACAAGTAATGCATATGACTTCCTCAGCCTACTGCTGATAAAGATTACATAAGCATAATTCATAGGTCTTTTGCAGCCTACTGCTGATAGAGATTACATAAGCACAATGTACAGGTACCATATTGATTGTTGTAAAATTGCAACTACAAAATTGAATGATGTTGCCACATTAGGCTCTTGCTGCATCTCCTTTTATGGCAATGGGTTCAGTAGATTTCAAGGAAAGCAAATGAAGGTACTTACAACTGCTACTCTTGCAGCATTGCTCAGGCCCTTTTTCGTACTGGTATGGAAGTCCTTGAAGACTTTCACAGCATTAACATGTTCATCAGGTCAACCATGTTGTTCAAGTCCTGGATCATCATGTTGTTCATCAAGTCCTTGATCATGTTCTGTGGTCTTCCTCTTGTTCTCCTTCTATTCACATTGCACTTGAGTTTCTATTTATATTTATACAAAGGCAAGAGTAACAATAAAAACACAACCATCACTTACAAATGTTTGCAGCTGGACAACATAGGAGTGAGATCCTGTAGACTGGTGGTACTTCACTTTTGCATCGTTTCACTTTTTCATCTCAGATGTTTCCTATAGCTTCATTTGTATTAGACTGCAGCACAAGTAGACCATAGCAAGACTAGACATGAAATTGATGGGTTCACTCACACCTTGTTCTTAGCACTAGACCAAGTCTCGACAAGTTCACACCACTATGCATTGGTCATGGATGGGACAGGGGAGGTCATAGGGATCTGATCAGCAGGGATGCCATTGAAGTAGATTTGCTTCAACATGTAGCGTGCCTGCCGTACCCCAGACTACAATACATTCTAGCAAGCTTCTTGTGTTGCTGGGTGAGCCTTGTGAATGTCTAGCCTTGACTGCATGCAGTAGTGTGAATGAAAAGTAAATCCATTAAAGTTGCTCAAAGTAGAGTTGAATGTCAAGAGAGGATACCCATACATACAGTTAGCCTGTCCACAAAATTCCTGTAATGGACGACACCGGAGGGCTTCTTGTAATGTTTCCAATGCGTCAAAATTGGTATTTGATGCCTGACTAGTACACCTACCTCTGAGGCAAACTTGGCAACTTGCACTGGATCATGTGGCCTTCTGTTCCCCTTGGCAACAAAGATGGGCATCCTCAATCCTCCCATTGATTTGCTCATTTTGTCAACCAAAATTCCACGAGTTTGTGGCCTCGCACTTCTCGGCAATGGTACTACAAAGTTTTCATACATTCATATTGTTAGAAAAGTAACATGGATATCAAATAGCTAGCGTGAATTGATTGATAGACATCTGTAAGGTAATACCAACCTAGGTAACTTTCATTGTTCTATGGGTGGGTGGAGATGGGAGTTTGCTCAGAGGGCTCCTCTTCGGCATGGCTATCATCATCTGGCCATGGGCAGAGTCTCTCATAGGGCTAGGTAGCTCAGAGGGCTCCTCTTTGGCATGGCTATCATCATTTGGCCATGGGCAGTCTCTCACAAGGCTAGGTAGGGTGCCATCTAAACAAATGTCTCCATTCAATTCATGAAGTTTGAATTGATCCCTGTGTACAGGTGTCCATGGCGATGGAGAATTATGTTCACCTACTGCTAATACCTCCACCCTTTTGCCAGCGGCTGCCCTCCAAGTATGAACTCCATGAGCAAACACTCCTAGTCATGTTGAATTCAACCGCTTGGAGTGCCTTCGCCTAGGACTCATGGCAGTGCTGCCTTTTGTCCTGCTGGTAGAGCCTCCTCTATGGCTCCTTCGACCCGTACACTGAAATTAGAGATAAAACTTAAGCAGCAAGCATGTACAAATTGCATTGCTATCCAAACAGTAAAGCATTGCATTGCTACCTACACCCCCCTCCGAACTAAATACAAGATAGAACAAGCACCTCAATTGCTAGGGGTACTGGCTCATCTTCTAAATCTGAATCTATTTCATCTATAACATCAAATCCCTCAACTACCTCCCCTAGTTTAGGGATATATTCAAAATCTTCACCATGTCTACCCTTTGTGGTTGACTTTTTTGTGACAGAACCACCCAACTTATACAAGATCAAGTACGGCTGTCCCCGCTAACATGTTGACATGCGCATACTTTCACTTATATAAACCCGGTAGTTCGCCGAGTGTCATGAAGGACCTCAGTAAATCAACATCACAACCAAGATCGCATAATTAAGCAAATATACATCGCATACATAGAGTTGCAGTGGAAATAATATTACAAATGAGTTCACAAATAATAGTACAAGTTTGGGTTTCAAAACCGATTAGTGAAAACAACATAGCTTTCAAAGTTTACATTAATATAAGTTCCAAATACATTGCTAGCATAAGTAACATCCTCAGATAAAAGCATATATATGAGAAATAAATATAGACTCACCGAGCCACCGGTGGTTAGCCACCCTCTTCAGCAGGCCAAAACTTCACCTGCAACATGGTGGGATAAACCCTGAGTACTCGAATGTACTTAGCTCGACTTACCCATCATAAACCAAAAATAAAGTGACACCAAGGATTATGCAAGGCTTTATAAGTGGAGGTAGCTTGACAACATTTTGCATAAAAAGTGATTTACTCAGTTATACAATTATACTTTGGTCATCAAGTTAATTATAGCTATTCATCTCTAGATTAGCAACTATCATGTGCCAAACATGTGGTATATCATTTAAGAGCATACAATAGTAACCATAGCCGGTGTACTAATTCCATGTTTATCCGAACCATCACATTCCATAATATAATTACTACGATGTTGGAGCTAGCCAAGTTTCTCACTATCCGGGAGAGATGGCGATTCGAATCGATTTCAACCAGCTGCGAATTTATTCCTAACAGAAACCCAGAGATACCTGCGCCAAGGTAGTCTTAGGTCACCTTTGGTAGAACTCAGGTCCACATTTCGTGGGTTCGCCCAGCGTTGCAGAATCAGGGAAGACCAGCTGCTAGGACGATCAAGACTACCCTGCTCTTGGGCTCATGTCTGGCTCCCCGCACATCCTTACTACCATCCAGAGTGCGCACTTTGACAGAGCGAGGCCTGGCCTGAGTTGAGCTACTCGGCTTCGCGGTCGGAATGAGTTATCCGGACAGCCAAGTGATAGGCATGCGTTCGATCTTGTCAGAAGTTCCAACAACAGTATGGTCCTTAATCGGCACAGATGGAATCACATGAGTCAACCTACACATAGACTCCGCCCCGCCTCCATTTACATTACCCCATGGTTCTTTTCCACGATAGCAAATATAGCCAACTATGCTTCAGTATCCACCTATATCTCGTAGGTGATACGAAATCACCTGACTTCCACCGGTCTAAGCATGGCTAAACATATATTTGATCCTGGACCTACACAGGGTTAAAGGTATATTTCTGGACAAGGAAATTATATGCATCAAGTGCTTCCAATCAACTCTTATAACCTAATGTATCAAACATAAAGGACTCAAGTGATATTTGTAAAACATAGGAGACTTAGAATGCTCTGGGGCTTTCCTGTGATCCAACACTAGGTAAGTGTTTGTTAGATGACACTCGCTAGGTGAGTATCTCCCATCTCGGCACTTGCTTAGTCCTTCCATCTTTGGGATAGGTCCACCATACACCGCCTTCGGGTTCGGCTTCGACATCACGTCCTTCACATGGTTCACCTAGCGTACCTAGATAAGATGCAAGATGCAAGTGCATGAATATGAAGAATGGTAATATGAGACGCACCACATAATAGCATTCAAGGCAAACATAAGATCATGCAAGACATAGGCACCTAGAGTTATTTAACTAAACATCACACAACCTATTATAGAGGGATAGCAAGCATATTAGGCATGTCAGACAAGTGAACTTAAGTTCAGATATTGCACCCATGCATCGATCAAAAACTAACCAACATGTTTAGCCGAAACAAGAGCAAGCTAAAGCAATCACCTAGCACATGTATAGAAATCTGGACAGCAGCACAACAGTCATTTGTTTTATCAATAACTAGAGATCCAGACATCCAAAGAAGGAGATCCTAGACTTTCTGGAAAGCTAATGAAATTGCTTACAACATTGTTATTATCACCAAAAGATTATTCCAAAGCTAACCAGGTCAAACATGCCAATGTTTCAGATCTGCACAGAACTAGGACAGAAAAGTAGTAGTACTTTCAAAAATGTATAACTGGAGTTACAGACATCAAACAAGCATGAACCATAACTTTATAGAAATATTATTAAATTATCTAAAACATGTTTATTATCATCACAAGGTGATTCCACAATTAACAAGGCCAATCAATCATAATTGAGCACCTCTATCCAGACTTAGATAGATTCTGCCATGCAACTTCTCAAGCTTACAACTGGAGATTTAGACCACCAAAAGGTGTGATCTTTAACAATTTGGAAAGCTCATGAAAATCACTACACTTCTTATATTATCTCCAAGACATGATTCAAAGCTTAGCTAAGTCAAACAACACAATCATTCAGATCTGTATAGAGAGCATGCAAAATCTGACAATTAATTTGTAAAATCTATAGCTCCTAAATTATCAGGCCTATGGTCATGAAAATTTATCACAATCTAGATTATGAAATTAGCTACAACTTTGGTATTCACTACAACCATAGAAAACATCATTTACACCACGAAAATAATTGCAAAAACAAAACTGCACATGCAGCCCAAACAGCAGTGGTACGGAAAACTGATAGGAACTTCAGAGAAGCATAATTGGAGTTCTAGAACTCCTCAAACATGAATCATAACTTTTTGAAAATATTATGAAGTTACCTACAACTTTCTTATTATCATCTTAAGATGATTCTACAATTAACAAGGTCAATTAATCCAATGAATGCATCTCTATCCAAAACATGGACAGAATCTGACATGCCAATTTAAACAGCTATAACTAGAGTTCTACATGTCCAATAAATGTGATTCTAGACTTTTTAGAAATCTTAGCAAATTATAAACAACTTTGTTATAATCACCTAGAGCTAATTCTACTACTAAAAAGGCCTCACAGTAGCAACAAGGAAACCCTGTCTGGGTTTGGGTAGAAACAACCATAGAAATTTAAGCAACAATAACTAAAAATATACTTAACCAAAATTTATGCTATTTAGCTTTTTCCAAAGCTTAAGAAAATTACTACAACTCATTTATTGTCATAAAGTCATGATTCATAACTTAACTGAGCCAATTAATTCAAACATGCAGGACTATTCAAAATAGGAGCAAAGCAACACAGGGCATTTGTTATTTTTATAGGTCTTAATCTATCAAGCCTAACATCCTGAAATTTTTACCAGACATCAACCATCACCATAGTAGCACTCAATAAAAATTTCACATTTATTTGAGCAACATAACTATAGTTATGAAAAAGACAAACATAACTAGTATTAAAAAACTAACTGCATAAATTGATTTTTAAAGCAAAAACTTTAAAATAAATAATGACATATTATAGATCTACTGCATATAAAATTTCAGAAGGATTCCAAAAAGTCCTCATTTGCTATTTTTAGATTTTTCTACAATTTACTATAATTTTGCAAAGTTGATTATCCAAATCTGCAAAAACCAAAGAAAAGGGATGTAGATCTTGCATCGGGGACCCTGCAGTTTCCCAAAATTAAACTCGAACAAACAGATCCATTAAGGCACTATTCATCTGAGTCATGGATTCTTCACTTAACCCCCTCCCTTTTCCCTTATTTCAGCGCGAAGTCCCTCCTCTTCTTCCTACAACAGAGAGCAGGGGATGGCCGGCGCGGAGGCCAGAACCCGGTCGGAGGAGGGCCGGCGGCGACGGAGAAGAGCAGCACGAGCACCAGTGGGCCCATGAGCATCCAGGTGGCCGCTCGGCTTGGTCCAAGGTGGCCCTAGGTGGCTTGGCAACCTACGAGCGAGCGGACGCGGCGGGTACAGCGCGCCGACGACGGCCCGAGGGTGGCAGCAGCAGGCTGCCACAGGTGAGGAGTAGCGGCGCACGACATAGGGAGCTCGATGAGTGGAGCGGTGGCCACCGAGCTCGGCGGCCGCATCCAGGAGCGCGCGCGATGCCAGAGAGCGAGGGAGGGAGAGGGGGAAGCTCAGCGTGAGTGAGGAGGGAGCATCTACCACCGTATTGATGCGAGGGGAAGGCAGGGGCGCGTGGCACCAATGGTGGGGCGTGCTCTCTTGCATGGTCGCCACACGGGCATTCCACCGAACCGGTGGCGTGCGCGAACGAGGCCGACTTTCAATCCAGATTTTGGCATCTTTGGAGCATATTCATCCCTGGTGCTTGAAGCAAATTTGTTACTCTCAGACTACACTACAACATTACTTAAAGCTATAAGATGGCACTGCCAACGCATTGACGATGATTAAAACTCCAAAATTGTAGGTCAAAACAAGGTCAAACGAGTGCCATCTTTTTGCACGCTCATCTCCACAATGTATACTCCAACTTCTATGTTTGTACCAAATCGAGTTGTTTAACAAAATCACGAGAACGCGAGATGCCATGGTCGACGACGATGAACTCTAGACTTAGCAAAATTTGAAGTACTGAAAACAGCTGCAGATTCAAAGTTTGAGCCTCGGTTTGACTTAGTTCCAAGTTGATTTGGCTCTTGGTCCAAAAACAAAGTTTGTTCTGCTCCACTCAAACTTTAGCTTTTTATTTAGGGTGCAACTCCATCCAAGCACTATAAGCGATTGGTCAACATAGGTCAAAATAGCATCACGGTAAAGCTTAAATCCGAGTTTTTGACCGATTGAGGCATTTTCTTGACCTTTGCTCAACACGAACCCTTCATGACTTTTGTTGTAGAGTTCAATTAGAGTCATTTGGGCAAGGTAGCAAGGTTTGGTTGATGACCTATAATTCCATTCACTTAATAAAGCAATCCAAGAGAGATTATAACTTATCATTTTATGTGACTTCTTGATTCCGAACTTCATGAAACTGTTCCACTGGTCAAGA
Organism: Miscanthus lutarioriparius; assembly: GCA_904845875.1. NCBI lineage: Eukaryota > Viridiplantae > Streptophyta > Magnoliopsida > Poales > Poaceae > Miscanthus > Miscanthus lutarioriparius. Next base: position 78,898,595 of record CAJGYO010000005.1, read on the forward strand.
GGGATGCATGTTGATGTAATGTACATGAAATAAGCATGTTTAACATTACTCTTGCATAATCTTAAAAAGGGTCCACATGAAAGTAGGGTGTGTTGTCCAAGTTTAAGTTGGAGCTCACTCTTGTAGATTTGATCTTGACACCTTCATCACCACTTAACATGTCATGTTTGAGCTCAAACCCATTGCTTAAATGGTGACAAACACCTAGGGTGTTACAGCCCTCCCCCCTTATGGGAATCTTGTCCCGAAATTTGGTGCAAAAGACTTTCATGGGAAGAGAAGTATGTCAACCATTTTTCAACATTAGTGATAGCATTAGGCTACTTAACTTTGTAGTACCCGAGAGGCTAATTTGGTCAAGACACTTTTTGATACTTGCTCTTCATAGTAAGTTTTGTCTGAAGAATTTCCTTCGTTGGCTTCCATGAAGCAATGTTAGTTTGGGAGGAATCCACGACAGCACAACACTTCATTCTCGGGATACGGAGAGTACTACGGAGCATAAACTAACTACCCATAATATCTATTTCCCTAGTGAATATATCATGGACCATGGGAACCTTTCATTAGACTGCAAGCTTCTAAAAACTACTCATTACAATGGTTCCATGTTCATTCACAAAGTTTGAAAAGTAGTTCTCTACCAAAGTAGCTTGAGTCCAACTTTCCATAAGGGATGAGATCACAGATGGGGTAAACATCCTTTGTGGTTGTGAGAAATTGAGCAGCCAACAGACAATGTCCATGCCTGTCGTAATTGTTCAATCAATCAGATGCCACCCGATGGAAAACTGCATAATGTTCCATGTGTGCAATTCTCTTTCTCTAATGATAACACTGTATTATCTGAGTCCATTGAGTGAGCGATGAATGTGATAGCTGACTCTGTTGACTCAATGTTTTCGACGATCATTATTTGAGGGAATCCTCGTATCCATGCGGCAACAGTCATCTGGGTTGAATCTAAGGCAACCACTCAGGTAAAAACACATAGAATGTACCAAGGACAAGTCTGCCATGGAAATCCTTGCTGGAGAAGGAAGACAGTGAGGTCTGAAGGTCATGAAAGTTGCAAGTATATACCGACTGGAAAAAACAGTACACTACTCAGCAGGTTGAGCACAATTTGCCTTCATGGTGCAGTGGCGCAGTAAGTTGGGTTAACTTGCACTGCCATAAAAATAGCCTGGTTGGACTACTTTTAACATTGAGGCTTCCTTTCTAATGTCAATCAACAACTCAAAATCAAAATCTAAAATCTATTGTTTGACCCCTTTTCGAATTATTTTCTACTCGTAATGGCACAAATTGACTTGTAGAACAATGGGACTACTCACCATAGTTGATACGAGATGACAAAAGCAAGGCACAAAGGGATGCAAGGAGTCTTCTCTAGGGCATCTAAAATATTAATAGTCATCACATTGCTAACATGACCTGAGCTACAAACACAACCTTCTAATATGAGAGATGATAGTAGTCAGTAGAGAAATCACAGATTTTGTACCTCTCGGTAATCAGTCCATATCTCACAAACTACTACTCCATTGTGCACAAATTTTGGAAGTCATATAGACCTATGAGTCCTCTAATTACTGACCAAAATTCAGGTCGAACAGACACCATTTGACTAGCCAAATAAACCATCTACCAAAACTGCTTTGTTCTGAAATTTTGGGACCCGAACTGACAAAACATCTCTCAAATCTGATGCTTTACTCAACCAATCCTAAAACCAACTTAAGACATTGAAGTACCTTAAGAGAGGAATGAGATCACCAAGTTTGGTGTGAATTCAACCATGTTTGTGCCACTAATCACTGGCTTAAAAATAACCGGTTTAGTGCCATGAAATCTCGACAATTTCCCTGCTCTTCTTTTCCTGGGATTTACACATTGGGAAGTGTGTTCACAGTCTTTAACTCTTTTTATGACAACAGTAGCTTTCTCGCTGAGGATGGAGGCTAGGGTTTTCCTCATATGCTTCCCAAGGAACAATTTCAACCATTGATGTAGACACCGGCTCGATGATACACAAGCATTGAACTGGTGGAATGTTCTTGCAGGGCACAATGCATACTTCACATGGAGTGACAGTCCTATAAACATAAGGGAACATCTCTGATTATCCTTCTATGCCTCATCCAATAAAATCCAGAAAAATCCTTTGATAGCACCCTATACATAATGATGCTGACCGAGACTAGGGACGTGCTTTCTCTAGCTCTTTACTTAGCTGATACAATATCTTGCACTACCTGTGTGATTGTCCAAGATGGAATTGACTTGACAACATAGGGCTTGGAGAAGAAAGCAGTACTGGCATCGATGACCGGCTTTGCTGTTTCTTTGCTTAACATTGTTCTGTGAGATCTGGCCTTCATAGTTACCAAAGTGTCATTACTTAGCTAGAGATTAACCTTCCTACTGGCAACTAATTTGTTATCTCTCAACACCAAAAAGGTTCCAAATCTTCACTCTTGACAATAAGAATTGTGGTCGAAGCATAAATAGATGGTCGCCATTGAAGTCAGCAGAAAGGGGTCACACCGAAGAAAGTCGGTTGATCATCTTGCACATAAAGGTCAAGACTTGGATAGAAAAGTCATAAGCACCAGGTGACCTATTACTGCACATAATATCCTGGTCCATTTATCATCCGGCTGACAACTTGTTCAACCTTAAGTGTGGTGCACCTTTCTGATCCAATGGGAATGACATAAGTTGCTCACTAGATGACCAACGTCATTACAGGGACCGTCAAGTAGAGTCACTTGTCTACTACCTCTTGCAGTCTCTTAATGTTTATGTTAGTGACCTGTTTTCAATGGTTATCCTCTGGATGACTCTAGAAGGAAGTCCTATTGCATCTGGTTCAACTTATAGATCTTCTGACAAGATAAGGAGAGATAACCAAGGAGGAGCTCATGTGAAAATAACACATTGGTGTAGTTCTGCAATGGATCATAACTAGAAACCTCGATACCAACGTGCACCCAGCATCACAACCATGTGCCGACCATCCACAAGGAGGCCCTAGGTTCCGTCGCGGCACCATAGTTGCTACTCATAACACCATTACTGATCACACACCCAAAGTGAATTTTCAAGTTGCACAGATTGGGTCGTAAGAACAAGCACTATGCAAAGGAGGGATAGCAAACAAAGGTAGTCACAAGGTTAGGAGTCAACAAGGAGGCGATCCAAAGATTAAAACATAGCGCAAGAGAACATAGCCTAATTGCCGAAGACAACTGAGCAGGGGACTATTGCCTAATTTCCATATACGTCTTGTGTCCACCAAGGGGTTACCAGATAAAGATTAACATGAGATTTGGTCTTACCGAGCAGCAACATGATATCAAGATTGATAAACCTCTAGAGACTGGGAAGGGTTGGAGACAAAACAAATGAGATTCGAGAGACAGAGCCAATGCACTGACTAGGGATTCAGTTGATAAAACCACAACATGATCTGCGAGGAAAAGGTTCCAAAGCCAGGGTAGATAGTGATTAGCGTTGCACCAGATCATCTGTAGGAGAAGGAGCAATGAGGCCCGACAAGGATATTTGAGCAGGGTCTTCCCACACAGGAGCGAGACAACCACGACACATGCAAGCATTCAAGGAAACTAAACTTGGGCTAAACATCAAGTAAAGTCAAGGATATAGGTCTTCGTAGCGCACGTTCAAAGGCTAGCAATCACGTGAGCAGGCTCAGGCTCCTAAGAGAGAACTTAATTGGAGAAGACAACCATGAGATTATCAAAACTTGGGCACTATTCTAGGATAGCGCTCTTCAACACTCATATGCTTACCGAGGACAAAAGGGGTGATAGCTATGGCACTACCTAGATAATGAGCATCCACACCTACATCCTGGTCTTAAGCAAGCATTTAGAAACACTCAGTCCAATTAGCCAAAGTGACTATTACTAAGCACAAAGCTCGCACATAACAAGCAGTCACCTATAGCAGCACCACTACACATATCATGCAAAACATGGTGATAAGGTATTGTTATCTTTTATTTCCTTTTTACTGATTAGGTGGATATCTCTACCAAACAAGTTTTACTTACATTTAGCAATTTAGTTTTCAAAAGGGCAAAGTTTTTACTAACTATTGACTTGTCATCTATTTCCTTTGGAAGCAAACATACAAGGCAAAGCTAATCACACAGTATCTTCAAGCACATCTATTCAAGCGGCATGGAACAAGTCATTTTATCTAGCTTCACACAGGGAAGATAGTAACATCACATGATCACAAGTTACTTCGTATTAGAACAAAGTGAGGGAAGCATATTTATGCACAAGCACAATCATGATGCATGACTGTCCTATTCATCCTCACAAAATTGCCAACCTAAGGTGGCAATCATGTTCTATGTCGATGGCATAACATGTACTCTCTCGACATATAGCTAATCGCTAGCTACATTCAATCTACGTATTCGTGGTTAGCGTACCTACAGAAGAATTTCATTTCAGCCCAATCCCATAATTATATATGTAGAAATGAAAGTGTGGGCTCTAGGTTGCAAGCTAAATACTTCCATATATATACACCCATATATATATACTTCCATATCAAAGCTGCCCGATCATTAAATTCGCTACCCACATTTAAATACGCACCATACACACATGCAAGCATGTGTATACAATCGTATCAAAGCTAGCTCTCCCCGACCGCACGCTCACACTTGCGGTCATGCCACTCATCAACTTACCTTCTTACCTGGGCGTACAGGTATAGTGATCATACATTACCATTCAAGCAAATGGCATCCATACAACAGCACACCGTATGGATGACGAAATAAAAATTGCAAGAAGTAAATCCCCCATAGTTAGTGTTAGTTTACTTATTGCCACCTAGTAGTCTTTAATTGGGCATAGAGGAGGATGTCGCTAGCATAGTGTTGCAAATTAGTTTTGACAAATTTGCCTGTAGCTAAAGTTTTAGTTAAAATAGGCTTTTTAAAACAAAAACTTTGTTTTTAAAACGATGTACATGATAGTATTATGCTTAATCTTGCTCTAATACCAGCTATGATAGAACCGCCCAATTTATACAAGATGAAGTACGGCTGTGTTTACACCAAAATTTGGGAGAGGAACGTGGGAATTCAAAGGCTTCCAAAATTGTGCCATCAAGGAATCGATTGCATAAGGATCAATATCAGCTGATTCAGATATGACTCTAGAATCAGATCTCTTTGGATGACGTCAGCAGATAGCGATGATGAGCTACAATTGGCGCCAGGAAACTACATATCAGACTCTACAAAAAGGGAAAGATTAGGGTCCAAGTTATCTTAAATTAGGAATGTTTTCTCTTAGGCCAAAAATTGTAATGAGTCGTGCTTAAGTAGAGGATTCATGTGTAGGTTCCGGGTATAAATATTGGACCTCGGCTATTGTAAAGGACACACAATCAATCAAATACAAGTTACTTACTTTTTTCGGCTCTGGCCACCCCTTAGGAGTAGGAGTAGAGTAGATCTCGGTGAGTTCTTCAGCGAGCAGGGCTGCATCAATTCGGCCGACCTCTAGCTTGTTTGTAAGTACCATCATGGCTTATACTTCTGTTTGTACAGCTGCATCGATCCGGTCGACCTCCATTGCGACTCTAGTATAAGCTAGTTATTGACTCTTGTTTAGTTCAAGTATGGCTACATCGATCCGGTCGACCTCCACTGCTCGAACTAGATTAAGGTCAAGTTATCAGCTCTATCTAAGGGTGGCGCCCTTCGGATAGATTCATTAAGTTACCGATGTTGCTTATTGCTTTCATTGTTTATTTAATTACAACAATATCACTTCGCCCGATTGGGATTGATCTAGATCGGCCTTATATGTTGTTTAACCCATCGTTTGTTAATCTAAACTGATCTAATCTGCATCTTAAATGATGAGTTATGTTTTATCGGCTATTTTATGTCAATCTTGATCATGCATAGTGTGCGGTTAAGGCATGTTTGGTCTTGAATAGATCTATTGGCTAACGAAAACCGTTCCGTGGCCCATTATCATGGCCTGTGTGATTCTGCCTCACACCCCACTATTAGCACCGTGGAATGGGGATCGTTATTTGGTAGACCTGTTCCTAATAGGGCATGACCTTAACTGTGCGCCATGCTTGAATCGGCTATTTTAGCTGATATCAAGTGCTTTCACATATGCAGTTCACGTCACGAGACCGTTGAAGTAAATATAGGTTGAAAGATGTGTTAGCCCCATGATCTTATTATTGTATTATAGCCTACATGATTCTACCTCATGCTCCACTAATATTAGTAATAAGTTAGGGTCATCAAATCTATTGTTGTTTCTACAGCCTGCATGATTCTGCCTCATGCCCCACTGGTCATAGCGATAGATGAGATCTAATATGTTCATTAGATTTATCTTTATTAAATGGTTAAATGATGATGAGCTGCTTCTTTTATATAAAAAGGGGATTCAGTTACTTGCAGTCATTGGCTTAGTATAAACTAATTATTGTTGACATCCTATTGCCATTGATTAATATTTGTCTAAATAATGAGATTCATCTTGAATGATAATCGATCTTCCTTCCATAACTCCACGCGCTTTAATTGATTTATTCTTATGAGTATGCTAGAATCGGCTATTTAGTCGATCTCCTTCCATATCGGCTCTTAGAGCCGCCCATTCGGGACTGTTTGGCAACACCGACATGTTCCGCCTTAAATTACTAATTAGCATTCTCTCCTTGTCAATTGCAGGGTCAAATTAACTGGCATGTCTTGGGAGGACTACATAGGATCGACCATCCCTACGTTGAAGCCAGGCGGATCTAGAGCTCCATCGAGCAGACCCTTCTGGCTTGCTCATGTGCCCTCGGCACGGGACGAAATTTCTGTGCTGACACACATTCTGGCACGCCCGATGGGACCCCACAATCATCATGGTGGTTTACAACAACAGCGACATCCTTATGGTACACTACAAAGACTTACCTGATGGAGATAAAGGTGTCATCAGCAAGGCTATAAAAGAATTTTAGAACAAGTGTTTGTTGTCCTACACCAAAACACATAACAATACAATTGTTCAGAAATATACATTACCAAGAGTTCTATTGCATGGGTAGACAAATGCAGATGAAGCTAAAGATAGGCGTTTCTTCACAGAAGCTGTAAACAAATTTGTTCGTGATGCCATATCAAGCCATAATGAAGCTTTCTTGGACACATTCCACAATACCATGAAAGAGGTATTTCATGGGTTTCTAGTTGATCAGATCGGGCCGGCTTATTACAACATTCCACATCCATCGACTCAAGGGACTAATCAAACTGATACCAGCCGTCAAGAAGCAACACCAGCTGATAATGATGATGTCTAGGTAGTTCAGAGTTCATCTGAACAAGCTCAATATGTTACTACAAATCAGATACAGTGTAATCCTAGATTGTCAAAGCAGCATGTGCAACAGCCGATGGGGCAAGGTCAGAACCAGGTGATTAATTTTGGCACATCAGGCCACATACCATCGTTGGCTTAAAAAATAGCACCATCAATTCAAAGGATCCGTAGAGATATAGATCCTAATGTCTATAACCAGAGACTTCAAGAGGCAAACTAGCAAAGGACCTAGCAGATAGAGATTCCATAGGGGTATCATTATGGCACAGATTATAACACCCTTCATATGATTCCGAATCCAGGGTATCAAGGCACACAGGATTTCAATCCGCAGATGGGTTAGCAAGTGTAGAGAAATCCAAATTCACATGCTGACGAGTTGTTGCTAAAGGTGACCGAGATGATGAAGAATCAGTTCAGTCTAAAGCCAAAAGGACTGACCTTCTCGTACAAACGCTCATATCCAGAATGGTATGATTTAGTCACTCTTCCTACAAATTATAGGCTCCCAGAGTTTGCTAAGTTCACTGGACGAGACAGCACAAGCACAATAGAACATGTCAATCGGTATCTTACACAGTTGGGCGAAGCATCAGTTGAAGAGGCCCATCGAGTTCATTTCTTCTCCTTGTCCCTATCAGGGCCAGCCTTCACTTGGTTTTCATCACTACCAGTCAACTCTATCGCCAACTAGGCTGACCTAGAAAAGAAATTTCATACATATTTTTATACTGGGACTGGAGACAAGAAGATTACTGATTTGACAACTATAAGATAGAAAACTAACGAATCGGGCACTGAGTTTCTTTAGAGGTTCTGAGAGACTAGGAATTTGTGCTTCTCATTAAATTTGGCTGATGATCAGCTAGCCGCTTTGGCCGTTCAAGGGATGCTGCCAACATGGAAAGAAAAACTGCTAGGACAAGAATTTGACAACTTGGGTCAATTGGCTCAACGAGTGGCAGCGCTCAATGGCCAATTCCATAGTATGTGCAGGGATACCCGGTTCCAGAAGAGTACCACAGTGGCCGAAGCTTATAATCCATATTTAGTCGATGATGGCTTTGAAGATGAAGAAGAAGAGGTTGCCGTAGCTGAATGGGATTGGGGCAAAAAGACAGTAATGGTACCAAATCCTTGGGGAAGAGGAGTCGAGGAGAGCTATGACTTTGATGTCACAAATCAGACAAGCTCTTTGATTTCTTGCTTGAGAAGGGACAGATCAAGTTGTCCGATAATCATGTTATGTTGCCCCATGATCAGTTGAAGAATAAGAAGTTCTGCAAGTTCCATAATACTCCTTCTCCTTCCAATAATGAATGCAAAATTTTCCGGCAGTATATACAGAGGGCTATTTAGCAAGGAAGACTCAAATTTGATATGCCTTGGAAAATGAAAGTTGATGATAATCCTTTCCTAGGAGATCAAAACATGGTCGACGCTAGGCTGCTCAAAGGAAAGACTAAAGTCCTAACATCAACCAAATCAAGAGAAACTAGAACAGTCGATCCCGAGATGCAAATATCGGCTAACGAATACAGAGAAATTAGAAGACGTCGCGACAAGCAAAAGAGCTAATATGAGTAGGGAGAAACATCAAAAGAAGGGGCGACAAAGCCGTGAGTTACATCTCGAATTCTGTTGAATAAATGGCAGCGGCTAAAGGAAAAGTATTATCAATGTTGGTTAGAAAAGCAAGAATACCAGTGTCAATAGGAAGAAGAGAGGTATGAAAGAAAGCAAGCTGAATTGCATTGGAATTGTCCTTTCTTCAGACATTGCTGGAACGAAGGTTTGAAGTTGCCTACCAGGAATAGCTATCTAGAGTGTAGTGATTAGTATTGGGACTTTAGTCAATCTTAAGCCAACCGCTGGTCTATCCATGCTCAAGATGCATATCATCATGATAACATGGATCGGCACTTAAAAAATGGAAGTGTTCATAATTGGCTTGGAAAAAGGGTTGTTGATCAAAACTGGGTTGATTATGAAGAGAGGAACGAGAGAGAATATGTTTGGCAGGAAGGCCAATGGTGTCTAGGAGGTTTGACAAGAAGCAAAAAGAGAAGGGTGCAACGCCTAAGGAATAGAGAGTTGGAACAGGCTCAGGCATCCGGTAAACCTCAAGTATGGCGTGCTAAGCAAACAGCCTATAGAAAGCAACCATCGGCTAATATTCAAATGGCTTTTCTATTGCCATTAGAGTTCAGAGCTCTAGCAGATCAAGAAGTTTATTCGGATTTTGATGAATCAAAGTACGAAGGGGTAGTTGCCAAGCTAATGGTTATACAACAGTCTATATTTGATAAACCAGTCAAGCATTGGCACTTAAAGGCTTTATATGTAAAAGGTATGGTTGATGGGAAGCCGGTGAACAAGATGTTGGTGGACGGAGGTGCTTCTATCAATCTCATGCCTTACACCACTTTTCGTAAGCTTGGCAAGGGACCAGGAGATCTAATTGAGACTGACATGATGCTTAAGGACTTTGGAGGTAATACGTCTAAGACCCGGGGGGCAATGAACGTCAAACTAACAATCAGGAGTAAGACTCTGCTCACCACATTCTTTGTCATTGATAGAAAAGGGTCGTACAGTTTGCTCCTTGGTCGTGATTGGATTCATGTGAACTGTTGTGTACCATCAACCATGCATCAGTGTTTGATTCAATGGCATGGAAATGATGTCGAGCTGGTTCACGCTGATGAGTCTATGAGTATCGCAATAGTCGATCCAGTCTTTTGGGAACTAAGAGACTTCAAGTGCTTTTCTAGCAAGATATGGGAAGGAGGCTTCATTAAGATCAGCAATGAAGGCCAAAAGCCGGTCCAAGCAATCAACTCTGAGAGTTTGTTTTCGTAAATAGTCACGGCTTCACGTCAGCCATTGGATTAAGGGAGAATAAGCATTGGTCCTAGAGATGGGCTTAGGCTGATGAATGTCAACGCTAAGTCGAATCATAAGTGCAATTTAGAGTTGATAAGATCTATTAAGGGAAGTTTTTTTGCTTAATGAAATGCTTGGCCTAGATTGATCGATCGTTTAACCTTTGGTCTGAAAAGTTCTGGTGCAACCTATCAATAGAGATCGACAAAAAATATTTAAAGGGATGATATCCTAGCATTTGATCAACACTTGATAGCCGATTCATTTAGTCATTGGCTCTAATAGCTGGTACCAAAAGGTATCGCCTCTAGTTCAAAAATAAGGATCTTTGAGTATATAAAAGCCGATACGATATGTATCGCCTCTAGAGCAAAAACAAAAACAAAGATATTCATGACACATACAGGGGCATTGCACTGAGATACGTCCATGGAAGAGCAAGAGACTTTGTTCATTGATTCCCCCTAAGTACAAACTAATCGAAGACCTTGTTCACCACATCCTGAGCAGATGTGATGTCCACAATGGCCTTCGCTGCAACGACAAATTCTTTGAGTAGGTCCACATGTTCCTCAGGGCCATCACCGATCGGGAAGCCGGTCTCCATGGCATGGAGCTCATACCCGGTCTAGACTTGCACCACGGTCAGTGCCACCGACGCGCCATGACGAACGCCATGGAGGGCGATTTCCTAAATGCAGGTCAGGATGTCTTGGAGGCGACCATTGATGAGGGGACCCTGAGCATTGACGGCGTCTGCGGCCACGTTCACTGCTAGTTGCACTGTTAGGGCTAACAATCATAGAAAACAGAAAAACTATCAAGATAAAGGCAGCAAAAATCAGAATAGAAGCGTTCATGGAGCTCATCTTACCCACCACCGCGGCATCAGACTCAGCCAGCCACACTCGAATGGCACTAGCCTCCTCCTCAGCCGCATGAAGGGCCCCTTGGAAGACCCCGAGACGGATCTCAAGCTGGCCATTTTTCCGAGTCGCCTCGGAATAGCAATCCTAGGCCACCCTCCACTCTCGGAAGAAGCGCCGAGCATCGTCGTCATTATATGAGTCGGAAGAATCTGACGATGAGGCTGGCGTGGAAGATGCAGCGTCAAAGGGCTCGCTGGCCCTGAGAAGAGGACGGAGACTGTCATTCAAAATGAATCTATAAATAGATCAGAACAGTTCATCATCACAAGCAGAAGATGTCGATCTCACCTCATGCGTCGGAGGCGCTGGTTCACCGGCATGTTCTCCTCTAGAACCTCCTCCACCGCGCGCTTGCCGCGGTTCTCCTCGCCAGCCATGAAGTTGATCGGATCTACAAGAAGGGAGGAAGGCCGCTATAGAGTTCTGCGAGGGCGGAGAAATGCAAAGGAATAAGAGCGGTTGCAAGTGTGATGTGTTCGAGGATGGAGCCCTCGGCTAGTATTTGAAGCCACAGAGCGAAGAGGTGGATGCCTCGGGACGTGCAAAAGGCAACCACAATTAATAGAAGGCAAAGCGCCACCTCACTAATACCAAAGAGAATACAATGTTGGGTGACTAAGGACAGAAGATCGAAGGGTTCTCTTAATAATAAAGGTTGTGTTTTCAGACTTAATTGGATTAAGGATGGAAGTCTGGGATTGGCTATTTTCAAATCGGCTCTTTAGCCGAAACAAGAAGTATAGTGAGACAACAGAGAATGTGGCTGTCATTGATTCTACACAAGATATATGATACACGAATTACAAATCTAGAACATCCTAGATTGCTTTCAATACTTCTAGCCGGATAGCATCAGCTTCTGTGATCTGTTGCTTATCTTCTTCGACTGATCCAGGAATGCTCTTGAGTCTACTTCGGATGGCTCTGCCTTCTCTGACTTTGGCTAGCAGTTCCTGTTTCTTTTGTTAAATGGCATCAGGTATTTGAGCCAGAATGGACTTATGACAATCAATGGCAGCCTTGACATTTTTTAGCTCCTTCTCAAGCTCTGCACGTCTAACTTCTAGTTGAGATAACTCTGGGTCGATGTCGAGGGGGGAATTCTTCAAATGATCAATCAAATGTGTCAGTTCTTTGTCTTCTTGCCTGTTGGAGTTCCCATTGGCCAGCAAAGTTTCACGATCGAACAAATTCCTCTGAGCCTGTTTCACCCTCAGGACCTGATCTTCAAAAATGGATAGAGGAGACAAGACTCTGGAGAGAGCTAGGGATGGATTACCCTTAATGGCCAAGGAAACTCTATGTATTGGATTAGTGTCTTGGACCAAATTAGCTATATTCTTTGCAAACATTGGCAAAACATCTCTTAGCTAATTCTTGGTCTCTTCTAGCAAGGTTTCCTTGGAGGAGGTGGCTGACGAGCCGATTTCATCTTCATCAAGATACTCCTTAAGATTGAAAGAGTAACTTAGGGCTAGAAGATTGAGTGCCTGTGTATAAGGGAATCTTGATTAAGAGGTTTAAATCAGTTTATAACAAATGGATGGCAAAGAGGGTACAGTACCTTCTCTGCAGTAGCTTCTATCTGAGAAGAAGGAACAGCTAATGATTTACCAATAGCATCTAGTTGAATCGGCTCCGAGCTCTCAACATTGGTATCTGTAATGTCAAGGAAAATTTTAGTTCATAATTATTGTAGTAAAATAAAAGGGACATATAACTTCCTTACCATCAGTTGCATGCTGAGTTGGGGAATCAACAGTCTGAGTGTCGACGACAACAGGATCACCTTCGACGCCGACATGATCATTAAGTGGACTGTCAGGCTCCTGCTCTTGCGTTGGTATTTCCTCAAGAAGTATTTGACATGGTAAGAAGCCAGGTGAAGGATGGAAACCGAGTAAATCAAAAAAGTTAAAGAAAATGCTCTAACAAGCATCAAGGATGAAACTCATATTTTTTGCTGTTATGGAGCCATCGGTTATTTCAACCGAAATCAGCTCTTTTTGAGGATCAACCGATGAGGGTTCAGTTGGTGCTGAATCAAACGCCTAGGATAGCAGTCCCGCACCTAGAGCAGATTGGGACGCATTGCTCGATAACTATGAAGGAACGGGGTCAGCAATTGAATATCATTATGGGAAGGAAATGAATTGTTTACCTGAGCAGCTAACGGTCTCGTTCTACGGAGCCTCTTCCTAGTAGTGATTTTCTGGGTTGTCCATTGAGCCACCTTGCGCTTTGAAGAATGATATGTTATAATAGTGGAGGCATCATGAGTTCTCATCAATTTTTTCAGTGAAGGCGCAGCCGATCCCATTCTTGAAACTAGGCACGATGGCTAGTAATCTATAGGATGCCCCTTCCTATCCAAGCTTGGTGGATCAAATTCAGCATCCTAAAAAGGTTGATTAGAACAGTTGGCGAAGGAATTCATCAAATAATTTTTTTTAAAAAAGAAGTGGCAAGTTACCTCTCCATTAGAAGCAAATTCCCCATCCAAGGATATACATAAAGGATGGACCAACCCGTAGAAAAGATGGGAGTGCCATTCTTGCCACCAGGAGTCGAAGAGAATGGAAGAAGAGCTAACTCTGATCCAGTCGTGCACGCAAAGGGAAGGAAGATTTGATCCCAATTGAAAAACTCTGGAGGCTTCCATCACCACATGATGTCTTCTCTTGGCTTCAATATGTTTTTGAAGAACAATTGAGGGGGGAGCTGGCCAAAGCCAAACTGACGGGCTATGAAAGATGGATTGTAGAACTCATAAGTTGGGAGGTTGCCTAGAAGAGAGGAGCCTATCGCCATTTTGCCATGACCATGACAAAATTCAGCGGGAAGAACGCAGGGCTTGATGAAGGAATTAAAAATTGCAGGCGCCGCCTCGTCCGAACAGCCTAACTCAAATCGAAACTTGAATGAGAAGATCAGCTCATCATTCTCATCATCATCGTATGGTAGCCAAGTCAGGATGTCTACATCAAACCCTCTGTAAAACTTCTTGAAGAGATGGCCACTATCAAAATCAATTGTTATGGCCGATGCAGCTTCACCATAGCTCATGCACTATCGAGTTCTTTCTTCTTCACCTCTATATTTCTCATCAAAATTGGAGGAAGGGAAACTCAGGCTTCTGAGATTAGGCGTTACAATCTTATGCATATACAGGTTGAGCCACATTTGTATCAACCACCAAGGGCCACTGATGGTATGAACTGGTTCATTCTTCAGTAATTGTGCGGCTACCTAGTACATCAGATGATAAGCAGCTCCTAGCATATACTTTCCAAGAGGGATGCCCTTGCCTACCGCTAGATGCTCTGCCATGAGTTTGTGATTATAAGTCAGATCACAAGATGACCCACAAAAGATGAATCTCTCCAACCACATATTCAGAAAGGCCACATATTCCCTTTCACTAACAGTCGATTCGTCTCCGATATGGTTCAGAATGTAACTTGCCCATCCTGTGTAGTCTGATATTTTGGCTAATTTCTTGGAACCAGCACTCAAGTACTCATAAGGATGCACTAACCCAGTTATCCTAAGGCCAGTCAACATGTAAACATTAGCCAGGGTAATAGTCATTGGGCCATGACCAAAGACAAAAGCATTCAGGGCATTGGACCAAAAATAGGATGCAAAAATCAAGAGTGAATCATTCCTCTCCATCCTGGACAATGAAAGTGTCAAACATTGATTCAAGTCATACACCTCCCAATCTCCACCCTTTTTCTTGGATACCCTACGAAACCAATTTCTCCATCCCGTGGGCATTTTAGGCCAGTTTCTAAAGGGGGTTTTAATATTCTAGGAGGATGAGTCCACTACAGATTGTTTGAAGGGGATTTGATTGGTTTCTTGACGGATGAAATTAGATGGGTCAAGATCACCCATAGGTCCAAGAAAATAGACATTGGAAGCAACAGCTAATGGAATCAAGATTTCATTCCTCATTTCCTAGAAATCGGATGGAATAAATTTACGGAAAAATGAAATACAGGGTAGCATCCAGAACTTGGAGAATGGAAAACTTAGAAGGCATACCTTAGGGACGTGGTCGCTGGTCGCCATTAAAGCCGAAGTAGATTTGAGTCTGATGAAGAATGCTTGAATAAATGGCTTGATAAAACAGAGGATTTGCTAGGGTTGAGGCCTTGGTGATGACGGCGCCGGATATTAAGATTTGCTCAAGGAAAAGGGAAAAGGCAAAAAGGCCGAGTGAGTTGGAAGACGTACTGTTGGGATATTATATAAAACTTAGGCCAAGAAGTCAGGAATCATGCGTATATCTCAGAGTAGAACGGTTGTGGTGTGGTAAACGGATAAATAGGAATTTTGGAATAAAATGACTTTTATCCCAAAATTGAGGGGCATGTGTTTACACCAAAATTTGGGAGAGGAACACGGGAATTCGAAGGCTTCCAAAATTGTGCCCATCAAGGAATCGATTGCATAAGGATCGATATCTGCTAATTCAGATATGACTCTAGAATCGGATCTCTTTGGATGACGTCAGCAGATAGCGTTGATGAGCTATGGTTGGCGCTAGGAAACTACATATCAGACTCTAAAAAAAGGGAAAGAATAGGGTCCAAGTTATCTTAAATTAGGAATGTTTTCTCTTAGGCCAAAAATTGTAATGAGTTATGCTTACCGAGGACAAAAGGGGTGCACACATTCAACGGTTAGCAATCACATGAGAAGGCTCAGGCTCCTAAGAGAGAACTTAATTGGAGATGAAAACCATGAGATTATCAAAACTTGGACACTGATCTAGGATAGCGCTCTTCAACACTCGTATGCTTATCGAGGACAAAAGGGGTGACAGCAATGGCACTACCTAGATAACGAGCATCCACACCTACATCATGGTCTTAAGAAAGCATTTAGAAACACTCAGTCCAATTAGCCAAAGCGACTATTACTAAGCACAAAGCTCGCACATAACAAGCAGTCACCTACAACAACACCACTACACATATCATGCAAAACATGGTGATAAGGTATTGTTATCTTTTATTTCCTTTTTACTGATTAGGTGGATATCTCTACCAAAGAAGTTTTACTTACATTTAGCAATTTAGTTTTCAAAAGGGTGAAGTTTTTACTAACTATTGACTTGTCATCTATTTCCTTTAGAAGCAAACATACAAGGCAAAGCTAATCACACACTATCTTCAAGCACAGCTATTCAAGCGGCATGGAACAAGGCATTTTGTCTAGCTTCACACAGGGAAGATAGTAACATCACATGATCACAAGTTACTTAGTATTAGAACAAAGTGAGGGAAGCATATTTATGCACAAGCACAATCATGATGCATGACCGTCCTATTCGTCCTCAAAAAATTGCCAACCTTAGGTGGCAATCACGTTCTATGTCGGTGGCATAACATGTACTCTCTCTCGACATATAGCTAGTCGTCAGCTACATTCAATCTACGTATTTGTGGTTAGCGTACCTACAGAAGAATTTCATTTCAGCCCAATCCCACAATTATATATGTAGAAATGAAAGTCTAGGCTCTAGGTTGCAAGCTAAATACTTCCATATATATATACCCATATATATATACTTCCAAATCAAAGCTACCCGATCATTAAATTTGCTACCCACAATTAAATGCGCACCATACACACATACAAGCATGCGTATACAATCATATCAAAGCTAGCTCTCCCTGGTCATGCCACTCATCAACTTACCTTCTTACCTAGGCGTAGAGGTATAGTGATCCATACATTACTATTCAAGCGAATGGCATCCATACAATAGCACGCCATATGGACGACGAAATAAAAATTGCAAGAAGTAAATCCCCCATAGTTAGTGTTAGTTTACTTATTGCCACCTAGTAGTCCTTAATTGGGCATAAAGGAGGATGTCGCTAGCATAGTGTTGCAAATTAGTTTTGACAAATTTGCCTGTAGCTAAAGTTTTAGTTAAAATAGGCTTTTTAAAAGCAAAACTTTGTTTTTAAAACGATGTACATGATAGTATTGTGCTTAATCTTGCTCTGATACCAGTTGTGATAGAACCGCCCAATTTGTACAAGATCAAGTATGGCTGTGTTTACACCAAAATTAGGGAGAACTCGGGAATTCGAAGGCTTCCAAAATTGTGCCATCAAGGAATCGATTGCATAAGGATCGATATCAGCCGATTCAGATACGACTCTGGAATCGGATCTCTTTGGATGACGTCAGCAGATAGCGATGATCAGCTACGGTTGACGCCTAGAAACTATATATCAGACTCTACAAAAAGGAAAAGATTAGGGTCCAAGTTATCTTAAATTAGGAATGTTTTCTCCTAGGCCAAAAATTGTAATGAGTCGTGCTTAAGTAGGATTCATGCGTAAGTTCCGGGTATAAATATTGGACCCCAGCTATTGTAAAGGACACACAATCAATCAAATACCAGTTACTTACTTTTTTCGGCTCCGGCCACCCCTTAGGAGTAGGAGTAGAGTAGATCTCGGCGAGTTCTTTAGCAAGCAGGGCTGCATTGGTTCGGCTGACCTCCGGCTTGTCTGTAAGTACCATCATGGCTTATACTTCTATTCGTACGGCTGCATCAATCCGGTCGACCTCCACTGTGACTTTGGTATAAGCTAGTTATCGACTCTTGTTTAGTACAAGTATGGCTGCATCGATCCGGTCGACCTCCATTGCTCGAACTAGATTAAGGTCAAGTTATCGTCTCTATATAAGGGGGGCGTCCTTCGGATAGATTCATTAAGTTACCGATGTTGCTTGCTGCTTTCATTGTTTATTTAATTACAACAATATCACTTCGCCCGATTGGGATTGATCTAGATCGGCCTTATACCCTGTTTAACACATCGTTTGTTAATCTAAACTGATCTAATCTGCATCTTAAACAATGAGTTGTGTTTTATCGGCTATTTTATGTCAATCTTGATCGTGCATAGTGTGCGGTTAAGACATGTCTAGTCTTGAATATATCTATTGGCTAACGAAAACCGTTCCGTGGCCCTTTATCACGGCCTATGTGATTCTGCCTCACACCCCACTATTAGCACCATAGAGTGGGGATCGTTATTTGGTAGATCTGTTCCTGATAGGCCATGACCTTAACTGTGCGCTATGCTTGAATCGGCTATTTTAGCTGATATCGAGTGCTTTCACATATACAGTTCACGTCACGAGACCATTGAAGTAAAGATAGGTTGAAAGATGTGTTAGCTCCATGATCTTATTCTTGTATTACGGCATGCATGATTCTGCCTCATGCCCCACTGATATTAGTAATAAGTTAGGGTCGTCGAATCTATTGTTGTTTCTACGACATGCATGATTCTGCCTCATGCCCCACTGGTCATAGCGATAGATGAGATCTAATATGTTCATTAGATTTATCTTTATTAAATGGTTAAATGATGATGAGCTGCTTCTTTTATATAAAAAAGGGATTTGGTTACTTGTAGTCATTGGCTTAGTGTAAACTGATTATTGTTGACATCGTATTGCCATTGATTAATATTTGTCTAAATAATGAGATTCATCCTGAATGATAACTGATCTTCCTTCCATAACTCCATGAGCTTTAATTAATTTATTCTTATGAGTATGCTGGAATCGGCTATTTAGTCAATCTCCTTCCATATCGGCTCTCAGAGCCACACATTCAGGACTATCTAGCAACATCGGCATGTTCCGCCTTAAATTACTGATTAGCTTTCTTTTCTTGTCAATTGCAGGGTCAAATTGACTGGCATGTCTCGGGAGGAATACGCAGGATCGACCATCCCTACGTTGAAGCTAGGTGGATCTACAGCTCCATCGAGCAAACTCTTCCGGCTTGCTCGTGTGCCCTCAACACGGGACGAATTTTCTGTGCCGACAGGCTATCCCCGCTAACACATTGACACGCGCATACTTTCACTTATATAAACCCGGTAGTCTGTCGAGTGTCATGAAGGACCTCGGTAAATCAACATCACAACCAAGATCGCGTGATTAAGCAAATACACATCACATACGCAGAGTTGCAATGGAAATAATATTACAAATGAGTTCACAAATAATAGTACAAGTTTGGGTTTCAAAACCGATTAGTGAAAACAACATAGCTTTCAAAACATTACATTAATATAAGTTCCAAATACATTGCTAGCATAAGTGACATCCTCAGATAAAAGCATATAGATGAGAAATAAATATAGAGTCACCGAGCCACCGGTGGTTAGCCACCGTCTTCAGTAGGCCGAAACTTCACCTGCAACATGGTGGGATAAACCCTGAGTACTCGAATGTACTCAGCTAGACTTATTCATCATAAACCAGAAATAAAGTGACACCAAGGATTATGCAAGGCTTTATAAGTGGAGGTAGCTTGACAACATTTTGCATAAAAAGCGATTTACTCAGTTATACAATTATACTTTGGTCATCAAGTTAATTATAGCTATTCATCTCTAGATTAGCAACTATCCTGTGCCAAACATGTGGTATATCATTTAAGAGCATACAATAGTAACCATAGCCGATGTAGTAATTCCATGTTTATCTGAACCATCACATTCCATAATACAATTACTACGATGTTGGAGCTAGCCAAGTTTCTCACTATCCGGGAGAGACGGCGATTTGAATCGATTTCAACCAGCTGGGAATTTATTCCTAACACAAACCCAGACATACCTGCGCCAAGGTATCCTTAGGTCATGTTTGGTACAACTCAGGTCCACATTTTGCGGGTTCGCCCAGCGCCGTACAATCAGGGACGACCAGCTGCTAGGACAATCAGGACTACCCTGCCCTTGGGCTCATGTCTAGCTCCCTGCACATCCTTACTACCATCCAGAGTGCGCACTTTGATAGAGCGGGGCCCGGCTTGAGTTGAGCTACTTGGCTTCGCGGTCGGAACGAGTTATCTGGCCAGCTAAGTGATAGGCATGTGTTCAATCTTGTCAGAAGTTCCAACAACGGTACGGTCCTTAATCGGCACAGATGGAATCACATGAGTCAACCTACACATAGACTCTGCCCGGCCTCCATTTACATTACCCCATGGTTCTTTTCCATGATAGCAAATATAGCCAACCGTGCTTCGGTATCCACCTATATCTCGTAGGTGACGGGAAATCACCCGATTTCTACCGGTCTAAGCATGGCTAAGCATATATTCGATCCTAGACCTACATAGGGTTAAAGGTATATTTCTAGACAAGGAAATTATATGTATCAAGTGGTTCCAATCAACTCTTATAACCTAATGCATCAAACATAAAGGACTCAAGTGATATTTGTAAAACATGGGAGGCTTAGAATGCTCTGGGGCTTGCCTGTGATCCAACACTAGGTCAGTGTTTTGTTAGATGACACTCGCTAGGCGAGTATCTCCCATCTCGGCACTTGCTTAGTCCTTCCATCTTCAGGATAGGTCCACCATACACCGCCTTCGGGTTCGGCTCCAACATCATGTCCTTCACATGGTTCATCTAGCATACCTAGATAAGATGCAAGATGCAAGTGCATGAATATGAAGAATGGTAATATGAGACGCACCACATAATAGCATTCAAGGCAAACATAAGATCATGCAAGACATAGGCACCTAGAGTTATTTAACTAAACATCACACAACCTATTATAGAGGGATAGCAAGCATATTAGGCATGGCAGACAAGTGAACTTAAGTTCAGATATTGCACCCATGCATCGATCAAAAACTAACCAACATGTTTAGCTGAAACAAGAGCAAGCTAAAGCAATCACCTAGCACATGTATAGAAATCTGGACAGCAGCACAACAGTCACTTGTTTTATCCATAACTAGAGATCCAAACATACAAAGAAGGTGATCCTAGACTTTCTGGAAAGCTAATGAAATTGCTTACAACATTGTTATTACCACCAAAAGCTTATTCCAAAGATAACCAGGTCAAACATGCCAATGTTTCAGATCTGCACAGAACTAGGATAGAAAAGTAGTAGTACTTTCAAAAATGCATAACTGGAGTTACAGACATCAAACAAGGATGAACCTTAACTTTATAGAAATCTTATTAAATTATATAAAACATGTTTATTATCATCACAAGGTGATTCCACAATTAACAAGGCCAATCAATCACAATTGAGCACCTCTATCCAGACATAGACAGATTCTGCCATGCAACTTCTCAAGCTTACAACTGGAGATTTAGACCACCAAAAGATGTGATCTTTAACAATTTGGAAAGCTCATGAAAATAACTACATTGATTATATTATCTCCAAGACATGATTTAACACTTAGCTAAGTCAAACAACACAACCATTCAGATCTGTACAGAGAGCATGTAAAATCTAACAATGAACTTGTAAAATCTATATCTCCTAAATTATCAGGCCTATGGTCATAAAAATTTATCAAAAGCTAGATTATAAAATGAGCTACAACTTTGGTATTCACTACAACCGCAGAAAACATTATTTACACCACGAAAATAATTGCACAATCAAAACTGCACATGCAGCCCAAACAGCAGTGGTACAGAAAACTGATATGAACTTCAGAGAAGCATAATTGGAGTTCTAAAACTCCTACAAACATGAATCATAACTTTTTGAAAATATTATGAAGTTACCTACAACTTTCTTATTATCATCTTAAGATGATTCTATAGTTAACAAAGTCAATTAATCCAATGAATGCATCTCTGTATAAAACATGGACATAATCTGACATGCCACTTTAAACAGGTATAACTAGAGTTCTACATGTCCAATAAATGTGGTTCTAGAACTTTTAGAAAGCATAGCAAATTCTAAACAATTCTGATATAAACTCGTAGAGCTAATTCTACTATTAAAAATTCTCCACAGTACCAACAAGGCAAACCTATCTGGGTTTGGGCAGAAACAACCACAAAAATTTAAGCAACAATAACTAAAAATCTACTTAACCAAAATTTATGCTATTTAGCTTTTTCAAAAGCTTAAGAAAAGTACTAAAACTCATGTATTCTCATCAAGTCATGATTCATAACTTAACTGAGCCAATTAATTCAAACATGTAGGCCTATTCAAAATAGGAGCAAAGCAACACAGGGCATTGTTATTTTTATAGCTCTGAATCTATCAAGCCTAACATCCTGGAATTTTAACTAGACATTAACCATAACCTAAGTAGCACTACATAAACATTTCACATTTATTTGAGCACCACAACTGCAGTTATGAAAAAGACAAGACATAACTTGTATTAAAAACCTAACTGCATAAATTTATTTTTACAGCAAAAACTTTAAAATAAATCATGACATATTATAGATCTACTACGTAGAAAATTTCACAAGGATTCCAAAAAGTCCTCATTAGCTATTTTTAGATTTTTCTACAATTTACTATGAATTTGCAAACTTGATCATCCAAATCTGCAAAAACCAAAGAAAAGGGATATAGATCTTGCATCGGGGACCCTGCAGTTTCCCAAAATTAAACTCAAACAAACAGATCCATTAAGGCACTATTCATCTAAGTCACGGATTCTTCACTTAACCCCCTCCCTTTTCCCTTATTTCAGCACGAAGTCCCTTGTCTTCTTCTTACAACAGAGAGCAGGGGATGGCCGCACGGGGAGGCCGAAACCCGGTCGAAGTAGGGCCGGTGGCGACGGAGAAGAGCAGCGTGAGCACCAATGGGCCCACAAGCATCCAGGGGACCACTTGGCTTGGCCCTAGGTGGCTTGGCCACCTGCGAGCGAGCGGACACGGCGGGTACAGCGCGCCGGCGGTGGCCCGAGGGTGGCAGCAGCAGGCTGCCACAAGCGAGGAGGAGCGGCGCACGACGGCGAAGGTGCCACGGTGCATGGGAGAGACAGAGGGAGCTCGAAGGACAAGTGGAGCGATGGCCATGGAGCTCGGTGGTGGGGTCCATGGAGGCCGCGTCCAGGAGCGCGCGCGACGCTAGAGAGCGAGGGAGGGAGAGGGAAGCTTAGCGTGAGTGAGGAGGGAGTGTCTGCCACCGTATTGACACAAGCGGAAGGTAGGGGCACATGGCGTGGAGGTGGGATGCGTGGTAGCAAAGGTGGGGCACGCTCTGCTGTATGGTTGCCACACGAGCTATCTGCCGAACAGGTGGCATGCGTGAACGAGGTCAACTTTCAGTCCAGATTTTGGCATCTTCGGAGAATATTCGTCCCTAGGTGTTTGAAGCAAATTTGTTACTCTCAGACTACACTACAACAATACTTAAGGTGCCATGGTCATTTGAGTTCTGCATCCCTAGGTAATTAAGCTCTAAGATGGCAGTGTCAACGCATTGATAGTGATTAAAAAACTCCAAAATTGTAGGTCAAAACAAGGTCAAACGAGTGCCATCCTTTTACACGCTCTTCTCCACAATGTATACTCCAACTTCTATCTTTGGACCAAATCAAGTTGTTTAACAAAATCACAAGAACGCGAGATGCCAGGGTCGACGATGATGAACTCTAGACTTAGCAAAATTTTAAGTACTGAAAACAGCTGCAGATTCAAAGTTTGAGCCTCGGTTTGACTTAGTTCCAAGTTGATCTGGCTCTTGGTCCAAAAACAAAGTTTGTTCTGCTCCACTCAAACTTCAGCTTTTTATTTAGGGTGCAACTCCATGCAAGCACTATAAGCGATTGGTCAACATAGGTCAATATAGCATCACGGTAAAGCTTAAAACAAAGTTTTTGACCGATTGAGGCATTTTCTTGACCTTTGCTCAACATGAACCCTTCATGACTTTTGTTGTAGAGTTCAATTAGAGTCATTTGGGCAAGGTAGCAAGGTTTGGTTGCTGACCTATAATTCCATTCACTTGATAAAGCAATCCAAGAGAGATTATAACTTATCATTTCATGTGACTTCTTGATTCCGAACATCATGAAACTTTTCCACTGGTCAAGAGGGATGCATGTTGATGTAATGTACATGAAATAAGCATGTTTAACATTACTCTTGCATAATCTTAACAAGGGTCCACATGGAAGTAGGGTGTGCTGTCCAAGTTTAAGTTGGAGCTCACTCTTGTAGATTTGATCTTGACACCTTCATCACCACTTAACATGTCATGTTTGAGCTCAAACCCATTGCTTAACTGGTGACAAACACCTGGGGTGTTACATTTTTGCTTTGGGAGACACAGGTTTTGGGCCCACATGTATTCCAAGTTCTTCCATCTTTCTAGATTACAAAGATAGTTATTAACTAAAGCTTCTACGGAATGTCAACACAATAGAGCAAGAGTATGCAAATAAGCACCTAACTAGTAACTACAGCTTATACAAAAGTCATTAATCCAATAAAGCACATGTCAGCTACACTCAACTATAGGAAATATGTAACCCCATCGCAATCTACAGTCCTTGGTTCAGCCTCTACAATAAAGCACACATCATAAAAGGAATTTGGGTACCTCTTCCTCCATGTTCATGTTTAGATCCAGTCTTGTCATCGTGGTCGCGGAGCTGGTTGCAGCCGGCGTTGACAAAGGGGTAACAGATTTGGCTTCAGCTAGGGTTCATATCTGGTCGGTTATGGCAAGTGCTGAGGTAGGGGATCCGGATCTAGCTTGTACCATTGTTGAGGCTAGGGTTCAAAAATGTATGAGAGAGGGTGCGGCTAGAGAACGGAGAGGGAGTTGAGCTACTGTGCTAATGGCGCCTAGGGTCCGGAGCGGGGTGGTAGAGGGGGTGGCTAGAGAGTGGAGAGGGAGGCCATGTGACTAGGATTTGGAGATGGAGGCGGAGATAGCGACTCTTTTTGTTTTTATGTGGCCATCTAATTACCACAAATGCCCTTGTCTAGAATCGATGGTGTGGTAAACCTATTTTCCTCATGGAGGACAAAAGAGAGACATCTAATTTTCGATTCGTGTTGTTGGGACTACTCGGCGCGATGTGAAATCATATTTTCAGAGCGTGTTGGCGGGACTGCTCGGCGCGTGAACGCGATGCTCAGCAGAGACTAGAATTTATTCCGTGTTTTAATAGGAAATGATTACGATAAAATGTTACTTACCTAATATCCGTCTTTTCATTTTTTTTTCTCCTGTGCACCTGTTTATATATTCAATAAGTTAGTTGTTGCCTATATGGTTTTTTCATAATAATATAAATAAACATAAAACTAAATAGGATGATAATAAATAAATAATTATAAGATGCATGAATTTGACACCTAAAAATTAACAAAAAGAAGAAAAAATAAACCTACTCGTTGTAGCTTGTTGCGCTGCATCTGCCGATTATTTTTTTATGTGTGTGACTGCATCTGCGGCTGTTTGAACTAAGGCCTATAATTTGGACGTAAGGGGAAGGCAGGCCTAGGGATTGAAAACCCTCCATAAATAACTAAATGGGTTATTGATATCCCCATGGATTTCCCAACTTGAAAAAAGTCATAGATTCTAAGAGGATTTGAGTTTCTAGAGAAAGAGAAAAAAGCATCCTCCTCCTCGCTAGTGCTCTAGCAATTCGCCAACTCACCATACTCGTCGCTAGACGAGTCGCAATACTCTAGATCATCCTCGCCCTTGCTGGAGTCGCAGTCGGTGTTGTACATGCCATCGCTCGAGTACATTCCCAATGCTCGTCGCTGTTACTACTCGAATCGCCAGTGTAGTAGTCGAAGGGTTGACGCGTTTCCTGCTCTTATAATGAGAAAGTCCGTAGCTCTATGTAGTTAATGTGCTGGACTTACTCATAATCAGAGCAGGAAAACACACCAACCCCTCGACTACTACTCTAACTACTCGTATTCTAAATCTATTTTATTAGTAATTAGTAACGCTATAGGGACTCACATCTTCTAATGTTTGTTAGCATCCGCGTCGAGTATAAATATCCTTCCTAGTGTCTTTTACTTTTCACTTACAAGTTGCTAGCCAAGGAAAAGAGGCAGTTTTACAACTTTGTTAGCAGCTGTTGCCCATAGAACAACAGTGATCGTCCTTGTTGAGGTGAGTTTTAGTTTCTTTGTCATTTTATTCTAGTCAGGATCTCAATCGAGGCTAAGATATGGCCTAGGCAATATTATGTCGCTTTGTGCTGGTTCTTGCTTGTTCAAGGTGTAGTGTTTCATATGTGGTTTTTTCTAAATATTTTTTCCTTGTGTTTTTTGTTATATATGTATACAGAGAGATATCATCGTACCACAACACGCATGTTTACTCTATCAGCAAGCTTGTGCTTTGGTAGCTAGGAGTGTAGCCAGGTATCGTACAAGGGGTGCATGTTGCTTGGGGATGTCATGTTCATCAACAGCCTGATGGATCGTTGTTGAAGCTGCAGTTCGTTATATTCTTGGTAAAGATTGCTTTGTTATAGTTGTCAAATACTATGATAGTGGCAAGATTTTTGTCCGTGTTAGGAATTTCGAGGAAATGAAAAGACTTGATAGTGTTACTATGTTTGTGGGAGGAGACTCTATCATCTTCACTCATGTTGATCGACCGAATGAAATTTGTCAACCATTTGACATGCGGCCCCTTGGTAAGATGAGTTATTTTAGACATTAGATATTAGAGAAAAACTACGTAATGTACTTTTGTATATAATGGAATGAAGTTTTTATGTTGGTCCAACAATATTTATCTTCCTTTATTTCTTTCATACTTCATATACTTCGGTTGATTCTTATTACATTGAGTTTTTTTTATTTTGTCAAATTTGACAATCTAACTCGTCGATTTGGGATGGAGGGAGTAGTTGAATTCAGATTTGGGCTGATCGCAACCGTCAAAGGATGGATGCATAGCTGTTGAAATGTTTCTGCACCCTATAGACAAAACGATCCTTTCAAATTTTCACTAGCCGGACACTAATGGAGCGATAAGGTTTATCACAGAAGGTCCGGCGGTTTGCAATTGTGACTACCCAGATAGTATTGATGAACGACATGCAGCGTCCATTTTCATCTTGTAGGCTCCTGGATTCCAACGCAAGCGCGCGCGTTGGTGGCGTCAGTAGGTAGTTCCAGCAGGGACATCGCCTCATGGCCCATCGCATTGATGTGACGGGATGAAGCCAAATTGCCCGCCCACACAAATGTGTCAGTGGTCGTGGGGCGTGGCATGGTTCCACAGCCCCCAAACTACAGAAGACACAAGGGCAAGAGAGGGAAGGTTATCTACTGCCTTCTACGATCATCTACCTTGCCTCCCCAGATCTCCTCCTTCTATCCCAAAGCTTTTGCCCTTCACCCTACTGCGCCATCGATGCCTCCTACGAGGACCATGACCACATAGTGGAAGAAATCATCCGTCGATAGCAAGGCGTTTGATGGGCTACGACTGAAGGCGGTGATCTCGGAGGGTGCTGATGCGATTGGGTGGAGAGTCCCACCGAGAACCAAAGTGGAGCCGAGGCCGGAGGAGAATGAGGTCGTCTCTTTCGCCCATTTCCACTCTTTTGGGTTCGGGGTGCCGGCGCACCCCTTACTCTAGTGGTTGCTGTACTAGTACAAGCTCCACCACTATTGGTACATTGAACGCACATAGATAAATCCGTAAGCGCACGGATACCGTTGTAGCTTTCACCTGGGAGTATTCCAAGTATCGTATCCATAGGGAAACGTGTGAGACTAACTACGGTCTAACTTAACAAGGGGTAATAATTAGGTTAAGGGTTAACTTTAACTAGGAGTAGCAACAAGGTTAGGATAAATAGGAACGTAGAGAGGATAACTGAGGTTCTCTAGTTCAGACTTGGGTAAGCCTATGTCTTCTACTTGTTCAACTGGGGACATTACTTAAGGAAAGACACCAGCAAGGATGCTTTCCTTAGTAACCAGGTCCTACGTGCGCCTATAGATGGGAGGTGGACTATAAAGAATCAACGATGCTATATAGTACAATGCTATATAGTACTGATGTCACACACGTGATCTACCACTGATCCGGAATGCAGGGGGCATCCACGATTAACCTAAGTCTAAGCACCACGCTTACACTCACAATTAATACTCTACTCCCCCTAGGAAGAGAATAAAGCACTCAAAAGAGAGTTGTGATCCTGATGAACAATATAAACAAGATGCTTACTTAAATCAAAAGTTGATTACTAGAGATATCTCGAAGACAAACTGCTATATATAGGCCAGAGGTAGAGTAGCGAACAAGGAATCGAGGTGGAGTAAGAGGCAAGGACTCTAGGAGGAGTAGGGGGCAAGGAATTGCCACATCATTGATCCGCGTCATCTCTCCCGACCACCGTTGGATGAACTGACCTAAAAACACCTTAGAGTCAACGGTGTAGATCGTAGGAAGGAGTACGCTACGATGGAGGGTGCTAGGCCACCCCATGGCCTGGGCAGCCTCCCTAGTGGGTCGAATAGCCCACTATGGTGCTAGGTGGGCTTCTCCTTCTGGTGGTGAGGCTTAGGCTCCATCTTGAGTCGACTTTCGTAGGTGTCGCGGGTAGAATCACTTGTTGTCGTCGGTTTGCTCATTTAGAGTGTATGACAGTGGTCCCAGGAGTTGTTTTCTAGATAAATCCTCCTACAGTCATGAAATCACCAAAGCTCGTGGAATTCATTAGTTTAGACCCCTATACCTTCATTGGAGATTACATGTATGCCCTTATACATATTTAATTGATGGTTTATAATGGTTGTTAACTACCGTCAACAACCTCCACGACTTGACCCCACAGGGTATCCTCCACCTCTTCATCTCCATCATGCTGTGCGAGGGCTTCCTGGGAGTCCTTGCCCACTATGTGTTGTGGCAGTCTTTATTTTGGGTGGTTCGCTTAGTGTCTGAGGGGGTCCATCTTCCTCGGATGGGGGGCACCTTGATCCAACTTCATCCTGAAATGGAGGACAGGTACCTAAGCCTTGACCGCTACTCTTCCACGGACTTGGGGTGGCAAAAGTGGTGGCTCTACATCCCTAATGAGAGCCCACCGCTGCCGTCTTATTCCCCTGACCGACTATGTGGTGACCTCCCAAAGTCACGGGAGGAACTACTGCCCTAGGAGGACACGCCGGATGTGCCCTACTTGTTGGATGCAATCATGGACCTGGAGGGCTAGGGCCTAATGGGGATGAGGGTGATCTATACCTTCATTGGCCATTGGGTCCTCCCCTTAAAGATGAGGCACCACCCCCAGTGGGAGTTCCGAGGCCCGACGGACCCTACAATCGAGTCGAGGGTCACCATATGCATGGATGACCTAGACCAACGGGTGATGAAGGTTATGGAACAATACACGCTAGATCATGGCAGGGGGACTCCTCGGAGGCCTTCAGTGCTGACCATCCTCCACCGATAGATGGGCCTCTCATCGGCATGGTCTCACACCTGCCTCCAATTCCAACTGATGAGGTGATTTTTTTCGTGTACCGCAGTTCATGTTGTTTCTCTTCATTAAATTAACTAGAGTATGCAAGCAATGCTCATGCTAGTATTTGTGTTCATGCTGCTTAATTTTACTAGTATTTGGAAATTGCCTACTCTCTCAACAGGTGGACGTGGGCATGACGGTGTCCCGAGCATCGATGGCCCTGGAGCCGGGTTCTTCGTTGGCGGTCGCACTCAGAAAGTGGCCCTAGGAACCATCCCCCGGTGGGGGTAGGCCACCAGCGATGATTCCTGTCATCTTCAAAACTAGGAGGTTGCTCAACATATACTTCTTCATTGATGTAACCATTGAGAAATGCACTCTTAACATCCATTTGATAGAGCTTGATGTTGTGGGCACAAGCATAGGCTAGTAAGATTCTAATTGCTTCCAATCTAGCAACCGGGGCATATGTTTCTCCAAAGTCAAGACCTTCAACTTGTGTATATCATTGTGCTACCAATCTTACTTTGTTCCTTACTACTATCCCATCTTGATCTTGCTTGTTTATAAAACCCATTTGGTTCCAATCACATTGTGTCCCTTTGGTCTCTTTACTAATTCCATACCTGATTTCTTGTGAAGTTATTCAATTCTTCATGCATAGCATTCACCCAATCAACATCCTTCAATGCTTCATCTATCTTCTTTGGTTCAATGGATGACACAAAATGAAGCCAATCTTGATCTAGTTTGCACACCTCTTGAGATATCACCAATGATAGTGTCCAATAGATGATCCCTTGCAATATTGGTTGGTTGGAGTATTGAAACTTGATCGCTTGCACTTGCTTGATCATTTGGTTGAGATGATGTACTAGCCACTTAATTTTGTTCATTCTCATGAGAGCCATTTGTACTTGCTTGATTTTTATCGTCTTGCATATTTGTGTTAGAGAGCACTTGCACTTGATCATCTTCATCATCATTCACTTGCCTAGGCCTCAATTCACCAACATCCATGTTCTTCATGGCATTTGAAAGTTGAATGCCTCTAACATCTTCCAAGTTCTCATTCTCTTCTTGTGAACCCTTGGTTTCATCAAATTCAACTTCGTGAAATTCCTCAAGAGTACCACTATCCAAATTCCAAACTCTATATGCTTTGCTAGTAGTTGAGTATCCAAGTAGGAATCCTTTATTACATTTCTTGTCAAACTTGCCCAATCTAATGCCTTTCTTAAAGATATAGCATTTCCAACCAAAGACACAAAAATATGCAATGTTGGGGTTTCTACCATTCAAGAGCTCATATGGTGTCTTTTCTTTCAATGGGTGATAATAGAGGCAGTTGCTACAATAGCAAGTCGTGTTGATAGCTTTAGCCCAAAAAGACTGACTCACATTGTACTCACTAAGCATAGACCTTGCCATACCAATGAGTGTTCTATTCTTCATCTCAACAAGGCCATTTGATTGTGGAGTGTACTTGGTCGAGAATTGATGTCTAATTCCAAATTCATCACACAACTCATCAATTCTAGTGTTCTTGAACTCACTACCATTGTCACTTCTAACTCTCTTGATGGTTGTTTCAAACTCATTGTGAATGCCCTTGACAAATGATTTGAATGTTGCAAACACATCACTTTTGTCCACTAGGAAGAATACCCAAGTGTATCTAGTATAATCATCCACTATCACAAAGCCATATTTGTTTCCACCGATGCTAGTGTATTGTGTTGGTCCAAACAAATCCATGTGCAATAACTTAAATGCTTTACTAGTGCTCATCATGCTTTTCTTAGGATGGGTGTTTCCAACTTGTTTGTCGGCTTGACAAGAGCTACAAAGCTTATCCTTCTCAAACATGACATCTTTCAATCCTCTAACCAAGTCATGCTTAACCAATCTATTCAATTGTTTCATTCCAACATGACCAAGCCTTCTATGCCATAACCAACCCATTCTAGACTTAGTGAACAAACATGTAGATAGTTGAGCTTCACTAGCATTGAAATCAACCAAGTATAGATTCTAATATCTAAAGCCTTTGAAGATCAAGTTAGAGCCATCTACACTTATGATCTCTACATCATCTACCCCAAATATGCATTTGAATCCAAGATCACACAATTGAGCCACGGATAGCAAATTGAAGTTCAATCTCTCAACAAGCAACACATTGGAAATGCTCATGTCATTGGATATTGCAATCTTACCAAGCCCTTTGACCTTGCCTTTGCCATTGTCACCAAATGTGATACTATCATAACCATCATTGTCATTGGTATTGATTGAGTTGAACATTCTTGCATCACCAATCATGTGTTGAGTGCACCCACTATCAAGAACCCAATGCCTTCCTCCGGCTTTGTAATTGACCTACAAAAGAAGATCAATTCTTTTTAGGTACCCAAACTTGCTTGGGTCCTTGAAGGTTAGTCACTAAGCTCTTCGGTACCCAAATGGCTTTCTTCTTTGAGCCCATCCATGGTGCACCAATGAACTTAGCCTTTACAGCATTTGCACCTTTGGTAAGCACATAGAAAGAATCAAGCTTAATGGAGGATACATTAGCTTGTCACTTCTTGTTCATGCACTTTAGCTCTACGTGACCAACTTGCTTGCAACTAGTGCAAAACCGACCATTGTTCTTTACAAAACTTGTTCTTCACAAAACTAGTCTTGTGAGAAACAAAAGCCGCGTTGCCTTTCTTGGGGATATAGCCCACTCCCTCTTTGTAGAGAGAAGCTCTTTGGCTACCCAAGCACATAAGCAAACGGTCATCACCGCCATAGGCCTTAGCTAGGGTGTGAGTGAGCTCATTGACCTCCTTCTTGAGGGTCTCATTCTCAACCATTACTGAGGCATGACAAGTGAAACCATCACTACTAGATGAGGTGGAAGTAGAAGTGCTATAAGAAGGGTTAGTGGGAGCAACAATGATAGACTTATAGAATGATTCATCAATCAAGTCACAAGTTAAGCCTATATTACATGTCTCAACATGCTTCTTCTTATTTTGCTCATCAAGCAAAGAGGAATGACCTTTTTCAAGCTTCTTGTGAGCATTGCCAAGCTTCTCATGGGCTTCCTCTAGCCTCTCATGAGATGCATTGAGCTCATCAAAGGCTTTCTTAAGGGCTTTTAGTTTCTTACGCAAGCTTTTGCATTCCCTTCTCTTAATGTCAAAGTGTTCTTTAGCATCATCTAGCATATCAAGTAGTTCATCCTTAGTTGGTTCATCATCATCACTATCACTTTCATTTTCATTTTCATTATCATGTTCCTCATCACTTCCATCATCACAAGTTTGTACCTTAGTGGCCTTAGCCATGAAGCATGATGGAGTTTCGAAGAGAGAAGGCTTCTCATTTATAACAATGCTTGCAAGTGCCTTTCTTTTTGGTGGTCTTGTCATCATCACTATCATCATCATCACTTGAGGAAGCATCACTATCCCAAGTGACCACATATGAACCACCCTTGTTCTTCTTCTTGAAGATCATCTTGGCCTTCTTCTCTTTCATTTCCTTCTTGTCCTTCTTCTTGTTCTTCTTATTGTCATCATCATTGTTGCTATTATATGGGCAAAGAGCAACAAGAAGATCCTTGCTTCCACAATTGAAGCACCTTCTTGACCCTTCCTTGTTCTTGGATGAAGTCTTCTTTCTTCTAGCATGGTAGCCCTTCTTCATCATGAACTTGCCAAATCTCTTGACAAAGAGAGCCATCTTCTCATCATCCATCTCATCAAAGCTCAAGTCTTCATCTTCACTTGATGATTCTTGCTTTGCCTTGCCCTTGGATGATGTGGCCTTGAACACCACACTCTTCTTCTTCTCATCTTTCTTCTCCTTCTTTTCTTCCTTCTCATCATCGTCTCTATATGTATCATCAGTCATTATATCTCCTAACACTTGGTTTGGTGTTATGGTGTCCAAACCACTCCTTACTAGAATAGTGACCAATGTACCAAATCTTGAAGGTAAGCATCTCAAAAACTTGTGGGAGAAGTCCTTGTCCTTCACCTCTTCTCCAAGTGCTTTGAGATCATTAACAAGCACTTGAAGCCTATGGAACATCTCTGGCACACTCTCATCCTCCTTCATCTTGAAGCTTGCAAACTTCTCCTTAAGAATGTATGCCTTTGCATCCTTCATGGCTTGAGTGCCCTCAAATGATTCCTCCAACTTCTTCCATGCCTCATGAGCTCTCTCAATGTTCTTGATTTACTCAAATGTTCTCTCATCCAAAGCATCATGGATGGCACTAAGAGCAATGTCATTGTTTGGGAGTAGCATCTCTTCGGTGGCGGTGGGAGCCTCTTCATCATCAATCTCAATATTGGTCTTCACCACTTTCCAAACCTTCCTATTGATTGACTTGATATATGTTGTCATCTTAGCCTTCCAATAGGGATAGTTTGAGCTATCAAATTGGGGTGGCTTCTTGGTGTTGTTGATTTGAGCCATTTTGACACCAAAGGTTGTTAAACCTCAAATCACAGTGACCTCGGCTCCGATACCACTTGAAAGGTCCTAATGGATAGAGGGGAGTGAATAGCATATTAAAAATCTCTACAACAACACTTAGCAAATCGATTAGACAAATATAGGGCGAAGCAAGTGTTGCGCTAGCCTACTAATAACCAAGCCACCTACAATAATTCTAGTTTCTATAGTCTCTATCCACACAATGGCTATGTTACTATACTAAGTTAGTGTGCTCTCAAAGGATAACTAAAGAGCCATACTAACCAAACTAACAAGCTCTCATGACTAGCTACACTAAAGAGCTTGACAACTAGTTTGCGGTAATGTAAAGAGAGAGAACAAGATGGTTATACCACCGAGTCGAGGAATGAACCAATCAATCACAAGAATGAATATCAATGAAGACCAATCTCCTCAGAATCAAAAGATGACACAATGATTTTTATCGAGGTTCACTTGCTTGCTGGCAAGCTAGTCCTTGTTGTGGCGATTCACTCACTTGGAGGTTCATGCGCTAATTGGCATCACACGCCAAACCCTCAATAGGGTGCCGCACAACCAACACAAGATGAGGATCACGTAAGCCATGAGCAATTTACTACAGTACCTTTTGGCTCTCCACCGGGGAAAGGTCAAGAACCCCTTACAATCACTACGATTGAGCCAGAGACAATCACCAACCTCCACTCAACGATCCTTGCTGCTCCAAGCCGTCTAGGTGGCGTCAACCACCAAGAGTAACAAGCGAATCCCACAGCGAAACATGAACACCAAGTGCCTCTAGATGCAATTACTCAAGCAATGCACTTGGATTCTCTCCAAATCTCACAAAGATGATGAATCAATGATGGAGATGAGTGGGAGGGCTTTGGCTAAACTCACAAGGTTGCTATGTCAATGCAAATGGCCAAGAGAGTGAGCTTGAGCCGGCCATGGTGCTTAAATAGAGAGCCCCCATGAATAGAGCCATTGGCTTTGTGTTCCCTAAAAAATCAAGGCAACCAGACGCGCTAGTCGGATTGACTGGACGTAGGACCCCAGCGTCCGATCCTCAGATTTTTGCCATGTGTCCCCAGCTTCAAATGCTGATCGCCCGATCTCAATGGTCATCAGTGCACTTAAGTTGTGACCGGATGCATTGCTCAAAGTGATCGGATGCCATCACTGGAGTCTGGTCATTTCTAGTAAGGCACCAGAGCCAATTTTTCACGACCGAATGCGTCCGATCATAGGCGACCAGACGCAAACTAGAGTCCGGTCCTTACTGGCCTGTTCAGATGTGTGTTCGGTCCTATTTCTTCTTAGCGTTCAGTCAAAGGGTCGGGGGTGGCCTTCATTGCGCACCACTAACTGGACGTAGGGTCAGAGTCCGGTCACTACCCAAGGTAGAGTCCGGTCAATACAAAATAGCTCCTTTTGACCCGAAACTTTACCACCCTTGATCAAATGTGCCAACCACCAAGTGTATCACCTTGTGCACATGTGTAAGCATATTTTCACAAACATTTTCAATGGTATTAGCACTTCACTAGATCCTAAAAGCATATGCAATGAGTTAGAGCATCTAGTGGCACTTTGATAACCGCATTTCGATACGAGTTTCACTCCTCTTTATAGTACGACTATCGATCCTAAATGTGATCATACTCACTAAGTGTCTTGATCACCAAAACGAAAAGCTCCTATCAATTTCACCTTTGCCTTGAGCTTTTTGTTTTTCTCTTCCTTCTTTTCCAAGTCCAAGCACTTTATCATCACCATGGCATCACGATCATCATGTCATGATCTTTATTTGCTTCACCACTTAGAGTAGTGTTACCTATCTCATAATCACTTTGATAAACTAGGTTAGCACTTAGGGTTTCATCAATTCACCTAAACCAAACTAGAGCTTTCAATCTCCCCCTTTTTGGTAATTGATGACAACCCTTACACAAAGATATGAATTGAAATTTAATTGAATTCATGTTGCTTGCCCAAGCATATTTACCATGTGTAAAAGGATATGGACAAGTTTCATGAACCCTATATGGTAGCAATTTCTCCCCTACATATGTACTAAGAGTTTGGATTGTAGCTTGCACATACGCTTAGATAGGAAATATAGGAGACAATGTCTACTAAATGATGCTAAGGTATAAAAGATGGACCTTTGAAGTGTGATACCAATCGGAGTGCACCAATATACCATCCTTAGAACCATTAGTAACTAGACATACACAAAAACTAGAATATCCCATGAGATCAATATTAGAAGCAAGGGTCTAGTTTTCATAATATGAGCATGAGTCTAGTGACTTAACCTATGCATGCTAGTTTTTCATTTCATCATTCAAACCTACAACTAGCATACACCACATAAGCATGACTATTGTAATTTAGAACTTGTGCCATGCAAACAAATATATGAAATGCACATTCAAATGCACCATACAAGTTCATGAGCTTGCTCCCCCTACTTGTGTGCTTAAAATTTTAATAGATCCATGTCTCTCCCCTTACGTCAAATTTTCTCCCTGTCACTTACATCTTTGTTTCTCCCCCCCCTTGTTGTCTTTTCACAATCTTTGTACACTATTTCTCCCCCTTTGTCATCAATGACCACAAAGGTTCAAAATGTAGATAGGTTGAGATTATCAATGTCAATCAATGAGGTGAGAACCATTTTCCCAAATTTGGTTCAAACTAGAACATTTGCCAAAGATATTTAACTCGGTTTGATCCAAGGACAAGCTTCTTCACACCTCCAAATAAGGGTTATCTTGTATCATGTTGAGTTAAACACTTATAGCTCATTTTCTAGATCAAACACTAGGTTTACAAGCTCACAAACATGTCATATGCTACCACTAGACCAAATTAAGCATTGAAGCAATAGTGGTACCATACAAACATCAAAATAATTTGATTTTCATGAATGAGCCAATTAAATGTGAAAGATGACTAGATGCACTAAATATGTCCTTAGCAAGGATGTATGCCATGCCAATCAACTTTTACCTTGGATTGTTCAAAGGAGAGGCATGTCATATAAGTGGACGATCTGGCCACTGCACCAGAGGAGTGCCTCCGAGCCCTGCCGGCCCACATTTGGGCCATGGTGTCTAAAGCTATCCATCAAGGGGCTACCACAGCGCTGGTCACTGCCTAGCTTTAGTTTGGCATAGCGGTGAAAGTCCTGGTGGTGCAGTAGGCTTTTCCACCGCCATCGGATGAAGAAGATTATATGGATGATCTATTCGAGCGCATGGAGCCGGCCACCAACATCATCTTAGTGAAGGTGAACGTGGACAAGATCCTATGCGCTTGCCTCGACTGTTGATCTATGTGGGACGTATCAGTAGTACAAGTCATGACTAGGTTTGGTCTATGGGACGACCATATGTGGAGTCTTAATTATTTGCATGCATGTCTATGTTAACTTTTGTTGAAATTTGTATTATTTCGGTTAAACTTTAGTGAGCATGGTGTAGCTCAGGTCCTTTGGACATTTGGAAACTGGTTTCTAGCCCATGTTGGTTGCTTTTGCCTGCAGGTTTCTTTCTAGTTCTCTTTCTGATCTGTAATATACTAATGGTGTTCGCCCTTTCTAATCGGAGGACGTGGGTGTATAGATGTTGAAATTTTCTTTGATAAAACTTGTTGAACTTGAAAGAACCATGTAGCAAGGAGTTCATCTAAACAAGTCTCACCTTGATCTAATGTAGAATGGATGAGCCATAGCTGTTGACTTTTACTACGAACGCAAGAAAGTCCGCCTGCTGTGTATTTGATCTCGTAGGACAATATAAAGTGTCGTAGCAATCAGTCTGCCCCTTGACTGCTATGACTGCTTGGATTGGAGTGAAATAAGTATACAAAAAAAGACCTATAACAACCGCACTAAGCATTCAAGTGTCAAGCATGTCATGGTGGTCAAAAGCTCCTTTTCTCGATTCACTTCTTGTGTCTAGCTTTCCTGCTGCATTCACTTCACTCTCGTCTGTCATGCAAGGTCTATATGAAAGGAGTGTCCCCCCTTCTCCTCCGAGAGTGAAGATGATCAAACATAGCTGAGGCAGTGTAGACGATCAGGAGCTATGAAACCATGTAGCCATCTCTAGCTAGCTGCTACCCCTTGGCTGCTGTGAGCCTACGACTGCTTGGATTGGACTGCACTATGCCACTATATACTTCTTCGGATGACAAAAGGTCCAACCCATCTAAAATATTCACTACTCAGAAGTCTGTTCCAGCCCTAGCGTCCCTATGTGTACAAAGCCTGGCCTCACTCCCATTGTTTGACTCCCCCCTTGCATTGTGCAAAAGTCGTTGCGAGTTTCCATGCCAGTTCGTAGAGGGTATTTCAAGAATGCCTACTGTAGCCCCCACTCGGAGGCCTCCCTGCCTCCTCCTCAAGCAACCTATGTTGTGCCACTCCACCTCTCCAGCTCTTCGGCTCGCCACTGTCCACATGCCGTAGCTCGATCCACACGGGCAATCATGTTGCTGACGGCGCTCCCTACCAAGGTGCAAATTGTGATCACCGGCCACCTCACTATGACCTCGATGTGGCCTAGGAAATAAGAAACTAGTATTTCACTCTTTTTGAATGTAGTGTTTTCTGGCATTTAAAATTTGTCCTCAAATATAGTGTATTCTGTAGCTTTTGATTTTTCTGTTGCTTTTGGTTTTATGTTCTTTTGTTTCAATTTTACTTGTTTTCTTTAGGCCTTGTTTGGATGCATGTGTATCCACTTCAATCCACATGTGTTGGAGTAGAATGGAATGGAACTTAGTTTAATTCCACTCGAATCCACTTCAACACATGTGGATTGAGATGATACATGAGTATCCAAACAAGGTATTAGGGATTCAACGAAAGTACTAGTACGAAACAGGTTTCCCTGTATAACGTGAGATGTGTCTGGCCTGGTCAGACTTACAATGCTTGGACTTTCTTATGTGTGCAGTAAACTTCAAATAGCTATGTGGCTCCTCTGTTAGGCATTAGATCGACGGGAGACTTGACTAGATGAATTCTGTTATGCTTGTTTACCATACTACAGATTAGAAAGAGAATCAGAAAGAAACCAGTAGGCAAAACCAACCAACAAGGGCTAGAAAACGGCTACCAAATGACCACAGGACCTGATCTACACCATGCTCAATAGAGTTTAACCCATGCAATCGATATGTCTACGTTAACTTTTGTTGAACTTTGTATTAGTTGGGTTAAACTCTGTCTAGCCCCAATTGGTTGCTTTTGCATGCAGTTCTCTTTCTTCTCTGTTGTATACTAACGGTGTTCACCATTTCTGATTGGAGGACGTGGGCGTATAGATGTTGAAATTTTCTAGAGCCTAAGACAGTTTGACCCAAGGAAATTTTCTGGATCACTGCGAGTCGATGAACAACGCAGTACAGTGATGAAAACTATAAGGGGCCATCCAACTAGACCATAGAACCCAAAAATTAGTTCAGGATACAAACAGGTATGGACTAATAAAACAACTAATTGGCTAATTTTTAGCCATGGCTAACTAGTCACAATCCATCCAAACAGGGCCTAAAATAGTCCGATACTAAGAAATCTTGACAGACCGCATAATACTTTTGATGAAACAACAAAATGCAGATGGTGTCAACTCTTGCGTCGAGTTCACCACCTCCATCCGCCGTTTGTCTTGCGCACCTCCACCTTGAGCTTAGCTTCATCGTCCTTCTGCTCCTTCTCATCATCGTCATTGTTGCAGGTGGCCATGCGGATCACGCTGAAGAAGCAGGTGTCATCGATGTTGAGGTTGTTGTCAGCATAGAAGGCACCCCACCCGTACTTGAACGACAATCGCCAGACTTTGTTTTGTGAAGGTCCTCTCCAAGCCCATGCACCAGGACTATCCACCCATCAGTGCGCTACTACTTGTAGTCATGCGCTCGCTCGAAGTCCACTGGCACATTCTTCGCCTTGCATAAAAAAAAGACTAATGATAAAGACAACAATGGTAACTTGTGACATTGTCGGTACGTTCTGTGTCTCGCGTGAGTGCTCACTAGATACTTCACTTTGAGGTGGTACTTCTTCAGGATCCCTACAAAACTCCTCAGCTCCGTGATGGGCAGGAGAGCTGATTACCGCCAGCCTCGAAGTCATGCGGATACTGCTTGCGGTAGTTGGTAATGTCGGAGACCTTGACGTTAATCTATGACCGGCCATCATACTGCAATACAAGAGAATACCCATCGTGGAGATCAAGGGTGCAGGTGAAGTGACTCCATCCCTGACAGAGGTACAAGAGGCCACCGTTAGTGACATAGGGGAACACCTCTACCTTCCACCAGGCCAGGCTCCTCTGGTTGTCTAGACAAAGCTCGAGTTTCTGGAGACCTCCGATGGCTCGAGCAATCACAGCCGGCAGCTTCTATGTTCACAAAGATCAACATAGCAAGATAGAGGGACAAGTTCATTCCCAATGGCAAACCCTAGTAGATCAGATTCAGCAAATAGAAAACAGGCACTTACCAATTTTTTTGCATACATTCCAGGATGAAGGATCTTGAAGCACTCTTGGTCGCTCTGGCTCGGTCCTGCCATGTCTTCTTGCAGCCCCGCCGTGCCAACTAGGGAACTTGACAATCTTGAGAAATCCTTGCTGATATATCTCTGTTTTCATTCATCTCTCGTGGGGGGCTTTCTTTTTCTATGTTTCTAGTGTTGTCACAAATGCAAGGAGTGCATGCACAGATGGGGCATCAGTGGAGGAGCTAACATGTAGTAAAAACCAGCGCCGAGGCCCACGCCGTCTCATCAGTGTAAATGGATGAGACATCATCTATTTTGATCAGTGTATGGTTGGGAACATCAATGCTGCTGCATCTTCGGTTGAACACGCCTTTTGTGGTATGACAGGTTGCGATTCCCCAGCGAGTGCAATGGTACCCGAGGCGAAGCACACCTGTTGGAAAAAAATCTTTACCTTGCCTTGCCCTAGAGTCCCTGTGATGGTTCGAGCATTGTAAATCTAACGAAGGCGAACACGCCTTCAGTCTGCCCCTTGACTGTTGTGACTGCTTGGATTGGAATCAAATAAGTATAGAAAATACCTATCACAACCGCACCAGGCATTCAAGTCTCAAGCATGTCAAAAGCTCCTTTTCTCAAATCACTTCTTGTGTCCAGCTTTCCTAACGCATTCGCTTCACTCTCATATTTTACTGCGCTTGCAAAAAAGTCTAAAATACGGCACATTTGATCTCTCCAAACACTATACAATACAGAGCTATGAGTAAAACTATTGCCTACAGAGTGCACTCGGTCACAACATTTGTATCAGTAGTAGTAGTAGTCATGAGTGGCTTTGATCTGTGTTGAACCCAACTAATCTTATTCTCATGTATTTGATAAGATTTGTTGAACTTGCAAGACGATGCATCAAGGATTATTTTTATTTAGAAATATTATACTTTATAGGATCACAAAACGTCCGGCCGTCTAAAATCTTGACTAACCGGATGACGTGCTCCTCCATTCCCGCACAGGCATGCATGTGGGTGGCGTCAGCAGCCTGTTGCAGTAGGGGACGTCGCCTCCCGGCCCATCGCACTGACATGATGGGGTGAAGCCCCGCCACCCACCCACGCAAATGTCTCGGTCGTGGGGTGGTCGACGGCCCCCAAACTATAGCAATAGAGACAAGGGGCGAGAGGGAAGCTTACACCTGCTGCCTTCTCTCTCTAGAGCTCCTAATTCCATCCCAAAGCTTTTGCCTTCAACCCTATTGTGCCGCCAACGCCTCTAGCCAGGACCATGGTGGAGCGGATGAGGTCAGCTGTCGATGTGGAGTCCCTAGAGGCCTTCAATGCTAGCAATCTTCCACCGACAGATGGATCTCTCGTCAGCCTGCTCTCTAACCTGCCAGTTCCCCCTTTGGAGGTGGATCATCACCACTCTTCATGTTGTTTATGTTCATTTAACCAGAGTATGCGAGCAATGCTCACACTAGTATTTGTGTTCATGCTGTTTAATTTAACTAGTATTTGGAATTTGCCTACTATCTCAATAGGTGATCGTGGGCATGATGGTGTCCCGAGCCTTGTTGGGTTCTTTGTCCGTGGTCACGCTTAGAAAGCAGCCTCATGAGGCATCCCTCGATGGAGGCAGCCACCTACGATTTCATACAATGCTGCGCCAGTCAGTACGGTAAAAGTTGTTTGCCTTCTCAATCAGATGGCTCTCCCTATTATCCTATACGGGCTTGAAATAGGCTTGCATTGTGCAGCGTTTCCTCCATGGTGGCGTCATCCCCAGTCATGGGGCTTTCCCCTGGTGGTGCCGTAGAGTCATCCCATCGCCGCTTGCCACCGCCAAGCCCATCTGTCCCCGCACAACCCTCTGGTTCTAAAGTGGGTGAATCCTCAGAAGAGCATGAATCCTCAAATGACATAGACTAATATCAATTATTGAAGGATTACCGTGAGGTCCAAGTGGTTTTGTCATCGACCAAGCTAAATGTCGAGATGCTATGTGGTGAGCTGGACGCCTGCGCGACGCACTTCAAGCTTCCAAGAATTTGGCCTCCTAGGCGCAAGGTGCATTGGCGATCACCAATGAGTAGGCTCAACACATGATGAACCTTACTATGGCACTGAGCACGTGGGTTGATACCTTGTAGCAGTTCATGCTAGCCGCCTGTAACATGACCTCCCTATTGGAAAAGTGGATAATTTGTTCACTGCAGAGGAGCACCTCCAAGCCCTGTTGGCCCACCTTCGAGCCATGGTGACCAAAGCCGTTTGTTAGGGGGCTACCATAGCGCTGGCTCCTGCCTAGCTTCAGATTAGCACAGCGGTGAACCTTGGAGTAGTGGAGCAGGGTTTTCCGCCGCGTTCAACGGATGATGGCATTGCCTATCTGATCAAGAGTGCCGAGCCAGCCGCCGATGCCGTCTTACCAAAGGTGGACGTGGATGAGATCTTGCATGCTAACCTCACCCCTTGATCTGTGGGACATATCAGAAGTATTAGTAGTCATGAATAAGTTTGATCTACGGGACGCCCTTGTAAAATATGTGAACTCTTATTTGCATGTTGGTGTTAACTTTTGTTGAACTTTGTATCAAGCCTTGTTTGGATGCATGTGTATCCACATCAATCCACATGTGTTGGAGTGGAATGAAATAGAATTTAGTTTAATTACACTCCAATCCACTTCAACACATGTGGATTGAGACTAATACATGGACATCCTTGTTTGGATGCATGTGTATCCACTTTAATCCACTTGTGTTGGAGTGGAATGGAATGGAATTTAGTTTAATTCCACTCCAATCCACTTCAACACATGTGGATTGAGATGAATACATGTGCATCCAAACAAGGCCTTAGGTGGGTTCAACTCTATTGAGTGTTGTGTAGCTCAGGTCCTTTAGTCATTTTGTAGCTGGTTTGTTGTCCCTGTTGGTTGCTTTTTGCTGCAGATTTCTTTCTAGTTGTCTTTGATCTAATCTATAATATGCTAAACATTCATGAGTGCCTTTGATCTCTATTGAACCAACTCGTGTCTTTGATAAAATTTGTTGAACTTGAAAGAACCCTATAGTGAGGAGCAAGTCT
The DNA here is from genome assembly GCA_904845875.1 of Miscanthus lutarioriparius. Classification (NCBI taxonomy): domain Eukaryota; kingdom Viridiplantae; phylum Streptophyta; class Magnoliopsida; order Poales; family Poaceae; genus Miscanthus; species Miscanthus lutarioriparius. Next base: position 78,942,169 of record CAJGYO010000005.1, read on the forward strand.
TGCCTTAGTCTAATGCAAAGCAGAGGAGCCATTGGTGTTGAAATGTTATTGTACACGTAAGAAAGTCCGACCACAAGTCTTGCCCTAGTCTAGCAGAGCAGAGGAGCCATTGGTGTTGAAATGTTATTGCACACATAAGAAAGTCTGACCTTTGTACATTTGAACGTGTGTGACAGTATCCTTCATAGTTTTCCTTGTCTTCCTATGACGCTTGTTACTATGTCATTTACGATTTTAAGTTTGGCTAACTTAATAGTAGCATAGCCTAGTAGTACAATATGATGGGTGTATTGTAGTGCTTTTGAAGTGTCATTTTTGTGTATTTTGGAGTGCCCTCATCAGCATACCCCATGTACCCATGACATTAGAAATCAATATAAGTATTCTACTACAGCTGAATTAACAGATGAAACGGCGACGGGAGCTGTAACACCACCATAACACATGTGCGCACCAAACAAATAATTCATTTTGCAAACAAACAAAGATGGCACACTAGTTTAGTGGAAACAATGACAACATCCATCATTGAGGAAATTAACATGTCCATAGACAAGCAAACAACATTGGTCCATTTAAAATGCATGACAGAGAGATACATCAAATGTAGCTTTATTTACTGCTCTGCTAATGCATCCAAGAAAAAAGGAACATAAGGAAGATAGAATGGTCTGTAGATGAACTCTTTTTTATTGGTACATCTACCATACAGAAAGACACGGGCAGGGATGACACGAATACTTATGCAGTCCATATCATATGCGATGATTGTTCCATCCTCCCTAGCAAAGTAAATCAAATTCCATTCTACGTGAACTGTAATCACTATGTCCTCGTCAACAAAATCTAGGAAACCAAATCTAATATTAATCCTTCCAAATAGGATCTGTGTAGTGACCGTATGCTTCAATGTCCAACTATCACTACCATAGTCTTCAAGGATCTAGATTGAAAGCTTGGAATCATTGGGACCACCAACAGTACATACACACAAGTGACCCTAAGCTTAATGCATGGAGTGTTGAAAACCACTCTGCCCATCAATTTTCCTCCATGTGTTTCCCTCCATATCCACAATAAGTATCATAGGGTACTCCTAGAGCTCCCCATAATGTGCAGACAACCGTTAAGAAACACACTTGGTTGTCTATAAAATGTCACATCAGTATGCTCGCCCCATTCAGATTCCTTATAGATCTATGCTATAGTTTGAGATGAGTAGATCTCCACACCTGCGCACACAATGTTGACATCCACATATTCAAATCGCATGGAAGTGCGAGGAGGCTATCGGATCAAACGCCAAGCGAGCCTCACCAACACCATGGACAACATCATGGGTGCTAGGTAGAATTTTAAACTTCTGGGTCATTGGATTGCAGACGATATAGCGGTATCCATCAGCCCTAAGGCACCAGCATAGGATGAGGTCGTTGCAGTAATCTGAGACAGCTACATTTTCAATGTTGAAGGGCAAGAATTCCAAGGAGCGGGGGCATACACCACGGACGACACTGGTGAAGTTTTGATTGTCGTCCTCACTATCTTAGAAGAAGTCAGCCATAGTCTGGGGTAGCTTCTTATGGTTGTTGGGGTCTGAGATGAGGTTTTTCAAGGAGCGACATACACATTTGCAGCAAAACAAGGAGCGGGCAGGGAGGCGGCATAGGATCTCGAAAATGACATCCTCTGTGAGGCTGGTGTAACATACCAGTGTTAAGCATTGCTTTTGGCACCTGCATTTCATGAGCACAAGCATCATCCAAGCATTCATGAACATGAGCATATGAAATTTCATCTCATTCTTATACCTTATCACATGAAATGTTGATTTTATATATATGCTTATGCTTGCAATAATGTATGACCAATGTATGAAATGGTTGTAAGGGCACCAATATACCTTAGACACATCTAGAATGGTGAATGGAACAAATTTGTATTCATGACATGGACCAAGTTTGCTTCTAAGTGTTGGTGTACTTTGAAATGTCATTTTCATGATGCTAGTTTGACCAAAGTTGGATAGTAGCTTAGATTATTTGCATGGTTGTGTGACCTAAATAAAAGTTGTAGTTCACATCAGGGTTAACAAACTTTATTTAAGGGTCATGAGCTGAATCAGTGTCTAACTTAGTCCAATAGGGCTCACAAAAATCAACAAAATGCTGTTTTGAAACTTAGAAATTTTGCTAAGTCATGTACTGACTATAGTTTTAAAGTACTCTACTTTGGAGCATTGTAGTTTGAAAACCGTTGGGAATTAGGCCAAACTCCTTTAAGCATTTTTGTAGAACTCACTTAGCTCTACAAATTTGATTAAGGAAGTTTTCAAAAATTTGCCATGGATTATGAGTTATAGAGTCATGAAGCCACGCTATCAGTCCGATTCAACGGCATCTGAATCGGCGCTGCGTGTGCGTGTCGTGGTCGACCGGTGCAGGCCGCACGCACCGTGTGGTGGCCATACGCCGATGCCGGCCCCACCGGTCAGGCCGACGCGGGCAATAAAGCCACGCGACGCTGCTGCCCTCCCTCGCTCGCCCGCATTCATGCTCCTCTGCCTCACTTCGCCTCTCTCTCTCTCGATGCGCTAGAGTAAAGCCACCGCGCACCACGCCATCGCTACCGAGCTCCGCCGAGCTCGTGACACCATCGTAGCACCTTTCCCCGATATCTCGCGCACACCGCTTAGCCATTTCCCCTTCCACCTTGCCGACCACCCATCGCCTTAGCCCGAGCCAAGGTAAATGCCTAAGGGCAAGTTCGCCGTCATCGCACCCTTGCCGGAGCGTCGCCGAGCTTGCTCTCGCGGTGGCCGTGCTCCACCGAGCCATCTCGCTCATGCGTTCCGCTTGTCAGGGATAGTCTAGGGTTAGGGTTAGGTCATGCCACTAGCCATTGAGCCAATGCTGGCACACCAGTGTCAGAACGCCACTATGCACCGCTGTGCTCGCGCCGCCGTGCCGCCATGCACGCGGCCAATCTTCGTCGCCGCTCCACCCAAACCTAATCCACGCCGTAGAGCTTTGCTAGGGTTTGTAGATGTCGTAGCCGCGCTCGCCTGGCCATGTTGTCACCGGGGATGGCTAGAGCACCATCGCGCACTACCGTCGAGCTGCCATGCTCGCCGGCGAGCTACCTCCGGTGATCCTCTAAGCAAGCCTAAGGTACCTATAGATGCAGAATAGGATGGGAAACACGTTGGTGTCGACCTTGTCGCCAGTGACCTCGCCATTGGTGAGTTCTCGTCGGTCAAAGCTGGCCCCTACCTCAGTCTCTCTATCATGTGGGTCAGTTGACCCATGGGGCCCAGTCGTAAGCGCCTCTGTGGTGTATACGCCGGGTGCACCTAGCATTAGGGGTTTAGTTGTTTTTGAATTATTTTCACATACTTGAATACAAATTTCAAAAATTCATATCTAGAGCTAGGAGTGTCCAAATGAGGAGAACCAAATTTTGTTAGATTCATCATGAAGTGTACTATTTGATAAAAATATGAAATCTACTTCTTAGTGTATTTTTCTAGTAGAATTAAATTGAGCAAGATAAGTGCTTTTAAATGTGTTTATATCTTGTAAATTGCATAACTTGACCTAGAAAGGTGATAAAATTGTGATTCCAATTTTGCTAGTCTTGTGTTGACATGCTCTATCTAGGAAAATATTAAACCTACAGTTAGTATACTTAAAATATGGTCTTCCTATTTAATCTTAATTAATTGCTAGCTTTTAGTGAAATTAATTGGGGGTAAGAGTACACAACATATGATCATGCAAATTTTTACACAGTATTCTTATGCTAGGATGAAAGTAAAAAAAATAAGAAATCTTTTGCTTGGCACTTTTCATTAGGTTAAACAATTTTTGCTAAAATAAGCCTATATAACTTGTCATTTTAGTAGAGATGGCTATACTTATCCAAATGGCATGAAATTTATACAGTACGCTATTATGGTCATGTGTAGGCTACTGTAATTTTCTCAAAATTTATTGAGCACCAAAAATATTTACTCTGTAAATCCCCTTATTATCTAAGGAAATTAATAAATGAATATAAATAAATTAGTTATGTTTAACCATGATGTTTTCTGTGGTGCTTGTGATGCATATGATCTGTTGATGTTATTAGTTAGGCTTAGAAGTAATTGGTTGTATGCAACTAGTTAATTATTGCTTTATAATTCAACTAGATGGCTGCATGTATAGTTTCTGTTGTGGTGATAATTTCATGATGATAATGGTCTTTTCTATAAAACTTGTTAATAACAAAGTTGTAGATCACTTATTTATCTACCTGGTATAAAAATTTTATAGTGATAGGTATTATGTTTTAAGAATTATAGCTGTTAGAAGTCTGCTGTCAAAAATGCTTGCTCTCTGGACAGATCTGGAAGATTGATTTGTTTGACCTAGATAAATGCTGAATCAAGTTAAGATGATAAAAAGAAAGTGGTGGGAAATTTCATAAGCTTTCCAGAAAGTCCACAACCATATTATTTAGATGTGCATAACTCTATTTATGGTCAAAACAAGTGGCTGCTATCTTGCCATCTAGAAAATTACTTAGATGAGAACTTGTTTAGTTACTGGAGAAGAGATATGCACATACTCGGTAAAATAAGATGTAACTTGTTATCACCTTAATACAATGCTGTCGAAATCACCTATGAGAATGCATTTCATAATACCCCACCGTATCATACATGTCGTTATATATGCATCCACGATATCTTATTCCATGATCATGCATACAGGATCGTCCGAGGGGATAACTCTTTTGGAGTTCAACGAAGAAGAAGAGGAGGAACAGCAGGAGACACCTCAGGCCATAGCTCCAGAAGGAGAGGAGCAAACTCTTGAGGACCTCCCTGGGTGCCTGGATCATAGGCCAACCTCTTTCCTCAAAGGCATGCCCCAAAGCATTCTAAGTCTCCTATGTTTTACAAAACTTCACTTGAGTCTTTTATGTTTGATGCATTAGGTGATAAGAGTTGAATTGAAACCACTTGATGCATAGAACTACCTTGTCCAGATATATACACCTTTTACCCTATGTAGGTCTAGGATCAAATACATGCTTAGCCATGCTTAGACTGGTAGAAATCGGGTAATTTCCTATCACCTGCGAGATATAGGTGGACACCAAAGCACGGTTGGCTATATTTCCTATCATGGAAAAGAACCATGGGGTAATGTAAATGGAGGCCGTGTAGAGTCTATGTTTAGGTTGACTCATGTGAATCCATCTATGCCGATTAAGGACCGTACCGTTGTTGGGCGCTTCTAGCAAGATTGAACACATGCCTCTCACTTAGCTGGCTGGATAACTCATTCTGACCGCAAAGCCGAGTAGCTCAACTCCAGCCGAGCCCTATTCTGTAAAAGTGTGTGGGGAGCCAAATGTGAGCCCAAGGGCAGGCCAAGCCTAAACGTCCTGGTAGTTGGTTGTCCCTGATTGTGCGGCGCTGGGCGAACCCACGAAATGTGGACCTGAGTTGTACCAAAGGTGACCTAAGGTGACCGTTAATCTGGTCTGCCTGGGTTTGTGTTATTCTCAGCTGGTTGAAATCGATTTGAATCACCATCTCTCTCGGATAGTGAGAAACTTGGCTAGTACCAACATTGTAGTAACTCTATTATGGAATGAAGGTTATGATGAACATGGAATTATTATAATGGCTATGGTTATTATTGTTATGCTACTAAATGATATACCACATATTTGGCATAGGTTAGTTGCTAATCTAGAGATGAATAGCTATAATTAACTTGATGACCAAATTATAAAATGTATAGCTGAATTAGTGGCTTTTTATGCAAAATGTTGTCAAGCTAGCTCCACTTATAAAGCCTTGCATAATCCTTCGAGTCACTTTATTTTTGGTTTATGATGGATAAGTCTAGCTATGTACCTTCTTGTACTTAGGGTTTTATTCCCATTATTGCACATGGTACAGTTTATCATGGCTATTGCAAGAACTGCTTCTGTCCCGCCATGGACGAGCAGTAAGCCCTGGGTAGGCATCTCTTATTAATCCCTTTGTTATGCTTTTGTGGAAGTGTGATCATGAGCTAGCACTATATTTAAACAATGTTGCAGATGTTGGTTTCAAACTTTTAATTTCCTTCCGCTACTATCTTACCTGAACGTGGTTTGTAATAACTTTAATTCATACTCTGATTGATGAACTATATTTGTGAACTTTATGTAACGTGTGACTTGTATGTTGAATCATGTACGATCTTGGTTGTATGTTGGTTGAATCGGGACCCTTCATGGTACTTGATGGACTACCGGGTTTATATGGGCTCAAGTATGACAGTGCAACTGCTTGCGGGCTACCATTGTACTTGTGCTCTTATAAATTGGTCGGTTCTGCTACAGCTGGCATCAGAGCAAGATTCAACATTAATTGCCACATGTGTATTTAAAACAAAGGTTTTTGTTTTCCAAAACTAGTTTTTAGCAACTTATAGCTATATATAGGTGTTTAAAAATAAAGTTTGAATCTAGAGTGTGCCAGTGATCACTTCCTTTATGCCCAGTTAAAGATTTCAGGTGGCTAATTAAGTACTAACATGGAGTTTTTACTTTTGTCGTTCATACGGCGTGCTATTGTATGGATGCCATTCAATTGAGTGGTAATGTATGGATCAAATGCCTCTACACCCAAGGTAAGATGCCACTCATCATCACAGTGGCATGACCACAAGTTGTGAGCATGCGGTCTATGGGGAGAGTTAGCTTTGATACTGAAGTGTATATATGCCTCATATATACACGAAGGTATTTAATTGTGGGTTAGCTTTGATATGGCAATATATGCATATTTATATGTATATATAGGACATATTTATTCTCGGGTAGCTTTGATATGGAAGTATATATATGTATGGGTATATATATGGAAGTATTTAGCTTGCAACCTAGAGCCTAGATTTGCATTCTGCATGTATAATTGTGGGGTTGGACTAAAATGAAATTCTTGTGCAGGTGTACTAACAGCGAAACGTGTATCTTGACTAGTTACGTTATATATGAGAGAATGCTTGTATGCCACCATGTATGCTATTAGAAGTTTTAAATTTTCCGAAGTTTGTGAGGACATACGGAACATGCATGCATCATGATAAATCATTATTATTACACTTGCATTGTTCCTCCCCTTATAGATTTCTTACTCGGTTATGTAACTCTTATCCATTATGACGTTGTCTCACAAGAGTTGCACCATGTTGTTGGTACAGATGGCACTAGCCAGGGTGGAAACGATGGTGACTTACCACCACCACTGTCACCGTCTGTGAATGAATTCTTCACATAGTTCCTGGGTAATCAGAGAGCCATGGAGAATGAACTGCGCCTCATTGTGCAGAACACCGCTCACGGCCATTAGCCACATCAAGGATTTTCAAGACACCAAGCCTCCTATCTTCAAAGAGGCCGAAGAACCGCTCTAGGCGGATGAATGGCTTAACACGATAGAGCAGAAGTTCTGTCTGTTGAGGGTTACTAAGCATCTGAAGGCTGAATATGCGTCCCATCAATTGCAGGGACTGGCTAGGATATGGTGGACCCATTTCTTGTCCTCTTTACCTGACAATGCATGGGTCACATGGGAGTAGTTAAAGTTAGCCTTTAGGGGACATCACATTCCCCTGGGGCTAATGCGCATGAAAGTCGCCGAGTTCATGTGACTTACTCAAGGGACTAATGTAACACCTCTGATGTTACGAGCTCGTTTAGCACCGAAATTTAGGCCTAAGAAAGATTTTTGAAACGGGTTTCTTAGATTTTTTATTTAAAACATACTTGATGTGATAAGTGAATCCTATGTGACTTAGTTTTGTGGACTCGAATAAACGCCCAAGTTAAATTACTCAGTGCGTAAAGATATTTAGGAATGTCGAACGACAATTCTAGCCAATAGATAGTGAACGGTTTGTTCTATTAGATTAAGCATGAAAAGCAACTTTTATAAATAAAATAAAATCCTTTAATAAATAGAATGATATATATATAGCTTTTGAATCTAATTTAAATTCAAGCTTTGTTCAAAATCTCCTTGTGCCTAGATGTTGCTAATTGTCTAAATTAGTAAACCGATAGAAATATCTATAGGTATATATATATACTCACGTGTTTATTTTGAGAAGCACACTCAGTTGAAAAGCCTTGGTCTAGTGACATGTTTTTACGTATAGACTCGTTTTAGTCCCCATGACAAGTTGGTAACGTACCCGCGACAGCTTCCCATTTGGTCGCCTCATAAATTTAACGTGATTGGTGTGAAAGCACATAATAAACTAGAGATAGCGCAGCAGTTTCATTTACTTTTCCTAGCATGGCGTTCAGCGCACTCGCCTTGCTTTGCAATTATGCACCATCTCGTCTCCTATCGTGGCTCTGCACCCCGGCACGTCGGTTTGCCTGCGCTCCTATCTTCTCTCCCTCGCTTGCGTCGTGTTCGATATTTTTAATGGGAGCACATGGCTCTACCGTGCCCATGCCTCCTTGCTCCCTCTCCCTGCGCTCCTTCTTGTGCACGTCGAGGTCCAGCTACTGTCTGCCTTGCTGGTCTTGCCTGCCTCTGCTGTCTGTCTTTACTTGTCTTGTCTGCCTCTACCGAGCCGAGCCAGACCATAGCCAACTCCTCCCTCGCAGGCACGTGCATGCCACCATGGCCACGCTGGTCCTGTAGTTTCCTCCCTTCCCTGCTCCTCGTGCCCCGCAGTAGCCATAGTGCCCGCACCGCCGCGCTGCACCCCACGCCCACCCCGCTGGCTCTCTCTCTCTCTCTCCCTCTCCCTCTCTGTTTGCTTTCTGCCGCTAGAGGCCGCCGTCGTCGCGCTGTGCCACCCGCCCGCCGGCATCACCTTCCCCTACGAGCCACCACTACTGAGGTTCCTCTGCTCACATCCACTCATGCCAGGTCAGCATCTCCACCTGCTGTAGTTTTCCCCTTGCCTCTACGCACCTCCTCGTCGGAACTACGCCGCCCTTCCCCTACTGCTGATGCCGCCGTGGGGCTCCACCTCCATGACCCGCCCTGGCTAGACGCCGCCGGTGTCAATTTCCCCCGTGCTCTACCCACCATGGTGTTCCACTGCAGACCTTGCACGCCTCTCCATTGACCCTCGCCGGCCTCGCCTCCTGCCCTTCGTGTGCACGCGAGCCTGCTCAGTTTTGCGTTGGGCTGGCAGCTTCCCTGACGCTGCCCCTCCTCTTCCTTCCCCGGTCTGCTCTGGACCGTTGCCCTTTCGAGCGCCTCCTCCACCGTCATCGACCACCACACGCGCAGCGCACCCGAGCCACGCACTGCCCCGCGCCACTGCCTTGGACCGCGTCGAGCTCCGCATAGCCTCCCTGCCCGGCTATCGCACGAACTCTGGCCGTTGTGCAGCTACCGCATTTCCTTCATGTTATGGACACCATGGACGCCACAGTCTTGCCATCGCATCACCGGAAGCCGCCATGGCTCCTGCTCAGGTCTTCGCCGTGCTGCTCGCACATGGCCAGGCCGCTGCGCCTTGCCCTGGCATGAGCAGGGTCTAGCTAGGGGCACGCCTTGTCCACCTAGTGCCTAGGAGCCTAGCCTTGCCAGCCTCTCCGCCTCGTAGCACCATCATAGCCAGCTGCCGGCCATCGCACCCGCCGTCGTGCGCGGCCACGTTTCTGCGGGCCACAGCAGGGAGTGCTTTGGCCACACCCGTGTGCGTCTAGGTCCGTCGCTACCCCGCGGTCGGTCCTCCACCACTGCCGTGTCTTCCCTGGCCAAAAATCGGCCGTCGATCGGTGGCTCTGCTCCGTGCTCTGTTTTGAGAAGGTGAGAAGGTGAGGAAGCGCAAATAGGATTCTTTACCGGGTTCATTTTGCAAAAGTGCTAGACTCATAACTTTATAACAAAGGGCTTAGTTAATTCTACGAAAGTCCGAGGGTCTTAGTGCAAGATTTCCACTGCGCCTGGGTTTGGCCACGCTGGGCTGGTCTGCTGCCACTATGTATGGGTTGTCGGCTGTTATGGCTGGGCTGCTCGCGCCCGTCCTCGCATTAGGCCGCTGGATCCATGTCTGGGCCATCCGCGCTTGGGCCACCGCGCCCCGCCGGGCTAGCCTTGGGCCGCTCACGCCGCGCATGCGCCGTGCCCCATCTGGGATGCCTTGCTACTAGATCTGGCCGAGCGGGCCGCTGGGCGAATCCGGTGGCCGCTGGCCCTTTTGCTTTCTAAAGCAATTGCTAATTTAGTTTGGCAAATAAAATTGTAAAATCAATATAAATTTGTGTAGTTGTCCAAAAATGGTGAAACTAATTTTGTTATGTTCCTAAAATCATGATCTATCCATTAGAGTAATTGGTTCATCTAGTTTTAAAATGTTTCCACGGTTGCTCTAATTATTTTAAAATGTTTAATATTGTTAAAATGTGAACTTGTATGAATTATTGTGACAAATTGGTAATAGTGTTGGATCTAAAATTTTTATAGTAGGTTCCTAGCAATATTAGGTACTCACTGTAATTTTTATAGCTCCAGAATAATTAGTTTGCTAGATAGATAATGATGCCCTATTTGGAATAAAGGTTAAATTGATAGAATGGAATAAAGAAACAACTTGGGTTTGTATAACTAAAACAATTATTGGGAAATAATGCCTTATTCGACAACATGGATATGTAGCCTAAGTACGGTCGTCGTTAGAACTAGCTCATTAGATTGAGAGGCGAAAATTATATTTTACGAGTCACGATTGCAGTTGATTAATTACGTCTTTGCATTGCATTGCATTGCATATCATAATAGGGACGTCGATGGATCACGGAGTCATCAGAAGTTGCTGGAGAAATGGTACTATTGGAGATCATGTCGCCATGATGGAAAACTAACTTTTGATTAAATTTTACCCAGGCAAACCCCGGTGCATAACCCCTACTTTTCTGCACTTTAAATTATATTTGCGCATTAAGTTTTAAGGAGTTGAATGAAACCCACTTGCATATATATATATATATATATCTTTATCCTATGAGTCTTACTAGTATGACAGGATCGTGTAGATTGCTATGCTATAGGACTCTGGTAGAAGTCGAGTGATTGCATGTCACTCATGAGAGATAGGAATTATATTACTGTATTATTATCACTTGGAAAATATAAATGGTGGAAAGGAAAAATGGTGACCGTGCAGGGTTATGGTTTGGGTTTTGGTGGGTGTAAGAGGTTGTGTCCTACGGCCAACAGGACATCGCTTGGTTACACTGTTTTCCCCTGTCTATATCGGTTAAGGACCGGACATTGCATAAGTCTCGAGGCAAGTAATAGATTTATTATCACGAGCACATACTTGGGTATGAGCGCAGGGAAGACTTGTTGCTCTCCTGTCGTGGGTTCCGGCTCTTTTCGAACTGACTGATTGGAGGTGGGGATGGTGGAGGTCCTTGCACCTCACTAAGTCCAGGACTTAGGTTTGGGGGCTTGGACTCCAAGTTTGGACGGGGACCTGGACCCCATGACAGGAGGGTAATGGGTTGGTCCTGCTTGTGCCTGGGGTACAAGCGGGGCGTGTGATTTTGGGGTACCCAGCTAGGGGCATTGATTCACAAATCGTCGGTCGATCTGGTATGGCTTGTTTTGGGTCTAGCACCGTAGTAAGAACTAGAAGATGAAAGATGGAAAAAGGAAATTTGGTTGCTTACCATCTGCTTGAAAGTAGCGTAGGTGCTTACATATAATGGTTAGTAAATGAACTAATGCACTGCTAATAAAAATCGAATATAAGGACGCACTTTTAGTAATGCTTCCTGTAGATGCAATAAACCCACAAGCCAGATAGCCTTGCATATCCTTGGAGTCTTTTCTTTCCTCTTGGCGGGTAAGTCTTGCTAAGTACAATTGAGTACTCAGGGTTTTATTTCCCCCTGTTGCAGGTGACAGGTGAAGGCTAGAGCTAACCTTTGTGTGTGGATTTCTCCTGGTGGGCTCAGAGAGGATTTCCTTTATGCTGTGATCATAGTTTTACTTATAACTCTCACTAAATGTTTTTTTTATAAATGAAAGTTTTATAATATGTTGTCATAGTTTACATATCAATGCTTCATCATGTCATAAACAAATGTTTAATTCTGCTATAACACTGTTCACATGTTTACATTCCGCTGTCAAATTAAATTGTTCATAACTCTAATAATATGAATACATTTCCCTATTAAATAATAAATGTTATACTTTGATGTTACATGTAAAGTGATGTAAGAAATGGTTAATACTGATGTACGCTTTATTCTCTCATTTGTGATCCTGATGGAAAAATGTGGATTTTTGGGTTCTCCCTTGGGGTGTGCCCGACGGAACTGTGTAATTTGGTGTCTTCCCTTGAGTGCTTAGTGTCTAATAGAAGATGAGTACTCCTGGGAGGCATTAGATTAGGCGGTTCTACCACAACTAAAACCCTCACTGAGCTCATGCATGCTTTTAACAATCTTTCCTGATATGCCCCAGAGTTTGTCAACACGGAAGAGAAGAAAATAGAGAGCTTCAAGAGAGGCCTTGGCATCGAACTAATGAAGACTATGGCCAACTCAAGGTATGCCACCGATAATGAGATTGTTAGTGATACCTTAACCAAGGAGAATCAGAACAACTTGCATGTAGTAGCAAAGGGCCACAAAAGAGTAGCTGAGGTAGGTGCCTCAGGATCATCTTAGGCTAGAGCTCCATTGGCGGCTAGTCCACAATTTCATCCACCAATGCCTAAGTATAGGCCTCCTCCACCAAAAGCTTAGGCCAATCGCCCCCAGAAGACATTCTATAGGGCATTCACCATTGCCCTACCCAAGGGAAATAGAGGGCAAGGAAGCTCAATAGGACAAGGAGCAATCAGCCATGCTTCAACTATAACCAGTTGGGCCATTGGGCCAAGGAGTGCCCCCATCCCAAGAAGGGTGGCAATCAAAACTAGGATGCTCAAAAATATGCAAATCCAAAGGCACGTCCTGGATATGTGCATTACATAGCTGTTGAAGAAATCCCTACAGGAGAAGTTGTCACCGTCGGTATGTTTCTTGTTAACAAACCTCCCGCCATTGTTTTATTTAATTCTAGAGCTTCTCATTTATTTATGAGCCAAGCATTTGCATCTAAGTATGATCAGAAAATAATTGAGGTAAACAAGGGTGGTTATAGTATAAGTTCAGCTAGGGCTACTATCTCTACAAATCAAATAGTCAGAGATGTGCTCATCTCTATACAAGAGAGGGAGTATACAGTGGATCTGATAGCATTGCCTGGATTAGCCATAAATGTGATCTTAGGCATGAAATGGATGAGCCATCATGGGTTTCTCATTGACACTAGCACTAGAACAATTATGTTGAGAGAACCAAAGGGAGGTAATGCTTTTCTAGTACCACTTCCCCGAAGTTTTGATCTCCAAAACTTGTCTTGTGCTATCCAAGCCACTACCCTTTGTGATATTTCAGTGGTTTGTGAGTTTTTTGATGTATTTCTAGATGAGTTGCAGGGTCTACCACCTGATAGGGATGTAGAATTTAAGATCAAGTTAGTGCCAAGTACGGCACCTATCTCAAGAAGACCCTATCGGATGCCACCAAATGAGTTAGCTAAACTTAAAATTTAGTTACAAGAACTGTTGGACAAAGGTCTCATTCAACCTAGTTCGTCTCCATGGGAATGTCTAGCTTTATTTGTAAAGAAGAAGGACAAATCCTTGTGGATGTGTGTGGATTATAGGTTGCTCAATGCTGTGACCATCAAGAACAAGTATCCTTTGCTTCATATCGATATTTTGTTCGATCAGTTGGCAAAAGCAAGGGTATTCTCCAAGATTGACTTGAGATCAGGCTATCATCAGATTAAGATCAGGCTAGGGGATGTACCTAAAATAGCTTTCTCCACTAGGTATGGCCTATATGAGTATTTGGTAATGTCATTTGGACTAACAAATGCTCCTGCCTACTTCATGTATTTGATGAATTCGGTACTCATGCCCGAGCTAGACAAGTTCATGGTCGTGTTTATCGATGATATCTTGATTTACTCTGAGAGTGAGGTAGACCATGCAGAGCATCTGAGAGTTGTTCTGTCCAGATTGAGGGAACATAAGTTATATGCCAAATTCAGTAAGTGTAAATTTTGGTAGAGCAAAGTACCCTTCCTAGGTCACATCTTATCTGAAGATGGAATATCTATAGACCCATCTAAAGTACAGGAAGTCATGGATTGGAAAGCCCTGACTTTGGTTCATGAAGTTCTGAGTTTTCTCAGGCTGGCAGGCTACTATCATCATTTCATTCCTAATTTCTCCAAGATAGCTAAGCCCATGAACAGAATACTTCAGAAGGATGAAAAGTTTAGTTGGACGCCAGAGTGCGAAGCCGCTTTTCACACCCTATGGACATTGCTAACTACAGCTCCTATTTTAGCACAACCCAACATGGAAAAGTCTTTGAATGTGTTCTATGATGCATCGGGTACTGGTTTGGGGTGTGTGCTCATGCAAGAAGGTTGAGTTATTGTCTATGCTTCTCGATAGTTGAGAATGCATGAAGTCAACTATCCTACACATGATTTAGAGCTCGCAGTAGTTGTTCATGCGTTGAAGGTATGGAGACATTACTATTGGGAAATGTATGTCATATATATACTGACCACAAAAGTCTCAAATATATATTCACTCAACCTAAGCTGAACATGAGGTAGCGAAGATGGTTAGAGCTGATCAAGGACTATAATTTGGAAGTGCACTACCATCTAGGAAAGGCCAATGTTGTAGCAGATGCACTTAGTCAGAAATCTCATTATAACACCTTAGAAGCCTTGTTGGAAGATGGATTTAATTTGTTACATTCTGTGGTGCAACATAATATCACCGTTAGTTGTTCACTTGAGAGCAAAATCATCGAACTACAGAAGATAGATGTAGGTGTGTTTCACATCAAGAGAAAGATGAAAGAACAAAAAACCAAATATTTTAGGTTGGATGAAAGAGGTGTGCTATGGTTTGAGGACTGATTTTTTGGTACCAAAATACCATGAACTTAGAAATCAAATTTTAGATGAAGCTCATTCATCCAAGTTATCTATTCATCCAGGTAGCAGCAAAATGTACCAAGATGAAGAAGCAAATCGCCTCCTATGTCGCTAGGTGTGATAATTGCAGTAGAGTCGAGGCCATTCAATTGAAATCTACTAGATTACTTCAGTCATTGCCTATCCTAGGCTAAAAATGGGAAGAAATAAGTATGGACTTTATTACAGGCCTTACAATGACACAGCAAGGTCATAATTCTATATGGGTCATTATAGATCGCCTTACCAAGTCAGCACATTTTGTACCAGTTAACATAAC